>JAKSZU010000018.1:7842319-9282319 GCA_026018925.1 Tupaia tana
TAGGAATAGGATGAAAGGCAAGCATCTCTCACACACACACTGAGTCACTGGTATTCACTGGTCTGCTGACTCACCTCACTGGCGCAGCATCTGAGCCTGCCATTGCTCTATCTGTTGTTGCTCTTCCTTCAGCTTCTCTAGTTCCTGGGTCAGGAATGTACTTAGCTCTGGGGCTCAGGACTCTGGCTTCTACAGTAGACTTTTGCCACTGAGATAAGAGACAGCAATGATGACTTGGATTAGAGTCCACCCTTTTGGCACTCCAGCTTATACCTAAAGCTTCCAACATGCCTTTGGCTTTCCCCACTTCCATCCATCTTCCCCTTTTGATTGCCCTTCTTGTCAACTTTGAGTTTTCACCTTAGACCTGAAGATGATGGTGTAAACGCAATGACTCAGCCAGCTCTCACAATTGTACAAGGCCAGTCCCTATAACAAGTCCCTTAATGTGTGTGTACACACATTTTTCTATCTTAGTTTTAATTTATGTCTATATCACATGAGTACCTATATTTATACCTATACCTGTACCTACATCTATATACCCTAGTGGTTCTGTTTCTCTGGTTGAGCCCTGACAGATACAGTGCCAGATATGATTTAGGCACAGGGGAAACCTCAGAGAATGTGACAAGTGGTCTCATCTTATGAAACTCTCATTCTGATGGGGTAAAGTAGTGGGGGAGAAAATAGTTAAAAAGAAAATGAAAAGGAGCCAACAGGTGGAGTGATGGTTAAGGTGCTGGACTCTCTCATGGCTGACTATGGTTCAAGTCCTGGACCTGGCAGCTTGAAAATTATGCTGGTCATGAATAGGTGTGCCCAAAATCCCAGGAGGAGAATGAAGAGATTGTAGCATGGCCATCTTCTCTGGGGGGTGATTTCTCACTTTCCCCTCTCACTGTCGCTCTTGGTTTCTCTTCAGTTAACACATGCACCCTATGGCAAAAACCTTAAGAAAAAAAACTGAATAACTAACAGAATAATGTCATATCAGTATAACAGTTTAAATAATAAAATGAACTAAAAAGATGATCACTTTCCCTGGGCATGTGGGACTATGTGGGATGTATTTCACATGGGACTGAAAATCATAAAGGACTCCATGATGCACTGATATGTGAACTAATATTAGAATGAGGAAGGCCAGCAGATGGAACGGTTGTTGTTAAGGGGTCTGGCTTTCCCATAGCTGACTGTGTGGTTCAAGTCCTGGACATGGTGGCTTGGTGAATATACTGGGCATGTGTGCATACATGCCGAAAATCACAAAAAGAGAGAAATGGAGAAGATATTTCAGCATGACTATTTCCCGTGGGGGGTGTAGTTTTTCATGTTCCCTCAGTCTCTCTGTCTCTGCGGAGCTCAAGTGTCCTCTAACAAGATAAATAATAATAATAATAATGAGGAGGAGGAGGAGAAAAGAATTGGTCTTGTTGTAATCTGGTAAAAAAAAGTTCCTAGGCACAGAGCACAGCAAATACAAAGACTGGAAGACAGGGATGGTTTGAGCAGGGTGGCTGGGACAGGAATAATACTCCTGTAAATGAATAATTCCTGTGCCTTTCCTATATTCCAAGCACTGGTCTCAGTACTTACTTATATTATTTAATTCATGCCTCAAACTTATGGATAAGGCTTTGTATTTGTCATCATCTATTTTACAGTGCAGGAAACTGAGGCACAAAGACACTGAATATCTTGTTCAAGGTTGTAGAACTTTTAAGTGGTGGAGCCAGAATTTTAAGCCAGGTGGGTTGGTTGCAAAGGGCTAGTCCTAACCATTTTATAACATTATATCCTTGTCTTCTGAACTTTGGTTACTTAACATTCATGTTGTTTTCTTTTAAAAATTCCAAGAATGGTCATTGTTTCTTGCCCCAAGACTTGGACTTGTCCACGAGTCAGACATCCACAAACCTGGAGGGATGAATTTTCTAAAAGACCAGTTCATGTGGCAGAGGACACTAGCCACTGTCCTCATAAAGTGTCCTGTCTCAAGTGACTTCTTAGTCTCCTAATGTGCCCAGATAGGTATGTCTCCTCTGGGGAGGCTTCAGATGGATGTGTAGACTAAGTGGAAGGAATCTACTAATTTTTTTTTTTTTTGCTAAAAGTTGACTTTCTGGGCTGCAGCAAGGAAAGGGGGTTATAGAGTCTGTTGATGACATGTTGAAACAATTCAAAGAATTCTTTTTTTTTTAAGAGAGATTTTTGCTATAGGGTGCGAGTGCCAGCTAGAGAGACAGAAAAACAGAAAGTGAGAAATCACCTCCCAGGGGGAATAGCCATGCTGCAACCCCTTCTCCTCCACTCTCCTCTTGGGATTTTGGGCATGCACATACGCACACCCAGCATGAATTTTTAAGCCACTGGGTCCAGGACTTGAACCACGGTCGACTCTGTGGGAGTCCAGCGATGTGACCATCACACCATCTGCTGGTCCCCAATTCAAAGAAATTCTGACCCAAGTCATCTTTTTGAGCCTTCATGAATCACTCAGAGGCCAAGCCTGTGCTCTGAGTGCCTATGGTGCTAGCCCCACCCAATCACCTCTTCCTTTCTCTGGGTATGACCTCAGAAATACTTGCTTATGTTTTTTCATCTAGCTGTGAGTTTTAGATAGTGCCCTTCATAAGGGAGGGGTCTCAGGCCCTTTCCCATAAAAAATGTTTTTTCACCATGAGAGCAGAGGATAAAAGAAGGGACATGGGACTCTAACTCATGAAGATTCAGACCTAAAATTCAGATTTTAGATATTAAGACCTTCTGTTTTCAGAGATCACCTTCAGATTTATGACTCCTCTACTGTAATGGCTTTTGACTTACTACCGTGGGCAGCAGGCAACAGGAGTGATTGGATTGGTAGAGACTGAATTTTCACCAGGGGTTGTAAGTCACACTCCCTAATGAGAAACAACGTGGAGAGTAGATCAGCCCTGATCCAGGAAACCAGCCCAGTTGGTAACACCCTTGTAAAAGAGACTGATAAATAAATAAGCAAGCCATCCAGCTTTTCTTCTCCTGGCAAATGAGATGAAACAGCTGGCTTTGGAAAGGGGCCCTGTGCTTTGTTAACTGGAAACAGATTAGCAAACTCAATTGGGTAACCCGTTTTCTAGTCTGTGGCCTTGCAACCTTTGAATAATTTTTTTTTTTTTTTTTTTTTTTTTTTTAACATTTCTCTGTCAAGGGCCAGGAAGGAAATGACACCACTAGCCTGGCCTGAATGTTTTGTGCTGTTGGGTAAAAATACTATTTTCTTTTCTTTTCTTTTTTTTTTTTTTTTTTTTTTTTGAGTCTCATCTTTAACTTTCCTATGGGTCTTTGACAAAAACCTCAGGGAATTCTATAGAGTGCATGTTGTCAGTATTTTAATCAGCTTCAGCTGTCAAAACTCTTGTAACCCGCCTCTTCTATTTAAAATGTGTCTTCTAGGCATAAAATAATTAAAGGTGCAGGGCCATACAGTAAGCTCAGAGCCATTGCAATGTGACAAAACCCTATGGATAAAAGGTATTATTTCAGGAAGTTTTAAATATAAATTTTGTTTTGTCAGAAGGCTGCAGGGCACACATTTTCTATACTGTCAAGCTTGATAGTAACAATATTTATATTTCAAATAAAAAGATTAAATTGCAGTCTTATGTGTTTCTGGTTTTCGTCAATTTTTTTTTTACTAGTTTATCATAGTGCTGCATCTCGGTATGTCATCGTACTTTTTTTTTTTTTTTTTTGCTGACAATACTTCTATTTTATTGAAATATTATGTCTTTTACTGTCAATCTCAGGGTTGAAATAATGAAGGCAGACAGCCCAGACACTCAGGTTGGGTTGTTTTACAAACACTTGTCTTGCTTTACACCTTGTTGAGAGTTTCGTGAAAGAGATGCAAAACAATGAAATCAAACTGAAAAGTAAACATGCTCAGACCAATGTGTTTAACGGGTGTTGGAGGATGCTTTGAGCTTCCCACCTGGAGTCGTTTGTATGTTTTTTTCATGTCCGTGTAGGAAAACAAACACGGCACAGACAAGGCCAACAGAGCCTGACGTAGAGCTTCTGCTGTGAGTGCCTGCACTGGCTGCTTTGTATTGGAGCTTGTTAGCTGCACAACTCCGACTCCAGTGTCTCCAAAGGGGCCAAGGCAGCCAGGGAGTTTTCTGAGCCACAGGGGCTGGTGAGTTTCTGAGTTTCTGGGCTGGCTCAGTATCAACCCTTCAATATCACACTTGACAGAGCCATTGGGAGGAAATGTAAAGGAAGGATGTTTCTTCCACCTGTTGGAATGAAGCCAGACTACAGTGGGACTTGGACTTGCTCACTGTGAAGTGAAGAGAAAGTTCTTGCCTTCAGGTGGCAGCTTTCTATTTCAGAATTGCCACTGCCTCTTCTCAAGTGGCACTTTGCTCTACTGACGGAAAGTCAACCAGTTGAATAGACTGCCTCCCTGCCCTCAAGTCTGTAGAGTGTGGACTTGCCAAGACAATTAACCCAAGAGGAGTTGCCATCTCTGAAGTGGCTAATTGTATGTGAACAGTGATGTTATCCTTCGTGCCCACAGCAGATATTAACAATTAGTTTCCATACTTCAACACTCAAACAGAAACATCCTCAGAATCTTTCTCAGAATACTTCTTGGCAGTCATAACTAAACAGTCAGGGTTCGCAGATGTTCTTCGTCTTGCCAGCTTCTTCAACAAGAGAAACATACCTGGCCAGGAACACTAGGAGAACAGGAAGTCATTTGAAACAGGATACTGCGTGTGGTTAGTGTCCTCTGCCACACAAACTAGTCCTTTAGAAAATTCATCCCTCCAGGTTTGTGGATGTCTGACTCTTACTTCAACAAACTAGTTTGCCCTGGAAATTATGGCTGAATGTTGCTAAATGCTTCCACAAGATAGGTGATATGTTCAAGAGTGTAGTGTTCCACTTCTTGTAGTTCACTGTTCATATTTTGTCTCTAACATCCCAATGATACATGCAACCAACAAAGGGTCCTATGGGATCTAGATAGAGGGGGAAAAATGATACACTTGTATTAACCTAAAAGCATGACTCAGGAACCCTGTATATAACAAAATAAGAATAATGGATATGTTATAGGGGAGGAATTTAGATATGAGTGAAACAGACAACATAGAAAAGATGTATAGAAAAACAGTGCAGGAGGAAAATAAAGGGTGTTATTCTGGTATCTCAGTGGCATAAAACAAAACTACTTTATTGTTTCACAATGCTCTGGGTTGACTAGGGCTCAGCTGCATGGTTCTTCTGCTGAGATCTTGCAGCTCTAGTCAGATGGTACCTGGCTAAGAAGTCTTCCCCCATATGCTTAGCATTTCAGCAAAGAGGGATGGAGGCTAAGCTGAGCTGGGGCATTGGGATGCTGGACTTTTTTCTGTGTGTGGCTCCCCTGTGTGACCTCTTCACATGGTCTTTATATCAAGATAGTCACACTTTTTATACCACAGCTTTGAGCTCTCAAAGCAAAAATGTGAAAGCTGCTATGTCGAATCATATCTGCCACATTTTATTGGTGAAAGTGGGCACACAGCAGCAGCCAGTCAAGATTCATTGTAGGAGGTAACTACTATCAGAGCTAACACGGGTGGTAGGCTCACTGGAACCTGTCTTTGGAGCCTATAACAAGACCTCTTACAAATGTGAATTAAAACATTGATTCAAAGGGAGCGGGCCTTTTTGCTTTTGAGTTAAAACCCATATTTCTTAGCATAACAATCAAGGCCTCTCACAATTTAGTCTCAGTCCTCCCAATGTCAAGCTCACATACTCTTTTAATATGAAATATGTCTATAAAGCACTCATTCTAAAAATTTCCTCACTGTCACCCATCCCATGGGATCACCTGGTTATCCTGACAAAGCCAGTTCTAATGGCCCTTACTGCCTACCCTTAGCAGAGTCAGAATGAGTGAAATAATCCCCAGGGTTTATGAAGGAGGAGGAAGAGCTGTTTGCATGAATGATGAATGAAAGGGCAGGCCTGATGTTTTCAACAAATGATCAGATGAACATAGACTTAAGGATTCTGAAAACATTTTTTTTAAGTTTGTACACTCAGGACCTGCAGATGGTGTAATGGTTACATTGCTGGACTCCCACATAGTTGACCATGGTTCGAGTCTCAGACCCAGTGGCTTAAAGCTTATGCTGACACGTGTGCATGTATGTCCAAAATTCAGCGAGGAGGATGGAGGATAAAGGGTTGCAATGTGACCACTCCCTGGGGAGTGATTTCTCGCTTTCTGTCTCTCTGCCTCTCTGATGAGTACACAAGCCCTACAGCAAAAATCTCTCTCTCTTAAAAAAACAAAAAGAAAAAAAAAAGGTGTACACTCAGATCACACAAGTATGCATACATAGTCGCCCACACTGAGGTCAAAATGATTCAGACACTTGAAAATGACTCTTGAAGGAGGCCTCTTTCCATGTCTAAACTGACTACTAGGAAATCTATTGATAATGTCATGCCATTTAAACTTATATGGTAAATCTCAGTCATTTACTCTGCCAGCAATGTTAAGAATCATATCTCCTTTTACCTTTATCTCTAAGGTAAAAGAAACAATTTAAGAGAAAAGGAAAAGAGGGGTTAAATAGATATATAGGGTCTTAAAGAAGTGAAGGGGAGGAAGGTAAGTCGGCCTCATATGAGAAGGGAAGGGGGGCTGGAATGCTGTCGGTGTGTCAGTGGAAGGCAGGAAGTCACTCCTCCCTGCAGTCACATGGGCTCTTGTGTCTAATTCCAAACAGCTCTCTTTCTCTCTTTCTTTCTCTCTCTCCTCATAGCATGTGGTCCAAACACAGCTACACCATGGGAAACCTTACCTTCTCCAGGCCCACAGTTTAAGACCTAGTGTTTTATGCCTCAATTCCATATTCCCAAGAGGGAGGAGCTGATTAGTCCAGCCGACTACCAAATATTTCCTTCTAACACAAGCGTCTACTTTGGCCTTAACAGACCTGACCACTGTGACAAGGAATGGGGACTTCACTCTCCACTGTGTGGCCGTAGGGGCCCCTTCACATGTGCTATGGGGTGGATGCGAAGAGATCTGAAAATGCTTACTATGCCTTACAATTCTTGTAGATAGGAAATGGAACTTCAGAGACTTTATTTTTGGAGAAACAGGTTATATGATACGCCTTGCATTTTACATGAAGACCACCTTAATAGGCTATGACCCAGTTTCTACTTCAGCAAAACTTCCACTGGTTTGGTCATTATTTCCAAACAGGGGGGACCATTATTATGACGCAGACAAGAGCCATGACTCTAAGACTGATGATGCGTCTGGAATGTAACATAAAAGAAAAGGCACTCCCCAAAACTCCTAGAGGGGACATGGCTAACCTCTGGTTTCATAACCAGAAATTCATGAGGGTAAAAGTCATTGGAAAAATTTTTAAAAAGCAGTTTTCAAATAGGTGATTAATAGATCTGAAATTACTGGCAAAGGAGGGTTTAGTGATCAAGAGCCAAGAGTCATTCTGAAGTGTAAGCTGTAATGTGTCACAGGGTGGTTTTCAAAGTTCCTCCATTCCTCCATCTAGGAAGTGTGATAGAGCCCATAGAATCCACTTCAGCCCAGCTTTTAAGGCTTCACAGAGACATGCACATAACCTATGTGGAAAAAAAAAAAAAAAAAAGAAAGACAAAACCAAAATCCTCAAAAGAAATGATGTGAAACTAGTATTCTAATTGTGTGAAATCAGAGTGTAATAATTTATTTCATGGATTTGTTCTATGTTCTAAAAGAGAAGATGTAAGGGCAGTCACTGAAACACAGAGGAGATAGGACCATTTCTTAATAGAAACCAAACTATTTAAAAGGAACAGAAAAATAGATTTCATAAGCCTTTAGAAACAGGTTAAAGTAAACAAGCTCTAGTCAATTACTTGCTGGAGTCTGGTCTGAATATTTATCTATTGCAGGTTAGTTTTTTCAAAATCCATCCAAAAGGAGATATATTCTGAGTTAGATGCATCCAAATTATTATTATTATTATTATTATTTTAAGTCTTATAACTTCAAGGAAAGGGCTGAAAGTGTGCTTTGTAATAAAGTCATGCTTAAAGGAAAAAATTATCTTTCTATTAGGGGCACTTAGCTATAGAAAGAAGAATGCCTATAATGTAGAAAATTACCATAGAAAGTGAAGATTCATTCTTATTTGGGAGAAGAGAGTCAACAGAGAAGAATGAGGAGGGAATGATATGCTTATACCCAACTCTATCATGAACTGTTATTGACAATACCAGCAAATTAATCAAGAAGCTGGCTGGTTTGATGATAAGGAAGCTGTCACTCTCCCTGCTGAGATTGACATGCCTCATGACATCGGCATAATTGATGTCTGTTCAATAACACCCAGATCTGCTCCAGAATCTGTGTACGAACATCTGATAGTTACATCAAACTTAGAAGTGAAATGCTTGGGAGGATAGTGCCCAGATGGCCACAGATGTTCTCAGATAAAACAGTATTTATTTTTTTAATTATTAAAAGCTGTTTAACAGATGCCGTATTCAACAAAAGAATGGTTCATGGTTCATGTGTTGTTTTTAGAGGACTGTCTGGGCTGGGCTAAGCTGGGCTGGGAGCAGGGGCCCTCCATACTCTAGGAGTATCTTTTCTAGCCTTGGCAGAGGTCTGCGTGTGGGGACATAGTTTCCACCAGGCAAGGCACTTTTCTTTTCCTGGACCACCTATGAGCATTTGTTTAGTGGTGGTGCAGGTATTTTCCTTCAGCTTGAATCGTTAAGTCACCTCAAAGGAGATTGAGCACTTAAAGGGCCAGGTCTTTGCTATTCTGAAGTTTGTGAGGTCCTGATTTCTGATCCAAAATCAAAGATAAGCGTGACAGATGATAAATGTGTCAAGCTGTACCAGAGATCAACTCAGCACATACTCTCTCTAGCAGTTGCATAAACAAAAGGGTGAAAGATTGCCAAGCAGAGAGTGGCTGCTCCACAGTCAGAAAAGCTTCCTGAAAGGGGTTTGTTTAGGGATTCAGGCCAGCAAACTAAGACCTGCTACCTGTGTTTGTAAATAAAGTTTTATTGGAACACAGCCCCATGCCCCTTTCTTTTTATGTTGCCTATGCTTTTGCCTTGCTATGGCATAGGTGGGTAGTTGTGACAGAGACAAAAGTAGTCCTCAAGACCAGAACTTTTACTATATGGCCTTTTACAGACAATACTTGCTGGCCCATGGTTAGGACCTTTCTATTATGATCTTAGATCTGTCAGGAAAACCTTTCTACACCCAAAAGATAGCAATGTTCATATCATTTTGCCCATCAGTTCATTCACTCATCCTTCCACAGTTATTAAGTTCCTCCTTTTTCCCCCAGTACATTATTTTTTTTTTCTTTTTAAAAAGGTTTATTTATTTTTTTAATTCATGAGAAAAAGCACATGTTTATGCATAGGAAAAATAGAGACAGGCACGCCAACCAGGGCCCCTTGAGTCTGCGATCTCCACTCTGCTCCCAGTTCCCTGGGCCCCAGGATCTTGGGCACACATGTGCTGCTGTATTTCAGGTGGACTCAGCATCCAAATCTACTGCCAGTCGTGTGGCTTCCAGCACTGCCTGCACCATTGAGGATGGGCCATTGTTTTTCCTTTTTTGTCTTTTTGGTACTTGCAAAGGTGAATAAAACTTTGTTAACACACAACTTAAAGTGTACAGTGAGTAAAGTATCTTATATTCAGCGGACGTGGTTTCAAGATCACTGTCCTCGTGGTGATAGTGGTGAATAATATTGATAATAGCTTATATTCATCGAACTCTTGCTATATATGGCAAACTCAAGGATAATTGCTTGACTTGCATCATCTAAATTACTCCAAACCCCAACACCATGAACTAGCTGTTACCTGCATTTTGCACATGAGAACACTAAGTCCTCCAGAAAGTGCGTCATTTGTCCAAGGTCACATAATCAGAAAGTGATGACTTACTAAATGATTCCAAGATTTGCCAAAAGCAAGGTTAATGCTCTGAAAATGGTCAGAATGTGTGCCTGGGCCCTAGTTCCACTCAGTGCTATCTCTGTGCCTGATCTTACCCTGGCCTGGTGGGGCACAGGGGACACAGAAGGACAATGGCTGCTCCTGGTACTCATGCATTTGAGGCTCAACCTAAGGTCAGCCCTGCCCGGGCCTCAGGCTTATTTCTGTCTGGTGAGTAACAGGCCCTCCTTGCAGCAAGGCTCAGAGAACCATTGATGATTTGGTGCTAAGACTGTCCAAATATATGTCTTCCCCATGGAGATGAACAATAAGAAAATGGCTGGGACCAGCAGTTAGCGTAATGGCTATGTCGCTGGACTCCCACGTAGTCGACCGCGGTTCGCGTCCCGGACCCGGCGGCTTAAACTCACGCCGGGCGCGTGTGCGTGCGTGCCCAAGATCCCGAGAGGAGAATGGAGGAGAAGGGATTGCGGCGTGGCCATCACCCTGGGGGGTGATTTCCTGCTTTCTATCTCTCTGTCTCTCTCTGTCTGTCTGGCGAGCGCACGCGCCCTATAGCAAAAACCTCTCAAAAAAAAAAAAAAATAAGAAAATGGAATCTAATGACTTACATTGCTCAAATAAAGAACATAAACTCATTTACTTCTACCTCACATTCATGTCTTTTTTTTTTTCCAGTTTATTTATTTCAGGAGTAACAGAAAGAGAGAGAGAAAGAGAGACAACACCCTGACAAAGTGTTAATGCCATAATCCTCTCCAGTTTCAGCAAGCCCAGATCATGGGCTTATGCATACCTGGTATAGTCAGGGAGGTCTCTAGACACAAACCAGGAACCTTCTCATGTGAGTCTGCCTCACGAAGTATAATGTTTTACGGCTGCATTAGTGTTCAGCCCACACCTCATATTCTTTTACTCATTACTTTCTTCTAGAAAATTAAATGAGATGATACATACAAAGTACTTAGCATGCACTTAGTGACTGGTAACCTTAATTATTATAATCTCACACTTAAACTCTTGACAAGTTTTTACCCTCTCCCAGTCCTAAAGGAAAACACCTGCATTTCCATTCTGGAGACTAAGGGCACAAAGTTGCTTAAACAGCGGATAGGGTTCATTTGACAAAGCAATTTTAAACCCAAAAAGGCCCAATCAGCCCCATGAGGCAAATGCCTCTTAAATCAATCTCTGTGGAGTTGGATGGCAGCGTCTATTACATCACTGTCAGCTTTTTTGGATCCACAGAGGAGAACTACCCCTGCCCCCTCCTCCAATACCTCCAAGATCTCTTCTTTTGGAGGAAAGGAATTTAAAGAGAATGAACTATCAATGTGGGAGTC
This sequence comes from Tupaia tana, assembly GCA_026018925.1. NCBI lineage: Eukaryota > Metazoa > Chordata > Mammalia > Scandentia > Tupaiidae > Tupaia > Tupaia tana. Next base: position 7,853,669 of record JAKSZU010000018.1, read on the forward strand.
AATGAAGGTCTCCAACGGAGTGGTCAGTCACCGTGGATATTTTTGGTGACTACCAAGTACCCAAGGTATTCTTCCAGTGGAAAATTAATTTTTTATTATATTTCTAAATTTATGTTACAAGTTTTTTTTGCTTTTGTTTTTTAGAAGTAGCCCACATGTCACAGAGGAGGAATGATTCCAGTCACAGTGTCAAAGGAGAGCCCAATTAATCCTAAGGAAATGTCCCTTTACCAGTGAGAGTTTCATGTTGGGCATATGACCTGATTAGGCCAATGGGGTACAAAAAACAATTTGCTGAGGGCTTCCTCACTCTTACAGGAGAATTTTCTAGAGTCTCAACATCCAGTTTGGTAACTGCTGGTCATGTGTAGTTACTGAGCACTTGAAATTTGTCAGGTCTTAATCAATGTCAGATTTCAAAGTATGAAAGAAGAACGCAAAGTATCTTCTTAATCTTTCTTTTTCTTATTGAGTACATATTGAAATGCTGGTGTTTTGCATAAATGGGTTAAAGAAAATATATTTTAGTAAATTTAATTTCACCTGGTTCTTTTCACTTTTTTTAAAATGTGAGTACTAGAAATTGTACAACTTATCTCTGACTCTCATTCTAGCTCTACTGGATGGGGCTGTTTGAGAGCAATGTTCTTTCTTCTGGATGTCGTCATAGGCAGACAGAGACCAAGAACTGCTGCCACCATCTTGCCATCAGCATGAGAGGAATGCCAAGGTAGGCAGGTGGGCAGAGAGAGGAGACAGAGCCCGAATAAGATGTTCCAAGGACCTCAGCACTTCTATTAATAGGTATGTGACCCACCAAATATGCTTATTGTTCTATCAAGTTCAAAATAGAATTTTCTCTTGCTTGCTGTTCGAAGCATTATACTTGTATATGCCTTGAGGTTTTGCTTCCTGAGAACTTGGGGAAGTGGTGCACCAAGGTAGGAGTGTTTAGACTAGAAGAAGGAAGAGAGAGTCTCGTGTCTCCCAGATCTTGTGGCCGAGCTCCAAAAGAACCAGGAAAGTGGAGTGGTTTCAGCCACTAAGAGATGGAATATGAAGGTTCTCCTCAGAAAGCCAAATAGCTGATGATGCCATAGGGCTGGGAGCCCCTCTCTGAGGTTAAGCTCCTAAAAAAGGACTGTGGACAAATACACATGTCTCCTGGCCTTCAGCATCTTTCCACTAACCCCCAAGAAGAGATGAAGCTTAGTCATCATGAACAAGGAGAACAACTATGCTGGTAGCTTCTCTTTGCTCCCTCCCAGCACTCCCCACTCTTCTACACCTGCTCTCTGCCCTGGGAAGATTTATCTACCAAAGTTTTGCTCTCTGGCTCTTGTTTGATTCAGTCAATGGGGAACACCAGCAAGAGATGAAGCGGGAAGGGAGGAAGATGTGGCAAGGGTAGTTGTTCTTTTGGCATCTTCCCTTCAGGTTATTGTGAGCTGGCTGCATCCCTCAACAACTGCCTGCAAGGTGGTTCCTCCCTCAAACCCCACGCCGGTGCCATGTTCCCACCCTCTCTTGCTCCTTCAGTTCTAGAGATAGTAATGGTATGCCCTTGCTTCTAACCTTGTGGTTTACTTATACCCTTATCATACAGAGTCAATAGTCTTCTAAATAGTACTCTTCCAAATAGTAGTATAATCATAGCCATGTTGATTATACTATTCTTTTTAGGGTCTCTTGTTGAGCTGTGGTGCTTCCAGCTTTCCCACGGTTTTCCTTTGACCAGGATATGATACAAGGTCACTAAGGTTTTAGACTGGCAATTCTAAAATAAAGGGTGTTTTTGGGGACCAGCAGTTGGCATAATGGCTATGTTGCTGGACTCCCATGTAGTCGACTGCGGTTCAAGTCCCAGACCTTGTGCCTTAAACTCATGCCGGGCATGTGTGTGTGTGTGTGCCCAAGATCTCGAGAGGAGAATAGAAGAGAAGGGATTGTGGCATGGCCATCCCTCCTGGGACGTGATTTTTCACTTTCTGTCTCTCTGTCTCTCTCTGTCTTTCTGGCAAGCACATGTGCCTTATAGTAAACACCCCTCAAAAAAAAAAAAAAAAAGAAAAAAAGAAAAAGAAAAGGGTATTCTCTGAACAGAGAGGTAACTGGTGAATAAGTACAAAAGATGAAGGAAGTTGACTTAAAGAATAAGTCACATGGGTAGGGAGAGAGATGGACTCTCCCAGCTGATGGCGACTTGATTTTGGACGGTCAGGTTGGCGAGTCAAGGAGTGCACATCAGAATGTCCTGATCTTCAGTCTGGCTTGTGACTGCAAAGTCTACCTGCAAATTACCATCATGTTTGTGTCTTTAGCTGCTTCATAGTATTTCTAGAATCCTGTTTGAAACAGTCCAAATATACAGTGATTTTTATATTGAATAAGATCTCTGAGAATGCCACGAGGATCGAACCACAGTTTCAGAGCAGATGTTAATTATTTACGACTTTGGCAGGTGACCAAGTGATACCATCTGGTTCAGCCCAGCCCCAAAATGGGAGCTTAGAAAACTTAAACTTGTATATTCTTACCTCTCCCTCTCAGCTCTGTTACACTTCTTTCTTCTTCTCCTTCTTACAATCCTCGGTGTCTATTGACTGAGCAGCTTTCAAACATCAGGTATCCCTTTGTGTGCTATGTACACAAGACTTTTGTGAAATAAAATCATAACTAAAAATTATAACTAGCATTTATTTCTTTAATATTTTCTTTAAACCAATTTGCTTGTTTTGTTTGTTTGTTTAAGTATACATTCCTTAAATGTCTTGTCCTAAACAATGATATGCATAAACTCTAGATTTGCTAAGTGACTTACAATGTTCCTATTACAATCCCTATGCACAGATACACATCAATGCTAACAAGAAAATATGTACATCAAATAAGTCATCCCAGGGACCGCCTAATCTCTGCGTCTTCAGTTCAGGACACACATGGTCAGACAGGGTCAGGACCAGCCCAGGCCAGCAGAACTCTATGTGGTAATGGAAATGTCTATGTCTCTACTGCCTGCTCCAGCAGCCATGACCCACACGGAGCAACAGAAATGTGGCAAATGCAACTGTGCAGCTGAACTTTTTAGATTTAATTTTAATTAAAGCAAATGTGAATGTCAAGAACCCCATGTGATAGAGGCAAACATATTGGACAGTATAGCTCTGGTGAATCTGCATTTAAAAAAAAATCATAGCAGAAGGAATGAGACTTGGACCAGACATTGCATGAGTACATTATATCATTTTTTTATTTGTTCCTAAGAATGCTGGGAGGGAAGTAGCACCTCATTCCATTCTGGTGCTAGGCACAACTCAAAGATGGGAGAGTTTTTCATTGCATCCTTAAGCACACAAACAATGGAGCCATCCTGTTATTTACAGAGAGCTCACCAGAGCAAGCTGCAAGTGAGGATATTGTCGTCCAATCCCAACTAGACTCAAGATTTAAAAGGTTGACATTTCTTTTTCCCTTCTCTTTCTTTTTTTAAACACCCAGCCCTCCTCATTAACCAGATATCTTTATTCTCTAAATATTTACCACCCAAATGAAATTTACAGTTTAATTTGCTGTATAAAATCATTTATTGACTGATAAACCTCATTACTAAGCTCCAGCACAGCCCCTGGTACTCCCGACAGTTTTAATTCTTGTAGCAGCAGGCTACTGCACGAGAAAAACAATCCTGTCAAATGAACGGCGGGGGTCTAAATTATTCAAATACACTAAATCCATGCAGAACCGTTCCCCTGCTCATATTTTTTCCTTTGGAGCCAACAATTAACTGGCGATATTCTAACTTAAACAATGACAGCCATTCTGAAAGAATTCTGGGAACAGGGAACATTCCACCTTCCCAAGTGTTCTGCAGTTCCTGGGGGCTCCCAAGGAGCAGCCTTTAGAGTCCCCGTGGAAAGGGGAGGTTTTCTCTGCCTAAACACCTCTGCTCTTCAGAGAACACCGGCCTGCTTCCTAGGTGAGAGACTGCATTTTGGGTGTTACGGTGGGCATGTCTGTGAACGTATCTGACATCGAGACCAGGTGCACACACCAGCCTGCAATTAGTTAATTGCCCATATACCTTTCTGCCTGTGGGAGGAAAAAATGCCTCCAGTTTTCTATCTGCACATTCAACTAAACTTAATTACTGAGCTACTGAGTCAGAAGACAGGCCCTCCTAACTGAACCTACAAAACAGAAAATTTAAAAAAAAAAATCCTCTACAAATGGTCTTAGATACAGAAGAACACATAGCAGGAAGCCCTCTCACATCTGGGAAAAATATCTTTCTCACCATGTTAGTTCTCGGTCACAGTCTGTACCCTAATAGCCTTGGGTATTGGTGGACATTGTTTCTTTATCTAGTCCCCAAAGAGTGTGACCCCTAGCAGTGGTGGGCCTCAGGTTTGATACTCAATGTCCAAGTCTCTCACAGGGGAAAGAAGTTAAGATGTTGATCTTGACTGTTAAAGCATGCATTCATTCACTCTTTTATAATTTTTCTTTTTTTTGGAGAGGTTTTTGCTATAGGGTGTGTGCGCTCGCCAGAAAGACAGAGAAAGACAGAGAGATAGAAAGCGGGAAATTACCCTCCTCCCAGGGGGGATGGCCATGCTGCAATCCCTTCTCCATTCTCCTCTCAGGATCTTGGGCATGCACGTACATGCACCTGGCATGAGTTTAAGCCACCAGGTCCAGGACTCGAACCGCGGTCGACTACATGGGAGTCCAGCGTCATAGCCATTACGCTAACTGCTGGTCCTCTCTTTTATAAAATATTAAGGGTCAACTATCTGCAAAACACTTGGCTCATAGGAAGTATCATGGTGCTTAAGGTGGAAAGGAAGGCCACAGAATGACACTTAGTAAAAAAATAATCCTAAACCCATTGTATTGGGGTTGATTAGAATGTGTGAACCACAAAAACCTCTGAGACTTGTTTCAAATGCAGTAGAATTAAGGCTCACCTTTAGCAGACTGAGTCAGAATCTCTGAATGGAACCCAGGAATCTGCATTCTCCCAAGCTTTCCCAGGTGATTCTCAGCACTTCAAAGTTTGAGAGCATCTGCTTCCCTCTTGCCAGATGAAAGATACACACCAGAGAGCATCGGGCAATGACAGCCATCATAGAAAAGCTGGTGTCAGTGGTATAGACAGGCAGCCAGCAAATACTGGTAAGGGACACATTCAGTGCCATACCCAGGGTCCCCTTCAGAGAAGGACAGAGCCAAAGAAGAGAAGAAGGGGCTGCGTCACCCAGATCCCTTCGCACAACTCCAGGGCACCTTCCTTATCCTAAAGGACAGCAGCCCCGCCCAGGCCGATCATGGTGGCTGCTCTTGTCTTTTTATTTTCTCATAGTTCTGCTTAGTATTATTATTCTTCTTTTGGAGAGGTTTTTGCTATAGGGTGTGTGCGCTGGCCAGAAGGCCAGAAAGACAGAGAGAACAGACAGACAGCGAGAAATCATCTCCCCGGGGGGATGGCCACACCGCAATCCCTTCTCCGCCATTCTCCTCTTGGGATCTTGGGCACGCACACACACGTGCCTGGCATGAGTTTAAGCCACATGGTCCGGAACTCAAACTGAGGTCAACTACATGGGAGTCCAGCGACATAGCCATTACACCAACTGCTGGTCCCAGCTCTGCTTATTTTTAAGAATGTTTTCTTTTACAATAGTCTCATATTGTGGAAAAGCTGCAAGGAGAGTGCAGCTTCTATGTACCTTGCATGCTGTGTCCCCTCTTTTTAACATCTTAGCTTTAGTGCAGCCCATTTTGTAGGAATTAAAAGAATCGGTACTGGTACACTATTATTCGCTAATCTCTACAATTTGCTTGGATTTCTTTACTTTTTAATTTGATATCCTTTTCTTTTTTTTCATCTAGGATCCCACATGACATCCAACATTCATGTCTCTAATACCTCTTCGCTGTGATAGTTTCTCAGATTTCCCTTGTTTTTGATAGCTTTGACATTTTGAGGAGGATTCATTAGCTATTTTGTAGAATGCCCTTGAACTGGGGTTTGTCTAATTTTTTTTTTTTTTTTTTTTTTTTTTTTTTTACATGACTGGATCTGGGTTACAGGTTTTGGGAGGAAGAACACAGATATAAAGTGCCATTTTATCACATCTCATTACATCAAAGGTATGTACTATCAAGCTGACTTAGTGATCTTGACCTTGGTCACCTGCATAAGGCTTGTTTTCAGGTTTCTCCACAGCAAAGTTACTTTTTTCCCTTCCTTTTTCTACTGTTCTCTTTATAAGGAAGTCACTAAGTGCAGTATTCACTTATGGGCTGGAGACCATGCTCTACCTCCTTGAGTACAGAGTACTGAAAACTTACCCAGAATTCTTCTGTATGGGAGATTTGCATATCCTCCTTAATTTATCTGTTTAACCAATCATGTATTTGTGTCCAGGTGAATCAATAGAAATTTATGTTATATTTTGTATTATAACTCAATATTACATTGTTTACTTTTCTTGCTCAAATTATTCCAGCTTTGGTTATTGGGAGGTCTCTTAGTTAGCTCCCGTGTTCTTTTGGCATGCCGTATAGTTTCATCCTTGGAGTATATCTTTATTTTCTAACATAGCAGGGTGCTCCAGTCTCATCTCGTTATTTCCTTCCCAATTTTAGAATCAGACATTGTTCTAAGGAGACTTGATTTCTTTATTGGAGGGTGATATTTAGAAACCAAGATCTAGATATTGGGTGTTCTCATTACTACTGGACTATCATTGCTTCTACGTTCTCCCAGAACTAAGAAATAGAGTGTACATAAGCTTACGTAGCTACACCAATGTCTATATCCACATCATATCCATGTCTATCTACCTATCTATCCCTCTCAAAGCTAAACATGAGTCCATACCGACGCCTCTAACTAATCCATTACCATATGGATCACTCTGGCCTTTCCTCCCTTGCTTATCTGTACTGTTTCATTCCAGCAGCAGGAAGCCTGACTCCCCTTGTCTGCCTCTCACTTGCTTATTTGTTAATTTCAGTATGTACGAGGGGACTTCAAATCATTTATGACAATATGCAAGTCAAGTGCAAGTTTACTTTGGTGCAAAAATTTGTTTTGAAATCCATACATAATTTTTTCATAATACACATTTTTCTGAAGCTTTTGGAAGCCCCCTGATATACAATACATAGTGGCTTCAGAATGAGCTTGTACTCTCATGATGTCTCCCCTTTTATGTAATATCCATTTCTAATCAAAGTGGTGTCTGTTGCCTGCAACACACCTCAGGATACTCTGGTCGCAGCAATTATTTACCACACCAGAGACATGGTGAGTGCCGAGGGCCTCCTTTCCGTTCTCTGATCTGTCCTTTCAGGTCGTGGCTCAGCTCCCACTGCAGCCACTCCAGAGTCTGCTCCAAATCTACAACAGCTGCCTCTGCCTTCCCAGGCCATATGGAGATATCAGTATCCATTCGAGAATCTCTTCACACCTAGGTCTGTACTAGGAATATTGATACAGAGATTAATGCAAGAGGGTCCTATTTCCAGTAGCCCTGGGTCTAATTGAGGTGGGGAGTGGGCCTGGCCCTTATTACTATTTTTATCATTGTCAGTTTACTTCTGTAAGTGCCACCACACAAAGGAGTGTTAAATGGCACAGGGTCTCAGAGGACAGAGCTCTCATCTTAGCTAGGACATGTGGAAAAGTTTCATAAAGGAGGCAACTCTTCAACTAAGTCCTGAAGAGATGATTAATGCTTTGATCATGAATCTAGAGGGTTTCTAGTATGGGTTGGGCATTGGGAACAAATGCAGGAAAACAAAACCAAACCAAACCAAAAAAAAAAAATAAAAACAAAAACCAGACAAGGTCATTGGTCTCACAGAGACTCCGGTTAAGTAAGGGATTCAGGCATTTAGTCTCGTAAGTGACAGTTAGTCAGGGGGGACCTGGTGTCTCAGTCCTGGGATTTTGCCTGCAAAGTTTTTCCTTCAGTTCTCACATCTCCACTTCCATCAAGCCCCTCTGGGAAGGTGCTCTGCGAAGGTTTCAAAGCCCCTGGCTTACCTAGAGCTGTGTGCTGATTCCCGCATTATCAGCACAGGAGAGAGGGGAGGGGACACGGGTGCCAAGTGGGACAACATCCATTTGATCCTTTTTATATGTAAATGTGACTTTAAATAATATTTTGTAATGACCTGCATTCTTGTTAGCAAATATCTCTTGATGATTTATGTTTCTTTCTGCAATTACGAGAGCCTAGTGATCCTTGTTAATTAATGCCAAAGAGGATTTTTCAGCACCTCATTAAAGGTTTTCCCTTTCAGGACACCCGAAGCTCTCCTGAACAGCCAGGGGCAGAGAAAACCATTTTCTTGTGGGTTAAAACACATCTTTTGATCCCCCACTCTTCCTTTTCTTCCTGTTATTCTTTTTCTTATAATTCCTTTTTTTTTTTTTTTTTCGCTTGGTTTAAGTCTCCTCTTCTTCATCCTAAGCCCTCTTCTTCTCTCTTTTTCCTTTGATTCCAAATCATATCATAGTTGCTTCTGGATGTTCTGAAACATTGTTTTAAACATGTAAAATGCCATCAGTGTGTTCGCCCTTTCTCCTGGAAGGATTTTTTTTTTTTTTTTTTTTTTTTTTTTTTTTGCTATTTAATTCAATATTTCTCTTGGACAAGTTTGGGTTGAGAGTCTTTTCTGTTCCAAGTTCCCTTTCAGGTATGGAGGACACAATAATGAACCAGAGTAGTACCTTGTAGGTAAGGCTAAGTTCTGTCCTGTAAAAATACCTTAATGAATGAATAAATGAACGGTGGCTTCTGTGGTCCAGTAAATTGTGTATACACTCTTCTAGGGGATTCCCAGACTAAGGTCTGCAGGTCAAATCCTGCTCATTCTTTCTTCGTAAATAAAATATTATTGGCACATAGCCACACCCATTCATTTGCATATTATTCAGGACTGTTTGGCCTCTACAATGGCAGCGTTGAGCAATTACAATGAAGACTAGCCTGCAAAGCTGTAAATATTTACTCTCTGGCCTTTTACAGAAAAAGTTCATGGACTCCTGCTCTATTCCATCACTAGAGATTCTGAGTGCCTGTTTTAAGAATCTGGAGAACTCTGCAGTGAGGAACTTGCTTACTTTGCTCCCATTTGTTTTTTTTTTTTCTCCCCAAATGTGTTTGATCATAGAACTCTCTCTAGCCACTTTTAAAAATAAATTAATGTAGGGACATTTCCCCTGTATTTAATATTCGGCTTGGAAAGTTCTTTTTATCTGCCTGAGTTCTGTTTTTGTCACTACTCAGCTTACTGTCTTTTGGCTGGGCTTTAAACAGAACTAAGCATTTTACCACTAGACCACACTCATCTACCCTCTTGTCCTCAGTGAAAATACCTTCCACTCAAGCATGAGAGCAGGGATTCTCCTTGGCTCCAATAGACACTCTTTTATTTTGCTAGGAATGGTGGTGTGTAGAGCCCAAGTCTTGGCAAAACAAGATTGACTGGTTGTCTATCCATGATTGTCTGCTTTTGCCTCATCTCAAAGAAAACATGCTTGAATTCTGGTTCATTTTCCTGAGCATTGTTAAAGCTGAGATTAAGGTGGGATGTCTGAAGATCAGCTAAACCTGAAGAGTCATGGCAATGTCAAAAGTCCCAGAGAACACAGATTCCCCAGACTCCAGAAAGGACCTGGGAGAACTATGGCAAGGAAGTCACTCTCCCTTATCCTGCAAGGAAAGAAGTGACGTGGGGAGGGAAAAGACTTGAATTGGGTTTTGGCCTTCGGAGAGTATGAGGAAAGAAGAATTGGGTTGCCTGCTACTTTCTAGCTATGCTCATAAATGAGGCCTACAGGGAATGCTGGGTACCACAGCAGGGTCTGGGGCAGATAGCTCTTCACTAGGGTTGTGGGGCACATAGTCAATGGGTAGATATCAGCCACAGAAAGGAGAGGAATACACTGTCAGAGCCAGGTCACTAACCATGGGTCTAAGGGGTCAGATTGAAATCAAGAGGCAGTGTAAGTGTGGCAGGCACAACTGTGAAAGGATATTTTCCCTTCAGTCCCCAAGAGTGCCTGCTCTAATCCTCAAGAACATGAATATTATGGGTGTTACTTCCATGATTATGTTACATCACAGCAATTAAGGTTACTGACCCATTGACCTTAAGATAGAGAGACTAGTGGTAATTTCCAGTGGGGTAGGAGAACTCAGAACAACGACCCAACTCATGAGAAGATTTTTTTTTTTTTTTTTGAAAAGGTTTTTGCTACAGAGCACATGCACTCGCCAGAAAGACAGGCAGAAACAGAAAGCAAGAAATCACCCCTCAGGGGGAATGGCCATGCCTCAATCCCTTCTCCTCTATTCTCCTCTTGGGATCTTGGGCACGCACATGCGCCCAGCGTGAGTTTAAGCCACCAGGTCCAGGACTCAAACTGCAGTAAACTACATGGGAGTCCAGTGACATAGCCTTTATGCCATTTGCTGGTCCCTCAAGAGAAGATTTGATGCATCATTATTGGCTCTGAAGATGAAGGGAACCATGTGCAAAGACAGAATACCCTCTTGTAGCTGAGAGCAACTCTCTCTGACAACCAGCAAGAAGATGGGCACCTCAGTTCTATGATCACAAGGAACTGAATTCTGTCAACAACCTCAATGATCCTGGAAGTGCATTCTTTTTCAGAGTCTACAGAGAGCACCCAATCTACCTTGATCTCAGCCTTGTAAGATCCTGAGAAAACACAACCATGCCATCCTGTACCTCTGACCTGCAGAGCCATGAGCTATGAAGTATGTCTTGTTGCAGCTGCCAAGTTTGAGGTCATTTGCTGTACATCAGTAGACTACTATCACAATAAGCAAAACATCAAGATGGACAATCACTTATGAGTGTTAAAGGGCACATGTGATCTTGGGTTTGTAGCATTCCTATCTTTGTAAACAAGCACTTTTCTCTTCCATAGAAATCCTAGAAGAATTAGAGTAGAATCCAGGTTACAACTCCTTTGAAGTTTACATCATTCTTCCACCTGACTCCAGGAGTTGGTATCAGACCAAGGTTTTGCTAATGACAGGATTCCATCCCCTGAGTCACACTGACCAGTTTAGGGGTGAGTCTATAACACAAGTAGGAAAAACAAGAATTATTGGGAAGAATTTCTTTGAGCTCTTGAGCCATTAAGACTAGGGGCCAGCAAGTGCCATGGTGGTTAAGGATCTGGAGTCTCACATGGTTGACCACGTTCAGGTCCTGGACCTGGTGGCTTGAATATCACACTGGGTTTGTGTGAATGCACAAAATACTGAGAGGAGAATGGAGGAGAAGAGATTGTGGTGTGACCATTCCCTCTGGAGAGTGATTTCTCACTTTCCCTCTCTCTGTCTCTCTCTGGAAAGCATAAGCGTCCAATGGCAAAAACCTAAAAAAGAAAAAATAACTGTACAAGTTTTTTTCCAATACTTGGAGAAAGTTTTCCTAAGAATGAAGCAAACAGAGAAAAACAATTGGCAGCTAGGGTGGTAAAGACAGAAACTCCATCCAACCATGCCTGAAGCAAAAGACATTGAACTTTTGGGACCAGCAGATGATGTAATGGTTATTGTTGCTGGACTCCCATGTAGTTGACTGCAGTTTAAGTCCCAGACCTGGTGGCTTAAAACTCATGCCAGGCATGTGTGTGTATGCCCGAGACCCCAGGAGAATAGAGGAGAAGGAATTGTGGCATGGCCATCCCCCTAGGGGGTGATTGCTCGCTTTCTATCTCTCTATCTCTCCAGTGAAGGCACATACCCTATAGCAAAAATATCTCTCTTAAATTAAAAAGTAAAAGAAATTGTAATTTTAAGATATATGAGGTTGTTTCATTTATTGTTTTGTTTTCTGCTTCTTTGTTATTATTATTTGTTTTGCTTTAGTTACTTTAAATTGGGTTTCTGAAAATAGCTTCAGCTATTGCTCATGTTAAAATGGAGTTGTGAGTCATACTGTTCTCTGAAATGTTTCTGTCTTTGTAACAGGTTGAATCTTATCACACGCCCCCAAATTACACCAAGCATTATGGAATGAGTAAACAGACCTGTCATCTGTCAGTCAGGATCTAGTCTTGGTTTTGCCACTAACTCTCAATATGTGACTATAAGCATTTCATTGCTTCTATTTTCTTATTCTTTTCTTTTCTTTTCTTTTTTTTCTTTTTTTTTTTTTTTTTTTTTTTTTTGTTTTTAGAGGTTTTTGCTTTAATGTACATGTGCTCACCAGAGAGGGAAAGTGAGAGAATCACCACCCCCCCACCCACGCCGCAGTCCCATCTCTATCTCCATTCTCTTCCCAGGATCTTGGGCATGCACGCACATGCACCCAGTGTGATTTTCAAGCCACCAGGTCTAGGAGTCTAACTGAGGTTGACCATGTGGGGATCCAATGATGTAACTGCTATGCCATCGGCTAGCCCCCTCCTTTATTTTATTTCTCCATGCAAGGGTTGATTGGAAATGACTGAGGCCCTGAAGGTCCGCTAACACCATGTGACATGTATGATTCCTTGGATTTACACCTACCATCAGACTCTCTAACTGATGCATAACTCTATGAGAACATCTAATGGATATTCGGAGTCATTCGTTACATCAATTTATAACAATAATATATTCCAGAGTTCCATGGTACACAAGGATCTTCCATGAATATGAGGCACTTTGCTTTTTCTAATTACCCAATGAGTATTGTTACCCACATTTCATGGAAGAAGTGGCCAAAATTTGGAGAAGTAAAGTGACTTTACAGAACTAAGTAGCAGAGCTAGGATGAAAGCTGAGAGTCCAGCTCTAAAGCACTGGCCCTTTTGGTGTGCTTCTGCCTCTGTTCAGATCATTCATGAGCACAATTCTTTCCCCTGTATCTGGGCTTCTCTGTTTCATACTCTCATGTAGGACAAATAGGATGAGTTGGTTGCATTGGCCCAGAAGCACCCATACTGTTGCTGTCCCATTATAAGGTTGTGAATGTTGTAGACCCAGCCTCTGAGACCCTGTTGAGGATACTGTCTCTCTCTTTTGTGTACACACATGCACTCTTTCATCAGAAAGAAGAAATATTTATATAGAATAATGGTGATTAAAGGGAGAAGGTATTGTAGAAGGCCGCATATTATATCATGCGCATAAACAACTGTCCATTTTGTTCCCTTACCCTAACATGGCTGTCTGCTTCTATAAACCTGCTTGCTCTTCCCATGAGAAAATAGCTTGTGCTAGTCATATAGAAAACCATATCCAGGACGACATCTTATACCTGTTACTGTCTTTGCTAACTAGGCTGAAACACTTCCGTTTAGCGACGTAACTATTTGCATGGAAACCCCACTCCATCAGAAATAATTAACCTGCTGGATTCAGCTTCTGTAACTGCTTGCATAGAAACCCCTGGTAACTTACCCCCTATAAAATGACTGCTCAAACTTTGGTCGGGGCTACAGTTCTGACTCTCAGCCCCCGAGCCTCAGGCTGTAGTCACTGACCAGCTAATAAAGACTCCCTTTAATCTTAATTTGGCTTTGGTGGTTGTTCATTCGGTTGCACTCTACAACATTTGGAGGCCCCAGCGAGATCTGGAAACCTTAGAGTGGCCGAATAATGCCCCAACGAGGACATTCCTTACACCCTGTCCCAGGTCTCAAGAGGGGTAAGGAAGCCTCACAAACAAGGATCAGAAATTGAAGCCACTTGTGGTACCTGAATCTGGTAATATTCTAGTTATCTTGGTTTGAGAACTCTCTTGGTGGGACTTTAGGAGGGCTGGACGCAGTGGAGCCTCCAGGTCCTTGGGCCCGAATGTGATAGCACTTCGGGTCCTTGGTGACAGTGATCTCTGGGTGCACTATCTTGCTTTGTCTTGTCCTTGTCATCCTTGTCTTCATCAAGATGGGAGAGAACCAGTCATCATCCTACTTGTCTTTGGGTGCACTGTCTTGATTTGTCTTGTCTTTGTAAGTCTTGCTTTTGTCACGGTGGGTCAAGGACAGTCATTGGTCTGTTCATCTAAACGTGCCCCTCTTAACTGTTTTCAAGATCACTTTTAGGATTTTCAACAGGCCGAGAGTTATGGTGTATCTCTGTGAATTGCCTTAGTGTCAAAGTAACCCCAGGGAAATTGGCTCTTATAGTCCTGATGTGTGTGTGCATCCATACATGTAATATGTCATGTTACATACTATATGTTGTATGTCCATGTGAAAAAGGCCTTAAAGAATTCTATTCAATTTGGTTTATAAAAAGAGCAATCATAAAAATTGATTTAAATGCTTTTTGAGTTCATATAACTTTACTAAACAATCTAATTTCAAATGTAATGAAAGAAAAAGATTAATAAATGAAAGTCTTCACAATTTCCAACATATATTTTATCTAGGGTATTAGTAATCAAGCCACATCATGTTTATCTTAACTATGGCTATAATCCTAATATCATGTCCTTAAGAAAATTCACAGAGAGAGTGAAAAGAAAATGTACTCTTACAAGTACCAGTTTGTAAAAATCTAATCATTTAACTGGATAAAAGCTTCATCTTCTGTGTAAACTGATTGGTTTTCTAAACTGTTAAGCCAAAATTAACCAAAAAAAGTAAAAAAGTTTGACAAAATTGCAAACTTCTCAAGGTGGGGTAGAAAAGATAAACATGGACAATTAATAATAATTGGGCCTGTGTATCAGAGACAAAAGCTATAAACTCCTATCCAAGAATGTAACAGGGTAGAAATCTCAGGGTATGGGGTGAGGCAAGTTAAGGCTAGAGCTCCTGGCTGCCTCCTCTCTCCCTGCCTTCTTGTCCTCCTGTTTCTCTTTAGTTAGGCCTCTTCCCCACTAGACTCTCCCCTTAGTTAAATGATCAAGAGCTCTAGCTAGGAAAATAAAAATTTTGATTAAGACTGTCTTCTCCAGCTAGGGTTTTTAATATAGTCAATAAGGCAGATGCCTTGTAAAACCTGTAAACTGGGCTTGCTCTCTTGGTAGTACTCAGCCACTCCTTGCAGGATCTACTGGAATTTTGTTTCACTTCTCAGTGTAGAAGCTCTTACAATTCAGAACAGATATTTTTTAAGTTCTCAGATAACTCAGAAAAATGTTAGAACAAATTGACAAGGCACCTTAACCTTTGATATCAGAGTGATGTATGCTATTTCACGTAAATGGCACTCAGTAGTCACTCGTGGTAATCCTGAAGGCTGGGAACTTCTTTGAGGGCAGGACCTGGACACAGCCCAGATCAGAGTCTCTGCTTCAAAAGAAACTCTGTTTTGGGAACCAGCAGTTAGCGTAATGGCTATGTCGCTGGACTCCCACGTAGTCGACCGCGGTTCGAGTCCCGGACCCGGCGGCTTAAACTCACGCCGGGCGTGTGTGCGTGCGTGCCCAAGATCCCGAGAGGAGAATGGAGGAGAAGGGATTGCGGCGTGACCATCCCCTCTGGGGGGTGATTTCCTGCTTTCTGTCTCTCTGTCTCTCTCTGTCTGTCTGGCAAGCGCACGCGCCCTATAGCAAAAAAACCTCTCCAAAAAAAGAAAAAAAAAAAAAAAAAGAAACTCTGTTTCCAAAGTGGGCAGCCCAGGCATTAAACAATGCCCATGACTGGCATCCTCATGTGTCCCACTGGGTCCTTATTGCCAAGCATGGAGCTGGTCAACTAGAGACAGAATGCACTGAGATCTGAAGGGAGCTTGGGACTTCTAAAGTTCATGCTGGCCTTTGAAACTGAGGATTGATGGCACCCAAGACCCCTATGGCTCCCCGTGGACATCTGACAATCTCACTGGACAAGGCTCAGGTAACCCTTAAAGTGACTAAGATTAATTTCTTTCTAAATCAGAGATTAAGGTTATTTTTAAAAGTATAGTCATACCAACAACTAAAAGTTCTTGTAGCTGCCCCAGACTTTGCCCTCGCATCCTTGCCCTTCTACACTGAGGAGGAAGAAAAACTGGCCCACAAATAGTTGCCATTACCAAATGACAGGACAATAGTCCCTGAGGCCCTTGAGCAGGTCATTGTAGAACAGGTACTCAAGACACCTCTCTGCAACTAAAAGAGGAGGCCCCAAGTGAACCAGAAACTGCACCTCTTGCCCAGGGAGATGACTCTTTCAGTCATCCCCATACTTGATCAGGCTCTACTCCTGGGCCAAGACCTAAGGACTTGGAAACCAGCTGAGGGGGATGGCATGTCCCAAGGGGCCTCAGCCCCCTTACCAGTTTTTTCTAACAAATTCTGTTAGATAATCTTAAAAGTGAAGAAGGTAGAGGTATTAATTTCACTGCTTAACTTGTCAAAGAGATCCAGTAATGAATTTGAACAAGAAGCAAACTGAGAAGGGAGTTTTCTAAGTTCATTAGTTTTCTACTCTTCATAGTGTATCACCGAGTCTCATTGCTAAGGCAAGCCACTCTGCTACTGGATTAAGAGACTCTTCTGAAACTCGTATTCACTAACTGGAAGTTTTCTGTATAATAGTCTCAGTTGAGAAAAGAACCTAAACCTAGACTTGTTTATTGCAATGATTCTCCTATAGAAGGAATGAACATAGAATTTAAGGACTATGCTTCTCTAAAAGCCATGCTGCTTGTTCACACAGACGTTCCCTGAATTCACTGAAATACATGCCTATTGTGGAACCCTGTAGCTAAGTTTGACAAGCCCTGGAGAATTCTCCACTGTAGCGGACAGAGAGCTCTAAGGCTAAAACTTAACTATTTTCCCCAAAGTTTAATTTCCATGGCTTGATTTCTTAAAAAGTAATTTTCATCATGGTTTGTAGGTGGTCATAATTGAAAGGGAAAATTCTCCCCTTGAGAGAGTCTCCCCAGATAGCTGTCTTTGACATTGATATGTATCCCTTTTGGCCAGAAGCCACAGAGATGGGTCCCCCTCATGTTAGAGCATTAATTGTTCTTTGCCAGGTCTACGCACTAAGCTGAGAACCGAGGCAATTATGCAAATAAGTCAAGCAAAAAACGACGCATGTGCTCCAATGAGCCACAATTTTAGTTGACAGTGGCTTTGACTTGACTTGTCCAGATAATTGCTTTAAGTCCTCCATGACCCTCCTGCAAAATGTGTGAGCTTCTTTAGAGTGTGTGATTATTTCAAGACAATGACACCATCCTCTTAAATAGAGGGCATCGGATGGATACTGATGTCTTTTGTTTAAGTCAAAGGAAACTTGTGTTAGTTTGGGTTCCCCCAGGAGCTGACCCTGAGATGGCAATGCAATTGAAAAGTGGAAATGGTTTATCCAGAAGGTGATCCCAGGAAGCATGGATCAATGGTAGGGAAAGTGAGAGAGCAGATTACCTCTGTGGGCAACCAACTTAGTCCTACTGGGGAACTCTGAGAACCAATGCATAACTCTTCTTAGATTCCCACCTGGGGGAGGTACACAGATGCTCTAACTGGGGGCATTAACTCCTTAGTCCTTGGGACAGAATGCGCTCCACCCTACAGAGAAGGCCCAGCAGGTGGAAATGTAAAGGCTGGCCTAAGGAGTCTAGCTGGCAAGCCTTCCAAAGATACATCCCCAAAGGATTATTTATAGGGCATCAATCCTACTTCCAGACTTCCTCAAGCCGCAAAACCTCAATTTCTGTGACTCCAGATCCAACTCAACCTTTCTTCTATTCTCTGCTTTCAGAACAAAATGAGATATTTGGATAAAACTTAACCATTGCTCACCTTGCTATTCTCTTGCAGATGTGCATGTAACTTTTCAGTTTCTTTCCAAAACTAAAGTCACTTGAGACACTGTTTAGAATTGTCACCAAGGCTGGCTCCATGGCCTAATGGTAAGGCAACTGGCTATGGGGTTTGAATCCTGGACCTGGCAGCCTGAGAAACTCTTCAGATATGTGTGTCTACATGCTCAAAACCCTGAGAGGATAAAGAGCTGGAGGAGAAAGGATTGCAAAGTGACCATTCCCCGTGCGAGAGGGTGTACTTTCTCCTCTTCCTATCTCTCTCTCTCTCTCTCTCTCTCTCTATCTCTGGCAAGTATACATGCTCTCTAGCAAAAAAAAAAAATAAAAAAATAAAATAAAAAAAAAAGCTGTCAAAATGATGTATTAGTCTAGTTAGTCTAGCAACTTCATTTCTGAAGCCAGCTGAAATGCTACCTGTTTTTCCTCTCAGAAACCCTTTTTCTACTTTAAAGCTGAAAGATCCCACTGTACCTGGTGTTTGATTTGTAAGCCTTTCAACAGCTGTTGGCCCAAGGTAATAGGATTTTGACCAGACTATTTTCTTTGGGAGTCTACAAACGTTGCTGGGCCAAGCCAAATCAACAAGTATTTATTTAGCACTTAATATGTATTGTGATTACATAAGGTAAATACTTCTAAACCACATATTGTGTTATTTGCTCTAAGACAACTTTTTCTCCCTTGCCTGTGGTATTATTGGCAAATACAGCCAGCGAAGAAATGGAAAGAAAACTAACAATAGGTTTGTGTAATGGAAAGCATCATTTCTTTCTCAGCATTTTAGTTCATGTAACATTCTTAGAAAACCTGAGTACATGGAATTTGGGAATTGTCACAAACAACACTTACCATGAGATTCTTTATTCTTTTAATTACCACTTTCCTTAAGAATACTTGAGAAGGTTAGCTTTATCTTAATGTGATATGCACAGAAATTTTGAGTGATCTTTTGTCTCTAAATGAGGTCTCCATAAATGGATAAATACCCAGAAAAGAGTTTTTAAGAAAGTAGCCCTTGTGTATCCTATATTCACTAGATCATCATTCACCTCATTCCTTGCCCCCTCCTCGAAAGCTTTGTTCTTTGAGAGCCTTATTAGCCACCTCCGAACAGAGTGAGCTGTGCTTCTGACTTTCTGTTGATGCTCTCTAATGTATAAATCTATTTTATCTAGATGGCAAATTTCTCAGAGCAGGGACAGTGTCTTTTTCATGAAAAAAGTCTTCTCTTGGTTGGGACCGTAACGGGGACATAGGGTGATTTAATGATTGTTGAGGCCTACCTATAGTAATGAGAACTGGACACTGCTGCTTGGCAGGGTGGGGCCACGTGGAAGGATTCCCAGCCCACCCTAAAAAGCCCAAGGTAGTCCCAGCTACTCAAGAGGCTGAGACAGAGGATCACAACACATTGAGACTCCGTCTAAAATAAAAAAGCAAGGAAAGTTTTGTTAAGTTGACCTGAGGAAGAGATCTCCTTATTTTCATAAAGTGTAGCTATTAAAACAAAACACACACACACACACACACACACCACAAAAATGCCTCAAATATTATACTTAGTGGTAAATATTAAAGCTTTCTTTTGGGATAGGGAACAAAACAAGAATGTTCACTATTATCACTCCAATTTACTGTCATGTTGCAGATCTCAGCTTATTCTGAAAGGATAAGAAATTATAAAAGTATAAGAAGAAGAAAGGAAGAAATACAGCTATCATTAGCACACAACATTACTGGAAAGTAGGAATTGAAAATAGTCTACAAATAAACTGCAAGAACTAATAAGTGAATTTACTCAGGTTGCTAACTATACAGTCGATACATTGCAAAAATCAGTTAAATTTCTATGCAGCAACAAAGAATCATTAGACTATGCAATTAGGACAATGATAGCACTAACAATAGCATCACAGAAATTAAATAATTAGAATAAGCCTTATGAAAAAATGTGCAAAACTACTCTGAAAACTATTAAACATCTTTGAAAGGAACTAAAAAAGATCTAAGTAAATGAAAGATTATGGCAATATGACCATTGTTTCCAAATTTATCTGTAGATTCATTACAATCCAGGTTAAAAATATTGGCAGGTTTCTGTGTGTGCATAAGTGTAAAAACTTTTAAAATTTATATAGAAAGTTTAAGGGCTAAAATTAGCCAAGGCATCCTGAGGAAGAAGAAAATAGTGGTCTACTGGACCAGCAGATCGCATAATGGTTACATCACTGGACTCCCACATAGTTGGCCATGGTTCAAGTTCTGGACCCAGTGGCTTAAAACTCACACTACGTGCATGTGTGTACATGCCCAAAATCCAGAGAGGAGAATGAAGAAGAAGGGATCGCAGCATGATCATCACCCTTGGGGAGTGGTTTCTTACTTTCTCTCTCTCTCTTTCTCTGTCTTTCCAACAAGTGCATGTGCCCTATAGTAAAAATCTCTCTGAAATAAAGTAGTCTACTTATATTAAGAGATACTAAGACTTATTAAAAAGCTACATTAAGTTACACAGAGTGGTACTGATGCAAGGATAAATAAGTATAATAACGGAAAGAAAAGAGAATTCAGAAATATATACTTGGCATTTACTCTATAGCATAGGTGTCCCTGAAATAAAGTGGGAAAGACTGGACTTTTCATTAAATGGTGCTAAATCAATTACATATCCCTATAGACAAAACTTAAATGTGACCCTTACCTCATACCATATATACAAATTAATTCCACATAAAAATTTAAATGTTAGCGTAATGGCTATGTTGCTGGACTCCCATGTAGTTGACCATGGTTCGAGTCCTGGACCTGGTGGCTTAAAACTCATGCTGGGAGTGTGTGCGTGCATGCCCAAGATCCCAAGAGGAAAATGGAGAAGGGATTGCAGTGTGGCCATCCCCCCTGGGGGATGATTTCTCACTTTCTGTCTCTCTGTCTCTCTCTGTCTGGTGAACTCATGTGCCCTATAGCAAAAACCTCTCCAAAAAAAAAATTAAATGTAAAATAAGAAAATTTTTTCAAGCTAATACAAGAGAGAATCTTGATAACTTAGGATAAGGAAAGATTTTTTTTTTTTAAAGCTGAATTAAAAAAAAAACAAACCTAAATGAATGTATCAATAAATACATTAATATGAAAGGCTTCTATTTATTTTTTATTTATTTATGTCTTCCATGAGTGAGGGAGAGACAAAGACAGAGACAGATAGACAAGCACCTCTATTGGGGGGTCTCCATGCCACACTACACCCCTTGTCTCAGCTCACCTGGATCACAAATACATGTGCAAACATCTGGGATGCATCAGTACATGAAGTCAAAGTACATGAACCTAGTACTTTTCTCATGTGGGTTCAGTTGAGTTACCACTGAACCACTGGCCAGTCCCCATTTATATTTTAAAACATTCATTAAAAGAATGAAAAGGTGAGGCCAGCAGATGGTATGGTGGCTAAGGCATTTGACTCCCACATGACCGAATGCCATTTAGCTATCCTGGGGGGTGATTTCTCACTTTCCTTCTCTCTGTCTTTCTCTGGTGAGAGCACAAGCCCTATGACAAGAGCAACGCATAATGAAAACACAAAGCATAAAGTAGATATTTATATTAATAATGAAATGTAAAAAGAAGACTCCTTGAAATTTCAACATCTTTTTTATGAAATTACACAAACTTGCAAGTTAGTGTGAGTTAGTTGGAAACAGTGAGTGGGGAGGATAGTGGAATGGAAGGGCAATAAACTGAATGTTTTCTCTGAATTCTAATAACCATAGATTATTAGAATCAAGTGATTATTAGCCATTTGATTTTGAAACTAAATTAAAAATCTAAAGAGAAAGTGGGTGGACTGAATCTACATAAAGTCAAATAAATGAACATTTTAGTGGATCCCTGATAAACCAGAACAGAGATCTTTTCTGGACCTAGCAATGTCCCGTACTGGAGGATATTACCTGGTCAGTGTGATCACCACTACTATTGTCAAGAAGCGCTTGATTCCTGTCTCACTGTGTAGGAAGTGTAGCTGAAAATGAAGTACATGTTGTTGCTATCTTTTGGTAACCTTCTAGATGGACAATACTGGTAGAATCAGATTATAAAGGAAGACACAGTCATACACTAGAGGACACAGTTGTCACGGTTGTATACTAGAGCACACAGTGGTATGCTAGAGTCAGCTTATGCCAGTTTAGGAAAGCAGATTGCATGTGCCTCTTTCTAATTTTTTTTTTCACTACGATCAACCACTTCAGAAGTTTAAAATCAGAAATTAAAAGCAAACCTGGGAGAATTTACATCATGGAAAGTGGTAGAAGCCACGACTCAGTCTCTGCTTCTCACCAGAGGTTAGCACAACCCTGGACAGACTGACGATGAAATAAAAGATTTCAGCAGCTTCACTAAAAGGTGAAGAAATTATTCATGTTACACATAAAAATGTTGTGTCTGTTTTGAATAGGTAAGTGCATCTTATGAGACTGGAGGAAAATCTCAATTTAGGGCTTTTGTTTTGAGTTCCAAAAGAGGGGAATAAAACCATCCAATTTAATTAAAGAAAAGGATTTCATCGTTTTTGGATTCAATGAAAGGGAGTTTTTTTTTTAAAAATTGATTTTTGTTTTAAAGTTCAATAAAATTTTATTAATTTAATTAGTTCCTATCAATTTTTAAATAAGCTGTGGCTTATATTAATTTTTTCTCTCTCTCCCCCCCCTTCTCTCTCTTTTCTTAAAAGCCAACCTCCTTTGAGCATATTAATAGGTCTAGTCTTATAATTTTGCAGATGGAACGCTAGGGATGATTTTAAATCAAGGGGATGTTTTGGGCCAGGATTTTGAGGTGTCTTTTCCATTAAGGTAGGGAATGGGAAAACACACAAACCAAAAAGCAAACAAAAAAGAGAATTTGTCTAGATGCAGGAAAAGGTTCTGTTTATGGCAGCTGTTCATCTAAGCCATTTGTACCAGGAGTCACTTTCATAAAGTTGTTTTAAGTGCAAGAGTGGTATTAGCAGGCATCAGACATGCAGGGTAGTCTGTGCCAACATTCCATGTCTATATGCGCAGGAGACAGCTGGGGGCGGGAGACAGACCACATAGTCTCATCAGAAGAGCACCAAGGGCGGGGGGACCAGCAGTTAGCGTAATGGCTATGTCACTGAACTCCCATGTAGCCAATCATGGTTTGAGTCCCAGACCTGGTGGCTTAAACTCATGCCGGGTGCATGTGTGTGCATGCCCAAGATCCCGAGAGAATGGAGGAGAAGGGATTGAGGCGTGGCCATCCCCCCTGGGGGGTGATTTGTCACTTTCTATCTCTCTGTCTCTCTCTGTCTTTCTGGTGAGTGTGCGTGCCATATAGCAAAAAAAAACTCTCAAAAAAAAAAAAAAAAGAGGACCAAGGGGGACCATGAGGACCCACAGCTCATAGATCTAATAAGGGAATATTCATAACTTCAGATCAGTATTAAAAACACAGTCTAGTGGAACAGAAAAGGAGATTGAGGAGATAATGAGAATGAAGTTAAATTGTTGTTCTGTTTGATTTTCAAGCTTCTTCCTTTGAGAGCAAGAGGAGAGAGAGAGTGAAGCACATTCAGCAGGGCCTCATTCACAATTCTCACCTCTAGCTTTCGCAGCCAGCCAGGACATGGATAAGCATGTACCTGGTGTGTAGTCGTCAACCCAGGAATCAAACTCTGATCTTCTACGTGGTTCCCAGCACACTGCTCTATCACTGTGCCACATGGATGGGGCTGAACAGAGTTAAATTCTGAGGAGTGAGAAGTCAAATGTGATTAAAAACAAACAACGATGAAAACTTTTCCCCAAACGCTTTCTTCAACATACTGATCCCGTTCACTGCTCTCTAAACATGGGGATTTGCGATCAGAAAATTTTGCAATTTAACACCATTCTATCTTTCTTAGAAATGCACAGTGGCCATGGGTACATATAAAGCTGACAAGTTCTATGGTTACTATAGCCAGTAATTTTTGCTTAACCAATTCCTTAGAGCACAGGACACATTTTTGGCATTGCAATGTGTCCGTTCTAAAACACCACATTCCATGGAACACAAGTTTAAGTAATGGTATGGTGGAAAGAGTCTTGACTTGATATTCAAATACTCTCAGACACCAATTCTAGCTCTGTCATTTTATAAGCTGAGTGAGTTTGGGCAAGCCACCTTTGTGAGTCTCTGTTCTTTTATCTTTGAACTAGAAAAATCATACTACCCAGCTCACAGGGAAATCTTTGAAGACAGAAGATTAAGTCTTTACAGAGAACAGTATGGCAGCAGGTATATAACAAATGTTAGATACAAGGTGGCCTTGGGCACTTTTTCCCTGGGCAGAGGCAGGTGTGAGTCCCAAAGAGTCACTGACCTCACAGGGAAATCAGGTAAGTTTTCTGTCTGGGGAAAGGGCCTGACATGATCTCTACTCAGGAAGCTGTTGAAATCCAAGATGTGCAGAGAAGTTGGCAGAGTCCTCTAACCTATCATCTCCTGATTCTCCTGCTTTCTTGGGGCAAACTTCTCACTTCATTATTTTGAGCCTTAGTTTCCTCAAGAGTTCAGGGACTCAGAAAATAAAATCTGGGGAAGTGTTATGGTTTGGATGATGGTTTGTCCCTCCAAGTTTCATGTTTTGAAATTTGGTGTTGGGAGATGATAATGGCTAGAGGGGTGTGATTGGATCATGATGACTGAGTCACAGAGGCAACACTCTCTTGAACAGATTAATAATGTCTCACAAGACCCAGTGAGTTCTGTCTCTCATGAGGAGAGTCTAGCTCTCACAAAGAGACTTCAGTTCTCATGAGATACCGTTGCTATAAAGGATGGGATCGCTGCCTGTGTCTGTCATCCTCTGTGCTTCTATTGGCTATGCTCTAAGCCTTCCACCATTGTGTGATGGCTTTGACCTTTCTAGCTACCAGAACTGTGAGTCAAACTCAACCTGTATTCTCTTAATTCTCCCAGTCTCAGGTAATTTTTAGCAATGCAATAACACACTAAGACAGTAGGTCATTCTGGCTAAATATGCATAGGGTCAGTCTCCTAGGCTTGTTGAAGGTGACTTCTGTTGTTGAGAAAATGTTTTCTTCCCTTTCAAGCAATCTGCAAGGACAGGATTGTATCTTTTGGAAGTGTCCAAGAAGCTAAATGTGAGTATTAAATGAGATGATGTTAAAAAGAAATACTTCATCATAAACAACAGGACTCTGGTGAGAAGGGAGGGACTGTTTGCATTGTGATGATCACGAAGACTTTTTGGATGGTTTTACTTTTCAACTTTTCTCTAAGGGTGGGGATAGCCCTGGGGGAAGCGTACCATAGGATTAACATCCTTTCCCAGTTCTCTAGTCATCTATACACAGGCTTGAATTGCTGAGTCATGAGTGGAGGGTTGGTTCAGATCTTCATTTCTGAAATATTTGCTGTGCAGTTTACTCTGAGCCAGGCATTGTGTTAGCTTTTGCGAAAACTGAGAGGAGGATTGCAGCCCTCTCCCTGAAAAGCATTGCTCACGGTCTGGGGCGGGTGAGCAGATGCACCTAACTAATCATTAAGCCACAAAGCAATGAATGCTGGGATTATCCATGCAAAGTGCTTAGAATACTGTCTGAGCACATGATAAGAGCTCAATACCTCTTGATTACTATTATGATCAATATAATTATTATTATTAAACATGCAGGTTGCAATGGGAGTATCAAGGGTGGGTGTTGAGAGGATGGCTCATTTAGCCTGGAAGCTCAAAGAAAATTTCAGAGAGAAGGATGTTTGAGTCTTGAAAAGATGAGAATGTGTCTATGTTCAAGGAGAGGAAAATGCATTCTAGTGGTCAAGGAAACATATACAAAAGCCTCTCATGTGAATATACATGCTATGTTGAGATAACTGCAAGTTGTTTTAGCAAGACTGAGATATAAGGTGTGTGTGTGTGTGTGTGTGTGATGTCCAGAGATGTAAATGAGAAGGTGAGTGGGAAACAGTCTGCTGGAAAAGGTGCTTGTTCTTGTTCTTCCTGCTGAGCAGCTTGGAGTTAATAGGAACATGGCACACACACACACACACCTGTGAAATTCATGATAGAGCATGTGTGCATGCATACGAGAGTGAGAGGGAAAGAGAACACCCTCTACAGGGTTTGGTAATGCAGTGATTCTGTTCTAACTCTCCAGCCCGCCAGGATCCTGGACAGTCGTGCACATATCTCCCATGTTTTTAGGACAATGGGGCCAGGGGCTCGAACCACATTCAACATATAACTCCAGCTCTGCTCTGATACACTTCTGACTGTGCTGCAGAATTTAAAAAAAAAAAAAAGAAATGGAAATTAAAATAACTAAAAACTCTGGCCAATTCATTTTTTTAAAAATTTGCTACAGGGCATGTGTGCTCACCAGAGAAAGAAAGAGGAGAAAGCACGCCCCAGGGGATATGGCGACACCACAATCCCTCTTCCTTTATTCTCCTCTCAGGATTTTGGGCACACACGTATGGGCCTGGTGTGTTTTTCAAGCTGCCAGGTCTAGAACTGAAACCATGTGGTTGGCTACGTAGAACCCACCTGCCTTGGCCACCACATCACCTGGCTAGCCCCAGAACAATTGATATTAATTCAGAAGTCTAGCCTTCTAAAGCAGAATTGTTTGTCATGTCAAAATGTTAGGAAGAATCTGCGTAAAGAGGAATGGCAGAGTATACCAATGTGTTTCTATGATTTGATTAAGTGTTAAGATGGTCATTAAAGGACAGTATGAAATATCTTGAGGAAGTGTAAGCAATGTAGCATCAAGAGAAAAATGTCTAGGGGAACCAGCAGTTAGCGTAATGGCTGTGTTGCTGGACTTCCATGTAGTCGACCGCGGTTCATGTCCCGGACCCAGTGGCTTAAAACTCACGCCGGGTGCGTGTGTGTGTGCGTGCCCAAGATCCTGAGAGGAGAATGGAGGAGAAGGAATTGCGGAGTGACCATCCCCCTTGGGGGGTGATTTCTCACTTTCTGTCTCTCTGTCTCTCTCTGTCTGGTGAGCGCACGTGCTCTATAGCAAAAACCTCTCCCCCCCAAAAAATAAAAAAGAAAAGAAAAACGTCTAGGAATAAAACTGACGATAAAAGGAATCTCAATTTTATTACACACTGTGTTGAACTAGAAAACTAGAAGGCATTACTTTGAGAAGTTAAAGGTATTACCTGTGGGTAGAGGTGTTATGGAAATTTTATTTGCTTTTTTTTGTATTTATTCCAATCAGGGAAAAAAGGTAGGAGAAAGAGGGTTTGTGCCCAGTGCAGAAACTAAGTAACCAGCTCACAGATTATAGCTCTCCAAAGCTGTCTCGCTTGACTTGTTCAGGCCAGGCCTCCCTGAGCTGAAAAATGAGACTTGGTAAACTTATGAGTGAACCAATACCCTACAATGCGATATAACAAGAAAGCTGACCTGTCTCTAACAGGGGCTGCAGGACTTCTTAGGCAGAAAAGAGCAGGATAATAGGGTCTTGGGGAAGGCTTCTTGTGGACAGTGGGATTCTTTAGGTCTTAAAGGATGTGAAGGTTTCGATGGTCAGAGGGAGGAAATTAGCATGAACTCTCTTGTCTTGTCTAGGTCTTAAATAAGTACTTTACCTCTTATTTTTGAAGATCTGTTGCATCACCATGCTGGTGCTTCTTAGTGGAAGGGGTGGTAAGCCTAACAAGTTGCCTGGTTAGGAACATGTCTATAATCCTAGAAATGAAGGTGACAGCTACTATCAATATTTGCTGAATACTTGCTCATGCTTTACTTTGCCTCATGCATGCTTACAGGAGTCCTGTTGTACTTGCTGTGTTTACAGACTGGAAAATTAGGCTTCGAAAGTTCACCTAGGGCAACGGTCAGTGCTATGGGTAAAAACATAATCAGGCCAGTCTAACTCCATGGCCTGTGAGGGAACACTTTTCATTCCCTTTTCCATTTGTAACCAACAGTGCTCACTTTCCTGTTTATCATATCATCTATCCTCATAGCAGCTGGCTAAAGAATCAAGACCCACGATTTGATCTCCATTTTGGGAATGAGAATAGTGAAGTACTGAGATCCACTTATTCACACAACAAATATTTGAGTATTTGTTGAATGAGTAGAGTGTACAAAATGCTGTGCCCAGTGGCTGGGATGGCAATGCCCACAGGGCTCTGTGGCATGTTAGGTGAGATCAGTGTCCTCATTCCTGGCCAGCTGCCGCCCTGTCCTGTGTTCTGTGTGACTGATAGTGTGGAAGCTGTGTCATCTAACAGAGAGGACCCTAAGCAAGCTACGTGTCTCTTAGCAGATATTCTCTCCTTTCTGAGCCCCCTGCTCTTACTAAAAAGCTTCAGGGCTGAATTCAGAGACTTCCTTTCCCCCTCCCCTCCCCTCCCCTCCCCCCTTCCCTTCCCTTCCCTTTTTCCTTTCCTTTCTTTTCCTCTTCTCTTCTTTTTTTCTTTTCTAGGTTTTTGCCATAGAGTGCATGAGCTACCTAGAGATATAGAGAAAGGGAAATTGAGAAATTACCTCCTAAGGGGAGGTCATGCCACAATCCCTTCTCCTCCATTCTCCTCCAGGACTTTGGGCATGCATGCATATATGCCTGCATGATTTTCAAATTCCCAAGATCAGGACTCAAACTAGGGTCAGTTATGGGGGAGTCCAATGCCTCAACTCCCATGCCAACTCCTGGCCTTTTCAAAGTCTCTCCAGTTCTCTGGTATGATTCTACATTCCACTTTAGAAAAACAACATTTTTTACAACACCAGGAGGAAGGATAATGCCCATAAATGAAACGTCAAGTAAGAAAAGCAATGCTGCCTGAAAGGGTCGATCTGCATGCAGGTCGAAACAGAAGAACATGGCCTACAGAGATCGCAGTCAGCATGCTGGTAGCCACGGAGGGAAGTGTGGCTGGGGTTGAAGGGAAAGGGTGCTTCTCAAGGGGACAATTGTGTCCTGGGTCTTGATGTGGGTACTGATTCCATGGATGTATTTGCTTTGTGATGCTTTATTAACCTGTACTTTTATCAATTTGAGTTTTCTTTGTGCTTTTAAAATACTATAATAAGAAAGATTTAAACAGCATCTAAAGAGAGCAGGAGGATGGGAGTGTTCCGACAGCATTGGACCAAGGCCAGAATCCTGGTTTGTGTTGTGATGAGGGCAGGTCGATGCCCCTTCTCTGAGGTGAGAGAGAACACTCAGGGTAGCAGCCTCATGTCACAGATGGGCACCAGAAAGCTCATGCAATCAGCATTGACTGGATTCCTCCAGTTCTGAGCTTGCATGGATACAGACGAATTGCGCTGCCTGGAGCCTGGAGCCCTGGATCGAAACACGCTGTCCTGAGCATTCAACAGGTGGCAGTCTTTCCTCAGCTTCAGGAAGCCACGTCCGGGCAGGGATTGCTTTTGTGTAACACCAAGAGCCAGGATGCAGATCTTGAGGGAAAAGGCTCTTTATTCCCCCAGCGAGGGTCTCATTCAAGTATTCCTGGGGCTTCAATTCAAGTATTCCCGCTTGTGGTGACTCTCTCGAGGGCTCTCAGTTACTCCAGGAGGAGCTCAGGACTGGTGGTTTCTCCAGCCCCTCCTCTGTGGATGCATCCCCAGCCCCTCTGACTGTCTCAGCTGGGGGTTGTCAGGCCTCACTCAGGGTCCTGCCCCTGGGGGCTGTCTTCAAAAACAAGAGAGAAGAATTTCTGGGAACCCAGTGATTGCTCCAACAGAGAAAATAGTATGAATATTTCATTAAGGTGGCTCGAGTTATTAAACAACATTACAAAACCAAGTATGTTGGCAGGAATCTGAGAAGCACATTTACATGGATAAAAATAGCGGGAAAGGAGGCTAAGAGTGGGGACAGCCTCCGGGAAAGCCCTCACAGGGACCCGAGTGGAGGGCCCAGCCCTTCAGGACCTCTCCAGGTCTGTGACAAGTAGCCTCTATCGCACCCTCTGCCCCCACACTAAGCATGTTTAAAGCGAGGGGTGTAGTCAGTCAGGAACTGAGAAATAACAGGACAGAGTGGCATTTGGCAGCTCCAAGGACTGACCAGCAGACTGGGTAGTCTGGGGGATGTGGGTTCTTAGGCAATACCTTCCTGGTCTTGAGGGCCCTAAAGAGCTAGAAGAGGCTTGGAACTCAGGACTACCTAAGGGGACCATCCTGGATTCTCTTCTGGGCTAGGAGATAGTCAAGGCCAGAAAAATATGTGAGACCCGCTTATTATGGGCCTCAGGGAGGGTGGTGTTCATTGCGGGGCTCCATGACTCCCACTTTCCTGATCTTGCTCTTCCATCCCTCTCGCTGGCTGATGGACCAGAACATACAAAAGCCTCTTTGTTTAGCCTTCACCGAAACATCTAGATTCTCTTTCCCTCTGTGTCTTATCTAGTGTATCTCCACTTGTGTAAGGCAAGCTGACTTCTGTGGAGGTAACAGAAAGAATAGTATAACAACATGCATTGAAACATTGCAGGGCCTAATGCCATGCTAACTTAGCATATTAGTTATTTATAAATAATTTCTCATAAAGCTCGAGGTAAAACTATCATTATCCGTATTTTGCAGATGAGGACATCGTAGTGTAGAGAGGTTAAGTGAATTACTCAGGGTCTCACTGCTAGTGCCGGGTCGTTGGAAAAGTCATGGCGTGTTTTTCTGTTTTTCTATTTAAAACTGCATCATGACTTTTCTGATGATCCAGTAGATGTCAGAGAGGAATTGAAATGCAGGTTTGTCTGAATCTAGAGCCTACATTTTTTTTGCATCTTGGTCAGAGAATGTGTCAAAAGCTTCTGGCTCCCGGGACCAGCAGTTAGCGTAATGGCTATGTCGCTGGACTTCCATGTAGTTGACTGTGGTTCGCGTCCCAGACCCGGTGGCTTAAACTCACACCGGGCGCGTGTGCGTGTGTACCCAAGATATTGAGAGGAAAATGGAGGAGAAGGGATTGCGGCATGGCCATCCCCCCGGGGCGTGATTTCTCGCTTTTTGTCTCTCTGTCTTTCTCTGTCTGTCTGACAAGCACATGTGCCCTAAAGCAAAAACCTCTTCAAAGAAAGAAAAAAAAATAAGATAAAAAAAAAAGCTTCTGGCCCCCCAATTCCATGGTAATCCCAAAGAAAAGTATCAGACAGGAGAACTCATGGAAAAAGATAAAGGGTGAGGGCATCAGGATCAGGGAAATCTGGGTTATTTATGAAGTCTGCTGCTTACTCTGAGCAACTTAACCATGGAAAGCTTCCATTTTCATTTTCTCTAGTTACTGTGAAAACTAATCAAGAAATATCTTTAATGTGATATTATATTAAATTGCTTGGTGTCTGACATACAGTAGGTACTCAATATGTGTTAAAGCCCTTCTTTTTCTTCTGTTCCCCTTACCTGCCCGCTAGACTTGATTTTCTTGCAGGTTTGATTCCTTCTGCCCAGGAAGAGTTTCTTCACAGAGGCTATGACTGGTAGCCAAGCTGTGTGTCTTTTGGACGTTCTCTTCTTGCACCTTGAACTCCTCCTATCATGGTACTTATCACATTGTACTATCATATTGTACAGGTTGTTCAGTTATTCATATATCCCTCCACAACTGGGAACTTGTGTGCCAGGAAACGTGTTTACTTGGTTCACTAAGGAATTCCAAGGTAGCAACAGGAAGCCTAAAATGTTAGCATGTTTAATAAATATCTGTAGATGGATGGGTGAATGGATGAACTGATGGGTGGACTGAGGGTAGATGTATAGATGGAGGAACTGTTGGGCAAGTGGAGGGTTGATGAAAAAAAGGTGAATGGATTTATGGATGGATGGGCAGGTTTATGGGTAGGTTGATCAAGGAAGGATGGATGGATGCGTGGATGGATTAATCATGGATGGACACACAGATGGCTAGTTCAAGTATGTTTATTTAGAATACTCTATCTCATGTGTTTACAATGGTGGTTTCAGAAACACTGTCCTGTGTATTACTAACTGCTTGGCTTTTACCATCTTGGAATAGGCAAGGGCAGTACCTATGCCTTGCCCTGCCCAGGCAGATAAGGGCCGTTGTCCAGCTCAACCCCCACAAACAAAAGCTTTTACTAGAGCTTTTTCATCTTCACAAACTTCTGGGGAAAAGAAAATTTTCTTTGGCAAAAGTGGATGCTGAACTCAATCACTCATAACCAGAATGCTCTCCACTCATGAAGAGGGGCTGCTTCTGATTTCTGGAATCTTGACTCTTTTATGTTGATGGGAAGGAGGGGAACTGATAACTACTGATAACCAAGCTGCTAATTGCTCTGCTTATCAGAAGATGGTCCTCATTGCAGTGTGCTGTGGAAGCCGGGTGGTTCAAAAGGCAAAGCAATGTGTCTGTGAGCAATGAGTGTGTGACTTGGCAGTGACAGGGTCCCAGAGGAGAGGTTAGGGTTCAGGGAGAAGTGAGGGAGGGCAGGGCAGTGGAATACTCTCAAGATAATCTCCTGTTCTTATCAACGGCACGTTTCCCCAGCACACATACTCAATGTACTTGAACTTATAACCTTGAAAAGCAAAATAGCAGCTTCAATCTTTTAGGTCCCAAGGGAGGCAGATTCTGGTATTCTTGAGCCATTTGAGATAAATCCTGGGGTAGGTTTCAGATCTCAGGGTATCCGTTTCCTGTGTCCTCTCACTCCTCCTGTCACATACTTCCC
Source organism: Tupaia tana (assembly GCA_026018925.1). Classification (NCBI taxonomy): domain Eukaryota; kingdom Metazoa; phylum Chordata; class Mammalia; order Scandentia; family Tupaiidae; genus Tupaia; species Tupaia tana. The sequence goes on from JAKSZU010000018.1 coordinate 7,886,125, forward strand.
CCTCCTTCCTTGTAGATGATATTCAAGGGCTCTCTTCCTACCCAGCCCACAACCCCTTCTAAACAAGTTCTCATAGCAGAATCAGATCAATGCAGACCCACAGAGATATTCATGATTGAGAAAGTTCTCAGCTGTGCCAGCGATTGAATTTATACCTATGAGATGAAGCTCCTATTTGCAATTGGACAAAGAAGTGAAGTTCATATCATAGACTAAAGATTCCCCAGTAAAGGGGGTTATTGGGTGACTTCTCAATAATTACTATAGAGAATAATTGTTCTATATAGGAAGAAGAGACAGGCTATAGGAAAGAATGGGAAGCAGGCAAGGAGAGCAAAGGAGGAAAGAAGGAAAGACTGTGAAAGGATGGATGGAAAGAAGAGAGAAGGAATGGTATATAATGTTATCAAGCATCTTCTTAAATCAGGTACTAAATCACATGTTTTGTACATTTTCTTTAATGTCTAAGGCAATCTGGCAAAGCAGATATAGGCCTTCCATTTAATAGGCAGGGAAAGTGAGGTTCAGCAAAACTAATTAATGTGCATAAAGTCACACAATGACTGGAATTGAAGGCTACTTGATTCCAAAATATTACTATTCTTTCAGACTGCCTTTTGCCTATTACTCCTGCTAAATTTAGGTGGGTTGAACCTGGCATAGTCAGGTTCCAGGGATTAGCAGGGCAGAACGTTGTTGTCAGGCAGTATCTAAGTCTATACTAGACCATCTCTTAATTCTCAAACTCAGAAACTGGAATTACCAGCTGTTAAAACCCACTATCTGGAGATTGAAGTCCCAGTAAAGGACATATCTTAAGCAGGACAGTAGAATCATTTGTAGCAAGTGCTGGGACTAGAAATGCAGAGTTTTTAAAAAAATTCCTAGTGAGTTCACTTTTAGTACTCTTTGAGGTTCCTGTATAGTCAATTTCATTATTTTGCATAAAGTCACAATACAAAGTCACAATACTATTGTACATAAATTCACAATACATGGGAGTACGAGATAGAAAACACAAAGATACAAATCCCTGTGGTCTACCTTGACACAGCTAATCTGTGAAACGAGATCATTGTGGTATGATGACCTGGAGCAGCCCTCATCTCATTTTTCAGTATATTAGTAGGATATTTTGAAGAAATTACTAGAAAGCATTTAGAAGATATGAATTGCATGGAGTAACCTGTGGCTATAAGACTGAACTCACTTGTGTGCTACATTGAACTCTCATTATTGAGGGTGGTCAATAGGGCTGATAAGAATTCCAGGAAAGGCGTCTGATAAGGTATAGGGATAAGAAGAGTCAGAAGCCTCCAGTTTTGACCAAACTTTCTTATTTTCAGTTTGCCATTTTAAAAATAAATGGGCATGGGGCTGGCAGGTGGTGTGGTGGTGAAGGGTGCTGAACTCCCACATGGCTGACTCCTGGACCTCGTGGCTTTATCACTTTCCCTTTCTCTTTCTCTTGCTCTGTCCTCCTCTGATAAAATTAAAAAAAAAATTCTTGAGAAAATAAATGAGGATGATAAAAGCAAGTTTCCTTAGGACTGTTCTCAGCCTAAAGCTTCATGTTCCTATAACAGCAGCTCTGAGTAATCTCTTGACATCTTAAGGCTTTCTGATGGTCCCCTTTGGTGATCTTCCTAGTTCTGTGATAAAGCCCAAACTTAGGACAGGTCTGTGGGTCCCCTTCTGGTCTGGGTCCTGGCTATCTTAGAAGCATCATCTCCTATCTGATCCTCTATCCCCATTCTGTCTTCAGAGTTATCCTGCTGCCTCATTGGCAGGGCCCCTGTGCCTGAAATCCCACCACCAAAACCTTTTCCTCTCTCTACGATCTCAGCTCTGCTATAATTTCAGGAAAGAATGCCTCAATCCACATATATATCTCAACTTCCTGTCTGTTCTAGGTCTTCTTCCCCACATTAACTCTTGTAATCAAACTTTATGTTGATTTGTGAGTGACCATTTTCTTGTTAAACCTAACAGTAAACTCTATTAAGTTTAGGATCATTCTGCTTTATGCTGTTCATTGTATCTCGGTTGAGAACGTATGATGGAGCCAAACACTTGTTGAATGAATGAAAAAAAAAAAACACAGATGGAGGGAGGAGTAGAGGGAAAGGTAGAGGGTGGAAGAAGTGGAGAGAGGAAGAGTCAGAAGAATAGAAGAAAAAATGATCACCATATGTAGCCAATTTTTCTTTGAGAAGACATCTAGAGTCAATCACAAATGGGTAGACCAGTCAGATGTGACCCCAGCCAATATAATTCCTTTGAATTTCTCCTACGTCCCCAGAGCTAAATCCTCATAGAAGACTCCTTCTGGTGCTTAAAGCCCCAAAGGGCAGATTCCATACTCTCTGCACTCTGGCAACCAGGCCGTGGACATTATTTATTGCTAGAGAACTGACTGCTGGCTCGTAGGATGCCCATCCCCCAGTCTTTTATTGCATACTTTCTTGATCAAACTGTAAACCAACAAGAGAGTGCTTAGCAATCATTAACAGCTGTTCTTGGAAAAGGACTTGATCGTATAATTGTACGTTTTACAATATTCGCCCTGGCCACTGTTCCACCTCCGTGGGCATGTGTGTCCTCTGTGGCTGGAAGCATCACAAACAACACTTCTGGCTGAAATCAGAAACATAAGAAGCAAGGAGAAGAAGAGAAAGATCCAGAAAACAATGGACTCACTATGAAGTTGCTGAGAAGCTTAAGGCCACTGCATCTCAGTTTGCTGCTAAGTGAATATGTAACTACTTTATATATTTCAACAAAATTAAACTTAAACCTACAGAATTAGGTTTATTAATTTCTGTCAGGGCTCAATGGGGGAATAAGAATGGCCATTCATTACGGACACACAATTACTGGAGACAAAAATGAAGCCCAGCACTATTAAGTATAATAAAAATGTTGAACACTGAGGAAATTTTCATTAAATATAATCTATTCTTTATATTACTACACTTAATCCTTGCTGTCTGCTTCTCTGTTTTTCTCCAACCTATTTAATTTTATTACTTAACTTTTTATAAATGTTTCTTAATATAATTATGATTAAATATTTGGGAGGAGAGAAGAACGTTAGTTTTCTTAAAAAAAGGAAAGGGAAGAAAGCACCTTTCATCTCCTCTTTTCTTCACTCCTTAGATAGTGAAAAATGGTGTTTTTTTGGAAAAAAGTAAGTGCTAAGTGGGATTTTATTATTGGGGCAGGGCCAGAACAGGAGAGAAGGGGGAAGGCAATGAATAAGAAAGAAGCACTGATCAGCAATTGTAGCAGAGCTCTTTAAGTTACACACTTAACGTCCATCGCCTTACTAAAAGTGTCTGTGCATATTTGCATGGCTGAGCCATGTAATTAAAGGATGGGGCCAACCAATGGGCTCATGCCATTGTCTGTACTACATGAAAATATTTGTGCTTGAAGCATTTATTTTTAAGCCAGGATGGGTTCTCCTGCTAGCTGCTTTCTTTTTTGAGACTAACGACTCAATTCTGCTCGCTAGGAAGAAAGTAGAGGGCTAAAAATTGAGCATTAATATGTGTGGAATCTCAGGAAAACCCTCAAATTGTTTAAAAACAGAAGGCATGCCGGTTCTTTGTCCCTGGATGGAGCAGCAGTGGGAAAGCTCAATGGGGAACTGTGTAAATTTTGTTTCCTTTGCCAAAATGTGGTTTTGTCACTGTTTCACAAGCTTCTTATTGGACATATCATGGTCTTATTTTTTAATGCAGATCCATCAGGATGTCACAAACATAAAAGGAGATATAGTAATACTGAAATAAAGCAGATTTCTATTTCACCCATTAATGGTTGCGTTAAGGTCTATGTTCAGCACAGAGGGGCTTGGTCCCAGGGCCAGTTTACTTCAAGATTCCAGTACTAGGTACCACATGTCCATTTTCTTTTAAAATTTTTATTTAGTTAGTTTTCATGAGTGAGAAAGAGACAGTGATCCCCCAACAGGGTCCTCACGCCATGATCTGCCATGTCTAGTGTGACCCAAATGTAAGACCCATGGAAATGCAGGCAAGATAAAAGACACAAGATGAACAATGATCTTTAACAGGGAGGACAGGGTGCTCGCAGTCTCTGAGGAGTGCATCCCAGATTGGCTGATTCTCCTTTCCGAATATTTATTGAGAAAGAGGGTGCCAGAGAGGCAGCAACCATTTGCTGAAGTTTTTGCAGTGCTGAGATAGCAATAGGACTGTGAGATATGTTTAGGGGACAGGACACACTCTTGACCCGGCTGGTGTGGTCACGTATTCCTGTTTTCAGGACAGAGTGAGCACAGATTTCTGTGTTTTCTCACTCCGATATGTACACATTAACCATTTCAAGGTCTGATCACTCTGCAATAATGATCCATCCCCAGTTTCAGCTGGCCCTGCATACTCACGGAGGTCCTGGGATGAGAACTTAGGGTCTTTCCCTTGGAGGGCCTAGTTGCATTATCACTGCTTCCCTAGCTGGCTCCTGTGTTCAATTTGAGAGTTACCTATTTAATATTTTCCTCCTGCTGTACAGATTATTTTTTTCATAGAAAGTATCATCTCTTGACCCTCTATGCTTATTTTGTAATTTTGCTAAGACAAGTACTTGATATTTACATTGTAATGACTGTAAACTCCATTCACAGCTGAGGCATGTAATATAGAGTATTGTGATGTTTTTCCTTTACTAGCTTGTGTCTTTGGAAGTTGATGTTGTTATTATTTGCACAGTTGGCATGATTTTTCTTCTCTCAATCCTGCCTACCCTGTGTGTAAATCATCTCAATGCTAGGATATTCTATCAAGACTATCTTCATCCAAATGTCTCTCTTGAGCCTTCCCACCTGCTCCAATCTGGATGGGAGGCTCATAACTATGGTCTGGGAATCTTTCAGCAACATTCTAGGCATCTATTCCTTTCTCAAACTGAGTCCACATTTCCTGAATCTTATGCTCCTGCTTGATCTCCCTACCATTTTTACCATACATAGCAGACTTTTGTCTGAGAAGACATTTATAGTCAATTACGAGTGGGTAGACCAGTCAGATATGACCCCAAGTCAATATAATCCTTTGATTTCCTTCTAATTCCCCAAAGCTAAATCCTCATGGAAGACTCCTGCTGGTGCTTGAAGCCCTGAAGGGGAGATTCCATATTCTCAGTTCACATGTTCAAATAACGTCCAGAAGAGGAATGCATAACTTTGAACATTTTTTCATACACTTTTTGGCTGTTCATATGTCTTCCTTAGAGAGTTGTTTGTTCAGCTCATTTTCTCATCTTTTAATTGGGTTGATCTTTTTTTTTTTTTTTCAGGTAAGCTGCTTGAATACCCTGTGTATTGAGTCCCTTATCTGAGGCATAGTTTACAAATGTATTCTCCCATTCTAAGGGTTGTTTATTCACACTAATTATTGTTTCTTTTGCTGTACAGAAACTTCTTAATCTGATATAATCCCATTTGTCTATTTTTGGAATTATTACCAGTGCTTTGGGAGTCTTATTTAAGAAGTCTTGCCTACTCCAATGTCTCCCAGTTTTCCCAGTGTTTTAGAACTTTCCCTGTTACAGAAGCCTTCCCTAATTGCAGTATCTCAGGAATCTCCCCTTGGTTTTTCCCTTAGACCATCATTTTATGTTAGTCCTCAGAATAATCCTTACTTTAACTAACAATGCTCATACTTAGGTGTGAGCTTACTTTATGTCTTTTTTGGCTTCCCCATACAAAAGTGAGGTTGTGGGGGCTAGCAGATGGCATAGTGGTTACATTGCTGGACTCCCATGTGGCCAACTACAGTTCAAGTCACAAGATCTGGGACTCAAACTGGGCATGTATGTGTACGTGTGTGTCCAAGATCCCAAGAGGAGAATGAAGCAGAAGGGATTGTGGCGTGGCCATCCCCCTGGAAAGTGAGTTATCACTTTCCCTCTCACTGTCTCTGACTTTTTTTCTCCAGTGAGTGCACATGCCCTATGGCAAAAACTGCTCAAAAGAAACAAAAGTGAGGTTGTTTGTGAGAGTAGGGATTGCATCTTCTTTGCTCACAGTTGAGCCCAGTGCCAAAATCCATAACAGATCCACTAGACACTCAATAAATATGTATTGAATTAAGGAATCGGTGAGTTTATTAGCTTGCTTCAACATATGAAGCTATATAGAGCAGGAGGTGTGAGAGGCATTTTGGTCTTCCTATTGTAGAGAGGGCATGTGGTTCTCTGTCTGAACGAGAAAACACACCAGCCTTTCAAGAGGAACTCAGTAGCAGCATTCTGCTGTGCCACCTATGCCTGGCACCTCCAGCTTGTGGCTCTCTGACAGTTACACAGAAAACCTGGACTTCAGGTGCGTGCTGGTGCTCTCTCCTTTGAAGGATCTGCTATCGTACTTTATGATAAGATGAACAGAAGTTCTCACCTTGAGTAACTTAGAAGGAAGTAGGAAATAGGTAACACTTAAAGTTGAATGTGTGGTGGCAAAAGCAAGCTGAGACCAATTCACAGCAGTAGGACTAGGATTCAGTATTCTAGATCAGCAATCTCCAAACTGTATTGAATATGTATGCATATGGGGTGTATGTGTGTATGTGGGGTGTGTGTGTGCGTGTTTGCAGTACAGGTAAACAGACATTATATAAGAGTACATATACATACACATGAGGGGACTTCAGAGAGTTTGAGGAGAAATTAAGTTAAAAGATACAAAAGTTTTTGAAATCTAAGTGTAATTGTTCATTACACATAATTCATTTTTTGTAATACATGTTTTATATGAACTTATTGATAACCCCTCAAATGTGTACATATCTGTTTTTGTTTTGTTTTGTTTTGTTTTTTTGAGAGGTTTTTGCTATAGGGCACGTGCACTCGCCAGACAGACAGAGAGAGACATAGAGACAGAAAGCGAGAAGTCACCCCCCAGGGGGGATGGTCACGCTGCAATCCCTTCTCCTCCATTCTCCTCTCGGGATCTTGGGCATGCACGCACATATGCCTGGCGTGAGTTCTAAGCTACCAGGTCCGGGACGCAAACCGCGGTCGACTACGTGGGAGTCCAACGACATAGCCATTACACTAACTGCTGGTTCCCTATATATCTGTTTTTATAAATAATAAATTTGTGTTATTAGATTATGAACATTACTAAAATATGCAGAAAATTGAATTTAAAAATAGAGTGAAAATAAGTCTAACTGGAGATTTTGGTATTTTCTCTGTGTACTCTATTGGATCATTAAACATATTCTAAAGAAACAAAACAAAACAAAAAACCTAATTTAGATTATATGCTGAAGCACCAGGAGAGGTTTTTTTTTTTTTTTTTTTTTTTTTTTTTTTTTTTTTTTTTTTTTTTTTGTCATAGGGTGCCTGAACTTGCTGGAGAGAAACAGAGGGAGAGAGGGAGAGAGAAAGTGAGAAGTGAGAAGTCATCCTCTGGGGGGATGGCCATGCTGCAATCCCTTCTCCTCTATTCTCCTGCTGGGATTTTAGGCACTCACATGGCATGATTCTCAAGTCACCAGATTCATGACTTGAACCACAGTCAGCAATGTGGGAGTCGAGCACCTTAACCATCATGCCACCTGCCTGTCCCAAGAGGGCTTCTTAAAGATTCAGATTTTAGGGACCAGCAGTTAGCGTAATGGCTATGTCACTGGACTCCCACGTAGTTGACCGCGGTTCGAGTCCCGGACCCGGTGGCTTAAACTCACGCCGGGTGCGTGTGTGTGTGTGTGCCCAAGATCCCGAGAGGAGAATGGAGGAGAAGGGATTGCAGCGTGGCCATCCCCCTTGGGGGGTGATTTCTCGCTTTCTATCTCTCTTTCTCTCTCTGTCTGTCTGGTGAGCGCACACGCCCTATAGCGAAATCCTCTCCAAAAAAAAAAAAAAAAAAAAAAAAAAGATTCAGATTGTAGGGCTCCTTTCAGAAAGTGACTCACTAGGACAGATGAATCTCAATTTTTCCTGCTTTGAAATACTGACCTAGATAATCTGAGCATTGCTTATTTGGGCAGATTCAAGCAAAGCAACATATAGGGATAATGTTAACTTAGCTTCTGGTGGAAATGTCTTCACAGATACATTAAAAAAAAAAAGCAGACCCTTAGTTTTGATGAAAAGGAGTATCAGTTAATAAGAAAAAAGAACCACAGATCTTTCATTTCTGCAACTTCCATTAAAGATCTATTGGCAATATCATTGATAGGCACTGTTGATGCTCCTTAAATTATAAATTCTTCAAATTTAGTGCTAAATGTTTCCATTTCTTAAAAATAGCTCAATATGGGGCCAACCCATAGCAGGATACTTAAGGCAGCTGGACCCCACATGGCCAGTGGCATGGACCTGGTGACTTGAGAAATATGCCAGGCACATGTGTATACCAAAAATCCCCAAAGGAGGGAAAAATGGAGAAAAAGAGTGTGGCATGACCACTTTCTATGGGGAGTTGTTTCCTCAATCTCTCTTTCCTGAGCTCACATACCCTCTGTGGGGGGTGGGGGGAATAAAGGTGCAACACGGGGCCAGTAGGTGGCAATACAACTGGGCTCACATGGGAATGGCCCTAGAGTGCCAGGACCTCCCTGAGCACGCTATCTGTCTCTCTCCAAATACACTTGCAAAAAAGTGGTGCAATAATGCTAATGGCTACCTATTCTGGGTCCCGTATTTTACATTTCATTTGGTGCTAATGCCTTATCTTTAGTACTCACAAGAAAGAGCATTATGAGGGAGGTAATATTGTCCCCGAACCATGGAGGTAGACCCAGAGGCCTAGAGAGTAATGTAATCAGAATCACTCCTCCATTGCCTAAACAAAGAAAACGAAAAAAACACTTAAAGAAAAGCAACCCTCTTTTTAAAAATAACTATTCAGATTTTTTTCCTTTAATTCGTGATGGAGTACACGTATGCATACGTGAGTGAAAGAGAGACATGAGCGGCCTTCACAGGGTCTGCTCACATCATGATCTCCTTCCTCCAGCCCATGAGATCTTGGGCAATTGCTCACATGCCTGGTGTTTTCCAGATGACTGGATCAGAGAATTGAACCTCGGTTGCCGTGTGAGATCTGGTTTCTCTTGAGCACTGTTTTACCGTTGTGTCACAAAGCCAGATCCCCAAAACCTCTTGGTTCCAGACTTGCAGACCAAGTAAAACCTAGAAAAGTGCAGAACTTGCCTAAGATCCCTAGTGGGTGGTTGAGCTGGACATAAGCTGAGGCCGCCTGACTCAAGGTTCACGTTCTCTACGTGGTGTTGAAGCTTCGCTTCCTAGCGCCTTTCCCGGTGCTTGGTTGCTGGTTAGCCAGTACAAGGTGGGACTCTTAGCTCAATTTCTGTTTCCCTTCAGTCACCATCGAGCTGGCTGCTCAGCTTTATAGTCTCCCTATGGTAAGTGGTGAGCTATGCAGAAAAGAATCTGAGTATGATCACAGTGTACCCATGTGTAAAGCATCTGCAAATGATCAGGACCCCAAAGTTCTGCCCTGATGGTTTAGGGACACCAAGTTCTGGTAGAAAGGGCTTCATTGATGCAGCGTAGGTGGTCATTTGCCCCTTCACCAGTTCCCACGCATTCTCTCCTGCAGTCAGGACCCCACGCTCTGTCCTGTGCTTGGCCTCAGCTAGGACAACAGGCGCGTTCTCCCTTCACCAGGGTGTTCTGGCACCAGACCCACACGGCCTCAGGGAACATAGGGGGAAGCTTTCTTTATCACAGTAATATTAACCTTCTTTAATAATCTATTAACAAAGAGGATAAAGGTCATATCAACCTTTACATGCTTTCTTTGCCACTGAAATAATACTATCTTTTTGTACATTCACAAGGCTTTTTTTTCTTTTTCTTTTCTTATATATATATATTTTTTTAGTGACAGGGGTTGATAGATGTGGCAGAAAGGGCACTGGAAGAGGGACAGTCAGTCACCTGGCTCTGACCCCAGCCTGCTGTTTGCTGTCCACACAACTTCAGTGAGGTCATCCAGCTTCTCTGAGCTTTCATGTCCGCTTGTGTAAGATGGATCAGTTCAGTCTGCTATCTTAAGTGCTGGAGAAAATGTATATAAATGTCTAGCTCAGAACACAGAGACACTCATATATATTAGTTCTTTGCACAATTCTTTTGTGTTTAAATGCATGCACTTATGCAAGAGAGAGAGACAGAGAGAAAGCACCCCCCAGAGGGCCTGCTCTCATCATCATCCAAATTTTTCCTCAATTCTCCATCTCATCAGGATCCCAGGCACGTGTGCATGTGCATATCTGGCATGTTTTTCAAACTGATGGGGCCAGGCTTCAGACATCGGTTGGCCATGTAGGACCTAGCTTCCCCTGCTCAGCACTTAACTGCTGCACTATGGGGCTAGTCCTTTTCCCACAATTCTTACACCCTTATGAATTGAATTTTCATGGAATTATAATTAAGACCATCACTGAGTACTCCCTGTAACATGGCTTCTGAGTGTCCACCCCCCCAAACCATCCTGCCTGCCATAAAAGCTGTGTTTTCTCATGAACTCAGCTAATAGTTGGTGGAGAAAAAGAAAGCCAATGGAAAAAGCTTTGGTGAACCTTGGGAAGTGGTTGAGGGAGAAGACTAACACTCTCTCAGTTTTCTTCTGAAAAGGCTATTTTCATAAATTGTATATTTATGCCTTATTATCTCCCCGTGCTTGCACAAATCAAGCAATCTCTCTGGCCATTTGCAAAGACTTGGAAGCAGCTGAGTGACCAACAGCGTCCTGCTGTATATTTGTAACAGGCTGTCAAGGAAAGGAAGAGAAGGGAGGGAAAGGCATTAGCCCTGCTCACAGCGCATGTCTGCATACCTCCCATCACATACCCCTGGTGTGCCAGCAGGGGCTGGCCAGCTGTTTCTCAGACTCAATATGCATATGCATCGTCAGGGATCTGACTAAAATACAGATTGCAGATTGCAAATCCAGATTCACACAGCAGGCCTAGGATGGGGCCCAAGACTCTGCATTTCTAACAAGCTCCCTGCTGCCGCTGCTGGTCCTGGGGCCATACTTCGAATGGAGGAGCTCGGTGTTTGCACACATTGCTCAATCGGCACAGACACATTAACGTTTTTCTTTCTGCTCCATCTATTGACAGCCTTCCCACTTCTGTCAGTGGGTGAGTTAAATGCCCTGCATGGTCTTTATTCCTTCTCTGTCCTATGATGCTTTATAAAAAAATTTGCCAGAGGGTGTGTGCATTCACCAGAGACAGAGAAAGGGGAAGAGTCAGAAAGCACATCCCATGGGAAATGGTTGTGCCACAGTCCTTTCTCTATTTCTCCCTCCTTTTGGGATTTGGGGCATGCACATTCACGTGTCCTATGTCTTTCTCAAACCACTGGGTCTGGGACTCGAACCACGCAGCTGGTCATGTGGATCTAGTGACTTTAACCACTTTAACCACCATGCCACTGGCTGACCCGAGATGCTGATTTCTTTTTTTTTTTTAAGTTGCCACAATCGAGAATCATGCCCCAAAACAAACAGTAAGGAGTGGGGAGGGCGGGGATGGTGCAGTTTTGTAGGAAGGGACAAACTTTGTCTTCCCCAATTCAGGGTTATCTGGAAGAGAAACATATAATGCATTTCCACAGAGATTCAAAACTTACATCTTCATTTATAAAAAATCTTCTATGTGATTTTTTTTTCCAAATGTATTTTTCAACTGAGAAATATTCATGTCCCTCCTGGATTAATTGCAGCCCTGTTGCTGATGGGTTTTGCATTAAGTTCAGCTGCCGCTTGCAGTGCGTACAGGCAATCTGATTGGGAACAGTGCTGGAACGCAGAGGGACAGCTGCAATCGTGGGGAAATGATTACCATTTCAGATGTCACTCAGCTTGATTTGCGATTAAGGGGAACGTGAGGTATCTCCTGTCTAGGCAGTGGGCTAATACAAAAGCAGAAGTCTGTTCTCCCAGATTGGCATGCCGCATTGTCATAACCAATGTTGATCACCTCGAAAGCCACCTTCCCCAGCACCCCAGGAGCCTGGAGCATTTAGCTTCGATTACAAACGTCACTTGTCGTTTCTGGGATGCTGACTACATGAATAAACTTTTTTTCTTTTTGGAGAGTTTCATTAAAGTATCTTGTGGATAAATAACATTTATCTATTTACCTTGTATCCCCATGTCGTATACATGGAAAGACACAAAAAGGGGGTATGGTGCACACGAACTTTCAAGTTCCCAGAGCAAGTACATGGCGTGTCTCATTAAGTACTCGGAAGGTTCTGCAGCATCCTAAGAGATTTTGTTTAACTGAATGCACTGAACTGTTCAACCATGGCCTCCTCGTGCACACGGGCACATGGGGGAACCCTTGGAAGTGGAGGAGAGACAAGCTCTGCAGGAAGCACAGAACCTTACTGAATTGAACGGGGCAGGTGGGCCTCACAAGGAAGAGCGTGTGTAGGTGGTGAGTGGGACAAGAAGGTGACCTGTTGAGTGGTGTGTTCTGCAGAGCTGAAGCATCAGGTGCTACCTGGTGCACTCATGGTTCCAGCCCAACTGGTCCAGAGTTGATGGCTTTTACCAAAGGCAGCAGAGCTCATGGTAACAATAGGGGATTCCAGAGTTAGACGGAACTGGGGTTGAGTTCCAGCTCTGATCTCGAGCACCTTGGTTTAGACAAACAATGGTGGTTCTTGGCCTCCCATAGAATAATGAGGATTCAGTGAAATGTTACCTAGTTACTAGAAACTTAATAAAGTTGCCTGGGGCCTCTCATAGCTCAGTGGTTAAGGGAAATGGATCCCAAGGGCCTACTGTGTAGTTCAAATCCTGGCCTCGGTGGCTTGGAAAATGCACTGGACATGAGTGCAATGATGTTCAAAGTACCAACAGGAAGTGGGGTATGGAGGATAGGGATTGTGGCATGACTATAATCTATTGGGGGTGCTTTCTCCTTCTCTTCCCTCTCTCTCTCTCACTCTGTCTTTGGTGTGCTTATTCACCTTCTGGCAAACAAAAATGTTGCCTATTAATACCTCTCGGGGGGTGAACCTTATCAGCCAGTGAAAATGTTCACTAATAGTGCAGTATTGGACAAAGTTCTAGATTCCAGATCTTAACCCTTTAGTTGCTGGATTGTAGGGAAACCTGGGAGAAGCTGTGTTAGAAAGGGAACAGGAGACACTTCTCAGCTGCACAGAGGGACTTCAATGTTTTAGCAAATGGAACATCTAATTTAGTCCAGTGAGGTTGAATATAAACCTTGGTATTACGGGCTGATTGCCAAATGGCTTGTTTTGTCCCCTCCAGCTACTCAGACTGGATAAAGAACCTATATGGTGAAGAGTTTACCCCCAGTAGTTTCTGGTGAGACCCACTGGGTGACTCACAAAGTGACAAAGGTGGGCAGGAAATGCCTCAGCCCCTAGTGAGCTCATAGTTAAGTGAGGGGAAAAGGCAGGAACTTGGGTAATTGCAAGACAACAAGGAATGGATTCTGACAGGAGGATGCAGAGACAGCTTCAGAGACACCAGAGGGTATTTTTTTTTTTTTTAAGTATTACCTTTTAGTTACACAAAAAACACTAGAATTAAATAGCACTCATAAAAATTAAAGGTAATATTTTTCTAAATTAAAAAATTAGAAGGACCAGCAGTTAGTGTAATGGCTATGTCGCTGGACTCCCACGTAGTCGATCGTGGTTCGAGTCCCGGACCCGGTGGCTTAAACTCACACAGGGCGCGTGTGCGTGCGTGCCCAAGATCCCGAGAGGAGAATGGAGGAGAAGGGATTGCGGCGTGGCCATACCCCCCGGGCGGTGATTTCTCGCTTTCTGTCTCTCTGTCTCTCTCTGTCTGTCTGGTGAATGCACATGCCCTATAGCAAAAAAAAAAAAAATAATAATAAAAATAAATAAATAAATTAGATATAGATCTAAAGACTCCCTAGGACCACTTTAGCTCAATCCCCAACCTCATAAGTAACCATGATTAGCTTGAATATTTGAGTCTGTGGTTCCAGTAATGATGTGTGTGTGTGTGTGTGTGTTTACATAAATGTATCATACCATAAATATTGGCATTGAACTTGCATTTTCTTACTTGCTAATAAGCTGAGAAGCTTTCCGAGTGAATATATGAAGAAACACGGATCTTCTAACCCAGGCACAATAGTTCCCTGACAGTGCAGGTTCACACTTTGTACATTTATTCTCCCCTTGATGATATTTACGTAACACTGAATTGTTCCCATCATAAACAGTACAGGAGTAAACATCCTATTCCTGTCTTCTTGTAATCAACTGGAGAGTCTGACAAGAGACATACAGAACTCTGTGTTTGCCAACTCAATACATGTACAACAACTGCCTCCCTTCCCCCACATCCTAAGCAGCTACACAGACATGTCTTTTCACCAACGGGATATAGAAGTATATTTCCCTAGACCTCTGCCAACATGTGATATTATCAAATATACCCCTCGCCCATATTATGGGTGAAAACAAGTTCATTGGTTTTTCTCTGAGCGTCATTTTATATTTTTATTGCAAGAGGGTGCATGTGCTCACTAGGAGGGTGGGAGGGGTACCGGGAGAATTTTCCAGTGGTGCATGGTCACATTACTATCCCTTTGCTCCACTTCTCCGTCCCGTCAGGGTGTGAGGCATGCATGCACATGCCCCTAGCATGTTTCTCAGGCTGCCTGGGCCAGAATTGAAATGTGGTCAGCCATGTGGGATCTGGTTCCCAATGCACAGTGCCTAACTACTGTGCGATGGGGTTGAACTCCCCTGAACATTATTTTAAAACTACACCAGCTATTTACACCAGATATGCTTATTAGGGAAGAAAAAGCAATCAGAGCGGAAGTGATGAGTGTTACGAGGGGTCTGCAGGTGTAGAGGGTGTGTTATGGATAAACTATTGGGTATGAAGGATGGGAGAAGGTTTCCAGGAGGAAGTGGTGAAACTAGCAGTGTATGGTTCTAGACCACACTCTGGGGTCTACCTTCCACCCTATTGCCAGTGAAGACATAGCTGGCATTCCTAGGATCTAAAGATGCAAGTGAAGTTTGCATTTCAGAAACATGCCTTTGGGTGCCTTGTAGAGAGAACACTAAGCACAAGGCAGGTATGGGAGGGGAGGTGGGTGTGGGAGTCATACCTAGGACCTGTTTCTAAGTAAAAGTGACTGTGCATGATTACTTCTCAAATGTGGAGCTTGAAGATAAGGGGTGCACTTAACATATTTTTTTTTCTTTTTTAATCTGCCAGAGGCTACATGTGCTCACTGCGGGGGAGAGGGGGAATGAGAAAGCATCCCCCTTGGGGGATGGTCACACTGCAATCCCTTCTCTATCTCTCCTTTATGTCAGGATTTTGGCCATGCACAAACATGTGCCTGGTGTGTTTTTCAAGCTGCAGGGTTGAGAACTCAAATTGCACAGTTGGCCATGTGGGATCCAGCTGCCTGAACTGCCATGCCACTAGCTAGCTCCCAATGGACCCAACTTCTGGAACTTCTCAGAGCTCCTTTTCCCTACTCTTCTGGGTGGCTGCAGATATCCTTGTAGAAAGATGCAACTCAAGTATGGTTTATGAACCAACTTTGTCAAATTGCTTGGGAACATGCTAAAACTGCACTTTTGGGGACCAGCAGATGGCATAGTGGTTATGTCGCTGAACTCCCATGTGGCCAACTGCAATTCACGTCCCAGACACGGTGGCTTGAAAAATCACACCAGGTGCAAGTGAGTGCATGCCCACAATCCCAGGAGGAAAATAGAGGAGAATCGATTTCGGCATGACCATCCCCTTTGGGGGGTGATTTCTCTCTTTCTCACCATCTCTCTCTCTCTCTCTGTCTCTCTCTTGCTCTCTGGGGAGCATGTACACCCTATGGCAAAAACCTCAATTTTTTAGAGAGAGATATTTTTGCTATAAGACATGTGTGCTCACCAGAAAGACAGAGACAGACAGACAGACAGACAGAGAGAAATCACCCCCCCCCCCCCCCAGGAGTGATAGCCATGTCACAATCCCTTGTCCATTCTCCTCTCAGGATTTTGGGCACGTACACACACAAGCCTGGCATGAGTTTAAGCCACTGGACCTGGGAATCGGACCTATGGGAGTATAGCAACATATCCATTATGCCACCTGCTGGTCGTGGCAAAAAGCTTTCTTAAAAAAGCATATTTGTAGTATGACCCTACACCCATTGAGTTAGAATTTCTGGTGGTAGGTCACCCTTCAGATGATTATCTTTTCTTTCTTTTTAACTTTTCATTTTTGTGTTTATTAAATTTTTTGCTTTTTTTCCCTCTGGTCCTCTCCCTCCCACCATTATTCCCTAGCCTCTACTACCCACCCCCTTCTATACAGTCTCTAGGATCCACAGTTATCTTCCAATCTTTCAGTTTCTGCCATAGTGTATAGACATTTGGTATACATCAAGTGGGGACATACAATGCTTGTCTTTCACAATCTGGTTTACTTTACTTAGCATTACATCTTTCATATTCATACACTTTATATCAAATGTCAGGTTGTCATTTTTTATAGCTGAGTAGTATTCCATAGAATACATGTGCCACATTTTTTTTTTTTTTTCAATCCACTCATCTGTCCTTGGATATTCAGGTTGATTCCATGTCCTACGAATTGTGAATCATGCCTCAATCAACATGAATGTGCAAGTGTTTTTCCAATTGTTTTTCTCTCCTTTGGGTAGATACCTAAGAACGGAATTACTGGGTCATATGGTAGTTCTATCTGTGGGTTTCTGAGGAACCTCCATATTGTCACTATTAACAAAATTCAATACAAATTTGATTAGGTGATAATCTTATACGCTCAAATTTGAGAAGCACAGATGTCTAAGATTCTATCTAAGAGCCCACATGGGAGGAGCCTAGATCCCTGAGTCATCATCTGGAGAAGAACCACTTATGAGAGTCAGTGGAACAGGCTCTATTGCATTGTTTTATGAAAACAAAAACAAAAACAAAAAAGCAGTAAAGCCACTGGGATCATTTGTGTTTGTTGCACCGTCAGCATGGTCAGCATGGTCTATAATGACCAAGGCACAGTTAAAATAAATGAAGGTCCAGATTTCTGCTCAGTGGCTCCTCCAGACATTTCCAGTTCCCTACACCAGGAGAAGACTATGCTCAGAGTCAATGGCCAGATTTCTCTCTTCCATGTGATTACAAGTGAGTAAGACTAGACAATGTCTTCAGTCTCCTGTGGAGTGAGGAGGGGACCAGGACCAACCCAGTTAGTTCCCAGTATTGCTGATGAAACACTTAAAATGACCAGTTTCTTCCTGGTTTGGGCCTACATTTATATTCATAAGTGGTCAGAGTGATTCCTCTACTGAAAAGAAGGTAAAAATATAAAAACAGAAAAATACCTTCTCTCACATTCCTGTTTCTTATCCACTACCCATAACACCTTATGCCTCAGCTCTCCCCTTCTCCCCTGAAGAACAAAT
This sequence comes from Tupaia tana, assembly GCA_026018925.1. NCBI lineage: Eukaryota > Metazoa > Chordata > Mammalia > Scandentia > Tupaiidae > Tupaia > Tupaia tana. The sequence goes on from JAKSZU010000018.1 coordinate 7,903,611, forward strand.
AATTCATCACAACTAAATGCCTTCAGTCAAATATCTCGTGTTCCTCTATCTAGGTGGAGAAAAAAGGAAAGAAAAAAAGAATTAAGAAAAACGTGTGATGGCAAACTGGTGCCATGCTGGGTATTTGCATCAAGATGTTACTCTTGTCTATGTAGATCACTGGGTTGAGATTCTGAGGCTCAGCGTAACACAGAGGGAGAAAGTGCCAGTCAATTAATCACTTAGCATTGCCACATATGTCCAGCCCTGTTCTGGCTAATGATGGCTTATTTCTTGAGCCTTCTCTGACTCCTCACACTTCCTGCTCAGTGTTAGAGTGCAAACTCATTCAAGGTCTTGAGATTCTCTCTGTGCCTCCTTCGGTATGCAACCCAGAAACTTCTGTCTCCTGTGGGAATTTCCCATTGGCCTCTCCAAAGGTTAGTGACTCAGGAAAAAGGTGTACAGGACAACAATGACACTTGATTATTGCTGTCACTTCAAACAGCAGTTCTGGGTCTAACAGCACCTTCAGATCTTGGTGCTGGAACTGTCATCTGAAATGAGGATGTTCAGCCTAATGCCCGCGAACGAGGAGTCAGCAAATGACAGTCACAGGGCCACATGTGGCTCACCACCTGCCTTTGTACAGCTCAGAAGCCAAGAATGGTTTTTGTATTAAACAAACAAAAATAGAAGAAAAATTGTGAAAAAAAAAAAACCCACCCAATATCTAGTAGCATGTGAAAAAAAATTAGTGATACATGTAATGAAAAATTATATGAAACTTATATTTCGTAATAAGTAAGTTTAATCAGAGTCCAGTCATACTCACGCCTATGGTCTATGAGTCCTTTCCCACTCCAGAGAAGAGCTGGTGAACTAAGTGGGAGACAAAGTCAGAAACTTTACTATTTGGGTTCTTTTTATGTATTTATTTATTTCTGAAACATTTTTAAAAATTAATTCACATTCATTCCCTAAGCATCATCACAGCATACAAAATGTGATTTTCCCATCCAGAAAATATTGGGTAGTGGCTTAACCATGCATGTTATCATCAATAATTTTCTATTTCTAGTTTTGTACATATCTATTTATCTATATGTATGTGTGTGTGTGTGTGTGTGTGTATGTGTATATATATATATATATATATATATATATATATATATATATATATATATTTTTTTTTTTTTTTTTTTTTTTTTTTTTTACCCTTATTTCTGACCCTCTGCCCTTTCCCACCCTTTCCCATACTATCTCTGGTGTCTACAGTTGTCTTCCATTTCTATTCCCCCCACATTTTATTGATCACACAATTTCTTAAATAATCTACTTTCAGTTACAAGTTCAGTTGGTAATTTCAAGAAAAGCGTTTCTTAAAGGAAATTTGCCCACACCTAGTCTAGCAAACAGAGTCACATTTTCCCTCGTTGTCAAATAGATGTCCTGGATTAACACAGTCTCGGTATGGCTCCATATTAAATTATTGGGAGGGATAAGGTCGTTTTGAGAGTTTTCCAATCTGAAAATTGGGCTTTGGGTGGGGCGGTGGAGTCAGGCGACGTCTGGCCTGAAGCTCCCTCAGCTCACAGGTGTGAAGGAGCTGGTTCTGCCGGTGGAGACTCTCACCTGAGGGAGGAGAGCAGAGGCAAGCTGCAATGGAGAGCCCTCTGCTTTGGCAGGTGCCGTTCTTTTTAATTAGGGTGTGGGTTGATGAGCTCCAGCTCCACCCCAGAGGTATCACGGGAAGGGGCGGAGTCCACCAGACATCAAACAAATGGCTTCGGGAGAGAGCATCTTACAGACTGCACGTCCATAATTGCAGGCTCGTTGTTGCCAACTGGAGCTCAGGAAATCAAGATGCGATTGAGAGTGGCATTTCCAACCTTCCCTAGAAATGGAGGAAATCAGTTTTATTTATTAATTCCATCTTGCCGGCTCCTGATTTGGCGCGAACGGTTATGTTCTGCAGCACGTTTCCACCTTGCAAGCAGCTAGAGTTAATTTAATGAAATGAGTAGTCTTGTGATGACCTGAAGGGGGAAAACACATTAATCTGGAAACTATCAAAGCCGTCTGACATGTATTATTGTAGGACTCAGAAAAAATAAACAGTTTATGTAGAAGATTAAGTGGTGGTGTGGATTTGCTTTTGACATATCTTGTCTCCAAATCTAAGTTGGGGATTTATTATCTCGCTATCATGTCACAGCTATCTCATTTATATGATAACACATCTGTAATGTTTTACAAGTGCAGCACTACTTGTTCGAAATGGGGCTTTTTTAAGTCCTAAATTATAGTACCTGGAGAGGCATGCATAATTATAGTGCGAGTTAGCAAATGAGAGGGTGCATTTTCCACCCGCACTCAGCATTAATCGTCAGCACAGTGGGTGCAATAAAATCATAATTGCTTCTTCTAAACTTCTCATCTGAGCTGCACAGGTTGAAGGCAGTGGTTTGGTGGGGAGATGCCTATTTCATGGTGGGTGGAGGCCCTATTCTCATCTTTCCAGAGATTTCCTGGATTGCAGACCTGGAGACAGCTCTGACTTCAGACCAAGAGCTAAACCCCACTAGGACTACACACTGAGGTCTCCAATCTTTTATTTTTTTTTTTAATGGCAAAACCAAAATATGTCACTTTTATTATTAATAGCAACAAATATTTATTTGGTGCTTTGTAGAGTACAAAGTGCTATTACATTTTGCATTGAACCTCCTTTGTTTCTTTTTCTATATAATAGGGTCCCCTAATCTTAATGCCACTCTCAATGAGTACCTCAGAAAACAATGTGGAATGGTAAATATGGGACCTGGTTTTTGGAACTCAGTTTGGATTCAGCCCTGTTTCTCAATTTTGGACAAATTCTTTCATTTCTCTGAACACTATTTTCTAATTTGCAAATGAAAACTGGTATGCTCTAATTATTTTTCTTAAGGTAATTGACAATGTTTATAAAGCATAAAATATGCCTGCTGTATAGAGTAGATGTAGTTACAACTTTCTGAAACATCATTATCTGAGTCTGTTCAATATGTCTATCATTGGCCACTTACGGCTAAGAGAATTTGTTAGGTGGTTAGTCCCAATAGTAAATACAAAGTATACACAAGGTGTTGGAGGCAGAATATGGAAAAAGAATGCTAAGTATCACAATTTCTGTATTGATTACTATTTGTAGAGGTTTTTGCTATAGGATGTGTGCGTTCTCTAGAAAGACAGAGAGAGAGAGAGAAACAGATAGCGAGAAATCACCCCCCAGGGAGATGGCCACACCGCAATCCCTTCTCCTTCATTCTCCTCTCGGGATCTTGGGCATGTACGCCCACGCTCCCGGCATGAGTTTAAGCCACTGGGTCCTGGACTTGAACCTCAATCAACTACCTGGGAGTTCAGCCATTGTGCTAACTGCTGGTCCCATGTATTGATTACATTTTGAAGTAATATTTTGAGTATATACACTTAGATACACCCAGGGCTGGCTCCACAATGCAGCATTTAAGTGCCATGCATTGGGTGCTGGATCCCACATGGCAACCACAGTTTGAATCCCAGCTCCCGTGGCTTGAAAATCACACATGTGCATGTGTGCTCAAAATCCTGATGGGATGGAAAAATAGAGGAAAAATGATTGCGGTATGACCATGACCCAATTAAAGAGAGCTTTCTCCCTCTCTGGTGAGAGAGTATGTGCCTCCTGGCAATTAAAATAAAATAAAATAAAATAAATAAATCAATAAATTCATTTGTTTCTTTTTATTCTTTTTAATGTGGCTAGTAGAACATTTAAAATGAAGACTCTCAGTAAAATTGGTATAGAAGGATTGTTTCTCAGTGTAATAAAAGCCATCTATGAAAAACCAATAGCTAATGCTTTCAACGTTTCCCCTAAAAACTGGTACAAGACAAGGCTGCCCACTCTCTCCACTCCTATTCAGTTTAGTACTGGACGTCCTAGCCAATGTGATCAGACAGGAGAATGTAATAAAAGGCATTCCCATAAGGAAAGAAGAGTTGAAATTATCTCTGTTTGTAGATGACATGATTAAATACATAGAAGACCCAATAGTATCAATGAAAAAACTTCTCAAAGTAATAAATACATACAGTAAAGTGGCAGGATACAAAATTAACTTACAAAAATCCTTAGCATTTGTATTTACAAACAACAAGCAGTGGTAGAACTGAAAAAATTAATTTCACTACCATAGCCACAAAGAGTATAAGATACCTAGAAATAAATCTAACCAAGGAAGTCAAAGACCTCTGTATAGAAAACTATGAAAATTTTAGAATAGAAATTGAAAGCGAAACACAAAAATGGAAGGACATACCATGTTCCTGGATTGGGATAATTAATATAATCAAAATGGCAGTTCTACCCAAATTAATCTACATATTTAATGTAATCTCTATAAAATTACAGAGACATTCTTCACAGATCTAGAAAAGACAATCATAGAATTTGTTTGGGATCATAAAAGGCCCAGTATTGCCAAAGAAATCTTATGCGAAAAGAGTGGAGTGGGTGGCATCTTACTTCTTGACCCCCAAATACATTACAAAGCTGTGATAATCAAAACGGCATGGTATTGGCACAAAAACAGACATGAAGAACAATGGAGCAGAGTAGAGACCCCAGAAATAAACCCCAAAACATACCGCCAACTGATCTTTGACAAAGGGTACCAGTCAATCTGGTGGGAAAAGGAAAACATCTTTAGCAAATGGTGTTGGAAAAACTGGGTATCCAACTGCAGAAAGATGAATCTGAACCCCTGTCACCACAAAAATCAACTCAAAGTGGATTAAAGATCTAAACCTAAGACCTCAAACTATAAAACTACTGGTGGAAAACGCTGGAGAAACTCTGGGAGACATTGGGGGTAGGCAAAGACTTCTAAAGTAAGACCCCCAAAGCATAGGCAAACTAGAAAATCCTCAAACTAGACAAGTGGGATTACATCAGATTAAGTTTCTGCACAGAAAAGGACATGGTAATTAGTGTGAATCAATGACCCTTGGAATAGGAGAAAATTTTTGTAAACTATGCTGCAGATAAGGACTGATAACCAGAATACAGAGGGAACTCAAGTGGCTTACATGGAAGAAAATTATTAACCCAATTAAAGGATGGGAAAATGAGCTGAATAAACAAGTCTCTAAGGAAGACATATGAACAGTCAAAAAGTATGTGAAAAACTGCTCAACAGCCCTCGTCATAAGGAAGATGCAGATCAAAACCACAATGAGATACCACCTAATGCCAGGCAGAAGGGCAAAGATTAAAAAATAAATAATAATAAGTGCTGGAGGGGGATGTGGTGAATGTGGAACTCTCCTACATTGTTGGTGGGAATGTAAATTAGTACAGCCACTGTGGAGGAGAACAATATGGAGATTCCTCAAAGACTTTCAAACAGAACTACCAAATGATCCTGCAATTCCACTCCTGGGTATCTACCCAGAGGGCAGGAGAGTGCCCAGTTGGAAAAGTGCTTACACGTCAATGTTTATTGTGTCATTAGTCACAATTGCTAAGACATGGAACTAACTCAAATGTCCACAAACAGATGAATAGATTGAAAAAGTGTGGCAATATACTCCATGGAATACTATTCAGCCATAAAAAAAATAAAACAAGACCCTGACATGTGACAGAAAGTGGACAAATATAGGAGATTTATTGCTTAGTGAAGCAAGTCAGGCTATGAAAGAGAGACAATGTATAGCTCCATTTAACATATACTTACTGTCTGCACTCTATGGTAGAGACTGAAAGATTGGAGGACATAAAAGCATTGAATATTGTTATAGGTACTGGGGACAGAGTGGAAGGAGAGTGGGAGAGGGAAAAGTGTAGGGAAGGAAATTTTGGGGAAAAATAAGAGAGTAAGACATTTGTGGAATGCAGAAATAGTTTAGTATCTGTTGATTATGATAGGTATAATTTTTTCAACTGGACTGGTTGAAGGTGTACATCATGCTGGGTCAATTCTCTTTACAATCTAAATGATGTCTACTGATTTAATGTATAAATAATAATAAATAAAAGTTTTTAAAAATAAAATTATGTAAAGGCTACATGATATTTTTATTGGGCATAGCTGATCTAAACAAACACTAACCATAATGTGAGGTGTTTTGAGTGACAACTCATGTTTCATGGTATCATTATTATCTTTGTTTTGCTGTTCACTTACTTTGGAAAAAAAATTTCAGATTTTTGCTTTAAAAAAACCCATAATTGTGATTGTGACGAGCCACCTAGTTTAACTCCAAGCTCCTTAGTTGCTAAGACAAAAAAGAAAATGTATTTGGAATATATGGGTCTTTTTAGAATGCATAGGAGTCACATAGGTTCCTTTGAAAAGAAAAGCTTTCTCCTGGCATTGAATTCTCAAAGGACTATTGCCTGGTGCAATCCTGAAGTTGCATATACACCTGTACTTTCCAGCCTCTCTAAACGAGACTTTTATGAACTAAGAATGTTATGAGTCATAGAAACGCGGTGAGGATAATTATACCTCCCTTCATTTGTGTAAATTGTCTGATTTGATCCTTGAAGCAGCCCTGCAGGGTGGGCTGTGCAAAGACTATTGTTTCATTTTTTATGGATGACGAACCTGAAGATCAGGCAGGACATCAGTGACTTACTCAAGCTTCATAGTTGGTAAGTGGCAAGGTCAAGGCTTAAACTCTCACTGCCCAAAGTGGAAACTCCCTATGCTTTTGGCAGTCAAGTATATTTGAGTGTGAAAGAGACATGTAGGAGAAAGCAGAAAGCATCAGGCCTCTTGCCAAGAAAGGAGACACACGTGCAATGGGGAGAACAATAACTCCAAAGACAAAATTAGGTTTAACCAGCTAGAAGAAATAGATGTTTATATACACAAGTTCCATTACGTTGCTGGGACTTACCCAAATCGGGATACTCTAGGTCTGGGGCAAGCTAGGGGTGTGGTGGTTAAAGCAGTTGGGTGCCACCTGGCCAACTGGATAGTTTGAGTCTTGGACTCAGCTGTTTGAAAAATATACTAAGTATGGATGTGTGTGTGCCCAAAATCCTGAGAGTGGAGGAGAGGGAATTGCAGTGTGGACATTATCCCTGAGGGATGATTTCTTACTTTCCCTCTCTCTTTCCTCACCTCTGTCTGTCTGTGCTGAGAGCTTATATCCTGTAGCAAAATTAAAAAATATAAAATGATACTCTAGGGGACCAGCAGTTAGTGTAATGGCTATGTCGCTGGACTCCCACGTAGTCGACCGCGGTTCACGTCCCGGACCCGGTGGCTTAAAACTCACACCGGGCGCATGTGCGTGCGTGCCCAAGATCCCAAGAGGAGAATGGAGGAGAAGGGATTGCGGCGTGGCCATCCCCCCTGGGGGGTGATTTCTCACTTTCTGTCTCTCTGTTTCTCTCTGTCTGGCGAGCGCACGCGCCCTATAGCAAAAACCTCTACAAAAAAAAAAAAAAAAAAAAAAAGATACTCTATATCTGGGCTTAAAAGAACTCCAACGTATCAAGAGAAGTTCTCCTGAAGCGTTAGTGCAAGCACTAATTACTTGGGACCTTGTTACTGTGTAGATTTTCAGTCAGGGGTCTGAGCATTTGGATTTCTCATAAGCTCTCAAGACTGGACTATTCCTAGTCTCAGATCTGAGTAAAAAGGTTCAAAATATTTGTCTTCTGCTTTCACCCTAAACTACCTCAACCAGAGTTTTAAAAAAAACTAGGAGAGAATTGGTTCTCAACCTTAAGCTATTATTGAAAACCTCGTAAGGGCTTTAAGCCATTCTGATGCTTTAGGCCTGTCCTAGGTCAATTCATATAGAGTTTCTGGGAGTCGGGCTCTGAGATTGGCAGCTTGCTCCTCTCCCAAGTATTCCAGTGCATACTCATCCCAGAATCACTGCTTTTGAGACCAATGAGGTCATATAGTTTAGATATCGTCCTCTGTCTAGGAATTGCCCAAGAGTACCCCAAGCCCGAGCACTGACTGTGCAGGTTTTTCTCCCTTTCGTTACCTAAAACAAGGTATATTGCATGACTTGATCATTTGTTCTTGAGTTCAGTGCTGCAGGGCAATGGTGGGCATGGCATTGGGTGCAGCAGGGCAAGGTCTTAGCCTTTTTAGCAAGTACAGTTGTCACCTGTTAACCAAAGGGCATAATTCCGAGGCCCCCAGTGAATGCCTTTAACTGCAGACAGTTTCACATCCTCTGTAGATTATGTCGTTTCTCATACATACACACCTATGATAGAGGTTAACTTATAAATTAGGCACAGAAAGAGATTAACACCAATACATAATAATACAGTGGAACAATTATAAAGATGTACTGTAATGGTGTATGTGGAGGAGTGGGGCCTAACCAAAGACATTTGGAGAAGGGATACAGAGGTAGAGCATTGACGGGATAAGGAGGTGTAGTGTTATCTGTTGAAGATATTTTGATCAATGGGTCTGGGGAGAAATGTTCACATATCGAAATGGTCTCATTGTAAGCCAAACAATATGATTGAAAGTATATACAAATAATAATAATAATAATAAATAATGTGAAAAAATAAAAATTAAAAAAAAAGAGATAGGGAATCAAGGATGGGAAATGTATATATATATATATATATATATATATATATATATATATACAGGAAACAAGAAATGGAAAATTATTTGCTGACGGTAACATGTATGTTGATGTGCTTGACTGAGACAATATACAGTGTACTCTAGATGGAAAATCTCACTTTGTATGCTGTAATGATGTACAGTGAATGAATGTAAATAAATAAATTTAATAAAAAAAAATCTAGTGCAAACGTGGTCTCTCTCCCTAGGAATATCTTCATATTTTCAGACTATGATTGACTGGGATAACTAAAACCATGGAAGGACAACCATGGATAGCATGGAGGGCACTGCGAAATATCTTAGTGAGTTAAATTGCCATTTCAGACCCTGATAAGACGTGTTTTTATCTGTTTTGTTACTAATACTAGAAATACCTGAGTCTGGGTAATTTAAAGAGAATAAAGTTTGTTCCACTCATAGTTTAGAGATCTGAGGTCCAAAGTCCAGGGGCCATTTCTGGTAAGGGCCTTCTTGCTCCCGGGGAGGCACAGAGAGTCACATGGCAATGAGAGAACTGAGAGAGCCTGTCCGTGTCTGTGAGTCTCTGCTCTGGTCTCCCTCCCTCTCCTTATAAACCACTAATATTCAGGTTGGAGGCCCAACTCTAATAAGCTTGTCCAGTCCTAATCACCTCTGGAGGCTCTACCTCTTAATCCCATACTTGGATCAAATTGCCTGTCACAATGACTTACTAAATTTTAACACATGAATTTTGGGGGGACACATTCAAACCATATCAAGTGTCATGAAAGAAATAAAATGGAAAAGGAAGAGAGTCTCCGAAGGAAGTTGAGGGTGGTGCTCTAGAGTAGAGGGGTGTCAAGTTTGAGGGAAAGTTAAGAGACAAGGAATCAGTCTTGTGTAAAGGAAGAGCATTAGAGGCATGCCCAAACTCACAAGTGGGGGACCACTACCAGTAACACTAAGCTGGAAACCCAGCTGATTTCTACATATGACCGCTTTTAGAAACATTGGCAGAGAATTGTAAGAAACGTATATTTCTAAGTCCTACTTCCAACTTAGTTCATTAGAACACACAGAGTGGGATCTGGGGATCTTCATATAGATATCAAGAGCCATGAGAGATTCTCACAGAACTCCTGGACTGAGACGTCCCAATTCAGACATTAGAAAGCAGCAGTGTTCGCTGGAAATCCAAGGTGTGTTGGCAACCCTTCTCTCCACTAAACAAATGGCTCAAATATCTTCTCTAAAGTACAGCATGGTTGACAAAGCAGCCTCCAGAATCCCCACATCAATTCCTTTCTTTTCCTTTTGAATAAACAGCTGGCGAATATGACATCAATTTAAGTGTAATGACTGCTTTTAATTTTCATTTTAAATCTATACTGTTACTATATATTGGGATCCTGGCTGGTGCCAACTGCTCCGGCCACACGTCTGGTTTTCATTTAGTCTCTGAGTTCCTTTTGGGTAGTCATCTTCAGAGGCCTGGTTTAATGCATAACCCTAATTGCAGTGTGGAATTAAGTTGGTGCTGACTGAAGCATTTTCAGTCTCAGAATCAAGAAAAGTATCTCCCAGGAGGGGGAAAGGCCTCTCCAGAGTTTCACCTCCTTACCAATGCCTTATCTTTGTACATTTGTTACATTCAACTTTTTTTTTTAATTGAGTGCATAATGCAGCTATAAAATGGCAGTTTAGATAATACGGTCAGCCTCCTCATCTATATGTCTCTTCTCAGTTTCAGAATGTTTCCTTTTCCTTCTTCTAGGCTGACACAGGCCTTGTTTTCTATGAAAGATGTTGGCAGCTTAGAAGTGAGGATAGAAAAGCAGGCTGAGCTCCCTCTCCTGTTATACTTGGTGCAGAGTCCTTCCTGGAGCGCTCAGAGTCTTTGAGGGAAGCTCGGTTGCCAGCTGATAATCCTTTCCAATGATTGTTGGCCAGAGATCTGCTCTGGAAAGGATCAAATCTAATATTTTCATATGAATTGCATAGGGAAAAAGAAGGCTTTTCTTCAAGATGGCAAGTACCTTTTGGTAAATTAGGATAGGTCCATGAGGGTGAAAAATTTCCCAGGTTCTGTTTATAGGCACATATAGATAAGAAGATGCAGAGTGGAGATTGAGCAGTGGTTATAAAAGTAGCTGAGTTAGATCAGGCTATGTTGGGGTGAGATGAAAGGGACAGTTCCAGCCCAGCCTTCTGCTTGATACATAATCCTCAATGCATAAATATTTGCTGAATGAAAATTAGTCATTAATGTAGATATATTGATTTCCCTGCAAAATAGTTTTCTCATATTGGTTCTCTCTTCTATTTTTGTTTCTTCATGCACCCACTTGATATGCTATTTATTGAGTAACTGTTGCACAGGTGTTGGGGACCATAGGGGGCCCTGCAGAAAACAAATGAACAAGAGAATCATATCCCCATCCTCTGGGCCTTTCAACCTAGCAATAAACTGTGGGAAATGATCAATGAGAAATACATGGGGTCTTCAAAAAGTTCAGGAAAATTGTGTATTATGAATAAACTATGCATGGATTTTAAAGATCTTTTGCACCAAAATAAACTTGTATTTTGTTGTTGTTATTATGGCCAGAAGACATGTAGGTTGCTAAAGAGAGAGAGAGAAAGAACTAGAGAGAGAGAGAAATCATTTCCCCAATGGGGTGTGGTTACACTGCAATCATTGTTCCTCCATTCCATCAAGATCTTGGTCACACACGTACACATGCCTGTAATGTTTTTCAAGCTGCTAGGCCAGTATTTGAACCCCTGTCAGCCATTTGGAATCTGGCTCCCCATGGAAAGTGCTTAACCACTGCGCTATTAGGCTGGCCTTAAACTTGTACTTTAATCCCATCTTCCCACAAATATTTGTTTTTTTTTTTTATTTTTAATTTTAAGAATTATTTTATTTTATTTTATTTATTATTTTTTAATTTGACTAGAGACAGAGAGAGGGAAAGTGAGAAAGCAAGCCCCCAGGTCTGGGACTCAAACATGGTCAGCCAAGGGGGAGTTCAGTGCCCTAACCATCATAACACCTGCCAGCGCCTCCCACAACATTTTTAAAGACCCCTCTAAAGTGGTGTAAATGATTTTGTGAGGGGTGGGTGATGTTATGGGCACTAGCAGGTTATCTGACCAGATTGAAGGCGACAGAAGGGCTGAGACTCAGATCTAGAGGCATTGAATCTGAGATTCTAAGAGTAAATGAGACTTGATCTTAATCCAGACACACGTTGTTTCTCAGTAGAGCTACTAAACTGAAGACCTGACTGTTATTTCCACACATCTGAGGTGACTCTTCCTTCTCTGTGGCCATCATGGCTCTATGTTAAGTCCCGCCTGGTTGCCCCAATAGTGATGCTCCTTCTCAGGCTGTGCTGTGCTCCTGGGGCAGTAGCGATGCGCCAGGGCCAGCAGTGTCACGTATTGCATTCCATCCTTTCCCAAGGCCTGGCTCTTCTAAGTTCCCCCAAGCCTCTTTGCCCCCTTCTCTTAAAGCTCTGGAATAAAAACTCATACTCCTCAACTGCCCAGGCCACTCAGGCCCTTTCTCTCCTATCCAGGTTCCCAGTATTATGGCCTCTATCTACTGGTGACCTTCCCATTTTCTATCGATCCTTCTTGTCATTCTTCCCCAATATTTTCTCTAGGTCCCTTTTCTTCTAGTTCTCTCACTTACCTCCATGTCTCCTGTCCTCCCCCCCCTTCTGCCATGTTCTCCATCCTTCTTGGATCTTTTCAATGTTAATTGCTCATTAAAATATGACATTGTTATGTCTCATGAAAATGGGTGAACTATCAAGTGAAGTGTTAATCGAGGTTATTTTTGTTGTTATTTTAGATTCGTAAATACTAGAAAAAGTTTTGAGGGTTTTTTATTATTTAATTTTATTTATTACTATCACAATCTTTTTTATATTACATTGAATCACATATGTCTTTACAGTGTATTACATTTCTTTTTCTAGCAGGAATACCATGCATATACCAGTCAAGACAAAGATATTACTATCCACATCATCATCATGGAATACCTTTTCATAATTTTTTTCAGATTATTATTATTATTCTCTTTTTTTAAACATTCAATCACTATATATTATTTGGCTTGTCTGAGAAGTATTTCATGTTGGGTAACAATTTGAGTTTATTAGGTAAAATGAAGTGAATTTATTTGAAGAATGAAGGTTATCTCCTAATATCCGGAGAAGGCTTGAGTCTGTATGGACTTTATATTTAAAGCAATGAGAGAATTGTCCAAGACTCATACACAAGAGAATGGCATGGTAAGATGTGGACTTAGACTTCTGGCTCCACTGTGAAGGATAGACTAGGAGGTACAAGGTGAAAGGGAAGAGTGAGTTAGGAGACTTGCCCAAATGAAGCAGTGGTAAGATCCTGAGCTAAGAGATTGAAATGGTATTATGAGGAGGTGATTGAAAGAGAGACTGAAGAGGCCTAGGATGAGGGATGAGAGGAGAGACAGAAGGGGAAGTCAGGACACCCTAGGCTCCAGCTTGGTTCACAAGGGGGATGAAGCCATGGCTGCAACAGCAGATGTGTGAAGAATGTGATGAGTACTGTCAGGAACTCAGTGAGACTGAGGGAACTAGGGACTACATTGGGAAGAATCACCTTGACCTGAGACATTCAAGGAGATGGATAGTACTTATGACAGGGATGTCACTTTCAGGGATGCATTGCCCTGATGAAACCAAAGTCATAACACCTTAATTAATGATGTGTGTTCAGCAATGTGATCCATGCTGTGGGTGATGCCAAAGATGAAGGGCCCATTGTCTGCCAAAGCCACCAGAAAACGGCCAACTAATATAGCACTGTCCTGGCATGATGCCCGAGGCGTGAGTGGAAAGTCAGTGATTATCAAATTGGGAACTTTCTATTGATGAATTTGATATCATTGAAGATGATTCTGAGTTTATCACAGCTTCTTTGTTGTAGACCCATGAAAGAAATTGCTCTGAGTTCAGTATCAGGATTCTGTGCTTTCCTTAGTCTGTTAAATCTTCTAAGTAATGCAAACTTAATACTTGAAGTTGTGTGCTGGCCTTTGAGAGTGTGAGAGGGGAAGAGCATAGGAAATTGGGGATGAAATGCAGAGGTAAGACACTTGTGGGACACAGATAAGATTTATTATTTGTTGACGAGGATGTGTATGGTGGTCTCAACTGTGCTGGACTGAAGTGTATATCATACTGGGTAAAGTCTCTTAACAATCTAAATGATGTCTAGTGATTTAAAGTATGAATAATAATAAAAAATATAAAAGAAAGAGCTAAGTGTTTCCAAGCCACATCTCCACCTCACTTCTAGAATTTCTGTAGAACATGTGGTTCACATGCTAATATTACCCTTGGATTTTTATCATTTTTCTAACATTCTTTCTCATTTTACCCAATTTCTTTACTTTTGTTATTTGTGTGTGTGTGTTTTACCTATTTAAAAAAAATTAAAAGAAACGTCTCTAATCCTCCAAGAAATAAAAGTACAGAGGAAGAGCCAGCAGGTGGTGTGATGGTTAAGACACTGGATTCCCACATAGCCAGCCATGGTTTAAGTCCCAGATCCAGAGGTTTGAAATTCACACCAAGCACAGGCGCATGCATGCCCAAAATCCCAGGAGGAGACTGGAGGAGAAGGGACTGTGGCATGGCCATCCCTCCCCAGGGAGGGATTTCTCACTTTCCCTCTCTGTGTCTCTCTCCAGCGAGGATATCCTTATGGCAAAAAAGGAAAAACCTTAGAAACAAACAAACAAACGAACAAAAACAGACAAACAAACTAAACCTAAGGGGAGAGAGCCAGAACATTTGGATTCTGTTGAGAACTCCCAGTCTAGTCTAGGAGCAAATTTGGTGTAAGTGGAATAATTTGAGAAAATGAAAAAAGTAACTTAAATGGGGCAATGTAATCATAGTTAAGTAGAAGGAGAAATGAGGAGCAGGTTAGAGCTTAAAAGTAGGACTTTCAGTGTGGGGTAATTTTAAATAACTAAGTTAAACAAACAAACAACAACAAAAACAGAGCAAGAGCAAGCCCTTCCAGTTTCTCCAAATCCTGGACATCTGACACCCAGCCAATGTCAATATTAGCTAAAGAGGTTTGGCCCCTGTTCAGGCTGATCAAAAATGAATTAGGAGGATGCTTATAAATGGGGCTTAGAAGAGGAACACACACACACACACACACACACACACACACACAACTTGAGTAAGGGTAATAATTATAGGCTTTTAATAAATACTAATTTAGTGATAACAACTTTACATACAGTTGTTTATGCCAAGATCTCACAGTAGCTGATTTAGGGTTTTAGCCATTAATCAAGAAGCCAAGTGGTGTGCACACTTGGTGTCTCACACTCCCCTCCCAGTCCCCCCATTCCAACTAGCAACTCCAGCCAATTGCTTGGCCACTGGCTTGATCCCAATGCTTGGGCCCAACATGCATTGCTGAGGTTCGCCTTCCTGTCTCTCTCACTGGACAAGGCTTTTACTTGTCTGTGAAGGGAATATTGAATATCTAGCATGGGAATTCAGATTATTAGGATACAAATATTCTTTCCTTTTGGTAAAATCTTGACCCACAATATTTTCAGATTAAAACCAACCAACCCACCACAGTTATCTTTAACTCTGCCAACCCACCACAGTTTTCTTTAACTCTGCAAAGGATATACTGGTATTAGTGCGGGGAAAAAAGGAAACTAAAACTCCAGATAATGATTCCCACAGAAGTGCAAGAAATAGAACTCTGCACATGGCATAGCTCTTTGTTCCACTTGAGCCAGAACTGTCCATAATATACAGGCACATAGACATAGTGGCACAATATTTGAAAGTGGTTAGACCTGGCAGCTTGAAAATAACACTTGGTATGTATGTGTATGTACTCAAAATCCCAAGAGGAGAATGGAAGAAAAGATATTGTGGCATGGCCATCTCCACTAGGGGGAGGGTAATTTCTCACTTTCTGTCTCACTGTATCTCTCTGTCCCTTTCTGGCAGGTACACACATCGTATGGCAAAACATGAAAAAACAAGCATTGCAATGGTGAATGTACAAGGGGTTTTTAAAAATTTTTTGGAAAATGCGTATTATGAAAAAAGCATGCAGAAATTTCTGAAAATTTTGCACCAATATAAACGCATATTTTAATTCTATTTTTCCACAAATATTTTGAAGTCCCCTCATACTTGAAGTTCTATGATAGTGCCTGTTATACAATAGGTCCTTAATTAATCTCAGCGAACATTTCTCTTAGGATACCATGTGCCACACACTGTGGTCAACAATTTATGTGTGGTATTTTTATTATTACTTTTGTTATAATTTTCCCAAGTAAGGTCCTAGAGGAGCATTCCAAGGGCATAATAGACACTCAATAAATATTTGTTAAATAAATGAACAGTTTTATTTAATTCTCCAAAGAACCTCAATAAATTTAGTCCTGTAAGAATGCCCATGCGTCAGTTGAGGAAACCGAAACAGAGGCAGTCAAGTAACTTGTGCATGGCTGTGAGGGACAGCCAGTGTCAGAAGGAAGACTTAAATGCAGGCGCTCCTAGAGCCTTCAGCCTCACCCACTACACTTTCCCAGCTCTGTAAATATTTTTATGGTGGAGAAAGCAATTCCCATGGCCTTCTTCAGTCCTCCTCCCTCCTCTGCCAAGTGCTGGCTTATGCATGGGCCCTGGAGGAAGTCCTGCTAAGGCCTGCCAATAGGACTATGCCTGGATTGAGAACCCATGGGTGTGTGCTAGGGACATAGAACAGTATACGCTACGTGAAGTCCCAGGCATGACTTATTTGACACCAAAACCACGCAGATGAGAAAGCTGTGAGCCTCTCAGCGGGCCCTGGCTTGCTCCTGCAAGTTGTTTGGAGAGGGCTTGGCCTCCATCCACAGGGGTTCCACAGAGGCTCCCCATTAGGGCAGAGAAGGAAGAGAAATCTCTTCCCAAGATTATGGTCTTGGGTCCTTTTTGCTCCGTGATTGTCTGGGTGGAGTGAAGGACTGATGGACGCAGGAAGGGAGCCAGAGAAGCAGGGGTGGGGTCTAGAGGGTGGGAATGAAACAACAGAGATGGACTGGGGCTTCTGTTTCCCTGCCACTGCTTTCTCTGATGTTCAGGTCCCTCCCTCTCTTCTTACCTTCCTTCATTCCTTTTGTTCTTTCTCTTTTTCCTCCCTTCTCTCTCTTTGTCATTATTTCTTCCTTTCTTACCTGGATCCTTTTTAGTTTAGTTTCTTTCTTTTTTTTTTTTTTTTTTTAAGAGAGAGATTTTTGGTATGGGGCACGTATACTTGTCAGAGAGACAAGAAAGCAAGAAATCACCCCCCAGGGGAATGGCCACACCACAATACCTTCTCCCCCATTCTCCTGTTGGGATTTTGAGCATGCACACATATGCGCCCAGTGCCCAGTGTAACCATTAAATCATCTGCTGGTCCCAATCCTTTTTAGTTTCTATCCTTCTCTTTCTCTCCTTCATTTTCCTTTTACTATTAAATTTTCCTCTTTGTTTCTCTCATCCTGCCTTTCTCTTACTCTCTCTCTCTCTCCTTATGTTTTCCCCTCTGTTCCTCTCTCTATTTCTTTTTCTCCTCATCCTTCTTTTATATTTTTTTCCCCTTAAAAATTACAATCTTTTCTTGGCCCTTGCAGTGCAGGATGAGAGAAAAGTAAACTGGTAACTATCAAAAGTAAACTGATAACTGAAGCTCCCTCTGACAGTAGATTCTAGCTAGAAGCAGCTGTTTGGTGGTCCCATCCTGGTTGGCAGAAGTCTTCATCGGAGCATAGCTAGTACATCCTCTCTGAAAGGTGGAGCACTAAACTGGCTTGGGCTTACAGCTCCCTAATGTCTGCCCCTGTCCTTTACTCCTTTAGTGAAGGTCACGAACAACAAGACCATGATAACTATGTAGGAGCGATCCTTCACCACCATTTACTTTCTAACCACAGCCGAAGTGAGGCGTAACTCATTTGAATACATTCCCTGGTCAGCCCATTGCACTTTGACTTGCAGGGACAAGAAAGAAGGAGAAAAATCTCCCTAGAAACACCATTTGTTCACTTATTCATTCCCTCAAGAAATATGGATTATGTACATCCTATGAGCTGGGCATTATTCCAGACATGGGAATACCACAGTGAACAGGTACATCCAAACCTTTGCTCTCAGGAGGTCACACTGCTCTGAGAAAAGAAACTAAGTCTACAAATAATAGTACAGATTAGACAGCTGAGATAGAGCCTCTGATCTTGCTGAGATTCAAACAGCAAAAGAACACAAGGTTTTTGTGCTGGGATGCCAGACAAGTGGGGAAATGGAGTTTGCTCTGATCAGGGTAGTTGCCTCTGTTTTTGCAAAGATAGAGTTGCCTTTGGTTCTCCCACTTTTCAGTCAAGCTCTGCTTTCTGTGTATCCCTTGCAGAGTTCTCTGTTCTCTCAGTGTTAGGAAATGATGCTCCATGACTGGCATTGACTGAGGTCAGTTGAGCTCCTGTGTCCAGGTGACACATGCAGGATGTGCCTTCCCTGTCCTTAAAATTACCCTGTAGAAGTGGCACTTAGCTCCTTTTACAGATGAAGAAACTAAGTCTCTAAAGTTGGAGCTCTCCATGCTCTGTTTCCACATTTGAGAGTGTCTAGAGAATGCTCGATCTTGCTTTCTCCTTCTTAAAAATGCTGCAATGTCTTGTGACATACCAGAAATAACAATCCCCCAGACTTATGATAACAAGGACATTAGAAACATTCAAGGTTCTTGAAAAAATACTAAAAGTCAGACCCTGTTTGCACAGATGGAGCAAGACCCTGAAACTGATGGAGATATTCAGAGATCTTACTTTGAGAAGAGCTGATAATGGAGCCTCGTTTTCTCTGCATAGATTTATTGAGGTAAAATTGACCATTAAAGGGACCAGCAGTTAGTGTAATGGCTATGTTGCTGGACTCTCACGTAGTCGACCGTGGTTTGTGTCCCGAACCCGGTGGCTTGGAACTCACGCTGGGCACGTGTGCGTGCGTGCCCAAGATCCCGAGAGGAGACTGGAGGAGAAGGGATTGTGGCAGGGCCATCCTCCCCTGGGGAGTGATTTCTCGCTTTCTGTCTCTCTGTGTCTCTCTGTCTGTCTGGCGAGTGCATGTGCCCTATAGCAAAAACCTCTTAAAAAAATTGACCATTAAAAACTACGTGTACTTCAGATGTATTATGTGAGATTTGGATATAGGGTGTATGCATAGTGAACTTAACCAGTATGAAGGGAATTAACATACTCATAACCTCATATCATTTTTGTTTGTATTTTTGCGATGAAAATATTTAAGGTCTAGTTTCTTAGCAGGTTTCAATTATGTAATACAAAATTATTGACTATTTGTAGGACAACAGGGCCCCAGTGACCTTGGTCAACAGATTTCCACCTTCCCACTATGGCAGTTCACAAGATAACTGCCCAACGAACTGAGAATGCAACATCTTGAAATAAATAGGAAGTGTCCAGAACAATTGGACCTGTCCTCCTTCCTCTGAGAACAGGGTGTTGTGCAGCACTAGATCACAGAGAGTCCAGCGGCACCCAGGTACGAGCACCCTCTGCTGCAGTGAAAAGTGAGGAAGCACAGACCAGTCTCCACATCACAACAAACACTATTTGGAGGTGCAAACTAATTCAAAGAAATGCTGCAACAGCTTGAATTCAGGCTTGAATTTGGGCTGCCAAAAAGAGACTTTGGTTTGGCACCGAATTATCCTGACATCTAAAGTTAATAATGCACCACGTCAAAGAATTCCATTCCATTGAAGAACCGTCTTATGCTATTGTATAATCCAGTTAGTCAATGCCTCTCATGAAAGTAGAAAACTGAGTAAGTTACCCTCCTAAATAATGTCAAAAGACAGAAAGAAAAATAACTACTATATTTCTCAGATATTTCTCACTGGCTAAGCACATTATATATAAAATCCAATTTAATAACATGGAACCAGCACTTACATGTCACCTATCAAGGATCAGATGCTTATTTAATGTTGCTATGGTTTAGAAAGTGGTTTGAAGTCCAATGTTCATGTATTGTAATTTGGTCCCATAATGGTGTTGCGAGGTGGTAAGAACTTCAAGAGGAAGACCCATCTTCGATGTGGACCAGCACCTTGCCAGACAAGATTGGGGTGTGAATCAGTAGACTGAGAGAGAGGAAGACCCACCTTCATCGGCAGGAACCATCCAATCAGCTGGGAGCATGGGAGGGGCTAACAGAAGAAGTGGAAGCATCTGTTTTTTCTTGTCTCTTTTTCTCTCTTTATACATGACTGGCTTTTCTCTGCTTCTGTTGGTCATGTTGGGATGTAGTACCAGATGCCAGCCCCATGCTTTTGGATTTTTCCAGCCACCAAAATCATAAATCAAATAAGCCTCTATTTGTTACAGATCACCCAGTCTCAGATATTTCTATTAGTAAGACAGTAATAAACTGATACAAATGCATGTACCAAATCTGTGTGAAGGTTATTATTATCCCATTTTGCAGATGAAAAACCTTAAGAGGGTCATGAAAGAAATTTTAAAAAAGAGTGGACGACCTCCAGTATAGATTGCATATGGTGACTTCCAAAGACTACAATATGGAAAGAAGGAAAAAAGAATAACTTTACAGTGCAGAAACCTGACAAACACTACATCAGCCAGATGATCAAAGGCAGCATCAGCAGTGATAAGTCATGCTGATAGCATATACTTTTTATATCATGTGATGAAAATGGCACTTTCCCCCTGTGGTCTCCTTCTCAAAAGCCCATAACCCCAATCCAATCAAAAGAAAAACATCAGACAAATCTTAGTGGAGGGACATTCTGTAAAATCTCTGATCAGTACACCTCAAAACGGGCAAGTTCATCAAAAACAAGAAACTGCAGCAGCCAAGAAGAGCTTAAGGAGACATGACATCTAAATATGGAATTCTGATGGGATCTGGGAGTAGAAAAAGTACATTAGGTAACAACTAATGAAGTCAGAGTAAAGTACTGGCTTTATTTGTTTTATTTTATTTTTAAAGGCTTTTGTAATAGGGTTCATGTACTTATTGGAGAGAAAGAGAGACAGTAAGAGGGAAAATGAGAAATCACACTCCGAGGGGCATGGTAATACTGCAATCCCATCTCCTCTATTCTTCTGGGATTTGGGGTATGCATGCACATACGGCCAGCATGATTTTCAAGCCACTGGGTCCAGGACTCAAACTGCGGCTGGCTATGTGGGAGTCCAACACCAAAACCACTATGCCATCTGCTGGGCCCTAGGCTTTATTTAATAGCAACATACTAATGTCTGTTCATAAATTCAAACAAATGTACTGTAAGGTATTAACAATAAGAAATACTGGATGTAAAATTTAGGAGAACTCTGCATACCATCTTCTCATTTTTTCCCCCTGTAAACCTAAAATTGTTTTGAAACTTAAAAAAAATTAAAAAGGAGTTGGGGAAGCATGGATTTATATTTGGATAGAGGAACTGAAAAAGATTCAGAAAACAGGTGATATTTGATGGATTCTGAAGTATGGTTGATACTAAGTTAGCTGAGGTAGGTGAGGGGAACTGCATAGAGAAGCACTGAGATCGAGCTGGAAATATTCAACAGGCACATGAAAATAGGGCTAAAACATAGGGTCAGACTCTGACTAGAAATAAAGTTTGAGGAAGGTTAAAGATGATACAAGGAAAAAGGAGGTATAGAAAAGAAAAGTAACACAGTGGTAATGCTCTGATAAGTAATGCTTCATGATAAGCCAGATCCCACATGGCAACCATGGTTCAAATCCCTGGCCTGACCACCCTGAAACACACCAAACACAGATCTGATGGGCTGAAGGACAGGAGAAAGGGGATTATAGTATGACCAGACCCTGTTGAGGGAGCTCATCTCTCTCACACTTTCTCACTTTCATGTGAGTCCACATGTGCTCTATCATGAAACAAAAGAAAAAAATGTAACCCAAATCAAAGCAGACTACTATATCACCAGGATATATTCAGTGCAAGAGGTGGTGCAGGCGGTGGGGCGCTGCTCTGTGGTTTGGATCCCAGGTCAACCTGGAACATGCAGGGTGTGCACTCCATGTATCCAGGCTGGAAGGCTTGGGAGATGATTGCAGTGTGAAGAGGCCCTTTGAGAGTTCTTATTTCTCTCTGTCTGAAGAAATAAAATAAACTTAAAATCAAAAACAACATACAGTTTTTTTTTTCTTTTTTTTTGGAGAGATTTCTGCTATAGGGTGCGTGCACTCACCAGACAGACAGAGAGAGACAGAGAGACAGAAAGCGAGAAATCACCCCCCCCAGGTGGGATGGCCACGCTGCAATCCCTTCTCCTCCATTCTCTTCTTGGGATCTTGGGCACGCACGCACACGCGCTCGGCGTGAGTTTAAGCCACCGGGTCTGGGACTCAAACCGTGGTCGACTACGTGGGAGTCCAGTGACATAGCCATTACGCTAACTGCTGGTCCCCAACAACATACAGTCTTGAAAGGAGAAGTCTAATGGTAGAAGTGGACTAAGCTTAAGAAATCATTTTTTCCCCCTTTCTTTCTTGGGTGTCAGAGTGCACACAGAATCAATATGCATTTTCATTTCATTCATCTTACAGCAAGGAAGAGTTCCAGATTATTGTTTTTTTTTTGTTTCTTAATGACTGTTTGACATTAGGAAACTTACCCTCACTATACATTAGTTTCCTACCTATGAAGAGGGGATAATGGATGATACCATTTTATAAGGTCAGCGAGGTTCAGCTAAGTTAGGTCCAACAAAGCACATTAAACAGTACCTGGCATATAGTAACCCCTAGGTAAATGTTATTGTCATTTCTACTGATGATGTTAGTCACTGAATTTTTCTTGAAACATAGATTTTATTTTTTATGCTTTATTTATGCATCCCAAGATGTTTAGAACAATTTCAAAGACATAAAAGTAACCCAATAAAAATATATTAGTTATTTAATTGCTCTAACATTTCTGCACTTTTAATATGCAAATCTCACCGTATCGCATGCCTTCTTAATATATTCCAGTGGCTCCTGGTCTTCTACAAGATAAACAAGTATATAAAACATCTTCTAGAATCACTCCTTTCATCCCTTACTTTATTTTTCACACCTTTCTTTTTTTAGTTATGTAATTTAGCTATGCTGATCTTCTTTTAAAAAAAATCCAAGTCTGACATGTTGTTTTATGAGCTAGCTTGGGCAGATTTGGCTTCTTCAACTTGGAGCACACTCCCACTCCTTTTGTACATTTGGCAAACTCCTATTCATCCTTCAAAACATGTCTCAGAAATCATCTCTTCTGGAATGTCTTCCTGGATGTCATTTCTTACCCAATAGTGTAGTATTTATATGTTATGTTAACTCCATACTCTGTCTATTGTTTATTTTGTTATTGTATTTGAATTTTTGTAATTTTTTCCTTGTCTTTAGTTTTAAACTGCATGTTGAGGGTGGGAAGAAACTTTCTGATGCATTAGGTGTCTAACTACAAAATTTAGTTTTAGGTACATCAATAAGCACTTATTACTTTGTTGAATGGAATCTTTTGTTCAGCAGAGATCCCTTGCATCTGTAAACTACTGCATTGCCATAAAACAGCTCTCTCTGTTAAACTCCAAACTAACAAGAGAGTCTCACTAGCTAATGATAGAATAATTCTCTTTACAGATGCTCAATGACTCACCAAGAGTTGGTTCACACAGCTTCCCAGCTGTCTTCTGGTTCCTTCTTCTTGCCTCTGGGTTCAAATGCACAGGGAGCCCAAGTGTCTCACTCTGTTATTGCGAACAAATAAAACATCATCTCGGCTTTTCCACAACCCACTGCCAGATGGGCTGGTATAGAGCAAGATCCTCTTGTCCTGATGTGGTGTTGCTGATGCATTGTTCTCCCACATGGTCCCATCTGAAAATGATGGTTCACTGAGACTAAAACTCTGAACTTGGTTCCGTCTTTACGGTACCACGGTCAACCTCACTGGCTGGCATCTGGACTAGAACAAGCTTTATGTCACTTGAAGGTGGCAACAGCAGGCATAGGTGAGGAGAGGACCAAGGCTTGGCACCCAAACAAATACCCATTGTCTTGTGCAAGGGTTCACCAAGAGGTGATACAGGAAGTCAAAAGCCAAGGATTCCAGTAAGAGATCAGGAAATGGACCGCACGTTGGTTCAAGACCAAGTCTATGAAAAAAACTATTTTCCTCAGGTTGTTACTGGCTGCTAGATGCAATTGTGGGAAAGGTCATATGGGGAAAATGCAGAGAGTTGGGAATTGGGAGAAACTCCGTCCCATGGTACAGGCTCCTTTGATTGCCTGGCGTGATGGAAGGGGAGAATTTCTCCCACCACATACTCTCACCCTGAAGCTGCCTTGCAGTTTCTTTGCCATGGTTCTTTCAGCACCAACTGCGGTGTGTTCTCTGCACACATTAGCAGTAGTCCTTCAGGGTTCTGCAGAGAGAGGATTAAATAACATTCAGTGCTTTGTCCATTACCCTATTCTAAAGAAATGTGTTGTTTGAAAGAATTATTTAAGCCTATGTAAATCAGTCAATGTGAGAAGATAAGGTTGGGGTGGGGGCAGGCAGAGTTGAGTTGGGTGATAAAAATAGAGAGTTTTATCTCCATTTGGACTGATTTTGAAAAGGTTTTTTAACCATTGCAACTGAATCCTTTTCAGAGCCCTCCTCTCCCTCTTTCTTCTCCACCCGAGTTGCTATGAGAACATGAATCATCTCTTTAGCACAATGACAGCAAGTGTAGCATTTAGGCGCGGACCCTGATTTTTCACTGTTTGTTCTTTGCTCTCAACAAGATAAGCTGTTGTTATTTCTTTCTTCTTGAACAAGCACACCATGATTGCTGAAGTGGTAAGAATAATTGGACCAAATAGTCATGCGATTAATGCAAACAGAGAGAATTCATCTGTTTCGAGTACAGCAAATGCACTTCTGAAGACGCGGAGCGCTCACTTTCTGTTTATTCTTGGGCTGGCGAACAAATGTTGCTGAGTTCACTGCCACAGATCCCTGTATTTCTTCCACAGGGCAGAGACCTTAGATGAACTGGGCCGAGGGAGAAACCAGCCCTATCTTGGAAGTGGGTAAGTTTGGAGGGTGGGGTGTAGGGGGAGCACAGGGGAGATGGCTGCTCTGCCCAAGGTGACATCCTCCTCCCCACCCTCTGCACCTGGGGGGCATGGCAACTTCTGCTTACTCAATGATATGTTTAAGTCAGTGGCGATGTGGCCAATTGAAAGAGAAAGGAAAGTCGCCTTGGTTAGAGAAGCTCGACTCCGTGCTCAGTGCGTATGACGTTTACACACCGCAGACGTGAGGTCGGCTCCATTAGCCTCCTGGACAGAGAAGGAAACTGAGGAGCAAAAGGAAATCTCTCAAGCTTACAAAACTGGTATGCTGACGTGCTGGGGTTAGAACCAAGTCTGTCTGGCTTAGTGTTGTGATGGTGCAGGTTCTGGGGCCAGGCTGCCTGCCTTTTAATCCTGACCTTGAAGTTAAGTAACAGAGTGACTTTGAGTGAGAGCTTTGAATTCCTTTTTATTTATTTATTTATCGAGAGGTTTTTGTTATAGGGCACATGCACTTATGAGAGATGGCGAGAGACAGAAAGTGAGAAATCACCCCCCTTGGGGATAGACATGCCCCAGTCCCTTCTCCATTCTCTTCTTGGGATTTTGGGCAGCACACACCCACATGCACCCAGTGTGAGTTTCAAGTTGCTAGGTTGGGGACTCAAACCACAGTAGACCATCTGGGTGCCCAGCACCTTAACCACTATATCACCTGCTGGTCCTAAATTCCCTTTTATTAAAATCTATTTTTTTCATTTTTTCCCAGAGAGTATGTAGATGTGCACCAATCAGGAAGAGAGAAAGCAAGCAAGCGAGTGTCCCCTCAGCATCCTCTGTGGGGCCTGGTCGCAGCATAATCCTTGTTTCCTCCATTTCCCCATCACTTCAGAGTCCTGGGCACACATGCATGTGCCCAGAATGCTTTCTGGACCTCTGTGACGGGGATTGCATCCACAGGCAGCCTCGTGGGGTCTGCTCCCTCTGCACAGTGCTCGACTGCTGTGCTATGAGGGCTGACCTGGAACTTGACCTCTTAGTACCTCCGTTCCCCTATCTAGAGAAAAAACAAAACACCAACCTGGAATGAGAGCAGCACTTACATGATAGGGCTGTCATAAAGATTAAATGAATGTTTACGTGAAAAGAACATATAATTGTGCCTAGCAGATGGAATGGCCCTTACACGTACTAGCCACAGCGATCGTGTAAAGTCTAGGCGATTTTTACACAGCAAAGCACCTTCCGTGTAGTATCTGTGGTTCTCCACAGTAACTCCCTAACTCCTTGTTCTACATGCAATTGCTCTGGCACACTGTGGCCAGGGTAACCTCCTAAAAATCCCCAAAGTTCCATTTTTTAGGTCACTTGATAGCTTTCACACTCCCCAATAGCATCTGGGGGGAAGCTTGAAGGCTCATCTGTAGACTGGCCGGGCTCCACTTAGCCCATTACTTCCCACTGCCCTGTGGTTCCCAATGGCTGTGCTTTACCTCCTACACTGGACTGCCCTCTGGACACAGCTCTCATCACCCACTTCTGACATTCACCCTTCCTTTTCTCAGCAGCCCATCTAAATCTTGAGTGCCTCTGTAGAGCCCTACTCAAATTCCATTTTCTCCCAGAAATTTCTCTTACAACACAAACCCACAGAGATCTAAGTCCCCTCTCCAGCTCCCAAAGCACAAACTATTGGTGATCCCCAGTCAGGATTTCCTCTTCGCTGACCAGTGCTCCCCACGAACCTTTGTTTCTCCTGGAGGCAGGTGTGGGAGGAGGTTGTCCCACTGCACTGCCTTCATCTGTGGACTTCTCTTTCTCAGTGATGTGCAGAGAGTGGATCCAGAAGCCCAGTAGACTTGGAAGGTCCCTGCAGGAAATGGAGTATGAGTCTTAAAGGATGAGTTTAAGTTTGGCAATTGGAAAGTGGAAGAAAGGCATTCTAGACAGGGGGAGAAGCTTGTGCAAATCGATGCAGATGCTGAAGTTCGAGCGTAAACAGATGGAGAGATGGGGTGGTGCTGCAGATTCTCAAAGACCAGCAAATTCTCAAAGACCAGCAAGAAAAGACTGAGTATTCTCTTTGGCTTCTAACATTCTCCTTTCCCTCTCTCCACTCCCGTGGAATCTGCCTTCAGCCCTGATCTTAGTTCTTCTCTCAGTTTTGGTATTAATATGTTTGTGTGTCTTTAAAGTTTGTTTCCTTAATCAGAGAGAGGGGCACCTTGACAGGATCTTTGTGCCTCAGTCC
The DNA here is from genome assembly GCA_026018925.1 of Tupaia tana. NCBI lineage: Eukaryota > Metazoa > Chordata > Mammalia > Scandentia > Tupaiidae > Tupaia > Tupaia tana. The sequence continues at coordinate 7,930,640 of JAKSZU010000018.1, forward strand.
TCCCACTCGTCTTGTAGCCAGCCAGGATCTCAGGTTCACCCACATGTGCACCCACAGTGCTCAGGTTGACCCAGGGTATAAAAGCAGAGGCTTCCTTTATGGTATCCAGCTTCATGCAGCATTGCTCCTACCACCTGTGCCAGTATGGCTGGGCCTCTGTGTTTGATTAATAGTTTCATTTCGACATTTTACTTAATGGTTTCCTTCCAGTATTCGCCAAACAGAATAAAGATGAAATCCAATTAAATAAATGAAGCACCATGCACAGACTTTGGCCAAGAGAGCTTCACCCATTTGTTTTTATGTTTGGATCAGAGAATCTACAAGATGTCTCACAGGTATTGGTGTGCCATCTCGGCATGGAGAATGTGTTCTTCGCCTCCTGCTAAAAGTCCTTACAAAATCCTGTTTCACTTTTGGGATTGCTGAAGTGCAGGACAAGGAGAAAATAACTAGCACAATGTAGAGGGCCCCCAAGAGCCCAAAGCTCAGCTCTCACTAAACTGCAGAAAGCCTAAACAGGGGTTCGTTTCCTCACAGGTAAATGGGAAGAAGGAAGCTCAAAAAAAAAAAAAAAATAAGGGATGCTCCTAGTTTCATCTGACCAGTGAGCGACTTTGAGTAACAGATACTCAGGGGTCTGTTCATACCCTTTCACATCTAGTTGAGAGTATGTCACTTGATCTTCAACTGGCAGCGCCAAGTGGCAGTGCTTGCATTTCTCTGGCCAAGAACTTTTTCTGGACAACAGAGCCCAGTCTACCCATTTCTGGAGTCACCCTCAACCCAGGCTTAGAGGTATGCCTCCTGGCCTCAAGTGGGGGGGAACACCAAGGCACATGTTCTACACAGGCTCCCAGAGTCCCTAGGAGAATCAGCTCTAGTTACCTACAATGATCAATTACTCAGGGCTGCTTTTCATTTTTGTTTTTACTGCTTTCTTTTCTTGTTTTGCATCCCTAGTCTCCTGGATCTTCCTGGGTTTAGTCCCCTAGTAAACTACTTGTACTGAAGTCATTGTCTCAGGGCCTGACTCTGATATTAAAATGTAGATCTGTTTGATTGTGAAATCTACAGTGTTCGTGAAGTGCCAGGCCAGGAAATAGGTTGTGAAGGATTCACCAGGACAGGATAAAAGTGGGATGCTGGAGTCCCAGCCTGGTGGTGTAGTTGGAAACAACCTGGCTGGAAGCCACATGGTGGACCTTGGGTTTGGACCCCTGGGTTGGCCTGAAATGTACAAGGTATGTGTTCAAGTACCCAGGATCTTGAAGTGCTAAATGGCCAGGTAAAGGGATTGAAGCATGAAGAGACTCTGTTGGAGATACTTTTCTCTGTATCCCTACCTTGTGTGCACACATCTTGTCTGTATCATAAATACAACAAACTTTTCTAAAAACGTGGGATATGTCCCCACTCAATCTATACCAAATTTCTGTACACTATGGCAGAAATGGAAAGATTTGAAGATGATAGTAGGGAGGACAGGTGTTGATACCAGAGACTATGTGGGAGGAGAGTGGATAGTGGGGAGAGGGTGGGAGAGGCTCAGGGGATAAATACTTAACAGACACAAGAACATAAGTTCTCTATTGAAAATGATGTATGTAATATCCTTGATTTGATTGTCATGTACTGCACACATATTTTGAAAAACTGTATTGGGCACAATAAGATACATGATGATGCAACATAAATAAGAAGTCATAAAAAGTAAAGAAGTGGACTGGAGGAACTCACTGGGTTAGCAATGAAAGATGGGCTGTCTCGGGGGTGCTTTATGATTGATGGGGGGGGTCTACCCAGAAGCTGGTTGGAGAATGAGTTGGAGCCCATGTCCAGGCAGATGAGAATGATGTCCTAAGTGTGGGTTAACCCGCCCCCTGTGGGTGAATGAGGAAAGAGGAGCATGCATAGGCTATCTGTCTTCCTCACCTATGTTCTGTTCTCTGCTTGTGCACGTTTCAGCTTTTCTGTGGGTAAGCTTGCGGAAGAGGAATAAGGGCCATTCGTGTGGCACTGTAGGAACGCTCTTGCCTTTGAAAAGCCAGATCAAGCAGCAGCAAAGGGGAGAGAACGTTGTATTGAATTTCAACTCAGAAATCTTGATTTGCGATGCTGAAAAAAGCATCTTGGACAAGTCATGTTGCCCTCTCCTGTCTTTTTTTTTTTTTTTGGTAATGAAGATATTAAGAACAATTGTCATGCTTTCCAAAGATTTCTTCCTAGCCAGCATGCCATTCATCAGTCTGTGACCTGTGTTGAAACATGGTCTATTGCAGCATTAAGGATCTTCTAATCAAGGGGAGATCATCTGTCCTCCATCCAGCTCTTTCTTTTGGTCTGCACACCTCAATGTCTTTCAGAGAAGGCAATTGCTTCCCCGCTCTCAGCTTACATTCTTTAGTTTCAGGAACAATTCTGTCCTGTGGTCTAGCCTGGTCAATTAGCACCTCGTATTCTGATCACTGTGATTGGTTTGGTTATGAGAACAGAATTTAAATTACAGATAGAGAGGTCTTTGCTGGGTCTTATGAGACCCTGTCATGGAGTGAACCCTGATCTGCCTCACCTTGTCCTGCCATGGAGCTAACACTGTAAAAGAAAAGTGGAGGATACTGACAAAAATTAATAAATGGAATCTGGGAGCTACCAAGAGATGATGCCCTTGGTCAAGCTAGGCCTGAAGCTAGCCCTATCTCAGGACTTTTCATTTAAATGTATCCTAATATTCCATATTTATTTAATTTCTTTAATTTGGGGTAAGTCTTCTATTTCTTGCAAACAAAATATCTATTTTATGTATATAAGAATGTTGCTGATGGTATCTACCTTTTTATGTTCACACTGAGCCTTATAATCCTGTGGAATTCTTTTTGGCTTACAAAATAGAAAATTGGACCCCTAAACCAAGAAGGTGGAGGTGGAGCCTCCCAACACTCTCTACTTCACCCCACCTACAAATCCCTACTCATCCCTGCCCTGACTCCTCCCAGCCCCAAACAGAGAGAAAATGGACTTGAATGATGTTTCCATATCGAGCACTAGACTTTTATTTAGCTATAGGCTGATTCCCCATCCAGGCTTGAGGACTTTGTGTTCTGAATTTACCCATCGGGGTAATTTGCTAAAATAATCAGCTTCACGTTTGCTGTTAATAATCTTGCTTTGGGCTGTTTCAACCAAACGGTTGGTCACTTCCCAGTAATGGCCAATATTTCAGAGGTTATTGCTGAAATGATCCGGCCCATTGTGATTTCCCAGAGCACATGCTTTAGAACTGATGATTTAGGAGGCAAAAGGCTTCTGGGCTGATTTGGAAGGTGGCAAATGCCCTTCTGAAAAGGTAAATATATTCCATCACACCTACTATATTCTTCTCTTAATTAAGTCTTGGCTTTCCTTTTTTCCCTGCACATTATGAGTTTGTTATTTAGTTACTAGATAGACTGCTCTTTTTGTTTGCTCTAAGCTCTTCCTTATAGCTGACAGGCCTAGGAAACATTTTACAGTCAATCAGGTGAATCATTTAATCCCCTTTTAGGAAACATCTATTCTTAAGGTTCTTGAAGGAGCCATTCCCCATCCCAGAAAGTTTACACAATATCTTATTTAATTCTCAATATCTTATTTAATTCTAACAGTAAAGTCTTGGTCTCCACTTTGCATATGGGGGCAGTGAGTACCCAAGAGGTTAATTCACTCATCACATGCCACAGGCCAATAAACGTGCAGTCCACGTTTGATTCCAGGAATCAGTGTTCTTCCCACTGCATCAGGAAGCCTGACTTTCATATTCAGCTCCACTACTCAGTTTCCCACTTGTACCAGGGCCAAGCACGGCACCTGGGAGCCCAGCCCTGAGGTGGAGGCAGGTTAGGACACCACAGGAGAGCATGGGAAACCACAGAACCAGAAATCCTGATTTACTTGTGGCTGCTTGGTTCACACCCAATGCCAGCATGTCTGCAGCACACCTGAGCCTTCAGTTCTGGCCTCTGCAGCTGGAAAAACAGGAAAATGAAGGAGTTTGAGAAAAGAGCTTTAGGGGGAACATTCTAGGTACAACTTGACCTGAAAAATACTCTTATTGCCCACAGTAGAGAGAAATGTGTCTTTTCACTGCAGTTGCAGCTGGCATTTTGTAGAAGGGATCCACAGACCTTTACCTGAGTATTGGGAACAAGCCACGCAGTATTATGTGAATGCATGCTAGAGCATTGGACACAAATAGTAGACCATTAAGCAAGCAATGAACAAAAAGGAGAGGGACATTGTCTGGTCTTTGAAAACTGAACAGTGATTGGGGCAATGCTAGACATTTTCTGCCATCAGAACACAGATGAGCTCCGACTTACAATGGTTCAACTTATGTTTCTGCTTTTTAATATGCATTCAGTAGAAACCATACTGCGAGATCCCTTGCAACAGTTTCGTTTCTTCACTTTCTGTATGGTATTTAGTAAACTGCCTGAGGTATTCAACACACAAGGATAGACTCTGTGTTAGATGGTTTTGCTCAACTGTAGGCTAATGTGTTCTGAGCCCATTTAAGGTAGGCTGGGCGAAGCTATGAAGTTCGATCAGTTAGGAGTATTAAATACATTTTGATGCATAATATCTTCGATTTTCTGTGGATTTATTGGGATATAATCCCATAACAAGTTGAGGAATATCTGTATTGCTTCTGTCACCAGATCTAGTCATTCAAATGTGGGTTAAGTGAACACTGGCAAGAAATCCTGATGTGGCACAGAAACCTGAGCTTGAAAGGGAAGAAGAGCCTTGGTCAGAGCAGACAGGTCTCTGGCCATACCTGGCAAATGCTTCACCAACAAATTAATGTGAAGGTTTTCATTGCTAATAGCAGAGCTGCACTGTGTCTTTCCAGGTACCAATGAAGGTTCTTCATGTCTTTCATTTTGTGCTTATTTTTTATGACAAAGCTACTATATGCTTGCTTCAAATGTTAAAAAAACAGTACAGGAATCTTTCTTAACTTGATAGACTGTCCACCAAAAATTGACTTATATGTGATTCAGTGTAATACAAACAGGATTATGATAAAATTTTTTTAAAAAATCGACTTCCAGGGACCAGCAGTTGGCGTAATGGCTGGACTCCCACATAGAACTCGACTGCAGTTCGAGTCCCGGACCTGGTGGCTTAAAATTCACACAAGGTGCATGTGTGTGCATGCCCAAGATCCCAAGAAGAGAATGGAGGAGAAGGGATTGTAGCATGACCACCCTCCCTGGGGATGATTTCTCACTTTATGTCTCTCTGTCTCTCTCTGTCTGTCCAGCAAGTGCATGTGCCCTATAGCAAAAATTTCTCTCAAAAATAAATAAATAAGCTTCAGGGACCAGCAGATGGCATAGTGATTACATCATTGGACTCCCACATAGTCGACTGCAGTTTGAGTCCTGGACCTAGCAGCTTAAAACTCATACTGGGTGTGTTTGTGGGCTCACCTAAAATCCCAAGAAAAACATGGAGAAGGGATTATGGCATATTCATCCCCCTGGAGAGTGATTTCTCACTTTCTTTTACTCTGTCTCTCTCAGTCTCTTTGGCAAGCACATGTGCCTATAGCAAAAATCTCTCTCTAAAAAAAAAAAAAAAAAAAGAAAGAAAGAAAAAGAAGAAAAGAAAAGAAAAGAAAAGAAAAGAAAAGAAAAAGAAAAGGGCTTCAGATACATCTGCTTCCTTGTTGATTTGCTGGATAATGCCTATATTAAAGCTCTTTTGTTAACCTAGAACATGTTTTTTTCTACTAACCCCTGAGTCAGTGTCTCTCAAATCAGGGTCAAAATCATGAAGAAGTTATCCCAAGTCAGAAAAATAAAATTATATACAGGTGGTGACTAGGGAATATTTTTAAAGAGTGCTTCTCCAGGTGGGGTTTTGTAAGCACCTGATGCAGAATTACTTACTGAATCAGATACTCCAAGGCCAGGGCTGAGAAAGGTTCTTAAAAACTAGATCCACTAAAGTTTGAAAATAACTGGTCTAAATCCTCCCCTCTGGCTAATATGTCATGTTTGGCTACTGAATCAGCCCTGAGTCTCTTGACTAGATTATTGGAAGACGTTTCCTCCTCTTTTTTTCTTCTTAGCCATGATAACTTCTTCAAGAAACTAAGAAAGAAAGATCTGACTGTGAGAAAAGGTATTCTTCAAGTAGACGTGAGCAGTCTCAGATGTGCTTTTTTGGGACGTATCACCACTTTCCCTGTTTATTCAGCCAAGTACACCACATGGGTTTTCTAGGCCAGGTTCTCACAGATGTGTGGGTGGCTGACCAGTGACCAGGGGTGACTCACTGAAAACAGCTGGTGATACTACATGGGTTTTCTGGGCTTCAAAATTCATGCCTCTTCTTCACTCTGAGCCTGACTCTGAAACTCAGACTGGAATTTGAGTTGGGCTCTAACCACAGAGAAAATTCAGGTTTCATCACCTCTTCTGTCTTTTGTGGAAGATAGCACCTCACCTTCAGTCATCACCTGAGACATGCCAGACTCAGAGACTTAATCTGAAATAATGTCTGAAGCTGGGATTTGTGTGCAAATTAGAAGCTTCTCTGAAGACCATAGAGCTTGCCAAATGAATCACCACAATTTGTGTCATAATAGACTTTTAGAAATTAAGTAAAAGTACAATTATTTCCCAAGAGATGGAAAACCTTTTCTGATTCCGTTCACCTCCTAGCACATTGAAAACAAAACTGACCTAAATGAGATCACCACCAACTACAAAGCTGTACAAATTTTAGGGATTATCATTAGGTCAAGAAGCTTTCTCATGAGTTCTCCTATTTGTTCTTCAAGCTAATCCAGTGAGGTAGGCAGGGCAGGGGTGATGCCAATTTTACAGAGGAGGAAACTGAAGTGTGAAGGGAGCAACCAGTCTCTAGAGGTCAAATCCTCTGTCATGAGCAGCAGATCCATGGCTCTGACCCTGAACTTCCAATTCCAAGCATGATCACATTGCATGTGGCAAAGCAAGAAGGCTCCTATTTGAATCCCAGTTCCATAACTTAATGACCAACTGACTCTGGAACATCTGGGTCCTCAGCTTTTTCTCTTGTATAATAACTATAAAATCTTTCTCACAGGGTAATTGAGAGATTAAATGAAATGATTTTTTAAGTACAGTAAATGTTCAATAAATCTACACACTTTTCTCCTTCACGTTGATTAATTTTCACTTTCCACATATGCATTGGGTATCTGCTATGTTCCAGGAACTATTCGAGATCTGAGGAAAGCAGGAATGGACAGAACGTGCACATCTCCTGCTCTCGGGAAACTTACTGTCTATTCCCACTCACTTACTTTTTAAGCAAGAAAGTTGAGAAGCCCTGTAGGATCTTCCTGCATAACCTCTCTGCCGAAGTTCACTCAGGGTCACTCTGGCTATCCATTCTCTCCATGTCTGGCCTCCTTTCTGTTTCTGGAACAGACCAAACTTAGTTCTACCTTAAAAAACATTCCTGCTAGTCTCTCTCCTACTCTTCACCTGGCCGTCCCCATTCTTTCTTCGAGTACCAGACTAAATAGTCTAATTCTTTTTCTTCAGAGCACTTATAAAAATTTTTAACGACCTATCGATACATTTAAATACTTGTTTGATTTTTACCTCACAGAAAGTCATGAATTCCAGACAGTATATAGATGGTTTAATATCTCTCCTGGCACATATATTAAACTCAGTAGAAACAGGATAATAAATATATTACTGAATGAAAGAATATGCCCACAAACACTTAATGAAAATAAATTGAGATTTTATATGCAATAAGTAGTAGCTAAGCATATATTCTAGATGGTTCTTTAACAAAATTAAACACATGAGTCACTCACTCATTCAATCAATCAAAATTGTGTTTGCATGTAATTTAAAGAACTTTAAAACAAGGCTGGAAGTTAGGATGCTTCTACTTCCCCTTAACTTGCCCATGGCAGGTATCACTAATCAATTTCAGCACATTTCTTCCTGTTAAGTGGAAAAGCAATCTTCTCAATGAAGCACTTCATGTAGATACTATCAGTTGATTGCAGTGGGCTTATAAAACCTTGTAACCAGAGCGTTAGAGACTCCTACTGTCTCAATCTCTGGCAGCCCTCGCTCAGCCCCTCCCCCAACCGCTGGCATCCTCTTGGTCCAGCAAACTTCCTTATCATGAAGACATCACTAGAGAATGACTCAGTCTTGACCAGAATGTGCAGTATAGTGAGGAAGTTACTGGGACAGAGACGACACAGGCTCCTGAAACTGGTTCCTGTCCCCTTGCCCCATTCACTTTATTTTCTAGTATGCCATAAAGAGATGAGAGATTTTCTCTGAGAAAGTCAAGTTCTTTGTGCATAAATCCCAAAGTCAGGGCTTAATAAACAGAAGCTGTTCTTGTCGCATTCTTCTTCTTCTGCTTGTTATCACTATTATTCTCTTTCTACAATATTCTGTCATTGACCTTCAGTCTGGGTGCAGGGCTGTTTCCTCTTCTCTCTTTTTGTCTTTCTGGTCATGGACTTGGGAAACTCCGCTACCCTTTTTTTTTTTTTGAGAGGTTTTTTGCTATAGGGCGCGTGCTCTCGCCACAGACAGAGAGAGACATAGAGACAGAAAGCGAGAAATCACCCCCCAGGGGGGATGGTCATGCTGCAATCCCTTCTCCTCCATTCTCCTCTTGGGATCTTGGGCACGCACGCACACGCGCCCGGTGTGAGTTTTAAGCCACCAGGTCCAAGACGCGAACCACGGTCGACTACGTGGGAGTCCAGTGACATAGCCATTACGCTAACTGCTGGTTCCCTCTGCTACCCTTTTGATACCTTTTATCAATTCTGAATTTGGGAGAAAAAGAGTGAACTTCATTTCCTGTCACTATTTGTTTAGCCTGTGAATACCTTTGGCTCAGAGTCAAGTTTGCATCTGAGAGTTTCCGTTTCCAAACCGTGAGTCACGGAACCAAAGGACAGCTAATGTGATGCACCAGGACCGTTGGCAATGATGGGTCATGTTTAGGCTTAGGGACCCTATGAGCACATTGCTGCTGACCCCTAAGGACCTAATAGCATGAGCAGCCATTAGTACCTCACATCATCTTCTGCATATGGGGCATGAGCAAAGTATTAGGGAGATTCCTGTAGTCTCATTACACACATATTGTGGACACACCAGGACAACTTTTAAATCTTTTTTTATTTGGTGTAAACTCACCAGATACACATCACTGGTATTTCAGTTCTATTTTCAAAATTATTTGATCAAAGTATATAAAATATTCTGAAAGATGCACAAATCGTAAATGCATAGCTCAAAGAATTTTACCAAAAGAATGTGACTATGAAACTCACAAACCAGATATAAAAATAGATGACTATTGGTGCATGTAAGACCTCTTATGTCTTTGCACACCTCCCTCCCCAATGACAACCACATTCCTGATTTCTGTCGTCATAGATTAGTATTGCCTGTTCATGAAACCTATGAAACTGTAATTGTATGGATGCACTCTCTCCTATCTACTCTTTCCTATTTTGTTTTGCTCACTATTTGAAATTAAACTTTACTGATATATGAAGGAGTATAGTAGCTTTACACTATTAAATGCAATTCCTTTTAAAGTGCATACCATACATAAATTATCTATCTTATTGTTGATGGCTATTTGGATTTTTCCAGTTTTAACCATTATGTAATGATCTCATGGACACTTTTATGCACTTCCTGGGATCGATGCACAGTTATAAAATAGAATTTCTCCATCATAGAGGACGCATGTGTTTGGCTTTAGGAGATACTGCCCATTTTCCAAAGTGGTTGTACCAAGTACTCGCCCCCAAACAGTGCAGGTGAGCTCTAATTGGTTCACATTTTTGTAGAAGCTTGGTAATGTCTATTCCATTTTTTTTTATTTTAGGCATTTTGGTTGGCAGGTAATGGTATTTTGATGTGGTACCATTTGCTTTACTTTTTCTTTTTCTTTCTTTCTTTATTTATTTTTACATTTTACCATAAACATTTACTTTATGTATCAAAAAAAATTTTGCTCATACTCCAAAGTTCTTAACAGCTAATAAACAACTTTCAAAATCTTAAAACACTGAATTTTAAAGATAATGTTTAAAATATTTCTTATAATTTTGCTTGTGACTCTATAACAGACAGTATGATTTTTGAGAAAATATTTACATGTCAACTACTCACATTGTTGAAAAGCAAACACATAGCACATAAGTCACATATAAACCTTCTCAATTCAGCCCTGCCTACCAAGTATTCTATGATATACCATCTGCTAGCAAATATCAGTCTCTTTTTCTTCCTTCAAAGTTTTCTCAAGATAATCCTCTGGTGTGGTTGCTCTTTTGCAATCTCTACTGATTACAATGCTGGGCTGGAGAAGTCCAGGTTATTTTATGTTACAAATTCTTTCATTTATCTTTTCTAATCCTCTCTGCCAGGCAGACCTATTTATGGTGCCAGGCCATCTTTCTAAGAGCTTCTGTTAGCTTACTTGAGATCCACTTTAGTTCCATAGTTTTCTGATTAATCTTCAGATATGACATTCCAGTCAAAGCCCTGTCCAATATGAGTATTTCCAATTTCTGATTCAATGCAACAGGCATTATTGAACTTATGCAAATAACCCTTCTGCCACAAAATAAGAATACTCCCAAATATTTTCCAACTCCAGAGGGGTCAGGAAGGAAGAAAAGTTTATGCTTCCATTTAAAGAAACAAGCAAACCAAATATTTTAACAAATTGCTGAACCTATCAACAACTCAAAAGAAAGTAAAATTCTTAAAATGAGAAAACAAAGCATAGTAAAAAAAATAGTAATGTTTCACTCAAAAGTCATAAATTTCTATTTCACCAGTTCAGTCTTATGTTCAAACTCTTTTCTATTGAATATGCAGTGCTATCATGGTCCAATCTTTTCCGTTTAAATCCTGGAAGTTAACATTCAACATTATTATTGATAGTTCTTGTCCCTAGCATTGAATTGGTCATTTTCTTGGCTGCCTTTTGTTCTCTTATTTCTGTATGTGTCTTTAGTTTTCCTTGTAGAGCGCTCCTTTCAGAACTTCTTGAAGCGTGGGTCTGCTATTGGCAAATTCTTTCAGGTCTTGTTTAACCGAGGAGAATGTTTTTATCCTTTCTTTCCATATGAAAGGTAATCTTTCCAGGTATAGTATTCTTTTTGAAACTGTTTTTCACTTAACACTTTGATTATATTTCCCATTCTTTCCTTGCTCACATTGGTTCTGATGAGAGGGCTGAGGTTAGCCTGATGGGATAACTTTTATAAGTAACCAGACATATTTCTCTTGCCAATTTTAGTATCTTGTCTTTGTCTGTAAATTTGGCCAGTCTGGCTATGATGTGCCTTGGAAAAGATCTTCTTGGGTTAATTCTATCAGGGGTCCTTTGTATTTCTTGGGTCTGGATATCTGAATGCCTCTCTAGATTTGGAAAGTTTTCTTCCAAGGTTTAAGGGAATAGATTATCAATGCCTTTATTAGTTTCCTCACCTTCTGGGATACCAATTATCTGGCTGTTTGGGCGCTTAATGCTGTCTAGTATTTCTCATATAGTATTCTCATATTTTTGGGTTATTTAATCAGTTTTTTTGGTTGTTTTTTCTAGATCAGAGATTTTGCCTTCAACATCTGAGATTCGACTTTATGCATGGACTAATCTGCTTTTCATACTTTTGAGGAAGGTTTTGATTTCCTGAACGGCAGCCTTCATATCTTTTTTTTTTTTTTTTAAAGACTTTTTTTGTGATAGGGTGCGTGAACTCAGCAGAAAGACAGAGAGAGAGAGACAGAGAGGCAGAAAGTGAGAAACCCCCCAGGGGGGATCACCATGCCACAATCCCTTCCCCTCCATTCTCCTCTCTAGATCTTGGGCATGCACACACATGCACCTGGGAAGAGTTTAAGCCATCAGGTCCGGGACTCAAACCACAGTTGACTACATGGGAGTCCAACGATATAGCCATTACGCCAACTGTTGTTTCCAGCAGCCTTCATCTCTAATAGCTCCATTTGACTCTTTTTTATGGTGTGTATTTCCTCTTTTAGGTAATGGAAGAACTTCAACACCTCCTGGAACTCATTGTCTCTTTTCTCCTGCATCTTTTGGAATTCATTATCTCTCAGCTCTTGCATCTCGTTTAGTTTTGTCACTGTGGATATTTGGAATTCTCTATCAGACGTTTCCACGAGTTCTACTGTACTGTCTGTGGATGATGAGGGATTGTTCTTTTCCCTCTGTGGTGGTTTCTGGTCATGCTGTGACGAAATATCTCCTCCACTTGTCTGAATATTTCAGGAGGCTAGAAGATGGAGTTTAGAGCATTTCTTCCCTGAACAGGCAGAATACACATCATCTTTAAAATGACTTCTTGTCTTAATATCTCAGGGGCCCATTTGCTTTTCTTTAATGACTAGTGGAGCTGAGGATCCTTCCTATGCACATTATCTATTTGGTTATTCTCTTTTGTGAAGGCTTTTGCCCACCATTATATTGGATTGTCAATCTTTTATTGACTTACAGTGTTTCATTACATATTTTAGATAAGAGGGGTTTTTTTTTTTTAAATTTTATGATTGCTATGGGGTATGTGTACTCACCAGAAAGAGATAAGAGAAACAGAGAAGCAAAGAGAGGGAGAAAGGGAGAAACCACCACCCAATGGAAGTCATATTGCAATCCCTTCTCCCCCATTTCTTCATCTTCTTGGTATTTGGGGCATGCTTTTCGAGCTCCTGGAACTGGGATTTGAACCACAACTAGTTATGAGGGATCCAGCTCTCTTAACCACTAAGCTATGGGGTTGACCCTGTAGAGCTTTTTTTTGATGGGGATATATATATATATATATATATATATATACATATATATATATATATATATACACACTGCCTATCTATAATTCATTTATTATCTCCTGTTTCATTAATCTAACTACGTAATTTTTTATTATTACACTCAGCGACTTGTCTTTGCATGAGGATAATGGTATCTTTGGATGTCTTTATTTTAATGAAGGACAATTTATATATTATCTTCTTTAAAACTAATGATATTTTTGTACATCTAACTATTTTTCTGTCTTAGGGTCAGGAATATTTTCTGTTTTGTTATACTTTAGAACCTTGACTGTATAAAGTTTACATTTTGCTATTAATCAGCCTGGAACTGATTTTTATGTATAGCATGAAATAGTGGTCAAACTCCAATTTTTTCAATTAATTGATCCAGCACAATATATGAAATAAAACATATTGAACAAGACATTTCCCCCACTGCACTGCAGTGTTGTTTATAACATTTTAATCAAATCATCATACATAGGCTTATTTTCTATGAAAGGATCTCATGGACACTCTTCTCATGTGTTTCCTGGGGTAGATACACAGGAATAGAATTACTCCAATGTAGAGGTTACCTGTGTAACATATAGGCATATCTATACACTCACAAACATATATATCTGCATACACATATATAACATATATATTGCACATATATAGTATATATGCATATATACACATATATAGGGTCTATTTTTGAGCTCCCTATCATGTTTATTGACTTGCTTATTCTACATCAAAAAACTACAGTGTTTTAATTAGTATTCATTTACAATTAATGTTGATATCTCACAGGGTAAAAATTCTCCAACTTTGTTCCTCGGGATTGTTTTAACTATTCTGAACTCTGTGCAAAACTATATAAATTAAAGAATTATCTTATCCATTTCTATAAGCACCTGTTGGAATTTTGATTGGGATTTCATTAAATCTATAGATTAATTTGAAGACAATCAATTTTTTTTTTCTTTTTTTTCCTTTTTTTTTTGCATTCAATCATTGTGTATCATTATTTTAATCATTTTTATCTTTCTTTTTCTTTTCTTTCTTTCTTTTTTTTTTTTTTTTCTTTCTTTCTTTTTTTAGTTATTTTGCCATTTTGCCATAGGGCACTTGTGTTTACTGGAAAAAAGAGACACAGAGAGGGGAAAGTGAGAAATCATCCCTCAGGAGAGATGACCACACCACAATCTCTTCTCCATTGTGTTCTCAGGATTTGTGGTATGTATGAACATGTACCCCACATGATTTTCAAGCTGCTGGGTCTGGAACTTGAACTGTGGTCAACCATGTGGGAGTCCAGAACATTAACCATCATGTCACCTGCTGCCCCCTCCACTTTTTTTAGGTTTTTGCCATAGGGCATATGGACTTTCTGGAAGAAGACAGACAGGGGAAAGTGAGAAATCATCCCCCAAAGGGAATGACCATGCCACTTTCTCTTCTTCTCCATTATCCTCTTGGGATTTGGGGCATGCATGCACGTACACCCAGCATGATTTTCAATATGCCGGGTCCCCAACTTGAACTATGGTTAGCCATGTGGGAATCCAGTACCTTAACCACCACATCACTGGCTGGCCTTACTTTCAATCTTTAATGACTTCTCATATTATAGATGTTTCTCCCTAAGCAGCATGAGATATTTTCTCAGTTTGTTTATCTTTGTATGTTAATTTGGATATTTATTCTACTTACATTTAATATAATTCCTGACATGTAACTACATTACACACATGCACACTTAAAGTTTATTTGTATTTTCCATGCCATAAAGAGACAGAAACAGAGAGAGAGAGATCCATCCCAACAGATCTTCATACCACAATCCACCCCCTGCCTCAGCTAGTCTGGATCACAGGCATGCATGTATGTTCAGAGTACATGTATGTACAAGAAGGCCTCAGGATACAATCTCAGGATCTTTCTTTATAGGTCCAGCATTGCAACATCATATAGAATCGCATCAATGCTACACCACCAGCTGGCCCCTAATCTATATTGAAGTTGTTTTTCTTTTTAATTTAAATTTTAACTTGTCATCCAGTTATTAATTTTCTATTATTTCTACCTGTTTATAGATAGTTTTCTTTTTCATGATAGAAAGCATCTGCATACACATGCAAGAAAGAGAGGGAGAAAGAAGGGAGAAAGAGAAGGGAGAAGAGCCCTCAGCGTGGTCTCATTACACCATGATCCTCTATCCCCAGCCCTCTGAGCCCATCAGGATCTCAGTCACATGTGCACATGCCTGGAATGCTTCGGCTTGACTGGGCCAGAGATCTGAACCTGTGATTAGTCATGTGGGTTCTAGCGCTGCAGTTTAGTATGCTACTGACTGCACCACCAAATTGGATCTGTTAATGGATTCTTTAGAACTCTCTCTATATAAGATAATGTCATCTGCAGATAGAGATCATTTTCATTCTTTCTTTGTAATCCAAATGCTTTTCATTTTCTTTCTTTCTTTCAGCCTAATTGCCCTGGTTGGAACTTTCAGTACAATGTTGAATAGAAGTGAGAGCAGACATCATTGTTTGATGCTTAGTCTTAGAGGAAAAGCTTGTAGTCTTTAGATGTGATGTTAGCTGTAGGGTTTTCATAGATGCCCTTTATTAGGTTGAGGAAATTCCCTTCTTGTTCTCAGAATGTTGAGTGGTTTTTATCATGAATGAGTGTTGAATTTTGTCAAAGGCTGTTTTCTGCTTCATTTGAGACAATCATGTGTTTTTTCTCCTTCATTTTATTAATATTGTATGTTACACTGATTGAGCTTTATATATTGAAACTCCTTTGAATTCTCGGGATAAATCCCACTTGGTCATAACGTGTAATTCTTTCAGGATGCTGTTGGATCCAATTTGCTAGTATTTTGTTGAGGTGTCTCTATTAGTCTTTTTGAAGTTTCACAATGATATGCCTAGATGTGTTTTTCTTTGTATTTATCCTGCTTGGGTTTGTATTTTTGTTTATTTTGTTTGAGGCTCTTTTTGTTTGCTATACTATGGATTTAAATCTTTCAATACTTTCAGAGAATTGTATTTATTGTCCTTTCGTGTACTTCTTCTGCACTTTCCTCCCTCCCTTCCCCTTTTGTCTCCAATTACACATGTATTGGACGTATTTCCCATGCCTCATAAATCTTTTACATTCTATTATGTGTTTTTCATCCTTTATTCCCTCTATACTTCAGTCTAGATAGTTTTTGCTAACTTCAGATTTCTTCTAGTTGCCATTTTTCTCTATGAGCTAACTGCTTCTAAACTCATCTACTGAATTCTTAATTTCAGCCATTCTAATTTTTAGTCCTAAAATTTTCATTTTATTCTTTTTCTATTAATTTCAATTCTTCGTGGAATTCTCTATTTTGTCATAATTATTTTAAAATCTGTGCCTGACAGTGTCAGTGTCACCTCAATGTTAATGATGTGTTCCTTTTGTCTGTCTTTTTGTTTATTGCTTAATCCTGTCTTTGGTATCTCTGATAACTTTAATTTTTTTTTCTATTCATGATAGACCATGTGTATACGCATATGAGTGAGAAAGAGAGATAGAGATAGACTGAAAGATGAGCATCCTCCACAGAGTCCCATCACAATCCTTTTCTTCCAGTCCTCTAGCCAGTTAGATCTTCAGCATTTGCACAAGTGCCTGGAGTATTTCAGGCTGACCAGGCCAAGGATTCAAACTGTGGTTCCCATTTGGGATCCAACTTCTACATGCAGGATTCAGCTTCCACTTGAGCAGTGCTTTACTGCTGCACCATGGAGCTGGCCCCCTGGTTAACTTTACACTGAGCCCTGGACACGGGTGTTATATATAATAAATGATAAAAGGCCTGGATGAGCCTTCAGCTTCTGGCTGGCAGTTGGAGTAGGACTGAGCTGTTTCAAGCCTAGAATTCAGCCTTGGAAATATCAGGTCTGCTTCATCTTCCTACCCAGAGTGTAGTTCTCTAAGTCCTGATGGAGAGCTTTGTGAGTTTACTGCTGCTCAGCCTCTTTGTTGGAAGCTAAACTCCAAGTTTTATCTCCCCAGGATCATAAGACATCTGAGAATTTTGATTGTCTCTTCGGCCTGTTGTCTGCTATTTCTTCTTGGCCTCTCTTGGCCTGTGTAGCTTATGAATTGATGAAAGCTTTCCCCATATAGCTCAGACCTCTAGGCTTTTCCCTCTGTGCTTCTCTTTGTAAGATATTAGCCCCTCAAGTCCTGGCTATTTTAGAAATTTAAACTTCAATTTATCTCTCCTTCACCCAATAACACTGTCAAAAACTCTGTTCAGCTTCTTTGCTTCTTACAATCTATCATTGCCTGGATTCTCACTGTCTCTGCCCAGGAATTTTACAAATTGGTAAATATCCCCTAGGAAAATGCAGTGTTGAGTGTTACGTGAGCTTCAATGAGGTTTTCTTCTCTCTAGATCTTGGGTCCTATTGTTTTGAATGCTTTGATAGCTTGTTAATGGCATTTAGGTTTTCTAGCCATTCTCAGAGAGAGAGTTGATTACTATGGGTTACTTTGCTTTATTGTGGGCAGAGCTGCCCAGACCTCCCTTGGACTGTGCATACATAAAAGTGAGAGGACTAGCCAGGATGGAAGGAGGGATCACTTTGACCTCAGAGAGTCCTTGAGGAATTTCCTTTACAGCTGCCTCTGAGGGAACCCATCCTTAGCCCTTATATTTTACTTCTTGTCAGTCTACCTGCTTCAAGCCTCTCTCATTTCCAATAAGGACCCTCAATCTTTTGGATCAAAATATCAGCATTACACCAAAAGTATAAAGTAGTATGTGGTAACATTTTAAAATATAAAGATCTTATCTGTTAGGAGTAATTCTAAAATATTCAGAGATTACATGATGAGTATTTAAAATTTGGTATAACATAATCCAGCAGGAGGCTCTATTCTATGTCAGAGTGTTTAAATGAGTCCATAATTTTAAAAGTCAGGCACATAAAGAAAGTCACAACCATGGGCAAAAGGAATACATTCACTTCCTATATGGAAAAAAAGAATCATAATTCCTAAGTTGTTATTTAAAACTTGTCTATATTCCTTTCAGCCCCTGGTCATTTCATATTCTCAATTTTTTACAAATGCTGGATCTTTGCTTATTATTATTCCTTTGTAATATCCTTTTTTTTTTTTTTTTTTTGGGAGAGGTTTTTTCGCTATAGGGCGCGTGCGCTCGCCAGACAGACAGAGAGAGACATAGAGACAGAAAGCGAGAAATCACCCCCCAGGGGGGATGGTCACGCCGCAATCCCTTCTCCTCCATTCTCCTCTCGGGATCTTGGGCACGCACGCACACGCGCCCGGCGTGAGTTGTAAGCCACCGGGTCTGAGATGCAAACCGCGGTCGACTACGTGGGAGTCCAGTGACATAGCCATTACGCTAACTGCTGGTTCCCTGTAATATCCTTTTCAAAAAGTTGGCACCCATTGGATTTATTATTACTAGACAGTGTCTTGTCTTGTCTTGTCTTTTCTTTTCTTTTCTTTTCTTTTCTTTTCTTTTCTTTTATTTCTTCTTTCTCTTTCTCTTTCATTCTTTTTGATAGATGGTATGTATGCTTTCCACAGAGAGAGGCAGAGGCAGAGAGAGAAAGAGAGAGAGATCACCCCAATGGGATGTGGTCATGCTGCAATTCCTTTTCTTCCATTTCTCTATCCTGTCACAATTTTCAGTATTCATACATGCCTCACGTGATTCTTAAGCTTCCAGGGCTGAGATTCAAACCACGGTCGATAATAAGAGATCTGGCTCTCTATGCACAATGCTTAACCACCACACTATAGGGCTGGCTATAGAGATTTTCAAAAGGCACATTCACAAGTTGTTGGCGGCACAACAGAGCCACCTAAGGAGTTTTCAAAGCTGCCACCTTCCTCGAGGGTCCATAAGCATCTCATCCAGCCTTACAACATATTAGAAAATTACTGCCAGTGGGGGCCAGCAGATGGTGAAGGTGCTAGATTCCCACATGAAAAACCACATGGACAACCCCAGTTTGATTCCCTGACCCAGCAGCTTGCACATCACACCAGGCACATGTGCGTGTGTGCCCAAAATCCCTAGAGGAGAATAGAGAAGAAGGGACTGTAGCTAGTCTTCCCTAGGGAGTGACTTCTCGCTTTCTCTCTGTCTCTCTCCAGTGAGTACATGCACTCTATGGCATGGCTATTCTCCCCTGAGGAGTGATTTCTTATTCTCCTTCTGTCTTTCTCTGGTGAGTACATATGCTCTATGGCAAAAACCTTAGAAAAGAAAAGAAAAGAAACGAAAAGAAAAGAAAAGAAAAGAAAAGAAAAGAAAAGAGAAAAAACTACTTCCATTAAAACCAGGACTAAATTTCACCCACTGTTCATTGCATGCAAAGCCTCACAAAAGATGCTTTACCTGGGTTATTTCTGTTAATCCTCACAACAAACTGTTTCTGTTACTGCTGGTGGGGAAACTAATGTTTAGAAAGACTAAATAGCTAGAAGCAAGGTGACAGAAGTAGCCCAACCAGGATTTAATCCGGGGATGTCTGACATCAGAGCCTCATACAGAATAAAAGATGGTTCTCAAACTTGAGTGGGGAGCAGAATCACCTCAAGGACTTGATAAAACACATTGCTGAGCCTTATGCTAGTTTCTGATTCAGTGGGTCTGGGTGGGGGCCAAGAATTTACATTTTTGGGGGGACCAGCAGATGACCTAATGGCTACATTGCTGGACTCCCATGTAGTCGGTTGCAGTTCGAGTCCCAGATCCAATGGATTAAACTCATTCCAGGTGTGTGTATGTGCGTGCCCAAGATCCCGAGAGGAGGATGGAGGAGAAGGGATTGCAGAGTGGCCATGCCCCCTGGAGGGGGGTGATTTCTCACTTTCTGTCTCTCTGTCTTTCTGGCGAAAGCACGCATCCTAATGCAAAAACCTCTCCCCCCCAGAAAAAGAATTTACAATATTTTTAAAGAGAGATTTTTGCTATAGAGTATGTGTGCTTGTTGGAGAGACAGAGAGAGAGAAAGTGAGAAATCATCCAGTAGGGGTGATGGCCACTTTGAAATCTCTTCTCTTCCATTCTCCTCTTGGGATTTTGGGCATGACATACATGTGCCTTGCATAAGTTTTAAGCCGCCGGGTCCTGGACTCAAACTGCAGTTGACTACGTGGAAGTCCAGTGACATAACCATTGCACCATCTGTTGGTCCCAAGAATTTGTATTTTAATAAGTTCTCAGGTAAGGCTGAGGCTGTGTCCAGGGAACCACACTTTGAGAAACATTGTTCTAGGGCATACTAGGGTAAATAGTAATAGGAGCTGTTGCCCTCAGATAAAGTGATAATCTTGGGTGTTTCCTCTGAGCCTGGAGGAGTCAGGACCCCTGTGGCTTTGGGTTCTTTCACCTGTAGAGTGAGTCCCCTGTGGTCACTGGGTCTGGAATATTCTCAGAGTCCTTTCTGTTGGATAGTAACAGGTGGCCCACTTCACTTTGCAGTGATGTGTCAGATGGTCTCTGTTATGAGCCATTTCAATGATAAATTCCTTAGTGCCGCTTGGGCTACAATGTTGAGTGTCTCCAACCCTCTCCTAGAAAAGCCTCTCATGCAGCCACAGTAAACTTGTGCATTGTTGCTCCTTTCCTGACTCCACCTGCTGTTCCAGCACTCCACTCTTACTTCCCTACTCCTAAAGCTCCTGTTGCACAAACCTGTTCTTTCCTCTCAAGATTTTGTCTGCCAGGTTCTTAACAACCTAGTTAGGAATTTCACATTTGGGGAAGCCTCTGGTATTCAAGAGGGTGACTAGGATGATAATGATAAAGAGGTTTAGTGACTATGAGGCCCTAATGATAAGTAGATGGAAACCTGCCTGTTTTCTAATCCTGTTATTATGCTTTGGGTCTGGACAGTCTTGTAAAAGTTCCTTAACCACTTGGTGCCTTTATTTCTTCATTTAAAAAATACGATAACAAGGGCTGACCCCATAGTACAGTGGTTAAACTGTGCAGAGGAAGGCAGATCCCACATGGCTGACCAGGATTGGAGTCCTAGGCATCTGTGTTTCCAAGGTCCTAATGATATAGAGAATTGAAAGAAAGAGATTGCAGTGTGATCGGGCCCCACTGGAGTTTCCTTTTTCTCTCTCTTCATGCCCCACTCTTGTGAGTGAACACATATCCTATGGCATAGGAAAAAAAAATAGGGTAATAACATTATATATTTTAGAGTTGTTTAGAATGCTAAATGACTTATTGCATACAAAGGCCTTTAACAAGGTAGCTGGCACAGAGTAAGACCTAAATTAACTACCATGGTTAAGAAATCATCTTCACAAACATGAGGATCGGAAGCTTTGGGAAGTATGTGGAGGAAGGACATTTGGACTGGACTTTGATGAGATTCAGATTGTGAGCAGTCATTTTGATTTGGGAAGGAATGGGATAAACAGAGACACAAAAATAGCCAAGGGAGGGGAACATGAGGCAGGGAGGGAGGGGTGTCTATCAAGGAAGCTGTGCCTTATCTATCCCATGAGTCTCTTTTTTCCTTTCACCTACCACTCATGCTGGCATAGAAGTTGGAGAACATCTCATCTTCTTTGGAAGACGAGAGCTCATTACATCACATTGGGCTTTCTCATCTATGTTTTGGAGCACTTTCCCTGGTCAGTCCCTTTTTAGGTTCCATGCTGCAGAACAATGAATGTCCTTCTGTTTTGAAGCTTGTCTCATGCTCACTATAATTATGTGTGTGTGTGGGAGGGTCAAGGATTTTGGTTCCTTGTAGAGCTGACCATATCCATATTTGCAAAGGATGTGTCCACTCTGTATTCTTTGTGCTTGATGCATGGTGAGGGTTCAGTTGTATTGCTATCTGAATAGATGGACAATGAATGAATTAATAAATAAATGATGAGTAAGTAAAATATTTTCCAAGTAAACAATAGTACATTGAGTCAGCCCTTGGTGTGGTGGTTGATGTGGCTGGATCCTACATGGCCAACTGCATGGTTTAAGTCCTAGAGCCAGCAGCTTAATAAAACATGCCGGACATGTGTGCATACATGTCCAATATCACGAAAGAGGGATGATTGGAGAAGGGATTGTGGTGTGACCATTCCCCAAAGGGCTGCTTTCTCACTTTCCCTCTCCCTGTCTATCTCTCTTTAGCAAACACGAGTGCCCTCTGGCAATAATTAAAAACAAAAACAAAAGCAGAATAATCTGGGACCAGACAGTGGCAAATTGCATTGCTCTGAGAGGCTAACCCACATGGGAAGATTCCAGATTTGTGTCTGGAGTCTTCCCTGAGTACACTGGGCACACACATTTTTGTGATCCAGGGCTGGCTGAAGCTTGGAGTGGATCATAGCATCAGGGCTCTGTGTGGGGTGCTGTCTCTCTTTCTCTCCTGTCCTTATCTCTCTCTTTCTTGCTTATGGAAAAAATGAAATAAAAATAACTTATAAAAAGAAAGCAGACTAGGGCATAGCAAAGAAAAAAGTGTATAATATGGTGCCCTGTTAGTCAACATGTGCTCTGAGAATTGACAGCATCTTCCTCACCTGGGCGACTATTCAAAATGCACACTCTCAGGTCCCACTCCAGACCTGCTGAATCAAAGTTGCATTAAAATGATATTCCTGGATCTTTCACATGCTCTTTACAGTTAACCAGTCTCAACTAGTGGTTAAGGGACAAAGCTCTAAAAACCAGGTTTAAATTCTGGGTCTATGTGAACTTACTCCCTCTGGGCCTTAGTTTCCACATCTATTAAATGGACATAATGGTAGTAGCTACTTATCAATGGATGTGCTCACAGAGGTAAAGTGCCTGTCACTATGCTTGGAAAGTGATAAGTACCCAAAAAACATTAGCAGTTATTATTTATGTCCCTCTGACTGCTCGTGAGAGCACGAAGAAAGAAAGAAAAGAAATGCAGGTAGATGGGGAGATGGATTGTGAAATGGCATACCACAACTGAGTGAAAGAAGCAGACATTGACAGTCATATACATACATATACATATTATACGTGTGTGTGTGTGTGTGTGTGTGTGTGTGTGTGTTGTTCTTTGTTGATGATGATGATATGGTATTATCCTTGATTTGATTATTGCACACTGCATGCATGCTTTTTTTAAAAATTATTTTATTTATTATCATAATTTTTATACTACATTTAATCACATATATCTTTACAGTGTATTACATTTCTTTTTCCAGCACGATTACAATGCATATCAGTCAAGACAAAGATATTACTATCCACATCATCATCATCAAATAGCTTTTCATCATTTTTTTCAGATTATTATTATTATTTATTCTCTTTATTTTTTTTAAACATTCAATTGTTATGTACCATTTGTCTTGTAAAGAGAATTTACCCAACATGAAATACTTCTCAAACCAGTTCAATTGAGAATACTATACATGTTATCATCAACAGGTAGTAAACGATTTCTGTGTCCCACTAATGTCATGCCCCACTATTTGTTCTCTTGCTATACTTCTCTATACTCTTCTCTTCCCCCTCCCCCCAGGTTCCACACTGTTTTCAGCATTCATAACTATTTTCACTGCTTTTATGCCCTCCAATATTTTAATCTCTACCATAAAGTGCAGATAGTCGGTATATATTAAATAGATACATTCAATATCTATCTTTCATATCCTAGCTTGCTTCACTCAGTAATAGATCTACCATATTTGACCACTTTCTATCAAATGCCAGGGTCTCGTTCTTTTTTTTTATGACTGAATAATATTCCATAGAGTATATGTGCCATACTTTTTCCAGCTATTCATCTGATTGTGGACATTTGGGTTGGTTCTATGTCTTAGCGATTGTGAATAATGCTGCAATAAACATTGATGCACAAGCAATTTTCCAACTGAGCATTCTCTTATCTTTTGGGTAGATACTCAGAAGTGGGATTGCTGTATCAAATGGTAGTTCTATTTGTAGATCTTTGAGGAATCTCCGTATTGTTTTCCACAGTGGCTGAACCAGTTTACATTCCAACCAACAGTGTAGGAGTTTCCCTTTCACCACATCCTCGCCAACACTTATCACTTTTTATATTTTTAATCTTTGCCATTCTGACAGGGGTTAGGTGGTATCTCATTGCAGTTGTAATCTTCATCTCTTCATGATGAGGGATGTTGAATATTTCCTCATATGCTTTTTGGCTATTCATATGTCTTCCTTAGAGAGATTTTTGTTCAGCTCATTTTCCCATCTTTTAATTGGGTTAGAATTTTTTTTTTTTCGGGTAAGCCACTATTCTGGTTTATCAATCCCTTGTCTGAGGCATATTTTACAAAAATACTCTCCCATTCTGAGGGGTGTCAATTCCCACTAATTACCATGCCCTTTGCCGTGCAGAAACTTCTTAGTCTGACATAGTCTCACTTGTCTATTTTAGGGAATGTTGCCTCTGCCTTGGGAGTCTTATTTACGAAGACTTAGCCTACCCCAATGTCTCCCAGAGTTTCCCCAGTGTTTTCTACCAGTTTTTATAGTTTGAGATCTTAGGTTCAGATCTTTAATTCATTTTAAGTTGATTTTTGTTAATGGTGAAAGCTAAAGATTCAGTTTCATCTTTCTGCAGGTGGAATCCCAGTTTTTCCAGCACCATATGCTAAAAAGGTTTTCCTTTCCCAATGGATTGACTGGTATCCTTTGTCAAAAATAGTTGGTGGTAAGTTTTGGGGTTTATTTCTGGGGTCTCTATTCTATTCTATCCACCTGTCTGTTTTTGTGCCAATGCCATGTTGTTTTGATTATCACAGCTTTATAGTATATACAAAGTATATATTGTACATTTCAGGGTTTGCCACTCCACTTTTCTTGTGAAGGATTACTTTGGCAATATGAGGTCTTTTATGATTTCAGACAAATTCTTTTTCATTTGTATGAATTTATTTTGGTACAAAAAGTTTTTGAAATTCATACATAGTTTTCCCATTACATGTATTTCCATGAGATTTTTTTTAAACATTTTTTAATTAATTAATTTACATTAATTCCCTAAGCATTATCACAGTATATACAATGTGATTTCCCATCCAGAATATACTGCATAGCTAGCAGCTTAATTATGCATGTTATCATTGATAATTTTCCTTTTTTTTTTTTTTTTTTTTTTGGAGAGATTTTTGCTCTAGAGTGCATGCACTTTCCAGAAAGATAGAGAAAATCAGAGAGAGAGAAAGGGAAAAATCACCCCTGAGGGGGAATGGCTATGCCACAACCCCTTCTCCTCCATTCTCCTCTCAGGATCTTGGGCACGCACGCACACACACTTGGTGTGAGTTCAAGCCACCGGGTCCAGGACTCGAACCACAGTTGACTATATGGGAGTCCAGCGACGTAGCCATTATGCCAACTGCTGGTTTCTTATTTCAGACAAATTCTATGACTGTCTTTTCTAGATCTGTGAAGAATGTCTCTGGTATTTTGATTGGGATTGCATTAAGTATGTAGATTAATTTGGGTAGAATTGCCATTTTGATTATGTTAATTCTTCCAATCCAGGAACATGGGATGTCCTTCCACTTTTTTATGTCATTTTCAATATCTTTTTAAATATTTTTATAGTTTTCTTTGTAAAGGTCTTTGAATTCCTTAGTTAGGTTTATCCCTTGGTATCTTATACATTTTATGGCTATGATAAAAGGATTTCCTTTCTTCAGCTCTACTTCACTCAACTTGTTCACATATAGAAATGCTATAGATGTTTGGATGTTGATTTTGTATTCTGTCACTTTACTGTATTCATTTATTACTTTGAAAAGTTTTCTCATGGAAACCTTTGGGCCTTCTAAGTATACCATCATGTCATCTGCAAATAAAAATATTTTCAACTCTTCTTTGCCTATTTGAATGCCTTTTATATTATTCTCTTTTCTGTTTGCATTAGCTAAGACTTCCAGCACTATATTAAAAAGCAATGAAGAATGTGGGCAGCCTTGTCTAGTACCAATTTTTAGTGGAAAAGTTTTTAGCTTTTCCCATTCAGTATAAAGTTAGCTATAGGATTTTCATATATGGCTTTTGTTGTGTTGAGTGATGACCCTTCTATACCAATCTTACTTAAAGTCTTAATCATGAAAGGATGTTGTATTTTATCAAATGCTTTATCTACTGCATGCATGCTTTGAAAATCCATGTTGTGCCCCCACAAAAATGTAGAATTAAATGTAAATTATAAGTTATAAAATAAAGTAAAATAGAAAAAAGAAAGAAAGAACAGCTCACTGATAATTTAAATAGACATTGTGTTTTTGTGTTTCCTCTCCTCACCTAGGAGCTGAGTGGTGAGGACGGCTAGCTCTGGGCTGTCCCTTCCTGCATAAGGCTCCCTTGGAGGGGCATTGCTGACGTGAGTAGCACGGCCTTCCTCTCAGCTGTCATGCCTTGAGCCAAAGCTTCCTCAGGCTGAGGACATCAGCCAGACAGAAAGAACCACCCTTCCCCATGCTGAATCATGCCATCTCTATTCAGACAGGGATAAGGCAGGTGGGAAACTCTGCAAGCCTGGAGGAGATGCCCCAGGCAAGGGATTGGGTGACTCACAGGGGAACATGACTCACACTTATTACATAAGAGCAGATCAAGAGTATTCAAATGCCACACAAGCCCAAATCTGTCCCCACAGACTGGGGAAGGGGTGTCAGGGAGGAGGCTTGCCTAGACACACATCTCAAAATTTCCAAAACAAATTGGCCCCACTTCTTCTGTGTTCCTTCTTTCATGTATGTCCAAAGATGATATCATCACCATTATCATCACCATCACCATTGTTATCGATGTTATAATTTGAAACAGATAAATTGCTTTTCAGGGCATGGGAAAATCTGCAGATAACGTACTTCAACTTAAAGGGCTAGAGATTAATCAGCACCCAACACAGGACCTATGAAAAAGCAATAATAACTCTTTAAGAGTTATGTAAAAAATAAATGTAGAATTGTATTAAAAAGCAATTCAATAGGAGCAATATCTACTTAGCAAACATGAGAACAAAGCATTTACACTGATTAATACAATTCTTAATTTATTTATTTATTATTTATTTTAGGTTTTTGCTATTGGGCATGTGCACCTACCAGAGACAGAGAGAGGGAAAATGTGAAATACTCCCATAGTGGGGGTGACCACGATGCAATCCCTTCTCCTCTTGGGATTTTGGGTACACACACACTCATGCCCAGTGTGAATTTCAAGCCACTGAGCATGGGACTCAAACTGTGGTCGGCCATGTGAGAGTCCAATACCTTAACTACCAAACCAATTGTGACCCCCCAAACTTCTTCTTTTTAACACATGACTATTTAGGGAATGAGATAAGAGAGAGCAGTGGAAACTCACACTCTGACAAGAATGGCAGAAAGCAGCAGCAACTTTCTGGTGGCAGGTTGGTCTTAGAAAGAGTTGGATAGTGGACCTTCTAGGTTTATGCTGAAGACACAATCTGAAAACAAAAAAGTATTTATGAAAAGAAAAATGTTTACTAAATTGTTACTCATATTAAGAGAATATTGAGAGCTTCCTTTAAGTTTAATCTTGCCATTTTCTTGGTCTATAAATGCTAAATCTATTAGCCATAGAGCTATTGAAGTCCTTAACATCCTAGAAAATGTTATTGCTAAAAGTCTTAGTTAAATAAAAAAGCAGGAAACAAGACTGTTCAAGCTTTAAAGTCAAAGTTACATTAATGACAACAACAAAAGGTCCATCTACTCTTTAAAAAATAAAATTGTAAAAGACTAGAATGGAAAATAAAATATACTATTGCCAATAGTTACCAGAACTCAGTGACAATTTTCCTCCTTGGGTACATTTTCAAAATTATCTGCAATTAACATAATTTTTACAACATAAATGTTTATGTATGGTATACTATAAATTAATAAATATGTAACACATGAAAATATAATATAAAAGCAATATGTGATATATATAACATGTAATATGATTAATATAATACGTAGCAAATTGTGAGATTTAGCTTGAGGAAAGGAGTCTGTGTAGCTACTGCTTTATATTCATACTTCATATTCTCCTTATGTGCAAATGTTGAGCAAACAAAGATTAGCAACTTTAGTCCAGTGCACTTTAGAAGAAAAATTATATGGGTGTGGATTTTGTGCTATATTAATCCCCATGGATTAGATATTTCTGTGTAGAGAACTGATTGATTTCCCTATTGTGGGCCTAGCCTTGCAACAGCTTTTCCTTGTGGTGGTTACAGGTTTTTTTTTTTTTTTTTTTTTTTTTTTTTGAGAGGTTTTTCGCTATAGGGCGCGTGTGCTCGCCAGACAGACAGAGAGAGACATAGAGACAGAAAGCGAGAAATCACCCCCCAGGGGGGATGGCCACGCCGCAATCCCTTCTCCTCCATTCTCCTCTCGGGATCTTGGGCACGCACGCACACGCGCCCGGCGTGAGTTGTAAGCCACCAGGTCCGAGACGCGAACCGCGGTCGACTACGTGGGAGTCCAGCGACATAGCCATTACGCTAACTGCTGGTTCCCCAGGTTTTTTGACCTCACAGTGGATAAAACAGAATTGGTACCCACTCCCTTTCAACCTTTCTTCAACCCTTTCAGTAAACATCAGTGAACTGTTTTACTCAAGGCCATGGAACACATACGTCATGACCAAAGAACAATCTCATTGGCTTTCCCAATCTAAACAGTTGTGGACTCCTAGTCCACCTCAGTGTTCAACTTCTAAACTATGGTTTACTCAATAGTTTTCTTTAAATCCTCTCACTTTTTAAAACTTGCTATCTTGTACACCAGACCAAACTCCTGAACAGGGCCCAGCAGGTCCCTCAGTATCTTCCTGGCTCATAACTGGGTCCCTTTCTCTCACTAGAAGCTTCATGTGACCAGTCATAGGGTGCTTAACTGGCCACTGCTCCAAAGTTTACCATGTCCTACTCATTTTCACATCTTATTTCAGTGAATCTTCCCAACAAGCCTTCCTCAAATGAGGAAGCTTAGTCTCAGAGAGGTGAAATAACCAGCCACAGTCTCATACTGTCACAGGAGGGCAGAGCAGGGCTTGAATTCTCGCATTGTTTTGTGTGTGTTTGTTTTATTTTTTCCAGGTACAACATTCTCACCTGAATGACCTTCTCTTTTTCTAGGTCAGGAGTCTTCAGATAAAAGTCCAGGAAGGACGCAGATTTGCCGTTTGCTCTTTTTCCAACATTGCTCCATGAATGGCTGGTGACTGGAGGCCCATATCAGAGCTTGTTACCTTCATCATACAGTCCAATGCCTAAAGCTTTACTGCGTTGGTTAGGAGATGGAAATGAAAACATGTAAAAAAATTATCTTATGAAGAGATGGAAGAGAGTAGGGATGCACTGGTATACTTCCACATCAGCAACACATAAAAGGTATTGTTTACTTGCGTGTTTGTTGTTGTTGTTGTTTTCTTGTAACCTGTTGCAAACTCTTATCCAGACAACACCTTTGATTTGCTCCTTTTATTTCCCCCTTGAGACCATCTTCCAAGGCCACGGAATGAAAAGGGCCTCGAGAAGTAAGCCATCGGTGAGCCAGCCTGCCATTCAGTATCTTTTCTTATACAACAGTTATTTGTAAACTAATCAATAAACTTTTCTTATTTTGTTTGCTGCTTAGCAGTGCCTGCTGAACCATGGAGAAACTTAAAATAGCGGTGATCTCCCTTCCACGCCACCGCCTATTTCCCCCATAGAACCTGTGAGCCAATCTGTGATGTTTATACTTGAGGCTATATGAAGCTAATCTGTATGGAAATAAAGGATAGAAATATTCAGATTGAGTTTTACTAAGTGAACTTGAGGTTTTTCTGTTCAGCAAAATAGGCCAGGTAAATTCGTTTCTGATACAGAATAAATCACTGGCTTGAAGACCTGTATTTCCCTCTTGCCACTTTGCTTAGAAGTGAAGAATTCTCAGTCTTTTGCATGTATCCTGAAAGGCACCAATCCCTCTCCCCAAGGTAGTTCCCTGAGCTGAACTCATTTTCTTGTTAAGGTTTAAGAGTTCTTCCCTTCCGGGACCAGCAGTTAGCATAATGGCTATGTTGCTGGACTCCCACGTAGTCGACCGCGGTTCAAGTCCTGGACCCAGCGGCTTAAACTCACGCCGGGCGTGTGTGCGTGCGTGACCAAGATCCCAGAGGAGAATGGAGGAGAAGGGATTGCGGCGTGGCCATCCCCCCTGGGGGGTGATTTCTCGCTTTCTGTCTCTCTGTCTGTCTCTGTCTGTCTGGCGAGCGCACGCGCCCTATAGCAAAAACCTCTCAAAAAAAAAAAAAAAAAAAAAAAAAAAGAGTTCTTCCCTTCCAACCTTCCAACCTGGGCCTGGGTGCTGAGCCTTTGTAGAGGGCCAAGGAAAAGACTAAAGGAAAAGAGTTAGGGGAGGCAATTATGGAGAAATTTTACAAGCCAGGCTCTGAGTTCTCACTCAGGCAAAGATGTCCTCTGGCTTTGAGTAACAGAACATCACCACACAGTGTTAGAGATGCAAAGATTGAGATAGGTATAAGGTACAGAGGTGTCATAGGAGACCATATGAAGGAATCCCCAATAGGAATGGATGTTTTCAGGCAGGCCTTTCTGTAACGTTTGGCTCTAGACTCGGCCTTTTCATTTGTTCATTCTTATAGTCTTGAATCTGCTATCTGTATGAAGCAGTTAATGTTTTAGGAGCACAGCATGAACAAGACCAACACATTCTCTTGTCCCAGGAAGTGTATAGTGTGAGAATACCTGGAGGCATGAGCTGAGGTATGAGAAAGAGGGAAGAGGAGGAGAGGAAAGCTGTTCCAGGTCAAGGGAAGGACAAGAGCAAATACATGAAGGCATGAAGTATCCCAGTGTTTCCTGAAACTTCTTCAAATTTATTAATACTTCGTTTGAATTTTGAGGCTGGCAGTGGGGAGAAATGATAACTGGGAGGACTGTGTGATTTCTGTATTCTGTAGACAGTAGAGAAAACACTAGAATTTTCTCCTTTTAATGATTATCTCATGTTCTTTTTTTACAGTCCAGGCATGGAAGAAAATTAATTTTAGAATTCTTAGAGTAAATCCTTCAGAGACAGCTCTTTGTTTATCTATGGCCCACATATTTCAGTCCATCTGGGAACATGATTAATGTCACGGGATAGAAGCAAGAGAAGCAAAGTCATTGGTAGGTGCTTATTTGGATGAGAGGGAGGACTGCTGGACAAGGCCAGCCCCCCAGATTCAGAGTTTAATTGTCTGGAACTTTAAGGAACTGCAGGGTAGGACATAGACATTCTGTGGCAGACTTGGTTTCTCAAGACGTTAAAGGCCAGGCAAGAGTTTTAGGATGACTCAGTTTCTGCAAGGGCTTCTCCTACTGTCTCAGCACCTACCTCTACCGTCTCATCATGAATCCTGCTTTTTCAAGAAATCTTCTCTAATTAAACTGTGAATGTCAAAGTTTATAGAGTTACCAGCCCTTCCTCAGAACCTCAGCCCTAAGAGGAAGGCAGGATGGGCAAAGCTATGCTGTAAAAACAAACATCCCTCACTCTCAGTAGCTCAACATAGTCTAAATTCCTTCCTTCCTTCTTTCTTTCCTTTCTTCCTCTCTCTCACTCTTGCTCTTATGCTACATCTCCAGAAAGGACTGGGAACCAGCAATTAGCATAATGGCTGTGTTGCTGAACTCCCACGTAGTCGACCACGGTTCGCGTCCCGGACCCGGTGGCTTAAAACTCATGCCGGGCGCGTGTGCGTGCATGCCCAAGATCCCAAGAGGAGAATGGAGGAGAAGGGATTGCGGCATGACCATCCCCCCTGGGGGTGATTTCTCGCTTTCTGTCTCTATGTCTCTGTCTGTCTGGTGAGCGCACGCGCCCTATAGCGAAAACCTCAAAAAAAAAAAAAAAAAAAGGATCAACAGGGGGTCTGTACTCACCAGAGTTACACAAGACACCACTGAAGGAGGCTTATCTTTACCCTGTGTTTCTATGATCCTCTTGACACAGGGAGGAAACAGCTCAAATTGTGCACTGGCTCTGACAGCTTTCACCAAGAAGTAACACACATCACTTATCCTCACATTTCAGTGGCCAAAACAAGTCATATTGCCAAAGCTATCTTGAAAGAGGGATGTAAAATGTAATTTTACTATGCCTGGAAGGTAGAGTGGAAGAAATGTTTGGAGAGAACATCAGTGACTTCCACAGCTGTTCAGAATAGTTTGGAGGTAGGTGATCTCTGTCCTTGGCTGTTAGACATGGTTGTGCCCACATAGCCAGATGGAAGGCTGATCCAATAGGACCAAGCAAACTCTAATTACCAAAGCAACTGTGAGGGCACATCTCAGTGTATTTCCATCACTGAGTTCTGCTGTTGTTACCAGGGGTTAGAACCAAGAGATCAAGAGGGATTTGCTTGCTAGCATGTCTGCATAATACAAGACAGGGCTTTTCTCATGGTCTTCCACATCTGACACCGGAGAGTAGCTTTGCTTGAATAAATAGTAGTAAAACTTAGACTTTACAGTCGACTAGTCCTCTTATATGAAAGTCAATGGTAATTTTATAGGGGATATGGCAAAATGCCATTTCAGCACCCTTCTCTGAGTTATGTAAGCCAGATCAACATTCTGAACTCTTGCTTTGAACAGATGTCAATCATTGGGCTGAGTTGCACACTGTAAGATGACCCTTAATTTTTTTGTCAAGTCAATTGAATCTATTTATACACATATGTCGTATGAAATAGAAGGCATCAATGAAATCTCCCAAATTCTGTCATGCCTTATGTGAGTACAGATAGTTTATAGGCAATGTTAGTAGACAAATAGAGCACATGGCTGATTGGCTATGTATTGTGACATGACAGAGTTTTATCCCTTCTTTCTTTGAATGCTATCTAAATCTGGAGGAGGTAGAGAGGTAGAGATGGTGGATAAAGTAATTGAATAAAATGCAGGTGTCCACATAAACTGGTACCTGCTTGTGCTTCCTTTCTTTTTAAAGCTAAATGATTACATCTAATATGATTACAAAAAAGTCAAAGTGCTAAGAACATTCTCACAATTATTTTTACTAATAATATCAATCATTTATTCAACAAACGCTTACTTAATGCCTACAATGTACTGTGCAGTGAACAGTGAACAAGATAGACAAGGTCCTTGATTTAATGGAATTTGTATTCTAGAGGGCAGCACAGATGGTGAGTGAGAAGATAACTATTTGTATAATGGAACTTCAGATAATGATGAGTCCTTCAAGAAAAAGTAAATCAAGGAGTGAGGGTGGTAAATGATAGATTGGCTTTGGGCAGGGTAGTCAAGGATGTTTCTCTGTATTTATTTATTTATTTTTTGGAGAGATTTTTGCAATAGGGTGTGTGTGCTTTCCAGAGAGACAGAGAGACACAGAGAGACAGAAAGCATCCCTGGGGGAATGGACACGCTACACTCCCTTCTCCTCCCTTCTCCAGATTTGGGGCAATCATGCACACATACCCAGTATGAGTTTTAAGTTGCGGGGTCTGGGACTTGAACTGCACTTAACTACATGGGAGTCTGGTGACATAACCGTTACGCCATCTGCTGGGTCCAGGGGTGCTTCTCTGAAGAGATAATATTTGGGTTAATAAATGACAAAATAAGTGAGTGAGCCATTGGAAGCTTTGGGGTGGGGGAAGCTTCAGGCAGAGAGAGCCTGAAATGCAAGAACTCTAATGTAGTAATTAATCTGGCATTACTATGAGCAAGAAAGACAGAGTGATAAAATAGAGTGAAGCAGAGTGTGGGCAACGAGTCCACGGAGGGTGGTAGAGGTAAGGTCACGAAGGCTAAGGTGAAGAACCTGGATCATATTGTGTGTGTGATACAAAAAAACTGAAATTTTATGAAAGGGGAGTGATCTACTTTATATAAACATTGTGTATATATATATATATACACATACACACATATACATACACACACAGATATATATATATATATACACACACACACACACACACACACACACACATACACACTTTTTTTCTCCATGCTCCAGGCTGGTGTGTGGAGAATCCACTATGGAGGTAAGATTGGAAGCAGGGAGACTGGTAGAAGGCTAATGCACAGCTACAACTTAGAGATCATGGTGGGTATAGAAGTGGTCAGGAGAGACAAATTTTGGTA
This sequence comes from Tupaia tana, assembly GCA_026018925.1. Classification (NCBI taxonomy): domain Eukaryota; kingdom Metazoa; phylum Chordata; class Mammalia; order Scandentia; family Tupaiidae; genus Tupaia; species Tupaia tana. The sequence continues at coordinate 7,964,727 of JAKSZU010000018.1, forward strand.
TATTTTAAATGTAGAGCCAACAAGACTTGATGATAGATTAGATGTAAGGATGATGAAATGGAAGAATAGAAGCATAACTTCTTAGTTTGTGGATGGAGTAACTGAGTACATGGCAGTGCTATTTACAGGAAGGGAAAAAAATCGTTTGAGGCAGAAAACTACCCATTCAACCTAAGATACTAAGTATGCAGATGCATATGTGAGCCTGAAGTTCCAGGGAGACATCAGAGCTAGATACATCAAGATACAGACTGGGAAGTAACAGCTAAAAGGTGATATTCAAAGCTCAGGGACCATGTAAGACCACATAGAGAATGGGTTGTGGGTATGGAAGAGAAGAAGCCTCCAATCACAATCTTTGAGTGAATTAATTTTAAAGATTGGGGGGGCAAAAAATTACATCGGCCAATGATGAGGGAGAAAAATAAGGAAAGTAACATGACTGAAAAGCTAAGATTGTAAAGTTTTCAAGAAAAAATGAACTGGGGGACCAGCAGTTAGCGTAATGGCTATGTTGCTGGACTCCCACATAGTAGACCGCGGTTCACGTCCCGGACCCGGTGGCTTAAAACTCATGCCGGGCGCGTGTGCGTGCGTGCCCAAGATCCCAAGAGGAGAATGGAGGAGAAGGGATTGCAGCGTGACCATCCCCCCGGGGGTGAAATCGCTTTCTGTGTCTATGTCTCTGTCTGTCTGGTGAGTGCACACGCCCTATAGCGAAAATCTCTCCCAAAAAAAAAGAAAAGAAAAAAATGAACTGTACTGAATGCCACTGACAATGGAGGACAATGAGGTTTAAGACTTGGGGACTGGATTGGTGAAGGTCATCGGGAATTTAACAAGAGCTGTTTTAGTGGCCAGGTAGGAAGGAAATCTCAGAAATATACTGCAAAGATGCCTAGAAAAGGGTAAAGCTACTAGAAAGAGTTGAGAGACCAAGGGGAAGTCCCTTTATTTGTAGATGGAAGATTTTTGACATGTTTGAATGTTGTTGAGGATGATTCAGTAGACGGCTGATGTGGAAGACAGAGCAGTAACTATCAAAGTTGGGTAAATGAGAAAAGATGGATTTAGGTAGCCATAGAGATGCTTAGGCTGTCAGAAGAGAAGAGAAGAGATGGCTGAGTCTACGTTTAGAGTCACAGATAGAAAAGAGAAATAATTTTCTGGTTGTTTCTATTTTCCCAATAAAATAAGAATCAAAGTCATCTATTAAGAGTGTGTATTGGGCAGATCAGCAGATGGCATAATGGTTTCATCACTGGACTCCCATGTAGCTGATTGTGGTCTGAGTCCCAGATCTGGTGGCTTAAAACTCTAGGCACATGTGCGTGCATGCCCAAAATGCATAGAGGAGAACGGAAGAGAAGAGATTGTGGCATGGCCATCCCCCTTGAGGGGGGGGTGATTTTTTGCTGTCTCTCTGTTTCTCTCTGTCTTTCCAGCAAGCACACATAGCAAAACTCTTTCTCTAAAAAAAAAAGAAGAGTGTGTATTGGCTGTTTGAGGAATGGAGAGAATGTGCCAGTAGTCACCTGAATAAGTGGGAGAAGGTACTGACTGGGGACCTCATTTAGCTTTCCAGGTGGTACTGGCAGTCTAGTTGAAATGTGTGGTCATAAATGTGAAGGGAGGCCTATCTACGTTTTTCTGGATTTTTTTTCACCATATTCTTTATTCTCAGGTACAGACAAAGGAAGAGGTGGGATGGGTTTAAACAGGAATGAGGATCACCTTAGCAGCAGCAGAGGGGGAGAGGTCTGAGGGCAGGGAAGGAGTTCTTGTAAGGATGGCCCTCAGAATGCAAATTGGAGGAAGAGAGGTGATGGCATGGGAGGCTAAGGTTGGACTCTATTGGGATTTAAGTGCTTTTCTGGGGTGATTAAAGGCAGTAATCTAGTTGTGCCCAGAAAGTGTGATGTTTTGAACTTAGATATTGGAAGTAGTGTGCCTATTGATAATATACAGGTCGAGGGTACATCTTTGGAAGAGGATAGCTGATTTGTACTGGAGGAAAAACACTAGAAGGCTACTTATTGTCCAGAGGAAAGAAAATATTGACATTTTATTTTTAGATTGTGACTACTGAAAAAGGATGAAAAGAGAGGTGGTGAGAATCAATTCTTTATGTGAATAACTTCGTTATTTGGACTAGAAAATCCCACTCAAATGCATTGACTCTCTTCTGAGTAGTTCTGATGTCTGTTCATGCAATTTGTTACTAATAATGAAGTGACAACATTTGACATCAATGACATTATTTTAAAGGAAAATAGACCTGTGGTTAATTTTCATAATCGTCACACAGTGTCTGGCTCACATTGCCCATTTATTCTCGAAGGTGAGAGAAAAGACTGATTTAAAGCAGTGTGGGAACCACTACAGATTCGACATCTTCTGTTGACAATACTGCAAACTGCAAGTGACCTTGAACCACTGTGCCATTAATAGTTGTGGTGATTGTGGATTCTTGTGGTATTTTGTACTTCTCATGCAATTTGGGGTTTTACAAACATCTGGACACCCCCATGCATGCGTGTTAGTCATGGGGATGGCATCCAATGTGAGTGTTTATGGAAAAATAAGGGAGGAGGATGTTGTGGACTATGGCTCTGCAGACAATGAGGTGGCTGGTAGAATTGGCCCATGAATCACACCTCCCTATACAGATGCTTCTCTGCGATGCGACCTTGCTACTACTGTTGAGAAGTGGATGGAGCTTACTTCTTCATGCTTTGCATCTCAGCTGACCCTTGGGTTGATTAATAAAATGTGGCAGAAGCGACATGGTGTGGCTTCTGAGTCTAGGTTTCAAGAGACCTTGCAGCTTTGCTCTTGCTTTTTGGGAACATAGCAGCCTCCCTGTAAAGGTCCAGGCTAGTCTTTTGGAGAATGAGTGCTATGGATAGGGAGAGGTTCAGCAGCCATGTGGGCAACGCCATTGTGGATCCTCCATCCCGATAAAGTCACCAGCAGACTGCTGCCATATTAATGATCTCACTTGAGACCAGCGAAGAATCACCCTCTGAGCTCTGCCCACATTGCCAACCATGGAATTGTGAACTCATGAATAATTGTTTCAAGCTGCTATGTTTGGGGTTTATTTCCTACCGAACAATAAATAATAAATAACTGAGGCAATCAGTAAAAGTCACAGACCACGAAGATCAAGGAGTGAGAGAAGTGATGTTTACTGAGCACCTACTTTGTATTGAGCAATCCCTGTGAAAATTATCTTGATTTGTCTTGACTCTACCTCTCTAAAGTAAAAAAAAAAAAAAAAAAAAAAAAAAAAAAAGAGCTTTTTTGTTTGTTTGTTTGTTTTTTGTTTTTGTTTTTGTTTTTTTTTTTGTCATGAGAAAATTGGAAGTTAAGGAAGTTCAGTAACTGGCCCAAAGTCACCTTTTTATGAGTTATAGTGCTAATATTAAAACTCAGAATCTGTCTACATGCCCAAATATCACTCTATAAATATATCAGTTTTCTAACGGCAGTTTTTTTACAGCATATTTTCATAAGTTCTGGAAGATCTTTATGCTACCAAAATGATTCTGTATTTAATGTTTTCTTTACATTAATATAATTGAATAAGTAACTAAGCAAACAAATATGTTTAAAGCAAAACTTTTTTTAATGCGACCAACAACTGCATCTAATATTTATTCAATGCTTCCATGATTGTTTGGGATGAATGAATTCATTTATTCTTCACAACACTTCTATGAGGTCAAAGCTATTATTATCATCACACCCATTTTATAGATGAAAAAAGTGAAGCATGGAAGGTGTCACCCAAGCGGACAGTTGCTAGATGTAAGATCTGTGGTCCCAGCATTTGCACACTTATCCTCTAGGCCAAAGGTTCTTTTTCTTTTTCTTTTTTAACAGATATTTTTCTATAGGGCATATGTGCTTGCCAAAGCATAGAGAAACAAAAAGCAAGAAATTACCCCCAGGGGGGATAACCACACCGCAATCTTTTCTCCTCCCTTCCTCTTGGGATCTTGGGCACTCATGCACATGTGCCCGGCATGAGTTTCAAGTGGCCTGTGGTCAACTATGTGGAAGTCCAGCGATGTAACCACTATGCCATCTGCTGGTCTCATCTAGTCCAAAGGTTCTTAACCAGAGAGAATTTTTCCAGCGGACATTGACAACATCTGGAGACATCTGTGATGGTCATGACTGAGGGCGTGATACTAGCATCTAATGAGTAGAGACCAGAAATGCCATTGGATTTGCTACAACGCACAGTGCAAGCCCCCACCGCAAAGAATGATCTAGCCTGAACGTCAGTGCCAAAGTAAAAAAAAAAAAAATCCTTTTTTATGCTATTTTATCTCTCTAAATGATAAACGTAAACACATATCACTTTAAATAAATAAAAACTCAGCAACAAGCAATGGTAAAAGGCCTCTAGAAAAGAGTTTCTTGCCAAGACTTACAGACTCTTCTTTTGAAAAAGAGATTCACAAACATTAGACAGAAAGTAAAGAATAACACCCTACAGAGACTTTCTCCTTTGTATAATCAGAGGATTAGGAGACTTAAAATTGGAATTAAATTTCCTTGTGTGATTCTAAGTTATTTACACCATGTCTGTGTACCTACCAAATCATTGTATAATCCTCTGGTACACATACACAGTGGCCTTTGGGTGGTAAGACTTACCATAGGCCAAAGCCACCCATCACCTGTTTTGTAAATAAAGTTTTATTGGGATTTAGTCACGACTTCTCATTCATGTACTGTCTACAGCCACTTTGCACAACCACCAGGGTTGACAACAAAGACCATCTGGTCTGCAAAGCCTGTAATACTTATGACCTGGCCTTGTCAGAACATCTTTGCCAACCCCTGCCTAGAACTGTGCCTCGTATATGGTTGGCACTCAGTCAATATTTGCTGAATGAATGAAGCCTTCCAAGATGTTACTTTAGGTATGAACCCTCTTTCTACATTTCTTTTTCCACCAGGTCCCCCGACACTCTCTTCTCATTCATCCCATTCAGCCACATTTATGTGTTTGCTTATGTATTTGTTCGCTTACTTATTTATGCATTTCCACTTTACTCAACACGATGTGACAGCCCTCTTCTTAAAACAAACACTTGTTGGCCATGTCGTCGATCACTGCAAGTGGCTCAGTTTTGGGCTCCCAGATATAAATGGATCTGCGTGAAAGGAGATGGTGACGGATCACCATCTTCTCAGGCGCTTGAGCCATTCCCATTCTCCTGTGGCTGTTGGCATTCACCACACTTGCAGCCCCAGCGCTAAGGGATATATAATAAACACAGGAGGGCCCATAAAAGTAACATCTGAAACTGCCGCAGAGCTGAGTATTGATTTATTCATTACTATAAATTTTTTGTCATTACTATGCAATTGCTCTATCTCAGAAAGAATTGATAGATGTGGTTGGAAGCTGCGACCCACTGTGCAAAACTTTTTCCCCCTTCTAGAATTTCCTGTAACTCTTCTAAAGAATCATTATTCCTTATTACATAGCTCTGGCATGCCAGCTATTTAGATAAATGTGTGAACAAGTGTGCAGTAAATATTCATAGTGGCTCATGTGTCAACGATATATGTCACTAATTAGATAATTTAGTGGTTCAAATAAATAAATAAGAAAATAGAAGCACACCCAGGAAAATCGTGAAATAAAACACAGACTTCTTGTAGGTGTCTGAGCATATAGGGCAGCATTTCAGCATCAATAGGCTGCCAACATATAAGATGATGCTTGTGCCATCTTATATACTTACATCATCCTACGTACTTACAAGTATCATCTTATGTTAGCAACCTATTAGAAGGGTAAAGGGAGGCTTAAAGGGCCGCTCATACATGGGAAAGAAACCAGACCCTCTAGAGCAGGACATGTGTTTGGGCCTTCTCAGCAAGCCCACACTTGTCACCTAAGCAAGTCTTCTGGAGAGTGGTCACAAGGGATTTGGGGGTCTTTCTACCTCTTCCATCTTCTTTGTTTTTTTGCTGAGTGTGCTATTTACACTTTGTTGTTACAAAGAGAAATGGGATCAGAGTCTGAGGATGATGGGTTCAAGTCCTGATTCTGATACAAAATGAGAAAGTTTCTTATTTGACTTGGCCTAAGCATTCTTATCTGCAGGATGATAATGGTTATAATTTCGATGATAACAATGATGGTGATGATGACGCTCAGATGAGGTAACAGATATGGAAGCCCTTTGCAGAGTTTAGAGTTCCAAACACATATGAAGAGGGTTGTTTTTAAAATGTAAATAAATGGCCCTAGGAAAGTAGTCTAATCGTGTAAAGAGACCCTTCAGAGAATTAAATAATTAGGAGTTGCTGGGCAGGCAGTGTCACAGTGGTAAAATGCAATGCTCTGAGAGGCAATTCCACCTGGGAAGGTTCCCAGTTCAAGTCTGGAGACCTCCCTGAGTACACCAGGCACACACTTGCCCATGACACAGGGCTGGCTGAAGGCTTGGTGTGCATAGTAGCCTCAGGATCATGTTAGGGTGCTGTGTCTTTGTCTCTGTCACTCATGGAAGAAATAGAAAAATAATCTTTAAGGAAAGAAATTAGGAGCTACTATTTATTGGGTGACCCCTTTATATACTGGGATAGACTCTTCCTGTAGGTTATTGACTAGAATCCAGCTAGGTAAAGTAAAGGCTATTTTTTCTATTTGACAGATGGAGAAACTGAGGATTAGTACTACTTGCTCAAGACCACAGAACTAGTAAGTGATATCTTCTATCTTTATCCCATCCATGCTACTAAGGACCTGTTGTGTTGCCCCTAATTTTATATTTAAAGGACTTATTCTTTTGTTTCTTAAGAAATAAAATGATTTCGATATGACCTCTCTAGATAGCTTGACTGGAGTTTGGTTAGGCAGTTTCCTGACTTGCTTAAACAACCATGTTCCCAGTGGGGTAGATTAGTTCCCAGAATATTGTAGGGGCTAAAATTTTTTGAAAGACATAATGAATAGTAAAATGGAATCTCTATCTCTTTTCTGCTGCTAAAAGGAAAAAAATTAACCAAACTCATCGAGTGACTCCCTCCTACCACCCTTTTACCTAGCACCACCTATGCACTTTTACGTAAGTGCAGTTATCCCAAACTTAGTCAATTTGATTAAGGGTCTCTCTAATAACCTCATCAAATGGTGTTGAACAAAAATAATTGGATCTCCTGAATCCTGAGATATGACTGATTAGCTGCTAGTACATGAATCTGGCCTTAGCCCTTACCAGTGGTGTGTTAGAGTATATGAATAGCTACAGTCATGTCTTCTACACATGCCTGAACTAGTCATGGCCTCATCTAGGCATGTTAATTTTTCAAAAGTAGATAGGATGAATCTTGCCAGTTGCCATTAAGCAATAATATAAAAAGTGAACTTATTCATATCGGCCAGCCAAATTATCTGATCAATGTGCTATTTTTCTGGTTTGGGTTTATACAGTCATAACTAAGCACACTCATTAATTTATTTAGTAAGTATTTGATTTACACTTGCATGTGTCAGTAGCAGTGGAAGATATTAAGAATGTAGGACTGTATCAAATTTAGATGATTGCACCTATCCATGGAACTCTGGTTTATAGAGCCTGATGTAAATGTTGAATAATAGAAATGTAAATGGATGAATGAATGGGTTGATGGATAGTCTGATGGATAAATAGCAGTGTCTTAATCATCTAGATACCTTTTGGGACTTTCTTCTGACCCAGGGGAAGACTCAGACCAATTTATTGATATTTTATATGATTAACTTTGGTACTAGACTGAATCTATGCTCTATATTGATATACCACTATTGCAAATTTTCTTCCTTTTTATTGATAGCTAGAAGTCTGTACTTCTCTAGCCTTGTCTTTTGCCAAGTCCTTGCCAACTGATGCTCTGATTGCACATTGCATGGACCTGAATCAGAGCTCATCTCTATTTCTCTCTCCCAACCTTTCCGAGATCTAGCTGGTATTCAACTGAGTGCCCACGGGAGTGGTGTTTTACGCAGTCAATAAATGAATAGATGCCAATCAATGAGAGGTTGGTAGGTAGATGGGGGAATTGGTAACCTTATTGTTCATCCTCATTCTTACAACCTCAACAACAGTGCCTAAATCATAATAGGTGATTATAGATTGAGTGAATAGCTCATTAGGTGATTGAGTAAGGAAGGTATTAGATGCCCTGAGTGCACAAATGGTGGGTGATTGAGTAGGTGATGAATGGATGGATGCATCTGTGCATGAATGAATGGATAAGTTACTAGGCTGATTATTGGTGGGTTAGTGCATGGCTAAACGGAGATGTTGATAAGTAAATTAATGATTAAAAGAGAGTTTATGGGTGGATGATTGCATCAGTGAATTAATGAATGTATGAATATATAGATGAATAGCTACCCAGATAAAGCTTGGGAAGATTTGAGGATAAGTGATTGAATGTGTGAACAGAAGAATGGATGGTGGAATGAATGTTTGGACTATGGGCCTAAAGCCTGTTGGGCACTGACAGAAGACAGACTGAGACTTAAACTTTGCCCTGATTATGGCCAAAGTAAACAATTTTCTTGGTTTGGGGAAACGATGCTGCTGACTTTGGGAAGATTAAGGGCATCACACACAAGGGCATGGAAAGTCTGACTGGCTGGCCAAAAGAGTGATAATGACTCGTGGTTTCCAAGCACTGTTTATAAAATAACCAAGAAGGCAATGAGTGTGTTTCTTGGGTTCCTTGAGGCCACAGTGATGAGGAATTTAACCTCAGCAGGGACAGCCTCATCTGAAAGGCTAGCCAACACAGAGTACATGCCTGCCTTGAGGTTACAGACCTGCTATTGACCAGATGGGCTTGGCTGTATTCTGCCTTTCCTCTTCTTCTGCTGCTCCTCTTCTTTCTTCTTCTTCCTCATTCTCCCTCTGTCCTTTTCTTCCTTCCCTCTCATAAACTCTCATGTGGTAGAGTAATTGCTTGTACAAAGTCTTTTCCCCCAATAGATAGCAAGATCTGTAAGGCAAGGGGCTATGCTGACTTGTTTACTGCTGGGTTCCAGTAACACTCACCTAGTAGAAACTCCAAGTAAAATGTTTGTTAAAAAGAATGAATAGGTAAACTGTGGTTTTATTCAAAGTATCAGAATAGCGGGCTTCATTCATCATTAAATCTCCAGCTGCTAACACAAAGTCTGTAAGAAGAGGAGGGTTTAGTTAGGATTTTTTCAATATAAGCAACAGAAACTCTTATGACCTTGTGCACTAGACAGGGGATATGTTAATGGCATCAGGTAGCTCATGGATGACATAGGAGAGTGAGACTACAAAGACTTGAAAAGAATAGTAGCCAAAAAATCACAATCAAATTCTTTAGCGTCCAGACACTGGAAATGATTTAGCTGCAACCTGGTTCTACTCTAGGCTTAAATTACTAAAAGTGTAATGTGATTGGTTTAATCTCTTAGCAGAGGAAGGAGAATGGATTTTAGATGGGAAAGAACAGAGAGGCACAGTGGTAAGAAAGAAGGTCTTGTTAAGACTACCTTCCACCCAAGTGGGTGGACTTCCCCGTTTTTGTCCAAAAGATTTAATAGCTACCTATCCCCATCTACCCAGATACCAAGAAGTATTGAAAAAGTGCCTGTGTCAGACAAGGAAGGCCACAGAGCAAAGTGAGACTTTTTTGGCCTGACATACCATGGCATTCGTGGAAAACCAAAGCTCTGCTGGAATCCTGTTACAGTGTAGGAAGAGCCAGAGGCCTGATTACGTGTTCTCTGAGGACAAAATTTCAGACTTCGCTCTGGCTTTTGTCAGCTTAAGACTCTTAAGGTAGTTTACACAAAGATTTGTATGTCTGAATTTTTCCCTGGCAGCTTCTCATTTAACCTAGATAACACAAACCCTACATACTTGTGGTTAGCAACAGTAAGGAACTTTGAAGTTGCCTGTTGTCATTCTATCTATGCAGTTCACCATCTAGGATCAATAGTTAGCTCTGAGACAAAGGGAGAGGGAATAAAGGGAAAATTATGGTTGGTGCAATGTCTGAGTTTAAACTCTTTCTCTAATGTCTTCTCTCTCTCTCACCCCACCTCTGTCCCTTTTTTTCTCTATTTCGTTCACACACACACACACACACACACACACACACACACCCCCTTTTTTGCCCTCCAAAGAGCTCTTTCAGAGCTTTGCAAAAAAGAATACTGGTATCTGACATTAAAGCCAAATCACCTAACAAAAGTTTAACACACACACTCACAGTAATTGTTTTTCTAACATTGTAGAAGGGGAAAGGGACATTCAAAGTAAGGTTTTTGCATTGTCCTTTCTTTATAATCTCACAATCAACAGTTCTTCCCTTTGCTTCCATGACAATCTGGTTTCAGATCTCCCAGAGTTAAGTAGATTGACTATACCACATCGGTAAACAGAAGACTGTTTACATAAAAAATATAGATTTCCTTTAAGCACTTTGCTTGAGTCTTTAGTAAGTCGTATTTACATTATTATTGTTTATGTTCCCAGAAGTCGGCAAGAGGATGGCCTCATTGCAGTTTATGTGGTTTCATGATTCACACTTGATGAGGCAGCTATCACACAGGGTGGGAATGAGGAGGGGGCAGGCAGGGAAGCACAAGGAAGATTACTACAGCTTGCTTGTGGGCTCCATGGCTTTAACATAATGGTATAGCCAAGGGCCTGGGGAGTTCTGAGTCAGTCCTTCAAATTCCCAGACATGCTTATCAGTTTTGAGTTTCAAAAGTGGCCCACCCAGAATAAAACCCAATTGCACCTGGTGTTCCACTTTGACTGTGCTTTGGGATATTCTCCTGAGACAGAAGCTCCTTCCCCAGCTGTTGGTTTGACAATGTGCTCAGGTAGTCTACTGTCTCCAAGGTCCTAAGATTATCTTGCATGGTCTGTTCTCCCAGCCCTGCAATTGCTCCTGGCTGAGCACCTTCCTTGTGCAAATGGTGCCTACTCAGATGTGTTCCTCAGCTTGAATAACACTGGAAGAAAAGAGAGTCTGGTCCCCAGTGATAGCGGCTTCTCAATATTAAAGCCTGATGGGCAATCACCTTGAGCCATGTCATTAAGTGTGTTTAGTTAAGGGTCATGTTATATAGTTCAGATCCAGATTTCAAAGATCAGATGATGCAAAGTAAGAAGGAGGGCATGGCCTCTTTTATGAGGCATTGAGACAGCATGGATAAGCACCAGTGTTTTGGAGACATTCTGATCTTTTTTGTTTGTTCATCTGGTTCTTTGTTTTGTTTTGAAGACTGGCTCTGCTACTTATTAGCTCCATGGCTTTGGGCAAGTTTCTTAACCAATTTGTGCCTTAATTTACTCATCTGTAATTGGGAGGTCCTCTGTACCTTATAGGCTGCTGAGAGGATTAGATGAGATAATGGGTATAAAGCACTTGGCATAGTACCTGGTAAATAATAACCTCGTAATACCTGGTAGCAAGGCATTAAAAATATTCATATTACATAAAGACAGCAAGCAGGAAAATAGAGAAGTATCTGAAGTGGGAAGACAGTAAATCAGAAAAATTAACTGAGGTTTAGAGTCTGGGGGTAAATTTTTATGTTCATACTGTTAATGATTCAGTGTGAAATTTCAAGGGGCATTTAAAGGAGCCTTAAGTTGCAAATGCCTCTGGAGTATCTTGAGAACCAGAAGGATCCAGATCATATTCCATCAGAAGGAATGTTTAGTTAAGGTCTTCTGATCCTTCAGAACTTCACAGAACCATCTTTTACCAGTTTTTCTGTTTAGTGCACATCCTGAACACCTGATATTTTAATTTACAAGCCTAATAATAACTTACTAGAGTATTTGAAAAAAAGTTCTAGTCAGATATGTCCACTAAAGAATTAGTGTTTGGGGGTAATGTCTGTTATTGAAGTCTGCTAACCTGGACAACCAGATCTCTATTCTGAAGCTAACTCATTTATTCCTTCATTAATTTATCTAATAGATATTTATCGACTACCTACTATGTGCCAAAGTTTATGCTTAGTGCTAGGGATATTATACTGAGCAAAATGCATAAGACTTTATCATTGAGCACAGACTCTAGTGATGAAAACAATCATAAATACTCATAAAATGAACACAAGTTATAAATTAATGTAAGTGCTATGAAGTAAAAGTATAAGTTTCTATCAGGTCATTAAAGAGGGAACATGAGAATTTAGGGTACAGGTTGTCAGGATGGTCCCTCTGAGGGAGTGACGTTTGAGTTGAAGAATAAGAAGGACTTAACAAGGCTAAAGGGAATAGTAGACAAAGCACAGTCATTCTAGTTACCTTCTGCTGCATAAATAACCCCCCAGACTTAGTGACTTCAAATAATAGTATACGATGACATTTCCCAGATCTGTGGCTGATTGGGTTCAGCAGGGCGGTTTTTGTAAGGAGTTTCAGTCAGTTGTTGATTGAAATTGAAGATACATGAAGGTCTGGCTGGCTGGCTAGTCAAGATGGCTCGCTCATGTAACTGATAGTTGATATTGGCTCCCAGCTGAGAGCTCAGCTGGGCCTGTCCAATGGAGCATCCAAATACGAACTCTCTATGGAGTTTGGGTGTCTCACAGCTGGGATCCAAGAGGGAATATCCCATGAGTGTATTCAAAGGTGACAAGGGGGAACCAGCAGTTAGCATAATGGCTATGTCGCTGGACTCCCACGTAGTCGACCGCGGTTCACGTCTCGGACCCGGTGGCTTACAACTCACGCCAGGCGCGTGTGCGTGCGTGCCCAAGATCCCGAGAGGAGAATGGAGGAGAAGGGATTGCGGCATGACCATCCCCCCTGGGGGGTGATTTCTCGCTTTCTGTCTCTATGTCTCTCTCTGTCTGTCTGGCGAGCGCATGCGCCCTATAGCGAAAAAACCTCCCCCCCCCCCAAAAAAAAAAAAAAAAAAAAAAAGGTGACTAGGCAGAAGCTGCAAGACTTTTTATGACCCAGCCTTGGGAATCTCATAATGTCACTTCTGTTTCATTCTAATGGTAAAGTGAGTTATCACAGCAGCACATACTCAAGAACAAAGGAGAAATTAAGTGTACCTCTCAGTAAGGGGAAGGCATGGATATGTCAGGAGGGATAATCAAAGGAAGTCATCTTGGAAATAAGCTACCACTCGGGGCTTTTGCTCTCATTATTCTTTCTGTCTGGAATGCTCCACTCCCAAATATTCACGTGGCTTGTACCATATGAAATTTAGATTTCAGTTTAGGAGAGATCTTCATTTCAAAATACTCTCCCCATAAGGTTTCACTGACTCTTGTAAATAGTAACTTTTTCTCTCACTTGACCCTGTTTAATTATCGTCATAGTACTTGTCACTCCCAAATAACCCTTACTGGGTTATTTACTTGTCATCAGTCTTCCTACAACTGACCGCACCCTCACACACTTGTAAAACATAAGCCCCATGAGGTCACATCCTTGTTCACCAATGAATCCCCCACAAATATGTCTGACACTTAATGAGCACTGAGTAAATATTTGTAGAGTGAAGGAACAGAATTTTAGGCAAAAAGAAATGGAATGAGTGAAGATCTATTTTGGTGCTAAGGCATACCTTATTTTTTGGTATGCAGACACTCCTGTTGAACCATATCTTGATGTGTGCCTAAAATGACTTATTTTATGGCTAAGTGAAGACCACTGAATTTGAGCTATTTTTCACTATTTCCAAAGATACATGAAAGAATAAAAACGACATAAAACACAAACAACTACGTGATCAACTGCTTATATTCAGAGAAAGGATTTTGCATTTTCCATTAGATACTGGAATTTCATTTTATTTATTTCTTACAACATCTTTGTGAGGTTGATATGTATTTATTTAGTTAGTTATGTTTATACAAATGATGACGTCAGAGCCTAGGAAACTTGCCTAGGTTTAGTTCTGGTAGATGCTGGGCACCAATACAGGCTTGCTTTACCTCACTATAGTTTCAGGTAGCAGCCTGAGAAAAAAGGTGAGAGAAATCAGGGAAGATTCTATATGCAAACTAAAGCCAGCATTATATATTTTCCCTGGGGGATTGCATCAACTTGCTGAGCCCCATGATAATGGAGTCAGCCCCAAATGACAACAGGCCGGCTCTGATTATAGGGCAAGGATCTTCCTGCGTCAATTACGACTGAATAACCACTAGTTAGGGATCATGAAAGGGCCGACATTAGACCAGTGGGGATGAGGAAAGACTTTCTGATTGCCAGGGATGGAAGCAAAGGCAGTCAGAGTTGGGGACACTTTGTCAAGCCCAAACCAAAGCCATCAGAACATGACGTTTATGACCAGAGGCGAGGGGAGGGGGTTGTGGTTGGGGAGATTGTTGGTGAACCATCTGGTTTAATTTGGAGGGAAAAAAAACTTCTCCTCAGAGAGTCTTGATAATCAGTCACACTGTGGATGCTGCAGATAGTCTATGATAGGAACAAGGGAGGAATTTACTCAAAGCCAATTATTGTCATTTTTATTTTTTTATTTATTGCTATGGGGCAAGAGACAGAGAAAGGGAAAGTGAGAAAGCACTCCCTCAGGGGAATTGCTATAATTCCTTCTTTTTCATTCTCCTCTCAGGATTTTGGGCACACACACACATGCACCAGTGTATTTTCCAATCCACTGGGTTCAGGACTTGAACTGCATAGTTGGCCATGTCAGATCCAGCTATATATATATTTTTATTTTTTTGAGAGGTTTTTTTGCTATAGGGCACATGTGCTCTCCAGAAAGACAGAGAGAGAGAGAGAGACAAAGAGAGAGAAAGTGAGAAATCATCCCCCAGTGGGGGATGGCCATGCCACAATCCCTTCTCCTCCATTTTCCTCTTAGGATCTTGGGCACACACACACACACACACACACACACACACACACACACACACACACACCTGGCATGAGTTTAAGTCACCAGATCCAGGAATTGAACCGCGGTCAACTACATGGGAGTCGAACGACATAGCCATTACACCAACTGCTGGTCCCAGATCCAGCTGTCTTAACCACCAAGCTGCCTGGCTGGTCCTTGCTGTCATGTTTAACTTAGCACTCTGGTTCTTGATAAATAGAAATGTGTGTGTTAAGTCACATAGGGAGACTCCTGGCTCTCACATTACACTCTCCAGTTCCAGGGGTTTTCTGCTGTAAACCCACGTGAACCACGATTATCTCAATATTTTTTCTGGGCTTGAATGATCTTCTCACTTTATATCTCAGTCTATATTTTGAGCCATTTTTCCTCTTTACTTTTGTTCCATATGGGAAAACTTAAATACATTTTTCTTTAGAGGAGGTGGTTGTAAAAACTTTCTTTAAGTCAGACCATCTGTTGGGGTGGAAACCTTAGACTTTTGTCTAGAAAGTGGAATTTCTTTTTCTCATTTTCCCCTATTCTTTGGAAAATCCAGAAAACAAGAACAACAAAAATCCCAAAAGAAAAAAAAAAAATAAAGGAGATTTGGAAATGAGAGAAATCAAGATGCCTAAGAGATATTTCAGAGGAACTTGGTGATCTGTCAGTTATCTGAAGGGATGCCTAAATGAAGAGTGAGTCCAACTACCAAGGGTGTTCCACTGGACTTGGAGAGCCAATGGTACATGTTACGTGCTTCTTACCTAGAACGAGTGTGCCGTTTCTCAAGGAAGTCCCAGGTTAAAAACAGAGGGAGAGGGTTCGTCCCATTTCAGCCAGATCATCTATTTTTACAGGTGGGAAACTATGTAAAATTTTATTTATTGAAAGAATTCTATTGTTTACACAGGGAAAAGCTTGATCATCGCTAGATTAGTGGTTCTTAAACTCTAATGTGCACGTGAATCAACCAGAATTCATTTATTTTATGTGGGGTTGGTGTTAGGGTCCAGGGGACACCAAAATACAAAATTCTCTTTAGCAGGTAGACTCTCAGAGCAGAGAAAAGAGAAGTTCCTTAGGAATCAGGATTAAAGATAATTTTTCTGGGGCCTCATAGCATTGAAAGTGAGTGAACTTAATGTGACAGTCCTTCAAGAGGACTTCCCTACCTCCTCCCTTCCTCACTGCTGCTGGCTAGAATGGTAACACTGCCCTCGTGTTGGGAAAAAGGACTGAGTTTTTATTTGTTTAATTGCCAGAGAGTGTTTATGAGAGAGGAGAGAGAGAGAGAGAGAGAGAGAGAGAGAGAGAGAACGAGCGAGCCAGGAGAAAGTACTTCCCAATGGGGTGTGGTTACTCAGTAACCTCTTTTTCTCCATTTCTCCATCCTGTTGGGATTTGAGGCATGCACACACACACACACACACACACACACACACAGTGTGCTTTCCAAGCCACTGGGACCGGGACTCAATTGCAGTTGGCTCCATGAGATCTGACCTCCTTAGGGCTGGCTGGGAATAGAGGCATTTGGTCCTGCTGTCTGGTATCAGTAGCAACAAGGAGAACAACCATTGTGCCGTGAGGAGTTCTAAACATGTCAATGTCTAGAAGCTGTGTCCTCCAGCCTCAGTAGACTCTACCCAAGGTTCCACTCCAATAGGGAGTCCAGAGAATTTGTAAAATGGACTTTCTCAAATGGACTTACTCCTTGATCAGCGAGGGCTCTATTTTAAGAGAAGAAAGTACAGAAAAGGATGTAATGTGGGACCAAAGTCAGATTATTTAATTGCTAAACAAAATGAAGCTCATTTCATACCCCAAGTCAGCAGGATGTGTTGGTCTCATTATTAGACCTTATCTTGTCACTATTTTATTCCACATCAGCAATTTCAAACTCAACATGACCCAGTTGCTGGTGGTCCACAGGGCACTTTTTAAAACCCTGCTCCATACAGTAATGAGACAGCCTGAGCTGCAGCCCTCAATCTGTATCATCAGAAACAAAACCTGACATTGAAAAATCATGGATCAAAGAGTAAAAGTAGAATAAAAATCAGAAGGTCAGAAAATAAAGACATACAAGTTATCTCAGCCCCAGGACCAGGGACTGAAGAAGGGCAAGTGAATGGGAAGTTTCCCCATAAGAATGAGCACTGAATTCCACTTCGTATTTAGAGCTCTGACTCCCTGATTTTCTTTACAGGTTGAGGCTGAATCTAGTTATAATCAACTTTAAAAAGTGAACTTTTATTACTAAAAATGTCAAGAAGAAATAACTATGAAGCTTTTCTAAGAACCGAGTGCAATCCCTGGAGTTAATATGAAAGAAACAAACAACGCAGATGAAAGAGAAAGAGTCAGCTCTCTGTGCATGTAAAAGAGAATGGGGAAGGAAGAAAATGATGAAACAGGAGAGCAAGGACTCTCATTTTCTATCATTTGTTGTAAAATGCTGGCTTAATCTATGAGAAAGGTTCTGGAATATTATACCCATTTTATAGAATAGAAAACCGAGAGTACATAAAAGGCAGCAATAAACCCTGCTTTCATGGAGTTCCTGATCCACTGAAATCTTGTTACTCAAGATGTGGTCCACCAGTGAGCTTCCTTGGGAACATGTTAGAAATGCCAAGTTTCAGGTCCCAACCAGGTCCACTTGAGCTAGAATGTTCTTTTTAAGCTGGTCCTAGGCCACTTGGGTGTCTATTGAAACTCTAGAAGGTTCATGAAGCACCAAAGCAAAGCAAGTTGGGAAGAAAGTGGGAATGGGAGCTGGCAGCCCAGGCAGAATACAGGCTGTGTGCAAGAAAGAAGCTACCTGGATTTGTTCAGGAAAAAGAGATAAACCAGAGCAGAAGGAAAACAGGGAGAGAAATACTTGAAGCCGGGCCAGTTGCTTGGGTGTTTCTGCATCGCTGCCTATTAAGAGCTGTGAGAGATCTCACGGAGCCTCAGCATCTGTTTCAAAAGACTGTCATGAAGACCAAGAGTTAAAACATGCGAAGTGGCTTAGCAGAGTATTTGTACACAGCAAGTCCTAAGTTTGGTGGTTATTGTAAATAGTTCCTGTCCTTACTATCCCTACAATGTAGCTGTCCTAAGGGCTTCCTGAGTGAGACTCTCTCAAGGAGTGTGCAGTTGGAGTGAAGTCTAGGTTGCTAAGACTGAAAGCCAATGCTTACCAGGACACTTCCTCATCACCCTGAAAACCCCATCCATGTATTTCTTTTCACATTATTGTTAGTATGTATAGTGTTACCTTTCTTTACATAACTAGTAACAGTAATAATTGCCAGTGTTTGTTGAATATCTCTTACATGACAGGTGCTATGTAGAACTTTCACAAGCATTATTTCAAATTAATTTTCTAAAGATACCTATAAAGTTTTGAGTAACTTTACCTCTATTTTCACAAATGGGGAAATTGAGGCTGCATGGACAAATAAGAAATCCAGCTGTTGATGCTGAGGGAGAGGCCTGGACAGGATGCTACAGGGATGTAGAAGAGGGTTGCAGAAGAGGGTCTCCTGATGCACAGACCTTACCCCACTCCTTTCTACCCCCAACTCAGATGCCCATTTTCCAGTGCCCAATTCTATCTCTGTGGTAGGCAGAATCCCTACCATGGCTTCCCAAGATTCCCATCCCCTGGTTATTTAGTAAAACCCTATTCTAGGGACTGTAGTCAAGGGGGTTTGCAGATGTAATTAGAAGTCCAAGTTAGGTGACCTTAACACAGAGAGAGTAACCAGGTGGGCCTGGTCCAACCAGATGAGCTCTTGGAAGCAGAGGGTTTTTCACTGACTGTTGGCAGAAAGGAAGTCACAGAGATTTAAACACAAAGACAACGTGACATACTATTGCTGGCTTTAAAGATGGAAAAGGGGTGTGATGAGGACAAAAGAGG
The DNA here is from genome assembly GCA_026018925.1 of Tupaia tana. Classification (NCBI taxonomy): domain Eukaryota; kingdom Metazoa; phylum Chordata; class Mammalia; order Scandentia; family Tupaiidae; genus Tupaia; species Tupaia tana. The sequence continues at coordinate 7,983,532 of JAKSZU010000018.1, forward strand.
GGTATCCAGGAGCTGAGTGATCCCAGCTCACAGCCAGGGAAGAAACAGACACTTCAACCCTACCACCAGAAGGAATTGGATTCTACCGACAACTCAGATGAATTTTGAAGCAGATTCCTTCCCAGAGCCTTGAGATAAGAGGCTAGTCTTTCAGACACTCTGACTTTACCTTTGTGAGACTCTACGTGGAGAATTCAGCCAAGCCTACCTGGACTTTTGAGCCGCAAGAACTGTAAAATAAGAAGCAAGAGTGGTTTAAAGAAACCAACTTGGGGTAATTTGTTACACAGCCACACAAGACAGATATTCAAAAACACATTACAGTATACTCATACAAGAGAACTTCAGAGAGTTCATGACAAAATGGAGTTCAAATATGAGTTTTTTGGTGCAAAGTTTTTGAAATCCACATATTTATTTGTAATATACATTGTTATGAACTTTTTGAAGATCCCATGTACCATTGAGTTTTTGCTCTGAATCTTTCTTGTGGGATCAAAGGACATTATTTTACTTTCTCTCAAATAAGTAAGCATGATAAGTGATTAAAATGTTTTCTAGGGACCAGCAGATGGCGTAATGGTTACATTACTGAACTCACATGTAGTTGATCATGGTTTGAGTCCCTGACCTGGCAGTTTAAAACTCTCACCGAGCATGTGTGCTTGAGTGCCCAAGATCTTGAGAAGAGAATGGAGGAGAAGGGATTGTGGCATGGCCATCCCCTCTTAGGAGTGAGTTCTCACTTTCTGTCTCTCTGGCAAGTGCTCACACCCTATAGCAAAAATATCTCTCTAAAGAAAAAAAAATGTATGTATATGGTTTTTTTTTTTTTTTTTTTTTTTTTTTTTTAATGAAAGAACGAACAGAGAATAGAGTTTTCTGCTTTTGATCACAGATTCTGGCACTGGACTTCTCAGATTTCAAGTCCAAAGTCCAATTTCCTCCCTTAGGAACAGCTCAGCCTCCATTTTTTTTTGTTGATGTTGTTATTTGTTTGTTGGTTTTTAATCAATCTCTCTGGGCCTCCCTGTCTTCAACCATAAAATTGGGATAATAATAGGGTTGTCAGGAGGATTAAATGTTATAATACTCATAAAGCATTTGACTCATTGCCCGGCACGTAGAGATCGCATAATGTTATCTGTACAGTGATCTTTACCTGGGTGGATAAATGAATGGACAAACTCCATTGAGAAGAAGATAAGATATCATCGCCACTAACACAGCTCTCAGGTTTTGAAACTCTAGCCTTGTTTGTACTAGTAGGCATCACAACAGTAGGCATTCCTGAATCTGGAATCCTGATAGATGATTCCCTCGGTAGACCCTGGGACATAGGGCCAGATCCTAAAGGAAATGGTTGGACAACCCAACTGCAGACCACTTGGAAATGGGAGAGCCACGTGGCTTGGCCTGGGATGCTCCCGCATATGTGGAAACTGCTGCTAATTCGGTCAGCACACTGCTGGCCTCAGGGGTTAGGTTGCCCACAGGGGTCCCCTGAATAACAGAAATGTCAACTGAGTCATATCCATTGAACCAGCAGCCCCAGGTAGACAAAGCCAGACATCAGCAGTAGCCTTGTTCACAACTGTTTATTTCAGGACCTGCCAGGAGTCGAAGGGAGAAGTCTACAAGTACACACCTGTTTTTATTGAGTGTGTATTACTCCTTTCCTTGTAACATTTATAGAGGTCACTTAACTTGGTGCAATGTACTTATGGCTTATGTTGTAACTTTAAAAAGTTCTATTCTACATTTTCCAAGAAAAATGTACATCAAAAGAGAACAGTTTTGTCAAAAAAAAAAAAAAAAAAAAAAAAAAAAAAAAAAGGCTATGTGTGTGTGTGAGAGAGCGGGACAGATTGAAGATAAACAAGCACCCAGGCATACCCAGGCACACAATAGCAATTGGATGTTTTAATTAGAGCTGGGTGCAACCTGACATCATAAAATCGACCTCGCAGGGAAAGGAGGGCTCCCTCCACGCCCAGGCAATGACGGGAGCCTCTCCTGCAGCCGGCATCCAGCTTTGGCAAAGCTGCTCATTCCCCCGACATGGCCTAGTATTTGCAGAGCTGTCATGTAGATGCTGCTTTTACCTTTCCCCCCCATCTCCCTATTCTCTAATTTTAGCAAGTTAGAAAACATTGTGGCACGCTGCAGAGGAGGAGGCTGAACAATTTGTAAATAACTGGCAAATGCCAAGATCCATTTCAGCGGAGGAAAAAAACAAAAACAGAAAGAATGCAGTGATATGTGGTCCCTGTATGGGTGACCATTCAGGGTCTGGTGCACAGAGGAAGGAACAAAAGATGAGAGGGCTGGCTGGAACAATGGACTGTCACAAATGCCGTGTTATGTAACTGGGTTGTCTGAATTCACAATTGTGAAAGTGATGATTGTAGGAAGAGGCCTGTCCTCCTGGTCCATGGTAGGGGAAGCAGACTCCTGTGCACCCACCCATCTGTCCCAGGAGCAGGCTGTTTCTCCCAAGTGATGCCAACAGCTGGCATTCAGGAGAGAAGGGCTGGCTTACTCCAGAAACTGCCAAGGTGCTCAACAACTGTGTTCAACTACACTTTGCAATGTTTCTAATAAGAAAAAAGGCAATGAGCAAATTAGATACCTTCTTCTCTGCAGCAATTGGCTGTTTGAAAATGACCTCTTTCCATTCAGTGCAAGCTCCCTGAGCTCTCACGGGATCATCTGGCTACTGCATTGGGACTATAGTTCACATATTGCACATACTTATGTGCATATGAATGAGCAGAAAGCTCATGATATGGGGAATCAGGGAAAGCTTCCTGGAAGAGGTGAACTTAGAAGATAGTATGGCCAGGGGTACGGTAAAGACACCTCAGTGATTCTGACAGTTACTTTCCCTTTCAGTGTATTACACATTGGACCCTATTAACCCAGGCATGGGCAGTGAAAGGAGAAGAAGAAAGTTTCCCTTGCCAGTTTCGTGTTGAACCACCCCTATGTGCAAGCCTGAGCTAGAGCCACACCCTGGCAGCTCATCTTAGTCTCTACACATCTATATTCCCTCTGCCAGGCACACCTTGCTGTCCTCTCTCTGCCCGCAACTATCCTCAAACCCAGTTAGAGTCTCCCCCTTCAGGCATCCTTCCACCCATCCCTTGTAGGCTAACATGTCTTCTTTATTGGTTCCAACACCTTATAGGTTTAACTGCAAGCCTTTCCCCACACACCATCGTGGTCCATTTGCAAAGCTGTCTCCTTCACCAGACTGTACCCCATTCCAAGGCCAACACCAGGTCTTTCCGCATCTGTATCTATAAGGTTTAACACGAAAGGTGGGCTTCATATGTCTGGGTAAGAAGGGTCTTTATCCTAAACCCTAAGTGATTGCTAACTTAGAGATACATGCTGAGACCTTTTTTCCCCATTGGTGAGGCTGTGCCATTGTGTGTTTAAGCTAGACATGCGGATAGAGCGTGACTCTGATTCTTCAGCTATCCCACCTACCTGGGCGACTCATCAGGCTGTTAGAAGCAACGTGCAGTTCGTACTGGCTGCCCTTGTCAGAAAGATGAGCTTTCTAGGCAAGAAGGTCCAGGAACAAGAAGAGATGTGCTCTCTCACTGGTGTCCACGGGTGGAAGAATACAGTAGGTGATGTGATCTTGGTGACTATGATAACTTGAATGCGCCGAGGGATGCTCCACCCTTTTTTTAAAGCTTATTACTTCCATGATAGAGAGAGAGAGAGAGAGTGAGAGAGACAGTTACCACCAAGGAGGTCTTTATGCCCTGATCCACCCTCAGTCTCAGCCCTAGTCATAGGCATGTGTGTACACCCAGAGAGTCCCAGGACACAAATCCAGGACCCTCCCCATGTAAGTCCAGTTGTATTTTCACTGCACCACTGCCTGGCTCCATGAGTGCTTCATTCTTTTACTTGGTTAAGCCTCAGAACACACACAGAAGGTAAGTATGGTTGTTATTCTCATTCACTCCAAGAGTGAAATGATTTGTCTAAGATCACACAGTTGAGGAGAGCAAGCAACAGAGCCAAGAACCCCATCTGAGAGCTCAAACACACTCCTTTCTTAACATCACTCCATGTCACTTCAAGTGCATAAACATGTACACACTTAAGTGTAGAGGAACACATAGAATTGGGTGTATTAGGTGTGTTTGTATGCATATAGGTAGGAAGGTGTATGCTAGATGTATCTGACTTGGCCTGTCCACGTTAGAATGCCTGCAGGTGTATACGCACCTCTCTCAGCTTGGAAAAAGCATCAGGATCTGAATACAGTTAATGTCAGCAAGGAGAAAGTTTCCCTCGGGTGGTGGGAAGCTGGGTCCTTCACTTCCTTGGCCACTTTGAAACAAGAGCACATTAAACAGAGTCTGCACTAGACTGGGTGGGGATGCTCGCCCTATCATAAGCAGTGCTGTGGAGAGAACTTTCAGATTATGGGAGGAAAACTTGCACTAGTGAAAACTTGCTCTTCAGTGGTACATTTACATTTAAACACACCCTGTCATTTTTAATTTCAGGCACTTGGCACAATCACCTCCTGAGAAGCAGACTTTATTTGTAAAGTCTGCTTCAAGACAGGTAACATCCGGGCTGCAGCAACCCCATTGCAGACTCCAGGGCCCAGAGGCATATACAAGTGTGGATTGAGCAGCCTGGTGATATATGCAAATTTTACTGTCAGGGGCAACTCAAATGCATCCCAAAGATAGTGCCAAGGGGCATTTTGTGTTACTGGGCCAAGGGCATGTCCCCTGAGACAGGAGTTCTCCAGATTGGAGGTAGGACCACAGAGTGGCTTGTTCAATCCCATTACAGGTGAGAATGCATGGAAGGCAGCTGACAAGGCAGAGGACCTACTGTTTGTCTTATAAAGACAAACTATGACAGTTCAAAGGAAGAAGCGAATGTCCCCTATGTCCTATCACAATTCCACAAGCCTGACTGAAGGCACAGATACTTGGCTGGTTTCATTTTTGCTTTATTGTCAGAAAGTAAACTATTTACTCCCATATTTTTTCCCTTTTGTTTCATTTCATATTGTTTTCCATTATTCCAATTTTCAGGTTAAAGATTATTTGCAAAGCCTTCAATGATACCAGTCAAATGAAATAGGCTGTATCTTTGTTTCTACTCCTCGCACCTCCTTGAGGCATCCTGTAGTGTGGACAAAGGCCATATTTATCAGAAGTTCCTCTCTGAAATGAAAGTGAACAGCCTCTCTCACAGCATCATGCAATCCAAAAGAAGTTTTCAAATGTCTGCTGTGGGTCTAGAGCCATGAAAAGCCTCATTGTTTTGCTCAGGAGGACACTGAACTTGGGGTTTGGAGACATGCCTGAGGCCACTCAGAAAAGAGAGGGACACAAATCCAAGTATGACTGGCAACAGTTTCCACTCAGGACCTTCGGTGGGCCATAGGATGATTTGGAAGGAACATCCGTAGTGGAGGATCAATTACGAAAGCAGAAATCCAGAAACAAAATATAAATATCAGGTCAGGAACATAGTATGGCAAAGGAGAACAGTGACTGTTTTTTTTCACATTCTGAAGCAATGCTTTTGCACTGTAGAAAATCTGAAGGTAAACGGTCTTGTATAAAGAAGAAAGTTTTAAAAATGTCTAAATCGGGGGCCAGCAGATAGTGTAGCAGCCATGTCACTGGACTCCCACATAGCTGACTGCAGATCGAGTCCAAGGACTGGTGGCTTGAAAATCACAATGCGCGTGTGTATGTGCATGCTCAAGATCCTGGGAGAAGGGATTTCAGTGTGGCCATCCCCCATGGGGGGTGATTTCTCTCACTTTCTTTTCACTGTTTCTGTCTCTCTCTGGTGAGCACTTGTGCCCTAAGGCAAAAACTTTACATATATATATATATACATACACACACACACACACACACACACACACACACATATATATATATTTACATAACACAAACATAGCCTAGATTTCCTTCTAGTCTTTTTTCTACTCATCTATGAGTGCTATTAGTGGAGCTGGAGGAAGGCTGTGAGCTTCAGCTGGCTGTGTGGTGGACAGCAGTGGATGTGGTGTCTTTGTTATCGGTACTGGGGACATACACAAAAGAAGTTTTTCCCCACCACTACGATGACTTTCCTATTTCTAAACTCACACTCAATACCTTTAAATTGAAATGCCTTCATATCTATGGATATCATTCTTAAGACAAGAAAAGCACTTCTTTTTTTTTTTTTTTCAGTTTTGCAACAGGGTGCATGTGCTTGCCAGAGAGAAAGAGAGAGGGGGAGAAATACAGAGAGAAAGGGGGGAGGGAGAGGGAAAGTGAGAAATCATCCCCCAGGGGAGATGGCCATACCACAATCCCTTCTCTATTCTCCTCTTGGGGTTTCGGGCATGTGTGCACACATGCCTAGAATGATTTTCAAGCTGCTGGGTTCAGGACTAGAACCACGCGGTCAGCCATGTGTCATCCAGTGCCTTAGCTACAACCCAAGAAACACTAGGGATTGCCAGGTACATCAGAAGCTGAGGAACCAAGGAAGGGCTCTGCCCAGGTCTCATGGGGAGACTGGCCCTGCAGACACTCTTTGACCACTAGGACTGTTAGAAAATGTTGGGCTGCAGATTTTAAGATTAGGAGCCCATGGCACTGGTCGTAGAGGGGGCACATTTGTTCCTGTACATAGCACTGTCCTAGGATTCTGATGCAGAGGCCAGTTAACTGCACGGAACCATTATCAGTCAGAGGTCCTCATTATTGGCAAAAGTGAGAAAGGTTAGTCCCGTGTTGGGGGCTTATTAAAGGACCCGCCTTATTAAAGAACCACACTTTCAGCAAATCAATCCATCTTCATTGCGCACCCAAATGGACTCTGACAATTCTGAACATGCTTCGATACCCTAGTCTACATGGCTTTGGAAATGCCTCTCCCCCACCTGTATCCCCCTCAGTGATATTTCTCCCTTAAATAATTCCTACCTCCCTTGATGGAGTTCAGGTTTTAACTTCTGCAGGCAGCTCCTCTTTCTTTTCCATGGCTGACAGTCTCCTCTGGCACAACGCCTTGCACTTTGTGATTCAAGAGTCAATTGAGTCAGCATCACCCACACAAGAGTCAGCTCCTATTGGCTGACAGCATGTTACCTTCACCCTGGTATCCCAGGACCTAGAGCTGAGCACAATGTTTTGTGTATGCACACCTGTGACTTAGAGAAAATGAACGAATCTATGGCAAGTTTGATTCTTCTGAGCTAGGCCAAGGGATTTCATGAACCAAGGAATCCCTGCTGCTCTGCCAATTGCATTAAAAATAAACACACCAGTTAGATGTGCTGGGCCATTTGCTGTCAGCCTGTGGTTCATTTTACCATGGGAAAGTCACTGAGCTGGTATCCGGAGTCCCCAGTGCTGAGCACATGTCCTCTGCCCATTAAAAGGATCCCCCCCCCAACCCCAAGTAATTACAGGGTAAATGACTTGTTAAATCTGGAGCCCTCACCATACATCTCCCGACATGCAGTTCATATTCCTTGGGCAGTTTATCGCACTTTCGGGTAGTACATATTTTATAGAGAAGGGAGAGCTCTCCAATTAATAGTAATTGTGATCGAAGTGGTAATGCTTGTCTGCAGCCTCATCCCACTAGAGGAGACTGGAAGGCCCATGTTAATTGCCACAAAGAGCTAGCCTATCTGCGGTGGTATATAAATAATAAATTAGAGGAAGGAGAGCACTGCAACTGTTACGGTCTTCCAGGAGGTACGGATATTTATGTAGTGCTGATTGCTAAAAATCTTCTCCAAGTAATTATTAGTAAAAGTGGAATGTCTACATTTGTAAGAGAATTTTAATTAAAGGGAAGGTGACGCTCATTATGGAGAAGACGTAGTGTTTGGGGATTAACATGCAGGTCCAGAACCAGAGCGTCGGGGTCTGAATGGCTCTCTCTGCTGCCGCCTGGACAACGGCAGGATGCTCAAGTCCTCTGGGTTCAATTTCTCCCGATTTTTAAACCGGGGAAATAAAGCAGTTAGCAGGGCTTGAGGTTCCACTGGATAAACAAGCCATACAGTTGGAAATTTCTTGTCTAATTCAACTCAGGATTGTCCAACAAGACTGAGCCATATATTCACTTTTGAACCTTGGCGTCTTGAAGTGTATTATTTATTTGAATATCACTCTTTTTATGTTAGCTTCATCTATGAGACCAAATATGCAGGAGGACAGGGAAACATTTCTGGTATATCACAGACCTTCAATAATATTATGAGATCAACTTCTATTAGTTTAATTTCCTTCGGGGTAACTCACTTGGCTCTGATGATTCAGAAATAAGTAGGGCTTTGTTCTCGACCCTAAGCAACTCACCATTTGCAGCTGAAGAGTTACTCTCAATTCATGATCACTCTTCATTTCCACAGCAAATATAGTGATTCTGAGCAGTTTTATTTATTTGTTTTGGGGTAGCACGGATTCCTTTAAGGAGCTGATACAGGCTATGCAATCTCTTTTCCAAAGCTGGACATGTTTTGTGTGGAATTTCAAACATTTCCTGATAGTGACCATCAATATGCTTTCTGTTAAGGACCTAGAAGGCTGGACTAAGGAGGTTTCCAGAGCTGGGTGAGGGAGACAGGGAAGCAAACGGCTCTAGGCGACGTCTGATGCCCAAGCATTATGGTCAGGCTCCCTCTTCCCGGGCAGGAAGACAAGTTAATTTCAGACCCAGCTTATCCCGTTAGCTATATGCCAAAGAGGAAGCTCTTATATTCCGGACATGTATCCATCAACAGATGGTCAGGAATTCTTTTTGGCCTGTGGGAAACAGTGCCCAGCCGTGTCTGCCAATTATCCCAACTACCCCTGGATATAGGCAGTCAAGATGTAATAACAGTTAAAGGAAATAGCATTTGAAAAGGACGGACAGCACTCAAACAGAAGAGGTGATGTACAAGGAAGTAGACTTAATAGAGGAAACAGATAAATTTATCTAATATCTCTGAGTGATTTAGTGGGCTATCATAATATTAAGGCAAGGACAATTTGACTATTAAAAAGTGTTCTTAGCAATAAAAACAGCTAGTTAAGGGAATGACTGGTAGGAAAAACACAATTAAAGATTAAATGGTACACTGGAATGGGGGTGGTAACCTTTTTGTTGAAGGGCTGGAGAGTAAATATTTTTCACTGCATGGGACCTGAAGTCTTCGTGGTAACTATCTCACTCTGTCTTTGTATTGTGAAGATGGCCACAGACAATGCATGGCAGACAGAGGTTAGACTGTTTTAGTAAAATCTTATTAATGAGCACTGACATTTGAATGTCATGTAAGTTTCATATGTTGCTAAATATTATTATGATTTGAAAAGTTTTCTAATAATTAAAAATATTGAAGTTATCGTTAGCTTGTGGATGTTAGGCTGGGTTGGATCTGCAGGCTATAGCTTGTTGATCTTTGGCATAAAAGATGGGGAAGATTTTTTTTTTCTTAAATCCATCTGAAACAGACCCAGCTGCAGTGATGATTGTGCACCGTTCTGCAATACAGGAAGCACACGGGAGATGGGGGTTTGGGATCCAGGTTGACTGTACCTACCAGTGTGTGTGCTTGTGTCTGTGGCCCTGGCTGGCTGGAAAATCTAGGGAGAGAACTGCTCTGAGAGTCCTGTTGAAGGTGTTTGCTTCTCTCTCTCTGTTCTGTATCTCTTCATCTCTTGTTCATGAAATAAATATACTTGAATAAAAATCCATGAAAAGCAAAGATGTAGAACTTGGGGAAGATATAAGAAAAACAGAAGAGAGTTAAGGAGTTTTTTTTCTCATTGAAATGAACAACACATACCACTTTTTCTTTTTGCTCATTCATTCTTTCATACTCACTATTTTATTAACTAGCAAGTAAATAGAGCTAATTCATTGGCCACTGTGTGCTAACAGATATGCTATGTCTATATCTCATTTTCCTAAAAGATGACTATTATTGCAGTTTAAAGATGAGGAATCTGATATTGCAAGGAAAAAGTAACTCAGCTGAGAACCACAAGTGCTCGAACTTGAGACTAAGAATTGACTCTAGGTCTGTAGATTTCCATAGCCTGTTCTCATTCTACTTCAATCACGTAAGGGTGTTAACAGTTCTCAACCCAGTCCTGGGATCAGTGCTTTCTTTTTTAAATTTTTATTTATTTATTTATTTTACATTTTTAAAAATTTCATTCTCTCTTCTACATTCAGTCACATTATTTAGCTTGCTACAGGGCACGTGCGCTAGCCAGAAAGACAGAGAGAGACAGAGAGACAGAAAGCGAGAAATCACCCCTGGGGATATGGCCACTCCGCAATCCCTTCTCCTCCATTCTCCTCTCAGGATCTTGGGCACACACACACACATGCACCCGGTGTGAGTTTAAGCCACCAGGTCTGGGACTTGAACTACGGTTTACTACATGGGAGTCCAGCGACATAGCCAACTGCTAGCCCCAGTGCTTTTTATACTCTATCTCATTTATTGTATCTCATTTATTAACTCAATGGACTATAATTGACAAGATCAGTGATTAATATGCAAGTTCATCCTATACAGCTTGTAAATGGCAGAGCTGGGAATCAGCGTTAAGAATCTAAATGTACAAAGCCACAGACCAATTTGTTAGCATTAGCAAGTTAGTGACATGGCCTCATTTCAGTGGTGCAGGCAGTAGGGGCATTGTTGCTTGATGCTGGAATCCATAAAGGAAGGCTCAAAGTTTGAGTTCCAGGTCTAGTTGAACATGCCTATTGCACATGCAGCTGTACCAGTAATCCCAGCTGACTTAGGATAGGGCTTAGGATAGGATTGCAGTGTGAAGCTGTAAAGGGTTCCCATCTCTCTCTCTTTCTCTGTTTCTCTGGAAATAAATAAGTAAACATTAAGAAAGAAAAAAAAAGAAAGTAATTTAATTACTCAGATGATTTTTAAATCTATAGAAATTTAACTTGCAAGGTCATACCAATGTCAAGAATGCCTTTATATAGAAGTAACAATAGCCAACTTGTTTGATCCTTGCCCTTGGCCAGGCACTGGGTACAGGGTGTATCAGGTGTCATTTCCACAATGGCCACATGGTGGTAAGTACGACTGCCATCTTAGTTCTGCCAATAGGAAACCAAGACTCAGAGGCTAAGTGACTTAAAACTCTGAAAGTAGCTTGTATTTATTTGTTTGCTTGTTTATCATCATTTCTCTCCTTCAGAACATATACTTCATAGGGAAGGGTTTTTGTCTAAGAAGATGTTATATTCCTCGTATTTCCAACAGTGCCTGGTGCAAAAGTAGATAATTAAAATATTTGTGAAATAAATGAATGAGTAAAGGAAGGAATAAGTGAGTGGATAAATGAGCAAACTGGCCCTCCGTTATATGGTGAGTAGGTATAAGAGCAGGAATGGTGTGACCACCCCACCCCCATTAACAAGCCACAACTCTACGAAATCTAAACAGAAGTGTGAAGTATCACCAGCAATCAGGAAGAAACAAGAAATAAATAGGAAAACAAGCATCTCTAGATTTATAGAAAGCTGTGAAAATAGCATACATGTTTTGAAAATCCAACTTCCATACTCAAAGACATCCGATCTGCAAATCCAAGTACTTATGCCCATGATCAAGACATAGCCATGGTTATTTTCTAAACCACATCATGTTTTCTTAATGTATTTTAAGCAAAGCAACTCATATAGGAAGAGCTTCATAAATATTAGCTGCTGTTAGGGTTAGTGCAAGGCGATGAGAGGTGGTTTGTTAGTGTGCCAAAGGAGAGTCACGTAGCAACGCTGTCTGTAGAGGTCACAGAAAAGGCATCTACACTCAGAGAAGTCAGAAGGGAAAGTGAAGGAGGGAGGAAGAAAGGGAAGAGGAAGGGAGAGAGGAGGGGAAGGAAGAAAGAAAAGAGAAGGGGGAAGTGTTGATTTGGCCCAGTGGATAGGTGTACTTAGAAGATTTAAGTAAACCTTATATTGAAGCTGGAAAAGTCTTGAAAACTTGTAACAGACGCTGATGAAATGCTCTTGGGACAGGAAATTGCTGTCACAACTGAACAGAAATTTGGTTGGTCATGTTGGAGATCAGACTTCCTCTGTGGTCCCATGGGGTTTTCTGTAGTTCACAGAGTGGCAGAGACAGTAGTCAAGCTGCCATGGTGGGGAAGTCCTTCGAGCTGCTGTCTTCTTAGCAGGGTTTGGTCAACCTATGGCAGTACTAACTCTAATTTCTCCAACAATAGATGAGCATATGCGACCACATATATATACCTATTCCTACACACACACATACACACAAACTGTATATACATTCCCTTATATACATATATACACTCACATATGCAGACTTACACACACAAATACCCAACCTACACTCTCACATGTACACTTGCACTCTCAAAAAGAGTATAAGGGATTTTCAAAAAGTTTATATAAAATGTGTGTTGTGAAGAAACTATGCAAGGATTTCAAATTTTTTGTACAAAATAAACTCATACTTTATTCTGTTTTTCACAAACTTTTTGAAGTCCCATTATTTACACACAGTCACACACCATTATACATATAAACTCTCACATATGCACACTTTCATATATATTTACACAGTCACACATGTAAATACTCAGCCATGTACATTCTCACTGCACACTCTCAACACACCTACACTCCCACACTCCTGTACATTTGACACACACAAGTACACACAATCTCAGTGACATGGATGAACACACGTGAACATTCTTACATACATAGCTGCAATACACACATGCACTGTACACACTTGTGTATGTATATTTCATGTATACAAATACTCATATCTGCATACATTCACACACAGATGCATACAATCACTCACATCTATACACATTTATATACTCACACCCAAACACACACAAACACACTTGAACACACTTAAGTGTGTTACTTCAGTTAGATCTGAACATGTTACTTATTCACCAACCTTAGAAATCATTTTACCATCCTACACAAAACTTAAAGAACATACTCCATTTTTAACTACTGCCCTGAACTTAGTCGTCTTATAATCAAAAGTTTGTACCCTCTAGCCAACATGTCTCCATTTTCCCTACTCTAGAATTTGTTCTGTGTAGAACTAATTTGGTTAAAGTGAGTCTTCTGGCTATGTTCGGGTACTTGCCTTGTTCAGGTTTTCTTCTTTCTGCCAGAAAGATCTTGAAGAACTAGGTCAGGCAAACTCATCGAAAAGCTAGAAAGAGTTGGGGGAAGGGCCCTCTATCTGGTCAATAACACAGCCATTTGTGTAGCTGCTATTATTCCCTGCCTTTGTATTATTCAGAAATCCATACATTGTGTTTGCCTTTTGTGTCCAGCTCCCAACAAGCCTCCCTTTGTCCCTGTCACAAAGGCCAATAAACTCTGTGTGGCAAATAAGTTTCAGGGACTGCTGGGCATTATGACTAATTGTAATGCAGTCTATATCCTCGAGACTATAAGCTGATATTAGAAGACAATGGCATAGAGGGAGCCCATTGAGTTGAGAGAGTCCCCTAGTAACCCTATGGGGGCAGAGATGGGCAACAAGGAGGCTATTGATGCCGGCAGTCCCAGCAGAGGGCCCGGGCGTGGGGGAGCGGGGTGGCATGACCGCATCGTTAGCCTCAAATGCTGCTTTTGTTTGCCCGACAGTGAAAACTGGCACATTAGAATTAGTTCTGTTTATTTTTTCCAGTTTTATGGAGGTATAATTGACAAGTGAAAGTTGTATCCATGCAAGGTGTACAATATGGTGATTCGATGTATGTATACAGTATAATGATGACCACAATCCAGTTAGTTAACACATTCATCTCCACTCAGAGTTTCTGTTTGTGTGTGCGTATGTGTACTGGGGGGCAATGGGGACACTAGAAATCTGCTCTCTTGTCAAACTTCAAGTAAACAATAGAAAATTTTTAACTGTGGTCACCATGATCCCCAGAACTGAGTCATCTTATAATCAAGAGTTTGTACCCTCTGACTAACATTTTAACATTTTCCCTATGCTAGAATTAGTTCCATGTGAATTGCTCAGGAACTTGGACAAGAAAAAAGAAAGAGAGAGAAAGAGACAGAGCTCTCCAGCCCTCTCCCTAGCCCCTGTGGATCTGCTGCTCTACTGTGCTTCTTGAGATAGGCTTCCATGAAGTCATGATAAGCTTTGATAGATACTAAAAACCTATGGAAGAAGGACCAGCAGATGGCATAATGGTTATGTCACTGGGCTCCCATGCAGTTGACTGTGGTTCGAGTCCCAGACCTGATAGCTTAAAACTCACCAGGTGCATGTGTGTGCATTTCCAAAATTCTGAGAGGTAAATGGAGGAAAAGAGATTGCAGTGTGACTATCCTCCTGGGGGTGATTTCTCGCTTTCTGCCCCTCTTTTTTCTCTGACAAGCGCATGCACCCTAGAACAAAAAAAGTATCTCTTAAAAAAATTTAAAAAGCTATGAAAGAGCAAACTGATACATGTCCATCTCATTTACTAAAATAATATCACTTCTACCTGATTTCTCTTTACTGTGGTACTCGGAGTGTGGCTAGTCTTGGGACATCTGTCCATCCAAGATGGCAACGCAATTGGGTCTGCCCAGACCGCTAATGCTGGATTCCCATGGGAGAGCTGATCATTCCTCTAGAGGTAAATGACACTTGTTTATTCACTCAACAAATATCTAACAAATATCAACCAGGGTTGAGAGATCAGAAAAAGGGCAACCAGTGAGGCTGGCAAAGACCCTTCCATAATTAAAAAAAAATTAAAAATAATAGTATTTATTGGACCTATTATTTTTATTTTGAAAACCATTGAGTACACATTAAAATAATTTCTTTTTTCTTTCTGTCATTAACTATTATTGAGCTAATAACTTTGGCATAGAGTATCCATGGAACAGAATTAGGAATACCCTGGATTTTTTAATACAAATCTTATGTTGTATTACGTTACTTTTTATGTTGTTTTCAATGAAAGTGGACTTCTGATGAAATGATTATTGTTGTACCTTTATTTCTATATAAAATTTATTATTTTATTTTCTGTCCATAATTACTTATTAAACTCCTTTCTCTTTTTATTCACATTCTTACTCAGGACATGGAGAATGGAATAGACCTCAGTTTTTTTACCTATCCTATTTTGTAGGTAAAGGCCAAGAAAGGTGAAGGTGAAGTTGATTCACAGTAAGACACCAAAACATTACTAAAATTCTAAAAGTGTATCTATCTTAAAAACACCTTCAATAGTTGTATTAGATACAAACTGTAATTGTACCTTTTTAAAATCAGTTATAATTTTCCCTTTTATTTAAATTTAAAAAATTTACTACCAGAAGTCATGTGTGTTTATGAGAGAGAGAGAGAGACAGAGAGAGAGAGAGAAATGCACTCCAAAGAAGCATGGTTACACAGTAATCCGTCCTTCTCCATTTCTCCAATATATCAGGATTTGGAGCTTAGCACACACATGCCTGACCTGTTTTTCAAGACCCTGGAATTGGGATTTGTACTGTGATTGGCCATGTGGGATCCAGTTCCCTATGCATAGCACTGAACCACTGTACTTTGGGGTTGGCCAGGAACGGACATTCTATGAGGTGAGAGAGAGAATTCACTTGAGTACAAGTGGCAACCATATTCAGAAATAAAGCTCCTTACAGTGGGAATGGCCTGTTTCATTTGTAGCCCCTGGGGGCTATCACCAGAAAGACTTGAACTGAGAGCCCATGGTGAAATGCATTCTGTTTGAGCAAGTCTCTGAGGAGAGTGTTGGGAGGCAGGAAGGACTCTGAGAAGTTGTGATCTTGGCCTTTCAATGGTGGGAGAGAAGCCAATAAGACCACACTTTTGGGGACGAGGAGAGGGAGTGGTAGGAGATGAGCCTAGAGAGGCCAAGGGCTAAATCAGGTGAGGGGTAACTATCCCTCTGGTCTCTGACAGAGTATCTAGGTCTGTATTCTAGTTCTGCCATTTTCTACTTGTTATCTGTATGGGCAGGGATGAGCTACTGAAAATCCCTGAGCTTTCTTTGATTCGTCTCTAAAATAAATAGATGTCATAACCATCTGACAAGGTGAATGATGGAAGTCCTTGGAGGTCCTAGCTCAGTTTCTGGCATAAACTCAGTGGAAGGACATGCCCCACAACCTACTTACTAGAGCTATTATAATTAACAATAAATGTGGCAATGTTACCTGGTTCCCATATTCCTCTCAAGCCAGGCGCGATGGTTTGAAAAAATTGAAATTTGCTTATCATGGGATTAAGAGGGTGAAAATGTAATTAATCTAACTTTGGTGTTGGAAGGCGGAGCCTTTGGGAGGTGATTAGGGTTAGGTAAGGTCCTTGGGGTAGGAACTCTGTGATTGAGTCCTGGTGGGTTTATATAGAGAGGAAGATCAGAACAGAGCTACGGACACAGACCCGAGCACTTGCCCTCTTCCCAAGTGATGCCCTGTTCAGTCATAGGATTCTGCAGAGAACCCCCACCAACTGGACGTACAAAGCTCCATGACCCTAGACCTCCAAAACTGTGAGCCAAATAAACTCCTACTCTTTTTCAAAAAACTTCTTTTTCTTTATTCATGATAGAGTCATGCATGTGCATGTAAAAGTGAGAGATTCAGGGTCACTGCCTATGGGTCTCATCACGCTGTGATCCTGCTCTTCCAGTCCTCTAGCCCATCAGATCTTAGGTACTTGTGCACATGCCCTACCTATTTAAGGTTGACAGAGCCAGGAATTCAAACCACAGTTGCCATGTGGAACCCAGCTTCTATTGGGCAGTGCATTACCACGGTACCACAGAATCAGTCCAAACCTCTATTCTTTATAAATTACTCAGTGTTAAGTTGTTAGAGACAGAAAAACAGACAGAAACACAAGGGAAAATGTTATAAAGGGCACAAATCTACAGCGTGAGGGGCCTTCGAAGTCCCCATTGTTTGCTAGGTCCACTCTCTGGTGCTAAGTATAAAGAGACCAAGGAAGGCTGAAGACAATTGGAAAAAGGATGCAAAAATGTCGACAGTTTTAATAAAATATGATAGAAAGGGTTGTGTCCAGTGCTGGGGAGTACTGTTGGAGGCAGCCACACAATCGGAAGAGGAGGGGGCTTTTGGGAGCAGGAAGTGTCTCTTGGTTGTGATTCAGGCAGCACAGAGGGGGAAGCAGTGAAGGCTCCACATCCGATAAACCCAGGGGCAAGAAGACACATGCCATCCTGGCATGCCATGAACTTCCTGGCAATACGATCAGCTAGGAATAAAGAACAAAGGGATGATAATAAGAAATGAGGCAGAAGGGGTGGCACCCACAAAGCCCATCTGCCAAGCCAGAGTATGAAGGAGAACAAACTCCAAAGCCAATTTCATTGGCCCTTGTCTGCCACAGTTTGGTTATATGAAATAATAAATGTCTCTTTTTTTCTTTAGCCAGTTGGAATTTGGGTTTTTGTCATTTTCCACATAAAAGATCCTTAAACATGCCTGGGTGAGTAGAAGGCCATGCAAAATACAACAAGCATCCTAAACTCAAGTGTGACCCATCCAGGGCCTAAGAGCCTTTGGTCAGGGCTTTAAGTATTCATCAACCAGTTAATCCAATTTTCAGAAATTAATTACACAGAATAATCTGTCAAGTAGGGTGGGCATGGTGTATGAGTCTATCTTTCTGGCATTTAAAAATTATATAACGTATCTCTCTCCTGGATTATTGCAATTTATCACTGGTCTCCAGGGCCTAGAATCTTGTCCCCCAGTTGCCCCCTGTCCTGGCATTGCACTTTAGACAAATGAATTTTCTAATGTTCAGATTATATCATGCATTTCTTCTCTGCCAGATGGTCCCAGGAGAAGGCACATGGGTTATACAGCTCTTCCTAATCTGCACTCTTGGTCTTTCAGCCACATGTCCCATCAGCACCCTCTATCACACTGCAATTATTTCTAGTTTCTGGAACCACCATGCTTTTGCATCCTCAAACAGCATCAATTCTGATGGACCATATATTTGGAGCCTCATTTTTCCCCTGCCTAACTCTCATTTGTTCTTCAGGTCCCTCCTTTGATGCCACTTCCTCTAGGGGACCTAGAAGAGTAACCTTTCCTTGGATGCTTGAAAAACCACACCTATTCCCAACTGTGTGGCAATGACCTAGATTATTACCCAGTATGTGTCCTCTTTTCCAGGGTTCAGTTAGCTTGAATTTTCCTGCTGCCTTAGCAACATGGTGGGTCACATAGGCATTATGGCTGATAGACAAAGTAGGAAATATTAGAAGTATGGTACAAACAAAACATGGCCCCCATCATCCTCATCTTCCATTCTTAGAAGATAGTTTATGAACAAGAAATGAAGTAAAATCATCTCAGGTAATATGTGCTATAAGGAAAAACTAGATAATAAATTGCAAGTCCATGAGATGGTAGAGGAGATAGGGCAGCCCTTAGTGGAAGTGACCAGAGAAACCAGCTCTGAAGAGAGGACAGTATTCTGAGTGTTGAATGATGAGAAGGAATATCCATGTGTTGACTTAGGGCAATGTATTCCTAAATCTGGCTGCATATTAATTCTAATATGTGGGGAGATTTAAAATGTGTATTCTTAGTTCACTGCATAAAGATTCTGATTTCATTGGTCCAGGTTGATCCCCAGGCATTTTATACTTAATTCTCCATTTGATTCTGATATATAGACAAATTTATAAAGCATTGACCAAGGAGATTGTTTTTTGACTGAAACAAAGCAGCCCAAAGCTTTTTAGAAGAAATAAACTTTGGGTTAAGTGTCGAAAAAGAGGACTGAGAAGCAAGACAGGAAATCAGAAGCCAAAGGTCAGAGGTCAACAAGGCAAAGTCACACTACGTCAAGGAGTCTGAGTTTTATCCTCATTGCAGTTGGGTCATTGAAGCAGTGTCTAGAGTGATAGGATCTGATTTATACCTTTAAAATATCCTGTCTACGGATTCAGTAGGGAGGGATTAAGAGAAGGTATTTTTGGAAGGATTCTAGGAGAGAGGATGGTTGCTTCAACTGGAGTGGGGAAGGGAAGATGCTGAAAAAATTAGACTCTAGAAATAGTCTGAGCATAGACTCATGGCTGGATGGTGAAAGGAAAAGTTGGAATTAAGAGAGACTTTTAAGATTTGGTGTTTGATTAGTGGGGTGGATTGTAGTACCATTAACAGAGATGGAAAAAATTGGCAGAGGAATGTTTTAGAGCTGGATCAGATGAATGGGGAGTTCTGTTTCGGACAAATTGTATTTGAGATTCTTCGTAGATAGCTAAGTGAAGGAATCAAAGGAGCTGTGGGATTGACAAAACTGGAAGCCAAAGAAAGGAGAGCTGGAGATACAGATCAGAGAAGCATCAATAAACATGGGCCTTTAAAGCCAGAGTGGTTCTCAAGAAGTGAGCAGCCCCTATGTTGAATGAAGCTGAGTCATTGACTAAAAGTAACTCATAGAGCTGACCACTGGGGTTGGTATATGTAGTGACCTTCATAAGAGCTGCGAGGTGGCATATGGAAAGAACAGAAACAGAAAGTGAAGGGCATAGGTATGGACAACTCTGGAGGAATTTCAACATTAAAAGAGGGCAGAAAAATTGGGCTTTATCTGGAGGGCATTGTGAGAGATCTTCTATCGTTGTGTTTAAGATGGTTAGTAAATGAAAGTGTGAATCTGTGAGTGGGTGGATGCATGAAAGAGCCAACTGTTCAACCCTTGGGTGAAGCACAATGGGATACATATCATTGTGTGATACGATGTCCACCACACAAAACCTCCGGCCTTGTGGGATTTACAAAATAGATTATTTGGCATTGGCTTATCAAAATACAGTTCATTTATCAAAGGTCTTCATGGAAAACAACCATAAATTTTCCTTTCAGGATTGGAGCTATTTCCAGGTGCTTCCTGGATGATCCAGGTGGGCTCACGAAGGTACTTCCCAGGGAGGCTTGGTACTTTCCTCGCCCAGCAGGCTATCTCCTGAGAAATCCTGTTGCAGGGATCAGGCTGCGTTCCAGCTTGAGTCCATCAATATGCACAGAAGCTCAATGAGATGATTTTTAGGAGAAAAACCACAGCTGGTGTCAATGTTCTTACTGCCTTTTTTTCCCCTATAATTTTCTTTTCCTTTTTCTTACTTTCCTTTTCTTTCATTTATTTTCTTCTCTTTTAAGGTTTTTGCCATAGGGCACATACACTCAGCAGAGAGAGAGAGAGAGAGACAGTAAAGGAAACTGAAAAATCACCCCCGGGGTTGGTCATGCCACAATCCCTTCCCCTCCATTCTCCTCTCAGGATTTTGGGCATGCATGCACATGTGCCTAGTGTAATTTTCAAGTCTTCAGGTCTGGAACTCAAACTGCAGACAGCCATGTGGGAGTCCAGTATCTTAACTACCATACCACCTGCTGGCCCCTTCTCTATCTTTTTGCTTAGAAGAAAAAAAAAAAAAGAAAGAAAAAAAAAAAGAAAAAAGAAACTCAGGAAAGGCAAATGAGCACTCCCCTCTTCCAAAAACCAAAACAAAAAAGCCACCTTTTCATTTCTTGAATTAGCCTAAAGCAAACAACATCAGATCAGGAGCTATGTCCTACAATCTAATATTTGGTGTAACTGTGAACATTTTTACTGCCTGTGTCTGAAACATGTTCTTTGAAGGCTGTTTCATCAATATGTGAAGATTCTGTGAAGTTTCACAGGCCTAGAATAATGAATAACAATTAGGGACATTTAAAAAGTAATATTTTTTCCTGCAATTTGGAAATTGACCTATGAATTTGGTGATGCTCCAATTTCATCAAATAAGTGCCTTCTTCAGTTGAGTTCTTTTCCATTCTGAGAAAAGCCCCCTGAAGGCTGGCAGGCTTACGGGACTTCCTTGCCAGTTTATTGATTTTGATAGAGAAGAAACTCTTGACATTTAATGAAATTTGACTATGTGCATGAAGAAAGTCCAGAGTCATTTTCGCCTACCTAATTACTACATGGAAATCTTTTCTCAAGCACTTTGGGCTAATCATCACGTAAACCACGTTCTCTTAGAGCATTTTTCTAAGGAATTTGGCCTAAATTTCTAAAGATATCTTGAAAATTCATGAAAGAGTGTGCAATTATTATCTACATTATTTGAAAGTAGCAGATAAGTAGGTAGAGAGATAATAAAGCATTAATAGAAAATATATTTTTGGACCTATGATTGTTGTCATAAGAAATAAAATTTACAGTCCAGCTGCAGGGGCTCAGCAATAGTGCAATGATTTCGATGCTGGAGTCATATGGATGGCCAGGAATGGGTTCCCGAGTCAATACGCACACACCAGTGATCCTGGCTTGCTGAAAGGTGGAGGGCGTTGTGTGTGGGTGTGTGACCCTGTTGAGAGTTTCATCTTTCTCTTTCTCTCTGTCTCTCTGTCACATAAAAGAAAGAAATAAACTTTTTTTTTTAAAGAAAAGAAAATTGGGACCAGCAGGTGGCATGGTGGTTAAGGTGCTGGACACTCCCACATGGCCAACCACAGTTCGAGTCCCAGACCTGGTGGTTTGCTTTCTTGCTTTCTCTCTCTCTCTCCTCAAATTAAAATGTGAATGAATACATAAAAAATTAAATAAATAATTCTTTAAAAAAAAAAAGAAAAGAAAATTTATGTTGCCTCCAAGTTCTCTTTGTCCTCTTTCCTTGTTTTTCCACCACCAATAAGCTGCTTTCTTTTGTGGCCTCTCTTTCTTGGATACTGTTACATTAACCATCTGCAAAATGGATGTGGTTCCCCAGTGACCTCTCACAAGGCTGAGTACATTGGGGAGAATTAGAGATATGGTTAGATTGATTTCTTTCCGAAACTGAGCCAAAACACCCTTGGAAGATTTGCTTGACTAATTATGACCAATTTCAGTCATCTCTATTATGAAATTCCTATGATTCTTTGAGAAAGGTAATTCATCCAACAAATATTTATTGAGCATTTGCAATGCTCTTGGAACTAAAATTGGCCCTAAGGAGACAGAAATGGACAAGATTCTTTAGAACTTTAGCTCCAAGATTCTTCTCAACTTAGACTCTAAAAGAATAATTAAGGAAAAAAATGAAATGAAATAAAGGTAGATGTCTGACTCTTCCATTTTCCACTTGTTAGTCTCATGAGATCATTTTGTTTTTAGTGCCCTCACATGATAAACATAGAGGACTTTTAATCATATTTTTTTTAACTATGGCTTAGAGATTGCTTCTCTGATATATCTACAAAATGTTTTTTAAATTGGCTTGACTCTTCTTGAATCAATGATGTAAAACCACCAGGTCCACACAACTCCTCAGGCATTTTGAGGCTAGCGACTGCAAAGCAGAAAATCCCAAATCCAGGCTAATCACTTGCCGTTGGTGTATTGAGCCCACCTAGAGTCACTGGCCCTGTTTATCTACACATGCCAAAGGCAACCTCAGGATTGGTTTTCATGCATTGAGCAAGATCCTAACTAAAATAATATCCAAATGTTCTCAAAGGACTGCTCTCCCAGAGAAGCAAAATCTTTCAACATCCAAAAGCCAATCACATTATTTGGAATTCTTCATCCTTATATTCATTATCTAGGTTAATTCCTACAGAATTCATTATCTGGGTTTATTCCTACAGATCAGAATTCATCCTTATATTCAACATTTTAAGTCTTTATCTCTAGTCTCACCCTTGGTTCACTACATAGAGTTGGATATCAGAATGTATCCTATCAACTCCTCACGGATATTCTGCAACCATGTAACATTAACAGATTCCCAAGAAGTAGCTTGTCTCGTAGACCTGGTATCCACCTCTCCAGACAACTTGGATTTACAACTGTGGTTGCATAAGAAAGTGTCTGGATTATTGAGTAAATTAGTCTGGGGTGAGGTTGGGTATTTGTTTTGTTTTGTTTTGTTTCTTTCTTTCTTTTTTTTTTAAATAAGTTTCCTAGGTGATTATAACACAAAAGATTCAACCATGCCTGTTTCATTTTTAAAAATATTTTTTATTCATACATTAAATTGCTATACATTATTTAGATTGTTTCAAATATCCCTATTTCAGCCTGTATCCCAGGTTAGTTATACCAAAGCCTCTGATAGACCCAAGCATCTGATTTTTTTTTTCCTATAGGATGCATGTGCCTTCCAGAGAGAGAGAGAGAGAGAGAGAGAGAGAGAGAGAGAGAGAGAGCACCAGTGAGAGGGAAACTGAGAAATCACCTCCTGAGGGGAAGGCCATGCCACAATCCCATCTCCCCCACTCTCCTCCTGGGATTCTGGGCAGGCAAGCACATGCCCCAGGCGAGATTCTCAAGTCACTGAATCGGAACTTGAACTGTGAAACTGGCCATGTGGGATCCTGTGCCTTCATCTTCATGCCACCTGCTGGCCCAACACACATATTTTTTTAAAGTTCTCAATATTCTAATGTATAGTCAAAACTGCAGAAACAGTGCCATAATCCTTCTACTTTTTAGCTGTATAATTTTGGTGAGTGGTTGAGGTGACTAAGCCTTAGTCTACTAATCTTTAAATTGGGGATAGTCATTATATCTGTCTTAGAGAGTGTCATAAGGATTATATTAGATAATTTATGTGAAGTACTCTGTAGTGTTTAGCACATATAAATGCTTGATAAATAAAACTATCCCTGTCTTAGTCAGCTTGGCTGTCATAACAAAATACTGTAGACTGAGGCATTTAAAGGCATGCATTTATTTTCTCACCATGCTGGGGGCTGGAAGTCTGATATCAGGGTACCAAAATAGGTGGATTCTGATGAACACTTGCAGTTGGCCACCTTCTCACAAAAGAGCAAAGAGGGTTAGGGGTAAAGGGGTTACTTTCATTTTTTTTTTTCTCTTTCTCTTCTTTTAACATCACAGTTCTATCAGGTTAGGTCCCTCCCTTACAACTTTATTTCACCTTAATTACCCTTCTAAAGCCCCGGTCTCTGGATATACTTATGTGTGCAGTTAGGACTTCAACATATGAATTTTAGGAGGACACAATTCAGTCCATAGTAGTTATTATTATCACAATCCATTCCCAAAACTCTACTGTTAGGGTAGCTAACTGTGTGTATTTTCCCAGGATGTCCCTGGCTATAACACTAAGAGGCCCACAACCCCTGGTGCATTGAATAGCAAATTCATTTATTGGAATATCTGACCTAGAATCTAGCCATCCCGGAGTCTTATCTCACATACACTTTCTGAATTTAGCGATCATCAAATCTGAGCAATTCTAACTTAAAAAAATAACAGTTTAGCTTCTATTTCTCCATTCATACTGCCATATGGATTATTCCTTCATTATCTACCATCTAGATCATTGTAGAGCTCTCTACATGAGTTTCTCCTCACTAGAAACCACACTTGTTGTTGACACCCAGGTTGCTTTCTCTGCCCCCTCCTGTTGTCTGATAGGGATACATGCACTCACATCCACACATTTTCCATGGCACATACTGATGATCATTTCCTCAGTGATGTTGGGTGGGGCCTGAGAATTTGCATTTCTAAAAGGTGATGCTGGTGCTTTGGGGCCCTGAATTTTGAGTTCAAAGCTCGGTGGCTGGGTGGTTTTCATCGTGCACATCCAGAGACACAGGGGAGATGGAGCCCGCTGGAGATTCCAGAAACATGTGGATCACACAGCAGTGAAACATTCCCATCCAGGGTCCCTTTGTGGACTGCAGAGTCCCACATCAGCAGGAAAGGCCTGGCACCAGACTAGCTTATTGTGAAGTGACCTGCTCAGCTGTGAGCTCTTTTTATCCTGTCCTAGTTCCTGTGCACAACAGTTATCCCTAATATAAAACGCTGAGTCAGTCAGTCTTAACAGATGGTTTAGGCTGGGACATCCCTGATTTGTGATTTGGGTTGTGGCATCATTTAGCATACTCAAGATCACAGCTTGTTCCAGACTCTTCACCAGGCCAGGGCGCAGGAATGTCTCCAAACAACTGGGAAATTGATCCTCTTAAAACTCTTCACTGGTCTGCAATGTTTATGAGTATTTTCATTTAGCCTGGATTATTCTGGATTCTCTTCATTCATCCATTCATTTCTTTATTTATTCATTAAGTATTGATTGGGACCGCTATGTACCTGGCACTAGGGATATAGTGATGAGGAAATTCAGTCTTTTCCAAATCCCATGAAGTTTAGAATCTAAGGAAGTTTCTTGTGTCTGAAATTTGAACAGAAACTCAACTGCCTTGGTTCCGACATCCTCTCTTACAGAAATGGTGGAGCATTTCCTCTTCTGTTCATGGGCCTCAGCATAAAAAATCTGTTAAACTTCTGGGTTTTTTTACATACTGCCGTGTTCTTAAGATATGGACACATGTAAGCACCCATGCACACATCTTTCACGGTACTTACTAATTATAATTTCTTCAGTGACACTTCCAATCAGCTCATTGTTTCAGTTATTGTTACTGTGTAACAATTTGTCTCAATACTTCCCAGCTTAATTCAACACACATTGTTATCTCACTTTTTTTTTTTTTTTTTAACTAGGAATCTGGGTGTAACTTAGCATGGACTCTGTTTCATGGTCTCTCATGAGGTTGCAATCAAGGTGTCAGCTGAGAGTTGAGAGTCTAAAGTTTTCTCTGAGGACTTGACCAGGGAAGGATCTGTATGGAAGTTGCCTTGTTGATTATTGGCAACATTCAGTTCTTCATGGACTATTGGACTGAAGACCTCAGTTCTTTGTTGACTGAAGGTCACCTTCTGTTTTTTGTCCCATGGACCTTTCCCACATGTCAGCTTCCTTTTTCAGGGTATGTGAAGCAAGAAGGCAATAAAGAGAGTCTACGAGCAAGATGCAAGTCACACTCATTTGCAGTCCAATCACAGAAATCTCATTGTATCTTCATTGCCTTATTTTATTGGTTTGAAGCAAGTCACTAAGTTCAATTCAAGGGAAAGAAATCTGAATTCCAGGAGCCAGAGATCACTGAGTCCTCCTTAGGAGTCTATCTACCACACCCACAGATTAGCTTAGATCCCTCTCTTGTATGTTCTCCTAACACTCCATATTTAACAGTGATAAACCCTGTGATGATTAATTTTATGTGTCAACTTGGCTAGGCTATAGTACTGATTTTTGGCAAAACACAAGTCTCAATGTTGCTTAAAGGTATTTTATATATAAGATTAACTTTTAAATCAGTAGGCTTTGAATAAAGCAGACTGTCTTCCACAATGCAATAGGACTCATCCAACAGTTGAATATCTCAGGTCCCCAAACAGGATGTAAAACTGGATTCAGGCTTGAGCTGCAACCTCAACTCTTCCCTGGGTTATCAGCCTCCTAATATGTTCTTTAAATTTCAGGCTTGTTATCCATCACAATTGTATAAGCCAATTCCTTAAGATAAATTTCTGTTTATATGTAAATACACACACACACACACACACACACACACACACAAGATTATTGCTCCCCCCTTTGGAAAACCCTGATTAATAGAAGGCCCTTCCCCTTACTAAATCAGTTATTTATATGACATTTGTTTTTCTCACAAACTTCTATTTTCTTCAAACCTGGTATTGTGTCTATCTTGTTTAATGCTATACTTCAGCTTGACTTGACACTAAACATGTTTTCAATTTTGGGAACCAGCAGTTAGCGTAATGGCTATGTCGTTGGACTCCCACGTAGTCGACCGCGGTTTGTGTCTCGGACCCAGTGGCTTACAACTCACGCCGGGCGCGTGTGTGTGCGTGCCCAAGATCCCAAGAGGAGAATGGAGGAGAAGGGGTTGTGGCGTGACCATCCCCCCTGGGGGGTGATTTCTCGCTTTCTATCTCTATGTCTCTGTCTGTCTGGCGAGCGCACGCGCCCTATAGCGAAAAAACCTCTCCCCCCCCCCCAAAAAAAAAAAACACGTTTTCAATTCTACACACATATTTGTAGAACTCACGCATACTTGTGGGTACAACCTACAACATTCCCTAAATCTTTGACATTCTACAATTTGTCAACCACTTTTCACAGGTTAATTTTATCAATAAGTAAAATTTAGTCACTAATATTAATAGAATCTTGAAAATCCTGGGGGAAAAAATGAAGTCAGTAAGCCTAGATCCCGGAAATCATAGATCAGCCCATTGGAAGGTGGCACACCAATGAAAGGCAGGTACTCAGTGTACTGTAGGGGCCTTGCCCCAGTATCATTACTCTTTTGAAAACCTAGAATTTGAGAGTAGAGTCTTCTTATCTTAAGTGGACTTAAAGTTTTCTTTCTAAGAGTAGAACATGTAAATCAATTCTACCTAACTCGGGAATACAATTTTATTTTTAAAATTTTTTATTATCATCATATTCTTCTTTATATTACATTGAATTGCATATAACTTTACAGTGTATTACATTGCTTTTTCAAAAGGGAATGCCATGCATGTCAGTCAGTACAGAGACATCAATCTCCCCACTTCAACATTCAATATCTTTTCTATGGGGAATACAATTTTTGTAAGCATCCGCTCATTGACATGGTGGCTTCTGAGCCGTCCTGATGAACCGCAGACTGCTGGGTGACTGAGCACATTTCTCATGAAAGGCTCAGAGATTTCCACTCCCCAAGTAAAACCTCGTCTCAGTTGTTGTTCTCGCAAAGCTTTCTCTATGACAAAGGCTCCTAATACATAATGGGGCCAGAAAAGAAGAGTTCAACAACCAGAAATATTTATTGCCCACTGTGTTTGAACACTGGTATGTGTGAAATTTGCAGCACTGAGGGCCAACGTATTAAGGCTGAGACTGAGTTTCTAGACGGCAGAAATGACACACAAGCATGGTCATTAGTGGCTTACGTAGTGTGATAAAATCAACTGGTGAATACTTCCCAGGATCCATTCCCACTGATAAGAACTTATCAGTGAACATATTGATTGGAGATTTATCTGTACCATCTGTGACTCTGGAAACTAATGATTTGGGCCTGTGTTTCCTCCAAAGGTGAAACACGGAGAAACACATGTGATGTGTAGGAAGTTCATGCTGATAACTTCTTGTACTCAGGCCATATTGCAAAACATTTTGCAGGGTACTTTTTTGAGCTGTTGGTCTGCACTGAGAATATGTAAGGACTGCATGTTCTAGAATCAGAAAAAGTGACCTCTTAGCCAGAGATTCACATGGTCCTGATCACTGGCAAATTCCATAGAAGGTGGAGCCCTTGCTTCAGTGTCAGAAAACAAAATGTGAGCATTCAGCCATGTGCTTTTGGCCAAAGGTCTGTTTATGAACTGAGAATTTCTAGGGCAGCCATCTAGACTGGAAGGCTCTACCTCAAACCTTCTGGTAGAGCAGTTTCGATGCCCCATCAAACATTCCATGAGCTGAGTAGATGAGGACCTTAGGAATGACTGAGTGAGACACCACAACAATGAAGTTAAGAGAATAGGGGGAACCAGCAGTTAGCGTAATGGCTATGTCGCTGGACTCCCATGTAGTCGACCGTGGTTCGCATCCCGGACCCGGTGGCTTAAAACTCACACCGGGCGCGTGTGCGTGCATGCCCAAGATCCCGAGAGGAGAATGGAGGAGAAGGGATTGAGCATGACCATCCCCCCGGGGGGTGATTTCTCGCTTTCTGTCTCTATGTCTCTCTCTGTCTGTCTGGTGAGCGCACATGCCCTATAGCGAAAAACCTCTCCAAAAAAAAAATAATATATATATAGGAACTCACAAATAAATTAAGATATTTAACAAAGTTCTCAGCTTGCCAAAATATTGTGAGGACCAAATAAGAAAAATGTAAGCCTCATACTGACAAGGCACCTTTTTAGACATCTCAGGCTACAATTTGGAATTTCTGAGGTAGGATCGAAGTAAAGAGATATGGGGCAAGTAAATACTAAAATTTCACATTAATACTAAAAATGCATGTAATTTATTGAGAACCTACTGTAGGATCAGGCCTTAGGCAAACTTCTTTATATATGTAACATTTATCCAAACTGACATCATGTCATTCAAATGATAGTCTCCCCATTTTCAAGGTAAGCAAACGAAGTGTCACAGAGGTTAAGAATAAACGCCTAGTGTGTGGTAAAGTTGGGATTACTCTCAGTTATATTTAATGCCAAAGTTTAGGCTCAAGAATACCACTGAGCCATAGAATCTTCTGGAAACAATGGAATTATTTTGCTCAGTGAGCTTTGATAGGAATTCTCTTAATTTTTATTGTTTATTTTATTTTATTTTTAATTTTTTTTTCTGTAAGGAGCTCATCAGAGAGAGAGAGTGAAAGAGAGAAATCATCCTGCAAGGGGATGACCATGCCATAATCCTGTCCTCTCCACTCTCCTCTGAGAATTTTGGGCAAGCATGCACACGTGCCCAGCGTGTTTCTCAGACTGCCAGGTCCAGGACTTGAACTGTCCAGCTAGCCATGTGGTATCTAGCCACCTTAAACACCACACCACCAGTTGGCCCAAGGAATTCTTAAATATCATTTATATCAAGACTTATTAGCCTTCTATTTGAATATTGAAGAAACAGGATGTAAACTATTTCTCAAGGTAGTCCTGTGAGACGGGGGAACTATTATAAAGTTTTTGCTTTATGTTCATCAAATTTATCTGTGGAGCTTTTTAAAACTTGCCGTATTCAGGCCACCCCATAACATTTTTACTAAAGGCCACGAATAGGGAGGCCAAATCCCATGTAGCCAACTGTGGTTCAAATCCTGTCTCCTGTGGCACTACACGTCCCAAATCCTGATGGAATGGAAATATAGACAAAAAACAATTGCAGTTTAACCATGCCCCATTGGGGAGTGCTTTCTCTCTCTCTAGTAGCACACAAGCCCTCTGGCAACACACACACATACACAAACACACACTCATGACACATTACTACCTTTAGAAGTTGAGATACCTGTCCTGTGAAAAATGCTACTGAGGAGATTTTGAGACATATCCCTGCTTAAGAATATATTTATATCTGGGCATAATGGCTATGTCGCTAGACTCCCATGTAGTTGACTGCGGTTCGAGTCCCAGACCCGGTGGCTTAAACTCACGCTGGGCGCGGGTGTGTGTGTGCCCAAGATCCCAAGAGGAGAATAGAGGAAAAGGGATTGCAGTGTGGCCATCCTCCCTGGGGGGTGATTTTTTTGTTTTCTGTTTCTCTCTGTCTTTCTGGCAAGCACAACTCTCAAAAAAAAAAAAAAAAAAAAAAAAAAAAGAATATCTTTATACCAGTGGGATGGCAAACCATGCATGCATACATATGAGGAATGTGAATACAGACAAATCTAGTAATCTAGTTTCTTTTTTCCAGAGCTGTTTTTGTAAATAAAGTTTTATTGGAACAAAGCCATGGCTAGTTATATATTATCTATATATATGTATATATTTCTTTCTTTCCTTTTTTTTTTTTTTTTTTAGCTACCATGGGCAGAGTTGAGTAGGCCTGACCAACACTGTCTGGCTCACAAAAGCAGAAACACTGTCTGGTCCTTTAAAGAGCAAATTTTCTGCCTTGTGTTCTCAAACAAGAGTGCTAATTATCAAACAAAGAAGAAACAAACTCCTGGAAATGTTGTTTAAAAAGGCAGGTGTGGGACTAGCAGATGGTGTAGTGGTTATGTTGCTCAACTCCCACATGACTGATTGTAGTTTGAGTCTCAGACCTGGTAGCTTGAAACTCACACCAGGCACGTGGGCATGTGTGCCCAAACCCAAGAGGAGAATGGAGGAGAAGGGATTGCAGCATGGCTACTCCCCCCAGGGGGTGATTTTTTTCACTTTCTGTCTCTGTTTTTATCTCTCTGGCAAGCACAGGTACCAGATAGCAAAAATCTCTCTCAAACAATAAATGCAGATATGGGGTCCCACCCAAGCCTACTGACAAGTGGGGGCACATCTTGCCATGCATTTGGAATAGTATGTAAGAGGTTCCAAGACTGTAAGGAGTGAGTCTTCTTCATTAGACAGGAAGCTGTTCAGTGAGTATGGAGCTAAAGGAGATAAAGAGAGGACAGGAAGGGGTTCAGGCACATCACCTAAATCTGGTAAACTTTGGAAGATTTCTGGACTTTATTCTACTTACCAAAACAAGTGACAGGTTTCAAATAAGAGTTGGACTATGAACACATCCATGTTTAAAAGGTTCACACCAGCTACTGCGGGAAAGTAAACTAGGAGGTGAAGGAAAGGACACAGGATGACCATTGGAGACCTCTCTGTAGCCTAGTTGAATAACAACAGTGATCTGAACACAACTACCCCACACCATATATCCTGGCAAAAAGTTTAACTGGAATTGCTGGAAAGTATGGATAAACCTGGGTTCTGACTAGGAAAAAATGTCTTCACAGAGAGGTGAAATTGAGAAGGATCTTAAAAGATGACAGGAATGTGGATACCCAAGATAGGTATCACAGATGAATTAAGATATTTCACAAATAGATATCTTTCTCTCTTACTACGTTCCAATTTGGAAAGTGGTCTGAAAAAAAAACATAGTAAGCAGGCAATAATTTTTTATAAAAACTCTTGAATTGGTATTTCCTTGTCTTGGCAAAATAGCTAACTGCCTATCATAGTTACACTCATGCATAGCTTAGCATTCTTTCTCCAGCCTGTTGAATTTTGCTTTAGGAGTCTGCCATTTTGAGTGTTTCCTATTAATCCATTTCCAATAATAATTATAAATGGAATGTTTACTTTGCTTGATAACATTTATCATTCTTCTGGTTGGCTAATATTTGTTATTCTTTATTTAAAACCTACTATTAAGAAATGCTTGCTCAAAACTTTTGAGCATTTTGTTTTATTCTAAGCTTGTTACATTTTATGCTATGGACTACGGGTGCATACATATGAGGAATGTAAATACAGACACACCTATAAGATGGGAGAAGAGATACTTTCTCTGATAAAATTAATGGAAATACTAGTCTCTATTCAACACCATTGACTTGACTGAAATAAATCATGACAGTAATGCAATTACTGATCCTTTTGGGGTTAGATCTTTGTGTTAGAATATGGTGACATCCATGACTAAAGAAAAGATGGGTGTATGAGGGGCTCTGATTTTGCTTCTTTCTCTCCTTTCCCATCAAGGGTAAGCAACACTACCTTTCTGGCTTGAGCACATATTCTGAATGGGTTGCCAAGTAGATGTATTAATGCCTTGTGGAGAGGAAATGTAGCCCATGACATCATTTGAGTTCCTGAGTGATGTATTTCAAGGTGAACAAGAGACATCCTACAGGGCATTTTATCAATGATCCACATTAATAAAGTTTGGACAAAGCTCAGTTTTTATAAAGAGGGAAGAAGGAAAGCAATAGTGGGAGAGCCGATGAGTCTGGTTTGTGGATGCTACTGACTGGCTCAACTCCAAGGCTTCTTATTGAGCATGTTCCCTGATTTGGAAAAGGTGGAGGCTGCTCAGTACCCCTCTTGGCATCCATGGTGAGAAAGGAAAAGAAGGTTGAGGAAGGCCACATGGAAAGGCACTGATTCGTGTGAGAAAGCGGTGACTGGAAACAGCTTTGGTCCTGGCAAGAGGATGCACCAAAAGAAGTTGGGCAAGTGTCATAATTATGGCCAGGAAACATCTGGGTGGATCAGGAAACGGATGGAATTTGAACATAGGCACATCTGTGGTGACAGTAGGGTGGAATCCAAGAATATGGAGACATTTCAGCCTTTTAGGGAGGAGACAGAATTAAATAAGTAAGACCAGAAAAATGTTTAAAAACCTGCTTTCTTTAAAATTAATTGTTAGCAACAGTTGTTTTTTTTAATTTTAATTTCTTTTTTTTAATTGGATTGAGTTTGCATCAGGGATATTATGAATGCTGAGATAGATGACTTTAGAGAATACATTTCTAGGGAAAGGCCAAAGAAAAAAAAGCCAACCAAAGTCTTCTAGAAGAGATATTTCAAACTTAATTTTTCTGCAAAACTATTATCAGAGCCCACTTGGGAAATGGCAGATTAGATGCCTAATTAACATATGGCCCCGAAGTTGTGCTTGATGGCTACTCTCCAGTAGGAAACAAAACATCTTCTCCAAAATATTTTACAGATTGCTGAGTCAGATAAGAGACTTTAAAAAGGGATTAAACAACTGAAAGTTGGAGAAACAAAATGGAGATTAGCAGTGGGTGATTTGGATGCTTTCAAGTATGTAGGAAGCAGGGAGAGATATCAGGGAGGCATCAGAGCCAATTTAATAAGTCAGGAATCAGAAGCCCCATCTGGGGAAGTTCGCATCTTCCACTAATTTGATTTATCCTTCACTGCACTTCCTGCTATTGCCTGTACCTCAACTTCCCCATCAAAAAAAAAAAAAAAAAAAAAAAAAAAAAAAAGGAAGAAAAAAAAAAGAGAAGAAATAACCAACCCAATTCTATTAGGCTTCATGATTTCATTTAGGAGTAGTTTAGGGATAGGGAAGAAGTTGAAAAGAAGAAATTCAAGAAGATAATAAGTCTTTACATATGTGGAAATAGCAATGCCTTGGGAGATTGTCTCTTTTGTAAGTTTTGACTTAGATTTTGTCTCAGTTTGAGGACAAAAAGAACTAGAATATCAACTATTAAGATAAAGACTACCTCTCTGCCAGTGGAACCATGGATGTGAAATGGGCCAGAGGGAAATGAGATTTTGTCATCAGAATAGAAGAGAGAGTTGAAATGGGACAATTGTAGTTCTGAGTTCTGAGAAAGCACCGGCTGGGTGGGTTTCAGCACATCTCTGAGAAACTAGCAAGTCCAAACTCCCTGCATCAGCATCCCTGGATTGGGTGCCAGGGATGGACTGGGTCACAGGAGGCAATAAAATTCAACTGGTTCCAAGAACTCTCTTTGAGAGCAGGGTCTCTGTTCTTAACCTAAATCTTTATAACTCCAGGACTCAATTTACTGTCTGAAAGATAAGAAGTGCATAGTAAATTTTTGTTCAACTCAGCATCCCTTGTGGAGCCTGCACATGCTCCATAAATCCTTTCATATGGGCCTTTGTGGAACCAACACAAAGGGAAACAGTCCTCTTTTTGCCTTCTCTTCATCTTAGTTTCCTCTTTGGTAAAATGAAACTAATAAACTAATATACCTATCTGGGAAGACTCTTGTGGGAAATAAGATCCTGGAAAGATCTAACTTGGGCGAAACAACACATAGCAACAGCTCTCCCAGTCTTTTTTTTTTTTTTTTTTTTTTTTTTATCTTGCTTGGTACAGGAAGGGTCTGCTAGAAAAGCTGAGGGGTTTTCTGATACACAATCAGCTCGACGTGTGTGGGAAAAGTGAAACGTGAGGCATTGGCTGAGGTCCAAATTGTCCACAGTTGAATCCATCTGCCCCCTCCATTGAGGCTGTATCCTGTAGGTGAGGTGGCCTGGGAGCTGGGGAGGATGCTTCAGGGAACAGGTGCCAGAAAGGCCAATAATTCTATCAGGAGGTTAAGGGAACACAATGGGACCTGAAGGCATAGAGCCAACAGTGGCGTCCCCCTTAATAGGCAGCCATACTGTCCTTACTGGCCCTGCTTCTTCCTGCTGCTTCTCCCCACTGAGCCCTGGGATCCTCCCTTTCTTTTGTTTAGTCTTGTTGGATGATTTGGTTGTTTGGCTTGTAAAATAAGACACAAGGAAACCTGGTAAAGGCATCACCTTGTGAAGAGTCTGCTTTGAACTGGACTACCTATTTGGGGCATTCAAATCTTAGCCAAACCAATCAGTTGGTACCCACCCAGTCTAGGGCTGCTTGGGAGGCAATTTAGCCAAGTGGCTAACCATCCACTTTGGAATCAAGCTATTGGGGTCAACATTTCTCTTCTTCACCTGCTAAGTAGAGTATCCAGGCATGCCCAGTCATGACCAGTATGAAGAGCTTGTGATGGAATGTATTTCTTTAATCAAGTATAATCTGTTTTCCCCTTTTGTCTCCTTGCTTTGAGGCAGGCTTTGAAGTTTCACTATGAGTTTGAATCCTGGCTTCTATACTTAACTTGCTGTATGACCTTGGGAAGAAAAATCCCTTAATCTCTCTTGGGCTCAGTTTTCTCAAAAGGAACTAATATTACCTGTTGGAGGATTAAGCAAGATAAAGTGTATAAACCACCTAGCAGGGTTTCTGTCACATGGGGAACTTTCAATAGATGCTAGCTGCTACCATTGTTTTACCAGCTGGGAACATCTTTCCCTAGGTATATGTATAGCTTTATCACTTAACTTCCTTCAGGGTTTGTTCAAAGCTGCTTTTTTGAATGAGGTCCTTTATGGTCACTTATAAAACACAATTTTATGCCTGTTCTGGTCCTACTTCACTCCTTCTTAAGCCTTATTTTTTTCTGCAATGTTTTTCCCAATCTCAGACTAACCCATCTATCTATATGTCTATCTACCTGTCCATCCATCCATCTCCATCCATCGTGATGTCTAGCCATTCATCTGTCCATCACCCACCTAGCCAGCTATATCTATTTTAGCTTATCTTTATTTTCCCTCTAGAAGATAAGCTGAAATAAGGAAAGCATTTTATCTCCTTTTTTTCTTTGTTGTATCCGTAACACTGAGAACAGTACCTAACACTTAGAAGATACTCAATAAATATTAGAAAGTTTAATGCATATTATCATTATTTAAGTTGGGCCTTTGTAAAATAAAACTTAGAGTCATTCAACTCACACATAATCTCAGAGTTAACTGTACTAACGTCTATCTATTGACATCTATGTACATAGAACAACTATGCATATTTTCTGCACTAGGTTGTTGGTGTAATTAGTGCAGTGGTGTGCTATCACTCACTTTCAGGACCAAGCTTAGTCACGCAGGCCTACAGGAGCATTTTGCTTGGAAATTGCTCTTCCTGGTAAGAGCTACCTTGTCTAAGATGATACCTTCTTTCCAAAAGCAACTCACATGCAATGACAAAATGCAATGATATAAAGATATGATCCACTTGTTTCAGTTCTGGACGATCCGAAGGTGATTCTAGATCCCTAAAGACTGGGATACTATATCACCTCCTGCCTTCTCCCTCTGCCTGGTTTTGGTTCCTTCACTCCTGTACAGGTGCTAATGCTGAGAACTTTTCCAAGTAACGTTTCTGCATATACATCCCCGTCTCAGAATATGTTTCCAACTGATCTGCTCCAGTGACTTGTGACTTTATTTTCACATTTTACTATTACTTGTGAATAATAGTAAAATGTCCAAATTTCACATTATGTACAGGCCCCATTGTATGGTTTCTCAAAGATATGTGTCTTTCCAATGTGATGCATATGGTGTTCCATCATTTACTTTACCTGAGATTAGCTTTACTTGCTCATTTAGCAAATAAGTGCTAAATGGCTGTCATGTGCCCTTTGCTGTTCCCTGCACTGTGCTTGTCTCCCAAAATTGCAAACTTATGTCTATCTCTGGGATCTCAATTACAACCAGTGTTTTTTTTTTTTTTTTCTTTTTTTGGAGAGGTTTTTGCTATAGGGCGCGTGCGCTCGCCAGACAGACAGAGAGATAGAAAGCAGGAAATCACCCCCCAGGGGGGATGGCCACGCCGCAATCCCTTCTCCTCCATTCTCCTCTCGGGATCTTGGGCACGCACGCACACGCGCCCGGCGTGAGTTTAAGCCGCCGGGTCCGGGACTCGAACCGCGGTCGACTACGTGGGAGTCCAGCAACATAGCCATTACGCTAACTGCTGGTCCCGACAACCAGTGTTTTTTTGAACCTAGAAGGTTTATAGGACATTCCCTTCCCTGGGCTGCTAATATTTGCTTATTAACTATGACCCAAGTCTAAACTGTGTATTTTCAAAAAGGAAAAGTAGTGCATTTCATATTGTTCCCTGAATTGCCTTCTTTGGATCACCTCAGCCCCGTTCTGTCTATATAACTGACCCTGGAACAATGCAAAGTTTAAGAGGTCACCAACCTCTCACCTAGTTAAAAATCTGCACATAATTGTCTTTTAGAATTATTTTATTTAATTTTTGTTTATTATTATTTTCTTCTTA
This sequence comes from Tupaia tana, assembly GCA_026018925.1. Taxonomy (NCBI): domain Eukaryota; kingdom Metazoa; phylum Chordata; class Mammalia; order Scandentia; family Tupaiidae; genus Tupaia; species Tupaia tana. The sequence continues at coordinate 8,020,596 of JAKSZU010000018.1, forward strand.
ATTTACTACAGTGTTCATGCACTCACCAGAGAGAGACAGAGGGAGAGAGAGAGGTGAGAAGAGAGAGGGAGAGGAAGAGTGAGAAAGCAAGTTGCCAGGTTTAGGACTTGAACTGTGGTTGGTCATGTGAGAGTACAACACTTTAACCTCTATACCATCTGCTGGTCTCATGCATGTAACTTTTGACTCTCCCAAAACTTAACTACTAATAGCCTAATATCAATTGGAAGTCTTACTGATAACATAACATTCAGTTGATAAATATTTTTGTGTATGTATTACATACTATATTTTTTCAATAAAGTAAACAAGAGGAAAAATGTTATTAAGAAAATCATGGGGAACCAGCAGTTAGCGTAATGGCTATGTCGCTGGACTCCCACGTAGTCGACCGCGGTTCGCGTCTCAGACCCGGTGGCTTACAACTCATGCCGGGCGCGTGTGCGTGCATGCCCAAGATCCCGAGAGGAGAATGGAGGAGAAGGGATTGCGGCGTGACCATCCCCCCTGGGGGGTGATTTCTCGCTTTCTGTCTCTATGTCTCTCTCTGTCTGTCTGGCGAGCGCATGCACCCTATAGCGAAAAACCTCTCCAAAAAAAAAAAAAAAGAAAAAAAGAAAATCATGAGGAAGGAAAAATATATTTACAGTATTTATTGAAAAAAATCTGAGCATAGCTGAACCTGCACAGTACAAATCTTCCCTGTTGAAGGGGTAACTATACATGTATATCATTTAACTTAAACATAAGTTGAGTTATTCTATGCATATTTCTCTCTTCCTTTTATTTGTCTAATATGTTTTAGAGATCTGTCCCTGTTTCTTCATACAGGTCTCTCTCATTCTTTTATAAAACTGAATAGTAAGGTTGCTGAGTTTTCATTCATCCATCAGCTCATTTAATCATCAAAAAAACATTAGCAAGTGTATCCAAAGCCAGAATGCCATTTTGATTCTGAACAAGACCCGTGATGTCTATATCTTTATGAAGATAAGATTTTAGTGTCAAATCAAAAAAAATACACCCACCAGGATGCAAATAGAAGAGTAAGATCTTTTCAGAGTGGAAAGGAAGGACATTGTAAAGAAATGAATCAGGAGGATGGCCAATGTGGAGAAGAGATTACAAAAACTAAAAACATTGATCTAAAAAACAAAACTATCTGGTCGGAGAAAGTCTGTCTCAGGAGGTAACATTAAAGCTGAATTGAGAGAGATGGAATGGGCCCAATGGAGAAAACTCATGGCAATGAGCCTTTCAAGCAGATGCAGAGCACGTGCCAAAGAACTAAGATAGGGTAAACATGGCCCTTCCAAGGACCAGATAAAAGCCAGCATGTAAAATTTAAAAAATGAAGAAAGAAAGAAGTCTTTTCCTACCCCAATGTCTCCCAGAGTTTCTTTTTTGTCTGTTGACGAGGATGTGTATAATAATCTCAACTGGGCTGGATTGAGGTGTATATCTGACTGGGTAAAGTCTCTTCACAATCTAATGTATAGATTATAGCGATTTAATATATGAATAATAATTTGAAAATTAATAAAAAATAAATAAAATAAAATTTCATAGAAAAAGTGAATCGTGGAAAAACTTCATGGATTTCAATAATTTTTCACACCAAAATAAACTCATGTGTTAATTAAAAAGAAAAAAAGGCCAGCATGCTTATGGTAGCAAGGGGCCATATATCAGTTTATTGAGAAAGTTGGGTCTAAAATATCAGTTATCTTCTGACAGAAATACCTCATGGGATTTCCTGTCTCCAAGAACTGAAATTCATATTCAGTCAAAAATATTTAATAAGCATGAACTATGTGTAAGAGTTGAAAGGGTGAATGAAGTGGACATAGCATCTGCCCTCACTGAGCACATGGTTGATAGAGGAGACAGAACTATTTAAAAATATATTTCATTTAGCAAAAATACTTGTGTATATAATAGAAATGCTGACCTGAGTTACATTTTCAGTGGTAAAGTCCAGCTCCTTTGCGAACTCTCTTCCCACTAAGGCAGAGAATGGTCATAGTCCAGGGAAAACATACACAATGCCATCTGCAGGAGCTCAGTGGTCCTTGAATTTATTTTCATCTCATACCTAATTCTCATTAATCACCCATACACACCATGTGTTAGTTTTGGTCTCTGGAAATTCCCATTCATACCATACATAGTAAGATCTTAAATAAAATGCTTTCCATTCCTACTTCTCTGAATCTGTCCTAAAAAAAAAAGAAAAAGAAAAAAAAAAAAAAAAAGTGGCTTCTCTGAAGATGCCAATTACTGCTTGGTATTCAAAAGTTCCTCAATAGGCCCCTTAGTTGCATCTCTAGTACCTAGGGTCTTCTTTCACTTTCTATTTTAATATTTGTTCTTGGTTACATCATAACTTTTGAGTTTTTTCACTGGTAAAGGTTTTGCTATGTGCCCCTCTTCCACTTTGCCCTAATTCCATTGTCCTTAAGAATGCCCCTTCTTGGAATACCAACATGTTGCCTGACATACCCTTCTGCCTGAGTGGTCGTAGATACGCTTACTTCACAGAGACAGCAGATAAAGTGGAAAGAGCAGGGCTTGAGAATGTGGGTATTCTGAGTTAAAATCTGCTCCACGGCGACTAGACAGGCAGCCTTGAACAAAGAACAAATGCCATCTGAGTCTTCCTTTTCCAGTTTCAGGGTGAACTTCAGAGCCAGCAGAAAGGTGAAGTAAGACCCTTGCCTCAGGTGCAAAAGCTAAAGAGAATTAAAAAACTCTGCAATCAAAATAAATAATATTTAAATGCAGTACTTAGTGAGATGCAAAATTAACACAAAAATCTATAATTAACAAAACATTAAAATTTTAAATAAAGAGAGGATCCAACAAAACCAGAATTAGGGCGAATTGAGAGGATCACGTTATGAAAATAATAGGGCATCCCTTTACCTTCTTCACTGGAGAAGTTAGCGACTCACCTCATCCTCTCCCAGTCCTAGTGGAGCATGATAAATCTGACATGAAAACACATGTTTTTAATAAGAAGATTATTTATTCATTTCTTTCATGAGTGAGAGAGGAGAGAGAAAGATAGCACCTCCCAACAGCATCTTGTTACTACAATCCACCCCCAGCCTGAACCCTTCCTAGGTCATGAGCACACAACATTCCTGATGTACTCACAGAGGTCTCCAGATAGGAGTTCCCAGAACCTTCCCATGTGGGTCAGCCTTCCAAAGTACCTTTTACTGCTGTGCCACAATCTGACCCTTGAAAATACATTTTAATAATCGAAGTAAGAAATCTTACACAGGAACTTCTACCCAGATAAGTTAATTTTAAATTAACATGTCCCATCTCTGCTGTCCTAATTTGCCTCCCCTAGATGAAGGAACATGGGGACAGGCCCAAGTGAACCTTCTGTTATATTCATTGGGTGCTTATCTGTGGTCTGTACAACTCTTCAGCTCTTTAAGCCCAGAACGTTGGTCAAGCCACTGACAGATGCTAAGTGCTTTACTTTCATATGGCTTTCTCTCTCCACCATCTCTCAATACGATGTTGGCAGCACATTTATTTACTCCCTGCTACAAAACCATTGCAGTCCTCAGCTGGGACACTCTCTGGCTCCATGAGACTTATCCAGACATTGTTTAGATCTATGACTTGAAACTCTTCCCATCAGCCTCCCTCCCTTGCACAACCAAGGCATCATGCACACTCATCACCTCGCATCCTGTGCCAAGATCTTGCTTTATGTGCGCAATTTCAGATCCATTGGCTGTTTGGGCAAGAGGCCTAATATGAAATCCTAAGTATCTTCTTGGCACCCATTCCCTACTTGGTGCAGTTGCCAACCTCTTCTTCCCCCACCATGTTTCCTATACTCTATACTTACTAGTGCAGGAGATGAGGATTTTCTAGGCTTCCAAGAGTCCATTTATGCTCCTTCATGGTCACATGATATCTCCAAAACCACGAAATCCTCTCTACAGCCTCTCTCCTACTGAAATGAGATGACTTCAACCCAAGGACCTGAGGAGCTGACCAAGCTTGCTACGTGGCTGATGGAACCACCAGGCTAACATGATGGCATTCCAAGGAGTTATGTCCCTAAGGGCAATGCCAATAATGGAATTGGAAAGTGCAAGAGATATGAAGCTAAACTTCTTTGTTTTCTGGTTTATTTACTTATTTCTTCCATGAGAGAGATAGAGACAGAGAGAGGGGATGTCACCTCTAATAGGGCCCTCATTCACCCCTGGCCTAAGTCAACCTGGATCATGGATGTATGCATGCCCAGCATGTATAGGGGGGCCCTGAGACACAAACCCAGGACCTTTCCATATGGGTCTGGTTTTGTTACTACTGCACTACTGTCTGTCCCCACAAAGCTATATTTTTTTGAATATTAGGTTGTCAGGAAAGTCATAATATATAAATGTATGCGAAAATGCATCATGACTTTCTCAGTGACAAAATAGAAACACTCTACAGTTATAATATAACTAAGAGTGAATGTTAAAAGAAAAATGAAAAGAAAATCCCATGGTCTGGAGAGATAGTTGAATAACCTACTGAACTAAATGGGAATTTCTGAATACCATATGCTCATGGACATCTTTAGAGAAGCCATTCTTTAGAACAGACTGACAGAAAACAGATTTAGTTACTGCTACTATGGTGTGAATAGAAAATTTCAGATACAATATGTAATAAATTGTGTGTGAGGGTGATCAATGAAAATTAAGACTGTGGTTCAGAGAGGTAAATGACCAATGATCTCTTGCAGATGACATTTATTTCTTTTTATCTGAATCCAGGCTATTGGCCCAATTCTTGATTTTCCTTGGTTTCTTGAACACCAAGGAATATCTTCCAATTGCATAGATTAATTAATATTGCCTAGAATTGGACCATTCCAATTCTTACCTTTATTCTGGGTTAGGAGTATGCTCACTGAAGCAAAGAGACAGAGGGAAATCACAAAATTCGCACTAAGACCCATTCGATTTCAAGTTATCTTTTTTAGATGGGTGACTTCAAGCAAACCCCTTCAAACTTCTGAGTTTCAGTGTTTTAATATGTCAGTATCAGTCCACTGCCAGGTTTCTACCAGATAAACTCCATGCGAGAGTTCTATCTCAACTTTAAAAGCAATGGAAATTCATTGATTCAAACAAATCTGAATTGAGAAATTGTGAGGACGTAGACATAACTCCTGTCCTCAGGTGATTCAAAGACCAGCAGGAAAGACACACAGAAGCAAATATTTAAAAAGGAAGGGAAAAGCTTCGCAAGCGTGAGTGATGGAATATATAAAGCCTTTCAGAAGCTCCAGGACTAAGTCTGGGGGGTTGGGGGAGTGGGGTAACAGAACGTTTCCCAGATGAGGTGCCACTTAAGCTAGGTAAGGTTGTAGCTAGTAGAAGAGAATGGGCATTTAAGGACAAAGATATGGATTCAAATGCATTTACTCTTTCCTGTTACCCCCACAATGAAAACATGGTAGGCCACAAGTCTCTGGGGTTTGCAACTCCTTGATGATCTTAATCCTTTCCTGTTTGTCCGTGCTATTTGATCATTAGTTCGATTTTACCCAACTTTGCTTTCTTCCTCAAACAAGAATACTTTGAAAGCATCAGATACTTAACAGAGTTTGCATAAAACAGTTATTTCATGGGATTTGGGGACAGGCAGTCAGAGAATGGCCCCGCAGTACATGAGATACAGGAATAAGGACAAGCCCTTGGCTGGAGGTATGACAGGTAAGCATGTTTGTTTCAAATCATACAGCGTGGAGACAGCGTATCTGGGATAGAACCCAGTTCTTCAAATACCAGAGCTTATTTCTCTAGTAGAAGAAATGATGGCTTTCACTCTTTGTGATTCTCACTCCTGCCTGACAATGGAATCACTCGAAGGCTACTTTTAAAAATACTGACTGCTGCTGTGTTGCAATGTATGGGTGTTAGTGTCTGTATTTCCACTAGATTATAGACTTTCTGGGGCCAGGTGTGCAGACTTATCATTAGTATCCAGCATAGGGGTCTATTGCATAACAGTCATTTCAGTCATCTTTACCCCCCAAAATGATCTAGTTATACCACAGTTGTCTGGGGTTTTATTTTACAGATGCTGACTTGTGGATCTCACCTTCGACCTGAGGTATTGGCCAGAGTTCTCCAGAGATCTATATGGAGAGATGGAGGGTTATTATAAGGAGTTGGCACACACATTTATGGAGGCTAAAAACATCACATAAAATGAACCATCCTACCTACTGAATTAGATTTTTCAGGGGGGGGGAGGTCTAGGGCCTTCATATTAATAGAGTTTCTAAGTAATTCTGCATGTAATCAAGAGAACCACTGTTGCAGGAATGCAACGAAGGAGAGTAGGGAAGAGCGAATAAACTCGTGCCCACCTTGTGTTTTCAGAACTCTTGGATGATTGGGGGACCCACATGAGATCTGGGTGGGTGGAACAGGGAAAGGAGTCTTTGGCTAGTGCCTAAAACCCAGACTTTGTAGGCTGACTTGGTACACCAGTGAGTCACAAGAGGACCTGGAACCTTGAAGGCTGAATCAATCCGTTGTCTTAACAGATACCCATTAATTAAAGCTGCAGTGAAAAGAATCAGTACTTTGTGCCTGGCTAGCAAATTTTGACAGCATTGAGACTTTACTGGGGTCATTAAAGCACTGTCAAGATTCAACTTTGTTTATCTTGTTCTTTGTGCTTGGCACTTTGTCTAGTTTGAAGATAGTCCTCACATCAGTCTCAATAAAAGAAAGACCCTACTGTGCAGTGGTTGCATCAAATTTCTTTTGAGCAGCTTCAGTAAAAATAGTTTGGGGATACTGAAGGATCAGGCAAGATTACCATTCCATAGAAAACTACCCAAAAATGTGTGTGTGTGTGTGTGTGTCTGATGTCATATCCATATCCATTTTTGAGGACTATGCCTTTTAAAGGCAAACCCACCTTATCACTCTGACAAACTTCTTCCCAAGGCATTCTGACACATCAGTGACAGTTGAGTATGGCTGAAAATCAAGGTCTCGGTCATATGGAAGTGCTTAGAGTTTAATTTCTCAATCATGGACTGGTTTTGAATTTTGGTGCTGCCATGATCTCTGCAACCTTATACAAGTTATGAAAATAACAGTCATTCCAACCTCGAAGGGTTATGAGGATCAAGTGAGAAAATTCATCCCTGTAAAAGACTGGTCTGCTGCAAGCATAATAAATGTTAGCTTCATAGTTCTCCATAATTATCCCATTGTTTTGAGTCAGCCCCAATGAGTCTTCCTAATAAGATGATCTAACCATGAAATAATGTTTTTCTCAAGACCCCTTTATTTGAGAGAATACATTAGAGTGCATGAAAATTCTGGTTACTTAACCAAACACAGGATTTTTCTGCTTGTGCAAAATCCACTGTGGCTAAATGTTCTTTTTTTTTTTTTTTCTAAAAATTATTATTTCTTTGAACGTGGTGTCTAGAAATTCTTTAGGATAACTTTTCTCCATGTGGCAATTAGGAATTGATGGTTTTACCTTATCAATTGGAGGTTCTGTGAGTATTCAGGGCAGAGAGAGAGAGAGAGGAATAGGGACGAAGAAGGAAATAAGGATAGAGAGGAAGAGAGGTTGAAGGAGAATTTTCAGGGAAATCTCTCATTAATCTTAGTGTCAGAGTGACATTTATTATTCTTGTCCAAAGCTTATTGGCCAAAGTTGGTCACAGGTCTGCCCCTAAGAGCAAGAGAGCAGAAATGAGAGACAGAGGGAATGAGAAATGGCCGTCATACTGCCATACTCTCCTTTACCACCAGAAATAGCACAGAAACCCTCTGGAACACCATGGCTTTTATTTCTCCATCTCTGTGCTGTTTTTATCTCTGAATATTTCCCAACTCCTCTTTGTTAATTCCCCAGTCATGTTAGGAACTATCACATCTCTCTTTTCTTGCTGCAATCTTTCTTATGCCCAATGCCATATCTCTATTCATGTTCCTGACAGCCTCCTATGACTCCTTGAAGTCTCAGTCCCTTGGAGGACTCTTTTTAGGATGACGTGCTTGTGTGACAAAGTGCTAGAGGAGACCCATCATTTTCACACAACCATTCCACCACCATTTCTCATTCCCACAGGTAGTGTTTGAACCCAAAGTCTTCACCATCATTAGTTCTAAGCCATACTTCACAGTGACCTTAATAAAAATTTAAAGACCATATAACATACATTATCCTGTAGGTGTGTTAATTAGTCTTCTATGTGACATCATCTCTGCTCCAGGGATTTTTTATGGCTATCATATATCTTGAGGAAAAAGACTTGGCCATTTTCTACATAACTACATAAAATTCTGTATAGTTTGCTAGGCACAACAAAGAGAATATATCCTCTGAAACCACTATGAGTTATGGTAGCAAAGCAAGCAAAAAACAACATTAAGAGAATATTATATCTTTTAAATAAATACGGAGACTTTAAATTATTATTTTTATAATTAAAACTGTCTTATAATAATTTTTAATCATGTTGTATTATATTATTTTAGAAGATTTTAATATTTTGAAATTTTTATTTGTACATAAAGACATTAAAGATACATATAATATTATCACATTTTACCTTTAACTCATCATGCCAGATCTCTAAAAAATGTCTGTCAGTCTTTTGCTGTTCACTTGGTATACATATTTGGAAATAAAGCTAAATTTCTAGTTATCTATAAACATTTTCATATTTTATGACCCCAGCCTTAACTTTTTGTGGGAAATCCCAAATTTAATTGTATTGAAAGGAAGGTAATACCACTGAGCAAAGATTCAGAATATTTTTAAAAAATCACTCAGGTGTTTTTTCAGGTAGTCCAAATGGTACCATTAGAATGTGTGCATTTAGGGCCAGCAGGTGGCATGGTGGTTAAGGCACTGGATTACCATATGGCCAATGACAGTTGGAGTTCTGGACCCAATGGCTTGAAAATTGTATTGAAGACATGTGTGTGCATGCCCAAAATCCCAAGAGGAAGATGGAGGAGAAGGGATTTTGGTATAGCCATCCATCCTGGGGAATAATTTCTCACTTTCTCTCTCTCTGTTTCTGTCTCTCTGCAGTGACCATATGTGACCTATGGCAAAACTTAAATAAAAATAAATAAATTAAAAAAAGAAAGATGTGCGTTTAAGCCAGCCCGTGGCATGTGGCTAAGGTAGCTAGATCCCATATGGCCAACTGAACTGTTTCAATTCTGTGCCCAGCAGCTTGAAAAATATGCTGGGGACGTGTGTGTGTGTGTGTGTGTGTGTGTGTGTGTGTGTGCCCAAAATCTTGAAAGAAAGGAACAATGGAGGAGGAGATTGTAGTGTGACCATTTCCTAGGGTGGTGCTTTCTCACATTTCTCTCTCTCTCCTGAGTGCATGTAGGCACCCATAACAAATTTAAAAATGAGAAAATGTGTGCATTTAACAATTATAGATTTATTGTGCATTATGTCCAAAATTTTGGATGATATAAATGAAAGAAGCATCATTTTTCAACTGGTTCATATCAGCTTACTTGTTTTTCAGTTTTCATTGTAGGTTATTCAAGGCAAAGTAAGAATCGTCTCTACCCTGTTGGTGTGAACCTTCTTGTAGCACCTTGAGTATATTAAACATAATGATTTCCCAAGGGCATGTGGGTAATTTAACCAACAAAATAAATATAATCCTTCTGTTTTTCCACTGAGAATTTTAACATATGGTTTTCATTATCCCAAGAGGTGATACAAACAGAACTCATAATTATATCCAAAAAACTTAGAGGAATGCATGGAAGTGAGAGAACGCCATATACTCTCTTTAGGGTCCCCTTCAGTGACGAGGAAGACATGTTTGCGCATCTTCATATGAATCTCCACTAGACTGCATGTTTCTCAATGGCAGAGAATCTGATGATTCATTTTCATCTATTTGTTCCATAAATATATATGAAGTGCTCGTCAAGTGCTCAATACTGACCTAAGTAAACAAATGCCTAATTAGCATTACTCCTTCCCGTAATCTCTTCAAAGGCGTTAGACTGTTTCTCTAAGGTGGTGAAGACCTTGGCATGCTCTTACCTCCTCCCATCTTTATAGCCAATAGTGCAAAATGGAAAGGAAGCTAAAGGCCTGGGAGGGAGACAAGAGCCACGCTCATGAATCAGAATCAGAATCAGGTAAGGGGTTCAACAGGAAATGACCCTTGCAAATAGCATTCTGCTTTAATCCATCACATCGTCATCCTTACATGTCATCCAAAAAATCATCTCTACTAAACTGACATTGTTGACAGGCCCAATAAAAGGCACGAGCAGGTGTCAAGGTGACTTCAGGTCTCCACATCCCATACTAAGTCCTAGTATATAAGATTTACTAACAACACGATGTCTTTGTGGTATGATACAGAAGTATGCAATGACGTTTTAGGAAGTATTGCATAGCCACTGCAATACCAGGAAGTGGTCCTGTTAAACTTGGTTTTAAAGTCCCAAAGAAAATATACTTACCCAGGCAGCACAACTATTGCCAGGGAAGGAATTCAGTACACATCCTGTTGATGGGGGAAACTCGCCAAGTAGTAGAAACAAGGCACTAGAACTTGTTAATGAATTAAGCTGTATTGATCGGTGGAAGAAAAGGTTTAGATTCAAAGACTAGTAGAGAAGCCCCAAAAGGTAGAAAGCCCACAATAATTAGTTTGAACAGTTTTTGTTGTTTGCGTTTTAGGTATCAGATCAATAAAGCAGCATTAATAATTAAAGACCAAGATAAATATACCAATTCCAGATTAGAGCTTTGAGCATTAAATCGCTTGTGCCAAAGGCTTTTTTTTTTTTTTTTTTTTCCTTCTTTTTGGTAGGCTCTAATCTTCCCAGATGTACTGAAGGGTTATAGTGTGACTTCATTTCTAGATGGGAGCTGTTGAGGGGTCCCAGAGCAGGTATCCAGTGAGGCTGTAATAGAAAGGGACAGCTACGGCTCATTTAAAAGAGTCATATCTCTCTTCTGTCCACCTTCAGATTTAGCATAGTGGCTCACAGAACAACAGAAAGGAACTGAACTTTCTGTTCATTAGAGACTACTTGAAATTCTGCCAGGAGAGGTCAAAGCTTAGAAGAAAAAAATAGATCTGGTTAAGACCTGACCAGGCAACTGCTATTGGAGCTCACATTCTGTGGGGTATTGGATGGACGCTATTGAAACTATAAAAGGGCAGACTCTTGGAATGACAGGTTATGACCAGCTTGGGAGGAATTAAAAAGTAGTCCTGAAATGAGGAAGGCGTTGCAACTTTTCTTGAGGCTGGGGAAAGTAACTGAAGACCAAACAGGCATTGAAGGAATCTGTAATCCAGTAAGATATGTACCAATTTCAGTTCACCAAACAGCCACGTCCCAGCAGGGAAGAGGACAATGACTTCATCAGATCAATGTGCTTAGGGACATTCTCTGCCATAAAGAGCCAGTCCTGTATGAATACACATTTCCTGTGAGGCCTTCTGACTCGATTTCCTGAAGAGTTCTTCCCAGCGGGAAGGAAGTTGACAATGTCCACATTGACCTGGTCTCAAGCCAGGTACATCTCATGCTTAAAGATAAGAGACACACCCACATCCACCATTAATTCAGGCCTTTCTCATCCTTTCTGGCTGGCTGTCTTTCTTTTTCTTTTCTTTTCATGTGTTTATTAATTTTTTGGCTTAATTTTCCTATTGTATTTTTCTTTCTTTTTTTCTATTAGCGACATACAGATTGTCTCTTCATTTATTTCTTATCCACTCTGTCCACTTCTAGGTTACTAAGAGACTTTTCTACAAGGTAGATTCCTTTATTTTCCTCAGTTATGTCTTTAATCTCCTTTAATTTAGTGGTGCCTAATTTTGTTATGAGTTTGTACACTTGGTTTTTCTGACAATATACCCCCATATGTGACCACAGCTAGGACCATTGGTACAGTTTTCTTATAAAGAGTTCTGGAATCTTCGAGTTAAAAATATTTTGGAGATTATGTACACCAGTGTTTCCTGAAAATCAATTCACTGCACATCCCTCTCCAGTCCCCAATGTGACATGCATCTTGCAGAAAGATTTTGATCTTCTATTGGAAGTGATACAGACTGATATTCCCACATAAAGAATCTCAGTGCCGAAGATTCTGTGACATGTTTAACTTTGTATAATTTAATATTTCCCAGACTTACAAGGAATTGTTATCTTTTTATTTTTTCTAATATCTATTAATGTCTCATAATGGTAATTTGAGAAGCACTGTGGAGAATGATGATTTAATCCAACACCCTCTTCAATATTCCTGATAGATCATTATCTACATCAAAAAATTCCACTGATGCCTCCTGTGATGCCGAGTTCACTACCTCACAAGCTACGCTCATTCCATTGATAGAAATAATTATTACAATGTTGTGCCTCATATCTTTTCACCCATTTCTCCCTCTCTTTTTTTTTTTTTTTTTTTTTTTTTTGTAGAGAAGTTTTTGCTATAGGGCACGTGTGCTCACTGGAAAGACAGAGAGAAACAAAGAGACAGAAAATGAGAAATTACCCCCCAGATAGGATGGCTATGTCACAATCCCTTCTCCTCTTGGGATTTTGGCAAGCATGCACATGCGCCCGGCATGAGTTCTAAGTTTCTGGGTCTGGGATTTGAACTGTGGTTGACTATGTGGCAGTCCAGCGATGTAACCATTTTGCCATCTGCTGGTCCCAATTTCTCTGCCTTTGGTTTTAATTCTGCTACTCACTGTAAGTACTCAATATTTTAAAATATTGTGTTGTTGGAAAAGTCATGATGTGTTTTTACATAGGAAAAAAGTCATGATTTTTCTGATTGCCTAATAGTTCTTGTGTCCCTCCTCAGACTTTAATTCTTTTAATTTATTCTCTTTTATACCTACTGCCAAATTCCATTTTCTTTACCACACCCACCTCTTTTCCTGATACTCACCTCTGGAAATTTTTCTACACATTAAAAACAAAAAAACACTTTTTTGTTTGTTTGTTTGTTTTGCCATAGGGCACATGTGCTTATCAGAGAAAGACAAAGAGAGAGAGAATGAGAAAGCACCCTACCCCAGGGGGGATAACCATGCTGCAATCCCTTCTCCTCTGTTCTCCTTTTGGGACTGAGCATGCACACAGGTACCCCTGGCATGTTTCAAAGCACCAGGCCCAGGACTCAAACCATACGGCTGGTCATGTGGGGTACAGCTAACTTAACTACTATGGCCACCACCTGGCCTTCTACACAATTTTTATTTTTTTAGCATGTCCAAACACACCTTAAAATTTAAGGAGTTACTTTCTTTAATCATCTTATTTCTGAAATTTCCGGAGTTCGAACACGGGAATTTATTTCTTTCTCATTTTCAGATCTTAAGAAATTAATTTTTATAATATTTGTTAAACTTCTTTCTTCTAAAGAAATCTCCCTTTCCACACATCATACTCTCTGATTTGACTTGCCTAGATATTCAAGTTCCTTTTTAAGAAAACATATTTCAGGCTGCTAGTAGGCCTATTAAAATATACTATTTTCAAACCTATATACCTTGTCTTACATAATTGGTTTAATAGTACATCATCATTATTTTTCTTCCAACCTTAATGTAATTTCCTATTAGGAAAAGCACCTAATACTGCCTTTTTTATTACATGCAAGAAATCTACCTCAGTGTTATAAAATCTTTCACTGAAGTGTTCTTTTCTAGGAGTCTCTACATTTATAGACTGAATTTTACTCCACAAGTATTTAACTCACCCATAAATTTCCTTCTCTTTGCTCAGTCTTTTTTCTCACTACTGAGCTGACCCTGAACTTCCCAGTTCTGAAAGCAGTACGGGCTACACCCTGACTATCATAATCATGTACTGGCTATTACTGGTTGAATATTGTCATGGGTCAAGCACTGAGCTAAATGTTTTATGTGTGTTGTCTTATTTTCTTATTATAAGAACCCTAAAACAATAGCATTAAAAGGAAAAAAAAAAAAAGATTTTGGAGGCTAATCAAACTTATGTGCAGTCGCTCACTGCTTAAGGGCCAAGTCAGGACTGAGCCAATTTGATGTCATAGTGAAAAATTCTAACTTGTTAAATTATTCTTCAGTTGTGAGTCTAACTTCAATTTTCTATGTTTTAAGTTTTTTATTTGGACACTTAATCCTATCTACAATGGACCTTTCCCTCCATCTTCCTCTCTCATTTCCCCCCTCCCTTCCTCTCATTCTTCTTTATTCTTTTCTATTTTCCCTCATTTCCTTCATCCCTTTCTCCTTTCTTCCCTTATTTTATCTGTAGGTCTATCATCATCTATCTAATCTATGCATCATCTCTCTCTTCTCTGTTTCCCCTCTCTTACTTTCTCACTTTTTCTTTGGTAATAATAGTATTTTTACTCAATTCTCCTGTTACTTCTTTTTTTTCTTTTCCTCTGTTCTGAACTATGCACAAGTTTATTCCATCATGAGAAAGCTCTGGTCTACAATGAAAGAGATCCATAACAGGACCTCAGGGGACTTGGGTTCTTGTCCCAGCTGTACCCACACTATCCTTCTGGAATGAATAAAAAAGACCAAAAACATTCTTTGTGTGCCAGGCATTGGGAATAGAGAAAACTAATATGTGACTACCAGACTTTGAGCTACACTATTTGCCTAGTGCTGTGCCAACTATTTTATGTAATTCTCCTTGTTTTATTTATTCTTTTCAATAACAATCCTACTTGGTAAGGTGTTTCATTCCCACTTAATAAGAAAGAATACAGCAGGCACAGAAGTTCCATATCCATGTGGAGTTAGGCATCTAACCAGGTCCAGCATTTCATATACCAATGCTGTGAGCCATTGCACCAACGTGAATCCCACAAGTATGTGGCATATTAAAAGGTATCATGGAAAAAATGGTTTCTGAGATCACATAAGTTTGAGATATTTAGGGCTAAATTAAATCCAATTGGATCACACTGAAATAAGTGACATTTGTGATTCAAGACAAGGGACAAATAACTCTGCTTTGGTTCCCTTCCTACAATACTACACAACCTCATCGGCGGTGTTCCGGAGAAAATTCAAAAATATGTCTGAGCTTAAAAACATTCTTATATTTAACACTGTGCAGGGCCCAAAGACATTAATAAGAATGCATACTTATGCTAAGTGACAATGCAGATGTAAATGTCATATTTCTTCTAAGGAAAATTCATACCTCAGTGGTGACGACAGCGGAATAATCCTTTACAACCAATTGCTGCCTTTTTAGTAATTAACAAGCTCCATATAGATTGAAAGGTCATTTCTCATCCCCTTTCTCTAGCGGTCTTTAATATTTACCAAATAGTGTCGCATTGTTGGAAATGTCACAGGCTTTACAGCATAAGGGTGATTCCACAGAGTGATTCATGAGGACTTAGTTCATTAAGAAAATTACAACTCATGTATTTGGGGGCTGTATCTCTTCTGCTCTCAAAGAATTCTCTTTGATTAGAAAAGTGAATTATGTTGACTTGTTTCTGTTTGTAGGTGGCCTCTAATTAAAATAAAAAGATACGATGTCTTAGCCTTAAGGATGTATTTTCTTTACAATGGCCATTAGAAGTTTCAAGACACAAGTTGTGATGGCAAATGCAAAGCGATTCAGAGCTGAATTCTCTTTCCTCTTTGTAGTCACTCACTTCTCGTTAAGTAAGAAGTCTTTCTCGTAATGAAAAATGTGCATTATGAAAAATTAGATGTGTATTTCTAAAAGTTTTGTACCAAAATAAATCCATACTTTCTATCCACTTCTCCACTAACTTTCTTAAGTCCCTTAGTCTCTATTAACCCAGTTTTTTTTTTTTTTTTTTTTTTTTTTTTTTTTTTTTTTTTTTTTTTTTTTTAACAAGAGATTTGGGAGGCTTCTTTAACTCAATTCTCTTTCTTCTCCAACTGTAACTCATCATCAAGTTCTGCCTACTTGACCTAAACATTGTTCGAATCTTTCTCTTTCACTTCCACAGTTTCTAATGAAACTCATGTCAGCATGACCATTGTAATAGCCTTCCAGCTGGTCTCCCTTCTTCCAGATCATCCTTCATTCCACTAGGAACTGGAGCTAGAACAGTGCTTTACAGACTCTCTGTGGTTAAACAAAACAAAGCAAAACTTCTCTCTCCCCAATAAACCAGCATTCTTGTGAAATGAAAAAATAAAAATAAAATACTATAAAAATATGATTGGCTATTACAGCAATCAAAATGCCAAGTTTCTAAATATTACACTTAGTCTCAATTTCTGTCCTCATTGTCTAGCAACAGACTTCAATTCTGGCACTGATCTGAAGTTCACACTTCGAGTGTCACAAAGTTAGAGAGATTTTAAAAACTTATAAATCAGATCAAGATATTACCTGATTAAGGGACCAGCAGGTAGCCTAGTAGTGGTTAAAGTGCTGGACTCCCACATGGCCTTCTGTGGTTTGAGTCCCAGACCCTCCAGCTTAAAACTCATGCCAGGCATGAGTGTGTGTGTGCCTAAAATCCTGAGAGGAGAATGGAAGAAAAGGGATCGCAATGTGGCCATCCCCTCAGGAGGTGATTTTTTGCTTTCTGTCTCTCTTCTGAGTGTATGCACTCTATAGGAAAAAATCTCTCAAAAATATATCTGTTATTCAGAGGCAACTGCCTTATCTTTCTCCCAATATCACTGTGAAAAATCCTCTTTCTCTGGAAGATTTAAGATGTATAGACATATTTGACACTCCTCCCATCAAAAAGAGGTATGTATGTTCTTGCCTTTTGCCTTGAGCCTGGCCAAATTCTTGTTCAAAAGAATAGGGCAGAAGCGATATTGTGCCAGTTTCTATGTTCAGCCTTCCATATTGACCGTTTGCATCGTCTGTCTCTTGGAAATGATGATAGAAGATATCCACCATCAAAAACGTCTGACTTTCAACTGCCATACTGTGAAGAAGCCCACGTTAGTCACAGAGAAGGCACCATGAATACAGGGATCCTTAACCAATTCACAGAGTGAGGATGAGTACAGAAGCTCTCAGGTGACTTCGATCTTATGTACCATCTGGCTGCATCTGTAGGAGAGACCCCAAGTGACAACCACCCAGCTGAGCCCATCCATCTTTGACACATGAGAGGTAGTGATTATTTTAAAACAATACATTTTGTTTGTTGCACAACAATAGACTACAGAAAGAATTTCTCTGCTGTGATATTTGATGATATCCATTATCTTTTGTTTTGTGAAATACACATGGTAAACATTGATATCAGCCTGCCTTGGTTTGATTTTTTTTTTTTTTTCTAAGAAGCAGAACCTGAGATAAGGATTTTATTGCAGATCACTTCTAGGTCAGATAAAAAATGACATTTTCTAGTGTATATATATATATTTCTTCTCTACCCAATAGATGTTGTGGTGCAAAGCTATCATAAAAGCCAAAGGGAGAACGTTTAGGAGTTGCATTGTCCTTGTTGCTGTCTATCCAGGAAAGTGAGCCCAGAAACTTCTGTAATCACAAAGACGGGTCCTCTGGAGACCTGAATTTCTATTTCATGAGGGATCTGCTAGAGACTGTGTGGAACATGCCCCAGAGCTGCCCCACTGATAGAAAGGAATATAGAAAGCTGGGGTGTTAACCCACCAACTCTTTTTTATCTTTCCAATAATTCAAATTCAGTTTTTAAATTTTTAAAAGTTTTTAACTTACTTTTTTACAATCACTGTGTATCACTGCAACATACCAAGTGAATTTTCCCATTATAAATACACTGCATATTGGTCCAGTTAAAGACATTACCATATACATTAAATCGACAAATATCTTTTCATATTTTTTTGTTTTGTTTTGTAGAGGTTTTTGCCACAGGGCGTGTGCGCTCGCGAGAAAGACAGAGAGAGACAGAGAGACAGAAAGCGAGAAATCACCCCCCAGCGGGGATGGCCACACCACAAACCCTTCTCCTCCATTCTCCTCTCAGGATCCTGGGAACGCATGCCCGGTGTGAGTTTAAGCCGTCGGGTCTGGGACTCGAACCGCAGTGGACTACGTGGGAGTCCAGTGACATAGCCATTACGCTAACTGCTGGTCCCAATATCTTTTCATTTTTGTTCCCTTAAATGTTTTGCTTATTTTTTTTTCTCCCCCTTGAAAGGATAGGAAAATAGTAAAACACTTGCACATCCATATTTTTTGAAGCATTATTCACGATTGTTAAGATATGGAACTCACCAACTCTTACCCATCCATGGTTGAGGGTCACTTCTGGAATATTAATTCTCTGATACTTTGGCCTACACAGCAGGAAGCTCAAGCACACTTCTGAGGCTGGTGACTGGTCAGGTAGTGATGTAGAAAGCTACATCCAGAAAACAGTCGGTGACTTCTGTGGTGGGAGAGGCAGATGTGGGTAAATTCCACAAAGCAGGGACAGGAATTTCTCACTTTCTGCTTTATACAGCCTGCCTGGTGCTTTCAGGGCATACAAGCCCTGAAACTTTAACATCTTTGTTAAATGAGTGAAGAAATGGGAAAGACACTTCATTTCATAAAGACTGTAGTAATGATCTATACTCCAGAAGGCCTAAACTGTAGTCTCAGAAATTGTTGTTCAACCTGACAAGCTCCTCTTCTTCCTAAGCGTCATTCTCTACATTAGAAGATAAAGGGGCTGGGCTTCCTGATTCCCATGAGCCCCTCAGATATAATGTTATGGTTTAGAATATATTGGGTCATTGGAAAAGTCATGGCACATTTTTTGCATAGAAAAATAGGTCATAACTTTTCTGATGACCCAATATATAGTCCTATTAGGTCAAGAGATTATATTCTAAGCTGAAGAAGTTAGTTTCTACTAAGACATAGAATGAATGTTTTAATGATAAATTATGATGAATGGAATCATGAGAATTACATCGTGATTTTCTGTCCTTTCAAGAAGTTGACTATTGTTGGGACCAGCAGTTAGCGTAATGGCTATGTTGCTGGACTCCCATGTAGTTGAGCACGGTTTGCGTCCCGGACCTGGTGGCTTAAAACTCACGCCGGGCGTGTGTGCGTGCGTGCCCAAGATCCCGAGAGGAGAATGGAAGAGAAGGGATTGTGGCTTGGCCATCCCCCTAGGGGGTGATTTCTCGCTTTCTGTCTCTCTGTCTCTCTCTGTCTTTCTGGCGAGTGCACACGCCCTATAGCTAAAACCTCTCCAAAAAAAAAAAAAAAAAAAAAAAATTCTGCTATTGAAGCTACCCAGTTTGTGACTTTTTAAAAAATGGCTGTAGAAAGAAGTCAGAAGAAGGTGATTTTGATTCTGCATGAAGAAGTAATATGGGCTCAGAAAAATGGAGTGGCTGCCCTCGATAGCTAATCCATGGACATATTTACTGAGTGTCCACCTTCTTCTAGGTATTGTCTAGGCTGTACCCCACTGGCCTGGATATGACTGAGTCAGGAGGGACACTCCTAACATTGCAGAAATGAGCTGGTGGCAGACAGTGTTTCCCAAAGATGACCATATGAATGCCATATGCTCTTCTTCCAATGCAATGCTAACACCTCCATCTAGAATTGAGGTCTATGTTCCTTCTTCTTGAGTCTGGGTGAGTCTAGAAATGCCTGAAGAGTCCCAGTTTCTTTAGCCCTATCTGGTAAAATCTTCCCAGACCAGGTACCAGGCATAAGAATGATAAAGTCCTTAAGTTGATCCAAACTCCAGCCCCCATTTGACTGCAAACTCAGGAAGGACCTTGAGTTGGGAACTGTGGAGCCAGTCCTGTATTCCTGACCCTCAGAAACTTTGAGGATAATCAACAAGTATTATGGTTTTAAGCAACCAAGTTCTGGGCTGATTCATCCCACAGCAGTAGATAACTAGTCATAGTTAAACAATAAGGAAGCTGTAAACCGATATATCACTATGCTGCTTCTAATTTTGAGTCTATCTTTGCATCATCAGCTTTCATTACAACTAATATTATACGACTGAAGTTTTCTCCACTGCCAGTAGAGTTCACGGAGGAAGCCAGGGGTCTGGGGCTTAATATAGCCCCCCTGCTAACTTTGATGATCTTTAAATGATGACTTATGTATGTATACTATGCTTTTCATTTTATTTTGCCCTGTGTAAACACATTTTTCTAACCTTGCTGTTAACAATGGCCAAGTAGAAATTAATCAGTGGAAAGAGGGCTGGTTCTTTATTGATGACTGTATATGTGGATTTGCGACAAGGTCCTACTGGAGCATATAGATGCATTGCTTTTTCATTTTCCTTTGACATTTTTTAACACTAATTCCCAAAAGCACACATAAGCTCTAGTAACGGCAACAAACACATTTTGAAAGGAGGTAACCATAGATGATTGAAATTTCAAAAGTTATTGAAATAGAAAATAATAGTTCTTCCTCATTGCATGAACTACTTTTTGGACTGAATTACTAAATTCACTAAGTATTTTGACACAACAGAGAAACTAATGTATTATCTCACCTGTAATTCTTTATTTTTATCCACAATAATAGATTGAATAGTTAGGTCATTGTACTGCTTCTGTATAAACAAAAAAATCTGAGACAAATATCATAATCTATATCTGTCATAACAAGTGTCTACATTCTAGATGAGAAAGCAACCTCAGAAAGAGATCTTATCTTAGACCTCTCTCTCTCTCTTTTAAGGTTTTTGCCATAGGGTGTATGTACTCACTGGAGAGAAAGAGAGAGAGACAATGAGAGGGAAAGTGAGAAATCATCATCTAAGGGGAATGGTCATGCCACAATCCCTTCTCCTTCATTCTCCTCCTGGGATTTGGGCACACACACACATGCACCCAGTGTAATTTTTGAACTGGCAGGACTGTGACCAGTTGGCCAGGACTCAAACCACAGATGGCCATGTAAGAGTTCAGTGCCTTAACCATTACATCACCTGCTGGACTCCATTTCACACTTCTATTCTTCCAAGTGCCTGGCATAGTTCTGAAGCAGACACTGGTTATGGGATGATTATACATACATACATACACATATGCAAACATATATGAAAATGAGTATGTATGTGAGTGTACAGTTGTCTATGTATAGGTTACCTATCATGTAGGAAATGTTGTCCTAGCTGTTAGGGATACAATGATTTATTTTTTAAACCACATGTGTTCAGACCAACAGGTGGTGTGGTGATAAAGGCATTGGATCTCACATGCCAAATCTGCTGGTCAAGTCCTGGACCAGGTGGCCTGAAAACATACTAGGCAGGTGTGCATGTGTGCCCAAAACCCCAAAAGGAAATGAAGGAGAAAGGATTGTGGTGTGACCATCCTTCCTGGGGAAGGGTGAGGGAGAGGGGTGGTTCCTTACTTTCCTTCTCTCTGTCTCTCTCCAGTGACCTCATGCAGCCTATGACAAAAAATTCTCAAACAAAACAAAACAAAACAAAACAAAACAGAACACATGTGTTACACATCATTATAAAGCTTACATTCTAATTTTAAAAGACAAACATTAATTAAATAAATAGCCATAAAATCTCCAAAGTAGTTTTTAGGATAAAGAATAACCAGAAGTCTATTTTATGACTCGTTGAGAAATGTGTTAGAACAACTGCGCTGAAGAAACCAATCCTGCGTTACCTACTATGCTGAGCATTTGGGTAAACCCAATTGAAATGTGTACGTATATTTACCAAAAGATGAGTATTAGCGAGTTCCTAGGGGTACTACCTGTAGTGTCCAAATGTGAATGACATGAAAATGCCCTTTAGCATTACAATGGCTTTTAAAATACTAGTATATTCATATCATTGAAGACTGCACAGTAAAGGAAAGAAATGACCAACAACTATACAGAACATTGATGACTCTAACCAACATATAAGTAACTAAATGTGCCTGCTCTATTTCCATTTACATGAAGTGCTACACTGGGAAAGCTAATCCGTGCTCTTAGAATAAGAACAGCATTATTGGGACCAGCAGTTAGCATAATGGCTATGTTGCTGGACTCCCATGTAGTCAACTGCGGTTCGAGTCCTGGACCCAGTGGCTTAAACTCAAGTCGGGTGCATGTGCATGCATGCCCAAGATCCCAAGAGGAGAATGGAAGAGAAGGGATTGTGGTGTGGTCATACCCCCTAGGGGGTATGATTTCTCAGTCTCTGTCTCTCTCTGACTCTCTGGCAAGCGCACGCACCCTATAGCAAAAACCTCTCAAAAAACAAAAAAGAACAGCACTATCTTTGGTGAGGTAGTGACTGGAAACCTACCTGTGCTTCTGGCCAC
Organism: Tupaia tana; assembly: GCA_026018925.1. Taxonomy (NCBI): domain Eukaryota; kingdom Metazoa; phylum Chordata; class Mammalia; order Scandentia; family Tupaiidae; genus Tupaia; species Tupaia tana. The sequence goes on from JAKSZU010000018.1 coordinate 8,042,893, forward strand.
TGTCTGTGGTGGTTTTTGTTTGTTTTTTAATCTAAGAGTTGCAGCATAGAAGTATTAATTTTACTGTGTATTATTCTGTATGTATGTTATACATTAATGTTGAAAGACAAAATGGTCAATGTCTCACTATTGTCTGCAAGTTTAATGCTAGTCTTGGGAATGACAAGACTCTTTATTAGGGATCTGATGTACACTTTCAGCCTTATTTTTTTTCTTCCCTGACAGTCTTCGCCCAATGGCATCAGTCTTCTCTCAAGATGCCACACTATTTTCCATCTTCTTGATTCTACCATGTGGTTTTCTTACCTGAGATACACCCCTATTATTCCCATTCCTTCTCGTTGCATGTCCAGGCTCAGGTGTTACATTCTATTTAATAGAGAATTTTCCTAAATTGCTCTCTATCCCCATATTTTACCCCATGTATTGATCAGTTCCCTTGCTGTATTTTTTATTATGACATATTTTAAATTACTCATTTACATATCTGATCACCTCCCTTCCTACCCCCATAGAATCCAGATGGAGCAATGTCAGCGGTGGGATCTCTTCTTGGACTTCTTTGTCTTCCAAGCACCTGACATAATTCCTGACATATTGAATATGCTAGTAAATGCTTGAATAAAATAAATACATAAGTGGATGCTGGAATAAATATGACTTAGATACACATATAACTAGATTGTCAAATAAAGAAAGGAAGCTGGAGACTCCCATTTTTAGAAACAGTAAAGCTATCAACTCTAATATGATCAGTCCAAGCAGGAGATGGGATTTTTGGAGCACTCTAAAGAAATAGAGCCACCAGATAAATAATTATTGTTGCAGGCAGGAAGGATGGATGAGGAGAACTTTGAGTGTGCATACACACACACACACACACACTTTTTATGCACATGATGTTAAAGTCAATTTCCACGCAACAGAAAAATGCAGCTAATTCCCTTATAGCTAATCGATGCATCTAACTCATGCATTCACCCACTCACTTATTCATTCATATCTCTTTATTTAGCAGTGACTTACGCTAGGCAACATGCTAAGTGCTAGGGATTACAGGTGGTTCAGTCACTGTCCCTAAAGAGAAGAACATCCAAACATATTATGGTGTTTATTCAACTTGATTATTAAGAGCTAGGAAATGCTACCATTTTATCTACTCTTAATGTTTTCAGAATCACTGTTTGTTTATCTGAAACATTTCAGAAGAGTCCTCAAACCACTCATGCTGTTTATAATCCACCCAATTTTTGCCTTTATGTATTCCACAGGAAATAAATAAGATTTTTCTTTTGGACACTAATAACTAAAACATAGTGATAAATTTAAAAAGAGGGGTAAGGAGAGGGAGAAAGAGATGAAAGGAACAAAGGAAGGAAAGAAAAGTCTAGTGAAATTTATTCTCCATCCAAGGAGAAATATGAGTTTTCTGATTTTCCCCAGGAAAGTTTCTATCCTGCCGTTGGAAACTACAGAGATCAGTGAGGAGCTCAGTCAAGCATCTCCTCTGTTTGGATGATAAACAGGTCACCAGGAGGAAAGTGTTATGGTGTTCAAATGTGATCTACTTTATATCCTTACTGTATCTTACTGTTAAAAATTACTTCACCACTTTGGGGACCTCCTTCTTTTCTCTTTAAATATTTAAATATGCTAGACACCAGAGTTGCTGAACAAACCTCAGCTTAGTTTCTTTTCCCTTTCTGAAGTGTTAACCACAACTGTTCCAGCTGTAAATGGCCCGAGGGAGGGCCAACCACTTTCTCCTGCGTACTCGTACTTTGTATGTATCAGTAGGAACTCACGCTCTCTCTGTACAACTGTGCACAGGTATTCACCCCACTGCATTTAATCATTTGGATGTAGATCTGTCTCTTCTTAACTTTAAACTTCTGGAGTGGAGCTTAAAGATTTCAGATTTTAATCTCCGCATCCCTGAATCCCTGACACGGGGTTCATTGCATGCCACATTTGAAAGATTTTATGTTTATGAAATAAACTGGATCCAGTGAGTCTTATATCTGGCTGTTTTGAAAATTATTTCTCTAAAGATATATGTTTTAAATAGTTGACATCGTGACTGGCTTTGGTTTTGCTCCTATTGAATACTTTGATTCTAAATTGACTCTTAGAGGTTTTAAAAGCATCAGGCTGGTAAAATCGGCACAGAGATTCTGCACGCTGATGCTTTCATTCTGTGAGGAAAAATGCACTAACAAATGCAGACACATCTCCCCAAACCGAGTGCAAGAGGAAACACGTGATGTCACCCCTCTGGAAATCCCAGTGCCCACTACAGAAGGAAGTCTGGCTTTGAGAGCTGGCGGGACTGGTTGCTCAGCTGTCACTTTTTTCTCACATTTATTCTGAATGAGCACAACCCATCCATCAGTGCTTAAAGAGTTTTCCAACAGTACATTGACCTTGAATGCGGCACATTGATTTTCAGTAACGCACCGCAAATAGGGTCGTTACTGAGTCACCCAACAGTGAATGTGATTGGGAACAGATTTCTGAAATTCCAATAGGGTGCCACCTGCCTTGGATGATGGATCAGCCTACTGGAAACCATCAATCCTTGCTGGGGTCTTGAAAATGGTGACACCTGTATGAAATTTATCATTATGGACACCATCAGGCAAAGCATAAGACCAAGCCCAGGCTTTTCCACAATGGTAGAGCCTCTTGGGTAAGTGGTTGGTTTTGTTTGCAGCAGCATTTATTTACTGAAATGCTTTGCTGAGAACGACCCACTGGTGATGGTGACAAAGATGTAAGCACTATAGGGAATTCCATCTGCAGCAAGGATTGAACGATAGATAAAAAGCCTGTGTCTTAAGCTGTTAGAGGTTAACGCCAGATCAATTAAGGTGATTGTTTCTTAGATTGCATTGGACAAATGTACACACACAGGGACATTAGCACAACCAGAAGAGAAGAACAAAGAGAAATGAACTGATGCCAGACTCCAAATCAGACTGGAAAATAATTTTCTGTTCTTTTGAAATGCTGAATTATCTTAATGAAGATTTTCCTTTCGAAGTGAGGCTCCTACATCCTTTTTTATTTTAGTACAAGAAACTTTAGAACAAATAAAGAGGTTTTATCAAGAACTGGATAATCATAGGGGCCATACTAATTTTGTAATAACATGAGTTTTAGAATCTAGATCTATTTAAAAAAATACATAGTTTTCGTAATATAAGTATTAATAATTGTCACTTACTGACTATCTGCCATGTGTCAGTTACTACCAAGGCACATTACAGGCATTGCACTAACTTCCTAATAACCCAAGGATTTAGGTCTGAATTTCTTCCCTCATTACAGATGGGGAAACTGAGGATCAGTTTTCTCAACCGAGACTTGAGAAAGTTGCTTGGGCTTATATCATTTTTAAGAGAACTGAGATTGGAAATCCAGTCTTTGCTTTTCTACTTCAACCCTCTCATACTTTCCACTATGGTTTGCTGTTGCTCTGATGATGTAAAAAATTATGACATGGTTATGTAAATACACATTCAGGTTCTAATACTGTCTACCTAACAGCAGTAAACTACAACTGATTGTACCTTGGTCCTTTGTCCAAAAGAGTTAATAGATGTTGCTGGGCATATGCAGTTTGCAAAGGTGCTCCTTTGGGAGTGGCTAGGCTCATATTTAGACTTCTTAAATTATAAGCCGCTTTGTAGAGGGCAAGTGTTTGGAGAGGTCTGAGTTTTATAATTGGTGCTTGTGGTGCACACTCCAACCCACCCGTCTTCTCTTTGTTTCAGACAATCTAGTGTTGGACATACATCACTCTCTCTCATCAGACTCGGGGCTGATATCTAGCCAGACAGGACCTACATTGATGATAGGTGAGAGCCACCACAGGTAAAATTCAGCCCAAGCTACTCATAGCAAGGCTTAGAAAATGCCCATCTCACTTCTTTTGATAATTAAGTCTTACACTGGTGGGGAATTCAATGCCTGCAGCCCAAATGAGTTGCTTTGTATGATTCTGCTTATTCCTACATATTTTCTCTGCCTGACTTACTTTCTGGAGAAGGCACAGAGGTCTGGCTCCAAAATATAGCTTGGTTGATTTAATAACTCACTCATCTCAACCTCCATCTCCCACCTGAATTCAAGTTTGGGTTCTCAGTGCATCCTACATGCCTCTGGGGCTCTTATAGAGGTCAGGCCTTCCTTTGTCTTTCTATTTTGAGCACCTAGTATAAAGCTCTGTATATAGAAGACCCTCAATGCATTTTCTTTAAAAGACAAAAAGCGTTAACAGAGAGACCCCATCCTGGTGTAGAGCATTCTTCCACCTCAGAAAAAAAGCTGTGAGGCCATGTGGTCCAATGGAGATCAAGAGTGTGGCTTTTCCATGAGGATGACCTGAGGACAGGGACTGTCTTGGGATGTGTAGGCTCATAGCGAGAAGATCTCAGCTCCCATGATGTTCATTCTCTGTGTCTTAAACACAGTAAACGTTTAACAAGGTTTATTGAAAAGCATGATTTTTCACTAACTACATGGATAAATAAACATCTTCTTGAATGAATAAATATCTGCCGAGAGAATGAATGCGGTAACTGAATATTTTCTGAACGAATCGATGGGTGGCTATCTGTTGAATGACTAGACATGACTTGGCTCTGTTAAATTTCCCACAGTGCAAGGAATTCAAGCTGAACCGATACAGTGGGTAACTTTGAATCCAAACTTGTCAATGTGTTGTATTCAAACTGTCTGAATATCTGAACTCCCCAAGCACACAATTGATGAAACTAACTATGCAGAAATCTGTCTTCAAAATTCCAAAAACTTCCCCACAGTTCTAGCTTCTATGTCTAAAGATAAACCTCCCACTCATTTCCACATTTTTGAATGAGCAGGAAAATGGTATCCTGAGTGGAGGGTATACCATGTATGTTCAAGGAATGAATGGGGCTACATACACATCTATTCCAGGAGCTATTAGCATTCATAAAGGAGACCCAATACGTGACAAATGTGATTAGAAATGACTGTCAAATAATGACAAATAAGTTCTAATAAAAACAGACACAATCTTAACAATTACTTGAAATGCAGGTATTTATCAAACGGAGTAAGATTAAAAATGACCATATTGCATTAAAGAAATCGAAGTGATGGAATTTTAAATATGCAGCGTGGCTGTTTCACTGTGCTCACGCCTTCCTCCTCACCAAGCTCCTTGCAGAGAAATGGGGTGGGAGTGGATTTAGACAAAGAGTGTTCTAATATGCCCCGAAGTATTCACATTTTTTACCAATGTTATCTCCGAGTTCAACTCTGTAGAAAAATGAGACCACAGTATAGAGGAGAGTGGGACAGTCCCCAGTCTCCCAGACTTCAACTGTGAGAAACAATGGAGAGACACACAAATAGCTGAATACACTCTGTGTGGGTGAGAGGTGCTCCCAGGCCCCTTGGGATTATCCTCAAAGGAGTATTTATTATTAATGCAAACATTCAGATACATGGATCTATGGAAAAAATGAATAACCAGACAGGAAATTGATGGTTTGGAATCCCTCCTCTTTCTTGCTCTGCCAATTCATTAATTGTCTATCTCTGTTTTAGGGTCTTTAAAATGAATGTGAGGACTCTAGCCATAGAGCACCAGAATAAGCCACTGAAAAAGTTGTGCTTCCTGTAGAAGTAGTAATTGTACTTTTCAAATAACTCTACAACCAAAAATATATGAACAATGCTAACAATTGGGATATATATTTTTTAATTATTTTGTCACCTTGATTTGTAATTTATTAATATAAAAACTGCAAAAGCTCTTTAAAAAAATTAAGTGGGATTGCTGTCATCTAACCTTTGTCAATGCTGTCTACTGGCTAGTACTGAGCTAAATACTGCACAGATTCTGTTGGGCTTGAAGCTAATATAATTTGAGGACTCTCTTTAAGAAAAAATAATATTAAAGTACGTATGAAAGTGAATATTTATTTAGGATGAGATTATCAATTTTAATAAGCTTTCAAATACTACAAATATTTAATATTTCCTGGGTCTTGGAAAGGAACTATGCAAAACAAAGACCTCAAAACTTAAGCTTCATTATGTGCAATGAGAGGAACCTACGTCTGACACTATTTGGGATTATATTGTTTAATTCTCTTTACTTTACAATACTACAAAACAGATGCAATAATTTTTGTCATACTATTTATTATGAGACTATGGATCAAAAAATTAAAGGACTGACCAAAGGTTATAGAAACAGGATTTGAGTTTCAGACTGAAGGTGACTTTATTATGTAACAATTCCTCACAATGAGTCTGTGTTTGGTATGACTCCTCTTAATGAAAATACAGACATTCCACACCATATGAATCAATCCAGGAATTTCAGAACTTGAGTATACGTGGTTCAGTATCCAACCCATTATCAGCCTTAGTTAAAATAAAGGAGTAAAGGAAGAAAGAAAGAGAATAAAGAAAGGAAGGAGGAATGGGAGGGGGGGTGATAATCAAGCCAAATTACTAGTCTGTGCTTATTAACAATAACATAAAGTAAGCCATTGATGAGAGATATTTCTAAATATAAGGGAGAATCACATGGTGGGATGTCTAAATGATTGGGAGGTAGCTATTGTTTGTGGTGACATCATGACTTTTTCTTGAAGAATTCATTACCTGACACTCCTCATCCCCCTATCCCTACATCTACACACACAAGCCAGGGGCTTCCCCAACTAGGGCCTTCCATTTGCTTATTGTGGATAGAACACATCCCATCCCTGTCTCTTTTAAGGCATTAACATCTGGCCCGACCAGCTCACACTTCCTTCAGGAGAGGAATGGGATAGGAAGGAGTTGTAAAACTTTTGACTAGACACTTAGAAAATCATTGTTCCTCTGGATTTTCTGTTACTTAAACTCACCAATCTCTTTCTCAGCTTGAAAGCATCACACATCTGCTCCAGAAAGGTGCTTTCACTACTCTTGGCCTCCTGCATAGCTGATCGTAAATGCTGACTTGTCAGAGATGCCTTTCCTACTCCCTACCTATGCCCTACCCTCCCTTGCTGTCTTTCTTTGACCCTCTTTTGTTCTCTTTCATGCATTTACCACTGTTTTGATTACCTTGTTTTTCTGTTTTCTTGTTTTTAATCATCCCTAACCCCCAAACTTGAATGTAGTTTCCATGAGCTTTAGGGGCAAAGAAAGGTCCCTCTTGTTAAACACATTGCTCAGGCATGAATTATGTCCTAAGTATTTGTTGCAGGAGTGATTATATTATTGTATGCGTGAATAGATGCATCCTCCAATAGTTTGGATCCTCATGTACAGAATAAAGTGCCACTGGATTAGGAATGAGCAGTAATATCCATGTTCTTTTTATTTTTTCCTCCATAGACAGAGTATGCCTGTTTAGCTGTAGCAGGGGTTGGGGAGGTTGTTGGAAGAGGGCCCAAGTAACAGAAACTCTGTGTAGATAAAAGATGTGTTGCTACTTACCATCTTTAATCTATGTGTTCGTGTGAGTACAGTCGATGACCATCCAAGCAATAGTAAAATCTACTTGTATGTCAGGTGTGGAACTTCATTCCAGGGATGTGGGAAGGAGGGGTGACAATGGCCAAGGTCAACAGACAAGCTGCCCGGTTGCCCGGCTGCTTTGTGTGAGCTTCCTGTTTACCCTGAAGCTCTGTGTCCAGTTGCTGTCCTTCCCCACTGGGTGGACTTCCCATCTGCCTACACAAGAACATGGGAAAAGAGAAAAACAGAAAAAAATCACACTGCCCAAGGAGATTTAGAAAGAAAATGGGCCTGGGAGAGAGAACCTTGAGGTGTGAGCCCCAGAGTGGGACCTGGGGATTGTCATGCAATTTTTCTTTTTTTTAAATATTATTTTTATTTTAGCTTTATTGAGGTAGAATAGAAAAATGAAAACATATATTTAAGGTGTACTATTTGGTCCTGGGTTAGGATACTCATCTGGGCACCACAAAATCCAAGGAGTCCTAATAATGTGTGCCACGGCCTTACTATGTCAGCTGGGATAAGCCAAAATAATCTCCCCATTTCAAGATCCTTATTTGAATCACCCTCACATTGTCCTTTCTTCCATGCAAAGTGACATGTTCACAGGCTTTGGGGTTTATAAGGTGACCATCTCTGGCAGAACCATTATTCTTTTTTAAAAATTAATTTTGGTACAAGGTACATGTGCTCACCAAAGAGAGACAGAGAGAGGGAGGGAAAGTGAGAAAGCAAGCCACCAAGTGGCTCAACTTCACAGATCCAGTGGTTTAACTTCACGCCAGGCATGTGTGCGAGCATGCCCAAGATCCTGAGAGGAGAATGGAGAAGGGATTGCAGTGTGGCCATCCCCCTTGGGGGTGATTTCTCACTTTCTGTCTTTCTGTCTCTCTCTGTCTTTCTGGTGACTGTAAGCACCCTATAGCAAATATATAAACAAACAAAAAAAAACTCTCCAAAAAATAAGAAGAATTATTTGTACAAATAAGCAGAGGAAAACTGAATGAGTACCTGGCCATGTTCTTGTTAGAAAGAAAACAGATACTGAAGGGAGATAGAGGTGGGTGTAGATCCAACCCCAATCCTTATTATGTGAAAAATAAGTGACATTGCTTTCCTGCATCTCAGTGTCATCCACATCTCTAAACCAACCAAATTTCTTTTCAAATTTAGATTTTTAGAAATATCCAATGTGTGGACCAGCCAGTATTGTAGTTGTTAAGGTGGCTGGACCCCACATAGGCAACCGTGCTATTTGAGTCCCAGACCCAATGGCTTGAAGGACACACCAGGCATGTGTGCATTCCCGAAATCCCAAAAGGAAGTATATGAGAGAGAAGGGGCTATGCATGTTCACACCCCATGGAGGGTGCCTTCTCACTCCCCATTCCTGTCTGTCTCTATCCAGTGATCACATGTACTTTCTGACAGAAAAAATTTTAAAAAAAAGAAAAAGAAAAAGAAAATAAGTAACCATTGTGATATACACAATTTGGTGTGTGGCAATTGATAAATAGTACCTAGTGGCCAAGGAAGAGTGGAAGCCTTACCTCTGTCACTTACTAATGTGAAAGCTTGGGCTGGCACTTAACCACTTGCCACCTCAGTTTCCTCACCTGTAAAAATGGCGTGATGATAATAGAAACTCACAGGGTGAGAACTCATTCAATGAATTCACAATTTTATATATTTGAGTGTGTCTGAAGCATAGTTAATGCTCAATAACTTTTAAAAATTTTATGTATCATAATTATTTATTTTATTTTATATTCATTCACTGTATATCATTACAGCACACAAAATTAATTTTCCCATCCAGATGATGTTGACTATTGGCCCAATCCAAGATATTACCATACCTATTATCCTCAACAAATTTTCCATTTTGGGTCTCTTAACTGTGTTACTCCTTTCTTTTTCCCCTTGATTCCCTCCCTCTCAGCCTCTGCTCAATAACTTCTAAGAATTAGTAGCAGTTACCATTCATAATTACATATGACATAGGGAGAAGATGAGACGGGATAGTGTTCTCTATGGAAGACAGGATATTTGAGGTTGTACTCGAAGCAGAGGCTGGCTTCTTTGTTCATTTGTTTTAAGTGTATTTATCTACTCCATAAGTAAGAGAGAGAGAGAAAGAGAAAAAGAACCCTCCCTCCATGGGGTACTGATACCATGATCCACCCCCAGCCTTAGCCAGCCCTGGGTCATGGACACATATGTCCCTCGTCGGTGTACTCAGAAAGGTGTCTCTGGATATGAACCGGTGATCTTTTCCATGGGGGTCAGCCTTGCAGAGACTTGCATTTTACTGCTGTGTCACTGTCTAGCTCTACAAAGGCTTTTCTAGGCCCCACAGCTTCCAAGCAAAGAAAGCAGCATACGGCTGGCAGTGGGAGAGGGCGTGTCCTTCACAGAGAATTGGGAACCACTTATTGCTGATAGCCACACCTACTGTCTCTCTCGAGGAGGCTGGGCAAGTGGAGGAAGCAGAAGCTGAAGGCTGCTGGCCTGACACACCTGGAACGGCCAACCTGAAATCCTGACATTGGCATCATTCTCACATCTATATTCTCCTTTCTCTCCCTGTATTTCACTCTGCACACTGTGTACTGATTTGTCACTTTTTTAGGCTAAGATTATGTCTCTGAGTAAGCTGATTAGTGTTAGACTGATTGTTTTAAAATAACTCAAGCGGCATCTGAATTTATTTACATACATGATATTGCCTTCTATAAACACAGCTGTATGCAGAAAGAAAATTCAACGGTATTTTAGGAAGTTAAGCCAACAGTTTAGCTGTAATAAAGGCAGACTTCTCATTCTGGTTTCTCTTTATTTTATTTTGTTTTTCCTTTCTGGACTAAGTTTTTCCACAAGGGTTGGGCCCAAATACTTTTGCCCAGAAGGGTCTCGGGTAGCAGCAGAGTTGAAGCTGTGGCGGCCATGGGGAACATTAATCAGGAAGAGGCAGAGTGTGACCTTGAAGGAAGTGATCTGTCCTGGCGCTGGTTTCAGAAGGCCAGTCTCTCATGGCAACATAGACATTGTCATGACTATCAGGGAGTTTCATACTTCTCTCGTGTAGGGAAAGGCTTTTTTGATTCTGTCAATTCCATGTATATTTATGAAACATCTCTCTGTGTTACCCGGCTCTGTATTAGGCTCTAAAGATCCAGATGATGTAGATTCTGCTCCATAGACCTTCCAGTTTACTGATAGGGTTAGAAAGTATGCAAGTGACTATGTAAATGCAAATATGATAGGTGTGTTCAAGTACAAGAACACTTAACAGGCTTAATGCACTGTGCACTGGGGAGGGAGTCAGTGGTGAAGAAGTAACATTTAGACCAAGATCTAAGGGGTAAGTACGAATTGATTGGGTAAAGAGGCAAGGAAAGAGTGTTGACTAGAAAGAAAATAAATGGGCACATATATTCATTTTTGTAGTTTTTGCTGTAGGGTATGTGCACTTGCCTGAGAGACAGAGAGACAGGGAAAGGGAGAAAGCACCTCCCACCAGGAAGGATGGCCACATGGCAATTCTTTCTCCTCCACTCTCCTTTCAGGATTTTGGGCATGAATGCACACACACACCTGACGTGCTACTCGAGCCTCCAGATCTAGGACTAGAACCACACAATCTGCCATGTGGGATCCAGTTGCCTTTACCACCACACCATAGTTGGCCCAGAAGGTGGTGCAGTTAAAGGAGCAGAGGTATCAATGTGACAGTGAGGTGAGGACACAGAGGCCTTGCTGTGGATTTTCATTTTATTTTCTGAACCATGGAAATTCATCAGTGGGTTTAAACCATGGATGGCTTGGTTGGATTTGTGTTTCAAAATGACTCTTGTGCTACTGGGTTGGAAGGAGACAAAATACAATGACGGACATGGCCTATCAGTCAATCGGTTATTGCACAGAAACAAGCAAGAGGTCGGGATAATTAAGACAATGAGAGAGCAGTAGAGGTGACTTATGTAATCAGATTTAGATAGAGGTTGGGAATTTAATTGATGGGTTTCCTGTATGATTGATTAGGAGGAAAGGAATTATTTCAAGTTCAATTCCCACTTGCCATTATTTTGATGTCCCCCAAAATCTTGAGTTAAAATGTGATTGCAATGAGATTAAGAGGGTAAAAACTTGATCCAATTATTGGGTTGAAAGGTGGGGCCTTTGGGAAGAGATTAGTGATTGGTTGGATAGGTGGGGCCTTTGTGATTGAGTCCTGGTGGGTTTATAAGGAGAGAGAAATGAGGAAGAGAGTGACCCACATGGAACATAAGCTATGCTGCCACCCTGTCTGCTTCTGGCAGCCATGGCGTGATGTAGCCAGCCTCATGCCTTTGGACATTCCAGCCACCAGAATCATGAGTCAAATAAATCTTTATAAGTCTCAGGTATTTTTGGAAGAAACACAATAACAGATTAAGACATAACTTTCTTATTTGTTTGTTTCTTTCTGCTGAGCAATAGTATGTATAATGGTACCACTTAAGGAGACAGGACAGATTGTAGAGAACCTAATTAGGGGTAAAACATAGAAATTAAGAACTCTTTGACTCACCAAGTTAAAGATGGTGAAGGCAGAAGATTCACGGTTTTAAATACCCCAAGAAGAACTTGGGCTGGAAATTTTGCTGGAGAGAGACAAAGAGATTATGCAAAACCACAGGAGTGGATACGCTTACCATTGAGGGAAAGAGAAGAAAGAGAGGTTTCTGAAAGTACAAGCTACTGGAAAACATTCTTCTTACTATCAAAGTATTGCAGGCAGTGAGAAGTTCTGTCTGGAAAACAGGTCTCTGAAGCCAGTTTTGATATCACAGAGTGGGACTCAGAGAAGTAAGCTGTGCACACAAAACAAGGCATCACTTCCAACAAGAGGATTTACACCATTTGTCCCCCTGATGCGTCACTATGCAAGAAAATGTCAGCATTTAAGCCCACAAAGGATTTATGTCAGCACTCCAATGCTGCACATTTTTGAAATCCAGTACAGAAGGGATTTATTAGGCCCTGGTGCTAGAATAGTTTTTCTTGGAATTTTTTACTGTAACACATTATTCTTTTGATTATTTAAGCTCTTATTTCTTTTTAACCCTTTGCCACAAAGTCTTCTGGGTAAAATTTTTGTAGTGCCCAATAAGAGAAAGAAAATTCAAAAAGAAAAAAAAAGGAGGCAGAAGGATCACTTTCCTCTAACTCTGTGGAATTTATCTTAGTGGAATTGCTAACAAATTTCATTGTTTAACATCAAGAAGCTATTTAGTGGAAGCCAGAATATGCTTACCAATATCAGTCTGTCACTTACTAGCTATGTTACCTGGAGCAAGTCATTTAACTTTTCGGTGTCTCATCATCTATAAAACAAAGAAAATGGCAGTACCTATCTCATATATTGATGTAAGGATCAGGTGAGTTAATATAACTATCTGATTAGAAACTCTTGACACATATAAGTACTTCCTAGGTGAAAACTAACATTACTTTCAAATAGGCGATAGGAACCTACAATTTATAGGGAAACTTCATTTTCCCCCTTAATCAATTATTGATTAATTCAGTGGTAAAAGGCAATCAGGTATCTTGGACTATATCTTCCTAGAAGGAAAGAGTGTATGTTATCCAAAGGTTCACATATGCCATTCTTTTTATTAATGTTAACATCAAAGTGAAACTCTGAAATATTGGAGGAAAAAACCTTCCATGTGCAAAGGTATTTATCACAGCATCATTTATGAGAGAGAAAACTGTTGAAAAACAACTTAAATTTCCAATTGCTAGAAAATTATTAGATAAAATGTGGTCACAAACGTGATGAAATATAGTCAGTTTATATACATATAAGTTGCAAAATGTATAAAAGTACTATATGTAGTGTATATGTGTTGTTTTTGCTAGAAAATTCATAATTGGACATGAAACATGGGAAGGAGACACTATACATACCATGTTTCTGTAATAATTAAATGGCATTGGATAGTGAGACTTTTCTTCTTTATATATTTTTATCTCAAAGACAATCTGTATTTTTATAATCAGCCACATGGAGTTGCTTTACATAAAATTCATCGATTTTCAGAGTATAACTTATGAGTTTTAATAAATGCTTCCAATCAGGTAATCATCTCTACAATCAAGATGCAGGGCATGTCCATTACCCAAAAAAGTTTCCACAGGCCCCTTTTGCAATCAGTTCCTTTCTCCCAGTCTGACTCTCAAAACCCACGGGTTTACTTTCCATGACTTCAGTTTTGTTGGACCTATAATTTTATGTAAGTGAAATCCTACTACATTTATCTTTGAGTCTTACTACCTTCACTTAGTATAATATTTTGGAGAGTTAATGTGTTACTGAGTGTATCAGTTATTTGTTCCTCTTTATTGCTAAGTAATATTCCACTTTGTGAATATATCACAATCTATTCACAAGTGAACAATTGTTTAAGTTGTTTCAAATTATGAATTGTATCAAATGAGTCAGCTTTGTGTATTATATTACCAGTGCTCGTGTACATGCAAATTTTCATTTAACTTTGGTAAACAGTTAGATGTGGGATTTGTATATATTCAACCTGATAAAGAATTATGAAATGTTCTTCTAAAGTGACTGTACCATTTCATATTTCTGCCAGCAATGTATAAGAGTTTCCATTGTTTCACATTCTCATTAATATTTTGTATTATCTGAATTTCAAATTTTGTCCATTCGAGTGGGTGTATAACTGTATCTGTTTATAGTTTTAATTTGCATTTCCCTAGTAACAAGGACATGAATATATTTTCATTTTCATTCTTGCCCTTTATATCTCTCTTCTTTGGAGAAGTGTCTACTCAGAATATTTTGCCTATCTTTTAGAGTTGTTTGTCTTATTGTTGAGTTGCAAAACTTATTTTAATTTCATGATTACACCCATTTTTTTAAAAAATCAGATATTTGTTTTATAAATACATTCTCCCAGTCTTGGTAGTTTTTTTTAGACAGCAAAAGTTCTAACTGTGATAAAGTTCAATTTATCACTATTTTTCTTTTTATATTTCTTGATTTTGTTGTTTATATATACAGGTTCAATTTCTTTAGAAATATAGACCTGTTCTGATTATCTCTTGGAAAAACTTTATTTATCTGTGTTTATTCTTCCAGGGATTTGCCATTTTATCTAAGTTATTGGATTTATTTAAATAAAATTATTCCTAGTAGTCTCTTATTGTCTATTCAGTGTCTTCAAGATATGTTGTGAGCTCCTATTTTGATAATTGATATTGATAATTTGTGTCTTCTCTCTTTTTCCCTTCACTCTCCATCTCAAGTGTTTAGGTTCAACCATGTTATTGAATGTATAAGTAACTTGTTTCTTTTTATTGCTAGATGATATTTCATTTTGTGTATATATCATAATCTGTTCTCCAGTAGACTATATTTGAGTTATTACTAATTATGAGTTATATTAAATAAAACTATGAGCATTACATTGCAACATCATTTCTTCTGTGTTGCCAGACCATTAGCTTGCCCTCTAGTTTTTGAACTTGCCAATCTCATAATCAGATGAACTATAAAGTAAATATCCCTTTTAATATATACTTCCTATTGGTTCTGTTTCTCTGGAGAATCCTTACTAATACCTGAGTTTTGCTTGTTTATACAATTTAATAATCTCTGACATTTAATTCAAGTATCTAGACCATTTACATTTAATATAATTACTAACATGGTTGAGTCTTTATCATCTTGCTATTTGTTTATATTTCCTCTTTCCATGTTTTTTTCTTTTTTTTTTTTACTGGCTTCTTTTATGTTGGGTATTCTAAAATTGCATTTTATCTCTCTTATAGTTTATTTTCCTAACTCTTGATATCCCTTTGTAAAAAATTTGCTTTCCTACAAAATTTTATCTTACAGCTATATTCAAATAGCACACTACTTCATATACAACAGAACAACTTTACATTCACGTGCATCTAGTTCCACCTCCTGCTTTTTGGGTTATTTTTATTGTATATTTTACTTAAATTAATTTAGTAAATCTCACAATAAATTGTTACTTTGCTTAAACAGACAATTATTTTTAAAAGGTTTTAAAATAAGAAATAAAGAAATATCCCTTCATATTTATTTTTATGTTTATTATTTCCATCAGCTTTCATTATTCTGTGTAAATATAAATTTATCATTCATCATTTTATCTTCAAAATTTCTGAAAATGAGTCCCCTGTAATTCTAGTCTTTTTTTCTTTCATATCATAGATCTCTGGTTGTTTTTAAGATTTTCTTTCTATCCCTAGACTTCAGCATTTGACATAGATGCAACTTGGTGTGGGTCTTTTTAGCTTTGTCCTGCTTGAAGTATATTGAGCTTGGTATTTTCCTTTGGGGGATTAATTTTAATACATTATTCTTAACGTGGATATATGGACTTACCTTTTAATCAAATTTGTAAAATTTTCAAGTACTGTTATGTCAACATTTTTCCTTTCTCCTCCACCTTCCTCTTCAGCTTTGATTACATGGATATTCGACTTCTTTATATTTAACTAAAAGTCACTGGTCCTTTGTCCATTTTTTCAGTTTTTCTCACTTGTCTTCATTTTATTTACTTTCAATTGCTATGTCTGCAAGGTTGTTAAATTTTTCTTCTTCGCTGGCTAATCTTTTAATCCTATTTAATGTATTTTTCATCTCAAATGTTTTATTTTTATGTCTAGAAGTTCTATTTGGATATTGTTTTTTAATATAATAATATAGGTAATATATTTATAACAACTGTTCTTAATAGAAATTATTTTTGGGTCTGCTTCTACTGATTATTTTTTCTTCTGATTGTGAGTCATTTTTCTGTTTCCTTCTATGTTGACAATTTTTTCTTGAATGTAAGACATGGCATTAATGGTAATTGTTGGTTGTTGATTCCATTGTATTTGTGGCTTTCAATTAAGTTTTGTAGAATGAGTTGATTTTATTGAGGTTGAACTTTAAGCTTTGTTGTGTAGGTCAGCATTTGGTCTAAGGCTAATTTAACATCATTCCTAAGTCAATGCTCTTCTGAGGAGTCTACTTAATAACCTGCGTTTTATCCAGATATTTTCCCTATGTCTTGTAAGAAGACAAACTATTCTCAGTGAGATACAGGAATTTTTCTGCCTGCTCTCCTCATGGGTAGTTTCCTCTCACTCATATGCAAATTAACACTAAGTCAAAAATTCAAGGGCATCTCTGTGCAGAACTCTTAAACTTTCTTAACTCACCTCACTTGTCATCTTATTCACCTCAAATTCTAATTGCCTGAACTGTGACCTCTGTCTCCTCAAGTCAGCAAGATGGAGTTGGATCTGTTTATGCTTTCTATCTCTGTACTCTCCCCTGGAAGTTCACAGAGTTCACATTTCCTTACCGTCTATCGAGAATAATAGCCCTATATTGCCTGCTTTAATAGTCAGTTGTCTAAAAACTATAACATATATAATACACTATTTAACAAAATTTTATTAGAAAATACTTAGAAACATAACCACACACACCCACAATTGTTAGAAAAAAAGATAAATCTAATCCCTGTTATTTTACATTAGTTAGAAATAAAAATTTTGAGTTAACTGTTTCTTCAGTGTTTTCCTGACAATTACTTATAAGTCGTGAATATTTTTCAAAAATATGGAAATATATACTTACTAGTGAAAAGGGGGATATATGTGCATGTGCACTTTACTGTTATTATTCCAGCTGTATAAAAACATTGCATGAAAAAAATTGCCTGAAAAGATATTAGCAATCCCAATTTTGGTTGTTTTTGAAACGTATGTGTTTTCTTTTATTTAGTAGTATTATTTTTTGAATTTGCTACAGGGTGCATGGAGCATTTGCATCATATATGTTTGTGTGTGTGTGTGTGTGTGTGTGTGTGTGTGTGTATTTTCCTGACATTTCATTATAGAAATTTATAAATTGCTTTTATGTTAGAAAAATAAACTTTATGTAAGAAATACCTAAATCTATTGAATAATTACCTTTCTAGTGTATAATTATTCAATAGATTTAGGTAGTAAAGTAGTAAGAATTGATCTAAAACAGAATTATGCTTGCACAGGGGCCAGGCAGTGGCACAGAAGTAACACAACTGGACCCACATGGGAAAGGTCTTGGGTTTGCATCCTAAGACCTGGGTAAGCACACCAGGCACGCACAACTGTGCCAGTGATCTGGATTGACTGAGGCTGGGTGTAAACTGTGTCAGGAGGGCTCTGTTGGGGGTGCCTGTCTCTCTGCCTCTGTTTTTTTCTCTCTGTCCCTGTCTCTCTTAAAAGAAAAAAACTTTAAAAAGGAATTATACTTACATAAATTAACATGAACATGCAGATTGTCTTTTATGTACTCAGTCCTGGCCTTGGCAGTTTCCCTCATATTTCATTTATTTCCAAAATACATTTGGAGTTTATAAAAAAAACATAGATACAATAAAGCAATAAAATGATCAAGATGGAGGTAAACGTTCAAGATATACAGGAAATGGAATGGGTGGGGAGTATATGAGGGGAGTGAAGACTGGTGGGAGGGGCATGGAAAGGAAGCAATGTAATTTTAGCAGAAAACCTACACTCAGAAGATTTGAGAACTAACACAAATCTTATCTGTGAGCTTACTGGTAGCCAAAACAATGAGGAAAACTGTGGGATTTGGAGCTCTCAGAATTAAATCAAAAGCTATTTCATCTGGAGACACCATTTTACATTTTGTGTTTTCCAGTTCTGACCTTTGAAAGAACATTTTCAAGTAAACTAGATCAATGAAACACGGAACATACAGAAATGTTGTGCTCAGCTCTTTAAGGATAGAAAGAATGTCAGGCATAGACCCTTTCTTTAATGGGATTGGGTTCCAAGAGTAGAGAAGACACATATAACCCTGGGATGGTCTCAGACTAAAGCAAGATGTCATACGACTGATCTTAACTTGAAGTCAAAAGCCTGCGAGATCCCAGTTAAAGGAAGATCTTCGGTTCCTGATGGTCAGGTGAGAATGGCTAAGTACAGGAAAGGACAAAGCATTCTGGGAACAATGCCAACATGGTGGAAGACAAAGAGGCAGAGGAGGACATTGCAATTATCCTGGGAAGGTTGGATGATCAGTGTGGCTACTGAGAACTACAAAAATAAACACTTTGACTCTTATCTGTGCCATTATTCCCTTCAGGTCACATGGGAATCTGAATGAGCATTGATGGTGACCCACCAGCTCTGGCTGAAGTCCTGTCTTTGCTAAACTAAAGAAATTAAAGAATGTAGTAACTACTGCCTTGAGGTTTTAATAGGTTTGCATAAAGTTTTGACTCATAATCTGTGCTGTGTGCCAGCTTGTCATATTTAGTAAGGTTTTCTGTTTCATTTAAAATATAATGAAAAAGAGTAGCTAGGTGGTGTAGTAGTTAAAGACAGTTGGGTCCCCCATGGCCCACTGTGCAGTTTGCATCCCTGACGTGGCGGCTTAGAGAACATGTCAAGCATATGTATGTACCCAAAATCCTGAGAGGAGAATGGAAGAGAAGGGACTGCAGAGGGACCATCTACCCTGGGGAGTGCTTTCTCACTCTCTCTCTCTCTCTCTCTCTCTCTCTTTCTCTCTCTCTGGTGAGCAAATGCTCCATGTGCCCTATAGCAAATTCAAAAAATACTACTACTAAATAAAACACAATGAAAAACTCTACAACTGGACTGGTGAGAAATGTACACACGGAATATTCACTTTGTAACCTAAGTAACATGTGATTGAATGTATAAAAGAAATTTAAAGAAAAAAATTAAAAAAAGAAAAATTCTACATATGTGATGGAGGAGGAGTTGCATATTCTTTGTAATTTTTTGAGTACAATTTTTTATTTACATATTTGTGGGGTCAGTATGTTTTTTTCAAAACATGCATACAATGTACACTAATAAGGAGTGTACACATACTCATCTTCAACAAGGAACATTAGGCTGTGTGCATTTAATAATGGTCCTATAGTGATTTGGGTTTTGTTGGAAGTATGTACAGAATTGTCTATGTTTTTAACTCTGCCTTAGTACACAATTCGATAATCCTTTCCTCTTATTTGCATGACTTTTTATGTCCATTAAACTTTTTCTCCTGGGGGCCAGCAGGTCGTGTGGCAGTTAAGGTTCTGGACTTCCACATGGTCGACATTAGTTTGAGCCCAGGATCAAGTGGCTTGAAAATCATGCCAGATATGCATATGTGTGTTCAAAATCTTGAGAGGAGAATGGAGGAGAAGGGATTGCAGCATGGCCATCCCCCCCTGTGAGGGTGATTGCTCACATTCCCTCTCTCTGTCTCTCCAGCAAGCACACAAGCCCTTTGGCAAAATGAAAACCAAATTTTTCTCCCAAACCATCCATCACACTATTTCTTATATATACATTTCTTTTTTTCTGTGATAAGACATTTTTGGCCAACAGAATTAAGTCTCAGAATTTCTAATGCAAAGTTTGTCAACCCCAAGACT
Source organism: Tupaia tana (assembly GCA_026018925.1). NCBI lineage: Eukaryota > Metazoa > Chordata > Mammalia > Scandentia > Tupaiidae > Tupaia > Tupaia tana. The sequence continues at coordinate 8,062,914 of JAKSZU010000018.1, forward strand.
AAAATTTTAAACAGGATGTTTGTTTTATCGAACTTTCTATTTCTTTATTTCTTCCAGAAGAGAGGTAGAGAGAGGACAGTACTACCAAGAGGGCCTTAATGCTGAAATCCACTCCTAGCCTCAGCCAGGCCTGCATCATGGCCACACATATGCCCAGTGTTCTCAGGAATTCTCTGGACAGAGCCTGGAACTTTCCTGCATGAGTCAGACTTTTAGTCCCGCACTATCATGTGGACCCAGTTTGGGTTTGCTGAAAGGGCTGCAAAGTGACAGCATGGATGAACAGTTTCGAGTCTGGCTCTTACATGAGCCTCAGTTTGAGAGCTTGTTCATAGAAGATCGAGGGTGTGAAACAGCAAACTTGCTAAAGGGTACGCGTATGTGTGTGTGTGTGTGTGTGTGTGTGTGTTGCTACTGTTTTTGTGTCCTCAGGGAAGAAGCAAGCTGCTCTGGGACTAAATAAGAGAAATAATGACACTCCTTTGACCCGCTCACTCCTTTTATCAGCCAGGGTCCAGTCAAGAAAACGCAAACCACACTAGGTATTTAAACTAAATAATTCAATAAAAGGAATTGGTCACACAGGTATTGGAAGACTTAAAAAGCAAAAAGGAGAACATTGAGGTCACACATCAGTAGAACTTGAAGGAGGCAGCTGTCACCCCAGGCTGGGGAATGAAGGGAAGTTACTAGGGACACGAAAATCCCTGAGCGAGGTCTGGTGGGGCAAAGACTCAAACAGTGAAGCGTGGCTGCCTCTCAACCTGTGGCTTGAGGCTGGGACGCTGGGAGCTGAGACTCAGAGTTCTGATAAAATGGTGCTGCCTGTTGGTGTTGGTACCGCCCAGGAGGCACCGTGAGGTGGATCCTGGGAGTTCTCCAAAAACTGGAGCCTGGAGTCCGCATTTGTTGCACGAAGTACCATTACCAAGGTAAAGTGAGACTGAGAGGAGCAATCCAAGAGAAGGCAGCAAATCCTCTCTCCCTGCATTGCCCTGAGGGCTGCCTCTTGCGCCCCCTATTGGCAGGAGCTAAGGTGACACCATCTTCAAACCTCGGTGTTCAGAGCCCCTGCCCCACTTCCCAGTACCGGGTAGAATAGCCGGCTGTGAAGGACACACCAGAGCTTCTAACCAGATCCTTCCGAGGACTGACCAAGGCTGGCACGGAGCCAATATGCCCACCAGCTTCATGAAGAAGGAAAGCAACTGGCATCTTCTGATGACTGTAGTTGCATGCTGCGAAAAGAATGTGCACGTGTTTTACTTACTTTTTCATCCTTACAAAACCCAAGAGATGAGTATTATTAATTTTATTTATATTAATAAAAAAGGTATTTGAGGCTTGAGGGTTCAAATAACTTTCTGAGGGTCCCAAAGCTAGTAGATGGAGAGGCAGCAGGTAAACTCAGAATTGGTGACTGGAACACTAATGACAATTCTCTCATACCCTCTTTGGTTACAATGGTCTTAAACACCGATCAAGCAATTACACCTTCTTCATTAATGTGTAAGTTCCATGAGGTCAGGACTGCATAGAACTTGCTTGAAGCTGTATGTGGGTAGCCACGTAGAAAACATGGATCTACAGTCATGCAGTGAATAGTCACTGAGTAAATAGTGAATACTTAAATTTCTTTAGCTTTTTTATAATAGAGAAGTATATCCAGATATATAATTTTATACCCCACGTATATAAATTATACGTGGTGCATGTGTTTGTCTGAAACATATTTTGGCACTGCACAAAGGAAAGTGTTTGAAGGCATAAGAGGAGCAAATGGTGCTAACATGCCTGTCTTTCCTCCTGCTGAGACACTACATGTAGTTTTCAAATGAGGCAGAAGTGAATACATATCTAATCTTTGAATTAACTATCCCGTTAAACTGTAGTTGCTTCCCACCCCCAGCCCCATCCCATCCCACCCCCAGCTCCAAGCTCAGCCTATCATTAGCTGCTATCTGGAATCGACAGTAGAGTAATTTGAACTCTGGTTCCCAAGGGCCTATTCTTTTACTTCCTGCTGTAGGAATACGGTGTGTATTGATTAGATATCAGACTGTAATGGGCTTCCAATCTCTCTGCCTTAAGATATATGATGGAGATGACAGGAAACAGATACCCTGTTACTACTTGTAAATAGTCTGGTTGAACAAAATGGTTGGTAACCTCTTCGGTGCCAAGCACTTTTACCACCAGGAGGAAGCGCCTTTATCATTCTTTCCACTAGGGTTTCTTGGTGGGGAAGGAAGGCATGGGATTGCCTCTTGGGGCCACAGCCATTGTGTAGGGTGGTCATCCTCTCTGGAGACTACACAGGGAGGGGGGTCTCCCTTCAGAACTATTGCTTGGAGAGCTGTCCCCAGACTGCTCAGACACACAGCCAACAGCACCCCAGGCCACTCCCACCAGGGTGACCGATGGAAGGGCAGAGGGACTGGAGGCTGGCAGGAACAAGAGCAGGAATCTCCTTCAGAGCAAGCCATGAAGTCAGCCACTTTAGCAGCCTCAGTTTCCACATCAGCAACATGGGAAAAGTAACCTCGCCTAAAGCACTGCCAAAAGAAGCGAACGACACAGTGCAGATGGAGTCCTGAGACAGTGCCTGAGCCAGCTGCTTCTCTCTCCTTTCCCCACTTTTGCCCACTCCCTGATATACTTCCATTAGCTGGAATTCTGACAAGATTTTTGAATTGGGAGGAGGAAGACACATGCGATAGCACAGTTCAAACCTCAAGCAGCACGTTTGTAGGCCAGTGGATTGGAAATCCCAGACTGAATGAGCTTTCTCAGGCCCTGAAGCAAATGCTGGTTCCATGTCACTCATGGCAGCCTGATTCAGGTGCTGGTAACTCCCAGTCTGAAGTTGGCCGGGATTCGTTTTGTGCATGATTGCCACTTCCTGATGTTTGAATTAGCAGGACACTGGCTCACAGCTTGTAACTGCAAAGGTAACTACGAAATTGACTGGTGATATCTCTGTACTCCTCGCGTGCTAGCAGATCCTAAGGAAAAGCTTCACGTGACTCCCTTCCTGATACGGGGTTGATTTTGCACAGAAGTGGGTGTTTTCTATTGGCTCTTCAATTTCCTTCCCTTTTCTTATCAGCAAAGATGACTGCAAAGCTAGTTGAATGGTGGTTCAAGAAGGATTCCAAAGCAAGATTGTAAAGTTTTAAGGGGAATAAAATGTGAGTTTATACATTTTTAATTACATTGGTCTTGAAGCTCATATTCATTTATTACTAGCGATATCATCCACTTATCTGCCACTTCTCTAATCTTTGCCCTGCAAACAGACATGACCCTGGTCAAGTAAGATAAATGGAGAATTAAAAATGGCTGCCTTCTGAGAATTGATTGGAGAAGAGGGGAACAAAAAGCCAGGAGCTCAAGTTAATCCTGGACTCTTTCCCAACCTTTCTACAGCTACTGCTTCAGTGGGTGAAGACAAATCAAGTGGACCTAACCTCTTTCTTTGCTAGCATTTCCTCGCTTCTCCTTCCTCCCCTGCCCCCATTAGAATAAGAGGATCAATAAAGCCGGCTTTGTGAGAGGAAGGAACTGATCTTCATGCTGGTATCAAATGCTGTGTCTCTGCAGCACGTGGAGAGGGGCCAGTGCACAGTAAGTGACCTAATTGCACATTCCAAAAACACCCAATTCATATTATTGGCTTCATCAGCATTGTGCCTCCTAGGGGTTGTTCTTAATTAGTCCAGGAGAGGACTGAAGAAAAGAACTGACAGTTAGGGATCTAGCCAAGGAGGCAGAGACACACACAATGTCTGCCCTCCATTTCCTGAGTGCTTTATTCATACCGGTTCCTGTGCTAAGTTCACGATGTTCAATATCTCGTTTCGTCCTTATAACATTTTGGAAGATATCTGACTATTTCTGCCCCATGAATGAGGATAACCAAGACTCAGAGAAGTTAGGATGTTTGTCGCCATATGCACAGCTGATATTACAAAGAGTGTTTCACACACAGATTTGTCGAATGCTCCAGAATGAAGCCTGGCTTTGATTACCCATCATATCAAACTAGTATCAGCAAAATCAGGGAGAAGTTACAAAGATCTCTTCTAATGCAGTTCTTCATTTTTCAGATTCAGAAATAAATCCAGAGATAGGAAGTGACTGGCCCAAGGTCACACAGCAGAGCCACCACTAAGTTTCCTGATATTACACTGTCACCTTCATGCTCTCGGTCAAGATTCAGCACACTTGGGACCGGCAGTTAGCGTAATGGCTATGTCGCTGGACTCCCATGTAGTCGACCGCGATTCGAGTCTCGGACCCGGTGGCTTAAACTCACGCCGGGCGCGTGTGCGTGCATGCCCAAGATCCCGAGAGGAGAATGGAGGAGAAGGGATTGCGGCGTGGCCATCCCCCCTGGGGGGTGATTTCTCGCTTTCTATCTCTCTGTTTCTCTCTGTCTGTCTGGTGAGCGCACACGCCCTATGGCAAAAAAAAAAAAAAAAAAAAAAAAAAAAAAAAAAAAAAAAAAAAAAACAAACCTCTCCAAAAAAAAAGATTCAGCACACTTGTTTTCTTTTTTGTTTTGGAGAGGTTTTTGCTATAGGGTGCATGTACTTGCCAGAATGACAGAGAGAGACAAAGAGACAGAAAGCGAGAAATCTCCCTTCTCCCCCATTCTCCTCTCGGGAAGAGGCTGAGAATTTAGTGACGAAAAATGGTATACTAAAGGCTTGATTGGGCGGGTGTTTCTGTTCTTAATTTCATGTAACTATACAGATACATTTGTGCTTATAAGTAAATGGAAGGAAAAGAGATTTAAAAAAAAATAGCAAAAAATCGGACTGCATGTAGATATGTAAATTAAGGCATAAAAATATTTACTTACCTTGATCACTCAACATATTTTTTACAGTATTGAAGTAATCACACTTTTTGAATCCACTAGTTATAAAAGTAAATGAAGTAAATGAAAACAAAGACACCTTTACATCAGATGCTCTTACTTAGGAGAGAAATGATGAGGATTTTAAAAAGGACTAAGGACACTATCATTTGCTGAGTGCTTACTCCAGGCCAGCCATTTCATAGACATTACTTCATTCAATCCCCTTGAATCTCTTGCAAGGTATTATTATCTCCATTTCACAGATGAGGAAACTAAAAGAGTAATGACATCTCACTAAGACCTGTAGCCAGACAGCAGAACTGGTCAAATTAACTGAAGAGTTGGTATTGTTTGAAGGACATCTCTCCACCACCCTCACAAGAGGATTGTTAGGGTCTTATAAGAATGATAAAATTATCATAATTGTGCTGTGCTGTGCTGAGCAAAATTCAAACATTATCCTATTTGATGCCCAGAATAAACCCACGAGAGAAGGACTATTATTATCTTCATTTTATAAATAAGAAAACAAAAGCACAGAGGAGACAGGTAACCTGTCCAGGATCACACAGCTAAATGGAAAGCAATTACCCCAGAGTATATTTTCTCTTAGGAATTGGATGATTTTTTACCCTTTGACATGTATCAGATTATTCATTTCCCAAGGACTTAGAACATACAGAGCAGTCCAGGCCAAAAATTCATGGCTTTACAGAGTTATGATAAAGATTTTCCATGTTCCCTAATGCGTCCCTTACCCACCAAGGCTGTTCCTACAGATGAGGGACTCGTGTTCACCATTGCCTACAATCAACATATCTGCCTCTTCTATATGCTTATTTCTTAAACTTATTATTGTTATGCTGTGAAATGTCAGTTTGCTTTTCCCATCCATCTACCCTCATGGTCCCCCAGGGGCTTCCATAATGTTCCCTGTAACCCCTAACCTACTTCACCCTTTATGCTTCAAGGAATAGGACTATCTGGCTATGGAATTGCTGGATCTTCTTCTTAGCTCTTTGTCTGTCTGACTCACAAATCATTTCCCAGGCCACCCTTAGCCAAAGTGAATGTTCTCTCCTTGTAAATGCCAGCAATCAGTTCACAAAAATATTATTTCTCCACCCATGGGGACCATGCAGTAAGTTGGAGGTCAGATACGAAAAGGAGTTGACATTCTGTAAGTTGCGCTCTGATGCCAGGTACTTACACTAATTATCTTATGTAATTGCCATAGAAACCATGAGAAATTGATGTTCTCATCCCCATTTTATGGATAAGGAAACTGAGGACCCTGGCATACCATAAGTTAATAATAATAATTCTCACTAGTATTTATTAGGCTTTGACTAGATACCAAGAACCTCCTTTACTTCTCTACAGTCATTATTTTATCTACTTCTACAACAACTCTGAGGGGTGAGCATGTCCCTGTTTGATAACTGAGAAAGTTGTAGTACAGAGATGTGAAGCAACTTTTCCAAAGTTGAACAGCTGTGAAGCAATTTGAAACCAGAAAGCATGATTTTTGAGCTTGCACTGTTAAGACAAAATTAACCTCTACCAAAATCTTCCCAACAAATCAAAGAGATAAGTTCTATGACCTTCATTTTTGAGACATAAATGGATTGGAATAGCTTTGGGCAATTGCTAGTCTTGGGATTTAGGGTCAGACTGTATTAACTGGAAGACTGGTTCTACTGCTTCCAGCAATATGATCTTGGGCAAGACACCTCTAGGCATGATCGCACCCACCTCCCAGCACAGCTGAGGAATGAGTGAGAGAATGTTGGAAAAGACACCTCATAAATGGACTGTAATTGAGTCTCATATATTGGTAGAACCATGAAAAGAGTCTAATAAAATCTATTTTCAAAGAGAAATTGGGCCCAAAATTTAGGGCCACAGTTTAACACAAAAAGTGTCCATTTTTAAATTTCTCAACAGAACAGTTACTTCCATTTTGAAAAAGAAAAATAAAACTTAAATAAAACAAAACAAAAACCAACATCAACCTTGAAGAATGAGCTAGAAAATTGCCTATAATTTCTTTCCTTTTCTTTCGTTTACCTATCTGATTTAAAACAGAAGTGTTGTCTTAAAATAAGATACAGTTTTTGCCTTCCTTTGCAGGAGCAATTTCTTCTTTTTTTTTTTGAGAGGATTTTGCTATAGGGCACGTGCACTCACCAAAGACAGAGAGTCAGAAAGAGAGAAATCACCCTCCAGGGGGATGGCCATGCCACAATTCCTTCTCCTCCATTTTCCTTTTGGGATCTTGGGGATGCACTTACATGCACCTGTTGTGAGTTTAAGCCACCGGGTCCAGGACTCGAACCGTTGTCGACCATGTGGGAGTCCAGTGACATAGCCATTACTCCAACTGCTGGTCCCAGGAGCAATTTTTAAAGAGTGTGTAGCATATAATATATACAAACCACTTGCTTTCCCTAGGTAGTTCATCATGGATGTTCTCTAGTGTTAAGTGGATCTACCTCTTCTTTGGAATAGTCACAGATATCCTATTATGTCGAAGTTTCATTGCTTGTTCTTTTCTTTTTTTTTTTCATTCCCCTATTGATGAACATAGAGCTTGTTTCCTGCTATCTTTAGTTACTGAAATTGCAAAAAGCATTTCTATTATGCTTACATGCGTATTATTATACAATTTTTTTAATTTTAACTAAATGAATATTGAGTTTTAACTTGACCTGTGAGAAGAATAATTGAGAGATTTTGATAGGTCTTTAATTTCCTCACATGGAAAGCAAAGGAGCAGAGTTTCTCCAGACCCTAAAGATCATCTGCAGGGGAGGGACCCCTGTGCTACCCTCCTGTGTCTCCCAAATCATTCCCCTGCCCCCCTCTCGGTATATCACTTTAAGACCCCTTCCTGCTGATCCACCAAGGGAATGGTCAGATCATTAGTTTTGTCTTTGGAATCAGCAATTTTGACTTGGTTTACAATCTCATTCACAGTAAAAACTGATTTATGGTTTAACAAAAAAGCATGGTGCACTGACTTCTTTAGCTATGGGTGTCATAGCGAGGAGACTACGGCAGCGGCTACAGCATTTAGGCCAGACATTCATCATTTTTATTTAGTGAGGTCACTCCGATCACAGTGAAATTTACAGAACTGAAATATCCCTTGTCACTAAACGCAAAGCCAAAAGATGTTCAGAGAAGAATATTTATCTCCTTGATAAAATCTAAAATGAAAACCATTTGCCTCAAGTATCCCAAAGATTTTTGCTCTATTTCTCCCCACTTTTAAAAAGAATGATTAGAACATTTGTCTCAGTCCTCCAGCACCAATCATTAGATTCCAAAGCTCTTCCTACGGTGAACAGGATGTGAGAGTGAGTGTCTTAAATCAATTCCTTCTATTTCTGGTGTTAAGCCTCAACTTGTCAGATTGCTTGTGACTCCTTGGGTGTTTCAGCATCAACGTAAGGACGGCTTTGAGCTCTCAGAATCTGCCTGGCGTTCACATCAGGAATATATTTGGATTCGTACGCTTATTTATCTTTTTGATTCCTTCCCCACCTCAGCCGCTGGCCGCATGCTAGCCGGGAACTGACAATTCTTTTTGAAGAACTAAGCAAATCTTTCAAAACAGTTTTGAAGTCTTGTAACAGCACGTTTGTGCTGCTCCAGCTAAAGAGCTGTCAGGCCTCCAGCGTGCACCTCGATTTCAACTCAGCAGACGGAGCAAAATATCCATTTTGTGCATGAAATTGCCTGTGTTCTGCGTGGGGATCTATGCGTCTCAGCACCCGCTGCACTTAGCAGGCCGTGTGGAGCTTTTCCTTGAGTTGGGAAATTGGGTTCCAAAGAAAAAGCTCCTTCCTGCCTAATGCTGGAAAAGCGATCCTGGGAGAAACCGAATGCAAAGCGAGCAACCGCAGCTTCTCACTGAGAATGTTTTTCTTCAAAAACTTTTTTTTTTTTTCCTTGTGAGAGCCCGCAGTTGGTGGGGCTAGGATCGAATGTCTACAGTCATCCAATGCTCTGGAAAGTTTAAATTGCTTAGAACCCTGACAGCGCGAGCTTATTTCATGCAAACACAAGTTAAACCAACCAGCAGCAAGAGTGCCAATCCCAGAAGCCTTTGGTGCACAAGTTGGATGAACAGCACAACCTTCAATTTCACTTATTTGGATGGAGCCTAAGGAAATAAGCCTTTATCTACATTTCCAATCACATATAAAGATGGCCATCAAAACCTTATTGGAAAGGGTAAAAAAGAAAAAAAAAATAGGAGAAAAAAGTATGTAACAGGGGGCAAGGAGTTACGTACATGGTGGCATGTAGCCTAGGTAGAACATGTTGCCGCTATTGGGACTACAGTTAGCGTAATGGCTATGTTGCTGGACTCCCATGTAGTCAACCGCTGTTAGTCCCGGTCTGGGCAGCTTAAATTCACACCAGGCGGGTGTGCGTGCGTGCCCAAGTTCCCGAGAGGAGAATGGAGGAGAAGGGATTGCGGCATGGCCAACCCCCAGGGAGTGATTTCTCGCTTTCTGTCTCTCTGTCTCTCTCTGTCTTTCTGGCGAGTGCACGCACCCTATAGCAAAAACCTCTCAAGGAAAAAAAAAAAAAAAAACATGTTGCCTCTACTAGTGTAAGCTTATCACTGGAGTTTATCACAACTTGTAGCAGATTTTTTTTTAAGGTAGGCTTTATGAAAATGTGACAAATGCAGAAAAGCGCACAGATCTTATATCATATGCATACAGTTCAAAGAATTTTCAACAATGTAAATGCACCCGTATGACCAGTCCTGGATGAAAAAAATAAATAAATAAACATTTCCAGCATCCCAGAAACCTACCCCATTCTCTATTCTGTTCATTACTTCCCCCCAGGGGCTCCACTCCTAACGGTTTAGATCGGTTAGTCTATTTTAAAAATCCACAAATCAAGCTATGTCTGTTGTATTCTTTTGTTCCCGGCTTCTTGCAGTAGCTGTTTTGTTTTTAAGAGTCATCCACGTCTTTGTGCAGAGCTGTACTTTCCACATCTCCATTCCACATTGCGGGCATGTTACGAAGTAGTTATAGGTTAGTGGGCTGTTGGTGGGTGCTTGGGCTGCTTCCAGTTTTGTCTAATATGTATAGTGCCACTAAATCTATTCCCCCCAATAGGCTTCTTTTGGTGGTTGTGTGTGTACATTTCTGTTGGGCATGTAGCTAGGAGTAGAATTGCTGGATCATTGGATGCACACCTTTTCAACTTCAGCAAAGGCCACCAAACTGTTTCCCAAGTCATTGCACTAATTTTTACCTCCACCAGCAGTGTATGAGAGTTCTAGTTACTCCAAATCATCACCAACTTAGTCACATGTCAGGTTTATTTTTAATTTAAAAAAATGCAGCTAAATGACAAATATAGCAAACCATAGGTTTATAGAAACTTACATGTAGAAAAGCCCTGAAGGAAATAACTTCAACATATTAAGTGTTAAGTTTTCATGTGGTTGATGAGATTATGTTCGTTTTCAAGTTTCTATCATCTCTTCCCTGACATTTCCTTAATCTTTATGAGGAGGAAGTATTAATTTTGTAGCCTCTGTTCTTTTTATCAGACAACAGATAATGTATAGCATTTGGACTAGGGCTCTGGAATAGGCAGGGAAAACCTCCCTAATAATGGTCACTTTCAAATGTTGTTGATCCTGGGAGGAATTGTCGTATTCATGAGTATTTATTCAAGTCACTATGCATCCCTCTACCTACTCGTCAAAGGAAGTTACCTTGAATCCTCATGCTATATGTCCCAATTTAGGGGCTGGTGTTTGGTCAGCAAGAATCATGGAGGTCTGGCCCTAGTCCAGTGCTTTGGGCACTCTTTCCTCCTCCCACATCCAGTTACACCATTCTCTCATTAGGTGGTCACAGATTCATTACCATTCTGATATCTTCTATAGGTGCACTATTCAATATAGTGGCCACTAGCCACCTGTGGCTATTTAATATAAAATATGTTAAATGAAATAAAATGCGTTCTTCAGTTGCTCTAGTCACTCTCCAAGGGCTCACTATCCCGGTGTGGTCAGTGGCTCCCATATTGAACAGTGCAGGCACTGACATTCCTGAGGCTGCAGAATGCTTTATTGGAGGATGCTGCTCTATTAGTCTGCCTTCGGTGCAAGGAGAAGCACATGGGAGCAGGAAGCACGCTTGAAGGAGGCCCCACTGCTATATGTGGAATGTGGCAAAGAAGAGCTGTTCAGTGGTTCTATGGGTATCGGATCAACAGCTTTAGGACTGGAAGGGAGTTTATACCCTACACTCTCATTCAACAGGAAGGTGGAGGCTGACACTGTTACTGGCACCATATCCCTGACCTAGTGACTTTATACTCAGTACTTTTCTAATTTTTATTTGATTTTGAGTTATCTGAGACACTCAGTAATGGTACACATCCTAACTCAGTAGTTCTTGGGTGTAGCATTATTCTGCATTTCTGAGACACTCCCAGGTGATGTGGATGATTTTGGGCCAACCAGTGCCGTGGTGATTAAGGTGACTGGATACCACATGGCCAACTACGTGGTTCTAGTCCCAGACTCAGTGGCTTGACAAACACACTGAGTGTGTGTGTGTGTGTGTGTGTGTGTGTGTGTGTGCATGCCCAAAATCCACAAAGGAGGGAGAGATGGAGGAGAGAAATTGTGGCATGGCCATCCCTGTAAGTGGTACTTTCTCACTTTCTCTCTCTCACTGTGGTGAATGAACATGCCCTCTGAAAATGTTTTTAAAATAATATATCAAGGCTCTATTATCAGAAGAATAGACAAGTCTAAAAGACTATAGCACAAATCTGGGAATCTGTTGATAGTTGTTGGTACAAAGACCTTTCTGTGACATGGGTCTGTAAAGTCACTTTGTGAACATGAATTTTAGCTACTTACTCATCTATTCCTTTACAACACTAAGAAGTCAGATTTATATTGCCTTTTAGAAGATGGGAAAGTCAGAGAAAAGATTTAGAAATCAGATATGAAGAATGCCACCCCCATGTTACCTGTCGATTCCTTCATCATCACCACGGCGAAAACGTAACAATAACACTAACGACAAGTTAAATTCATGAAATAATCAATTATAAATCCATTCCACAAGAGAAATCTTAAAACAAATAGATAAGCATACTTTTGAAACATGAGTCAGAAAAAAAGAAAAAAAGCCAATGTGCTTTTAAGAAACTTCAGGTAAGGTGGTGCAATAAACAACACACCTTTCCCAGGAAGAAAAATCCCTTTAAAAGTCTCTCCCTTCTGCAGGTATCTCCTTCAAAACCACATCTGACACCGGTCTAATTTCCTTGCTCAATAGCGTCAGCATTAAACAGTCACACATCACGAGTAACATGTTTATCATTTTAACATTTCTTCCAAGATTGGCTTTGAATTATGGATTGTGAAAACATAGATTCTGTTGCTTGGGAGGGGGGAAAGAGTGCTCTATCCATGTTCTGAAATAAGAGTTTTTAATACCATTGAAAGACAGGTTATGAATGCACAGTGGTTTTAACTCTTTAAGATCATTTTTAATGCCAGAAACCAATATGTTTAATTGGGCAGCGAACAGCTCTCCTCAATACTAGAGAACTGGAGAGAAACATGGAGAAATTCTTCAGGAAAGGAGCAGCTATTCAGCCTGCCTGCTAGTCCTATGGATAGACCCCAGCAATTTTCTCATCGTGTATCTATCCAACTTCAGCGAGCTGTGGCAAAATCATAGAATGTGCTATATGAGTCATATGGATGTGAGATCAAACCTGGCTACTGCCTTTTTCTAGTCATTTAATTTTGGACAAGTTACTTATATTTTCTAAGCCTTGACCATCTGGGCAATAATAATACCTAATTGCAGGGTTATAGAAAACATTAAATTAAAATAACGTTCATAAAGTACTAGATACTTGGTAACAATTGTTTTAATTGGGAGAGTAATATTCATAATGGTGTTTGGCCTTCATCCCAGGAGGGAGAATTTGTAGTGAACCAGGCTGAAGAAGTTTTCAAGGACATTGATAATCTAGCCATACCCAAACATGCAGGTATGACCTCTTTCCTATCTCCAAAGGCCTTTGTGAAAATATATACCAGATGTGGCTGTAAAAGTAATGATTTTTAGAATAGGAGTGAGGGTGTGAGAATCATTGGAGGGGATGGTGTAGGAGCAGGATGAACATGACATTCGATACTACTTATATTCATGGATATGATTAATGGTGATTGTGTCCCAACATGCACGAGGCAAAATGGAAAACTCTTCCCACACGTGTCCTCAATTACTCCCCACAGTGGCACTGCGAGGACAGTACAACCCCTAGTTCTAGGTAGTACAAGGTGCTTCAACCTCAGTACCATTGAAACTGGAGCATTCTTAGTTGTAGGGGATGTCCTGAGAATTGAAGGATGTTCACCAGCATCCTTACTCTGGATCCACTATCATCCTTACTCTGGATGCTAACTATCAGTTGCATCCCTCCCCTCAACCTCAGCTGTGACAACTGGGAATGTCTATATTTATTTATTTATTGTCATAATCTTGTTTATATTACATTGAATCACATATACAGTGTATTGCATTTCTTTTACCAGAAGGAACACCATGCATATCAGTCAATACAGAGACATTAAAATCCCCATCTTCATCATCCAATAGCTTTTCATTTTTTTCCCGATTATTATCATTATTATACAACTGATAATGTCTTTTGATAAGACAAGATGTCCTTCTGTGAAGAAAAATAATCCATATTTGCAAACCACTGGGTCAGGAGATGAGTAAAATAAAGTTTGTTGACTTCCCAAGCTCATCTAATGAGTAAGTTTTGGGGTCCGGATTAGAAATCAGATGGCAGGGGACCAGCAAATGGTGTAATGGTTACATCCCCGGACTCCCACGTAGTCGACTGCAGTTCGAGTCTCAGATCTGGTGGCTTGAAACTCAAGCCAGGCATGTGTGTGTGTGCCTGAATCCGAGAGAAGAATGAAGAAAGGATTGTAGTGTGGGCATCCCTCCTGGGGAAGGAGGTGATTTCTCTCTTTCTGTTTTTGGTGAGTACGAGCACCCTATAGCAAAATCTCTCTCCAAAAAAAAAGAAAAAGAGGAAGAAGAAAGAAAGAAAGAAAGAAAGATGAAAGAAAGAAAGAAAGAAAGAAAGAAAGAAAGAAAGAAAGAAAGAAAGAAAGAAAGAAGAAAGAAAGAGAAAGAAAGAAAGAAGAAAATCAAGAGAAAGAAAAAAAAAAAAGGAAGAAAGGAAGAAAGGAAGGAAGGAAAGAATCAGATTTCCAGATCCCACACCCATAAATACCAAAGGAATCATGTTACTTAGTCTCAGAGTATAACATAAAGCTCTGTGTTTTCTTAGGTTGGGATCGAGGGAGAAGCCTTTAAGCAAAAAATTTGTTGTAACAAATGAACGTAATAAATTATCCAACAACCTGTCCTCATTGATGTCTCAGGTACACGTTGTCTCTCGAGGAGCTCTCCCCTGACTCCAGCACTGCTGCCTACACAGTTACCTGAGAATCAGTCCTTGAGAATATCTTCCTTGGCCAATTCAAGGGAATTTAGGGAAAAAGCTGACATTTGGGTCCAAATTATTGTCTTGCCTTATTTATCAGATTTGGCCATGAGTGTCTTTTGGAAAAACAAACCAAAACAGAACACAAGACCTGCTTTCAAAGATGAATATTTTCTTCACTGAGGACTATGTCATGGGTTCAAAAGGTAAATTAAATAAGAACATTTTGACTATGTGCAAATATTTGCTCAATATCCCACAGAGACAAATTTTATTTAAATGGGTGGCTTTTTAGTAATTTCTTAGAATATAATCTCTCTTGTTTATAGGTTCCCAACTCAACTGTTGAGCTGGGAGTCTTCTTCTTTTCTTTTTTTGGAAAGGTTTTTGCTATAGGGTGCGTGCGCTCACCAGACAGACAGAGAGAGACAGAGAGACAGAAAGTGAGAAATCATCCCCTGGGGGGATGGCCACGCTGCAATCCCTTCTCCTCCATTCTCCTCTCGGGATCTTGGGCACGCACGCACACGCGCCGGCGTGAGTTTAAGCCACTGGGTCCAGGACTTGAATCGTGGTCGACTACGTGGGAGTCCAGCAACATAGCTATTAAAATAACTGCTGGTCCCGAGCTGGGAGTCTTTATCTCTCTCTCTCTTTTTCCTTTATTTTTGTCATAGGGCACATGTGTTCATCAAAGAGAGACAAAGAATGGGAGAAATTGAGAAATCAACCCCTTGTGGAAATAGGCACATCACAGTTCCTTTTCTTCCATTCTTTTCTTGGAATTTTGGGCATGCACACACACAGGCCCAGTATGATTTTATTTTACTTTATTTTATTTTAGCAGAGAAGTTTTTGCTGTAGGGCACATGCACTAGCCCGAGAGACAGGGAGAAACAGAGAGACAGAAAGTGAGAAATTGTGAATAATACCACAATAAATAGAGTTGTGCAAGTACTTTTCTGGCTAAGCATTCTCCTCTCCTTTGGATAGATACTCAGGAGTGAAATTACTGGATCACATGGTAGTTCTATTTGAAGGGCTTTGAGAAGCTCCATATTGTTCTCCTCAGTGGTTGGACCAATTTACACTCCCACCAATAATGTAGGAGAGTTCCCCTTTCACCACATCCCCACCAGCACTTATCATTTTTTTTTTTTTAATCTTTGCAATTTTGACAGGGGTTAGTTGGTATCTCGTTGTGGTTTTGATCTACGTCTCCGAGCATTTTTTCATACGCTTTTTGGCTGTTTGTATGTCTTCCTTAGAGTATTGTTTATTCAGCTCATTTTCCCATCTTTTAATTGGGTTAATTATTTTCTTCTGGGTAAGCCTCTTGAGTTCTCTGTGTATTCTGGTTATCAGTCCCTTATCTGAGACATGGTTAACAAAAGTTCTCTACCATTCTGAGGGTTGTAGATTCACACTAATTACTTTGTCCTTTGTTGTGCAAAAACTTAACCTGATGTAATACCACCTGTCTACTTTTGGGATTATTGCCTGTGCTTTGGGGGTCTTATTTAAGAAGTCTTCACCTACCTCAATGTCTCCCAGAGTTTCCCCAGTGTTTTCCACTAATAGTTTTATAGTTTGCAGTCTTAAATTTAGATCTTTGATCCACTTTGAATTGTTTTTGAATGGTGACAGATGGGGTTGAGAGTTGATGATGTCATGTATAGTTTCTCAATTCACCTGCTGTATAGCATATATCATCTTGGATAAAATCTCTTTACAAACTAAATGATGTATAACAATTGAATGTATAAATAATAATGATGATGGTAATGACAATAATAAAGTTACTTTAAAAAAAAAGAAAGTAAGAAATCACCCTCCAGAGGGGATGGCCAAATCGCAACTCCTTCTCCTCTGTTCTCCTCTCTGGATTTTGTGCTTTAATTTTACCAACCATAAAATGGTCAGTGATAGCACCTGTTCTACAGCCTTTCCATACAGAATAAATAAAGCAGGGACCTCATGGTCGTTCCATGATTTATGAAATAGAGCCACATGGAAAGGTTTTGAGTTTGCCTCCAGAGACCTCCCTGAACATACTATGTATGCTCACAATGTGGGGCCAACGGAGGTTGGGGTGGATCATGGCATAAAGACACTGTTGGGATACCTTTATCTCCCCCTGCCTCTGTCTCTCCTGCTCAGGTAATAAATAAATAAATAAATAAATAAATAAACGTTTAAAAAAAAAGTGCTTGGTAAAGTAAATGAAAAAGAACCTGGTTAACATAGTCAGTACTAATGCTTATTAGATACACAGCAAACGTCTGTTGAATAAATGAGTGAACAAGCAGAGGTGTTTGAGGCAAGAAGAAAGAAAATGGGGTAGGCATTTTCAATGAAAGATCAAATATTTTCAAACCTCAGACGGAGTGCTTACATGATTAGTTCCTTTCCATTTGCCCTCTTCTTCAGGAGCTAACAGAATTACTGTGGTAGACAGCCTTTCTTTGATTTTGCCCTGAATTTCCCTAGTCTCGTTTTCCTGCGATGTTGACATCATTTCCTGGGCTTCTGTTCTGATTCCCTCCAGAAACTGGTAGTTTCAAACTCTCCAGAATCTCTCTGACAATAAATATATATAGTAACAGAGTCATGGAGTTAAATGCTCTATGACACTGTGAGAACAACGGGTGTGTGAGGGGTATCTCCATACACCATTTGACCAATGTGTGCGATGATAGAGGTGCAGTTCTTTATGCTGCTCCCTGGAAATCATTTGCTTTCTTATCTTTCATTTTCTCCTGTGGGAAACAATCCAACCAAAGGCATCTTGAGCCCACCCAAGGATTTTTTCTTCCTTCCTTTCCTTTTAAATAATACTCCTATTCCAAACCACTAGGCTCCCAACCTACAACAGAACAGCCTCCTCTGTCTTTACCCCCAGCATTTTCTAAATATTCACATTCTTCAGATGCCAGCTCCTTCCTTATTTTCTCAATTCTGTATTTGTTTATCCTCAAAAGCTCCTTTGTAGCTGCCTACATGGATCTGGGAAAATGCGGAGCCGGCCCTCTTCCCTGGGGCGGAGGCACCAGGGCCCACCAAGAGCTCAATTTTCCATTCTCCACCTCTGGACACTTTCCTAAGAACAGAAGGGGATGGGAGGTCTCTGTGGGTAGGGATCTGACCGAGCCCTTCAAGTGCAAACTGTTTCCCTGAGGGCCTGAGTCCTGACGGGAGCCTGCTCTCTGAACCTGGAGAGTGTTAAATCCAGAACTCCTGATTTCATAAGCTATGCATCTGGGCCTGAGTCTTCAGATAGACCCCAGAGCCTGGGGGATTTAAAAACCAAGGTTCACCAAGGCCAGAGCACACCTGCCGTGAACTATACCCATGAAGGCTGAAGTCCCATAGACTGGAAGGTAACTAGAAAGTTGACTACCTCCCTTGCAGCCTACCCTGGTCTCTACACAGGGCTTAGAACCCCTTCAGAAGGAGTTGGGAATTAGCAAGCTGTGGACAAGTGTGCTGTCCATGGGCAATCAAAGAGAAAGGAGGGGGAAAGGAAGAGGAGAAAGAAGAGAAAATATTAATAGTGTTTTGATTAGCAACAGGAAAGAATTTTCCTTCTCTCCAGTATGGGCAACAGCAGTATTTTAATGTCCCAGAGTTGGATTCTAGAATCATTTCTTCTTTAGGTAAAGAGGAGTGAATCATTTTCCTGTTTCATATTTTTTAACATCTCCCCATAGAACTTCACAAAAAAAAACTAAAACCCTCTGCAGGGCCCTCTGGTGTCTGCCTATCCATTTCCTTCCACGATTGTTGACCAGTTGTCCTGAACTCATAATGGGTCCCACTAAATTCCTCTTATTTTCTGGTTGTGGTTCTTTTGTAAAAATGGGTCCTTCTGCCTATGAGTCTGTCCTTCCTTCTCTACCTTGGTAATTCTTACTCACCTCCAAGGTTCAGTACCATGCTCTTTTCCTCTGCATGGTAAACGTCTGCCCTCTGTGTTTCTATAGCTCACATGCTGGGTGTCCAGTCTGTTAGATATCTGCATATGTTAACTGTCCCCAACGTTATGTGCATGCTAACCCCTACTCTTTAGCAATGCCCTGTGAAATAAATGATATAATCCATTTCCTGTTTTAGGAAACTGAGTCCAGAAAGCTTAATTTAACTTGTCCAAGTTTGCAAAGCTGTTTAGAGGCACAACTGGGATTTGGCCCTAAGCAGCCCCACTCTAATGTTCAGAGTGTGGGCTTGGTAGTTGGTCAGACAGGAATTACAATCTCACTGCTGACTCTTACTAGTTGGAGGATCTTGGACAGGTTACTTAACTTCTTTGAATTTTACTTGCCTTATCTAAAAGAAATGAAATTACAAAGGGAACTTGCAGTAATAGGATATATGCGGATGATAGTCATAATGTATCCTAACCACCTTACATAGAGTAAGCTTTCAATAGAAACCTGACAACAATGATGTTATTGGTACTGATAACAATTAGCATTCTGTCCCTCACAGCCCTGAAGACACTAGCTCTAGTCATTGCCTGTCTCAGTATGCCTAGCCAGAACCATGTGGTTTCAACCTCATAATGAGGTGCCTAACACAGAGTTTAGCAGATATTTGGAATTTAGTAACTGTTTGAGAAATAAGTGATTGTGTCTAGTCCAATGTACTTAGCATCCAAGGTACTTCTGAATGTTCAATTAATATTAATAATAATTATTATTCACTTTGATCATTACACATCTTTGATCGGGGAGGGTGCTTTATAATTTTGGTATGTTTAACGATGAATACAGGGACAACGCCTAGTTGGTTCATAAGAAATACTGCAAAATCTGCCAATGTACCCACCAAGAAGCCATAGCATGACTCTTCATTGTCTCATATAATTTCCTGAGATTCTCTTTTTGTTGTTCAAATCAATGGTGGGACTGTAGAGGAGTCAAATGGGGTAAAAGACAAAACAGTCCAATCATTTACCCTGCAATGGGAATCACTAACCACAGGGCCAGGGTCAATATTAGGGCAAGTTACATATCAATTGAGGGTCATTAGTTTCTGTCCCTTCTAGTTCTGGGAGAGCAGACTGGCCCTGAGCCAGCCCATGTGAGTGTGGACTCTGACCGTGAAAAACAAGATGCTAGAAGATTTTATGCTCCTAGAGCTTAAAGGTCAAACTGCTGTGTGGTTGCAATGTCCTCATGCTTTCCAGACATACAGTCCACGGGGGTGAGCAAAGTCCGGCTAGCAGGAAGGACTCGGGGGGCCCTTTTTTTACATCATGGCAGGGCCTGCATTCAGGTACTCTCCCTGGCTTTCCAGTAGAGCTCTGGGACATGGCAGAGCAGGGAGTAGGAGTCTAGCAGGGCCAGTGGGATCAGCAGGAATATTGTCACTCTCACTACTGATTACAGCAGCTTCTCATCCAGGAACATATGTGCTGGAGACTGAAGAGGGCCTTCATATGAAACACGGTTTAACCCACACAAATGCTGTTGGAGAGGTGGAGACAGATTACAACCACAATAATATAAATAAGGAAACAGAAAAGTTAGAGACTGATCAACCCAGGCAACTGGTGGGTGGCCAAGAAACCCTTTCAACCTAAGAATTCCTTGCAGCTGGGATAACCACCAGACAGGGCAAGGTTATCACTAAGGCTTATGGGAAATTATGCTAGGAGAGGTGGTATCCTTTTAGGGATGAGCTTACCTTCCTATAAGAAAATGAGACAGGCTCAGCCCATCTGCCTCCCTTCTTCTCCTGCCTGGATTACAGTTTGTTTCTTTTTTTTGTTTGTTTTTCAGAGAGAGAGATTTTTGCTATAGACCTTGTGCACTCACCAGACAGACAAAGAAAGACAAAGAGACAGAAAGCAAGAAATCACTCCCGGGGAGGATGGCCATGCCACAATCCATTCTCCTCCATTCTCCTCTCAGGATTTTGGGCATGCATGCACACACACCCGGCATGAGTTTTAAGTTACTGGGTCCAGGACTTGAATCACAGTCAACAACATGGGACTCCAGGGACATAAACACTATGCCATCTGCTGGTCCCATGGAATGCAGTTCTTAAACCTGGAGTGGCAGAAACCTATTTGTGCACATGAAAGAAGGACAAGAGAATTGAAGAGACCTCAGCCAGAATCATTGAGCACCTGAAGCAAAGCCTGCAAATCTTCCTTAGGGTTTTCCTTAGCACAATATTAAAAACAAACACAGGTAAACCCAGCAGGCAAGTGCAGCAGGTTCAGGAGTACTTCGTAAGGCACATCTAGAAGGGGTTTCAACCATTGTCTTCAAGAGAGGAAAAGAAGTAAGATATAAAACAAATATTAAAAGATAGGGACTAGCAGATGGCATTTGTTTATGTTGCTGGACTCCCACATGGCCTACTATAGTTCGAGTCCTGGACCTGGTAGCTTGAAACTCACACCAGGCATATGTGCCTATGAGCCCAAAATCCCAAGAAGAGACTGGAGGAAAAGGTATTGTGGTGTGGCCATCCCTCCTGGGGGGTGATTTATCACTTTCTATCTCTCTGACTTTACAGCAAGCACACAGGCCCTACAGTGAAAATCTCTCTTAAAAATAAATAAATATAAAATACAGAAAGATTTAAATAACAGCTGGAACGTGGTCTTGGTGACAAACAAGTTCTTCAAGACTTACGTTGCTTCCCAATTACTCTCTTTTGAGCTGGGGAACTGGTTTTGCCTGGAGTGGCTGAGGGAATTTAGCAGCAGCTCGACCCTCTAATTGCACTTATCCTATACTAATTAGCATTTAATAAGCAGCACCAGCACCCATACCTGCAACAATAAAGCAACCTTCTCCCCACTTCAAAGATGAAGAAACTCAGATTAGGATGTTAACAGCAACAAGAATAAAGGGCCGCACACGCCTAATCAGAGTTAATGGAATAGTTAGAACCCAGAACCTCCTAATCTGGAATTGGTTGTGGGCAAGGAGGCTTTATAATTAGCCACCACAGTTCCTCTTGAGTCACTCACTGGGGTGGAATAATTAATGCAGACCCAATTCCTTTCAAGGGGCGCCAAGTGCCAGGCATCTAATGTACATTACAAGGCTCTGAACTATCTTTTTCTGCCAGGTGTGAGTTCTTGGAGCTGTGAAACTCTGCAAAGTGCTGGGTGGGAACCCCATTGACCTAGCCACAGGACACCTGTGTTTGGGAGAAGAGTGATTTGAACGTATTTCCAGGGTACACACGAAGCATGGGCTCAGGATGCAGGCAGCAGTGGCCACGTTCTGGAGCCCCATCCTTGAGCCGACATTCTCAGCTGAGACTTGTCGCCATCTGGGAAATAGCTCAGCCCGTCATTCTGGCTCCCAGTACCACTTATTCTGTTCATGAAGCCCCTGGACCATAGGCAGAAACTGGAATACACTTAAAATGAAATTCCCAGATTTCACCCGGGACTCATGGAATCAGAATCTTTAGGTGTGGAGCCTAGTGATCCAGATTTTAACAAATTCCAGGGATTCTGATAGATACTGTGGTTGAGAGGCACGGCCTATACCTAAGACACAGGATCCTTCAGAGCATAAGGGGACATGATGAGTGAAAGGGAGGACTTGGGTTTCCCTCTCAGCTCTGTCCTTTTACATGGAGGAAAACCCTTTTTTTCCCCTTAAAATAAGAGTGATTATATTTAACTTTATTTATTTAAATTTGACCAGAAGGGACAGAGTGAGAGAGAGAGAGAGGGAAAGTGAGAAAACAAGTCACCAGGTCCTGGACCTGAACCAGTTGGCCATGTTGGAGTCCAGCGCCCCTACCCACTGCGTCACCTGCCGGCCAAGAGTAAAACCTTCTGTGGCCCTCGCTCAATCTCTCTCCATCCCAGAGAACTGTTCACACTTGGATACCTCCCTATAAAGGACAGCCTTCTCATGCGGATGCTTCATCTCTCCCTGTGTTTGTCTTCATTATTCCAATGTTACGGATGAAGATGCAGAGTTCGTAATGATGAGTTATTTACCCTAGATCCTAAAGGTAGCACATGTGGAAGCTGGTCTTATCCTGCTCTTCGAACTGAACTGCTATACTTCCCAATGACCTACTTCTCAGAACAACCGTGAGCTATGGAACGTAAAGTAGCCACATATCAAGACAACAGGCTGTCCCACTGCTATTTAGTAAGTGACATTTCAGGGGGACTTGCAGACACAGAGAATGGTGAGATATTTGCCTATCTTCTTTGCCTGAGACAGAACTGAAGTGTGGCCAAAGAATGGTCCTCCAATCTGCACACACTGTTCAGATACAGGAGATCACTGAGACAAATGTTGAAATGGCCAATAACATGGTAAAAGCTGACGATCAGCTATTTAATCTCCATTAAAAGTTTCACAAACAATTTAAGTTCCTTGAAGGAAAAATGAAGTCATCATTTTGTTGTATGCAATGAATTATTGTGCATGTACACACACACACACACACACACACACACATTGAGTGCAAAGTCCAATATGCACACCAGATGACAACTTATTTCTAGGAGCCACATGAGAATAAGTTTCCACAAATGTGAATGTGTGCGTATAGACAATTCTGTGATCCCAACTGATTTTATAGCAAGAGATTAATGCACTGAGGGAGAGTTACTAAAAAGTGCTGATGTTTATTAAGCATTTTTCAATTCTCCAGACCTATACTGACATCAAGATCTCATCTTATTTAGTATTCACCACTAGCCTACAAGATAGCACACTACCACTGCTCAGGGTGACCTCAGGCAAGGGTCATAACCTCTCTGCCTCTGCTTCCCCATCTGAAATGAGGGAACTCAGAGAGAATCAACCTCATACAGTTGTCATAACGGTGGGATGAGCTCATATATGAGAAGCACAGTACCTGACACATAATATACCCTCAATAAGTACTAGCCGATAAGGTGGTTATTACTTATAGGTGCTTTAACTCCCATTCCTCTCACCACTGCTCCGTCACCAAGTCAAATGGAGTAATTTTATTTCTGTAAGCATCAGGCCCTTCATCTTTAAAATGGAAAGAATGGTCGAACAGGCTAGTTCAGAGATTTTACAGTATTTATGGTTTGGGATACACAATCTTCTTTAAACAGAATTATGTGTGGAAATCATAAAAGTGAAGCTTTTTTCTCTGTCTCACATAAATTCTAAAACCTTATTTAAAGTCTCAGACCATCTTACTGAGCATCTCAGAAGCTTAGTTACCTCTTCCACAAGTGAAACTATTTTTAAAACTGACCTCATGAGGTTGTTGCAATGAAGAAATGAAATAGTGCATGCAAAGCACTTAACTCATACAAAATGCCTATAAGTACCTTGATTTTTTCCTTCCCCCTAGCCTCTCCTATTTGGGAAGAACACTGCTGTGGACCTGGAGTATCTTCCATGAGAACAGGTTCTTGGAGCCAACTCAGAAAACAACTGAATAGATGCTCTTTTACATCCTTCTGTCTCTACTGGTGCAAGGGTCATGATTGATCAGGGGGTTCCCAGAAGGCAAACAGAAAGCCTGTGTTCACTCAGAAGTACTCAGAACTCTGGTCAGGATGAATGTTAGGCTCAGACACAAATCATGGGCTTTTCAGTTCCCACTCATTAGCTACCCCACTCGTGTGTTAGCAATATTGAAAGGAGGTGCTTAGGGGAGTGGCATGGGGCAGAAGAGACAGAAACCTTTCGAGAGTCTTTAAAGGGGCATTTTTAGAATGTGTGGGCCTTTTTCTTACCCCAGAAGCTAGATTTATTGAGTCGAGTCAAATAGGTATGCATCCTGATGGAGCCTGTGTAGTCATTGATCAGCCCTGAACCACTTTTCCACATTGCATTACCATTTCAAGAAAGAATATGTTGTCCAAAATGCGTGTGATCTGGGAATGACCCCGAGGCTGCCTCCTGCTCACTTGGAGAGAGAGACATTCTTGGAGATGGGCAATCAATGGGTGGGAAACACACCTGAGAGCCGAGGGTGGTTCCTATCTGGGCCGCCCTCAGTCAGTGCTTACCTTGCTAAGTGAGCTGGACTCTGGGGTCAACATTCCAGACGATGATTCTTGATACTCAGCACAAGAAAGGAGGGGACAGAGAAAAATTTGGTCATGCTCTTTTGATTTTCAGATTGAGAATGTTAACTTCTCTGCACCAATTTAGATTTTGTAAACATTGTGCAGGTTTCATGTGTATTGTTCCATGTACATTGAACTCTTCCACCTAAAGATCTTTAATAGTGATGGTTGGTGTGTGCATGTGTGTGTGTGTGTGTGTGTGTGATTGCATGCATCTCAGAGTACATCCAGATTAGCTAAGGAATTCTTTGAAACAGACCATGCCTTTTCACTTTTAATATCATGAGTCCTGGGACCAGCAGATGGCATAGCGGTTATGACACTGGATTCCCACATGGCCAACTGCGGTGTGAGTCCTGGGCCTGGTGGCTTGAAGAGAAGGGATTGCAGCATGGCTGCAATCACGCCAGGTGCATGTGTGTGTGTATCCAAGATCCTGAGAGGAGAATGGAAGAGAAGGGACTGTGGTGTGGCCATCCCCTTTGAGGGATAATTTCTCAGTTTCTCTCCCACTGTCTCTTTCTCTGGCAAGCACAAGAAGGAAAAACCTCTAAAAAAAAAAACTAGTCCCAAAATGGGACTTGATATTCATGATCAAAGTACAGTAAATGTTTACTAAATTTGGGTTAGGTTTTTAAAATAATTTTGTATTGTAAAAGAAATACATCTAATTGCAAATCATTTGTTGTTGTTGTTGTTTTTTAACATTCTGAGAAGTATAAAATAAAAAGTTGCTTATTATCCTTTTCCCAGAGGCCAAAAGTTTCACAGAGAAAATCTCTGCTGACAGTTTAGTGCGTATCAATCCATGTATTTCTGGTAAGCACATACATGCTTATTTTTTTTAATAAAGGGAATCATAATACCTATACCATTTCCCAATTTGTTTCATTCATTTAGTAGTATTTTTTTTTTTTGAGAGGTTTTTGCTATAGGGCATTTGCACTTGCCAGAAAGACAGAGACAGAGAGACAGAAAGTGAGAAATTATCCCTCAGGGGGGATAGCCATGCTGCAATCCCTTCTCCTCCATTCTTCTCTTGGGATCTTGGGCAAGCACACACATGCACCCGGCGTTAGTTTAAGCCACAGGGTCCAGGACTCGAACCATGGTCAGCTACATGGGAGTCCAGTGACATAGCCATTACTCCAACTGCTGGTCCTGTCACTTGGCAGTATTTAACTTGAATTAAGATAAATTCTTATCAGGTTTCAAGTTAAGAAGGGAAAGTCATTATGAGCTTTCATAAAGTTGGTAGCAAGGGGGAATGGTCAGTGTTGATGTAGTGAAGGTAAAGTCAGAAATCAGAACTCCAATGTGAAATAAAATAGAGAGGGAAGGGACCAGCAGATGGCATAATGGTTATGTTCCTGGAGACTGCCACAATGGTGACTTCAGTTCAAGTCCCAGACCCAGAGGCTTAAAAACTCATGCTAGGCATGTGTGTATGCATGCCAAAAATCCAGAGAGGCGAATGGAGGAGAAAGGAATGACATGGCCATCTACCCAGGGGGTGATTTCTCGCTTTTTGTCTGTCTCTCTCTGTGTTCCTGGGGAGCGCATGCACCGTATGGCAAAAATCTGTCTAAAAAAAAGAGAGAGGGAGGGAGATGGACCAGAAAGTGGCAGCACCAGATGAGTAGGACAAGCACAGGCTGATGAATTTGTAGTTAAGGGGAGGACCCTTGGTGGCACTTAACAATGAAGATAGCAATGGTGTATCATCTATTTTCCAAAGGGGCTTTCCAGTGAACCATATCTTCCCATTTTCATACAATCACATAATTTCTTCCCTTTTGAATCTGAACTAGTTTGGCACTCCTGTTAAGCTATAGGATACAGTGGAATAATGCAATTTTAAGTCCAGACCCAACCTTTAAGAAGACTGCAGCTTCTGCTTCTTACTTCTTTCTTTTCCTTTTTACTAAACCTTTTTTTTTTTTTTTTTTTTTTTTTTTTTTAGAGAGAGATTTTTTGTTACAGGGAGCACATGCTCACCAGAAAAACAGAGATTGACTGAGAGAAAGAAAGAGAGAAATCACCACCTGGGGGGATAGCTGCATAACAGCCCCTTCTCCATTCTCCTCTCAGGATCTTGGGCATGCACACACAAGCACCCAGGGTGAGTTTTAAGCTGCTAAGTCCAGGACTTAACCATGGTTGACTACATGGGTGTCTAGTGATGTAACCATTACATCATCTGCAGGTCTCCTTACTTCTTTCTTTATACATATATTTTTTCTTATTTACATTTTATTGTCATAAATCTTTTTGGCATGCAATAAGTGTGCATGCCGTGCTGACAGTTAAATCAGTGATAATACCATATACATTGTTCTTCTTACTCTTAGAATCCCTGAACCAGCTTATTAAAGTCCAACTGTTCAGCTGAAGGGCTCATGAAAACAGAATGAAAAAGAACAGAGATATTGCATATTTTCCCTCTTCAGAAGACCCATTCCCACCCACTAAGTCTCTCAGTAATAACTTGAGAGACCTGAAGTTGCACCTGCTGAAGAATAACTCAGCTGAGCCCAGTCAACCCACAAATTGGAAAATAATAAAATATTGTGTTTTAGGGCACTCTGGGGGGTAGTTTGTTACACATTGATAGAAAACTAAACACCTAAGTAATGACTTGGATATGTTCTTTCCAAACATGTCTACATGAGGCCCACTAAATTTTTAGGAAATGAAGATATTTGTGGGGATGGACATTCCAATCTAAGGCTCTTGCACATCAGATATTGAAGTGTCCACCACCATGATCAACAAACTAAGTTTTTAGCTAAATTTGGTTTCAGAATTTCTTTGAGATAACAAGAAGTGGGTGACCACAATTTTATCCCTGGTACTATGAGTACTCATATAATCATATGACCCTGACCAATGTCCATTCCAAAAAGGAGATAAGCCTCCATCCTCTTAAATGGAGAGATAAGCTATAGGACACAGGTGAACAAACTTCAATCCAAAGGAGTTTATTCATTATGCATGGATGAATAAGAGAAGGGGGAATCATATGTACTAAGACAATATAGAACAACTGTGCATATTCTGAAGAACACAATAATTGGCAAGCAGATCACTTGTTTAGCTCCCTAGGACATTGGTTGGCTTAATTAGTGATTTCTTGGAAAGGGTTATGTGTGTATTCTTTATTAATTGACATTTTCCTTTAATAAGGAACATAAGGACCAGGAAAAATTGTCATTATCAGAGAGTAATGGGTTTTCTTTTGAGAAGCCCATGTGTTTAACGAGGACAGTATCTTTCATCCTGCAGCATTCCAGAGGTATTTAGAAACTTTATGGGGCTTGAAATGGAGCCACCTCTGGCACAAAACCCGGGAACACCTCTCACCATTTGAGGACAGGATGTGCGGAATGCCAACCGAAACTACCCAAAGCACGTAATTACCAGTTAGAATTATCAATTACCACCTGGAATGGGTCCAGGCTCCAGGCTCAACTCTTGTGACAAACATCAAGGGCTATTTAAAGACCACACATGGTTTGACACCTTTGCTTTGGCCTCATCACCATCTGGGACCCCAGAGTGGAGAGTTTATTAAGTAGATTAAGTCTTCCCTGAAGGCCGATGTGATTCTGACTCATAAAAGAGAAACCCCAGAGTCAGGTCCATGAACCACATTCGGCCCTGCTGACCACCTGGTCTGGAGAATAAGCAGTGAGCTTTGAAGAACAGAGTACTCTAAAAGCTCTAATGTGGTCTTGTCTCTCTGCTCCAGGCCAGAAGCCACATTATAAACTAGCCGGGTGCCTGGAATTTTCTAGTAAAAATATACAAAGTCGTAGGAGGCTGAGGGGTGAATGGAACAACTTGAGGGACAGACAGTCCAAACATGAGCTAGTGCATACATATAACTCACATGTGTGCTTGCATGTGAATATGCTTCTGAGTGTGATCAAGAAAGCCCATGAGGTGGGGGGAATCTATTTATGAGTTCAGGTATTAACTGTGCATGTGTGATTTTGAGTTTATTGGCTTGTAGTTTTTAGTGCCACTTATGTATTCAACAAATAATTATTGCCAGACAACAGCATAAAGCAGAATGAAACAAACAAGGCTCAGTCCTCTTAAACTTGTAGTCACATAATGGGCAAGAGAAGAAATCAGGCAATTATGAGTCAGTGTGATAAAAGTATAAGGAAGTTAATGAAGGTGAGTTCTCTAATCTGAATGCCTCTCTTCATCTGAGTGTATTAAGAATGCGTAACTATGAATATAGTCATGTAGAATATGGTTGAATGCAGATGAAAAATAACAAAAGTTTGCTAAGTGGCTGTCACAAATTTTGGCCATAAGAAAACCTAAGTGTGAAGCTAGGGCTATGATGGACCGTTGAAAATGTTCATGGAGGGTGCAGGGGGAGGTGAAGTACTGAAGAGAATATTCAACAGCAAAATCTCTGGCCGCAGTTTCTCCACCTCCTCTTCTCTTCATGGTTGACAGGGACTCTGAATGTCTCATTGAGAAGAGAGGGAGCAGCATGTCTGTTACTACAAGTAGGACTGTGGTACCTAAGGAGATGGAGTGTTGTTTGTGTATTTCCTTGTCTGGTTCTCAGATGAGTCTCTGGGTCTTGAACAGTTCTGAGTCCTCTGAAAGGTCTGGGGATGCGAGGTTTCTGCAGTTAGTGGTCTCTTAGGCTGATGCACCTCTTTCTGATTTGGGTTAAGTAGATAATGTACAAAAAGAGAAATTCACATTTATTTCATGTCAACTGTTGTGGGGCACTAAGCTGCGCAATTTTATATGCATCGTCTTTTACACCTGAAAACCTTCCCAGGGAGGTATCATGATGTCTACTTATCACTGAAGAAACCAAGACTTGGGTGGAGTAACTCAAGTTCGGTCCATTTTGATTTCTGGTTTCCTTTCTCTTTCCATCATAGATGAGGCCCTCATCACCTGGATTTTTGTTACGATCTCTCAAGTTCAGAGCCATTATCAGTTTGAGCTCCTGGTGTGAACCATAGGATACGTGATTTGAGTGACTGTTTTCTATCTGAAAGCTAGTACCTAATTAAAACTATTCTAAATGCAGAAGAGAGAAGTTCATTTGATAATTAGAACTACTGCAAAATTCTAGATGCGGAAGAAAGTTTGTTCTTTACATGCAATGGATCTCTTAGGGTGCAATTCTCTTGTGGAACCCCAACTCTTCCAGAGGCTTCTAGAATAGGGTTCCTGAAGCACTGCTTGATACAGGCCCGTGCCCTTATGAAAAGTTTTCCAGACTCACCATGGATTTGGCTACACCTGGTCATTCTCTGAGTCTCCTCTTAATGCCCTCACCTCAGGGGTACTTCCTAAAGTAGATCTTGGTCTCTGCATCCTAGTTATTTCCTCCCCAATAATTATCACAAGTAACATTTAAAGTGTTTGTTTTCTTGCTTACTATCAGCCTCTTCTCCTTGGTTGGTAAACTGCATGATTTTTCTCTCTTGCTCACCACTAACTCACCAACATTTAAGTCACAGGTAGCTGTTATGTTTTCAAAGAATGTTGATGGAGTTAAGTAGCTATCACGTAACACAGGGTTTGTCAAGTCTCAGTAAAGCCCTCAGTAACACAGGGTTTATCAAGTCTCATATATAAAATAAAACAGTCATTTATAACCCTACTACACACACACACCCACCCACATACACACACACACCAGAAACATCCATTTCTTGATTTTCCTCTCCTTTATATCAACTTCCTAAACTTAGCACACCCAGAAACTGCTCTTCCCAATAGGCAGGCTCATAAAACATTCAGCCTGTTTATCTCTGCCTGCTAAGATTACGTTAGCCTGAAGGCCCCAGACGTCTTTCGGGAAGAGCAGCTCTCTTTTGGATGAATGGCAGGAAACCCACCGCTCAGGGGAGGAAGCAAGGTCGGAAAAGGAAGCAGTCCCCGTTCAAGCCACTGAAAGAGCAATGGTCTCAGCTCCCAGATATCGGTGACATCTGCTTGGCCAAGAGTTGGCTGGGTTGGTCTCAGTGTGTCTGCAGCTTCAGCAGGAGGAGCGGATGGAGAATTTGGGAACAGCAAGCACACACAGTTGCAGAGGGAACAGGCTGTGGGATAGAGTGGTTCCCGAAGGCGGCCAGGCCTGCCTGAACATGCAGCTCCCAGGCCAGGTTCTGGCAAGCAGGTGGCTGTGATGAAACTGGAACTTTCAGAGCCCGGAGGAGTCAGGTTCTCTACGGGTCAGCCATTGTGTGGCAACTCGATTTCATTTTGACTTGTCGGATTGTGGGTTTTGCTCTGAGCTCAGTCAGTGATAAAGTGAATATTACTACATCTTTTTGTGAATATCTCCAAAACATTACAATGTCCGTGGATGGTATGTATCAGTTTACACACAGTACATGTATACCCCTATATTGCCTCTTACAATCTATCATGGAATCCTAATAAAATGTAATGTTTTGGGGAGCAGCTGGTGGTGTGCTGGTTGAGGCTCCGAACTCTCACGTGGCCAACCATGGTTAAGTCCCAAACCTGGCAACTTGCTTTCTCTCTCAGGTGAGCAGTTGTACCCAATAGCAAATTTAAAAAATAATAATAACAGTAAATAAAATTAAATAAATAACTCTTCAAAAATGTTGATGTTTTTAAAAGCTGTGGTTGATATTATGCAATAGTTTATGGAGAACGGTTGCTAGATTTAGTAAACAAAAATACAGAACACAAGTAAAGTATAAGTATATCCTAAATGTGAGGCATACTTATGCTAAAAAAATTCATGTTTTTATGTAGAATTCATAAATGTCTTGGCATTTTCTACTTCGGTTAGAAACTCTCTTTATGAATGTATTAGTTACCTAAGGATGTTATAACGAAGTTCCACAAAGTAGGTGGCTTAATACAATCCCCCAGAACAATTTTATTCTCTCACAGCTTTGGAGACTACTAGTCTGAAATCAAGGCATGAGCACATCCATGCCTCCTCTGAGACCCAGGGTAGAACCCTTCCTTTCCTCTTTCTGGTTCCTAATGACAGCCAGTAGACTTTGGTGTGCTTCAGCTTGGAGCTGCATCACTGCAGTCTCTAACTCTGTCATCACCTGGCATTCTCTACATCTGCCTCTGCTCTGGGTCTTGTCTCCTCTTCCTGTAAGGACACCAGTCATATCGGATGAAGGGCCCACCTAATTCCCATGACTTCATCTTAACTAATTATATTCGCAACAACTCTGTTTTCACATAAGGTCACATTCTAAAACACTAGGGATTAGGACTTCAACATATCTTTTGTAGAGGACACAATTTACACCTTAACACAGTGGTTATCTCATTTGATCTATTTATTTTCATTTCTAATGGGCACATGTGCTCACCAGAAAGAGATGGGGAGGGAGGAAGTACTCCCCAATGGGGTATGGTCCTGCCAAATCCTTTCTCTATTTCTCCATCCCTTCAGAATTTGGAGCATGCATGCACACATGCCAATGTGCTTTCAAAGCCTCCAGAGCCAAGATTAGAACCATGGTTGGCCATATGGTAGTCCCTTAATCATGAGGCTATGGAGCCAGTTCTCATTGTATGTAAATTCTTAGAAAAATTTGATTCTGGTTCACGATGAAGAATCTATGAGAAGCCTAAGTCCCAGACAGAAAATAACCCACCCACGTTTGTGCAGCTCTAACAGAAGCCATGGTGAGAATCGGATCTGGGCAGCACAATCAATCCTGGCTCTGCTTAGCCTCTGGCAATGCGAAAGCATCCTGCTCAGGGAACTCAGGGCTGTGGTCTATGCACAGAGCAGCCTCTGTGTCATGGCCAAGGGCCAGTTACTCACCATCTTTGGCTCAGGGTCCTGATCGCTAAAACAGACAGATTCACACAGGACCCGTGGCCACATGTTGCAAGTGAGCCGTGAGCAGTGAGCCCTTGGTGTGTGGCTGGCTGGAATGGAGGTTGCTGAAGTGTCAGACACACACCAGCTTTCAAAAAAAAAAAAAAAAAAAGTTCAAGAACTTGTCACTAAATTTTTACTATTTTGTATATGTTGAAATGATTCCATACATGGTCCACACTGTCTTAGATCATTGTCTCAGGTTTCTCTGTTTACTTGTTTTTAAATTATCTCTTAGCTGTAGAGCACTTCACTTAAGCACAACACAGGACAGTCTCAATGAAAGCTAGTTTTGTTTATTTAAGAACTCATTTATTCAGCAGGTATTTACAGGCCTGTTGACAACAGAAATGACATATCTTCTTCCCTTCTTGAGCTTGCCTTCTCATAGAGGTGAGAGGTAGGAAGTAAAGCAATTAAATGCAAAGTTAACTTGAATAGTGAAAGTTAAGTTTTATTTGTGATAAATGACAGAAAAGAAGCATACAGGAGAACAAATAGGAGACCTTTCTGTGGAGATGTTTAAGTTGAGCTCTGCACTATCAGGAGGGGTCGTGTGTCCCTAATAAGAGTCTCCTTTCTCTGTTTCTCCCCACCTGAACCCAACTTGAGAGACTGTCTTAATTCCGACACCTTCAGTTTCTCACTTCTGAAAGAACAGAAACTCCTACCCCAACGTGAATCTCAGATAAGAACGAGGAGCATCCTGATCGAGACTTTAGGGTCGGCAGGTGGTGTGGTGGTTAAGGGCACTAGACTCCCACATGGCCAAACACAGTTCAAGTCTCTGACCTGGTGGTTTGCTTTCTCACTTTCTCTCTCTCTCTCTCTCTCTCTCTCTCTGTCTCTCTCTCTCATGCTCTGTCCTTCTCTAATCAAATTAAAATAAATAAATAAATAAATAAATAAAAGTTAAATAAAATAATTCTTAAAAGCAAGACTTCAAGCCTTCAGGCCCAGCCTTGGTGATTTGAATGGGCTGGATGTGTGTCCATCTGAGACTGGACTTGGGTGTCTGATACATGTGGTAAGACACAAGGCTGGGTCATGGCTGCTCTGTGGCAAGACCTCTCACATGGTGGACAAGTCATCTTGATTGTCACAGCATCAGTTTTCCTACCTAAAGGGAAAAACAAGAAAAATGATTAATTTTGAGATGAAAAGGAGGGGACACAGTTGTCATAAAAAACCAAAATATTTTCTTTTATGAAAGAAAATAAAGAGTAAAGAAAACAATTGGGGAAAGAAACTGAAAAAACCTGGGAAGTCCATGTTGGAGGAAGGAAGAAAAAGCAGAAGAAGAAAGGGGTGGGGGAACAGGGCAGGAGCAGGGAAAGGAGGGGAGGGATAAGAGAGAAGGAGAAAGGGGAGGAAGCAGAGGGCGGAAGAAAATGAAGAAGAAATGATGCAGCAAGACAGAGATGGCGAGACACTCTCAGGGATTCGTGGAAGGCTGTGTTCTTTTTTTTTCCTTGAAAACTTTGTTTGTTCTCAGATTGCCTGATCAATTGATGACCATTTCATGCAATGAAAAGGTAACAAACTCAGTTTAGACTTTCTACCAACACAGAGTGAAGCACGGGCCTCTTCTTACTCTGGTCTGAAGAGTTGTTGCCTATTTTCCAAGGACCTGGGCAGGAAGACAATCTAGAGCTTTTGCCAGAAATTCTTGTTTTCAAAGAGTAGTTTGGTTAGGTGTGAGATGTATTCATTTACTGCAACGTGTGTGCGGGATTAGGGTACCCCACTCACATGCCCTTCGCCTTATACTGGGAAGGAGTGTTTAGTGCAAGTGAGTTTGAGAACTATTCCCTGGACAGTGACCAATGAGGATACCCTCACAGGGTGTTTGTAGACTTTGAAAGCGTGTCTTATTCTCTTGCTTGTTTCTCTCACCAGGAAAGGGGATCCAGACCACAAAGAAACAAACACCAGGCACCCCAGGCGAGGTGCTGGCCATGTCAGCCTATTGCCATCTGACCGACCATGCGGTGTCTGTTTCCTCTTTTTCTCCTACTTAGACAATCAACGGATGCTTTCCATGGAGAGAAAATGAAAAGAATCTGATTTAATTTTATTATGGTTTTGATACATGTTCAGTCTTTAACTTTGATACACAAAGCAAGTAAAACTGAGTAGAAGGTAGGTCAGATAAATAAATTTTGCAGCTCCACAGGAGAATTAGAAACATTTGACTGAGTAGGGTAAGTACTAAGAATAATCTTGAACAATTTTAACCCTGAACAATTGATCCTATAGTGAACATGTACTAATCTCTAAAAAACAATATTTATATTGAAAAAAAATAATGAAACAAAGCACGAAAGACTTTTAAAAAAATGTTTTGAATATAAATATATACTTTGAATATGTAAAAAATATAACTGGGTCAAATAAAAAATGTAAAAAATGACGGACTTAAAATATTTAACAATAAAGATAATATAGAAACATTACAAATCATTTTAATGAAAAAAATCTACACCCAGTATCCCACCATGCTAATAGATTGTTTTTTTTTTGCAAATTCCTTTCATCTCTGCCTACACATGTATATTTGTATGTTGCAATTATAGTACAAGTATCATTTTGTGTTCTTCTATTCCTACGTCTTTCATCCATCTAGCTTCAGCGTCATAATAAACATCACATCTCTGCTGTGTCATCTGTTACCCAGGGAATTACCTGAACTTCTGACTGCCTCCACTTGGTCAGTATTCTTGTTTTAATCATGAAAGTACCATTTCCTTCTTATATTTAGCACTGATCAGAGTTGCATTTTTATTTATTTACTTTTTTTGAGTGTGATTCTTTGATTAGTATCTATTACCTCCCTGAAACCGGAAGATCCT
The DNA here is from genome assembly GCA_026018925.1 of Tupaia tana. Lineage (NCBI taxonomy): Eukaryota > Metazoa > Chordata > Mammalia > Scandentia > Tupaiidae > Tupaia > Tupaia tana. The sequence goes on from JAKSZU010000018.1 coordinate 8,098,112, forward strand.
TACTAAATGCTTTTTAGTTCACTGTTATATCCTTAATCCATGCTAAGTGCCTATTAACCATGTCTTAAATACATGGTACGTAATAGCTACATAATTTCTTGTCATGTTGGTGTTGCAATAGTCTTGCTATCATACTGCTATGGTTATACACTAATTTGCTTCAGATATGTTTTTGAATAAAATATAGTATGAACAATGTTTTAATGTAAATAAATTCTAAAAGATTTATTTAATTTTATTATTTTTTTAACTTGTTATAGGGCATACATGCTGACCAGAAAGACAGAATGAGAAAGCAAGCCCCCAGGTCCAGGACTTAAACCGTGGCTGGCTGTGTGTGAGTCAGTGCCTTTAACCACCATGTCACTTGCTGGCCCCTATGAAACTAAATTTTATAAACTTATTTTCTTAAAGTAGAAATCACTAGGCCAATGGTGATGATTTTTATGGTCCTTGGTATATATGACCATAGGATATTCCAGAAGAGTTGAAACTATTTGTAAAAAAATGTGACTAATAAAATGATAAAACTATTTTAACCGTTCATGCTTATAAAATAAATATTATACATAGCATATATAACTTAAAATTTTCAAAAGCAGAAACTTTAAATCATTTGTAAGTACACTATTCAAAGATGACCATCATTTATCATTCCTTCTAAGCCGTGTTACTTGTGAGGGTATGTGTATGTATGTGCTTGTGTATGTGCATATATGTATGTGTGTGCATATGTGTGTTTGTGAGTAGCTAGAGATAGATACCAGTTATGTAAACTCTGACTCATAGAATTTACATAGCTTAATACCCTGTTCCACTTCTCCAATTTGCCATTATGTAATAATAATTTTCATATCTTCTAACCACTTAGGTTTCATGGTTGCATAGAACTTCACTGCATGAATGAGTTATAATTTAACAGTGTCTTACTACCAGAGTTAAAGATTGTTTTCAATTCTTCACTATTATACATATATTATAGCAACAAACAATTTTTAATATACTGTTGATTCTCATTATCATGATATTTAGAAAATTCTGAATAATTTTTCTTAGGGGAATCTATGGGGTTAAGTTCCTGCAAGTATATAACCTTGTTTATGTGTTTCTGGTTAGACATCTTCTTTGATATGTATTGTAGATCTGTTGACATTGAACCTACAGTCATCATTGCTGTAACTCTTGACAAAGAAGCTTCTCTAACATGCGTATTTCCTCTCTAAGACACGTCACAGCCTCCTGGGGCTTGGAAGCACTAGACACCACTTCACCAACAAAAAGCACAAGGATGTGAGAAAATGTGGCACAAAATAGACTGCAAAAGAACACTGTTTACAATTTAAGAGCCCAAGCAAGAAGGCAAAATGTTAACTTTATGTCACCTCACCTGGGTTACTCTTAAGACTTACTCCAAAGGTTGTTGCAAGGAGTGACTGAGTATATGTAGCTAAAGCATATGACAGGGTCCCTCATCAGATTCCATAAAATGCAGTGGCTCACTTGGGAGGGCAACTCTCCTGGAGGCGGAACAGATGCCAGAAAAAAAATCCCTACACTTCACCATTCAAGACAACATAAAGCAATATATAATTAAGATTTTTATTTCAAAGTTCATAGGACTTTTAACCACCTGGGAACAGAAAAAAATATATGTGTGTGTGTGTATAAAATATATATTATATACTATATGCAATATAGTATATATGATGATATATATTATATATTATATATGATGAAATACATTATATAATATATAATGATAATAGGATATATAATAATACATCATATATGATAATACATTATATATAATAATATATAATACTAACAATAAAATATAATGTATATGATACATTATATAATATCATATGTTATATTTTGATATATCATATATATCATATATAATATATGATATATAATATACATTACACAATATAAATTATATTCTATAACAACATATATAATATGTGATATACACTCTATAATCTAATCTATAATATATAAGATATTTATAATGTGTATCATATAGTATAGATATATAATATCCATTATATATAATATAATGATGTTGTATAATATTACAACATAGATATAATATCAAAATGATATATATAATATGTGAACCATATTACATATATACTATATAATATATAGCATATATCATGCATATATATTGTATATGTAGTGTATGTATTATATAGTATGTATAATATATAAGATATATCATATAGTATATAATATAATGAATATATTACATATATAATATTATATACGATGCATATGAATATAATACATATAATATAACTTATGTGTTGTACATTATATATTTATTAATATATTATATATTTAATATGTTACATGTATATTACATATTATGTATATTATATATAATATACATATCATACAAATATAATATATAATATACATGATATATAATAATATTATATAGCATACATTATATTATATAATGTATAATATATGATATATAATGTATATCATATATTATAATATTATAATCAATATAACATCATATTATAATATAATATTATACTTTATTATATTTTTCATCTATCTAATATATTATATATCATTATATTATATATGTTATAATATATAATATTGCCATAGGGCACATGTGCTCACTGGAGAGACACAAAGAGGTAGAAGAAAGTAAAATGAGAAATCACACCCCACCAAGAGAGGATGACTACACACAATCCCTTTGCCTCCTTTCTCCTCTTGGGATTTTGGGCATGCACACACAGCCATCTAGTGATTTTCATGCTGCCATGTCCTAGACTTGAACTGTTGAGAGCCATATGGAAGTCCAGCACTTTAACCACCATGCCACTAGCTGGTCCCAATAAATACATTTTTTAAAAGTGAACTATAAACCTTACATTTCTTTGAAAGGGTGGGAAAGAATTTGTGTCCTTATAAGGGTCGAATATTAACAGAAGGGTCCAGTTCTGGTTCAAAATCATTCTCACTGGGACCAGCAGATGCCATACTAGTTACATTACTGGACTTCCATGCAGTGGACCATGGTTAAGGTCCTGGACTCACGCAAGGCTCGTGTGTGTGCATGCCCAGAATCCTGAGAGGGGAATAGAGAGAGAGGATGGTGGCATGGCCATCTCCCATTGGGGGTGATTTCTTATTTCTGTTTCTTTGTCTCTGTCTGTCTCTCCTGTGAGTGCACGCATCCTATAGCAAAAATCTCTCAAAAAGAAGAAAAGTCAGTCTCATTATCATTGGCTTCAACTTCAAGGTATTAGATTTTAGCTCAGATCACCAAGCAATACCTTTCATTTTCATTTGAACACCGGTACCATGACACAGCAGAAAGATCGCAGGATTTTGAGTTATACTGACCCTACTTTGAATTTCTTGTTCTTTCTCTTCCTATCTACATGACCTTTAGGCCAGCTTCATTATCCCTCAGTGATTCAGATTTTTCTTCTGAGAATTGGATGAGATAATATAAAACTTATGTTTGAATTGCATATATTTGTCAAGTTATTTTAAAAGATCTAACTAATGGCTGATACTTTGAAGGTACTTTGAAATTATAGCTGTTGTGAACGTGTCTGCATTGTCTGTGAACCAGGCGACTCTTAAATTTGGTTCCTGTAAATATTTCTATAGCTTTCTTGATTATCAGTTCGCATTTTCCATTTCTCTTTCTCTTTTTCAATCTTTACCTCCTGACAGAAAAAAAAAAAAAAATTGGACTAACTAGATTATAGGACAGAATCTTTACTTGGAATCTGAACCTGCAGCAAGAAGTAAAATATATCAGGGTGTAAGAAAAGCCATTGACTTCTACTTTCTTAAAATCTATTTCAAAAATCCTGGGGGAAGTAAGACTCTAATAGAATAAAGGTAGAGGGATGACATGGAATTGTTATAAAATGATGACTGTTCTAGCACCAAACTGTAGTGTAACAAAAATGAAGAAGTATTTCTATCCCCTTTCTTACAAGAAAACTATTCAACATAATTTTCAGAAGTTCCTCCCAAATAGTTATAACTTAAAATCCCATATTAAATCTTTTACTGATACTAGATTTAATTTGTTTCTTAAAGAGAACAGATGGTTGCCTTTTGTTACTTAATAATTTAGCAATTCCAAATTTGAGTTAGATAAAGTTAAATCTGTTTTTCAAATAACATGTTTACATATGTGTGTATCTGTACAGGTACATACGTGCATACATATACACGTGTATAAAGGTACACACTCTTACACAGAGACATGAGGATTTGTCTAAAGTATAGTTAACTAATTTTCCTTGATGCTGAAGCTACTTGGTAATAAAGTGGGGATTATTATTAACATGTGCAGTTTTTCCCCTTGAAAAGAGTGGAAGTTCTCTAGCAGTGAAGCGTAATGATTGTGATATTATAGTAGAGTAATGCAGGGTGTTACTACGGAAAGAACTGGGTGATCAGTCTAGGACCTCTCTATTATTTTTGTTCTTAAAATTGTATTTATTTATTTCTTCTATGAGAGAGAGAGAGGGAGACAGAGAGAGAGAGAGAGAGAGAGAGAGAGAGAGAGACAGCACTGTTAACAGGGTCTTCATGCCATGATCGACCCCTAGGCCCAGCCAGCCAGGATGAAGGGGCTCGTGCCCACCTAGCATGTCCAGGAGGACCCCAGGTCATGGACCTAGGACCTTCTCACATGATGTCCACATCACAGAGTGCTGTGCTAGCACTGTGCTGTTGCAGCTGGCCCGGCATTGTTTCTTATCACTGTTTCTTATCACTGTATGTAGATTTATAATTTTTTCAAAATTAAAAAGAGATAGAAGAGAAAATACTAACATGAAAAGAGAGAAAGAGAGAGAGGTGAGGAGATTGGGCAGACTTGGGAGGAGGCTGGAGGGGCTTTACGAGGGAGGGAAAAAGTTGCTCTCAGCCAGGGGAGTTTCTGAGCAGGAGGAAGGCTAGAAGGGGACATTCTTAAAGTGAAAAGGAAGGAAAACAGATGGAAGGAAGAGGAAGCAAATGTAAAGAGTTTTGCATGTTTAGAGCTGGATGCTCCAGGGCAGTGCTGGGTGCAGGTTAAGAAATGCAGATATGGGCGTCTTCCAAATGTTGCTTAGGGCATGGGTCCCTTTCAGCCTTTTTTAGGAGACAGAAACAAAGATCTTAACTTTTGAAAATTATTCTTTTTTATTCACTTTTTATAATTTTAATTTACATATGTATACATGTTTATGAGGTACAATGTGGTTTTCAATACATTAGACAATGTGTAATGATCTCTTAAATTATTCTTGACTGCAGGACTGGACCTTTTTGAAGTGAATGAGCTTATTTTCCTGCCAGCATTGTGCCGTATGGGACCACGTGTGTATGAGTATGTGTGTATGTGCATGTGTGTGTTTGTGCATATACATGCACGTACCTCGGTGTATATGTCAGTGTTTTTGTGTGTCTATGTGCACTATTTTTGTGTCAGTGTGATTCTGTGTGTGCTTACATGTCTATGTTTCTATGTGTGTGTCTTTACGTGTGTTTGTGTACGAGTGTGCAGTGTGTGTGCAGGTGCATGTGTGTGGATCTAGGCAGTCAGATCAGAAGAGCGTGGGCTCAGTCTGGGGCCAGACTGAAGATTCACACACCGACTCCAACACTCCCACCCTTGTGACTCACAAAGTTACTCACCATTTCTGTGACTCAGTTTACTCACTGATAAAACAGGGATTGCAATAGTAGCTGCCTCAGGGATTTTTGTCTTCACAACACACACTACATAGCAATCTAGCTCCCAGTGCGTCCTCACCGGTCAATAACCTTGGGCCAGGACACCTGTCTCCTCTATGTTTTTATCTCCTTATGGTGACCAACTGTCCCTGCTTTCACAGGATCAACAGACTTCCTGGGATGCAGAACTGGCCGTTTTTAAGACTGGGATAGTGCAGGCAACCTGGAGCCACCCTATTTGTCATCCTCTAAACCCATCTCCCCTCCCACTCCCAGCTCCTTTCAAGGCTTTGTATGCAGAGATACTTAGGTATGATTGATCCTCTGAGCCACAAAATTGCCTGATGGTCCTGGATAATTATTTAACTCATCCTGGGCTGTCATTGCAGTAGTGTGTCTGGGCAATGCATTGCCTCATCCCTTCCCAGAAATGGGCATGGTTAGGTCCAGGGAGGAGGCTGGGAGCGGAAGAAATGAGGGTGGTGGGGACAGGCAAAAAGTGACTCAGCACTGCATGCAGGGGCTCCGTCACGACAGGCTCTCCTTCCCATGAGCACTTTGCGCTGTGACATGCCCCACCTGGTGCTGTGAGCCAAGGGGCTTGAGAAGCTTGGGACTGTCATTAGGCAGGGGGCTATCAGGCTAGGTCTGGTCTCCTCTCTGACAACTTCCTAGGGGCAGGAGGTGACACCTTCCCTGGGCTTCAGGGCAGCAGTGGGGGAGCCAGGCTAGGTCTGGGAGAGGATGCAGCCGCACCTGCTTCCTGCCTAGCACCCAGTCCAGAGCCATGGGCTGAGTCACTAGAATGATGAGCCTTTGGCATTTCAAGTGAGTTGTGAGCCAAGGGAGCTGGTCCCTATGCTCAACTTTCAGGGTGAATCTCCATTTCAATTATTTTCAAAACTCTTTTCAGTAAGAATATGATTGGGAAGTTTCTGAGCAATAAACGAATAATCACTGTAATGATATTTTTCAGAAATAGTTGTGAAATTTTATTTATTATTATTACTAGTTTTTAATATGACCAGCACGAAACACAGAGAGGGAGGGAAAGTGAGAAAGCAAGCTGCCAGGTCTGAGACTCAAACTGTGATTGGCCATATGAGAGTCCATGCCTCAACCACCATGCAACCTGCTGGCGCCATCATTGTAATAATTTTTATCACTGCTACCATTCCTGTTCTTTATCTCTCTTTCACAAAGGACCCACTGCATACCAATCTTCCTATGCACTTTATTATCAGGCCTGGGAGGTATTTCTTCTTATCTGCTCTTAGCACATGATCAATAAGATGTCAGGAGGTTCTGGATCATGGGCAGTCATTGTACGGCAAACTCTCTACTCTTAGCCCCTTCACTACATCCAAATCCTGTCTCTGTACCCCAGCCTTTTTTAAACCACACTTGACTGATCCTGTATCCTGGATTTTGTTCAGAAAAAAATAGGAAGAGGTGGATAGGAAGTTGGATTCAAAGGCAGTACAAATAGAATGGAATCTACAAATGAATAGATTGCCTTTTTAAAGAAATTGCTCGTGGACTCACAGTCCTCCCCCTTGTTTCTGCCTCAGTTTCCTTTCACATTGATTTAGGGATGTTCTTCAATTTACCTATCCATTTATTTTAAGAACCTGTTGGGCTCATGGGTGTTAAGGATTCTTATATGCATTTGCCAAATCATGCTCAACTTTTTTGCGTCCATTCGCAATATTGTCTGTTCAAGTCTGTAATAAAGGATTTCAGAAAGTTCGTGGAAAACTGGAATTAAAGTATCAGTTTATTTTGGTGCAAAAAATTTTTAAATCCATGCATAATATGTATACTCCATGAACTTTTTAAGAAGAAAAATAGAGGCAAGACATTTGAGGGACACAGAAATGGGCCATTGTCTGTTGATGATAGTGTGTATAATATCTTCAACTGGACTAGTGTCAAGTGTATTCATGTTGGGTAAATTCATTTTGTATGCTGTAGTGATGTACAGTGATTGAATGTATGAAATAAATTAAAATAAAAAAATTACATTTAATCATTGTATGGTGTTACAGCCTATGACGTGGGTTTTCATGAACGTTTTGAAGTATCTTTGTACATTTAAACTAATCTATATGTGCGTCCTTTCAACAACACAGATCTGGTTATATTGTATTATGTATCCGTTTATAAAATTTGCTTTAAAAATCTGAATACCTCACACTGGCCTTCAGGTCTCCTCTGCTCAGCATCTTTGGGACTGTCAGTGCAGGCTGGCATCTGTGCCTGTCCTCAGTCCTTCTTTACCTGGCCAACCCTGCGTCATGCATCCAGCCCTCATTCCAAATCACCTCCCTGAGGGACCCTGGCTTAGTTCTAGCAGATGCAGCAGTTGCAATAACCCAAACCCAGCTCTCAGTGTGTGTATGTCTGCTGGGGTTTTCAAACCAGAATGCAAATTTGAGTTAACTAGTATGCTTAAAAGTGAAGATTCACAGGGTCAGTCCATTCATATATTTTGATTCCATAAATTTTGCTGGGACCAACTGATTAGTACTTTTAACACATGTGCTGGGTGATGCTCATTCAGATACTCCTTGGGCAATGCATTTAAGGAACTATATATTACTGCAAAATTATTTTCATCACTATTTTAAAATCTATTTTTTTCATGAATGAGGAGGAAGAGAGAGAACTCTCCAGCAAGGTCTCAATGCCAGGATCCATCCCAGCCTTCAGCCAGCCCTGGATCATGAAAAAGCATGTGCCCAGCATACGCAGAGGGGTCTCTGGACTTGAAGTAGGAATTGTCCTTATGGGTCAGCCTTTGCAGAGCATTGTGTTTTACCACTGTGCCCCCATCTGATCCCCGTAATTATTTATTGTTTATAACTCTGTTCTCTGCCAACCTCCACCCACCCCTCATCCCTTGACGTTTGAGAACTCTCAGAGACATAAACACCATATTTTTATTCCTAAGCTCCTCAGTAACTGGGACCCAACAGATACTCAATAAACATTGTACCTATTTTGTTATTTTGTTTATACCTACTTGTTGGACACCTAACTACTCTGTTCACAAAATTGTCCCAGGCACTGGGAAGAAGCAACAGAAAAAAATAGGGACAAAAACATCCCTGCTCTACATAGGAAACAATGGATGAGTCAATTATGAAAGCTAAATTCTGAGCTTCTGAGTTTTAATGTTCATGTTTGGATAACTATTGTTTGCTAGTCAGTATGTATTTTTTATGGACACTAGATTAATAAACCCCACAATAAATAAGAGACAAATAATATGAAATAATAACTGTTCTCTCTCTTTTTATTTTTATTTTCCTTTTTTGGTAATCAGGAGACTGAGAAACAGAGAGCTTGTAATGACTGCATATTATGGAGTCTAACCCATTCTGTTGCTAGCACTGTGTTCTTGGCTGTTTCTCCAACCTCATCTGTGGCAGTGCCACCCCCTTTGCACTGTGGCCCATCATTCTATAATAATAGGTGTGATCTTGCTCAACAAAACTGGCAGACATGAGTCCAGGTAGCTCAGGAGCTGAGTGAGTAGATTAACCAGATGGCATTCTCACTAGCAAACTCACCTGTGGTGTACCTGGGCACTCCTGTTCTGCTGAGTAAACTAGCTGAACGTACACTGGAACAATCGTGCTTCATGAAAGGAAGCCTGTTGTCATTTCTCATGCTTTTACCAAGAGGGTTTAGAGCAGAGAAGGTTGAAACGGCCTCAGGTTGATACAAAAAAATCTAAGATTAACAGTAAACCTTGAAAATGGTGAAGCATCTGATTTGGGCTTTTTCATCAACAAGCCCCATAACTTGAGGAAACTATTAACATACAAATAGACAGGCTTCCCATTAAAACAGCAGCAGCAGACGGTTCTGGAAAAGACCTCTTCACGCAGAAAGCAATTATGGTGGGAAATCAAGTCCGATTCAGGCCCATTTGCAGCAAGCTTGGAAAATCAAAATGCAACCATTCATAACCATACAGACAACCCTGTTGTGGGGGGAGGGATAGTCAGTGCTTTCTTAGTGTTGTTATTATTATTTTACTTTCAAAGAACCCAGCTTTATACACTCTGGATCTTAACTGCCTTGCAAGCTCTGTACCGATTACAGACAGTATGGACACACAAATCCACAGCCCAACAGAACAAAAGAAAACAGCCCAAATCTAAATAAAGTGGTCTTTCCTATTTAGATTTCCAGAGGTTAACAGTGTTTTTAGTGAGATGCCACTGAAACTGAGAACTTCTAAATAAGCAGACCTCTATTTTGAGTGTCTGAACCCTCTGAAAACAAGATGCTTTCAACCTATACCCTTTGTTTTTTTAATGGAGCTGGAACAAGCATGGCCAGAACCTAGAGGCATGGTTGTATCTAGGGATGAGAGGTGGGGCCTAGCAAAAGTTGGAGCTCCAGGTGAAGACAAAATTGTTCCAGAAAAACATGATCATTTTCTTTTCAGATGTCTGTGAAACAGTAATAAAAGAGAAGTTAGAACATGAGGGTACTAAAATGGGATAACATTCCACCCCCGAGACCTTCATGAAAGTGCAAGAGGTGAAGACATGTGCAATGCCATCACATGATTGGCTACTTAGGCCATTTGATGTGCCCTCTCAGGTCACTGATGATTCTTCCATGATAATCTACTGTTACCAGTTTCTGATTCACAGTTTAAGTTTCTATCTTTCATGCTGTGCTGTAAACCCAGATCGTTGCAACTAACAGTTGCCTTTCAGGAAGAAGAATAAGCCTTCACAGTTGACCCAAGACTCTGTAGGTGTTGCCCTGCTAACTTCTCTAACAGAATTTGACGCCTTGTTTTCCACCTCCTTGTGCCCAGCTACACTGGCCTTCTTCAGTTCCGCAGACATGGCATACTCCTCATGCTCTGGGCCTTTTCACATGCATCTCTCTCTATGCTGTGTGCTATGTTCACTCTCATCTCTTCACCCACTCTTCTCACATAACACAGCTAGTTAACAAATGGGTAGCATGCACCCATAACATCTAGTTCCCTTCCTTCAGCATGTGTGTCTATAATTATAAACTTGGATAATTATTTGATAAATGTCAACCTCTCCCACTAGACTCTAAGATTCACTCAACTGCTACAATGGGATCACTGGAACCTAGCACGATATCAGACCTAAGGTTGAACTAATGATTCCCCAGCACTCGGCTCAGGTCCAACACCTTGACAACCTGAAACGGACTTTTTTTTTACAATGATTGGGTGGGTTAATGTGAGGTAGAGTTGGAATCTAAGTCCTATGTTCTCTCTGTGTCATCATCTTGCCTTCCTGTAACAACATAACAAACAACACATAGACCTTTACTTATGTTCAGCTAAGACTCTTTTTGAAAACAGAAATATTCAGACACATAAAAAATGAATGATGATGCTTTTGTGTAGTCATTTGTTTGTTTGAATTTTGCCTCTTAAGGGAAGACTAATTGGATACATAGTAGATAACAAAAACTAAAATGTAAAGTGCAATGAGGAAATCTTGCTACTATCATTTCACCAAATCCAGTAGCTAAAATTAGTCACTGGTGCTTTGTACCTGGTATCAAGGAATAGGTAATGTACTTAGTTTCTGTTTCAGTTGTTATCACCCTAAATCCAGGAAAACTATACTCTTTAGCTGTTTCTAGAAAGATCAAAACTAGACACATATTTCTCCAAGGTAGTATTAACTCCAAGTATAGATGCTTCAGTTTATAATCAATGGTAGGTTGGAGTTTCTCTTTTTTGCATTTTACGTCAAAATTTCAGAGACGTTACAGCCATTTGGTTCTTTTTCCTCACCATGATAAGAGCTTAGAACACAGAAGGTCCAAGGAGTGACTACCATGATAATACTGCCTGGGTAGTGGGCGTTCCAGTGGATTTGGCCTTTGGAATCAGATCATCTGATCTCTTCATACTCTACACCATTCTCTTCAGAGAGGCCTTACAAGAAGGGTCCAATTCTACTGTAAAGGGGAATTTTGGAGATAATTAAATCATGAATGTATTCATCTCTGTGTTGGTCAATCATTCAATAAACGGCTTTTGAAAATCTCTTGGGCCAGGACAAAAGTATTACCTTCATGGAGCTCATTTTCCATCTTTGTTTTTCTATTTTATAATTTCTTATTTGCATTTAATTATTACACACCTTTGTAGCATACAATATGGTTTTACCAAGCATGCAGGCAATGTGTGATAATCAAAAGATATTACCATATACATCATTTTCACAAAGGACCTTACATTCTTGTGTCTGTTAAATGCTTTATCCCTGAGCCCCTTTCATCAATCCCCCACTTTCCACACCCCCATACACTTTCTGGTATGTATTCTTGCCCTCCCGATTATTATGTCTTTCAGATTTTCAATTTCTTCTGTACAGTGCAGACATTTGAGTGGGGTTTACAATGTCTGTCTTTCATAGTCTGGTTATATTACTTAGCATTAAATCTTCTATGTTCATCTACTTTGTAGCAAATGACAAGGGTCTCAATGTGCTTTATGGCTGAGTAATGTTCCATCGAGTGTATGTGCCTATAAACAATAAATAAAGTGAAGAGAAATCTCACAGAATGGGAGAAAATATTTGCAAACTGTACTTCAGATAAGGAATTGATAACCAGAACGTATAGGGAACGCAGCTCATCTACAAGCAAATAATACATTTTAAAAATGGGCTGGGCCAGCAGGCAGCATGGTGGTTAAGGCACTGGGTTCCAGAAGGCTGACTCCACGGTTTGAGTACCAGATCCAGAGGCTTGAAAAACACTTCAGGCACATGTGCTGGAATTTCCAAAATCCTGAGAGGAGAATGGAGGAGAAGGCATTGCAGCATGAACATTCTCCCTGGGGGGATGATTTCTCACTTTGTCTTTCTCTGTCTGTCTTTCTCTGGTGAGCACCTGCACCCTATGGCAAAAATTTGAAATGAAAAACTAATTAATTAAATTTTAAAAATTAAAAATTTTTTAATTGCAACCAACTCTCTAAAAAACACATATGAATGACCAGAAATCATATGGAGCTATTTTTTTTTCTTTACAGTTTACTTTATTTAGAGAGAGGCAGAGAGACCCTCAACAGGGTCTCAAAACCCGTGAAAGAAAAGAGAAGGCAATTGACAAATGAGTGACTAAATATAGCTATGGATATATTAGTTTAAAGAAGAAGTAAACAGGATGATGAGATACCCACATTAATAAGGTTCATTACAGAAATACAACAGAGTGTAATGAATTCTTTTCTTTCTTCTCTTTCCTTCCACTCTCCTTTTCTTCCCTCTTAACTAGTTCTGCCTACTGTATCTTGGGCCTATTGACACCATTTTTCTATCCTGCTTGTCTGAGATCAACACAGACCTGTTTTCAGACAAAAGATTAGGAAAGAGAGACATCCTACCAGACCCTGCCTTCAAGGTACTCAAAACCTGGAAGAGACAGACAAGCATGTAACTAATGGTAACAATGCTAAAAAGAGTGAAGTGCAATATTTCGTGTTGTGGTTCAATGAAGAAATGAATTGTTAAAGGGCTTATCAGACTGTTAAGACTTTTTCTACAAAAGGAAATGGATGGATGGGTGAATGAACAGAGATGGGTAAATGGATGGCTGATTGGATGGATGGATATATGGATGGCAATTTCCATATTCAAAGTTAAAGAGAAGAGAAAAAATGGCTTGGTACAATGGGATAGAATGATATCATAAAAATATTCCAGTCTGGAGACGAGCAGCCAGAATAATGATTACCCTGCTGGACTTCCACGTAGCTGACTGCAGTTCAAGTCCTGGACCTGGCATCTTAACATTCACACTGGATGTGTGTGTGTGGCCAAAATTCTGAGAAGAGAATAGAGGAGAAGGGATTGCAGCATAGCCATTCCCCCGAGGGTGATTTCTCACTTTCTGTCTTCCTGTCTGTCTCTCTGGCAAGTGCATGTACCCTATAGCAAACATCTCTTAAAAAAAAAAAAAAAAAAGATATCTCAGTCCATCCACCTTTGGTAGTTTGAAAATACCTCCTAAATTCTTTGATACTCCTTTCTTCAAGTAGTGAAGGCTAATATTCCTTCCTTGTGTGTGAACTGGATTTATGAGTCACTTGTATTTAATACAATGAAGTAGAAGTGATAAGGGGCATCTTCTGAGATCAGAAGAAAGAACACTGCAGCTTCCAATATGGTCCCCCTCTCTCTTTGGTTACTTGCTCTGGAAGAAGCCAGCTACAAAGTCATGAGGACACTCACACAGATCCATGAAAAGACCTTCATGATGAGGAACTGAGGCCTCCCACCAACAGCCACAGGAGTGACTTTCATTAGAAGCAGACTCTCCCGCTTTACTCAAGATAACCTCGACCCCAAGAAATACCTTGACTGCAACCTACTGGGAGATTTTGAGCTAGCACCATCTAGATAAGCTGTTCCTCACTTCTTCAATATCAGAAGCTGAGTAGGTTAATACATGTGTGTTGTTTTAAACTGCTGCATTTGGAGTAACTTGTTTCTGAGCAATAGATAACAAATATAACAACTCTATTTCCGGGATCTAATGCCACAGAGCTGAGTCCATGATGACAAATGGGTCATTATTAGAATAAACCAGATTACAACATGTATTTAAAGTCCTTCCATAACTTTCTTTTAATTTGTTCAACCATAGTGTGACTTTGTCAAAATTACTGACCCAATTCACACACAGTTATTCTTCCTTACAAGAGTATAGCTAATCATATTGGTTTGAAGTTTAAAACCTGAAGTTCAAGTCCCTTTTTTCCTTTTTATTATGTAGGGAATCATTTATCACACCGAGATCAGATGTCTCAGTGTAAACCAGGACAGACAATAACACTTGCTTCATAGGGTTGCACAACTCCAGGTGCAACCTGGACTTTACAAGAATCTACTTAGATAGTATTCATAAAACATTAAGCACAGTAGTTGGTACCTATGAAGGACTCAGGTAATAGTAACTATTATCATTATCATTATCATTAACAATAGCTACTCAAATTCCCTCATGCCAGCGAAAAGGTAGTTCTTTTAAACCCAAAGGGTTGTCCTTATTAAACTTAATTCTGGTAGATAATATTTTGTAATAGCTAAGTGTCTGAAAAATACAGACAGTGGAATTTCTGAGCCAGAATTATAAAAAATGTTTATTTAGAATGAAGATTTCTAAAGCCAATCTGTTATTTTTGGTGTAAAATTGGATGACTGGAAATCTGCATATTTTATCAAGCTCCCCAGCTTGATGCTAGTGATCAGGAAAGCTCTAGAACCTCTGTTATAGAAGAAAGAAGATTCATTTCAGAACTGGATCTCTGACATTTACTGCCTAAAGTGAGTTAACTTTTGTAATTCCCAGTTTCTCATCTGTAGAAAGGAAACAGTAATCTGCCTTTCCTAGCTAGGACAGCAATCGTAAAGATCAGCTGAGATAATAAAAACATTAACTGACTTCTATCGAGTGTGGACACAGTTTACAAAGTGATTCCTCCCACTTTATCTCATTGAAACTCACAATGGCCCCATGAAGTCAGCCTTCCTCCTGTTGATGGAAATGAGAACACAGGTAGACAAGGTTTTAGTACTTGTCTAGGTTACACCATGACAGAGTTAGTGCAGGAAACAAAGTCTTCTGGTCACAAATCCAAGACCTGTTTTCCAGCCTCTCTGTGAACTAAAATCATGGAGCTATGTCAATGTGCCGTGTTTGTGTATCACTTTAGCCATAGCTACTGCCTTGGCTGTGTTTCCTTACCCCAGAGGAATGCTACCAATGGAGAAAACATGTTCTAATTGCCCAGATCACAATTACACACGGGAAGAACAGTAATTATTTTAAAACAAGACTGTGAGGTCATTGAAAATGTGTTCCTTTAGCAATGACATTAGAGAAAATGTTAGTCTTGGTGTATCAAATATTTCTAACTCGTGTACCATTAAACACATCATCCTAAATTATGAACCTGATTAACTTCATTCATGTTTTTTTCTGGCTCATTATTTTGTTTCTTCTGCATAGGCTTATGTAAGAGAAAAATACCTGGGAAATTTTTTCTAACCCCTGCATGCTTTAAGAAGAAAAGAAAGGGCTTCAATTTAACAGTTTGTTTCTACAGTATTAATAAAATCAAGTGTCTACTACTATACTATGTGAGATGGCTATATGGATTGTCACATATTTTAGAAGGTATATCTGGAATGATATGACTTAAAATATAGAATGTGTTGTGCCTGTTAAATAGAACTTTGGGGCCAGCTTGGTGATGCAGTGGTAATGCACTGCCTAAGCAATGCTGGATCCGTGTGGAAGATGGCGAGTTCAGTTCTCCAGTTGACCTGGACATTCTGAGCATGTATGCCTGTGCTCCTGGCTGGCTGTAAATGCTGAGGGGAGAGGGATTGTGGTGGGACCTTGTTGAGTATGGTTCTCTCCTCTCTTTCTCTCTTTCTTATTAAACAAATAAATAAAGTTAAAAAAATTTGGTGCCAAGTGTGAATGCTCCTAGAGACAGTCACACAGCATCCAAAGCGCTGCACTATGGGAACAAAGGAGCTGCACTGTGGAATAAAATAGCTGGACTGTGGCCAGGAAAGACAAACCTTATGTATTAAGCACATTGGACAAAGAAAACAAAGTACTTTCAACTATGAACACGAACCTGAAATCACAAGATGAATTCCAGTGTCAATTTGGGATCCAGTTAATTCTCATAAGGCAACTTCAGGTTTCGAGCCCTAAAACAAGGTCCATACTTAACAGAAATGTCACTGGTTGGGTACCTCAGAAGCAGACCTGGATCTGGGTGCCAGTGGTTTATGTGGAAAGTGTTCTCATGCACTGGTAGGAAAAATGGGAAAGTAGGGAGCTGAGGGTGACTACATGAATTTGTAGGTTGCTGATGTGGGAAATTGGGGCTCAGCCCGACTGGGACCTCTCTGAGACTGTTGAACATACTTCACAGTCATCACACCAGAGAGGAAGGAAGCTGGAGGGTAGTCACCCACAAACTCCCATCCATCATGCTTATTCCCAGGATGTTAAGACTGTGGCACTTTTGACCTACAAGGGCTGGCCAGAGAAGGCCCTTGGGCAGGGAATTAGGAATACTTATAGTAAATGCCCTCAACAAATGGTCACTACAGTCTTTTCTACAAGCCAGAGGCTGTGTCGTGACTAAGTTTGTACATGATACTATTGCTGCTACTCTTAATACAATAGCTATTGCCTGAGTGACTATCAAAGGGCAGTCATAGATCTATTTCATATCTCACTGAACTCACAAGGAAATTTCATGTTAAACAGATTACGATTCATATTTTATAGATGAGGAAGAGGAGAGTCAGAAAGCTGCAATTACTGGCCTCAGGTCATACAGTTGTAAAAGAAATATCAGAATCTGAACCCAGGTCTTTGAAGAATATACCCACTCCACATGTAGCAGGTAGTAAATTGAGTATCCATAAAGGCTTTCTTTCTTTTTTTTTTAACTTTTCACATTTCATGGTAGTTTCTTTGGTGACTCCTGCCTGTCTTGATTATCTTCTGAACCTCACCACTCAATCACCTATCTCCTTCCTGCAAGGCTGAAGTGTGTGTCAATATCCCGTGTGCATATAAGCCTCAGGAAAGTGACACTGGGAATTCAGAATAGGTCAAAGGGCTCAGACCCTCTGCCATGGGTTCATGAAATGAACACATAGTTCTCCTCTTCAGCAAACCTCTTTTCTTCGAGTTAAGAGAATGGGCTCCATTTAGCTCTAAGCAACATCTAGTTGTTTTCTGGACTGGTTCACAACAAATATTATCAGCGTTTAAGAGTATGTTGGGCTTCCAAGAAGGTTTGAACTATGCAGATGTTACTGGGATAGAAATCATGAGATAACCTATTCCTACCACAGGAAGCTTTTGCTACACAAAGTGGCTTTATGACTGAAAGAAAAAAAAATGTTTTAAAGATGTGAAAGGCTATGAAACTATCTCCTTCATGCAATCAGCTGAAACTTCCAACAGCCTGGTCCAAAGAAGAGATATTCTCCAGATTGATTCAGCTTTTAATCTCCAACATTTTTAGCTACAAACATACTAGGCTCATCCATTGAAGCCCTGTAAGATTAGAATTTGGAGTAGTTAAGATTTGCCATGCAATGAACTGCATAACTGCTTGTTTATTCTGTCTCCAATTCCACCCCCCGCCCACATCACCACACTCCTTCTAAGCTCCAAGAGGGAAACCAAGGCCATTTTTTCTAAATGGATCAATGTCTGAAATATTGGCTTCTATTTCTGAATAGCTCACTTCCGAGCTTGTTTGCCGAACTCTGTAGTTCAAAGTAATTTCACCCTCCAGGGATTTGTAGGCGTGCTGACAGCTTCAATGACAAAACTGGAGTTTTGTTGGGAAGAGTGTTAGTCAAAGGAGCAGAGGGCTCAGGGGATAATTTGGTGATGGGCTATGGAGACTTTCTTCCTAGGTCATTGGTTCAAACCTAGAACCTGCTTGGCAGTGATTGAAAATCATTACCATTTGACAGCTGCCTGACAGGTGGCCAGCAATGCTTTGGTCCCCTATTCTTACAGCCCCTTCTAGGCAAAACAGCCACAGTAACAGGAGGGACACCAATGATTCAATGTAAACACAGGAGCTGCATCACCAGATTTCTTCAACAGCTTATAATGTAATAGGTTAATACTTTTATCAATTTAACCAATATTGGCCCACCAAATATTCAATGCTTATCTCTTAATAGGATGAAATCTGATTAAAATCAGATCAGGAAAAATAAAACAGGACATAATGAGAAATGAAGGGTCAAAAAATTCCTGCAAGTTTTTATGTCAATCAGTTGCTTGTAGCTCAGTTAGGACATCTACATAAAAAGACAAAAAAAAATTCTTACAAGACCAGAACTGGTACCAGGAATACATGCAAGGACAAATCCCAAATATAAAGTGATTGCAATAAGAAATTTGGCAGATTTCCATTCAAAGGGTCCTAAAGAGACCTACAAAGTAAAGAGCTACGTACAGCCCATTATGGGAAGGTTGGCGCCATATTAATTTCAACATGGCCATTCCCAGCTGGAACCCAATCACCCCATCGGATCTCCACGGGAGTTCGTCCTTAATGCAAGCTGGGCCAAGATAATGAGAACTTGATTCTAAGCAGGGGAATTTTCTTATGTCAATGAGCTTAAGCCAAAACCTTTAAAATTATTTTAATGTCATTTTTCTTTTTAATGGGACATGTAAGTACTAAGAAAATTATAGGCATTAAAAGGGTTTCTTTGGACTTTTTCTTTTTTCTTTTTGTAATTGCCCTTTAGGGGGTGGAACTTTTAATTCAATCTGAATGTTTCACTCTGATATGAGAAACTTGACCCAAGCTTCTTATTGGGTAAGTTCCTCATATTTCTCCTGAAACACTCAAGACATTCACCAGCTCAAGCTCAGTATGAGTTTTTTCCCTTCTACTATAAACCAGAGTCCCAGAAAGATGCAACATTCACTAAATCTGTTGGTCCAAGAGAAGAACGTGCGTCAGCCACACAAGAGATAAAGGTATCAAGCCACGTGACTGATCGTTTTGGAGATAACATCATATCCCGCTCAGTCAGGAAGGATTACAGCTCCCAAGTATGACTGGGTGAGACAGTATACTGGTTTCGATGTCGGTTACTGCCTTAGACTTTGCTGCAATGGCATTACGAATAACCTTTCCCTTCTAAATGACTTACAACCATGCCAGGTCTGCACGGTGGCTATGGCTTGGCTGGCTTTGGTCAGGCTTCCCTTCAGGTTGGCTCCACATGCCTCTCTTTTTAGGTAGGATTCAGAAGTTATGCCTGACCAGGGAATGTTCTTCTATCACCATCATGAACTGGCACTAGATTGTATCTTACTACATCCCACTGGTCAAATGAGACATATGACCAAGGCCAAAGTGGAACGGCATGTTGTGAAAAAAAGGAGTTTTTTTTTTGTTTTTTTTTTTTTGAGAGAGAGAGAGAGAGATTTTTGCTATAGGATGCATGTGCTCACCAGAGAGGCAGAGAGATACAGAATGCAAAAAAGTCACCCCCTAGTGGGGATGACCATGCCACAGTCCCTTCTTTTGTATTCTCTTTTTAGGATTTTGGGCATGCATGCACATGCACCCAGTGTGTTTTAAGCCACTAGGTCCAGGACTTGAACTGCAGTTGGCCATGTGGGATTCTAGCGACACAACCACTACACCATTTGCTGGTCCCAAGAAGGAGTATTTGTTGAATGTAAATATAATCGACCATAGTCAGGTAACTTGAATCCCTCTATTCTAGAGTCATATTCTTCACGACTCAGCACCTGTATTAATAACTCTGATGTTAACATTCGTGGAGCACCTACCCATTACAGGAACGTGCTAAGTACAGTATGTTCATTATGTCATGCCGTCCTCTCAACAAACCGCCGAGGAAGGTACTTACCCCATTTTACAGATGAGCAGACGGCAGCCCTGTGCAGCAAATTTCTATGCCTTCGCTGTGACACACATGTGGAGGGGCTGGAGCTAGAGCCTATGTGCTGTGGCCCTAAACCTATGCTCTTCTGCAGGTGGTTAGTCATTTGGTAATCCCAGCAGAGGTCTGAGTTGAGATGTGACTGTAAATGAATGAGGCTGTCTTTATGTGCCTTATACATTGGTTTAGGAAGAAATTCTAGAACAGCATCTCCACCAAGTCATCATCCTCTGCCTGGAATTGGGGCTAGAAATAGCTTTACTGTTGTGGTCCATGCATAACTCATGGCAGAGAAAGGAAAAGAGTATGCTATTCCAGCATAAAGATGACAAAGATACACTAACATTCAGTTTGTACATACCAACTGTTAAGCACCTAGTACACACTGTACAAAGTATAAGAAATTTAAAGAAAAAAACAGAGATGGTCCCTCCTCTCAGAGAGCTTTCAGTCTAGAGGGAAAGGAAAACTTCCACTAAATAAATATATAAATGGGTATGTCATTACAAACTAGGTCTATATATATATACACACATATATATGTGTGTGTGTGTGTATATATATATATATATCTTTTCATCTGAAAGAGAATTGTCAAGAGTCGCAAAAACTCTTGGACGATAAATATGAGTTTACCAAGCAAAGACGAGGCATCAGTAAATCTATCAGAAGAAACAGTAAGTGCAAAATCATGGGTACATTCACAAAAGCAAACAAACCCACTCAATATACATCCATACATACACACACACTCGTATTAGGGTACAAGATAGTATTTAGTGTATAGAGCAACATTCCACCTAGAAGAAGGTCATTGATTCAGCCTCTTACCCACTCTGTCTGCAACACTCATACTGTATGTTTGTCTTACTACAGTGCGACTTTGCTTTTTGCTTCTAAATTCATCTCATGGGCCTCACTGGAGTACCACCAGAATTACTGCCCAGACTGGGAGTTGCATGTCTTTGAGATCTGGGTTGTAGGCATGGTTGATGTTGGTATTATTGGCATGGTTACTGTTTTTTTGTTTGTTTGTTTGTTCGTTTGTTTTTTAAAATTTTCTGGGCTGTAAGCTCCTGAGGTCTGGAGACTTCTGCATAGCATAATGAACCAAAAGCTGCAATGGGACAAGTGATAGGATTCCTTACCTCCAACACTCAGTTAAAATTCATTTGCTCCAAGAAGACTTCATCCAGTCAGGAGTTGCCTTTTCCTCCTTTAATTGTGCATAGGAGGACATTCTCCTCCCATGCATATATGTTTTATGTGCACATATGTTTTATGTGCATATATAATAACCTCTCCTGCTAGATTGGGAGAGCATAGAAGGCTCTGCATAATTCATTTGGGACATGGTATAGAATAATGATTATGGGCGGACCTTTGAAGCTTTGCCACATTTCTGCCACCTGACTACAGGAAAATATTCATACATGCTCAGCACTGTGTTCTTCTTTTCAAAGTGTCATTTTATTCATTGAGCATCTACCATGTGACCACTAATGTACCAGAATCTTGGGATCTATAATCCTTGCTCTCAGGAGTGAATTTTCTATGGGAAGAGTTAGAACTCCAGGAAACAATAATACACTAGTTAATAATCACGTATACAAAATTCTGTGAAGAAGAAATTCAGAGTGTTCTGAGAATGAAGTTCCAGGACAGGTTTAAAGGCTTAGGAAAGGGTTTCATAATAAAATAATGTTTCTTATTGTTTTTAGAGGTTTTTTTCTATAGGGCGCGTGTGCTCACCAGACAGACAGAGAGAGACAGAGAGACAGAAAGCGAGGAATAACCCCCCCGGGGGGGATGGCCACGCTGCAATCTCCTCTCCTCCATTCTCCTCTCGGGATCTTGGGCACGCACGCACACGTGCCCGACATGAGTTTTAAGCCACCGGGTCCAGGACGCAAACAGTAGTCGACTACGTGGGAGTCCAGAGACATAACCATTACGCTAACTGCTGGTCCCAGAAAATAATGTTTAAGCTGAAACATAACAAATGATCTAGCATGTGTGGAAAGAGAGGAGAAAAACACCTCAATTCATGGATAAGCTCAGCGATGTTTAGGCAGAAGAGACCGTACCATATTCCAGGACTGAGAAAAGCCCTCTGTAGATAGAATAAAGTCAACAGCTAACATTTTCCCACTAAAAACACTTAGCAATGCTGGATAAAAGACCCCACCTTAAAAATATAGGTAGCTGTGCCCAGAAGAAATAAAGGGAATTATCTAGGTGTCAAAATTAAAGAGGAGTTTAACAAGAAGTATGTAAATGGGCACAGTAGTGACCTACAAGGAGGAGAGCTGAGTATTGTATTCAAATTTTGCCGAGGTTTGCGTTCCAGTGCTCATTCAGGGGCAGGCAATGAGGCCTTGGGGACTTGTCAGTGGGAGAGAAATGTGAGACATCCTAACATGAGGGCCCTGAAAGGAAAACATCTTTAATTCTTCAGTGACTGGAGGTCTGGAGATTCCCAGGTATGTCAAGAAGATGAGTAGAGCCAGCAAAGGACTCTGCAGAGCAGTGGCCAGCAAGTGAGAAGGAGAAATGATTCCGACATCAAATTGTAAAGTCCTCTGTCGACAATTATGTTTACGGTCATATCCTTGATTTGATCGTCACATACTGCATGCATCCTTTGAAAGCCACCTTATGTGATACAGAGATATTCAAGAATTAAATGTGAATAAGAAATAGTAAAGAAATATATATAGAGAGAACTTAGGGTGCTGGCCTGAAGCCAAGCACAGAAAACTTTCAACAAGAAGGGATAGATTCATGCATTCAAAGCCTTGATCGTCAAGTAGTCGATGGAAAATTGGCCTTTAGGTTCAGTAAGGCTATTGACGACATTGTCAAAAGCTGCTTCTGTAGAGTGGAGGTAAAAACTGTAAGTTTTTGCTAATTTTTTTTTTCCATGTGGGGATCTGGGTCCCTTAACGGCTAGGCCAAGGGGCCAGTCCCCATTACACAAGACATTAGGAATTTGAGTTAAAACTGTATCTTTTCCCTTCAAGTGGAAGTTTTTGGAATCTTAGAACCTTGAGTCATGGCTGATTTTGCTTAATTTTTTTAATATTGATAATTTATTTATTATTGTATAGCATATGAATTTTAAAAATCATCTATATATAATAGGAACATCTTAACAAATGCAAAATGCCATACGTGACTATTGAATGGTTGTTGACAAGGAAAAGTTCAAGAAAGAATATGCTACCTATTACAATTAATAAGAATTCAAGTACGTTGGTGGCTGTAACTTCAATCACCAATAATGTTCCTAAACACAAATAAGTGCCAATTAAAATGTGCAAATTGAAGATATTCTATTCTTAATAAAAAAAAAATTGGGCTATCCAGGAGTACTAAAAATGCATACAAAGATATGCTAGATATGTATCAAAATAGATAAAATTTTATTGAAGGGCATAAAACAAGACTAAAATCAATGAAATGTTATATTATGCTCATGGTCAGAAGACACTATATCTTTAGGATAATGATTCACACACATTATGCCATAAATGTAATAAAACTTTAATAAAAATATCTAAAGAACTTACTACAGAATAGAGAATTTTAAAAAATTTATTTGGAAAACTCAAATGCTGAGGAGGCATTTTAAATCAAGTTGAAAGGACAGGTGATTCAATAAAACATTGGAACGTTGACTATTTAAATTGGGGAGGATTAATTTAGATCTCTGCTCCACACAATAATCAATAATGAATTTCAGTTAGATTACATATCTTTATCTGAAATTCAAAGTATAACATGTTATTTTTTAAAATTATGTAAGAGACTAACTTTACATCTTGGAGTGGGAAATATTTCTTACATAAAGATGTAAAAAGCAAAATTCTTGAATGCAATTTTAAAAATGTAAAACTTCATGAAAAATGTTAATTTAAAAATCCACACATCTAGAAAAATGCTATTGTTATATTATATCCAAATATACAAGTAATCCTGATAGGTTAATAGATAAGATACTCAACCCAGTTAGGGGTGAGAGAAGGGACAGATAATAAAATAAAGACATTTCAAAGAAGAAGAAACCAAACCATTCGACAAAAATATACCCACCACTTTTCTCATTGCCTTCCAGTGCCTTTGTAGTTATACGGAAGACATTGGATCCTGTCTCTAGGCTCTATTTCTGTTTTCTTAATCTACTTGTTGATCTCTGTGCTGTTCAATGGTGTAGTCACTCCTACATGTAGCAATTTGAATTGAAATTGAAAATTCAGTTCCTTAGTTTGACTAGCTGTATTTCAAGTGCTAAGTAATTACATGCAACTAGTGGCTGCCATCTTGAATAGTATAGATGTAGAACACTTCCATGACTATAGATATCATAACTGGACAGAGCAGCTTAAACCTGTAAGTCTTATTATTATTATAATAGTCTTTCTTCATTCTTCTTCTTTTTTTTTTTTTTTTTTTTTTTTTTTTTTTGGAGAGGTTTTTGCTATAGGGCACGTGTGCTCGCCAGACAGACAGAAAGAGACAGAGAGACAGAAAGCGAGAAATCACCCCCCGGGGGGATGGCCACACCGCAATCCCTTCTCCTCCATTCTCCTCTTGGGATCTTGGGCACGCATGCACACGCGCCCGGTGTGAGTTTAAGCCACTGGGTCCAGGACTTGAACTACAGTCAACTACGTGGGATTCCAGCAACATAGCCATTACACTAACTGCTGGTCCCCATTCTTCTTCATTTTTAAAATTGCTTTGCCTCTTTATTTTCTGAAATGAATTTTAGGATAAGTAGTCAAGGAAATGTAAGTTATAATGATAAAGATATACCACTCTATAGCAATTAAAATGAATGTATTATATATACAGAAATGGTTAAAAGAGCAAGTTGCGGGACCAGCAGTTAGCGTAATGGCTATGTTGCTGGACTCCCACGTAGTCGACCACGGTTCGCATCCCGGACCTGGTGGCTTAAAACTCACGCCAGGCGCGTGTGCATGCGTGCCCAAGATCCCGAGAGGAGAATGGAGGAGAAGGGATTGCAGCGTGGCCATCCCCCCTGGGGGGTGATTTCTTGCTTTCTGTCTCTCTGTCTCTTTCTGTCTGTCTGGCGAGCGCACGCACCCTATAGCAAAAAACTCTAAGGAAAAAAAAAGAGCACGTTGTGAAGGGACTGTTTGTATTTGTATGTGTGCAGATATAATGGCATGACACAATTTAGGCAAATTTTAAGAACCCATCAGAAAACTATTCTTTTGATTTTTATGGGTCATAATAGTAGCTAATATTTACTATATTTTCATACTCTGTTCCAGGCATTTTAAATGTACTAGCATTTTATTATTGCACTTAAGATTGATTTACTATCAGGTTCCTTATTTGACTGAGACAGAAAAGTTAAGCAATTTGCCCCAGGTTACCCAGCTAGTTGGTGCAGAGTTGGAGCTCAGAGCTAGGCTGACTGACTTCCAAGTCTGCATTTGTAACCAGCATGCTGTCCTGGATTCAGACCAAATGACACTAGACATGCATGGGAATGTTTCCAAAGATGAAGAAAATAGATGTGAGCTGTAGGGCTTTGCCTTCTGCATAATGTGCTGTGAGAGAGATAGCGAAAGGGAGAGAAAGAGAGGATGGGAGATCTGAAGGAAAGCTAAGGGAAGATACTAACCTTGGTCAGAAAAGTTAACGAGGACGTGGCTATCTATTGTCTTCTGTTTGAGTAAGATATGAGATACTTTTCATAATCAATGCACCAAATAATATTGGCTACAAACACACACACACACACACACACACACATACACACATATACATTAGTTTTTGCTATAAGGTGTGTGCACTTGCTAGAGAGAGACAAAGATGGGGCGGAGGGGGGGGTTATGAGCTGTCACCTCTGAGAGGGGATGGCTACACTGCAAACCCTTCCCTTCCATTCTCATCTTAAGATTTTGGGGCACCCATACATATGTACCTGGCATGATTTTCAAGCTCCTGGGTTCAGGATGCAAATAGTGGAGTTAGCTATGTGAGATCTAGCACCTTAATCTCCATGCTACCTGCTGGCCTCACATTTGATATATTAATGGATGAAGTAAGGCTTCTGGGCTTGATTTTTATTTTTTTAAAGATATAATTGCTATAGGGTGTGTGTGTGTGTGCTAGCCAGAGAGACAGAGAGAGAGGCAGAGAAACAGAAAGTGAGAAATCACCCCCAGGGGAGAGGGCCAAATAGCTTCTCCTCCATTCTCCTCTTGGGATTTTGGGCATGCACACACACCAGCCCGGTGTGAGTTTCAAGTTGCCAGGTCTGGCACTTGAACCACAGTTGGCCATGCAAGAGTCCACCACCTTAACCACTGGCCCCCCAGGGCTTCCTTTTGATCTGTGATTGGCTTACTATACAATTGTGCTGCCAAGTGTTAGCCCTTCTGCTTTGAAGAGTAAAATATGAAAGTTGAAGGATTTTGAGGGATAGTTGAGTGCAACACCAAGCCAGCTGATAGGAGAGTCTTCTTGGGGAAGGGTCTTGGGATGGACTGAAAGGAGGAAACAGCAGTCACAGGGCCACTGGGGAGGGTGGGAAGAGTGGAGGTGAAGGGGGAAGCTACAGGGGGCGTTTTGTTCCATCCTCTGAGATGCTCTGAGCAAAGGATTTATGGCCCCAACCCACTGAGCCCCCTCCACTGCCAATTTATGACTTCTCTTCTGTGTAACTAGGGAGAAGCAGGTCTGCAGAAGCAAGCACCCTGCAGAGGCTCAGCCAATCTTTGACTCTAGCTCTAGCCCTGCTGCAGTTACTCCTGGGGCACTAAAGGAGGTTTCCCTTCCTGAGGCTGCGATCGGCCTGAACCTGCCTCCAACCAAACAGCAGGCCTCATGCTCCTTTGCAAAATCCAAACACGGAGCAGCTTGGGCTGGCATCTACACATGCCAATGTGTTTATTTACAAGCCAAGAAGCTGTGGAGGAAAATTATAATTTGTTGTTTTTTAGGGCATTTTGCAATTGCCCTAAACTTCCTGAGCCGCACTGAGAAATACACCACTGTGCAAGCTCTGAGACCATATAGGACTAGCTGAGAGGCGAAGACCCCTGACATAGCTCTCGCTCCGTCTCTGCCTAGGCCACCTGCTTCCAGAAACTTCTGCACCTGTAGGTTTGCCTCATATTTCAGAATCAATAGAAGAGGTAGGACAGGTTAATGGTAGAGGACAGTCTCTCTGAGGTCCAATGAAACTGAGCTTCAGGTCCTTGATGGCTAAACTTTCTGAGCTTAGAATGGAAATCTGACTTGTTCTGGAGACCTCTAAAACTTGAACTAAAAAGTGTGTTCGTGTGATTCATCTGCCTCATTAAATCGTTGAGGACAGTGACTTAAGTTATTTTCTAGTTCTCATAATATTCTGCCTATTGGGAAATCAGCTGTGGATTGCCAGCCCAAGCTTGTTTTAGATATGTTTACTGCTAACAGAGTTCTTATAGATATACACATGTATTTTTTAAAGTTTCTTCCATCTCAAAAATAAATATGTAAACAGAGAAATGGATGGAAAAATATGTATTCTACATAGTACTGGACAAAGTAGATAGGATTCTAAATAGATATGCCTGGGTTCTATAGGTCTCTCCAGCATACTTTGGTTTTGTGATCTTGGGTAAGTTAACTAACCTCTCTGAATCTGCTTTTATTTATTTTGAGGATCAGTATATTTAGTGGTTAAGAGCTTTGACTCTGGAACCAGATTATCTGGGCCTGAATCTCAGGCCCTTTACTTACCTCTTTCTGCCTCAGTATTCCTGGTAAAATAGATTGAATAAAACTAGTACCTCCCTGGGACCAGTAGTTGGCACAATGGCTATGTCACAGGACTCCCATGTAATCAACCACAGTTTGAGTCCCGGACCTGGTGGCTTAAACTCACACCGGGCGTGTGCGCTTGCATACCCAAGATCCCGAGAGGAGAATGGAGGAGAAGAGATTGCGGCAGCGTGGCCATCCCCCCTGGGGAGTGATTTCTCACTTTTTGTCTCTCTGTCTTTCTGGTGAGCACACGCGCCCTATAGCAAAAACCTCTCAAAAACAAAACAAAACTAGTACCTCCCTCATAGGGATGCTGTGAGGATTAAATGAGCTAATAGAAAGTCATATCAGGTAGAAGGCCTACACGATTTCCCAGCATACAGTTATTGAAGCGACTGTAAAATGGAATAATAATAGAATCCACGTTAGAGGACTGTGGTGAAGGTGAGATAAGAGGGTGCATGTGAAACTCACAGCTCAGAGCCTGATTTACAGGTGCTGGATAAAAGGGGAGCTGCGACTGCTGCTGTTACTTTTACTTCAGGGCAGGAAGTGGAGAAGCTGAGCAGGCCGGGATGGACATTCATGGTGGCCTGGCAACCATGCTTGGTCCTAAAGCTTCAGAATCCAAGGACATGGAGGTGGGGACAGGGCGAGCAGGGAGACGCTAATGTCTAGGGAGAGGAGACCAGAGAAGGCTGTGCTCTGGCCCAGGCCGAAGCTGCAGAGGCTATAGACACCACACCTCTGGGAGGCCGTGCTGCTGCTGCACCCAGCTCAGGACCATTTTTTTGATGTACTCCACTGCCAAGTGTTGTTCTAACTGGAGCCCTTTGATCCCCTGCCAGTCCTTGGGCAATGGGGGTGCGGTGTGCCGGGAGTCATGGGAGGCCCTCAGGTGAGTGCTGCTGATCCTGGCAGCCATGCCAGCTCAGGGCCAGGAGGGAATGTCCCAGTGGGTGGGGATGGGTTGGGTTGCTGAACCCTTGCAGCCTAGGAAGGCAAAAGACATAGTTCACAGGCACCAGTTGAGGTGCTCAGACGCTCCATGGTGGCCACAGGAGCTGGCATCAGTAGCAGGAGCAGCAGCATCCCAGATATTGGCAGTAATGCACTGGAAGGGTCCTCGTGACCGCCTGGCACAAACCTCACATTACAAGGGTGGAAAGTTGAGGCCAGGGAAGGCCCCCAAAGTTCATGCCCAGGGAGAGGTAGACCTCTCTTTTTAATTACCTTATTCCTAGGTCACTTCACCTTGGCACTGGTGATATTGGGGACTGAATAATCCTTTGTGGTGTAGTCTGCCCTGTGCATTGTAGGAAGATAACTGTTAGCATTTCAGACCCGTACCCCTAATCAGACCTATCCCAGCTAGGACACCAGCCTAGTAGGCTGCATCCCACCAATGGCAAGATGATTTTCCCCTCAGCAAGAAGAGGCAGAATTAGTCTCTTGGTTAAGTTGATGATAGCGCAGGTATTTATAAGGGTCCAACTATACCCAAGGGTCTATGCTAACCATTGCAGGTATTATTTTATTGAACATTAACAATTAATCTAAGGAGTATTTATTTCTATCTATAAGGATTTCTTCTGCACAGATACAGAAATTGAGCCTGCCAGCCACGGACACGTGGTTACAAGTTGTAGGCTTGGATGAGTGCTAATTCTTCTCTTCTTCTTTTTTTAAGACAACGTATGTAGTAATGTCTTTGACTTGACTAATATGCACTGTATTCATGCTGGGAAAACCCGGGGTGTAAACTATAAAGATATATAGTGATTAAATGTAAATTTTTTAAAAGTTCATGAAAAATGTATAGTATGAAAAAACTGTACATAGGTCATAGATTTCATTTTTTTGCATTGAAATAAAGTTGTAAATTAATTTCAAAAAATATGTATCTTTATAATGTTTCTTCTTCAAAATATAGCACCAGCCTGTGTCTGGCATGCTAGTCCTGAGTCAGAATCTGAAGGCCACTATGGTAGGAGGACAAGGGAGAAAGGACTTAGGCAACAAGAGACTTGTGATTGGTCCAAGAAGGGCAGGCTGGAAGAGTTTGGGCTTGCAGACAACCCTTGGTGAGACAGAATCCAAGCCCTGTCATTGCCTGTGTGACTTTGGGCAAGTTACATGAGATTGTTTGAGCTTCTGTTTCATTTTCTAAATAATTGGGATAATGATACACAACCATAGAGCTGTTGGGACTTAGTGAGAGGATCCATGGGGAATAAGTACTCTTTATTTGAGCTATTCTCTACCTTAAAGGACTGTTGGAATAATGAGAATGAGATATACAGCAAAGAAGCATAGTAGGTACTTCATAAAATACAATAATTACTGTTAACACACTTTGGAGTTGTCCATTCATTTTTTGAAAGTCTCTCAAAGATCCTGTTCCAATTGCAGAAGCATTGGATAAATGACTTCTTTGATAAACTAGTTTTTCACCAGGGGGACCTGGTTTGCTGATCCTACCCAGGTTAAAATGACTGAAAATCAATTTGATTTGACAGTTGAGGAAAGAACAGAATGCATATACGAACTGTCAAGCCGTAAAGACTCAGTGCTGATACAAAGCGAGACACAGAAAGGACCCTGTTGTCTGTGACTTTGTTCCCTGCTTCCCATTCAGGGCCTCTGGGTCACCCATCACAGCTGATACGATCTGACCTTCTCCCTGTTTCATTGATCCCTGTTGGCCCTGGGGGAGCCTGCAAACACTCAGAGCCCAGGCACTGAGGCCCTGACTGCTTCTATGCTTCTGGAGCCTATTTCTGCAGACACACCACAGTCTGGCAAACTTGAAAGTGTTCTCTGCTGCTATGCAGCAGTTAGCAACCACTAAAAAGGTAAAACTGCCTGGAATCTGAAAGTTGTGGCATCAAAGACAAAGGAAGGCAAAAGGAAACTCCATATAATTGTCCCTTCCCACAAAAATAGACAACTCCAGCCCCTGTTACATGCCTGCCATTTTGTAATCACACCATATTTCTGAGTCTAAATTATTATAAGTCTCAAGAATTCTACTCATGTCTGTCTGTCCAACTCTCTGAAGTTGCAAGGCATAGATCAGGCTCCCTTAGGCTTCCTATAACCTCAGGAAAGGTCCTTGGTCTCCCCAAGTCCAGTTTCTAAGTTAGTCAAGAGGGAAAGAAAACAGCATTAGCACTGTCCTCTTTATTGGTAATACTGCTGTAATCAAGTGTCATTAAGGAGGCAAGAGGGCTTTGTAAGCTGGGTGTTCTTTCAAATGAGTGTTTAGGAGAATTAGACATATTCTAGAATGCTAGAAATGTCCTCCTTATAGAGTGGGGGCATTATGCATGGACTCACTCTCATTGTCAGTTCTCCACGTGGAATAAATGGATTTCCTTTCATTCACTATGAAGGAGGGATGGGAGTTTCACTGGGCCAACTCCACAGAAGACCGTTCTGTCTGAGTTTTTAGTATAAGTAACCCAATACCCAGATTGATAAAACCTGCTGCTTGGAGGTTAACTTTATGGATTTATTTTAAACTGTTACTAGCTGCAAAGAATAATAGTTAATCATTTTGAAATAAATAAATTCTATGCTGCTTCTCCTGCAGCCTGCTATATGGAGGTCCCTCTGTGGAAAACAACATCTTCTCATAACAATATCTGCCCCTGGAGAAAGACATCTGCTTTATTTTATTTATTTATTTATTTATTTTGCTGTTGTTATTTGTTTTATCTTCTCCCTCCCCTTTTTTGTCTCTCTTTCTCTGTTTCTCTTTCTCATCTTCATATATCGTGAATCTCTTCCCTAGTCAATGAGCCTCCTGAACTATCTCCTATCACCTCAATTTGAACTACAATGAAAGACATCAGTCTATTTTTTGTTGTTGTTGTTGGGTGCATGCGCTTGACAGAGAGAGACAGAGAAATACAGTGAGAGGAAAAGTGAGAAATCACACCCCAGAGGGATGGCCATGCTGGAATCTCTGCTCCTCCGTTCTTTCCTTGGGACTTTGAGCACTCATACACACCTGCATAGCATGATTTTCAAACCACCAGGTCTGGGACTTGAGCTGTGGTCAACCATGTGGAAGTTCAGTACCTCAACCACTGTGCTGCCTGCTGCCACCCATTCTGCCTATTTTTTAAAGTAGTGTACTGTCCATATGGAATTCTTATAAACTAGTCTGGATTTTAAGCCAAGTCATTATAAATATGCTTTCAAGTTTGATGACCATGCATTACCCAGCTTTATCTACAGAAAACAGATTGGTTTAATTTATAGGGATATGTATCATAACTATCTGTCTTCAGCCTACAGAAAATGCTGCACTAGACAACCCTAGACAAGTTGCTTAACTGTGTTCTAAGAAAGTACAAGTGACTTGCAATATATAGATAATAGATTTCATATAGAGAAAACTGGAAGTGTGCCAGGCATTGTGCTAATATCTTATTTAATAAACAATACCTTTTCCAAGAATTAGGTGCTATCATTATCCCTTTTTACAGATGAGGAAAACAAGACTAATAGAAATTGAGCATCTTACTCAGAACTAAGTATTCAAAAGCAAGAGCCAAGGTTCAAACCAAAATGCTATACCGTATAATATGCATAATTCATATATATATATATATATATACACACATATATATATATATATATATATATGTGTGTATATATACACACACACACACACACTTTCCACTAGGCTTACTGATAGCTCCCCCCACCCCCCAAATGGCCTGTGACCTGGGTATAGGTGTTGTCGGTATCTTTTTATAGAGGAGGGAGAATGCTCACAGAGGCTTGGACATTATGAGTTAGTAAAGAGAGATGGAAAATGCTTTTGAAGCTCAGTATATGAGAGGGACCTGGTGCTCTTATGACCCGGCCTCTCAGTAACTAAAAAACACTCTGTGTGATTATGTGTGAGATTATTGAACTAATTGCATCGCTCACCTGTCACAATATCTGCCGTCATGAAGTGTCTTTCATCTTGGATCTCCAAAGCAGGTGTAAATACTGCAATTACTTATAATGACTGTTGTGTTTTTAAATAGGTACCCACTATAATGTCCATTTGACAGATGAAGGTGTTGAGGCTTGAGGTCAGAGTGTGATTTCCTAAATGTGGTAATCTAAAAAACTATCCAAGGCTCTCCCACCTTGGGAAGCAGGACCCACCTCAAATGCCCTGAGGCCTCACAGGAAAGCTCACCATATCATAAAACAAGAATTGCCACAGACAATTTAATTCTGTCTCTTCTTGTCTTTAGGGAGTACTCAAGTTTCTTCCTGGATGGAGAAAAGTGATCATTTTCCACAGTGTTTTAAGACAATTTGGTGTAAACTGTCCATTTCATTATGAAGAAAGGGGATTCAAGATATGACTGTAATATGAACCAATCACAGTTTGCTCAGAGTCATGATAAATTTTAAATCGCAACCAGCTTCTAAAGAATACTGTTTGTGTGCTTGTGTGTGTGTGTTTGTATGTTGGGAGAGTTAGGGTAGGCTAAGGTTTGGGAAGAGAGTAGAGAGAAATTTCCTCCTATCTCTAAAAAAAAAAAAAAAGAAAGAAAAAAAAGGAGAAGAAATAAAGGAAGAAAGGAGGAAAGAAGGGAGGAAGAAAAAAATTATTCATAAGGTCTCACAAGTGAGAGATTTTCCTCTTCTTGTCTTCTCATGGACTCCAGTGACTATATATTTGAGTCCAGGGTAATCTGGGATGTAGAAATGATGGAAACCTGGATCATCATGTTTAGTCTTCCATATTACATATAAAATATCTTAGAATAGGACTAGAGACTCTTTTATAAGTCTCTATTTCTTGCTCTTTCATAGCATACTAACATGTCTAGGATATTCTTCTAGTTCTACTTCTTTGTCCTAATCCTGAAAATCTCTAAAATAAAGACAACTCAATGTAACTTCTAAGAATATCAATGAAACTTTCTGTGGTAAGCCAGGGGTCTGTCCAAAGTCATTACTTGTACATGGCTGAATTAAAATTCAAACCAAAGTTGGGGCCTTTTTTTTTTCATTGTTGTTTGTTTGTTTTTATTCTCCTAAAACTTCCCCAATGTATGAAAATGAAAGAGAAGAACCCTAGCTGAGCAGTTTTGTTTTTGTTTTGTTTAGAAAGTATCGAAATAGAAATTCAACCTTTGGAAAATGAATTCAGGAGAACAAAAACAAGATGACTTTCTTGGAGCAAACTAATGAGAATTGTTTTTAATGGTAAGAAGCATTGCCATGGGATTAGATCTATAATTTCCTGAGTTCTTGTCAATTCAACTTTAAAAAAAAACTCCTCATTATATGCACCAGAAAACATATACAAGAGCATCATATAGTTGTATTTGTCAAAGAAAAACAAATATGTAAAAGCAGGTCATTGCAAATGACCCCAACATCTATCAATGATAGCAAAAATAAGTGAAATATAATAGTATCTAGTAGACAAATAAGTTAGCAACATACAGGTACAAAGATAAAGCATAGGGATGTTACAAAGAGTGAAAAAATAAAGTGATGTCAGATAATCTGTAATGCAGAGAAATGTTTACAAAGCTGAAAAACAAGCCACATACATACACATACACGTATAATTTATGAATACCTACATTAGAAGTATAAATTTAAAGAAAAGCAAAGGAATGATGAACATGAAACTTAAGATAGTGGGGCTAGCCTGTGACATGGTGGTTAAGACAACCACATCCCACATGATCAATTGCCTGGTACATGTCCTAGAATCAGTGGCTTGAGAAATATACCAGGCATGTGCATGTGCATGCACATGCCCAAAATCTCAAAAGGAGGGATGTATGGAGAAGAAGAGATATATAGGGGGAGGGTGTGCTTTTTCATTTTATCTGTCTCTCTCTCTGGCAAGCACACGCATCCTCTCGTGGAATAAATTAGAATAGAGATTACTCAATGAGGGTAAGAGAAAGGGCATAGAAAGAAAATTCACTAAGATTGGCATAGGTTTTTTGTTTGATTTTTGTTTGTCTGATTCAGCCTAGGTAACTCGTGTCTGTTTAGATGTTTGTCTATCTCATATAAGTTTCTTTTTTTTCTTTATATTTTTGCTACAGAGTGTGTGCACTCACTGGAGATAGAGAGAAAGTGAGAAATCACCTCCCCAGATGTGTACAGTCATGCCACAATCCCTTCTGCTCCATTCTCCTCTCAGAATTTTGAGGAATGCATGCACATGCACCCAGTGTGAGTTTCAAGCTTCTAAGTCCAGGACCCAAACTGTGGTCAGCCATGGGGGAGTCCAGTGCCTTAATCATCATACGACATGCTGGCCCCATCTCACCTGTTTTCTATTTTGTTCACATATATTCCCTCAGAGTATTCTCTCATATGTTAAAAAATTTCTGATATATCAGTTGTAATATTACCAACTTCATTACTTTTTTCATATTTTGTCCCTTTCTCTGTTTTTCTTCATTAGTCTAGCTAATGATTTATCAATTTTGTTTATTCTCTCAGAAAAACCACCTTTTGTTATTTTTTTGTATAGTTCTTTTATTTTCTGTTTCATTTATTTCAGTCCTAATCTTTACTTTTTCTTTTCTTTTTTTAAAAATTTTTGAGAGATTTGTGTGTGTGTGTGTGTGTGTGTGTGTGTGTTGATTTTCCAGTTCCTTAAGATGTGAAGTTATTTATTTGCCATATTTCTATTTTTTCTTGTGAGCACTAATAACTATGAACTTACTTCTTTTTTAAATTGTTTTATTTTTTGAGAGGTTTTTGCTATAGAGTGAGTGCACTCATCAGAAAGACAGAGACAGAAAGCGAGAAATCACCCCCAGGGGGGATGGTCATGCCACAATCCCTTCTCTTCCATTCTCCTCTCGTGATCTTGGGCATGCACATACACGTGCCCAGTGTGAGTTTAAACCACCGGGTCTAGAACTTGAACCGTGGTCGACTATATGGGAGTCCAGTGACATAGCCATTATGCTAACTGCTGCATAGGAAGTCACTGAACTTCCTTCTTATGACTACTTTTGTTGTGTCCCAAAGGTTACAGAGAGTGGTGTATTCATTATTTTTGGTTTCAATGAATCTTTTTATTTCAATCTAAATTTCTTCAGTAGGTTGAAAGTTGTTCAGTAGTAGATTGTTTAGTTTCCATGGTTAATTTCAAGTTTAATTCCATTGTGGTCAGAGAAGATGCTATGTGTGCTTTCTATATTTTTAGATTTATAGAGGCTTATGTTATGGTCTATTATATGGTCAATCTCTGAAAATGTCTCATGTGGGGATGAGGAAAAAATCATATTTTGAAATTGTGTTTCTTTTGTTTATTTTTTGTTTAGATAACCTATCCAGTTGAAATCCCCAACAATTAGTATATTGAGGTCTATGTCTCCCTTTAGATCTAGCAGACTTTTTTTTTTACATATTTGTGATATTTGTGTGCCCTGACTCTAGATGCATAAATATTTATGATTGTTATATTGATTTGATGAATTAATTCTTTTAGAGAGACTAGCAGATGGTGTAATGGTCATGTGGCTGGACTCCCACATAATCAAACACAGTTCAAGTCCCAGACCCAGCAGCTTGAAACTCACATTGGGTGTATGTGTATGTATGCCCGATATCCTAAGACGATAATGGAGGAGAAGAGATTGTGATGTGGCTGTTCCCCAAGGGAGTGGTTTCTCACTTTCTGTCTTTCTGTCTCTCTCTATTTCTCTGGCTAGCACACACACCCTATAGCAAAAATCTCTCTTAAAAAATGAATTATGTAGTATCCTTCTTTGTCTCTTTTTACTCCTTTTATCCTAAAGTCTATTTTGTCTGATATCAATATCATGACTTCTGTCTTTTAAAATTTCTGTTTGCATGAATTAATTTTTCCTGCCCTTCATTTTCATTCTATGTATAGCTTTGTCAATGAGTTGTGTTTCTTGTCAGCAATGTACAGAGTTTCAGTTGTTTCACCCATTAAGCCAATCTGTATCTTTAAGTTGGAGAATTTAATCCATTAACATTCAATGTAATTATTATTATGTATGGACTTAGCTCTGTTATTTACTCTTTTTTTTTCCTACTTGTTTTTTGTTTTCTTGCTTCTATTTATCTCACTTTAGTTTCTCATGTGTGATGTCCCCTTAACTATTTCCTAAAGGGCTGGCCTACTTTTGGTGAATTCTTTCAACTTTTGTGTATCTGGGAAGGATTTTATATCTTTCTCATTTTAAGAATGAACTTGTTGGGTAAGTATTCTTGGCCAAAATTGCTTTTCTTTGAAAGTTTTAAATATGCCTTCCCATTTGTTCTTTGCTCGCATTTTTTCAGTTGAGAAGTCTGATGATAGTCTAATAGGGTAACTTTTATAAATAACTTGGCATTTTTCTTTTGTCATTTTTATATTGTCTTTGATTTTTACTAGTATGGCTATGATGTACCTTGGAGAGGATCTTCTTACATTAAATCTATTTGGTATTCTTTTTATTTCCTGGATTTGGATTTCCATATGCCTCTCAAGTTTGGAAGGTTTTCAAATAATATTGGGTTTTTGAAAAAATCATGATGTATTTTTGCATAAGGGAGATCATGTCATGACCTTTCTGACAACACAATATATCATGAAAGAGATCTTCTAAGCCTCTACCATCTCTTCACCTCGGCATGTCCATTATTTAAATACTGGCCATTTTATGGTGTCTAGGATTTCCCATATGTTGTCCTAATTTTTAGTGGTTATTTTTACATTCTTCTCTGTTGCTTAGACTAAGGCAGAAGTTTTGTTTTCAAGATCAAAATGTTTTTCTTCTGCAAGATCTAATCTGCTGTTATTATTTTTGAGGGAGATTATGGTTTCCTGCATTGTATTCTTTAGCTCCAGAAATTGTTTGATTCCTTTTCAGGATGTCTATTTCCTTACAGAATTTTTCCTTCAAGTCATAGAAAGACTTTCTCATCTCCTGGGATTGGTTGCCTGTTTTCTCTTGTATCTCATTGAATTTAGCTTGAATGAATATCCTGAATTTTTTTTCTGACATTTCTACAACTTCTTGTGGTTTATCCATTGTTAGTGTGGCATTATTGTGTTCCCTTGACAGGGGTGGTTTCTGCTTTTTCTCATATTTCTTGAGGCTTTGCTGTGATTTTTAGATATCTGATGATGAATTAACTTCTGCTACTTTTTTGGAGTAGGTTTCTGTAGCTGTGTGCATGTGTGCTACCTTTTGATGTGAATTAGCTCTATCCTTCTTCAACTATGGGTGGCAGTAAGGTATCCACAGTGGGATAAGTTCCAATTTACACAAAATTTGTTTGCTTTTTTTGCTGAGAGTATAGTGAGAGAATTTTTGCTGTGTTTCCACCATGTTCAGATGTTCTGTTGCCTATATATCCCAAACTTTCTGGTCCCTGTGTGGTTGAAGAGTGAGTTAAGAAACTAAAATGTAATGTGGTATGTAAAATTGTGTGCAACACTGTGTAGGATGAGGGCAAAAGCAGCTGCTCATCCCACACCCAGGTTCAACAGGGGTCTTCAGTGGTCAGCTTGGGCCAGGTAACCCTGCTTTCCCTCTTCTCCTTCTAGTTCTCAACTGGTTCGTGGTTCCTAAGTTGAGACATTGTTTTACAAGCATCTTCTATTCTATTTTGACTTACATACAGATTATATATATAATTTTATATGTCTCTAATACATATTTCAGGAGAGAAGCTACCTAGCCTAAGTGATCCAAAGGCAAACTGTCTCATTCAGTGAAATAGATAAACATAAAGTTCAAGGAAAGTACAAGGAATGTGATATATTTAAAGGAAGTACCAAGAGGGACCCTGGGGAGCTTGAAAAGGGGAAAATGATTTAAAAAAAAAAAGACACAAAGTAGGAAAGCTATGATAATAAATGTCTGTGTTACTTGACTTTACTTCTTCTTTCTCCATGTGATACTCTCAGTTGTGGATGATCTCTGGTTATAGCTTTGAGGTTTTGTTTTGTTTTAAGAAAGAGATTTTTGCTATAGGGCACATGTACTCACTGGAGAGACAGAGAGAGACAGAGAGTCAGAAAGTGTGAAATCAGTCCCCAGGAGGGATAGTCACAGCAGGATCCCTCCCCCTCCATTCTCCTCACAGGATCTTGAGCATGTATTCACACAAGCTCAACATGTTTTAAGCCACCGGGTCTGGGACTTGAACCATGGTCGACTACATAGGAGTCCAGCAACATAACCATTACATCATCTTCTGGTCCCTTTCAAGATATCTATTTTAAATAATTATTTATTTATTTAATTCCATTTGTTATTTTTTTTATTTGACCAAAGAGACGGGGAGAGAGAGAGAGAGACAGAGAGAGAGAAAGGGAAAGTGAGAAAGCAAGTTGTCAAGTTGTCAGATCTGGGATTCAAACCACAGTCAACCATGTGAAATCCAGCACCTTTAACCATCATGCCACCAGCCAGCCCCTCAAGATATTTTTTTAAGGGACCATGACCATGAGAGGAAATAGGGCTCACTCCCTCTAGGATGTAAGTCTTGTCCACTTTCACACTGGCAAATGTGTAGGCTACAGAGTGAGCACAACTCAACATCAGAAACCCAGAATCTCATTTCCACTCTAAAAGTGTGTCCTGATAGCAACATGTATGCCTCTAAATAATGGAAGAATCTGTGAATAAAGTGTATTAGGAGATCATGTTGCAAGTTATTAAATTCTGTGCCTACATGAAGTTAATGGTGACTGTCACTCAATGGAACTGGGCTTAGTTGTTCCTAATAGAGACCCTAGCCTCAATTTGCTTACTCTGCTCAATTTTCTTACTATTTCATGCAAGTTACACTTTGCCATACTTAGGAATATCTGGAAATCAGAGTTCAAAGAGATACAAATCATCACCCTTCCCAAACATTTTGACTGAACTTACATCACAAAATATAATAAAAGTGAAAAGGAAAGTGTCTGGAGATCACAAAGATCTACTATTCAATATTTAAAATACTTTCGTTAGGATTGTGGGATTGATGTTATTTTGAATTTTTATATGAATTAAACATCCAGTAAAGAATATTTTAATTAATATTAATAATATTACTAACAGTAGCTATTACTTTGGTCATGTCAAGAATGTATTGGGCCAGTCTGTGGTGTGGTGTTTGAGGTGGCTAGATCCTACATGTCCTAAAGTGTGGTTCAAGATCTGGATCTGATATTCTTTCCATGCCAAAAATCCTGAAAGGAGAAATGGAAGAGAAGGAACTGTGGCATGACTGTCCCCCATGGGAGGGTGTTTTCTCACTCCCCTTCTCTCTCTGGTGAATGCACGTGCCGTGCCCTCTGGAAGAATTTTTTAAAAGGTAAGGAATGAAGAATGTGTAGCATACACATTGCAGGACTTCCAATATGGCACCCTGCATATTTTCAAAGCACCATTTCAAGGTCTGTAGCATTTCCCATTTACCAAGTGGGTCTGGGGTCTCAGAAAGGTAAGTCAACTTACCCAACACTTGACAAACAGGAAGTAGCTGTGCTGGGATTGGAACTTTGGTCACTCTGAAGATAAAACCAGGTTATAATGCATTACTTTTCAGAGAGTCAACAGCCAGGAAAATCTATTAGCCAAGCTAAGAATAATTCTATTTTATGAAGGACTTCAATTTATTTAACACATTTCCCTACTCAGAGAGATTGCTAAGTATTTGGAGCAGCCTGCCTTCAGCTCTAGTTCTAAAAAGAAAAAAAAGAGCAAGAAGGAGGCAAGGAGGGAAGGAAAAAGCAAATCCACCCTGAGTCTGCTTGCCAAGCCACACAGCTCCATCCAGAAATCCAAGAGTTGTTACTACTGGCACGGTACATTCAAAAGCCACCAAGACCTTAAATGGAGTAGGTCTCTTACGCCTTTTCTCAGCAGGTTCCCTGTACTACCACTGGCTTTGCTTCCAGGTGACAGTGCTAAGGGACTTGCATTGACTGACCTGCTAGTGCAGGCACTGACCTGGGAGAGGCACTGAACTCCACTGTGCATTGGATCCACAGAGGGGAAAACAGTTGGCCAAGATCACACAGCTGCAGGCGGCCAGGAGAGGAGTTGGAAAGCATTCTGCCTGCTCTAAAGCTGATGCCATTTACAACCTGGCATAAAATTACCCCAATGCATGGATTCTCAACTGGAGGACACCGTACCTTCCCAGGACACTTTTTTCACAGCTGGGGTTCAGGGTGCTACTAGTACCTGTGGGTAGAAGTCAGAGATGCTGTTCTATATCCTGCAGTGCATAGGACAGTAGCCTGCTCCCAACACAGGCACACACACACGCATGCACACACACACACACACACACACACACACACACACAGGACTGTCCTGCCCTAAAAGTCAACACTGCTGAGGCTGGGAAAGCTTTAGCTAAGCTGGTGTTAAGGAAACAGAAATGAGAGAGTCAAGTCCACTGTAGGAAAGGGACTCTATTTATAGCAACTTGCTTATGTTCTAAGGACCCCGACTCTGGCCAGTCTGACCCTCAGAAAATCCTCTGCTCTCTCTATGTAGAACCATTTGAAATCCTCAGAGACATCAGAGAATGCCACCCTATCTCCCAAATCACTCTCTGAAGAGGCTTATGGCCTAGAGGAACTGTCAAAGATAGGGATATAGAGGAGAATGGAATGGAGGGGAAGTGGTTATATTTCTTCCAGTTGTATGGAGTGACTAAGGGCAGAAGCCATGCTGAGACCCCTGAGTTGTCTCTAGAGAAATGTTCTCCCAAGAATCACTTCTTCATGTCCAAAGGGAGCAGGGAAACTTGTCTATGAAGGGTTAAGTATGTATCTTCTCTTGCTGGCTTGCCTCCCGGGCTAAATGAAGGCTGTTTCATCTCATATGGATATGAAAGACAAACTGCGCAGATTGAAAACATCTGCACACCCAGCGAATGGGCCACATGGCCACCGTGCCATGCTGAGGTTTAGCTGCATCCATGCCCCTTTGTTTGACTTGGGAGGAGCAACATAAATAAATACAGTAGGTTCCATTTAAACAAAGGACTCTGATCAATAGAGGTTTGTGTAGCTTACGACCTTCAACCATAAACAGAAATTTGAGGTAAAAAAAATCCACAAATCCCAGATCAATTACTAGATTATTTACCCTTTTGCACTGCTAATGTTCCAATCTGCCTTGCATATTAAAAAGCCAGGGAGGGACAGGATTTATGGTGCAGGAAGAGGGAAGGCTGCATGGATTTATTAGCCGTGGCAATCAAAGCGTGCGCCATACGTTTTCTATATAAACACGGCTGTGGTGATTGTGCAAATCAGCTAAGACAAATCTTAAATTCCAGGACTTTTCTACCAATGTTACCAGTAGCTTTAATAATCTTTTTTCTATTTGTTGAAGAGGCTTTCACCATCTGCCACAAAACTGTTATTGCATTGTGGTTTACAGTAAGCGAAAGTACATGTGTTTTGTGGGGCTCTTGGAGGGGGCACTGGGAGAGAGGGGCTTTAGTCTTTGCAATGGACCTTGGAGGCTGTGAATCCTCTAGGAAAGCCTCTCCCCGTGTTTCTCTGGGCTCAGATTCCTCTAGTGTAAATTTGAGCTTGCTTGGAAGGATTATACACTAGCTCTATACCTTGGGCAAGTTGTTTAATCTTTTGAAATTTCTGTTTTCTCATCTGCAAAATGGAAAACCCACTACTGTCTCCCTTCTGGTGGTGTGGTGAGAATTAAGTATAGATTTGCAGCCTGTGTCTCGTACCCAGGTACCATCAACTCTCAACTGGCAAGAACGACCATTGTTCCTATGATGGCCATTGTTATCAGGGTTCCTTCTCCTCTGATGTTCTGAATTTTGACATATCTCTAATAACTTGGAATGAACCCTCTGAGCCCAGGGCTTGGCAGGAGAGGCTGAATTAAGGAACTGGGGACTGTTAGGGAGAAGAGCATGTAGTGCTACCAGAAAAAGTGGGAGAAACATTTTCCCATCAAGTCATTCTGAAGTTCCAGCAAGGAAAGGTGATGGGAGCTGTCACATCACCCCACACGTTCTCCCACTTACCCACAGGAGACTTCTGACTCAGAGGTTTGCTCATCAAAACCTATAGATTTATTCTCTGCAAAGAAATCGCTCAAGTGTCCCACCCATTCCAACCATCTATGGGATATTGGTTTCTGCAAGCACAATTCCCACCTCATAGATGAATCTAAAAGTCCTTCAGAGGGCTGAGGCAT
This sequence comes from Tupaia tana, assembly GCA_026018925.1. Lineage (NCBI taxonomy): Eukaryota > Metazoa > Chordata > Mammalia > Scandentia > Tupaiidae > Tupaia > Tupaia tana. The sequence continues at coordinate 8,141,343 of JAKSZU010000018.1, forward strand.
GGGCCTCATCCATCTCATTTACCTCTGATCCTCAGTGTCTAACTCTATGAAGGACCCTGAATGTGCCTCAGTTCACACTGTTAGTGAATGGGTCTTCTGGACTGCCAAGGAATGTCTTCATTTTCTCTACCCTGGATTGTTAACTCCAACCTTTCCCTCTTATTCTCAGCCTCCTATTTACTTCCCTACTCTGGCCTCTCAAACCAATCACAGAGAAAATGTCAGGGCTTCTCCTGTTCTCCATGTTTCTCTTCTTTCTACCCATAATAATAGGAATGGCAGAGAAAGCAATCTGTGCCTGGTGATGTTGAGAGCTTGACATATATAGACTCATAAATTCACATAGCATCACCATTTTGTGCACACTTTATGAAGAGAGGAAGTGAGTGTGAGGGAGATTATTCATAGGCTGCAAAGTGGCAGGTGAAATCTAAACAAAGTCTGCCTGACTCTTCTATCAGGCCAGTGGTTCTGTGGTTCTCAAACTTAGGTAGCATCAGAATCACCTGGAGGCTCTGTTGAAACAAAAGTCACTGGATCCTATCAGAATTTCTGATTCAGTAGTAGGCCTGGGTGGGGTCTAGAAATGTGCATTTTTACTTAGTTGTAGGTGCTGCTGCTGCTGTGTGGGGATGACTTTTTGAGAAATACTGAGGCTACTATCCAATGGAAGATAACTTAAATCAGTATTGTGTGCTATTGCATTTTTCTGAGAGAGCCAACTTATTTTGAATTATCTGTATTCTACATTCATCCTCAAGTGTTATTGAACCAAACATGAAATTCCCACTAGCCCAGTGTTGTGAAGTTTCTTCTGGATTAAGGAGTAGAGATGGAAAGGAGGTACAGGGGTGAAGAAAATTCTTCCAAATTAATCAGGAGGTCTAATTATAGCAGAGGTAGACTGTTTCCTTCAAAGTAATGCAGTTTCTTGAGTTGTAATTATTCTACATATTATAAAATGTGGAAAGTTATGGGGTGGGGGAAGGCAGACTGGAGGCTTGCATTCCTTAGTAATGAACTACATAAGCAGTAAAATCCCAAGTTAGAGTATTTTTTCCAAACTTTTACTCAATAAATATCCTGTCTCCAAAGTATCACAAATTCCAAATTAGTAGCGTGTGGGTTCATGAAATCCATTCATTTCTCCATTCATGCATCCCACAAACATTTATTGAAGCCTCTATTCCGTGCCAGGCATCTGCTGGATCCCTGGCCAGGAGAAAGACATAGGGTGTAGGCCGTTCTGGGATGTTGATGTTAAGAGAAATAAGATACAGGCCATATCCTCAGGAGCTCACGGGACAGTGTGAGATAGAGTCATGGAACAGCTATGTGCGTCTTGCATGTGAGTGGGAGACTGGGGATAGTCTTCAGATGAAGGGACAGCACATGTTGGTAGACGTTCTAGTGGGCTTTGTTGGTACTACATCTAGATCCCCTTTGCTGGTCATTGCATCTGTCAGCCGGGTGCTGTGTAACTACAAAGGGCTCAAATTGCCCTCTTCTTAACCAGCTGGAGCTCCTGTGCTCAGAAGATTATGCCACCCCCATGACTGACTTTACCTTGGGTAAAGGCTCACCCCCAGCTGGACCAATTTCTTTCCTTTTTTATTTCTCAAGTATTTTTTTTTCTTTCTTCCATGAGTGAGACTGAGATAGAGAGAGAGAGAAACAGAGACAATATCCCTCGTAGGATCTTGACATCACTGTCCACCCCCTAGCTTCAACCAGGCCCAGAGCATGGACACAAGTTTGCCCAGTGTTCTTAGGGAGGTCTCCAGACACAAACTCAGAATGTTTCCATAGTGTTAGCCCCACAGAACACCCCGTGTCACTGCTACACCGCTGTCCGTATGTTCATACCTGGACCAATTCCTTTGTGCAACTCTGACTCCAGAGCCTCTCCTGTGATTAGGCTTGAACCAGACTCCAGCTGATGCCACATCCTTGCTTAGCTCTTTCTCCTGTCCTGTCCTTCCTCCTCATGCCTTTCTGACTGAGACCGTGCCTTCACTAAGACATGCGTCTCAACCTGCCAGGCTTTGCTTCTGGGCAACCTGTTTTGGGAAGGAGGTGTAGTGGCTAAGTATATGTTCTCTGGAGTCACATACCTATACTTGTTATTCTGGCTCTGACATTTATTAGTTGTAGGATTCTGGTTAGGTTACTCAACCTTGACTAGAACTAGTAACAGAAGTCCAACGATACAGGAGGTAGATTTTTTTCCATTTTGTTTGTTTTTTTCCAAAACAAAGGAGTTTTTAAGGAATGGTGCTTTTAAAGAGCACCACTGTATGCTTGAATCACTGTGCATGCACACAAACCTACACACATACATACACATACATACACACACACACACACACACACACACACCAAGCAATAAGAAGCAAGAGAAATAACAAGGGCCAAGGCCCAATCTCATCATGAGTCTTCCTAAAAATAGAGTTACACTTTACTGTGCACCCTGAACCTGATCTGATATTCCATAACCCCCTGAAATAGCCACACTGGCCTCCCATCAACACTTACACTGACAGACTTCTAAGACCCACCTATGTAAGTTTGAAGCACGTAATGGAAACAAGGGTGCTTAACAGTAGGAAAATGCATTATTTTGCCCAACACATATTGTCCGCAGGTAGACAGATTCCAGTGCTAGTAGATTCCGTGGTTGATGATGTCAGTAAAGACTCGTTTTTGCTCCCACTTTTCTGCTCTACTCTCACCATTGTCGGCGTGGGTCACCCACAGTGTGTAACAATGGGGAACACATGACTTCCTTGTTCCCAATTGCAGGTGACAGTCCTTCCTTTCTATCTGATTGATCTAGCTCAGGTCATGTGCCCACTCTGGACAAATAAAAATGAAAAGGAAAATGCTCTTTAAAAAATCGACACTGGGGGTCAGCAGGTGACATGGTGGTGGCACTGCACTCCCACATTACCAACCATGGTTTGAGTACTGGGCCTGGCAGCTTGCTTTCTCAAGTTCTTACTCTATCTTTTTCTCTGTGTGTCTCTCTCTGGTGAGTGCATGTGCTCTGTAGCAAATTTAAAAAATAATAATAATAAATAAAATTAAATACAAAATTCTTTTTGAAAAATTGACACTGGCCTAGAACTAGAGATTGAATGGCAATAATATCGGGTAGTAATTAATGGTGTGGACTAGGGGTCCAAAATCCTGGGATTCAGATCATGCCTATGCCATTCACTAGCTGAAGGACTTCAGATATTTCATTGATTCCTCTGTACCTCAGTGTCCTTACCCATATGGTAGAGATAATACTCTGCCCACTTGATGGGGTTGCTCTGAGAATTAAATGAATTAATAAACATCAGATATCCTGAACAGTATTTGACACCTAGTAAGCATGAGTGCTAACTTTACCACATTGGGTTGTATCTGAATAAAACTGGGGCACTATGAGGAAAGAACAGGGTAGCATATATTAGCAGGCAACTAGCAGTGTCTATTATATTGTATCTTCAGCCCTAGTTGATTTTTCCACCCTTTCACAGTATTCAGATCAATATTCTGAGTCAAAACATCCTGGTCAGATAAATAAGGTTTGAGAACCACCGTGTTTCTGCCATGGTTCTTGACCTTCAAAGTACTTCCCCAAGCGTTTGGAAATTGAAGCTCTGGGCCCTCCTCTCAGTAACACTGCCTCTCACCTGAGCCCACCCAAAGCCTGTCATTAAATTTCTTCTGAGTTTAAATGGAGGTTTCAGCTTCAGGAGACGCTACCTCATAACAGGAGGCCTGAGACCTACCTGTCTGCCTATCTCTCAGGGCCTGATCACCATGGAGAAGTTGTGCTGGGTGGGCCAGGTTGGTTTTGAAATTAATGAGAAAGCAGACTGAACTAATCATATTGTACCTTTCCAGGCCCTCCAAACAGAAGCCCTTTCACTCTGGAGATGTAGAGGCAGGAATATGAGGCCAACCAGAAGGATATGAGAAACAGGAAAGGTCTACAGTGAAGATAAAAGTATGAAGAGACAGTGGAGGTACCTCCTGGGAGGATGGCCTCTTTACACATGTCTAGTTCAGCACATTGTCCATACCAACCTTAAAGCTGGGGCTGTGCACTGAGACATCTGGGTGGGCTTGAGGTATCACCGAACCTTATTAATACACATGTATGTGTGCCTGGGCTTCTTGACTTCTCTAGTGGAAAGGGTCTCAGCTTCCAGTGGATTCTCAGCTTTGGCATGACCAAAAATATCTAGATACCCTGTACTGTAGTGATCTCCCTGACTCATGAAATTACCATGCCACTCCCCTGTTCAATTTTGGGTGGTTTCTTACCTCTAACAGGAATATGTTAGCAAGTTGCATCTCTCAGACCCAGCAACTTATGAAACTGAGGCCAGGACCTCAACGATGCTAAAAACCCTAGTATGTACTATGGAAGGAGTGATCCAAACCCCACTATGTCTGTGGCACCAACCAGGAGTCAGAGAAGCTAACTGACGGCTCCAATACAGGCGGATGTTTTGCTCAAGGGTGAACATTAGAAAGACACTTGAATTTGGGGGTCAAGAAGAGTCCCATTTTTCACCCAACCAGGCTCAGAATTTTACTCTCAAGTCACCTGGGACAGTTATTTGAGTGTGGCCTAAAACCAATCAGTTCATAACCAGAATATGTGCAGAATAGAGTATAAATTTAGGGAATGCTATAGCACTTTGGTACAGTTATTTTATGTCTGTTTAATCACAGAGTTTTTAAATGGGGCTTGCATTTTATATATCATTTATTTTATTTTTTTCTACTAATTGAATTTGGTTGTATTTTATAAAACTATTTATCTGAGGGACTAGCAGGTAATGTTATGTCACCACACTCCCACATGGCTGATCGCAGTTCAAGTCTCAGACCTGGTGGCTTGAAACTCAGGCCGGGCGCGTGTCCATACATGCCCAAGATCCCGAGGAAAGAATGGAGGAAAAAGGATTGTAGTGTGGCCATCCCCCCGGGGGGTGATTTCTCACTTTCTGTCTCTGTCTGTTCAGTAAGCACATGTGCCTTATGGCAAAAATCTATTTAAAAAATATTCATCTGAAATACAGATGAAATTAAAACAAAAGAAACAAAACTGGTCTTTACCCAGACCTTGAGAAGCATAGATGAAGGGACTCTTTTCCAGCTTCCTGCAGTGGGCCTGAGGGCCCAGCAAGGCTGTCTTGCTCCCTCTGGCTCCCACCTTCCTGAAGTCTATAGGGTTCAGGTGTGGGGACAAGGGATAGATGAGCTGAAGTAGAAATACAAACGTAATTTTTTCCTTTTTTGTTTAATTGCCATGATATGTACCCTCACCAGAAAGGGAAAGGAAGAGGAAGTGGAAGAAAGCACTTCCCAGTGGGGTGTGGTCACACCACAATACCTTCTTCATTTCTCCATTGTGTTGAGATTTGGGGCATGCATGCACACATGCTCAGCATGCTTTTAAGCCACTGAAGCTGGGAGTCTCAAAACATGGTTAACCATGTGGGATCCAGCTCCCTTACCTACCAGATCACCTGGCCATCCCAAATGTAAAGAAGATTTTAAAGGAGGGACCAGCAGGTATCATAGTGATTAAGGCACTGGACTCCCACATGGCCAACCATGGTTTGAACTCTGGACTCAGTGGCTTGAAAATCATGCTGCACATGTGTGTTTGCAAGCCCAAAATTCTAGGAAGGGATTGGGGCATGGTCATCTCTCCTGGGGAGTGATTTCTCACTTTGCCTCTCACTATCTCTCTCTCTGTCTCTCTCTGGCGAGTGCACATGCCCTATGGCAAAAACCTACAAAAAATTTGTAAAGGCTCTTATAATCCAAAAAAATTACAGATTTTATGCTTTATTCTACAATATAGCCATTTTTACTTCAATATAAAAATTGATTTTTATTTTTTCACTTGCTTTTTTTCCCTCAAGATCTCAAAGAAAATTATAATTCCAAGAAGAGGCACAAAGACTGTTTAGTTTGTTTGTTTCTTTCCCCTGCAGCTTTGTGTGCATTGTGAAACATCACCGTGGGCCCTGGGGAAACAGCAGCATTCGACATTTGGGGAAGTAGCTTTGCAGTAGATATGCATATTGAGACAGTCTCTAGGTCTCAGTTTTAGATTTAAAAAACATTTGTAGACTTTATAGTATCAAGGTAGTCTTAGGATATAAGTTCAAACTCTTATATAGTGTTTATTATGGACTGGGGAATGTTACAGGGGCTTCCTCTACATTGGGTCACAACAATCCTGTAAGAAAGGTGCTACTGATATCATTGCTGTTATAGAGAGAGAATACTGCTCCACACTGGGGCAAACTCACATGGCCAAGGTCACACTGTTCGTAAGTCGGTGGTGGAGAGCAGACTTCCAGCCATGCAGCCAAGAGTCCTCTCCTGACCTTGTATACTGGATGGTGCCTCCCCACAACCTTCCAAATGGGACAGTCTCAGAGGTTGTCATCTCAGTAAATGACTGGCTGCATGGAGAGAATGCATTTAACCAAGGATCAAAGACTTATAGAGAAGTCAAAGTTATATACAGTTCTGCATAAGACTCTGCTCATGTTGAATTGATCAGGTTACAGAAATAGTAAACAGACTCACTTTTAATGTACAGTTTGCTCTGTATCCTGCTAACCAAGTGATAGTCTCAGGTTGGGTCCACATGGAGAATAATAGTATTTGGCGCTGTCCAGTTTAAGGCACCCTGGGCTAAAGAAATCTGCTGGAAAATTGGGGGCAATTTTACAACCACAAAGACACCCCATCAATTCCACTAAATCTTTTGGCCATGCCTGATTTTGTCATGGCTGTGAAGATTCAGCCTTTGTGAATTATCCACACGCCAGCCCACATCAGCATTCGATTTGGTGTCTCAGGCATCCCATTTGGTTTTGAAATTAGTTGAAGAGGATGCTATTTAGGGGCCATGTGAAAAAATATATAATCTGTCTTGTGCTTATGAAAAAAAAAAATTGCTGTGTTCTGATTAACTGCACGTGACGCTGAGATATATCTCTGTGAAAATGACCTCCATTGCTGCCTGATTTTGATTTGCAGGCTGTGGAATTAAATTCCACCTCATTGGTTTTATGTTTCCCCCATCGTTTGTCCATTTATTCACCAAACATTTATTGAGCACCAGCTATAGCCAGGCCCGATGCTAGGTGCTTATGTGGAGGAAGATGAGGAGACTACCCAAGGATGAATAAGCTGTGGTCTCTGCCCTTGAAAGGTTCATGGTTTTGTTGGGGAGAAGGACATGCACACATTTACTGATAGCGTAGCGTATGTGCAAAACTCAAGCCAACAGCTATTACAGAACCCAAATTAATTAATCTTTTGATAGCTTTGTTACTTTGTTAATGCAAAAAGGAGTTTGTGCTGCCTGCAAGACAGTAACTGAAATATTGTTTACTCCTTTCTTCTTCATTCTCCTGGAATTTTGGGCAGGCATGCGCACACACACACTCTATGCCTTGGCCATGTGCGAGTCCAGTGCCTTAACCACTATGCCACCTGCTGGCTTTATTATTTACTGGTAATTTAAGGTCGAAATAACCACTTGGATGCCTGTGAGTCTAAATTCAGGATACTGAACGGGATGTGGGATTTGTCTGTTGATAAACTTCTGTCAGAGACAAGCAAAGGCCCAAAAGCATGTTCCTAAAGCACCAGCATTTATTTTAGTAACTACGACCTATCTACTTGCTCTAGGCTTCATAAAACACTTCCACATCCCTAACCAATTGCCCTGAAGATAGGCATTATTATTGATGGAGAAGCTAAAGGACTTGCCTAAGGCCACCCAACTAATTAATGGTAGATTAGAGCCTCTAAGCAGGTCTTCTCATTCCAAAAACCGTGTCCTGTCTGGCTCATCATGCTATCCTAATTATTTATTGCATGCCTACTGAACATTCAGTATTGGATACAAAGTATGATTGGACAGCATAATTTCAATATGCAAATAAATGCTGGATCATCTGGGTCACCTCCAGTCATTTTATGATTTTTATACCCAAGAAAGGAAAGACTTGGTACAGTAACATTCATGATGAACCCAGCTAGAACTGGTAGAACCATACAGAGTCAGCTCTCAATCGTCCACTCAACTCAACATTGCTGACCTCACAGCTTTAATATTTTTCTTAATTTTTAACCCAAATAACTCTCTGGAATAATCTTCAGGATGGTTGTGAACACATGCATGCGTGCGCGCGCGCACACTCACACACACACACACACACACACACTCATATACCCAGACTTACTTTCTTTTTTTTTTTTTTTTTTTACTTTTTTCTTTTGGTTTTGACTTAAATGGGAAACTCAGCTCAGCTTTTTGAAAGTCAAAGTGGCCTTTGTGTTTGGAAATTAACTTTTTACAGTACCCGGGGGGTAGTTATTACTCACTGGATACTTTTAGGAATTTAAATGTGATCGATTAATTGATGGTAAAAATTATACTATGTAAATGCAAATTCAAAATTGAGTTTGGTGTTCACAGTGGCCTGAAAACATTTTAAAAGGCCAGGTTAGGCCTGAGGAAATTAGAAGTTTTAGTCCTTGCTATTAAAAAAGAAAAAAAAAAAAGAATGAAAGAAAAAAATGAGTCTGCAACAAACTCACTAATAAAGGCAAGAATTTCTTTTTCTTTCCTTTTGGACAATGTTATCACGATCTGTTATCACAATCTAACTGTACCATAGAGGCTCCAATGTAAAGGAATCACGGAGCTTTTGTTCGACTCCTTTTGTTAGAAATTATGTTCCGCAACCCTTATCAAACTTATCAAGCTCATAAACACTAGAACCCCAAACAACTTGGGACACTAGAAAGACAAAAACTGAAAGAGAGCAAGAGAGAAGGGAAAAAAAAAAAGAATGGTGATAAAATGAAATTGAAGAGAGTAACACAAAAGAATCTGGAGCCATTAATTTTTATAGCTGATGCAGCTACTAATATTTTATGAGGTTTGGAAATATGAGTATTAAAAACACCCTAATATCTGCCCTTGTTCTCTTTTTATTCTTGCTTTAATACCTAGATAAGCCCATAGTATTTGTACCTCAAATATAGCCTTATTATAATTAAAGACTGGTGGAAAATATTCTGTTCACTGGAATTTTTCAAAGTCAATATCTTTTTGTTTTTGTTTAGTTTGGCGGTTTTCCACCTTTTCAAACAGAAATTCATGGACTATTTCAAGTGCTATTTCTTTCCTTGTTCCTTTTACTTTCTGATTTTCTTTCTTTTTTTTTTCTCTTTCTCTTTTTTAAAATGATAATTTATTAGAGCTTATTTCCAGTTAGACCAGGGTGGGGTTGATGTTTATTAGCTTGCCTGGACTATACTGCCTGAGATGTCTCCATTTAAATGTAGATTTTGACTTTACACTGGGGAGGTAAGAGAGAGCCTTTTCCTTGAAGAATTAACATCAAGGTGAAAATATGTGCTTGAGATGGATGCTGTGTTTCCCTAAGCAGAGCTGTGTGACTCCAGTTCGAATATTCGGAGCCATTTATTCACAAGTTGCCTTGTACCCCACTGGGGAACACATTGCTCAAGTCAGATCTATGTATTTATTGAAGCCACAACACAAAACTTTAGGTCCAGGAAATCGAATGCTGAAGGGTAGCACAGAGACTTGTAGATGCTGAACCAGATGCAGTAGGGTGGGGGGGCTCTACCCAGGACCCTTTGGAATTAATGATAAATATGACTAAAGGCGTATTTCAGAACTATTCACACCTCTATTCCTTGTTCAGGAGCCATGTTCACTATTTCATGCGAAGAAATGGAATGAAGGATATTCACTCTAAATAAAGCTTAATCATGTGCAGAACATACTGCATTTTGAATCATAGCCTTCATCCAATTTTTTTTTTTTAGCAGCACTGTGGTAAATAACTATGAATTTCATTTTTAAAACAAATTTTTAAAAATCATTAATTTATACAAGATTTTTTTTTTTCTGGCTACTCATGAGCTGGTCCTACTCTCAACTAAAGTTGACCTGCAGCTTTTGGTAGCATGCAAATAATTCGAGGAAAAAAGCAGATAACTTTGTCAAGGGATCTGCAAAAACACAGGACCATGAAATTTATAAGGACAGTTGTAGAGTTGCATATCCTGATTTGGTTTACCAAAAACCTGGTACCCTGCCTCTCCTAACACATCAAATAAAACCCTGATCATCCCATGGGAAAATAATTCTGAGCCTAAATGATATAGGATATTAGTCTGCTGCCATGTGCACACAGTGTGATTTTGTCCAGGTTATTTAACCTCTCGCTGTGCTCATTTCCCCATCTGTAATCTGGGAATAATAATAGCACTTACATCATGAGTTATTAGAAGGATAATTTTATTTAATGCAGGGAGAAGGCTTAGAACAATACATGGCACTAATTAGTATTCAATGAATGCTAGAAACATGTGCACACACACATGCACAAATGTAAATATAGAATTCTTTCCTGGAAATTTCAGATGCTAGAAAGAGAGAAAAAGGAGTAGCTATAGACTAAAGCCAGACATCATCTACTTCTCTGATGATTTTTATATAGGGAAAAAGAGAAAATTTCCCCATACATGGGTCAGTGACGCAAAGAGGTAGAGGAGGCGTAGAGGCATGTGCTGCTCGGACACTGTGCTCTGCTGGCCAGCATCACAGGGGAGGCCTGGTTTGATACCCCACTCACCTAAAGGCTAGGAGCAGTGGCAGAACCTATAATCTCAGCACCTCAGAGAGGCTGAAGCAGGAAGATAGTGTGTTCAAGAATGGCCTAGCCAATACAGTAAGAACCTGTCTTTAAGGGGAAAAACAAAACCAAAACAAAAAAGAACAAAGAAAAGAGAAGGGAAAAGAAAAAAGAAAAGGAAAGAAAAAATGATAGGGGAGTAAAGTCAAAAGCAACAGATCTTGGCAAAATCAGGGGAGAAAGGACAAAGAGAAGCATTTTCTGAAGGCCTACAGATGCCTGACTTGGCTCAAAGACTCCAGAATCTCCAGAGAAATACAGGGCTAAAATAAACTTAAGATCCCCTTCTCCTTTCGAAAGTCAGACCAAGAAAACCATCGTTTGCACCTCATCTGGTCTAAATATTCAGTTTACAAATGGATGCTGTGCTGCATCCTGCGTTATAGATGCTTCATGTTTATTTAAGAACTCAGTTTCAAGGAATGTTTTCCAGACATGCGGTTCACCGCAATAGACAGCTGTTGATATTCTGATCCCAGGAGCATTATAATATGTTTTAAAATTGCGACACTTTTAAAACCAGATGTTCTACATAAACTGCACACAGAGGGGAAAACAGAGAAAAAGAAAGAAAGACAAGGGAGAAGAGGAGAGGACAGGCGGACCTGTCACTTGGCATAACACTAGAGCTCTTCAAGCTTACAGAAAATTCACAGCAAATTGAAGTGAACCCCATAAAGCCTGTTCTGGGTTTTCTTTTGCAGAAAAGATTAAAGCAAAATTGTTTTAGCAGAAAGGAAAGCTTCATTCTCCGTAAAGACAAGCCAGGGAACTGCAGCTACAGTGAAGGTCAACCCAAGATGCAGGTGTCCTTTTGAGGTTCATTGCCAGGCTATTTTCCAGCATGCACTGAGTCCACAAGCACTTCACAGGTTCCTAGTCCTTTATGAGGTTCTGCATGGATTGTACAAGCAGTTTCCATTTCCCTCCTCAGAGGTACTTTTGGTTTTAAGTGGGGGCTTGTACAATGTGTTATTGTAGACCTCTTTATATATATGTGGTGCGGTCACATGGCTTATAGTGGGGCTTCTGGGGCCAGACTACCTGGGATCAATTCTAGCTCCAGGATTTCGTGAGCACCATGGTTGAGATACTATATCTAAGGCCTTGTATTTCCCCCCATGAAATGAAAGCTATCATGGCACCTACCTAATAAGGGAGCTGAAGCATTTAACATTGCATTTGGTGCACTACAGACAGCCCATATGTTTTAGATTCTTAATATGTACAACTTTTTTTTTTCTCAATTACAATCACTTAAAATTAACTCTTTTTTTCCCCAAAAGCTTAGCAACCTCACATCTTCCTTGGGGATAGTTGGATAATTGAGGATGTCCACCAGTCTTGAAAACCACTTGTCCACACCATTGGAAATGACCAGTCTGGGGAGAGATGGAGCAGTAGCATGGTGTCATGGAAAGGCAACATTGTCAGACAGACCCAGACAGACCTGGGTCTACACTTCACAAGTTAGGTGGCCTCCCCAAAGAGCCTCAGTTCCTTAGGCTGGTTTTCCTCTTAGATCCTTGGTCACACTTTCTCTTCCAGAGAGACATGAAATGAAAAAGGGCCAAGTTAGATGAAATATCTATAGAGAGTAGGCACTCAGTCGGTGTTGCTCCCTTTACTCTGTCATCCATGTAGTTTCTGAAAACATGGTTAGTCCTTCATATACCTCTTCCGTTAAAACACACCAACCAACCAAGGAACCAATAAAATAAACAGATGCAAATATAAATAGTGAGAAAAAATATTTGAGTGGCATGTTTAATGGTTCTATATTGACCTTCATATAATGTCCACAGCTCGATCCCTTCTTACCTGTCTAATCTCATCCCTCGTGATTCAACCCCACTCAATCTCTTATCCAACTGACCTGAAATCAGTTACCTCTTTCCAGAAATCCCTGTCTGCTTCACTTTTGGGATTATGTGCTTCTAGTCTCATTGTGGCCCCATAAGTCTTCATTGTTCATGTCTCACTTTAGACTTTAGTTCTAGAATACCTTCTCTGGGTAATGTCCCATTTCTTCGTACTTTCTTTCTTTCATTCATTTTTGCCAGATTGTATATATGCTCACCAGAGAGAGATGGGGTGGTAGGAAGTGAGAAATCACTCCTCATAGGGAATGGTCACATCACAATCCCTTCTCTTTAATTTATCTTTTTAGAATTTTGGGCATAGATGTACATGTGCCCAGTGTATTTCTCAAGCTGCTGGATCTGGGACTCAAATTGCATAGTTGGCCACATGAGATCCAGCCACCTTAACCACGAGGCCATGTGCTGGCCTTCTTTGTGAATTCTTAAGGTATAATGCTTACCCCTATATCCGGTCAAAGTTCCCTATTTATCCTTTCTTATTTAATTGCCTCTTTTATTTGACTGTGAGCCTTTAGAACACAGGGGTGATATCCTATTCACCATGTAAGTTCAGCATTCAGCACAATGCTGTTCCTAAAGAGTTGAACAGATACTTGATGAATGCATGGATAGAGGAATGGGTGGGTGGATGGATGGATTGGTGGGTGACCTGATGGATAGATAAATGAATGAGTGGAAGAGAAGTATAAATGGGTAGATGGTTGAATGGGTGAGTGGATGGACTGATGGATACATGGATGAATGAGTGGAAGGTAGGATAGATGGGTAGATGGATTAATGGATAGATGGATAGATGGATAAATGGATGAATGGATGGATGGGTGATGGAAGAGTAAGTAGGTAAATAGGTGGATGAACAGACGGACAGGTGAGTAAGTGAAAGGGTGGGTGAGTGCTGGATGGATGAATCATCTGGGACTAGAAAAGTGGGTCTCTCATCTCAGCTCCATTTTTGGTAGGTTAGTTGTGAAGTTTTTCAGTTGAGTGGAGCCTAGATAATCAATAATGACAGTGGATTCTCTATGATTTCAGACCTTTTCTAGTTGATAATTGGCCCTTATGTTTGGCAAGTTCTATATTCCTCAGTGTGGCTTACTTGCTATAATGGTTCCACTCTGTCCACTTCTCCAGCCTCATTTCTCATACTGGCTGTTTTTTTTTCTCTGTGCCCCAGATTCACCAGCATTATCTCTGCACCTCCTCATCTATAAGGTCTCCTTGATTAGACCTTCTTAGTTATATTCTTCTCCCACATATATCTCCCTGAAACCTACTCATCATGTTGGCCTGAGCTTCAATGTAGCTCCTTTAAGTGAGTTTCTCTTGATCTGCTTCATCTTCACCCCTACTCTTCAAACTGCATCAGGCTTCTTCTTTAATTGTGCTTACAGCCCCTTCTCATGTTCAACATAGCACTTACCACACTTCTAATTAGAGAGGAGTTGGTGTGATTGTTGGTGTGATTACTGGTTTAATGTCTGCTTCCTGACCCACAGTGTAAAGTTGAGGGACCAGCATGGTGGTGTTCATGGCTGTAACACCAAGGCATTGCCAGAGTTAGACAGAGAGTACATACTTAAGAAATAACACTTGTTATTGAAATTAGTAAATTGGAAGTAGGGTTCACAAATCCCATAATATTGTTTGTAAACTCAGGATTGGTGTTCAGTTGGCATGAACTAATATCAGTAAACACGTTGTTCACAGCACATGCCTATTCTGATTAGTCAGGTCTTAGAGGTTTGTCATGGAAATAGCCACCATCTCAGATTTTATATCATAACTTCAAAGGGGTTCGTAACAGATTCTACCTATCCAAAACAATGAAAGTGAGATTCACTGCTCTGAGGTCTGAGACAAGTCCATATGGTGGAAGGTTGTAGCAAACAATTATGACTTCTGCCCACAGTCCTGGGTAACGTGCAAAGTCTGTGACTTCCATCTGTGCCTGCCTTGTGTGCTTTCCCCTGACACAAGCATCCTTCACAGCTGTATGTTACACACAAAGAATATTCTGGGTTACTTGAAGTCATAGATGATTCATGCCTACAGAATGAGTGGGTCACTGAGAAAGACATACAGAACAGAACAACATGCATAAAAGTTTCCTTCCTTTGAGGAAGAAACTCCAAAACTGTCTGGGGGAGAAACAGACATCAGTGGTCCCAATAACAGATGTGAGCTTCAGCCTCAACCATTACCATGGTATATGGCAGAAGAGAAGGATGAGAGCAGGTCAAGAAGCTCTTTCATTCTTTTTTTTAATTTTTTTTTGGCCAGGGGGCTTATGTGCTTGTCAGAGAGATATAAAGAGATAGAGACAGAGAGAGAGAGTGAGAAAGCACCCCCCATGAGGAATGACCATATCACAGTCCCTTCTCTTTCATTTCTCCTTCTTCTCAGATTTTTGGACATAAACATACACATGCCCAGTGTATTTTTCAAGTTGCTGGGTCTTGGACTTGAATCACACTGTTGGTCATGAGAGATCCAGCCTCCTTAATCACCACAACACGGGCTGGGCTTGTCCCATCCCTGTTCGGGCACCACGTGTCCCGTCCCTGTTTGGGCGCCACATGTCCCGACCCAGGGGACAGTCGAACAGGTTTCCTGAGGGAAGGAGTGAAAGTCGGGACAAGCGGCACAGTGTTACAACACGGAGATGACACAGTGTCTTCAGGGTCGTCCGTTTATTGTGGGCAGCATGGTACAGCACGGAGACGACGCAATGTTACAACTCTTCAGGGTTGCGTCATCTATTGTGAGCAGCACGGAGACGACGCGGTGTCATAATTCTTCAGGGTCGTCTGGAGACGACGTGGTGTTACAACTCTTCAGGGTCTTCCGGAGATGATGCAGTGCTACAACTCTTCAGGGTCTTCCGGGTCATCTGGAGATGACGCGGTGTCAGCTCTTCAGGGTCTTCCAGTTCGTCTGGAGCCCATGCGGTGTTACAACTCTTCAGGCTCTTCAGGGTCTTCTGGCGATTGTGGACCAGGCATCGTGGTTATATACATGTTGCTGGTGGGCCGTGATTGGTTGTAAAAGGTGGGTTATGATTGGTTATAAAAGGTGGGTTATGATTGGTTGCTTTTGGACCAATCATGAGGTGCCAGATATGCAAATCTGAGGGATTCTAAGCTCACCGATTTGTTATGGGAAGTGGCCAATCAGAGTATAGTTTCAAAGGTCAGGTTTTTTGAAGGGAACCAATTGTGGCCTTTGGCATTGTGTAATTATTTGCTTTCTGAGAAACCAGAGATATTTGTTGGTGCGCAGCTTCCCACAGGGCTGAAGCTCTCTCCCGCTAAAGTAAGAGTGCACATCCCAATCCCTTACTAGATGTCTTACTTCACATGTCAAAGGAAAGTGTCAATAATAAGAAGTCAGCAGACATTGCTAACTAGTCAGGCTGTCTGTGAAGTGCTTGCTCTCATTCTTTATTCATTATTTAGGTCCTTATAACCACTCCTTGGAGGTTGGTACTGTTACTGTCCACCTTTGTGTATGATCAAACAGAGCCTTCCTAATTTCAAGAAAGGACAAATAGAAGCATGATGAGATTATGGCTCTTGCCAAAGGTTACACAGGTAGTAAATAGCAAGACATAATTTAAGTCAGTTTCTCTGTAATACCAAAGCCCGTGGTCTTTCTTCTGTCTGTTATTGCCTTGACACATACTCATGTTTTTGAAACTCAGAGAAGAAAGAAAGTTTTCTGGCTACTCAGCAAAGGCAATTACAAACAAACCAAGATTGTGCTTGGTAAATACTTATGTCTGGCCAGATAGGACTGTGCCTGATGGGGAGAAAAGGAAAGTAGGGAAGAAAAGATTGACTGGGTCATAGAACATTTAGAAAGAAGGTCTAGATTTTAGCCTCTCAGTAATATGGAGCTCTTGACACATCCTGAGAAGCAGTACAATTTGTTAAGAATTATTTGTTGGACAGGATTCTTAAGAGGGGACAGAAGTAAGGAGGTCAGCCAGAAGGCTATTGCATCAATTTACTTGAGGAGCCCCGGATTCAGCTTGTTATCCTATCATAAAGAAATGCCTGCAATTGCAAAAGACATTGATGACAACACCTCACCAAGACATTAAAGTTCAAGCATGATCTGACGCCACTTCCCTCTTTAGCATCTTCTAATATCTTTGCCCCACCCACTCTCATGACACTTCAGACAACTGATCTTTTAGTTTCTCAGGATGGCTACACTCATGGTCAACACAAGAGCTTTACACATGCTACCCTATCCCTAAAATTACTCTCTGATTCTTTAGAGGATTAATGTTTATTCATCTTCCAGGTTTCACATTAGCTCTACTTCCTCAGAGGAAGTTTCTCTGACTCTTCTCAATGCTCATATGGTCCCTTCCCATGTATCCCAATAATACTTGGATTTCTGCTTTCACTTCACTTATTATCACTATATTCATTAATTAAGTATGCAGATACTTCATTAACCTCTGTATGTGTATAAACTAAAGCTTTACATCGCCATAGTTGGTATCTCTTTTTTTCACTGTCATGTCCTCTGCTCTTGGCGCAATATTTGCTAAAGAAATAGATGAATCTAGTGGGGACTCAAGATACCCAGCCTGAAAGTGTGGAGTGGAATGAAGTGAGTTTTTATCAGGTTGAGCAAAAAGAAGGTTATTAAGGCTGGACTTAGAGCATAGTCTTTTGTTCCAGAGCCAGCAATGGCCAGCTGCCAACCTTAGCAGCAGGAAGTAGAGATTCAGTGGTTAGCAATTAATTGAACCACTAAACTAAGCCAACTCCAGGAAAGGGAGGTAGTAACACCCACGGCATGTGACTAGCACAAGACACTCCTGACCATAATGGTGATCATATCATGTCTTTTGATCCCTTGTTCTTCTTGACCAAGATAGCCAGTCTTATCAAATCTCCCATCTTTGTGTAGTAAGAATAGTCATGTATTGATATATGTTTAAAATTACATGGAACAAATGACCAGCAGAGAAGAGCTACATTTCTTGAGTTCTTGCATAATATAAAAATGTCTGTCTGTTGCCTTTCTATTCAAATGATAAAGTGAATGGCTATACATTCAGGTGTCATATTTTCTTTTCTTTTTTTAAATTTTTTAAAAGATTTATTTATTTAATCCCATTTATTTTTTTGTTGTTGTTTTGGGGTTTTTTTTTGGAGAGTTTTTTTTTTTTAGAGGTTTTCGCTATAGGGTGCATGCACTCGCCAGACAGACAGAGAGAGACAGAGAGACAGAAAGCGAGAAATCACTCCCCAGGGGGGATGGCCACGCCGCAATCCCTTCTCCTCCAGTCTCCTCTCAGGATCTTGGGCATGCATGCACACGCGCCCGGTGTGAATTTCAAGCCACCAGGTCCGGGACGCGAACCGTGGTCAACTACGTGGGAGTCCAGTGACATAGCAATTATGCTAATTGCTGGTCCCTTGGAGAGGTTTTTGCTATAGGGTGTGTGCGCTCACCAGAAAGACAGAGAGACAGAAAGCGAGAAATCACCCCCCCAGGGGGGATGGCCACGCCACATCCCTTCTCCTCCGTTCTCCTCTCAGGATCTTGGGCATGTACGCACACGTGGCCGGTGTGAGTTTAAGCCACCGGGTCCAGGACTCAAACCACAGTTGATTACATGGGAATCCAGAGACATAGCCATTATGCCAACTGCTGGTCCCTCCCATTTGTTATTATTATTTTTTAATTTGACCAGACAGTCAGAGAGAGAGAGAGAGAGAGAGAGAGAGAGAGAGAAAGGGAAAGCAAGAAAGCAAGCTGCCAGGTCTGGGACTTGAACCACATTCGGCCATGTGGGAGTCCAGCTCCTTTAATCACCATGCCACCTGCCAGCCCCAAGTTGTCACATATTCTTTCCCTGAGGGTGTTCCATACATTGCCCCCACTGTCTTCTAATATTGAAGTCTCACTGATATGAAGTCTGAAACCAGTTTGGTTTTTCCTTCTTACAGATTACTTACCTGGATCATCATGAGATTGTCATTTTTTCTTTGCAACTTGAGAATTATGCAAGGATCTGTCTCAGTATGAATTAATTTCTACCAAGTTTTCCTGGGGTGCATTATACACTCTCTTGAATTATATCTTTGAATTTCTGTTCTGTTTTGTGTATGTTGTTGGATTCTTGTTTTAGACATAACATATGTTGTCATGTTTAGTCTCTTTTTTTCCTTCCAGAATTTATTTTATTTCTAATCCTTTAAACTCTTCCCAGCTACATCTATGCTTATTATTTTATTGCAGGACACATTATTAAATTATATCATGGAATATGTCTTTTCTTTCTCTTAGATGTTTGTCATTTCATTAGTTTAGAGATATCAGTTACGTATACGCATATGTCAGTTATATCAAATATATATTTATTTATTTTCATTTTTTCAGGGGCCTATGTGCTTACTGGATAGAAATGGTGGGGGCAGGGAACATTGAGAAAGCATCCCTTATGGGCAATGGTCATGCCACAGTCCCTTCTCTATTTCTTCCTCCTTTTGTGATTTTAGGCATACATGCACACAAGTCCTGTGTGATTTGTCAAGTCTACGGGTCTGAGATTTGAACCGCTCTGTTGACCAAGTAGGATCCAGTCACTTAACCACCATGCCTTGGGCTAGCCCTCAATTTTACTTGTATTACTTTATTTTGTTGCTATAATTGCATCTTTAATCTCTTTTAATTTTTGCCTTTTATTATTATTATTTATTTATTTAATTTAATTAATTTATTTTTTTTAATCACCTCTCTCAAGCCTGACTTCATGACCCTGATTATGCATTGGCAAATCTCCCTTTAGTGACTTCCAAAGATGCTAATTTCTAAGACGACTTTGTTTTTCTTTTTTGCTGCTTCTCTATGTTTGGCTGTAACATTTCTCTGCTGCTTCCATTGTTTTAGCATGTATCCTTTGAACCCTTGTAGGTGTGCTTTGAGGTCTCACTTTATAGAGGTCGTTCTTAGAACAGCTGGCTAAGTGTACGCATTGGTTATGACCAGGTTCCCCTTAGGTAACCTTTCCACTGGATCATGCTGCTAAAGAACATTCCAATGTAGCAGGCTGCAGTACCGAATCACCACTCAGGGAGTGGAGAGTTCGTAGGGTTTGAGTAGAAGGAATAAGCCCAGCACCAGAGTCAGGTTGGTTATACCAAAACGGTATGGACGAGCAGCATCAGCATCACCTGTGAGTTGTTAAATACGCAGAATCTCGGGCCCCAACCAAACCTACAGAATCCAGTTCTGAATTTAGCTAGAAGGTAAGGTTATTAATGTGCATTTCATGGTGCTCTGCCCCTGGAGACTACCACAGCAAAGCTATTGACTTAGAGATGGTCCATTCCTCTCCTGGTGTCTTAAAGAGCTGGTGTTTACCTATACTTTGTGAAGAATGTCTTAGGAAGACAGTTCTCAGCTTGAGAGTGAAAGCCCCTGACTGTATTTGAGGCCCCAGAGATTGTTGGTATTTTTCAAAGCGTGAATCCTTGTCTGCTGAGATTTACTGTCTATCTGAAGGGGAGAATGGCTGCCTGAGTGAACATGCTGATCAATAATTCAAAGTAAGAAATCCCATTTTTAACGTTCACACCATACCAAAATGATGGCAGGGCCCAAATTGTAATTATTACAAACTTCAACTATTAGAAATTCCACTCTGATTTCTGTAGCCAGGAAAAGAGAAAGATGAGAAAAAATACTCTGCTTCTCTTAAGAGACTGGGCTTCTTCTAGACATGACCAATGGTTTGTATTATCCCTGCAGGAATCTTTCATTGTGGGCTGTGTCATATTTTGAAAGAGTATGTACTGGGTCTCCCTTAATGAAGATAGAGACACTGAGTTAAGAGTAGAATATGAAGCTCACAAACACAACAAATTGTTTCCCATAGATCCGAATATATCTAACATCTTAAATGTGATTTTGAGGCTCTCAACTCTCTTGGGCTGTGATTTGTTTTCTGAGAGAACAGTTCAAGAGAACATGGTCTTCCAGGGCACCAAGAGAAATGTGAGTTACATAGAAGAAAGAGCTTCCTCACAGCATAAGGCAGAAATCAATGGAGGATTGTCTACAAGTGTCTCAGCTTCTGGAATGTCTTTATACACATAACAGATGGCCCCATGCTACAGAAGGATATTCTCACTGGAGGCTGAAGGATACAGTTGATGACCTTCAGAGGCATTTACCCATTTACCAAGTTTGCTGTATTGTAGCTATGTGACAAAGCCAAAATATTTTGTAAGTTAAAACACACACACACACATACACTCTCACACACACACGTAAATCTGAAGCTTAATGTTTACAGCACAAAATGTAGAGTGCTGATTCCACTGACTTCAATAGTCCTTTCAGTGGAAATGGAGAAATCTTTCATGAAAGTAGACTACCTCCATAGTATCTTAAAGTTAACTGCTTCCTAATCTTCAGTCCAATTTCTCTTTCTTTATTTGTACTAGATGAGGAACCCAAAAAGTTTTCCATCTTTATATCATCTCATCGTTTTTAAAAAAGTAACCCACTATTTTAACTAAGGCAATTCATTATTTTAATGGACCTGGAGGCAGATAATGTTATTAATCATATTTTATAAATGAGAGAATGGGGTTCAGAGCATCTAAATAATTTCCCCCCATCACTTGCCTCAGCTTCTGAGAGTCAGAATTTGAACCCAGGTGCGTTAACATCAGACTCAGTACTCCTAGCTACTAAGCACATGAATCTGCATCCTAACCAACAGTACTGAGCACCAGGCACTGTCCTGAGTTTTTACTGTAGCAAAGCTATTGCCCTAGAGATGACCCATTGCTCTCCTGATTATAGATAATAAAATATCAGGAGAGCAATGGTGTTAAAGAGGTACAGAGTGGAGCTGTAGTAATCTTAGGGATAACCTAGAAAGGAGGTAAGAGCTCAGATAGAAAGTTGGATAGAGATGTGTTACAATAATCATTCCATACTACACGTATACCAGCCATGTTTTATGTTGTGCAGATCATGAGAAATGGATTTGTCTACAAGTAACAGAAAACCTAATTCTAGAGGCTTAGACAAATGAGAATTAATGTTCTTCTGTTGCATGAATCCAGTGGTAGGAAGTTTTTGTCTAGTCTAGTACAGTGGTTCTCAACTGGGGATGATCTGAAACCCCCGTAACACACTATCTTTGGCCCTTATGGGACATTTAGCAATGCCTGAATACAATTATGGGTGTCACAAAACTGGTAGACACCTTTTTTCTTGTTGCTAAATGCTACTGCTATGAACAGAAAAGCTCTGCACAAAGAATCATGCACCTCCAAATATGAGCAGTGCTGGGGTTTAAAAACATGGATCTGGTGGAGAAGGCTAGTAAGACCCAAACTCTGCATTTTCTCTTAGCCTTTGCCTCATGGCCTCAAAATGGCTGCAGAATCACATCCTTATTCAAGACAAGAAGTTGGAGGATGAAAGAAAAGATGCTGTGCCTTTTCTGTTTATAAAAAAAAAGAAATGTGTTCCCAGAGCCCAGAGAAGAGTACCACTTTCATATAATGGCCAGAGCTATGATGCTCATAAAGAATTAGAGATGAAAGATGCCTTGTCTGAGACTGGGTTTGTTGTTGTCTTGAGTGAACTCAGGGTCTGTAACAAGGAAGAAAAATACTGAGAAGGCTGCAATTAGTGTGTGCCATTTCAGGCCAAGGTTTTGAACTGCCATTCTTTACAAAGCAGGTGGTTCTTTTTCTGATCAGTCCTGCAGAAGTCATAAAAAGTGCAACGACTGCACCCTCTTTAGTAGTGTTAAACTAAGCAGCCTCCTACATCTGCCAGCACCTCTATTTAAAGGGCTAGCCTCATCTTCTCAAAGCAAATGTTTTTAAAGCTTCTATTCCCATTGATAAATTGTCTGAGTAGAGACAGATTGAATTATTTATCTGGACTCTGAAAATCAGTATGGGCTATTCTCAATGCGGCTGTGGTCCAATTTTAGAAAATGTATTTGTGGAGCAATAAATTAAAATATTACTCTGAGCCTCCTTTTATTGCTACTGGGTTCATTCATTCAGCAAATATGTAGTGGGCTCTAATGATGAATGTGAAGCTGAAGTATAAAACTACAGCTGCAGTACAAACTTCTGGAGTATAAGCTCTTTGAGGACAGGAAGTATATTATCCTTGGCCACCACGCTATCTCAAGATCATAGTTCACTGAATGATTAGATCATAATATGTTGATTAAATAGATGAATGCTTACAGTGTTATCTTCATGGGGATTATATTCTAGTGGGAGGAAGGGATACAGAAACTAAGGAGGTTATGATGATGTTGGTCACAAGAGAAATGTCAGATTCTCAGGGATCATCCTAATCCAGCTATGGGGAAACAGGAGTGATTTCCAGAAAGAAAGTCTGAGCTAAAAAGTGAAATACAGGGAGAAGTAAACATCAACAGATCTGTGTTGTTTCCTATTCTGGTTCCCCACCCCACCCCATTGCATCTCTTCTCTTATCTATATTATATTTGGGGAACACAGGTGTAATTTTTATTTTTAAAAAGTAAACAACTTGATATATGATTTTAAACTTTGCTCCAAGTTCTAATAATTTGTGTGCCTATGATTTAAGTTCAACATTTCTAGCCTGGATAAATATCAAGATATCCTTTCCTCTTGAGGCTTCACCACATACCAGAGATGGAGAAGAAAACATAAATGCTCAACACTCAGGCTGTCATTGGAGTTTCTTGCAGAGGCTGCCTCCGTGGGTCACTCCAGAGGAGTGCTTGGTTGCCAGCAAATGTGTTTCCAGTTTTTCCACTTCCCCCTCTCCCTCTTCACTCATCTCAGTCTCCGCATCCTAGTATAACATTGGCTAAGAGGCTGCAACCTCGGCCTTGCTGCCAGCTGAAGGTGGGACATGCCTTCAACCTCT
This sequence comes from Tupaia tana, assembly GCA_026018925.1. Taxonomy (NCBI): domain Eukaryota; kingdom Metazoa; phylum Chordata; class Mammalia; order Scandentia; family Tupaiidae; genus Tupaia; species Tupaia tana. The sequence goes on from JAKSZU010000018.1 coordinate 8,164,930, forward strand.
TACACAAAGCTCCCTCCTGGAGATGTTTTTATGACTTCTTGTTGGGGAAGCTTTCCTGATGCCTCTGTGGAGAAGGGAATCATAATTCTCTCAAGATTAAGAAGGAATGTTTCAGTGTAAGGATGACTTCATTGCCAGGGAGGAATTCACCAAGGAAGTGGTTCAGATCATCATCACACTCACCAAGTGCTTTGCCGATCACTTGGCTTAGAGTAGAACTGCTCCCTCTCATCATGTCTGTCCACACTTCTATCCACACACTGATGGGACTGTTACACTTAGGTTTATCATGTTCATCTCTCACTGTTATTCTATGAAATCTTTCATTATTGTTTTTTGTATGTTTGTTTTTGCCTTAGGACACATATGCTTTCTGGAGAGAGAGAGAGACAGACACAATGAGAGGGAAAATGAAAAATCACCCCCCAAGGGGATTCAATGCCACAATCCCTTCTCCTCCAATCTCCTCCTGGGATCTTGGGCACACATGCACACACAGCCAACATGATTTTGAAGCCATTAGGTCTGGGACTCGAACCATGGCCAGCCATGTGGGAGTCCAGTGACATCTGCTAGGCCATCTGCTGGTCCCATTTCTTTCAACCAGTATTTGCTGAGCACCTATGTTGTATTTGCTGCACATGGTGATGAGCAAAACAAACACAGCAGTCCCTGTCCCAGTGAACATTATAGGTAGAAAGGAAAGATGTTCAATTCCCAACTCAATTGTACTGAAAGGCATGAGATACAGAAGAGGGTATTTGGATGATAAAGTGCTACAAGGACACTTAGCAATAGCCCTGGTGCAAGTCAAGAAGGCTCCACAGAAGGAACATGCAAGCCAAGGACAGAAAAATCACAGAAAAGTCAGTTTCATTTGTCTTATATCTCCAGAGCATAGTAGGGTGCCAAGGGCAATAACAACAACAACAAAATGTGAGTGAACTGGACTAAATGAATGACTCTGCTGCTGAGATATCTTCTGAATCCTACTCCTCTCTACCCATCTTGCTCACTGGTTGGGCTCAGATCCGTCCCATTCTTCTCTCTTCTCTGGCAGCAGCCTGACACTGGCTTCCTTGCCTATCTTACACTGCACACCGCTCCCCACCCTCTTAAATTACAAAATGGATCATGTAACTCCCTGCACAAATCTTCCCCATTGCTCATGGGGTAGAGCTTATACCCCTCCCTTCCCTTTCAAGCCTGTTGTTTCTAAAACGTTAAGTCTTCAGATGGATTCCTGAAACTTCAAATAGGATGTCCTCTTTGCCCGGTGCCCTTTCCATTTCTCTTCACTCTTGCATCCTTACTGAACACATGTATAGAACCCCATTTTGGTTACACTTTTCCTGACTCACCTAGACATAGGTAGGCTTGTGTGCCATGGTTATTTATGAGTCTTGTGTCCCTATCAAACTGTGGAAGTCTTTCTCTAAAACAAGATGTGCTTTTATTTATTTATTTTATTTTTTATTGGAGAGGTTTTTTTTTTTGTTTTTTTTTTTTGTTTGTTTTTTTTTTTTTTTTTTGCTGTAGGGCGTGTGCGCTTGCCAGACAGACAGAGAGAGACAGAGAGACAGAAAGCGAGAAATCAACCACTAGGGGGGATGGCCACGCTGCAATCCCTTCTCCTCCATTATCCTCTCGGGATCTTGGGCATGCACGCACACGTGCCCAGCGTGAGTTGAAGCCACCAGGTCTGGGACTCGAACTGCGGTCGACTACGTGGGAGTCCAGCGACATAGCCATTACGCTAACTGCTGGACCCAAGGATGTGCTTTTATTAATCTTTGTTTCCCTGTACTCTGAAAGGCAGTAGGGGCTCAGGAAATATTTTTAAAAGGAATAAAGCATGTTTGATGGCCTTCCTCAAATATTCACTATCAGAAACAAAATGAGTAGCCTTTGTGTTTTCTAAAAGTGATAGCTACCAATATAGGCAAATCTTATAGCTGCTTATTAAATGTTAAAAACTTGTTTATGGGTAGCATTTGGCTTTTGTTTACATTGTACATATTTTACTTCAGAATGAATAATCAGTGTAGTAATGCCAGTGCCAGGATTTCTTGCCTAGAGAAGATTTTCCAGAACCTTTGTGGATCAACAAGCCAAACAAACACATTTCAAGAGCACCTTACAGACATTCTTTTCCCAAAAAGCAACTGCAACAAAAAGCTTTTGCCAAAGGCTTTATTCTCCAACACTCTGCCAGAAAACTGAAGTAGGAGCGAATTGAATTTCTCTTTTGAGTGACTCTCTAGAAGAGAAGGCCATGGGTCAGTAGAAATAAAGCAAGCTAAGCCCACTCTTGTTGCAGTACAAGTTTGACATAGCCTTAGAGGAAAGATCACCTGAAAACTTCCCAATTAATTGGGATATTTTCTTAACTGGTTATCAAGGAATGATATATAGTATATATAGCACTGTGCTTAGTATCCCTGTGACCGTTTTACAAGGTCGATTTATCATTGCCACTTGTGCCTTCGGTGGAAGAGTGTTTACTGCTGAGCCAAAAGCTCTAATGAACTTAAATTTTACAATAGCTACAGGAAATTAAGCAGTATCATTTCAGAAGACACCATCCAATTCATCAAGTTAATACTAGGTTTCCATAGACAGGATGTTCTGGGGTTGGTAAATCTTTTGAAGCATGTGGTGACTCAACAAAAATATCTTTGAAAATTTATATAATTGACTATGCATGACACATATTTGTCCAAGACTCCCAGAAAGTTGTTGATTTTGTTCCTGATTTCAAATCCACTCCAGCTTCATCAAAGTATTATTTGTAAACAGGACTGACTGCTGCTTATTTCAAATCGTGGTTCAAAATATTTTCAACATACTTTCCAATGAATTTGAAAAGAAAGAAATAATTTTTATTTCATGTTAAGGGCATTTTTTTTCTTACTTTTAGGCAAGGCCCTTGAAAGTTTTAAGAATACTGATGAATTGGGATTGAGAAAACTTAAGACTTTCTCTCACTAGTGTTAGGTCTAAGTCAAGACAGTTTAACTCCCCACATCTCAGTTCCATCATCTATAAAATAAAAAGACTGGATTGAAAGGTCTTGGAGTCACATTTCCATTCTACCTTGTATGATTATATTTCAAACGAAGGCAGTGACAAGATATAAAGTCAGAAGTTGAAGAGCATGACTTCCAACCTCAAAACCCTTCCATCTCCTGTAGGGAAGGGTAAATACCGTCCCATCTGGTTAACTCAATTGAGAACCCTATCAGTGCTTTCAGAGAGAGTGGAAGTTGCAAGAGATAAAGGGGTAGAAGATATATTTCTAGTTTGAAAGCACTAGGTGGGGGTTAGAAAGCTTAAATTTGAGTTTTGATCTATCCTTATTCTCTGTATGCACTTGAGTTGCTTCATCCATCAAAAAGAAATCAACCATATCTATCCTTCCCTTCTTAGGACAAGGAGGTGTTAGAAGGATTAAATAATGTAATAGGTCAAAAGGAGCTAAACAAAAAAAATGATAATCAATTGTATACATCTTATGCACTATAGCAACTATAGCATTTATTAAGCTCCAAGCTCCAGTGACTATCCCAGAGTTTAGCCCAGTAGGTTTTCATAGGCATTAGTTGAATGAAAAAATAGACACAATTGTTCCAACAATTGATCAGTGTTGGGGGAAGAAGGCCAATGAATCTGGCTTTGAGACTCATTCATCTTGTGGGAATGGTGAGGAGAGAGAGTGGATCACATGGTGACATCACATGCTACCCAACTCTCCAAAATAAACATACATTCTAGGAAAAAGTAATATGTCAGTCCTCAAAAGACTGTGATTTCCATTGTTTAGTGATGGCTCAAGGAACCTGTCATGAAATATTCTCAGTCCTCTTTCAGGGAAGTAGAAATAAGGGTATAAATTGAAGGTCCCCCTCCCAAGGATGGAGAAGCACTGTGACAAAAGCAAAATGGTAAAAATATCTTCACATTTACTTAGAAGATTCAAGGCAGGGGACCAGCAGGTGGTGTAGTGGTTTAGGTGCTAGACTCCCACATGGCCAACCAGGCTTCAAGTCCCGAACCCAGCAGCTTCAAAATCACACACTGTATGTGTGTGTGTATGTACCTAAAATCCCAAGAGGTGAATGAAGAAGAAGGGATTGAAGCATGACCATCCCCCCTCAAGGGGTGATCTCTCACTTTCCCTCTCTCTGACTTCGTGTTTCACTCTAGAGAGCACATATGCTCTATGACAAAAACCCTAAAAAAAGAAGGTTCAAACCAGAATTCTAAAGGTGTTACGTTACTTTTCTTTTATACTGGACAGTCTACCATTTTGTGGCCATTGTCCTAGATGAAGAGGAGCTGTTTGGAGTCTAAGGATGGATGAGACAAAACTCAGGTACCACTATATCAGAGCTTCTTTCTACTTCAAGAAAGGTCCAGGCTTTCCTTGTAGGAGCTTTCTCTAGGCTGTAATCAGGTGTGTGGAGGGACCGCCTTCTTCATCATGGTAAAGACCCAAGAACAAAGTGAAAGAAGAAGAAATGATTTGGGGCCATATTCAAAGCAGAGTACAAGTAAATGCATCTATACCCAAAATTCTATATAACCCACAGACTAACACTATATTATGCTTTCTTAGTGCTTTACTTTAAAATTATGCACATTTTGCTATAAGGCTAGTCACATGGTGACCAAACGGTATTTCTGTGTCTATTTCATTGACTAATTCAACTCTGGTTAAGAAGTAGAATCATGAGCCAGCAGGTAGCATGGAGATTAAAGTGCTGATCCCACGTAGCTGGCTGCATGGTTCAAATCTTGGACCAGGTATCTTAAAAATAATGCCAGGTATGTGCATATACTTGTCCAAAATCCCAAGAGGTGATTGGAGGAAAAATGATTGTGGCAAGGCCATCCCCCAAGAGGGTGATTTCTCTCTCTCTCATCTCTGGTGAGCACATGCCCTATAGCATTAAAAAAAAGTAATGAGAATAACAACCTTGTGTTGAATACTTGGTCATTCAAAGTGCTTAACTAGTATTTTCAATTATCTTTATGGTAATCTTGAAGAGTAAATAGTATCACTATTTTACAGATGAGAAAACTGAGGCTCATTTTTAGTTAACTCAAAACAGAGTTGTCAACCTCAGCACAACTAATTTTGGGAGCTGGTTACTCTTTGTGGTGGAGACTTTATTATTCTATGTAGGCAACATCACAAGCCTCTATCTGAGACCCATTTACTCAAGATGAGTTTCTAGTTTTGTCATTGATGTAAATGTTAACCATTTGGTATAACAATGATACCACATTAAAGCTATTAAATGAACAAAACAAAAACTTTTAAAAAATAAAGACAAAAATGCTTTTCAGGTAGCCTTCAACACTTTTGGTTTTTGACAGAGAAAATCAAGTCTGAATTATGTTTGAAACTGCATCAGTCACTATTGTACAATTAATTCAGCAACTTAAAAAAAAAATCCAGAGCCAGATTTGACCATACTACAAGTCAGTCTTTCCTTATTGAGGCCTGACTATTCAAAATCTTAAAGAGACTCTCAAACACTAGAGTGATCATTTCCATCAAATTCAAGAATTCACCCAGTCTAATTCTGTTAGCGATACTGTTAATAATATATCTTTTAAAAGTTCTGAGTATGAATTATTTGCAACAGAAGTTGATAGTAATAGCATGCATCATGCATTAGTTCTTGAAGCTGAATAATGCAGAGCTTGTACAGCATGGGTCGATCACATTTGGATTTCTCCAAATCATTTTCCCTTTGCTCTCTCACCAAAAAGACAGTTTTCTGTGAGGTTAGTCTCACCATGAGAGCAGGCAAACTCTGTTACCTTAGTCAATGCAAAATAAACAGCGATGACTCTTCATTTTGGATTATGCCCTCTGTGTCCAAGACACCATCCTAGTGCTACAGACAACAGTTAGTAATTAATTGATGAGAGCTGGTTTTCCACATATATTGCTAGAGCATGTGCTCTGATTGCTGCATGAGCAGGAAAAACTGAAGTGGAAAAAGGATGCTAGATAATACTCTTTGTCTAAGCAAAAGTGCGAAGAAAAAAAAAAAAGAGCAAGCATAGTTACTCCCGGAGTTCTTCCAACTGGTTGGGCCTCTCCTGCACCTTACTCCTCTTCCTGGGTCACCTCCATATCATATTCCTCTCTATCTACATTAAGAGAGATTTCTCCAAGGCTGTCATCAGATTTTTCCACTGCTAACTAGACAATACTAGACTAGTGCCCAATACATAAAAGTACTCACTAAATACTTCTTGAATGACCCGAATAGATAGCTGGGATCAAATAAAATCCTTATGAAATGATAACATGTGTGTCCCCACTTTGGCATGTGCTGATTCTGATGATAGCTGTTTTCCAAAGAAAGATTGGATGGGTTCAATTAGGCACTACGTCTCCTCTGGGCAGAATTCCACATCAGGCCACTCCATAGGCCACTGGCTTATCCATAGCACAGCCACTTTTGGATGAGGCACTCTCCTCATTATCTGTGTCCTGATAGGCCAGACACATGGCATTAAATGGCAACTCCTGCGTACAGACCAACCCCAGGCAATTACCATTCCGGCTTGGCAAGCACTCAGGCCTTCGAGACACCTCTTCAGTAATCCAGCAAACATGTGTAGATCATCTGTTTTGTGCTCAGCACCATGCTATGTACTACAAATATCATTAGAATCAAGTGAATGTTTAAAAGATGTTATCTAGGCAAGAAAGAAGAATCAGAAAGAGGCACAATAAAACTTTGGGAAATAACAGAAATATTCAATGTCTTCATTTTGGTTGTGGTTTCATGAGTGTATACAAGTGTCAAAACTTACCCTTTAAAAACATGCAGTTTATAGTACATCAATGATATCTCAATAAATATGTTTTGAAAAAATAAAGTAAAAGGATATCAGCCAACAGGGTGAGACTATTTTTTTCCCCCAAAGTTTCACCATTAGTCAGAATTTATAGCTGAAATGGATGTTTTACACCTCTCCTATTCTATAGTGTTTGAATGTAGGAGGAAAGAGATCTTGACCTGAAGTAATTATAACTGGGTCAGGAAAATGGGCCAAATCAAACAGATGGGATTTAATAGGGAACAACGTGAAACTTCATCTTTGTGACTCAAAAGCTAATGACACAAGTGTGGTATTAGGGAGAAACAAGTTTATAGAAAAATACATAGAAGAGAAAGAGGGTGTATAATTGTCAGGAAATTCATCACTGCATTCTGATTGCCAAAAAAGAAAGAAAAATGCAAGATTTGGGGATACATTATCTAAAAGAAAGAAAGAGATTGTTTTGTTCTCTTGAGTTCTGGACTCTGCTGGAATATGGTGTCTGTTTCTAATGGATGGTGCATTAATAGGGACATTCAGGTTGCATTTTCAGAGAAGACAAAAAAAATGGTAAAAAGATTTAAGATAATGTTGCATAAGGAATAGTGGAAGAAGCTAAGGATGTCTAATCCAGACAAGACCTTCAGTTATCTGGGAAATAATACAGGGCAGATGTAGAGTGAAACACCCATTGTATGCTTTAAATCATTAAGTTAGCAAAACAAGACTGTAATGGACTATGGGCTCATCATGGTTACCAAAATTTCCTAACTCTTGCCCTTCTAGAAACATGGTAGAATTGTGCCCTAAAATTAGGCATAGCTATGTACATTTCTTTAGGTAATAAAATGTGAGTGCACGTGATATATAGAATTTCTGGTGCATGTCAATACAATCTCTATCAACTGAGTGAAAGCAACATAGGTCAGACCCTCTCTCTAGTCAAACTACTGTGAACATAAGGTGAAAACAAAAATGAAACCTCGGTGATTTAAAGCTACTGAGATTTGGAAGCATCTGTTACTACAGCAAAACAAAGTTCACCTGGACTAATACACATAGGAATTAATATCTTCATATTTCAAGTGAAGAAGCAGTTTGTTTAAATTCCTACATCCCATTAGTGATGAAACTGTGATTCCAATTCTGATGAGTCTCACTCCAAATCACATTCACTTACTCCCTATGCTATGCAGAAGGATTAAATCTAATGTGTAGTCCTTAGTGCAAAAGGATGAGAAGAGGCCCAATTGTTTGTTTAACAGAAAGGATCAATTTCATAGAGTCATGTTGTCTGACAATAGAAAAGGCTGCTTGGGAAGTTTTGATCTCCCCATCTCTGGATATGTTGGAGCAGAAGCTTATCAACTTTTTTCCGAGGATGTAATGGTGAGAATTCAAGCATTGAGAGGATGAGATGTTTGAACGTAAAGAGTTGTTAGTTTCCTTGCAGCCCTGATATCCTGGGAGACTATACCTCTTAAGTGGTAGATATGCCCAGAGGGTATTTCGTAAACAGGAGCTGACTGCAATAAAACATTCTCAACAAGAGTAAAAGAAAGGCCGCTTCTTTGTAGCATCTAGGTAACTGGTGAACTAAATCAATGCTGATATCCCATACACCCTACCTAAGTTTAGCAGAGCCTAGCAGAGTCCTCAAATATTAATTGCAGGAAATGATTTGTCTGCTCTAGGTAGTAATGCACAGCCTCAGGTCAATCTTTAGTCTCTAAGAACTCCCACAAGCAAAGTACGTTTCTATATTTCCATTTTATCCATGACTCCCCCACTCCAACCCCACTTCACATGAGGCTAATAAATGCCAATGTTTTCTTGTGACCAGCAATTCTCTCTGCATTTTAGATTCTACCTTCCTTTAGTGGAATACTAAGACCTGTATTCCCCAGCTTGAAACTCTCGGCCACATAAATCATAGAGCAAGGAGATTTTTATGCAAAATAAAGCACTTTTCATGCTTTTTCCCTTGCAAAGATTACATGATTTTCCCCTGAAACTGAACAATATATGTTTCATAAATAGATCCCTCTCTCTGTAAGCAAACCTTGGAAATGGATTATTTGTTTGGTTTGCATTTTGTCTCCCAGCGTTGCAGCTACCAGAAGCCAGTTCTCATAGGACAAAGGTGAGGCGTGAGGGCTTCGAGTCATCAAAGAGCCTCTCTTATATACAGCGACGTGCTCGCTCTGAGCGGCACGTTGCTTCTAGCACTGGGACCACAAGATGCTAAGAAAGCATGGAAAAGAGAGTCCATTTCTAATCTTAGGGGGGTGGCTCTCAAATTACCAGTGAGAAGAATAAAGATTTGGTAGGAAAAAAAGTGTGCTTTGACATTCGAACATTCGTAACATTTCTAAGCAGATTTTTTTTTTTTATAACCTCTGTCACTTCTGGAAAAAAAATAGAAATTTTAATATTGAAGAGATATTACCATTTTCTGCACAAAATACTAAACAGTGGGAAGTCAGCTGCGTTCTCATGGCGGGGTGTGTTAAATACACCGTCAGCTGGAAAAAAAGGATCATGGCGATCACTTGGGAAAAAAGGGTATATTTAATACTAGGGTTGTAGATGCTTGATAGAAAAACACTTTCAAAAGATATTTATTCCCCTTCATACAGAGTATGCCTGTAGGACAGAATGCCTCTCACTGCAGAGACAGGGATATATAGTGAGTCTCTAACTTAGCATGGCCACTGGCCACATGAGAGCCAGGGCCCCATGCCCAATTTATCTAAAGAGACTAAGTCATTTGATTCCCAGGACAAAGGAGCCCCATCAGAGTGGACACAAGCCAGCAGAGAAATCCTGACATCACACAAAATAGAGACAACCTCATTCTCCTGGAATGTGAGGGGTTTAAAGGATAGCAGAGTCTAAATGTGCCTTTATACTTTATGTAAATCTGAACTACGAGTTTTCAAGTATCATGAAGAATATGGTAAGAAATCTCACCACCTTGCAATAGATGGTGTATTTATAATGAACTATGCATCTGTCCATCACAAATTAGCTTTTTGTCTCTTAAAAAGACACTATAAGCTAGTGGCTTCATATAAGGGGGTTCTGATGTCAGACAAACTGCCTGAACTCAAAGCCACTTTTCCTACTTGTTACCTAGAAGATGAGTTGGTACAAAATACCTCTCTGGACCTCAGTTTATTCATCTGTAAAAGGGATAAGAATAGATGGCAGGATTTACACAATTCCTGGTATAGAGCAAATGATATTATACTCACTATCATCATCGCACCACCACCACCCTTGTTACTGAAAAAAAAAAAACCACCGCCACACTTATTACTGAAAAAATATAGACATTCTGCAATATTTTCACTGGACACCCTTTGCTACCCTAGTGGCACTAATTTGAAAATCTATACACATTCAAAATTACAAAGATCCTAGACATTAGAATATAAAGTGCTCAGTGCTGGAGGCTTGCGTTCTCTACTTCCATTGCATCGGTGAGTGTGTTGACATTAAGCCTCAGCTTTTACATTAATGAAATGTTAATTAGAATGTCAGTGATCAGATGAGAGTGAAAAGACAAGGCCACCATGGTGAATGGTGAGTCCAGTCCCTGACACACAGGATGGCTAACATGGCTGAGCCTTTTTGTGAACTCATATTCAAGTCATGGTGACTTGACAACCGTTTAAGAATGGGAAGAGAGGGATCCCAGGACCAACTCAAACCACCTGGTTGCTACTGATAAAGGGTCTTTGGGGATGGGGGGCAAACTCTAATATCTGTGGTCTCAACACTCATACCTTTACAGATCATACTGCAGCTACTTCTGAACATAGCATTTACACCTTTCTTCCTTCATTCTTGGACTACAAGCTTTTAGACGTATTTAAACAGTCTGTGTACAGCAATGGGTCTGAATACAAGCAATGCATTTGCACAGAAAAGTGACTCACTAGGTTCTGGCTGGATGAATAATAAAACACTGCCTTTCCCTGTAACTTACTATAGCAAGCCATATCATATTCATTGATTCGCTATGCCTATACAGGCAGTACCTATATATTGGTTTTACTTGGTGTCATGTCCTCAGGCAGAACACAGTGCCTGGCTCATGGTAGAGGCTTTATAAGTGTTTGTGCTGTGAATAAATGAAAGAATGAATAAATGAGTAAACTACAGAGTGGTTCAATAAATATTTAATGTTTCAGGCTAAATAAAACATTTGCCATCTGATAACTTGGGTAAGTTGGGGTGTATGCATCAGTTCATTAAGTATATGGCAAAGAATCAGTCATTGAACTTGTCTCTTTATGAAATATGATTCAGGGGCCATAATAAAGCCAGGATTATGCATGCATGAATAAAACTTCTTCAATTGTAGTTTTTTCGTAATGCTTCTGTTTATCTATATTGCATTACAACTCAAGGGTCCTTTTCTTTAAAGTATGCTTTTTTTTTTTTAAATCCTTATCTACCCAATTTATCCCTCTTCAGCTATAGATCTGTAAATGCCAGCAAACTTTTTGTATATTTTTAGAACAATTTTTAAAATGAATGGCATGTGATTCATTTCATAGATACAATTCAGTCTTTATTTTATAAAATAGAGACCACACAAGGGGCTCATCAGAAAACAAACGTAAGAACATCATTCGGTGTTGACAAGGATTTGAGAGGAACTTGCATGCATTGCGTGTGGAATAAAATTTGGTAAAACTACTTTGGAAATCTGTTTTCAATTTCTTTTAAAATGAACCCTACACCTACATTGCATCCCAGAAATTCTATTCCTGTAAATATATGCCCATGAAAAATGAGTATATATTACCAAAAAAGGAATATGGAAGAATGCTTACAGGTGATTTATTCCATTTAGTCAAAAGATAAACAGATGTGGTATGTCCATATGATAAAATATTATATGACAATTAAAAAGAGAAAATTACTAACAGAACTAGTTTGAATTAGTCTGAAAGCATCTTGTTGTGTGAAAGAAATCAGATGCAAAAGAGTACATAAAAGTTCAAATACAGAAAATACAATCGATGATGAGGGAAGTTTGAGTAGTAGGTAGGGATAGGATGACTACACTCACAAGGCTCATAGGGAAGCCTTCTGGAAAGTAGAAATGTTTTCTATCTTGTTCTTAGAGGTGGGCACATGGGTAACCTATTTTACCAAGCCATATGCCTGAGATTAGTATACTAGACATACTTTGCTATTGGTATGTTATTCTTCATTTTATATGTATGTATATGTGTGGAAGGGGGTATGGGTGTGTGTGTGTGTACATATAAATTAAGAGCAACAAATGACGAAATTCTCTGGCTTTACTGGTTAACTTCTTCATTCATTGCTACAATCTTTTTCTTATTTACTTTAAAAGATAAATGGGTGACTTTGGGTGGATTACCTAGGTATTATGATAAATCAGTTGAGTTCCTCTGTTGTTTGTTACATAAATCTATTAACTAAGAGGACAATTGTCATAGAGCATCAGTAAGATTTGACTCAAGTGCCACATGAGCTGGGTTCATATTCTGGCTTTGCCATGTGTTAGCTGAGAGACTTTGGGCATGCCACCTCAACCTCCCTGAGTCCCAGTGTATTTATCTCAGAAGCAGAAATGATATTAGCATAACCTTATAAGGATGAAGTAAGAAAATACATGTGAAAGTGGTTATGTCAGTACTTGGCACACACGGTATCAGTGAAGTTAGAAGTAGTGTATGTGCTAGTAAAAAGAATCATTGCAAAGGTGGTGCTAGAGTAACTGGAATCCCATGGGGCTGTCCAGACCATAGCCCACATTGCTGGGTTTGAAGCTGCAGCACCACAGCAAGAGGGATCTGAGTTCTGTGAGTGCCAACGGCATTGTGGCCACATCACGTCAGAGTGGAAACCTCTGAGTCTGGCTTGGAAAAAGGAGAACACAGCCTGCAAGATGTTTGCCCCTGGATCTGGAACACCCCATACTTAAGGCAGGACATTAATCCATGTTCCTGGTGTCATCAGACCTCAAAATACAGCCACATGTGCCATGCCCCAGTCTGCACCCCGGCCTGTGGTTCAGTGGGCAGTGGGTCACATAATTCTCTGTAATGATTCCCCTCAGTGACTGCCACAGAACAGTGTGTGATTACTGTGTAAAAAAGGAAACCAGGGGTTAAACCTTGGTGGAACCCATGTCTGGTTAGATCATTTACGTTCATAATTACTTTCCGTCACCACACCGGAGTGTGTCTGGTTGTTCATAATGGGAAAAGTGATTTGCTGTGGCGTTCACATGGAGGACTCTATGACTCATAGGTCGGGGCCCTGCTCAGGGAAAGAAGTGTGGCTGAGTCCTGGCTTAGCCTGATTCAGCCTGGGATGTTGCCACTCTTCTCTGCAAAGCCTTAACACTCAGGGACAAAAAGAAGGACCATGAACTTAAGATAGAAGTCAGCTGATAATTCTCCCAGCAAGGCTCGCCTCTGTCAACAGCAATAGAAGCTGCCATGTGTTTAGCACCTACTACATGCTAAGGACATATGTGTGATGTGTCACACATCTATCTGTCTAGGCACAAGGCATATTCTTTTAAAAGATAAAAATGGAGGCTTGTGGGAATAAAGTCAAGTTTGTAAGTGAGAGCCAGAAGTAAAATTCTGTCACTCCTGACTCCCAGTGGGATCTGGCACACTCTTTGAGAGTCTTAATATCAATTGGCTGTGACTGGTCTCTACACTTGGGATCTCCTCATGAATAATCCAAGAATTCTTCTCAAAAGACCTGTCCCTGGATTGGAACAGTTTCCCCAAACCTATCTGCCAGTTCTCAATTCCCACTCTAAATATGACATCCATTTGGACAAGATTATAAGTTCATGGCAACTCCTAGCTTTCCTGACCACATAAATAGCAAGCTCAGGAAAACTTAGATTAAGAGGAACTAAGCTATCACAAGGTAAATCTCACATGTGTTTTCAGATTACTAGAAGGTTCCCGGAAGAAAAGAAGAAATACGAAACCTCATGCAGGCTGGCCTTATAGCCTAATGGTTATTTATGGGGGCTGTATCTCACATTGCTGATCCTGGTTTGAATCCCAGCCCCAAAAGCTTGAAAAACATGCTGAGCATGTGTATTTGTATGCTCCAAATCCCAAAGGGATGGAGAAATGGAGAAAAGATTTCTGCATGACCATGTCTCCTTGCGGGTGCATTGTCCCTCTCTCTCTCTTTCTCCTTCTCTCTCTCTCTTTTTCTCTCACTCTCTTCTGGTGAGTGTACACACTCTCGAGTAATTTAAACAAAAGCAAAACAGAACTTCACATTTGTCCTACTGAAATGCAAACACACATCTCAATGCACTAAAGTGCCACATTGGTTTGACACTAAGACAACAGAGGACAATAAAAATAAGAGTAGCTACAACTGGCTATTGCAGCCAGTGCATTCAGATATAGTCACTGAACTATAGTAATTTCTCCTATTTTCATTCTGTAAAAGGTATGTGTTGGTTTTCATTTACTGCATATAAATCGAGAAATTTCTTCCAAGAATTCAGCTTCCAAGAAAGATTTTAACTCCCAAGAATGTCCCATATGTCACTGTTTTGCATGGAGGGACTCACACCATTTCCTCTTGTTCTCCTGGAGCAAGTGAAAGTCCACCCCTCCAAAAGAATCTTTTTTTTTTTTTTTTTAAAAAAAAAAAAAAAAAAAAAAAAAAAGAATCTTGAGAGTGTTATCTCCCCTCACAGGGTAGAAGAAAGGGACAAATGCCCGAGTGCTTGTGTAAGAGGAACCTAGGCCTATCCTGATGGAGTGGATTTTGTCCTACCTACTGTGAGACTGCCAAGACGTGGTGCCTGGCTGATACAAGGCTTCTCCACCAAACCACCTCAGGGGATCAGATACATGCTCACATCAACGATGTGTATGTAGAGGGTGCTGCAGTTGCCTGGGATGGCAGCAACTGTGCACTGAGAGACACTTAAAGCAGAACAAATGGCAAGCATGGGTGTGTTACAGTCACATCTCCCAGATTTACATCTGCTTAGAATATTTTTAGCTCAACACATTTCTTGTCACTGAAACTGAGCAGGAGCTGTCACATACAATTCGAGATAGGGCCAGGCTTGACTCTGTTTCCTATTTTCCAGCCGCTAAAGGCCCACACTTCAGAACTCATTTGGGTGATTATGAGAAAGATGAAGTCGTTGCAGATTTCATCACTGGGAAGGCCTGCCATGTCTTGTAAGTGATTTGATGTTTACATAGATCAGGCTTCGAAAATAATGAACTCCAGGGAAATACGCAGTGGACACGCCTCCCTCCATCGCAGAAAAGAAAATGCTTGATGCAAGGGAAGGAGCTAAGGTGTGTCCTATGGAAGCCCAAATCCAGATACTTCATGAAGAGAGGGTTTTGTTATCAAATAATGGGCTCATAGTACAATCCTATTTTAGAGGTTCCTGAAGTACAACAGCAAACGAAACCTTTGTGCTAGGATTCAGCCCACGTTGGCTTTTACAACAATTTGCAGTTTTTGTTATTCCCCTATTTTCCCAAAGTGCCCAGCACTGAAATCCCTTAAGCAATGAAACTCGAGGATCTCATTTCAGGACACCGAAGGAAGAGAAAGCCAGCATGAGGGAAGGGAGACCACAAGATGTAGAGCTGGTGGTAGCAGTCCTGAGAAAAAGGAAAAGCTGGCCAAGGGACCAGGCCTTGTGCTGGATCGAGAAGGAAGACACACCCTGAGGCTTAACTGCCACGGGAGAAAGCAAAGGGCATGATTACTGCCAAAACAAACTTGTAAAACATTGGCATGAGATGCCATCAAGCTACCTAGAAAATGCTGGGCATACCTTCAGGGAAAGGTAGAAACAGCTACGCAATCTGGTTGCTTCATTTTCATCTTGTATTTCTAGTTCAGTTTTCCCCCCTTTAAAAAAAAAAAAAATCCTTGTTGCCACCAGGGCTACAAGTTTTTCAAGGACAGGCCATCTCCTCACTACTTACACTACATGAGGTCTTGGCATAGAGGCCTGGAAAAATGGGAACTCGCCACCGCTCAGAATCCATAAGGGCATGTATGGAAAGGGCACTGGATTATGTGTCAGGGCTTGACTTGCATGTTGGTTTTCTAGGCCTGCCATAACATATTACCACAAACTTGGGCCTTAAAACAAAGATGAAATCAAAGTGTCAGCAGGTCAGGCTCCCTCCAACAGCTGTAGGAGAGAATCCATTCCAACCTCTTTCTAACTCGTGGTGATCCTGGCTTCCTGAGGCTGTGGCGGTGAATCTCCAAACCCTGCTTCCATCTCCACACAGCCTTCTTACCTCCTGCATCCTTACATGTTCTCTCCTCTTTTCTAAGGACACTTTCACTGGATACAGCAACTCCCCTAATTCACAATGATCTCATCATGAGATACTCAACAAATTACATCCGCAAAGACTCTATTTCCTAATAATGTCACATTCTGAGTGAATCTGAGGAAGGAGGATTCAACTTGCTACAGGTTGGAAGCCTCGTGTAAGACTTACAAGGGGGACTGGGACCAGCAGTTAGCATAATGGCTATGTCGGTGGACTCCCACGTAGTCGACCATGGTTCGACTCCCGGACCCAGCAGCTTAAACTCACGCCGGGCGCGTGTGCATGCATGCCCAAGATCCCGAGAGGAGAATGGAGGAGAGGGGATTGTGGTGTGGCCATCCCCCCTGGGGGGTGATTTTTCAATTTCTGTCTCTCTGTCTCTCTCTGTCTTTCTGGCAAGCGCATGCGCCCTATAGCAAAAACCTGTCCAAAAAAAAAAAAAAAAGACTTACAAGGGGGACTGTGATGAACCAAAAGATAGGGCTAAATGAGGAACCGTCACTCAACTAAGAAAATAAATACAGAAATAATAAGAGGAGCAATTTTGGTCATGCTGTATGCTGAGTGTCTCCCCCATATTATCTTACCGAATCCTCACAACACATATGTGAGGTGAGTACATTGTTTCCTGTTTGCAAAAGAGGAAGTTAGACTCAATCATGCTACAGAACTCATCCACATTCACAGAGCTGGCTACTGGTAGAACTGACACTTGCATGCAGATCCACTTCTTTTGGATGTCCCAGCTCTGAATCATCGTGGAGAATAGCAGCTGTAAGCCATGATTCTTTGGCCCTTTTGCCGCTAATGCAGAACTGAGTCATTAGAAAGCTTTTGGTGGACTGAATAAGACAAAGTTGCCCTTACCAATCGAGAATTGTATTTTGCTGTTTAAAAGCCTCCTTGCCTTTTCTTTTTTTCCACCACATCCAACAATTACTTGTTCTACCTTCCTCATAGGCCTGGCACAAAATTAGAAATTTTCTAGAACATTCTCTAATTTAGGATGCACCATTGAAAGCTCTTCTGAGTGGCATTAAGGTCAAAAAAAAAAAAAAAAGTAAGAAAGAAGCAAGAGGACTTGTTGGGACAATCCACCTGGGCTCTAGTCCTGAGGCTGCACTGAGGATGCCAGGTGGTTTTCTAGATCTCTGGGTCTCCAAGTTCTCAGGTGCTAACCAAGGGCTTAGAGAAGAGGATTCCTAAGGGTCTGGCTTACCTCTAACTTGGTTCTGTGTTACAGCTTCTTACTGCCATGACATTTCCACCAGGAAGCAATCTGATCCTCTGAAAATGAGAACTGGCTCCAAATTTTGTTGGGCTCTGTTGGACTCAGATCTTTCCTCTAAGGGATTTCCTTCTCACTCTTGGCTTTTGTCTTCCTTGTAGAAACCCCCATCCAAAGAAATTCATGATCACTGAGACTAAGTCTTTCTTTGATTTTCTCTATATCTCAGATAGTTCCAGGACAGTGTAATCATTTTCCTGCTGCCCTTCTCTAGTTTAGCCCTTCCCAGGCCTGAACAAGAAGCAGGAACCGGAAATGGATTCATTGCATCTGGGGTACCAGTTTGAGCTCAGGGCCCAGTTTCTGAGCTTCTTCAAGAGACAGCTCCATATTCATTTTTTTTTTTTTTTTTTTGGACTGATGCAAATAAATTCTAGTAGCTGAAAAGATATCCTTCTTATATGTGCCACATGTAGCCTCATCTCTGGAGATTTTCTATTTTATTTTGTGTTGGAAAATAACATATATCCCACCATCTCACCAACTCCTAAGGATTCACTTCTCAATCATTAGAAGTTGGTTGCGCTCTGTTTACGGAATTGTCCTGGATATCTTAGAATAAGTAGAATGGTCTTATAAAAGAGAGAGTATCCACAAAAGTAAAGTCAGAAAGTGGTCACCACAGTTATTTTTGTAATATGTCTCAGTATCCTCCCAGGCTGGGCACACTGGGGAGGCAGAAGCTGGGGGACTAGTCCTGAAGAGATTTTCTTTGATGCCTGATATAATTCCTTCTTAACATTTCCATAGAAGACAACAAGTAGAAAAAATAGTCGGCAAAAGTACCTAAGCCTTCTCAACAGCTGTTTGGCCTCTGTACTCTCTGCATTTTGTGATTGAAGCACAAGAGGCCACACTCAGGTGTGGCTGAAACTCTCTTTGATATAAAAAATAATGCATTTAGGACAATCTATATACAACCCGTTATGGTCACTAATTTATAATCTATCTGCTGATGTATTAGTCCACTTATGCAAAATATTTATTGAACATCTACTATGCAGTACACTATAAGCTATGTTCCATACCTAGGACCTTATTTCAATCAAATATCTACAAATATTTTCTGCAAAGGTTCTGAAAGAAAATATGCCAGGTTTTGTGGACCATCAGATCTTTGTCACAACCACTCAACTCTGTTATGACAGTGTGAAAACATCATAGACAATATGTAAACAAATAGAGGAAACTGTGCTCTAATAAAATTGTATTTATAAAGACACACAGCCAACTGCACTTGGCCATGAGCCATAATTTGCAATCCCTACTACAGAAGAGTAAGACAGAGTTTGTTTTAATTGGGGAAGACATCATAGTTTCTTACCTTTTGTTGTGTGGCTAAGTAGGATAAACAGAGATACCAGAAAAGGGCAGAGAATTAGGCAGCTTCCCACAAGAGCAAATACTTTAGCTGAGTTTTGAAGGATGAATAGGAGTTTATTAGGATAATGAGAGAATAAATTTCAGACACAAAAGACAGCAGATATGAGGCTCCAAACATGTGAGGGAGCATGACTTCTTCTGAAGTTAGAAGAAGTTCTTCATACACTTGGGGAAATGATAGAGAAAGAAGATAAGAAGATGACAGGCAGCACATTTCTATAATGATAGCTTTATGCCTAGGAAGTCAAGAAAGATAGAAAAACCTCAAATCCAGGAGGACAAACGTGCGACTTTAGCTCCCAGGGCAATTTCAGTCCTGAAGGTGATAATTATAATTTAATGTATAATTAATTCTATGTTAAGAATATATGATATCAAGGCTTAAATTTTTTTCCTTTTATTTTTTTTTTTTTCCACGTGCACTCACTGGAGAGAGACATACAGAGAAAGGAAGTGAGAAAGCGCTCCCCCAAGTGGGATGACCATGCTGCATCTTTTCTCTCCCATTCTCCTCTTGGGATTTTGGACATGCATGCATACAACACATGTCTAGCATATTTTTCAAGCTGCCAGGTCCAGGACTTGAACTGTACAGTTGGCTATGTGGGATATAGCTACCTTAACCACTACACCACCTGGCTGGCCCTCAACTTTCTTATTTAATCTAGTCAATAATATTACAAAGATAGTATTATTAGACCCACTTTACAAATAAGGAAACCCAGAACCCATATTGATTATGTAATTTGTGAAAATTTGTGTCGGTCTTTAGTGACAGAAACAGGATTTGAACACACATCTAAGTGACTTTAAAGTTCATACCCTTAAATGCTAGTTCATCTATTTTCAAACTTAAATATAATAATAATAACTTGGAGAAGTTGATTCAGTGCAGATTCCCAGGCCCAGGGCCAGAGGATTTTGAATCACTGTAATGGAATGGAACCTAAGAATCTGCATTTTAGCAAGCACTTACTGGTGATCTTGACATAAGTGGTTCTTGGGAATTGCACTCTGTATAGTAAATGACACTGCACCCTATACTCACATCTAATTATCTGGTGGAGTCATCTTGGTTTACACACGACAGTCCCTTATCCCAGGAAACCTGGGACAGTTGGTCACCCTAGCAGCCTCACTCAGGTATGTACATACTATTCCTAGCACAATAGCTGGCACATAATAGCCCCTTGGACAATGCTTGGGGAATGAATGAATGAATTAATTAATTAATGCAGCTCACAGTGGAAACCCAGGGTTGACTGGCAGGTTGCCCCTGCAAGAGAAGATTTGAGGGAAACTTCAAGGGCTAACTCGGAGGGACAGCTTTCCCCACTGCCCTGAGGAGTTGGTCACAGCACTGGAAAAAGTGATGCCTCATCATGTTCCCATTTATGCTTACGTGTTCAGGCGACGCATGTCCTTAATGCAAGAAGAAAGGAGAAGACGGCAGAAATAAATCTCTTTTGTCATGATTACTCTTCCTGACTGTCCACTGCCCTTTACCCAAACCCTCAACTCTCCCGTCCCCTTTCTGAAGACAGGCTTGCCCACTGAATGTAGGGTTCATGAGAGGGACTGGAGCTGGTCCATGCTCTGACTCTGATCCATCGATGACTCTCCTTTACAAGTCAACAGTTCCCTTGGACTTTGAGAAATGGTACTGTAAAGTGAGGATGTCATTGAACCCCTCTCCTGTCTATCTCATAAGGCTGACTGGAGGTATATGCATGTGTATAGGACTTTGCTAAACCAGCAAAACTCAGACAATAAAATACAATTAACTTAAACATCCTTGGGACCAGCAGTTAGCGTAATGGCTATGTTGCTGGACTCCCACGTAGGCAACCGTGGTTCAAGTCCCGGACCCAGTGGCTTAAACTCACGCCAGACGCGTGTGCGTGTGTACCCAAGATCCCGAGAGGAGAATGGAGGAGAAGGGATTGCGGTGTGGCCATACCCCCCTGGGGGGTGATTTCTCGCTTTCTATCTCTCTGTCTCTCTCTGTCTGTCTGGCGAGCGCACGCACCCTATAGCAAAACCTCTCCAAAAAAAAAAAAAAAAAGAAAAAAAAATAACTTAAACATCCATCCACTCATCATTTACCTGTTTAGTGGGTACATTATTGTCCCCATTGGAAGCTAAGGAGGGCACCGGGCTTTTGGAATTTTACTAGTTCAGAACTAGGAACTTTGGATCTGTGGAGGGGACAACTATGCAACACTTAAGCTGAAGTGCAAAGGTTGAGTCAGCCATATGAAGAGAGGGAGGAGTGGCATTCTGAAACAAGAGACTAGTATGTGCAAATGCATTTTTACAAAGGGCAGCAAAGCTTACAGTACATGAATCTTACCTCTCTTTCTCTTCTTACTCTATTCTCCCCTATCTTTTTCTCCTCTTCTCCATCTTATTAATCTCTTTGCTATTGGTGTAAAATGGCTATCACGGCTGAGCTGGAAAGTTCACGTAAGTGCAGTGGTAAACTTTATCCTTGATTTTTACCTAAGTATGCCCCAACATAAAAGTTGACATTCAATGGTGTGGGAAAAAAAAAAAAAAAAGTGGCACAGAAAAATCTTTATTACATTGCAAATACTTAAAACACAATTTCTGGTATTGACCTTACACAAGCTTACAAGCCTTCTTGAGCTTCTAGTGGACCCCAAGGTCTTCAGGTGGGCAAGGCAGTCATAGTTGAATTGGTTCAGCTGACAAGTTTGGTAAAGGGCTTGGAAAACATTTCCCTGTGAGTACAAGCAAGAGGCATCCATCCAAGAGACACAGAACTCTTCTCACGTAATTTGCTCTGATTTGTGCTACATTAAAATAAACCTTCGGTGTCAGCTTCTGGTGCAAGCCTTAGGACTCTTCTAAATGTATTGTCTTCACAAAGACGTTTTCAGTATTAATCAACAGGCCACCATGGATTTGACACTCTGGTATTGGAGTACTGGTTTTGCAGTTATTTATTTACAGAGAGGGAAACAGAACAGTGGTTCCATTTGCCACTCCTAAATTTATTGTCAGTCTTCTGTGGGGTGTAAAATTGTTAGTCATCTTCAACAGCTCTCAGAAATAAGCATTCCAAATATATTCGCCGACTGTACAAAGATGTGCTGATGCCACTCCTCGCAATTTTGCCAGAGAGGATGGGAAATAGTAGATTTAACTGGTTAAAAATGAATCTTGGGAAGAAAACAAAAACTTGAGGGCTTTGTAAAGCCTAAGAAATAGCAGGAATCACAAAGGTGCCCCGTGGCATGGCCCACTTAAAAATGCTTGAGTTAATCGCTGTAGGCACAGGAGAAGGGGGGACGGTCCCCAGATTATCATGGTGGAGAAGAGCAAGAGGGCACTCTTTCTTGTAGGATGGTCTCAACCAATGGTCCACCAATGGGCCCACCAGTTCTTTCATTCACACCCACTACCAAGGACTTCATCCCCTCCTCATTCCTCTGCCCAAATAAAGGATGATGTCCCAACATTGGCTAGAGCATTCTGGAAGTCCCCACAGCTTCCGCCCAATGGGAGAAGCTAAAAAAAAATAAATAAAAAACAAAAAACAAACAAAAAACAACCAAACACAGAAAATAGAGCACTGGTGTTACAGTTTTAGGATTGTCTCCCCATAGCAGTCCTCCATGATCATATGGTATCTGGAGGCAGAAGGGAGAGGATGGAAAAGCAAGGGATTGAAAACCCAGGATTTTCCATGAAGGCTAGTGCTCTACAGTGTTTGAGACGATAAGCAGACAAAAATTCCATTGGTTCCACTGATCCAGTATCTGGTGTTAGCCAACTTCAGTCCTATCACGAGACCCTGAACCAGAGATGAACAACAGCTGCTGGAAATCGAGGCTTCTCTCCCCTCCACACAGTAAACCACTCTTGTAGCAAAACAAAATGTTCCCGTGTATGTATGTATATATATATATATATATATATATATATATATATATATATATATATACTATGAAAGCCATGCGAGGCATTAGAGTTGTACTGAAGCTGGTTGTGTTCAAAAACTCCAAAAATGATAACAAATGTTTTTATTTTATTTCATTTTATTTTCCCAACCATATGGACTTGCCAGCTCAATGCATCACTGCTTGTTTATGCAAGAGCAGCTGTCGGCATCCTGATGATGCTATAGTATCGCTCAAGTGCAGACTGCCAAACCGCAGTCTATGGAAATCATCTCACAAATTGAAAAAAATAATAATAATAAAATAAAACCCACTTTAAGTCAGATTCCAACTGTGAACTTCTGCAGGGAAGGGGATCGGGTGGGGTGTGTGGAATTCTATAAATAGTCTTAAAAATCAGTATTGTTTTAACCAGCGTAGAGTGTGATTTGTCTGGTTATTCACAACTAGTATTTGACCTTTACTAAGGTACAATTTATGCTTCATTGCCAAGCACGACTTCGTGTTTTCTTCTCTTAATTACTAAACTATGATTCAGAAGTCAGCCACAAGAGCACAGTTTGGAAACTTGATTCCCTATAGGTTTTAGGAGCTTTTTATGTATTTATTTGTTTTGACCATGAAAAAATAACCACTCATGACAGGGGTAACCAGCCAAAGACACACATCTCAGCCTGATGTCCTAGAATCACCCGAAACTTTCATTAAAGTCAGTTGACCATGTCTAGCTCCTGCATCCTACAAGAGAAGACTAGCTTCAGCAGAGAATCTAACCACAAGGAGAAGTCCTCCTGGTAGGAGGAAGCGAGGTCTGCAAGGGGCATAGAAAATTATTTTTCTGTTTGACCTCTGTGGGCCAAGAGTCTACCTGTTGGGATTTCCTTCATGGCTCGTATATCATATTGCAAATCAGCTGGAAAGGGATAAAAAAAAAAAAGAAGAGAAAGAGAAATCATAGGGAACGCCCTCAAATGCAGGAAGCACAATGCATTATTTCACTTCTTGCCACACAACTGAAATAAATGGACAGGATCATGCCCAGTTTCCGAATGCAGGATCTGATTCTCAGAGTGGAGAAGTAACTTGCTCAACATTGCTGTGGGATGCTTTGTGCCCCTCAAAATATATGATAAAGTTCTAGCCCCTGGGGGTCAGTTCAAGGCCTGGTAGTTAACACAGCTGGATCCCACATGGCCAATCATGTGGTTCGAAATATGACCGAATGGCTTGAAAAACATGCTGGGCATGCATGTGTGCCCAAGGTCTACAAAGCTAGGAAGAAATGGAGGAGAAGGGATTGCAGTGTGATCATCTCCCAAGGAAGCTGTTTTCTTGCTTTCTCTCTCTCTCTCTCAATCTTTCTCTCTCCCTGTCTCTATCTGGTGAGGGTATGTACCCTCTTGCAAAACTTCAAAAAAGAAAGAGGAAGAAGTCCTAACCCTTGCTACCATGCATGGGACCTTATTTGGAAATATGGTTTTTGAAGATGTAATTAAGTTGCAAGAAAAGATGATACTGGATTAGGGTGGGCCTTTAACCTAATATGACTACTGTCCTTATAAGAAAAGATGAAAGGGACCAGCAATTAGCGTAATGGCTATGTCGCTGGACTCCCATGTAGTCAACCGCAGTTCAAGTCCCAGACCTGATGGCTTAAACTCATGCCGGGCGCGTGTGCATGCGTGCCCAAGGTCCTGAGAGGAGAATGGAGAAGAAGGGATTGCAGCATGGCCATCCCCCCTGGGGAGCAATTTCTCGCTTTCTGTCTCTCTGTCTCTCTCTGTCTTTCTGTGCCCTATAGCAAAAATCTCTACCAAAAAAAAAAAAAAAAAAAAAAGAAAAGAAAAGACGAGACACATGCACAGAAGCAAATATCATGTGAATGTCCAGACATGCACATAATAACAAACACTGTGAATGCCACGTGACAACAGAGGCAGAGAGCAAAGTGATGCATCCACGAATCAAGAAATGCCACGGATTGTTGGCCACTACCAGAAACTAAGGAAAACACATGGACCACATCTTCCCCGAAGCCTTCAGAGAAAACATGGCTCTGCAACACCTGGGTTTCAGATTTCTGGCCTCTAGAATTGTGAGAGAATAAGTTACTGTTGTTTTACGCCCCTAGTCTGTGGTCATCTGTTACAATAGCTCTAGGAGATCAATATAAAGATGAATATGTCTTGGAGACTTTATAATAGCTGGATATCTTTTATTCAAAGTGAGAAAAAGAAGTATACCCTATGCAGGACTTACAGCACATTTCAACTCCCCAAAGGTAAGTGGGAAACATTCAACAGAAAATTGAAGAATTGGGGACCATCTTCCATAGCTCTATTTATGATTCATTTTTAAATGTCTTTGCTATACCCCGCATTCCCCTGGGTGCTGACAATTCAGAGGTTAGTCTGTCAGGGTCCCTGCCTTGGAGAACTTAGGGTTCAGTTTGCAATGGGTAGACAGTACTGGAAAGGCTAAGAATGGATTTTAAATGTAGTGGGGCACTGGGGGAATTTTTACCTGGGAAGTGGTTTCTGCATTGAACTTTGAAGGATGAACAGGAGAGGAGGCACAGAAAGTTTCCAAGCAGAAAGAACCTCTACGGTTAAACCATGAAATAACTTGAGGCCTCATTTTACTCATCTGTAAATTAATGACAAAATAATATCAAATCCAGAGCTTTGCTGTGACAATTAAATGAGTTGGTACTTAATGAGCACCATAGTAAGCCCATGTTAACCGTTATTGTTGATACTGGACATACGCTAATCTATACAAGCAGGAAAGGAATGCTATTATCCAAACCCAGATGCTATTACAATCTGATAAATAAATATTGAGAGGACCTACTGTGTGTTTGGGATACGTGTGTATGCAATGCATTTCTTGCTCTCCAGTGGATATAAATGTATGCCATGCATTTCTTGCACTCCAGTGGTAAAACATACTGTGATCCAAGTGACATGGAATAATTATGGCAGTAGGATCAAGTATTTTTAAAGTAGTTGTGATCAGTTAATATTTGTTGAATACTTCCTATGCATTATCTCCAGTCAAATGCAATAGAGCCTACCATCTTTATCAATCCCATTCCAAAATTAGCTGGCTTAATTTTCATAAAAATCTAATGATGTTGGCAACATCATTCCTATTTTATGGATGAGTCACCAAAGGATGAAGATGGAATCGTAAAGGAGATAATAAGAACTTAGGCACCAAACTTCAATGCAGGCTGGAGCTGGAGAAGTAGCCTTAGAATAGGGGACGTTTAAAGCAATACTAGATGGATATGTGAGATTAAATCATATCACAGGAATGGGTGACAACTGAGGAACGACTCCAGGTAAAGATGCCTGGCAGTGGTGTACATGTTGGAGAGATCAGAAGACATTAAGGAGAAAGGTTAATTGCTGCAGAAGCCATGTATTGGCAAGAAGGAGATGGCTGGAGTACCCACAAGAAGGTCTCTATGTCTCTAGTGACCTCATGCAGGTTTTATAGGGATAGCAAATGGACAAGATGCCTGAGCTGCTCATGAATGACTAATATGGAAGAGATCAGGAGCTAGAAAAGATACTTGCTGTGTCTAGATTCATCCCTGGGCCATGGCTTCTCAGGCTGATTCATTTCTCCGCGTGAGCATGCCATTTTGCATGCCTTGGATTGACAGTCATTTAGCCAAAACTGGGGGCTCCCCAAAATTGATACATCTATTTGCTCTCAGCTCAAGTGATATGACATCTTCTAGGAATCAACATGAGTCATTTTTATAATGTCCCTCATTGTCTCATTTGGCAAGAAAAATTATACAAAGGGGAAACATCGCCCTAGTTTGGGGGCCTCCAAGTAGTGCGGTTTAAAGAATGAGGAACTATTTTGTTCATATGAAAATTTATTTGGGGCTCTTGGCAAAGGCAAAGTGGTTTTAGAAAAGGGGTAGGGGGCCTTTGAAACCTTTATATTTACTAAGCAAATAAAGTCCAGTCCTCATTGCATACGTTGTAATTCTGATTGCTTCCTGAGTTTAAGACCTAAGACGGTTACTGTGGATACTTAAAGCTCCATATTTTTCAGCATGCTTATTGAGTGTCTGTTTAACGTCATTTCATTTTCTGCTTTATACCAGGCAGCATGTTGGACTTTTTACATAATCTTCGGACATTTGTATGTTATCTTAATTAGTCCTTATGACATTAAACCTTATCATCCCTATTTTACAGATCAGGTAAGTAAGTCTCAGATGAGTTGAGGGACTTGTCCATGGTTAACTCTTGGGCTGTCATAGAAGTCATGATGCATTTTTTTCTGTTTTTGTATGCAAAAACGTGTCATGACTTTTCCAATGACCCAGTAGCTGACAAGGGATAGAGTATAGGCCTTTATTACAAGTCTCTTGATTGTAATCCTAATCTTTTTACCCACTATGTTACTGTTCCAAAAGATTAAAAGATGAATACTACCCTTTATTTTTTGATGATAAAAGACCAGACTCTGATCAATCAGTTGCTGACTTAGAAGAAGAGAAATTCCTCTCACGATATCCTCTTCTGAACCTTATTAACTTAAATATCTTTCCTAAATATTTCTATGCCAAACACACAACACACATACACAAACAAATGTGAGTGCACACACACACACACACACACATACACACACACACACACACACACACACACACCATTTAGGCCCATAACATTCCTACTCTTCAAAAGGAATCCAGAAAGAGCTTGGAATCAAGATTGTCAATCTTTTAACCATTTGATCTAATAAAATATAGTAAGTAAAATTTATGGTAATGTGCTTCAGTTAAGTACATGAACAGGTATCTCTCTATGTCATAATTGCTTTGCTAAAAGGTACATATAAATAGATTTTTGGTAAATCTGATGTGATTTTTAAATTCGCTAGCATAACTTCTATGGAAAGTAGTTTTGCAGCATCTTGGTTTATAAATTAAAGGTCCTTTTGTAATTTGTCAATGTACAAATAGGTTTTTTTAAACTATGATGATAGGAAAACTGTAACCATGTATCTAATTAGATGGGTTGATCTTTTCTTATTTCATAAAAAGTACCTCTAACTGAAGGCTTATTGACTAAGAACATTAAGAGATATAAGACTTCTAAGTCTTTATCAAACATGTAACATAAAATGCTTTTAGCTATGTCACCTCCAAATGGTGGTGCAGTGGTATGACATGATGCTGTACAAGGGTAACCCACATTAGGAGGTTCTGGGTTTGTATCTGGAGACCTCTGAGTACACAGGTCATGTGTGAGCCCATGATCTGAGACTGGCTAAGGTTTGGGGTGGATTGTACCAACAGGAACCTACTAGGGTACTTGTATTTCTGTCTCTCTCTGTGTCTCTTTCACTCACAGAAGAAATGAATAAATACACTTTTAAAAATTCCCCTCTAGTTAGAAATATCTATTTTAAGTTCTTAGGTCTCAGTTCCTCATCTAAAAAACTGAACTAAATATTTCTTTCATTAGCTTCTATTTCTATCAAATACTCTTACATGTCCCAGGTTCTCTAAGACAGAGTCTGTGAACATAGAAGTCTAGCATTAAGCTAAAAATGATAGACATTCCCTCTTTCAATATGTAAAAAATGATGAATTCTGATTAGAAAAGAGAAATGATGATATGTAGGTTATTGAAGTCACCTGATTTGTAGAATTTCTATTACTCAGACCTGTATGTCAAGCTGTATATAATTTATTCATTAGAGCCCTCACTGGGGACTTAAACTGGACCCAGAGAAGACAAGGGATCCATGGAAATAGCAGCCATTAAAAGACCATTTCCTTTTGTGATAAAAAACTCTCATCAAATAGGTATAAAAGGAGTAGACCTCAACATAATAAAGGTCACATGTGATAAGCTAGCATCATATTTAATGATAAAAAGCTAAAAGCTTTTCCTCTAAGATTAGGAACAAGACATGGATGCCCACTGTCAGCACTTCTATTCAATATAGTTCTGAAAGTCCTAATCAGGACAATTAGGCAAGAAAAAGTAATAAAATGTATCCTAATCCAAAAGGAAGAGAAAAATGATCTCTGCTTGCATACAACATAATCTCATGCATAGGAAACCATAAAACTTGGCTGAAAAGTTAGTAGAATTAAATTGTAGGATACAAAATCAAAACAAAAATTAGTAATGTTTTATAAATTAACAGCATACCATCCCCACCAAAAAAATTAAAGGGCGAGGAAAAAAAAACGGAAAAGAAGGAGAAAAAGAAGAGAAATTAAGAAAGCAGTTCCATTTATGTTAGCACAAATAAAATCAAATAATCAGGAATAAATTTAACCAAAGAGATGAAATATAGGTACACTACAAACTATAAAACAGTAATGAAAAAAATTTAATGAAAAGACATCCCATGTTAATGGACTATAAAATTAATATTCTTAAAATGTCCATATTTTCCAAAGGAGTCTACAGATTTAATGAAAATTTCAGAGATGTTTTTCAGAAATACATAAAAAAGAAAACCCCTAAAATTTACATGGACCCACAAAAGATCCTGAATAACCAAAGAAATCTTGAACAAAAAGAACAAAGCTGGAGGAATCACACTACCTAATTCAAAGTACACTACCAAGCTATAGCAATCAAGCAGCATGGTATTATCATAAAAACAGATACATAGACCAATGGAACAAGATAGAATCCAGAAATAAATCCACAATTTAAGCCAATTAATATTTAGTGAGGATGCCAATAATATACAATGAGGAAATGATAGTCTTTTCAACAAATAGTGTTAAGAAAACAGGATATCTACATTTAGAAGAATAAAACTTGACTTTTTTTCTTATACCATATACAGAAATCAAATTAAAATGAATCAAAGATTTAAGCATAAAGCCCAAAGCTTTGAAACTACTAGAATAAAACAGAGAAGAAAAACTTCTGTGCATTGGTTATTCTTTTAGAGATCTCAAAGGCAAAAATAAACACACAGGATTGCATCAAGCTAAAAAGTCTCTGTACAGCAAAGCAATCCACAGAGAAAATAATTGCAAACTATAATCTGATCAGGGGTTAATATACAAAATAAATAAAGAATTCAAACAAGCAAGAAACCAAGCCAATTACAAAATGGGCAAAGGACTTGAATAGACATTTCTACACAGACATACTAATGGTCAACAGGTACACAAAAAAATGTTCAATATCACTTATCACCAGGGAAATACAAATTGAAGCCAAAATAAGATATTATCACACATCTTTTAGAATATTTATTACCAAAACAGATTAATTATATGTGTTGACAAAGATGTGGAGAAAAGGGAATGCTTGTATGCTGTAAGCAGAAACGTAAATTAGTACACCATAGAGATCTCTCAAAATTTCAAAATAAAAATAACATATGATATAGCAATCCCATTTCTGGATATATATCCAAAGTGAATGAGATTGTTATCTCTGAGATATTTGAACTCCCATGTTCTTTGAAGCATAATTCACAGTAGGCAAAATATATAAGTAACCTAAGTGTCTACTAATGAGTGAATGAATGTTTCATCCATACATAATTGGAATGCACACACACAGACACACACAGTAGAATACTGTTTTGTCTTTAAACAGAAGGAATTCTTGTCATCTGCAACAACAGGGATGAACCTGGAGGACATTATGCTCAATGAAATAATCTAAGCACAGAAAGACAAATGCATAATACCACTTATATGTGAAACCTGAAAAAGTTGGGCTCAGAGAAGCAGAAAAATAAGACAGTAGTTGCCAAGGTCAAAAGGGTAAAGGAGATGAGGAGATGGTTAAGTAGTACAAAGTTTCAGTCATGCAAGATAAATAAGTTCCGGAGATTTAATGTATGATGTGGTGACTATTATTAGGAATACAAAGTGGGCATAAGACCTGGGTTTTGGGTCTCTGCCTATATCATGACTTGATACCAATATACTGTCCATCTGGGTTCCACCATAGACATTTCTCTTTTTTTAAGAATTAGTATTTATTTTTACTTATTATTATTATCATTTTTTAATTTGCCTTATGGGACATCCACTTGCCAGAGAGAGATAGGAAGAGAGAAAGTGAGAAAGCAAGCCACCAGGTCCAGGACTCGAACAGCAGTCGGCCATGTGAGAGTCCAGCACCTTAACCACCACACCACCTGATGGCCCCATATACATTTTTAATGGGCTTCACTGTGACCTTGCACATAAAGAATTACTTTTAAGAATGTTTGTTGCAATGATAAAAAATAACTAGTGGCCCAGCCAAGGTAGTGCAAGTAGTAGGGCGGTTGCCCCTGCATGACATGGGAGCCACAGGGGAAGCCCAGGTTTTGATCACAGGTCATTTGAGCATACTGGCAATAGTCACATGCACCTATGATCCTGACTGACTGTGAGGAGGATTATCCTGTCCACTTTAACAAGTTGGGCAAGGTGACTCCAGCTACTTGGGAGACTGAGGCAGGAGGATCATGACACAGTGAGACCAGTCTGAAATACACACACCAACACACAAACATCTTACAGAATGAAAGTCAATGGGTGACTAAAAAATCAGCAACAGACACCAATACAGTGCTATTTACCTAACAATGGCCAGTATCCACTGGGCAATAAACGTGTGTTGAACGAATAAAAAAATGTAAAAAAGGCCTTCAGAAAGAAAAAGAAGATACGTTCAAACCATTCTCCTTGAGAAGGTCAGAAAAACTATCACAAAGGAGATGAGGCAGGGCCAACAAGTGGCATGGTGGCTAAGGTGCTGGACTCCTATATGGCGACCACAGTTTGAGGCCCAGATTTTGTGGCTTCCATTTTCACTGTCCCTCTCTCTCTCTCTGGTCAAATTTAAAATAAAATAAATAAAGTAAAAGAAATAAATAAAATAATTATTTAAAAAATATTAAAAGAAGATGAGGCTATTCGCTTTTGGTCTTGAAGGGTAGGTAGAATTTAAATTGGCAAATAAAAAATTGACAAGGTGATGGGGGTCATTGAGAAAGTTAGGACATGTGGGAGGGAAAGAGCCAAACTTCATCCTTTCTTTATGGGAATATCTCAAAATCTGCTTCTTCCCTCTTTTCTTTCCCTTCCCTGCCTCTTCTCCACTTTTTCCCTATTTTTTCTTCTCCTTTTGCTCCTCTTCCTCTCCCTTGTTCTTCCAATTCTTCTCTAGTACTGGCTCTTTTAATTTCTTATTTTCTTTTTTTTTTAGAGAGAGAGAGAGATTTTAGGTATAGGACATGTGCACTCACTGGAGAGACAGAAAGAGGCAGAGAGACAGAAAGTAAGAAATTACCCCCTAAGAAAATGGCCACACCACAATCTTTTCTCAATTCTTCTCTTGGGATCTTGGGCTCGTATGCACACACACCAGGAATGAGTTATAAGCCACCAGATCAGGGACTTGAACCATAATTTACTCCATGGGAGTCCAGCAAGGCTTTTTTCATTTCTAATCAATACATGCCAAAGCCTCTGATTCCTAAAACACCCCTGAAATAAATGAAGTATTCCAGCTACTGGTTTTCACAATCCACCATGACAGGACCTTTACTGGTCTAGCCCACCTACAATATGACCCCAGAATCTATCATCAGTATTTTATGCTCC
Organism: Tupaia tana; assembly: GCA_026018925.1. Taxonomy (NCBI): domain Eukaryota; kingdom Metazoa; phylum Chordata; class Mammalia; order Scandentia; family Tupaiidae; genus Tupaia; species Tupaia tana. Next base: position 8,197,360 of record JAKSZU010000018.1, read on the forward strand.
CAAAGGTTCTCTTGTCCAGTCAAAATGAAAAGCACACCACTACTTGTTCCAGGAAACTTTTTTATTCTTTTCACATTGTTGAGCTCCTCAAAACATGGAGCCCTTGGCTGAGAACATTTCCCTTCACAGGCTGAGGGAACAGGAGAGATAAAGCAAATGCAACCTGATCACTCAAAACCAAGAAACCTTACTGCTTAGTCAGGCCAAACATACCCAACTTGTTCTGCTGAGTGACAGCTTTATCTCTCCAACTAGACTTTGTGTTCCGTAAAGGCAGGGACTGTGTTTTATTCAACTCTGTACTCACAGAATAACTAACTCATGGTTTGAAAGCAGTAAAATATTGTAATAATAAATTAATGAACAATTTACCCCTTAAACAGGCTTGAAAATGGGTCCTACTCAATGGTACTCAGGACAATAAGGTATTGACAGTAGAAGCTTTTGGTATCTGGGAGCCCTAAAGATACATCCTGATTCTAATACTATTGGGTGACTTTGACCTTGACAGGTTGTTAAATTTTAAATGTCAATTGTCTCATTCATATAGTAGAAATATCAGAACCTACTTCTCAAGGTCAGATGAGGATTAAGTGAATATAGTTAAAAATGCCAAGGGTAGTACCTACCATATATCAAACGTTCAGTATGTATTGCCCACAGTAAGTTGGCCTTGACTTAAATCTATACAGTGTAATACAGCAATACCCTTATTAAGAGTCATTCCCCTTGTCCAGTTTTACAAAGACACCAAAGACCAAGGTGACTTGAGATGACAGACCCAGCAGAAGGGGGAGCCTCACATGAAGACACTGAGACCTTTCAGAAGAGCAGAGGTACAGGGGAAGGTACAGTACATGGAGATGAGATCTGGAAAAATAAGAAAATTAGGCCCCGCTAAAATTACCTTTACCCAGCATTAATCACAATGGATACAGCATGAGGTCTATTTTTATACCAGCATTAGAGGTCAAAGCCAGTGAAGATTTTGAATTTTTTTCCTCCTTCTCAAATTACTCAGGACTCAAAGTGGAAAAGATGACCTGTTGGTTTGCTGACTGGATATTTTAGGCAAAGTCACAAGGTACTGACTTTTCTCTCCCCAGGACAGAATAAGGTGATGCTTTGTCAACCACCTGGCCAATTTTCTTCCTGTCGACAGTCGATCCTAGTGATATGGTCAGCAAAGTAGGCTGGGGCTCCTCTATGATCTACTTTGGCTCCTGGATTTCCCATACAGGCTGTCTCCATTGATCAGATATAATCGAATAATGGCTGGAATTCTGCTTCTCGATGGGCCCTATAGGCCATTTCTTTATGACATGACCAAATTGGACATAGCGCATTCAATTTGTTTTAATGGCCAACACAGATGCAATTAAGCGGATTGACTGTGCAGCAGTCCAAATTGTCCATTAAGAAGGTGGCCAAAATAACTGGACCAAACGTACATACCCCCCCCCCCCACCCACTTATTTTAGGATGTCTAGACTTGGCCGTGCCTTTAATTTTCTTAAAACCTCTGCTAACTAGTTCTCTTTAATGTTTATGTTACAGCTCTCGTACATAAAACAAAGCAGGTTTAGAAAATAAAGAGGGATTTCTTGGGACTATCCTGAACTTTCCGATCTACGTGAGGTAATAGGAGGTAAGCACCTCATTTGTACTCTGAAGATTTACAAGGATATGAGAAATTAAATGCATTGGTACAGATTGCTACTAATACCTGTTTTATGGGGAGGGATTTATCTTCCCACGTTAGTGGAATCCAAGGTTGCGATCTGTCTCCATAACATGTACTTGCATTTGAACAATTGACAATTGACTTCATCTGTTCCTACTTTACTAATTTAACCTGCAAAAGATAAGTACTCTTGTAGGAATTATAAAGCTGAAAAAGATACTCATTATATTATTGAATACAATTGATTCTCGAGTACCTGTGTATGGTTAGATACATGCATTTGTTTTCTTCACGCAACTACTAGAAATTGTCTAGTAGGCTATCTTGTTTATTGGGTAGGGGTAGATTACGTCCGCTAAGATGTTTTCAACTAGAGGTTTAGCAATACAAGAACAGTTATTGCCAACATGGTGAATGAAATCAACCTGAGCGATCCTCAGTTTTCATGTTGAGTCTATTCTAAGTTCCTGTTTTCTATTTCAATGGATGATTTTCCTTTATGTTTTTGTCATCAATAGTCATTTGCCAATGTCAAACAAATAGCAAATAAATACATCTGAACTCCTTTTGAAGCAATGCACTTCTCCCACCATTTGTCAAAGTGAATCATATCTTAAAGGGGCATCATAGCTTTAAACTTCCAAAACACAAAGCACACTGTACTATAGCTTCATATCATTCTCCTGGGCCCCTTCTAAGTAAGGCCTGGTTATCACCACTTCACTGGTGATAGATAAACTGACATGGTTGTTAGTGGCAGGCCAAAGAACCAGGGCTGCTGGCTCAGAGTGTGGGTGTCTAGCAGGGAAGCTGCATGCAGGAAGGTCAGGAACGACCTGCAGTCACACTGACTCTCTATGCCAGAGTACCTCATTGCCTTCAAGGAAGACAGGTTATCTCATCCACCCCATTCCCAGTGTCTCAATGCCCCTGAGCCTAGGCAACTTTCTTAGAGGCAATATGGTATCATGCCTAAAAGTGAAATGTCTGAATTTCAACTCAGTCTTCACCATTCACTAGTCATATTTCAACTTCTCCTTTTCCTGAAATATAAACTAAAGATAATGATAGTATCTACCTCATGGATTGTTTTACGTTGTCTCTTGTTTCCAAGACCATACAGATTGCACCACAATGACTACCTAGTATTCAGTTACTATATGTTGAATGAATAAATGAGGAATAAACAAGATGAAAATGTCAAGTGCCCGGGATATACTAATAAGTAGTCAATAAATGTTCAGTATCAGAACAGTATTGGTAATATTTTACAACAGACAAATGTATCCTTAGTTTTTCCATCTTTAAAATGGGTTAAACACAATTTCTCTCTTAGCGTTGTTACAGCTATTTTTTTTTAAAATGTGTTCAAGGTGCTTGATATGGTATTTACTCTTGGTGTCACTGTGATATTATTATTGTTATTTTAGAGCTTTGAAACCCCTCCAAGACTTTGCATAACTGAAGAAAACAGAAAAGACTGTTAATACTCTCAGGTGCTGACCATATGTTGGATGTTTCATGTACTACATAACTAGCCTATGAAGAAAATATGCATGTTCCTATTTTATGGATCACGGAAAGTAAGGTTCAGATCTGTGCAAGATCATGGCCGGTGGGACTTGCGTACTGTTCTGCTTTTCTCTGAAGTTTTTTATTTTATTTTATTTTATTTTTTTTTACTACATGTTACCTCAACTAACTAGTTGCTAATACCTTCCACCAACTTTAGAGCATATCATTCTCTAGGGACGCATTCAACAGGGAGCTCTGAAGGTGGAGGACTGTGAAAGCACTCTTCTTGCTGTCTCCCATCAGGCTGAGGCTAAGACAAGGACCTGTACAGACGCCTGGCATATAGCAGTTCAGGAAGCAACTACTGAGTAGCAAATGAACCCCTCCTCGAACAGAGAGAAGGTCAGAGATCCAGTGTTCTCAGAATCACCTCACCTGCTCTGACGCCCAGGAAAAACTTCAGATACTCAATGAGAATTCAACCACTATGGACCTTTGTCATAAGATCATTACCATTAACACCTTTTAGAGTATATCTTTTTTTAAAGAATTATTTACTTACTTTTATTTATTCATTAATTTATTTTCATTTGACCAGAGAAAGACACAGAGAGAGAGACAGGGAAAGTGAGGAAGCAAGCCACCAGGTGTCTGGGACTCAAACTGTGGTTGGCCATGTGTGAATGTCCAGCACCTTAACCACCACACCACCTGCTGGCCCCTAGAGTATATCTATATCTATCTATCTATCTATCTATCTATCTATCTATCTATCTATATACATTTGGGTTTGGGTAACTGGGGAGAGATAGAGAAAGGGAAGGTAAGAAGTCACTCCCTTGGGGTGATACAATCCCTTCTCTCCCATTCCCTTCTTGGGATTTTGGATACACTAGTATATGCATCCAGCATGATTTTCAAGTCACCATGTCTGGGACTGAAACCGCAGTTCCCCTTGTGGGAACCTAGCACCCTAACCACCATGCCATGTGCTGACCCTAACCATATTTTGTCTCTAAATTTAGAGGAAAAGGTTAGTTTCATGGCCCTAAAATAATATTTGAGTACTAAAATAAATTTGTGGAGACATACAGTTGTATAAAAAAAATTGAAATTAAATAAATAAATAAATAAATTGTGCAGGAAAATGGAATTAAAGTACACATTTACTTTGGGGCATAGGGTTTTTTTTAATTTTTAAAAATTTTGTCATTAGGGCATGTACACTTGACAGAGAGATGATGGGAGTTGGGTGAGAAAGCACCCCCAGTGGTTGGGCCATTCCGCAATTCCTTCTTTTCCTTTCTCCTTTTAGGATTTTGGACACTATGCACACCTGGCATGTTTTTCAAGTCACTAGATTCAGAACTCGAACCACACAGTCCACCGTGTAAGATCCAGCCACCACAACCACCACACCAACAGCAGGCCCAGTTTTTCATGGTATGTATTTTCCATAAACTTTGTGAAGGCCCTTCACACTTGCCCTTCTGCCCTACCATTCAGCTCTCCCACAGCCCATTCAACAGGTCCCCAGTCATCCTCAAGTATAATCTTCGGCAAATTTAATAACACCTGTGAAATGTGAACCACCTCATCAAACCTTTCCTTTTCTTATGCTGACACAATTAGCCAGATGATGAAGCTTTTTAAAATGAAAGAAAACACTAAAAAATATTGATTTTCTACACAGCCATAATGTTAAATGTATCATTCCAAACTGAAGCGAGGACCAATTTAGAAGAGATGCATAAATCTAAAACTATCTGAGAGCAATGACATTTTTCTTAAAAAGCCTAACAAAAAAATTATATATATGTGAAAGCTTGTCTGTCATTAAATTACTCCGTTTGGATTTCCACTAATAAAATATAAGAACTTGTTACTATATTAGGCAAGTCACTCCCATTATTAATTTGTTAGATAAATGGCTTCTATATCTTGGAACTTTAAATGAAATGGAATTCACTAATCCTAATTGCTTTGCCTTCTACTGGAATTTTTTCCCATTAGTTCAGCATGTTTTTTTTTTTTTTTTTCCTTTCTCTCTTTTCCACTTGAAGAGAAGAGCCCTCTTCAACTTAAAGCCTTAGGGTATACTTCATGGGTTTATTAATTATCAGGTATTCATTCAGAGGGGTTAATTAAGCAATAACTTTCTGTTGACTGCAGTATACAAAGAATAAAAGGCTTGACTTCTCCTGCTGATCAAGCACCGAGTGGCCGTTCCTTCATGTTCCTCCTGCAGTTTGCTGAAATAAAAATCTTTGTCCAGTTCCGGTCTTAGGTTGCAAGGCCACTGAGAAGGCCAGTTAAAACCAGTTTGCATATACAACTCAAAAGTACCATGAGATCATCCAAAAAAAAAGGGACTCTTGCTTCTTAGAATCTTTCAGGGGAAATTTTGTGTCTAGAATCTTCTCTAAAAATCACCTTCTTTCTTTTTAGCCCACAGCTTAAACATGTACATTTTTCTTCCTTTCAGGCAGTTGCTCATGATGACTTCCTTTTGCTTTGGTCTTTAAAAGTTCCTGGAAGGGCCGGCAGGTGGTGCAATGGTTAAGAGTGCCAGATTTCCACATGGCCAACTACAGTTTGAGTCCAAGATTTGGTGACTTGGCTTGCTTTCTCACTTTCCCTCTCTCTCTCACTCTGTCACTCTCTGGTCAAATAAAAATAAACAAAGAATACAATTCAATAAAATAATTCTTAAGAAAAGAAAAAGTCCCTAAAATTCTTTAGATGAGAAGGTGAAGAATGCTTTTCTTTTCTCCAAAGTGATTTTGACAGAATTAAAATAAATCAACACAACAACTCCACAAACTGGACAAAGATGAATGTAGTTTGCAAGCCGATCTTGGAATATGTATTGATGATTTTGATTTCAGGGCATCTCCTCAACTGCATGCTCAATGTTTGCAGTTCCCTCAGATCAAACTATGATAGAAATATATCATAATTGCAGGAATGGTGGATTATTTGGCAGGTTGACCAACAGCAAGAGAAGAAAAAAGATCAGTATTCTCTAGCAAGGACATTAATTCAGCTTTTTGGAGGGAATAAAACAAAGTAATTTTTTTAACATTGTATGTTTCCATTTAATATATACTGACTGTCTGCACTCTATGGCAGAAACTGAAAGATTAGATTATATAGAGGCAGGGAAAATGGTAATGGATACTGGAGACAGGGTGGGAAGAGGGTGGGAGATGGAGGAGAGTGAGAGGAAAAGAATCAAGAAGAAAAATAGAGAGGCAAAACGAAGTAACTTTAAAGACAGGGTTTTGGAATGTTCTAGGACTCCCATCTGAGAAGAGAAGGAAGAAAGGAGAACTCATGAAAAACCTATTCAACAGGGGCTTCCAATTCCACAGCTAATCTTACCTGAAAATTAGCTGCCAAGAGCAGAAAACACAAAACTGCAACCCTGGGTCCCCAGTCCCATCTTCTCCTACACTCTTCATCTTTCAGAATAGCTCAAACAAGGTGCTATCTTACCTGGGAGGACGTATCGCATATAGGGTAGAGTTCACCACATGGGGTAGACATAATCTGCACAACGATTTGAACCATGGCTCTGAGATTTACTAGCTCAGTGAACTCAGATTAGTTATTAAGCTCAGCAAGCCTCATACACACACTCTCACTTGATCCATGCAACTATCCAATAACATAGATATTTTTTCTAATCTTCGTGTGACAATGAGGAGATGGAAGAATGCAGAAGTTAAACAGATTATCCAAAGCTGCTCAGCTATCTGAGGTTGAAATTAGATTGAATAAAATGTGTACAAAATCTTTGGCACAGGATGGGTTGCATTAAGTGTCAGTGGTTGCTATCATTAATGCATCATCCATGCCAAACTCGCCATCTTTTCTTTAACTAAATACTTTCTAACATAAATAGGTATCTCCACGATGACTTTTTTCCCCTTAAAAGGTAATGTAAATAAATCTAAGTTTTCTTGCTGAGAATACTGTTCTTGCAATGCACACATACACTTCCTCACAAGTCTTTGTGCTTTATAAATTTTTCAGAATATCAAACACATAGAAACCCCATTCTCTGTGTATAGAGATGCATACACAGAGGACTGCATGAAACTATTGCAATACACACTCCTGAGAAAGGACATCATTGTACTCAGATTGGAGAACAAAAATACACATGCCATTGTGACTCTATTCCCCAAAGTACAGTATGAAAAGACTGGAACTGTAGTTGTACAGTGAAAATCCTGAGAAACAATATTTCAGCCAGATGATTGAGGTCAACACCAACAATAGTAAATCATGCTGATAGTATATGTCTTTAAGATTGCTCTGATAAGAATAGAATTTTACCTGTGTGGTCTTCCTCCCAATAGCCCATAAATGCAATATAATACTAAGAAAATCACTGGAAAAAATCCAACAGAGGGACATCCTATAAAATAACTGACCAGTCCTCCTCAAAACTATTATTGTCATCAAAAATAAGGAAAGTTTGGTAATCTGCCACAAACAGCAGGAGCCTAAGGAGACAAGACACTTAGATGTCATGCGGTATCCTGGATGAGATCCTGGGACAGAAAAAGAACATTAGGTTAAAAAGAAAATTAAAAAAAACTATGAGAATGTGAATGAATCACAGATTTTAGTTAAAAATAATGTATTGTTAGTAGTTTATTGATGGTAATAAAGTCACCAGACTAACACAACATATTCATAAGGAAAACTATGTAGGGAGCAGAAGAGAGGTGACATATGACCTCCATACTAGCTGCTCTATTTTTATGTAAGTCTAAAACTATTCTTAAAGTCTATCAATAAAAATTATGAAAATGTTGAAGTAAATTTCTATAATGCATTAACACACAGAAGCACGCTTTACTAACTACATGGCCAGCTCCCGCCACCAGGCTAAGGTGAAGGGGGATCCAGGCATTAAGATGAGTGCTCAGGAGGATAGTTTTTAGAGCAATTCTGGGCCTTTTCTGAAGAAGGGGTTCCTGTTAGGGTGACAGCAGGGGCTCAGGCACTCCATGACTGCTAGAGTCAATGTTTTCTCAAAGTCTGTGTCCTTCAGTCATCCCTCCCACTCCTAACCGGGTTGGAGAGGCTGAGAAAAGGGGCTTAACTTATTTATACATTGGAATACCCTAAAATACTTATTAAGTAGTAATATTAATATTATTAAGCCTGTGCCAGGCTTTTTATTTAGAATAAGTGCCTGCCTTCAAGAAGTTTACAATCTTCCCTGAAGAAGAACAGGGAAGTAAACTTTCTACAAGGTGACACCAAAGTTCTTATCTATATGAAACACCAACAGAATGATCTGTAAATGGTAGAAGGGGGGCTCCATAAATCCACATGAGAACTAAGAGAAAGGGTGTAGGCAGCTGATGCTCATATGAGGTTGGATTGATATACAGAACGGAGGTCCCTCTGATACCCCACAGCCCTCTTGCCTTATCTCAGACCTTCTGAGGGAAAAAGCAAACCTAACTTCAGCATCAAGAGAACAAAAGAGAAGCAGTTGTGACCCAGAGACTATAAATGTTTTTCTTAAGCAACCACAAGGGACAGGCACTTTGGTGAGCGCACGTACCAGATGGCTGGGGCTTGTCAGCTGCTTCCAATCAAATCTTGCACCACTGAGCTGGTGCATCCCACACACTCAGCAAGATTCTGCTGAGCAACAGAAAAAAAAACACACCCTTATTTGCTTTATACCTAGAAAGTGTGCTCTTGGGGTTTGGAAGGCAGAATCCAAAACCAACAAGAAAGTATCAGGAGAAGGTAATGGAAAACTGAAGACAGCACCCTGTCCGGGGCCATGTGTTTTGTTTTAAGTTTATGGTGTTGGAGTAAAGGCAAGGAGAGGAACCAGTTCTACAAGTCCTTGTGGGTAGAGACAGGCAGGAAATGGGTGGAAGGGACGATGGGTGGAGCTGGTGGGGAGAGATGAATGAGAATGAGAGAGCAAAAAAGAAATGAGGACAATCCAAGATATTTGCAAAGATCACAAGGTGCTACAATTTAATTGAATTTATTATGATTCATATTATTTTAAAAGTTAGAACTTTTCTACTTAATTTTAGATATGGGGGAAAAGACCATTCATTCATGTAATATAAATGTCATATATATGAATTTACATGTAAAATATGCATATTCATGTGTGTATATAACTGTGTAAGACTTTGCAGAACATACATACTATAATGGAAATTTAAAAATAAATCATTTCGTACCCTTTCAAAACATAAATGAATTCTTTTTTTTTTAAGTTTATTTATTTCTTCTATGAGCAAGAGAGACACACAGAGAGGGAGACAGACTATCAAGGAGACAGCATCTCAACAGGGTCTTAATGCTGCACCCATGTTCAGCTTCAGCCAGCTCTGGATCATCAGCACGTGGGAGTTCTATGGACCTCTGGGGCGCTTCGGTAACAAACCTGGAACCCTCCCATGTGGTCAGCCTCTCAGAGTGTTGTGTTTTGCTGCTGAGCCACCATCTGGCCCCTCGAATGGTTTCCTTTGACAGAAGTAACTGTTGGAACAACTGTTTCTCAGGGAGAGTGCACGTGGGGTTGGGGTTGGGATGGGTGCAGTGAGGAATGAGATAATTCTTTTTTTAATATGGTTTTATATGATGCTGCTTGGTTTTAACACCTCCCTATAAAAATATTGCTCCTGAATTTAACCTGAACCCCTAAACAGTACATTGGGTTTTGGACAGCAGAATGAAAAAAAAAAAAATTCTAGGAGAGACAAGTGGGCATTAGAAATGCCCTCTTTAACAAACTCTCCCTCTGAATCTGAATAATGAGTTTTTCAGCTTCTTCCTAGAAACAGCATTTTTGAAAATGCACTGGAGAAATGCTTGCTGACTGGGACACCCCCAAATAGTGCATAAAATCTAATGAACCGGGAATTGCAAAAACACCCAAGTTTGCTGGAGACATTGAGTGTCACAAAAGTCTGCACACCTAGCTACAGACCTGTTCACACCTGCTTATCATTCCAAGATACAGAGCCGGCATATTTGTTCCCAGTAGACACTTACGCAGAAGGAAAGACAAAAGCTTACTGTCGCACATTTTAGACAGCAGGTATAAGGGATCTAACCAAAGCTCAATAAAATGTTTAGTTTTTGTCTCATTCTCCTTTCCCCATAGCAAATCACGTAAACAGGAAATGGAAGCCCAGGAATTCTCTTAAATACAAAGAAAAATGACCACTTAGTACCTCCTGCTATCCAATGCCTCTTTCCAATCCTGAGATAAAAACCTTCCAACATTCAATGTGCACATCTATACACTGGGACAAAATAATAGTTTACAGAACAGTGAGAGGCTGAGAGAGAGTCTTGCAAGACATCTGATGGCACTTGGGTTATCTCTGTGTGTGAGTTCCTCTTCCTTGTCCTCTCTCCCAGTCCTCCCCTTTCCTGTCCTCTTTGTAGGCTGCACAAGCCTGATCTAGTGACACTATCCTTTCCATAAAACATAGTTTGGCAGCCTGGGAAACTGTTAATGTTGCATAATGGTGATGGAGAAAATTAAATCGTATTCATCTGAAATAAAACCCAAAGCTCAGAAATTATCTGGCAAAGAGAAACCTGATCAAAAAAAGTGCTTCTAATTTTTCACATTTCCCTCATATACAAGCAGCACCAAAAAGGATTTGAGTGCTGGATTTGGTGAGGTTGGAAGTGCCCTACTGGTGTAACAAAAGTATAAATGCTGAGCCTTCCGGGAAAGAGGAGAAACAAAGGGAAGAAGGAAAGTACTGCTCTTTCCTAGGGTTGGGATGGAATGCTGCCTGCTGATCCAGTCAGCTTCTCCTTGCCCAGAGGTGACTGAAATTTCTGTATTCTTGCAGCTAATGGTTAATGGTTAGAAATCCAGCCATGAACTGTGGTCAGCAAGCTATAATTTTCCCTCAAAGATGGGCCCGTTGTGTAGAGATTTTGTTTGTTTGTTTATTTGTTTTAACTCTGATGAGTCACTAAAAATATCATGGAGCTCATTATTGACAAGGGTAGCTAAGTGTTTCCAAATCAGGATTTCAATGGATTTTGCTGCCATTACATGTGAGCTTTCTCTGAGAAACAATAAAAATGGTGAAAAAGGCCAAGATGCAAATATACTATTCTGTTTATTTTATTCAGTCAAGACTTCTTCCAGTCATTTAAGCCAGCCAAAAGCATTTAAAATATTACAGGGTCTCAATGTATCCACATTATTATTCATCACTGGGTTCCAATCCTCTTTACTAAAGTGTTCCATAGTATAACAGATGACCAATAAATATGAAATATTAGATAAAAGACTGACTGCATAAAGGAATGAAAGAATTAATGGTAGTTGGTTTCAGGGTTCTAGTTCTCTCATTTTCTGTTCAAACTACCACTCAAAACTCTATTTCCTAGAAAATGTGGGAGTTATACTAGGTGAGCCTGGTTTTAGGAGACCTCTAAGCTGACTCTGGTTTCTCTCCCACATTATCTTCTTAAATAATCTGTCAGAGTACTCACTCCTTTACCCCTACAGACTACATGTAAGTGTTTCCAAATCTTCCTGACCATGACAAACACCTGGAATGCTTAGCAAACACACCGCTTCCCAAGTCCTGTCTATGGATCTCAACTTCAATTGCACATTAGATTTAACTGGGGAGCTCTTAAAACTCCTGATGACCAAGCTTTCTCCCAGACCAATTCCATCAGAAATGTGGGGTATGGGATCCAAGCATCAGTAGTTTTAAGGTTCCCCAGGTGGTTCTCGGGTTCAGCCAAGTCTGAGTACCACTGTAGAGGTTATGATTCAGTGGGTCTGCTCTGGGACCCTAAAGAAGGTATGTGTGACAAAGTGACTCTTATCATCATGGAGCGATTTTGGAAATCCTGGGCTATAGGCCAAGTGCAAGATGAAACACTGTTTCTGAAAGGCAGGTAAATTTCTCATGAGACTGGTCAAATTCACTCTCCGTAGGGGTTTACCAGTGCAACAGCAGAACCCATCACATTTGACCAATCACGTTTTCTCACCTAGAATATTGGAAGGGAAGACACTGGGTGGCGGATGGTGGCATTCTTTGTAAGAACATGTAAAAACATGCATAGTGCTTTCATAATTAGCATTTTTCAGAATATGCACTTTCGGGGGGACAGAAGGTAGTGTAGTGTTTGTGGCGTTGGACTTCCACATGGCTGACCATGGTTTGAGTCCTGGAGCAGGCATCTTGAAAACTCACACCAGGCTCATGAACATGCATGCCCAAAATCCCAAGAGAAAAATGGGAAAAAAAGGGATTACAGTGTGGCTATCCCCCAAGGGGAGTGATTTCTCATGTTCTCTCTGTCTCTCTCTGTGTCTCTGGTGAGCACATGCACCTATGGCAAAAAAATCTCTCTAAAAAAATAAATAAATAAAACATAAAAAAAACGAATTTGCACTTTTTGAGGAGTCCTTATACATTTACTTTGAGTTGGGCTCCATTCACATACTACATTGTATTTGAGATACATCCATGTTATTTCATGCATCTAAAATATGTTTCTTTTTATTGCTGAGTTGTACGTATTTCATTGAGACATCATAAGTTTATCTATACACCAGTGTGATGACACTTAGGTAGTTTCCATTTTCTGGAAGTTACAAATAAATGTACTATAGAGATTTGTATTCAGGTTTTTGTGTGAAAGCATATTTCATCCTACTTGGGTAAACATTCAGAAAGAAAATTACTGGGTCCTATGTAACTAAATATTTAATTTTATAAGAAAACGCCAAATTACTTCCCAAAATGGCTAACATTACCATTTTGTATTCCCATCAGCAATGGATGAGAATGCCAGTCATTCTCATTCTTATCAGCATTTGGAATTGCCAATTTGATTTTTGTTTTGCTTTGTTTTTAGTTTCCTATAGGGTGAGTGTACTCACCAGAGGGGGGAGAAAGAGAGAGAAAGTGAGAAATCACCCCCCCACCCCAGTAGATGGCCATGCCACAATCCCTTCTTCTCCATTCTTCTCTCAGGATTTTGGGCACACACGTACATGTGCCCAGTATAATTTTCAAGCCATTGGGTTGGTCATGTGGGATCCAGCCACTTTAACTTCCACATCATCTGCTGGCCTTATCCAGTTTGATTTCTAAAACTTATTTCATTGGGTTTTTAATTGAATTTCCCAAATGACTAATGATGTTAATCATATTTTCATGTCCTTATTTATCATCTCCACATCTTCCTTGATGAAATGTATATTCAAATTTTTTTCCATTTTTATTATTTTGTTTTCTTATTATTGAGTTTTGAGGATCCTTTATAAACCCTTAACAGCAATCCTTCATCAGATAAGTGTTTTGCAAATATTCTCTCACAATTTGTGGCTGACTTATTTGTTTCAGATACAGTATCTTTTGAAGGACACACGTTTGTAATTTTTATGACATCCAATTTATTAATTTTTAAAAAGTGGATGGTGCTTGTTGTTTTGTATCTAAGAAATCTGCCCAACCTAAGATTTTCTCTAGTCTTTCTGGAGAAATGTCTACGTTTAAATTTTACACATAGGTCTAGGATCCATTTTGATCTCATTTTTTAATATTGTGCAGGTATGGATCAATATTTATTTTGTATAGGAATTGATGTCTAATTATTCTACATGATTTGTTGAAAAGATTATCTTCACTGTTGAATGATTATATATATATATATACATATATATATATATATATATATATGTATATATATATATATATCTCGTTAGTAGTTGCCCTAGGGTTTAAAACAGCCCTTTTTAATTTATTGCAGCCAGCTACACATAACATTTTAACCCTGCATGCAAAACAGTGAAAGAATCTTACCACAGTAAAATTCCACTTCTTCTTCTAGATAAGCCCTGTGTTCTTGGGTCTCAAGAGCAGGCCTTTCTGGGTAATGCCACTCCTCTTTCTCATGGCAGCACAACTCTGCCTTTGGATCCATAGTGAGTCTTGTGTGGGAGTAGTTTTCATTTCTCCTCTGAAGCTATAGAAAATACTCTTGGTACTGGTGTAGGATACAGATTTCATAACTCTTATTGCCTTCCCTAGGTAGAGAAAGAGTTTATCTTTCACCCCTTGCTGCCAAGTCTTTTTTTTTTTAATTCATTTACTTTTATTTTTAAAGAATCATTTATTTGTTATTATTTTTTAATTTGACCAGACAGAGACAGAGAGAGAGAGAAAGGGAAAGTGAGAAAGCAAGTAACCAGGTCCAGGACTTGAACCACAGTAGGCCATGTGGGAATCCAGTATCTTTAACCACCATGCTACCTGCTGGCCCCAGCTGCCAAGTCTTAATGGATCCCCCCAAGTCTTCTGGACTCTCTGAGAAGCTTAAGGATGTTGTTCCATAGGAAAAAGGTCTATATTGAATTCTTGCCTTCCCACCAGGCAACTGCTCCCCTCCTTCAGCCCTGCACCACAAAGGGAGGCTCTCTCTGCTCTCTCACTCACCCTCAGTCTACTTTGTGAGCATCTGGTCAAGGTTCATGTGGAAAACTCAGGAGTGAGAGAGAGCTTTCACTGTGTTTTTGCCTACCAGAGGATTCATACTCTTGTTAAAAATTTAAGGATGGCTCTTGGTACCACTTCTTCCTGAGGCCTGTAATAGAGGAATCTGTGTTTCCATCTCATATCTTCTTGGAGAGGCTTGTCTTCACTTGGAAATGAATCTACTGGGTTGCCCTGAAACCCAATCCTCTCATGAACTCAAGAAAAGTTATGACTTTGTAGCTCATCAGGCTTTTTGCTTATTGTTTGGTTAGGAACAATATTCTTTCTGATTTTCTACACCCAATGTGGAAGTAAAGCTCCCTTTTTACAAAAAAATAAAAATAAAAAAAAAAAATAAATTGAGCTTCCAACAAATACTATCTTCTGTCTCATACACACTCGTAGATTATATCAGAGGCTGCTCAATGTCCAGTCAGTCATTCGAACCACTAATTTGATTAAGCCTACCTTTCAGAATGATATCTTCAAATATTGATTGAATAAACCACATGAACTACATATTGATAGACACACAAATCTAATTTTTGATAATGTTCTCTAATACATTTCTAGGCAGCTTGAATTTAATGATTTTGTGTCTTTACTTGGTAAAATAATTTAGTACTTGTGTTCATTTTTTTTAGGATTACCTTAAGAGATGACCACAAAGCAAGTGGCTTAAAACAACAGAAATTTATTCTCTCCCACTTCTAGAGACCAGCAGTCTGAAATCCAGGAGCAGGCAGAGTTGGTTGCTTTTGGAGACTCCTGGGGGAGAATATAATTTAGGGCTCTCTCCTGACTTCTGGTGGTTGGTCACAATCATCGGTGTTCTGTAGCTCCTTGGTACATCACTCGAACCTCTGCCTCCATCTTGGCATCCTCTGTCTGTACATGTTCTCTTCTTCTTTTATAAGAACAACTCTCATTGACTTTAGATCCTAAATTCAGGATCATCTCAGCTTGAGAGACTTAATTACATCTGTCAAGGTCCTTTTTCCAAATAAAGTCATTCTTCCAAGATCTGGGGTTAGGTTATAGACCTATACCTTTCTTTTTCCATTTTTTTTTAAGAGAGAGTTTTTTTTGCTATAGGACACATGTGCTCACCAGAAAGACAGAGAGACAGAAAACAAGAGAATGGTCACACCACAATCCCTTCTCCTCTAACCTCCTCTTGGGATCTTGGGCATGCACACACACATGCCCAGAGTGAGTTTCAAGCTGCCAGGTCTGGGACTTGAACCACAGGCAATTACATGGGAGTCCGGTGATGTAACCATTATGCCATCTGCTGGTCCCAGGACCTAACCTTTCTTGAGGTCCCATAGCATGTCAGCCTATCTTTACCAGGTTACATACCTTGTATGGTTTTATAGTCCTTAGGTTTTAGCTCCCACTGAGTCACGTGCACTCAGTGGGCAGAAGCTGGGGTGAGGGGGGGGCATTGATCATTGTGATGGTTGCCCAGTATTTGCCAGTTTCATTTAGAATCAAAAGGTTTAATCAGTGAAATAATTTGCTGACCATTTTCATTTTTCTGAAATATAAAGCAAATCACTAGACTTACATTTTAGTGGCACTAAGACATTCAGTCACCATCGAATAAACTTTAAGTTGTTCTGCCATTTTGCAGTGAAGGGGCACCTCACCACCATAAAGTCCAGAAAAAAACTGAAACAAAACCGAGTCAAGAGTAATTAATGACCCAAAGCGAGCTTAATGATGACCACAACAATCAACTTCTGTTGGCAGGAACAGACTCATTTCTTTAGTCTATGCTATCATTAAAATGAGCCTCCGTGGAGCCGTAACTATTGGAATGGCTTAATTTTGCTACTTGGGGATTAGAACTGGGGTCATATCTTGGCTAATACGTTTAAAAGATGAGGGATATTAAGCAAGTTACTCCATGACTCCGTGCCTTGCTTCCTCCCATCTGTTAAATGGAAATAAAACTACCTATGTTTTTTCAGTGTTGTCCTGAAGATCTGATTATTTAAGGTGATGTAGGCAAACCAGGGGCAAATACCAAGTACTAATAAATAATGTTAACCTTCCTCTTTGATCCCATATTGTTATCCTTCAAATCAATATCCTCTCCCCCACATAAGCTAATTATATAATACATCATGCTATCTTTCTCTTTATACACAAATAAATGCAAGGAAGGGTTCTGGAATGGAAATCAGGAGAAGTGAATTCTAACCCAAATGTCATCACCACCCAGCTGTGTAACCTGCAGTAACTCAGCTGACTTTTCTAGGCCTTAGTTTCCTTAAGCACCAAATAAAATGCCCTAAAGTCACCAGCCATCTCCTGAGTCCCGTACAACCCCCACAGTACATGATTTGCATCTTGATTGGCAAAGTAAGTGTCAGGGAAACATTCAGACCTTCGTCTCATTTCAGACTTTCACGCCATTCACTGAGATCTCTGCACAGAGAATAAAATCAGCACAATTCAGAGAATAAAAAATGAGGCTTATCTTTGCCAGAAAAAATAGGTACAGATTTGGGGAGGGGGAGGTGACACAGACACAAGAATATGTGGCTTTTTATGGTCTTTGCAGTGGAAAGAGGATTCAGGCCTTGTCCTATCCCAGAGCACCTGGCAGCACCCCAAATTCACTCTCACACCATCCAGTGTTTAGAGCCACTGTGAAACCTCCCAAGTATGTATTTCATAAAAGTAGGCCTGTTCAAATCCCCTGCAATGTCTCCAAGAGAAAGAATAGAGTCAATAATCAGGCTGTGTCTGTGTGTTGTAAATTCCCCAGTCCCCTATTCCCTCTCTGGGCTCTCTCATGCACGTGCGAGTGTGCACACAGGCACACATAAACACAGCCATAAATATATACGCTCCCACTTAATAGACTGGGGTTTCAAATTACAGTTACAGAGTAATAAACCTGACTATCAGCAGGGTGTGTGCAGGACTCAAAGTGTGTGTGTGTGTGTGTGTGTGTGTGTGAGAGAGAGAGAGAGAGAGAGAGAGAGAGAGAGAGAGATGTACAAGCTTCCCCCTTTACTTGAGGTCCTAGAGTCTCAAAACGTAAATTCCTTTGGGATATTTAAATATCTGTCTTTAGAAGGTCAGCTACATAGTTTGCAGGCCCTGTGAGAAATGAAAACATGGGGCTCTTTCTTCAGACCTTAGTAAGCATTTCCAAACAGCAATAGCAGAGCGTGAACCAAGTGTGAGACCTTGTAAGTTCAGGGACCTGTGCATTTTGCTGTCCACACACCAGTGATGCTGGCCTGTCTTGCTAACAAAACAGAGCAAGAGAGTCTGGATGCGATTTTTGCAACATGCACCATCTCTTCAGAGTATATCCTACTGAAATGTGCTTTGTAGAGGTGAGAGGCATGAGGAAACAGGGTATCTCTGGAATTAGCCTGCCTTGGGTTTGAATCCTGCTGCACCTTGTACTCACAGAAGGCTTTGGACACATCCCATCATCACTTTGAACTTCAATGTCCTGTCTATTAAATGGAGCCTAGGCAACCTATTTGCAGGAATTACGAGGATTAAATGCAGTAAGGCATATAAAACTCCGAGGACAAAGCCTGGCACAAATATAATAGGCGTTCGAGCTGCCCTTCCTTCAGGCACAGATCTTGCAGATGTGTTCAAACAAAGACGCACTATATATTAAAAGTGAAGCTACTGTAATTGAGGACCGAGTGAGATTAGGAAACCTGACATACCATTTTTAATCTACCCGTTCTTGAACCGCTTTCACCTTTTTTTTTTTTTTTTTTCTGTAAACTTTTTTTACACTCTTTAATCTCTAATGAGGTTTCATCCTTGAGTGGGAAGAGATGACCTTTTGAAAAGGCCCTCCCTTAGCGTCAGAATTTGGAGACTTTTACCTGTATGAGCCGGGAGCGGAGACAAAACTCGAGGCGAAATGGGGAGGAAAGGGAGAGAAAGAAAGTAAAGTTAGCGCTGGAGTTTGACGAGTCCCTGCTCTGTTTTCTTGGCTGGGGCAGCAAGATTTTTGGCAGGCAAGAGCTTGGAGAGGGGCCGGCGTCTCCGCGGCCCCTATTGGTCCACCCGCCGCAGTTGCTACGTGTATGGACCAATGGCGCGCGAGGGCGTGTGGGCTCCGCCCCTTCTCAGGCAGATTGCGGAACCCTAAGAACTCGCGGAGGCTGCTCCTCTCTCTCTCTGGCTTCTCTTTTTCTTTTTCTTTTCCTTTTTCTTATTTTTCTTTTCCTCTTCCTCTTTTTCCTCTTCCTCTTTTTCTTCTTCTTCTTCTTCCTCTTTCTTTTCTTTTTCTCTTTTTCTTTTTTGAATTATTTTTGTTTTTAAGGCGGGTCTAGGGCTGAGCCTGGGCGCCCCAGGCTGGCGCCTCCCTGGGCCTCGCCTTCCCGGGAGGGGATGGGCTTGTGGAACGGTTCACCTGTCCGACTCCTCCCTTGCCTCCCTGGGCTCCCTTTCCCTCCAGGCCTGGCACCTGCCTGAAGGTATAGGGCGGGGCACGCAGGGTTTTGGGGCTTGTTTTTTTTTGTTGTTTTGTTTTGTTTTGTTCTGTTTTGTTTTCCTGGTGCAAGTATGTGTTTTTATAGCTTAATAACTTTCCACTCCGTGAACTCTCGTGAGAGTGCCTGCTTCTACTCTTGCCTCCCTAACTAGCCTGTCTCAAACTTCCAAACTCAGTCCACTACACCCCACCCTTTATACACACACACACACACACACACACACACGTGCGTGCACACTGGTTCCAGAGCATTGGGACTAACGGACACAGTTTACTTGCGAAGCAGGACCTTGGCTTAGAAAATGAAACTCCCAGGAGGAAAGGAGACATGTACTACCACACGCTTTGGAGTAATAACAAGGCTATTTACAATAATACCGTTTCCCTTGGGCTGACTTTACCAGGCACTCTGCTGAGCAATTGCCACACTTCATCCTCTTTCAGCCTTGTTATATAAATGGGTAAACCGAGGCACAGGGCAGTGACTTTGCTCCAGATGGCAGGAAAGAAACAGAACTCAAACCTCAATCCTCTGGTTCCACTTACTTCTCTGTGTTCTTGCAGAGCTCTGCCTTGTGATCAGGTTCCTAAATCACCCATCCAGAAAATCCCTATGGCCCATGCTACCCCCGGCCCCCTCCAACCCTGGACACAGCCAGGGAGTCTAAGGATGAGCAAGTTTTTCACCCCATGCCCTATTCTGCTCCATTACTAGTTTTCAAAATTTCCCATCGTGGGAATCTTCCTCGAAAATCCAGGAGTTGTAGAAAAGATGTTTGTTCTGTCTGCTTTGAACAAAGTCTTGTCTTCATCCTGCAAGACACATCACCCAAGCTGCTTCCAACCCAGCTAGGCTGGGAACTAGAGTTCAGAGGGGAATAAGACCCTGATCTGTGGCCCGTGGAGGCCAGTTCTCTGGCAAATACTGCCAGTCTGTGGAGGCATTTCTCTAACTGAAGGTACACTCAAGCGCACACTGAGAATCACTACATTCTAATTTTGGGAAGACCTCCCCAGTTTGGCACTTGTGGCAAAGTGTGTGTATTTTTTCCCATAAAGCTTTCCTTTTCTCAAAGCTCCACCTTCCGATTCAGTTTGTTATGGCCGCCCTCAGTCATTCGGCCTGTAAGAGTGTGCCTCTACAGGTGAGGATACCGAGGCGCAGACCCAGGGCGCATCTGGACCATGGTCATATGGTCACACAGTGACACAGTGGGCGTCCCAGCACTGGACACAGATTCCATCACCTCATCTTTGCTCTCTTGTTAGCGTCTCTGCTGTCTGTAAGCTTATGGCTTACAAGTGATCAGCTTAAAACAAGAAATGCTGCTTTTCAAAGCATAGGAACTGGAAATGTCCAAGTAAAAAAATGTAAATTTATTCTATTTTTTGTTTGGAAACTGCTAAGAAGTGGCTCCTCAGCTAGAGCAAGAGTGAATGATGGAGAAGCCTCTGCTGGCATGGGATATCTCTGCCTGGCAGATACCTACCTGTGCCCACCCCCTACTCCCACCCTCACCCCCAGCACTTGCTCTGAGCCTGGTGCTAGAGGAATGCGTGTCTGTACTCAGTCTGCTGTTGCCTAATAGCCTCAGCAAAGAGGCTTTAACCAGCCTTCACTCTGCCCTTCCCAGCAGGAGGTGACTTGGACATACCCACCTCCTACCCTAACACAGAGGAAGCCTAAGGGATGTTTCTCCTTGGATGACTTAAAGGAGATGCATTTGAACTTCCACCCAGGACAGTTTAACTCAGCCTGTGAGAGCCTTTCCAACTCCACCCATCCCCAGAGACTCACTCGGTCCCAGAAAGATAGTACTGTCTCCTTTCCTTAAATCCTTCTAGCTTAAAAAGCCTAGCCAAAACTCTGCTTATAATCTTTTGCCATAAAGTTTATCTTCTAAAACTTTTCTTTAAAACCTATGGAAAATAAAAATTGGGATTGGATTGGAGCAAAGCAGATTATTCTGTTTGTAGAGGCTGATATAATTGCTGGCTGTTTTCCCTAGGATCCCACTGTAGCTCTTTAGGCAGACCTGAATTTTAAAGAATGTTTACAAAGCAGCTTTCTTTCTGAACACTAACCTAAATCCCTCTTGTTGCAACCTCTGCTCCCTCCTGGGCTTTGCCCAGCGCAGTGAAATGCCTAGGTTTGTCACTCCTGCTTTCAGTATCTGTTTGGCCAACATCCTTGCAAGCATCCTTTTCCCCTTCTGCAGATATTCCTGTGAAGTACGCTCTGTCTCTGTGCTCGGCACTGGGATGTGGGGAATGGACACAGACAAGGCTCTGACCCTTATGCTTCCAGTCCAGTAGGAGAAATGCTATTACCTAAACCATCCCAAATCCAAACTTAAACTGTCATCCACAGTACAAGGGAGATACATGTTTGTCTCACAGTGACAGAGTTTAAGAAAGGGAGTTCAAATCACCTACAGCAATAAAAACGGGCCTCATGGAGGAAGAGACCTTTGATATGAAGTCTCATGATGGACAATGAGGGTGGATAAGAAGAAGAGCCAATTGGGCAAATGTCCTCATCTGGGCCTGGCATGCACACGTGCTCTGAGAGCAGTTACCAGCGTCTGCTCAGCCCAATTCACTTTCCATGGATGGGAACTTACTTTTTATTGGGACTGGTGAAAGTTAGCATCTCTGAGAACATTGGTCCTTCTCCTGAGATGAGAAATTGGGACCATATGTTTCGGCTTGGTCTTGCTAGGTGGGTGCACAGCTCACCAAAGGGATAAAATCAACACATTTTTCACTGCTTCCATAGTCAGGGAGTGGGAACATTGGAGTCCTACCGATTTTGCCTTGGCTCAGGGTAGCTTATATTATTAAGAAATGTTCAACTTTCAGTGCCCCTGAACTGAAAGAGTTCAAATTCAAACACAACAAAGATTTATTAAGTGCTGACTAGGAACCTGGTATTTTCTAACTTACTCCTTGGAACCCTTCCAACAAGGCTGGAAGATAGGACTTTTCAACCCCTTTTCACAGATGAGAAAAGCAAGGCCCAGAAAACTCCTGGACCCTGATTCCAAGTATACGTCTGAATACACAATAGAATGAAATATTTTTTGACAGCTCACAGAATGAATGTTTTATGTCACAGGCTCACAAAATGTCGGGTTTGGACAGCATTTCAGAGCATTTCGTTTTTTAAATTCTTGGCCAGTGTTTGATCTGTAACACCCTTGACATGTCCAGCCTCAATGGGGCTCTCTCTTCTACTAGGGAGTTCATGGCCTTTTTGATGAGGCCAATTTGAAGTTCAGATCTTTGTTCAAAAATGCTTCCAGCCTCAAGACTTCCACTTGGCCAAAACAGAAAATTCTGTCTTTTTAGGAAAGATATGGATTAAATGTTTAAACAAAATTGGTGAGCATAGCAGAAAGAGATGTACTAACAGCAAAGCTCGTGATTTGGTGATGATGCCAATCCTGCCAATGAAAGAAGAGCCAGAATACCTTCATAAATGTCGTAATCTAAATTTTTAAGAATCCGGGGACGACACTCATCTCCTGATGCTTCTACAGTCTGTCCTCTTCTTAGGAGCGGAATGATAACCTTAATTGAGTCGACTATTCTCCCAAAGGTCTCCCAATGAAACCCCTTCTAGACTTAATACCGTTGAAGTGCTGCTCTGCATCTTGAAAGGCTTTTGTTCGTGGGCTGGTGGTGAAGGATCATGGAGTTGATGTTTTCAGAGCTGGTGGTGACCACCCTGCTAGCTTCCTGACTCCACATTGCTTCTCCAGGGGGGCACCTCCTTGACAGACATCCATTAGCCTGCACTTATCCCATGTCTCAGTTACTGCAGCCCCTGACACATGCCTGGCAGAGCCTTGACTAATTCTTCCAGCTGTCCATCCATCCAGTCAATCTTTACTGAGCTCCTACTATGCATGACGCTGTGAGGATGATGAGAACAAAGCAGCCCCTGCTTTCTCAACACTCACAGTTCAGTGGAGAGAAAAAGACAATATTTAAATGGCCAGCAATCAAATGCAAATGTCAAATCTCAATGATTATGCATGATTAGATTTTTCCCTGTCACCATTTTCCCTTTCCTCTGGCTCCTGAGAATGGGAGACAGGGAAGCACACATTACTCTCAATCAGTTGCTAATACCGTTGACATTTAATTGCCTTCCCTATTAATTTCCCTCAAGAACCTATCATGGCTTGAGGTGACTATGTGCGGACCTGTTGACCATTTCATGACCTGCCTTTGCTCCACTAGAATAAATGCTCTGCAAGAGAAGAAAATTTCTCAGGCTGCACACTCCTGAACTTTATTACCTACCAGAGTCCACAGAACCAGGTAGGACCACCGAGATATTTGTTGAACCACAGAATGACTTTTTCTTCAAGCTTGATTAGGGCAGGATTGCTGGAAGAACCCTGACACCAAGGCAAGTGGGAGTGGCAGCAGGTGGTTTTGCCCAACTATACCCATTGGAAATGTCCCTCTGTTATTTCATGTTATTATTGAGAGAGCTCCAGTCTACTTCTTGAAAATCATTTGGGAATTTGGAAAGAAGAGTCTTTGATTAACAATTAAATCCAAGTCCAAGGATAATGTTTTGATTTTGCAGAAATCTCTCTTTCCAGAAGTAGGTGCTCAGCCTAAAACCCACATACTTAGTAGTTGGCTATGGAAGCACATGAAGAATCTCTCACCTTAATGAAGGAAGGAAGAAATAATAATAAAAAAATTAATCCCCAGGAGGCTTCATAGGAACAACAACCAAAAAAAAAAAAAAAAAAGAGAAATGAGAAATGAGATGCTGGCATTATCCAGAGCTAATAATATTTTCCTTTTTAAAAATAATCATTATGTTTGTGCTTGCAGCATGCTTTGTAATCACTTCTGGCCATTCTTCTCTACATCAGCATAGTATTTTATCCATTTTGAAGAAGATGCTCTTGCGGTCAAGAGTAGATGAGGGCCTCCTTAAGAAAACACGAACGGCTCAGACCCTAGAATATATCAACCTCCACAGGCCTCTCCGGTGCCCTTGTGACATTTCCCACCTGACCTGGTGCACAGGGAAACATCCACCTTCTAAATTTTTTTTTTTCCCCACAAAGAAAGAAACAGCTTCTCCAGGAGCTCGCTGCCAGGGCCAGGAGGAAGAGGGCTATGTTCCGAGTACCAACATCCACCCTGTCTCTGCAATGTGGCACTGGCAATTAGGGATGTCGTCCCTCATCTCCAAACTGCAGACAAGGAGGGGGCAGTCGGATGTCACTGGAGGAGACAGAAGATGGATAGTCCTGGGAGGTTCCTCTGTCCTATCGATGCAGACACACCCGTCTCTCTGTCTCATTGCTTACATCATCTTCAATTTGGCCAGATGGACATCATGGGGGGATTTTGTCTGGAATAGGATTCTTAAAACACCAGCAAAAAGAGCTGGCTCTTGGGGAAAATGAAGACGGGGCCATTAGAAGTTAGGAGCTGGGGCCATTAGGAAGTAGCTGGGGCTGGGTTGATACACAGGGGGATTTCTGCTCGATAATGGGAAATGTGAACACAGGTTAGCACTGTGATTACAGCATCCTGGAGGGGGTCCCTGAGAGGCCAGGAGTAGATTAACATTCACTTAAGGAAAGCTTGGGGGAAGGGACATAGGTTGACCTTGTGGACTGTAGGGAAGGAACCCATGTGGGAAGAAATTCTCTACTCCAAGGTGCTGGTAGGAAGTGCTGTTTTGGAGTTTCCAACAGAAAGTGGCACAAACATATCATCAGCCTGGGAGAACTGGACCAGGTTGGGGTCAATTAAACAAAAGCCCAGAACAGAACTCTCTAGAGATAATAAAGAAGGATTTGCTACACCCTGGTGTGGCAAGATGGCCAGATCTGCACTCTTTTTCTGGGAGATAATTTAACAACATCTGTCAAGAGCCTCAGAAAACAGAATCAAAAACACATAAATGTGGGACTGGCAGGTGGCATGGCAGTTAAAGTGCCATACTCCCACACGTCTGATTGCAGTTCAGGTCCTGGACCTGGCAGCTTGCTTTCTCACTTTTGCTCTCTCTTTTTCTGGTCAAATTAAATAATAATAATAATAATAATAAATAAAAGTTAAATTAAAAAAATAAAAACCACACAAATGTATTCTGAGAAAACATCTAGGTATATGTACCAAGATTCATACATAAGAAAATGCAGCCGTGTGGTATTTATGCTGGTAAAAAAAAAAAAAAAAAAAAAAAAAAAAAAAAAAAAAACGGGAAAGAACCTAAACATCCAGCTACAGAGGAAATGGCTAAATCAATTGCAGTCCATTCCTACAATGGTACTTAGCAAACCTTTAAATATAAAATCATGTTTTTAAAACAAAGTTAATGACATGGGAGAATGATTATGGCATGCTAAGTAAAAAATGCAGGTTACATTATGAAAGCAGATAGAATGTGATCCCAAGTCAATATAGAAAAAAAGCCCAAAGGAAATAGGCCAAATTGCTAATACTGGTTATCTCTCTGTGGCAAGATTGTGAGTGGTATTTTATATTTTTAATAGAGTTTAATGTTCTTCAAGGTATCTGTATATAATATGTATTTTATATACACATATACTCAAAGGGTCTTCAAAAACTTTATGGAAAATGTAGTCTATATGATGCCAAAGCGAGCACCACAGAAAATGTTTATTATAAAAAAACTGTCCATAGATTTCAAAAATGTTTTGCATTAAAATAAACTCTAATATTAATTTCATTTCTTAGGAGTTTTTTAAAGTTCTCAAAAAGGACTTCAAAATGAACAACACAGACACTCTACTAGCTGCTCTCCCTCCCTATTTTCCTTGCCCTGCTTTTTCTTCCCGACCCCAGTGCTCACTGTGTGACATACTATGGATTTAGTTGTTTATCACTGTGCATCCTTGTTAGCTCTTTTTATCATCAACATTAAATACCATTAATATATAAAACAGAAAGGCCATAACTGCAGAGAGAACTAAGCTCTCTCCCGATTCTCATGGACATAATACTGTCAAGACTGGGGATAGGATAGATCCACCTTATCCTGTTACAACACCTGGTCAACGGCAGCCATGAACTGAGTTCCAGTTGGGGAAAGAGTGGGAGGCTGTGCCAGCAAGCAAAAGCAACCAGCAGGGCCTCAGCCTGGAGGCTCTGCACCCTGGAATTCCACTAGGAAAAGTCCAAGTCCTCTGGGAGCCAGACTACCATGTACTAAAGACTGGTTTTGACTATGCGAATCTAGTCAATTCATTCGTAATGTCTAAGCTTTCCTCTGAGTAAACTTTGCCACAATCACAGTAGATGCTTAACACATTTCACCTAAAACAGGATTAGAAGCTGGATGGCATACTAAAAATGGTCAAATATATGTGATTTATAATCCTGATTCTCATACTTCTTAACCAGGTGACCTCATTCAAGGTATCTCAGCCTTCCTAATCCTCAGTTCCCTCGCCTCTAAAATATTACTAATCTTTGAATGTTATTTTAACTATGAAATGAAACTCTATAAAAGTTCTCACATTGTTCTGGGCATTTGGCTTGCCCCAAGTTAACACTGGCCATCATTCTGAAAGAACAATTTTCTAAGGACAAATGCAGTCGTAGTTTCATATAACAATGTTCAGTTTCCACATTGGTTTGATTTTGATTTAATGATGTCACAGAGCTTTGTGACCCTACAGCCATAAGGAGACTTTGAGCTGTGAATATTTCTATCCCAATGTGGTCTGCAGACCACTGACATCAACCCACCTGCAGGGCTCATTGAAACTGGGTGTGGACTAACAATGAGAATTCTCTGGGCAGACTGGACTTCTGCATCCCATTGTCTAGGAATGAAGCCTGAGAATCTAGTCTTGGAGATCATCAGGTGATTCTTATTCACAAATTAGAGATCCACTGAAACTAATGTTTTGAAGAACAGCAGAGGTTCCCATGATTATTTGTAGGTCAAGACACAAAATGTACATCCTTCCTCATGCTCCAACCTACACTAGGGTCACATCTGAGAGAGTGGCCTTGTAGAAAGTATTCAAACATTTGTCATGTAGTATTTGAGCTCCCTTCAAATACTGTTCAGCAATAAAATCTTGAAATGCCTCACCTGGTCTTGGTTAATCACCTAGTGGTCCTGAAAGGCTATTGATCAACACCTCCGTGTTGATCCTTACCTTTTAAAATTTGATCCTTAATGAAAATTGAAAGAAAAGAAAGAAAAGCTCCGTCCCAATTTTTATATCTCCTCACAAATGAATTTCTTTCCTTATTTCACCATATTCCTCCCTTCCGGGCCTTGAATATTTAAGTTTCACATATTCATAATCATTACATTGATCTGCTTCTGAGATATGGTTCTTTTAATTTCATGATCAATTTCTTTCCCTTTTCTGCTGTTCCTCCACACTGTTGAATTTCTTTGTAATAATTAATTCTTAACCTTTATGTGAGCCTTCGCAGCTCTCAAAGCATTTTCACGCCTATTATCTTATTAACAGAACCAGATTTATTTATTTAGATATTAGCTTTTTTCTTTTTATTAAAAGTAGAGGCTCATTTAGCAAAATGCTCAGAAGCATGAGCTCAGGAAACAGAGAGACCCAAGTTCATATTCCTGCTACTGAAAAACTGAGTGAATTCAGGCAGGTGATATAGCCTCACAGAGCCTGTTTTTCTTATCAATACAAAGTAGACGGATAACCACAGAACCCACCTGTATTTAGCTATGAGAAAAAATGATACAATCACTTATAAAAGGCTTAGCATGGTGCCCAGAATAGAGTAAGTCTTCCATTAAGGTTAATTATTATTTTCATTATCATTGTTATTAAATATATTAGATAAAGACTTTTAATGACTGGGAAGAAAGAGGTGGCCAATTCCATTTTATCTTAGCTACCTCCAAATCTAACTCAGATAAATTCATAGATTTTAGCCCTTAATAGGGAAAAGAGGACCAAATTTTATGTTAAGCCCATCACTGATGGTTAGTCTAGTGGAGGGATTTTGATTCCATATTATGTGACATGTTCACCTGAGACCAAAAGATGATTTTTTGAGTCTTTACCCTATACTTGGATAGGTCTGGTTAAGATTAAATCCAAATTTTCCATAGTTTAGAAATGTTTGAAACTTACTTATTATAATCCTCAGATGGATCTTTTTAGATTGACGGTAGAAACGAGGAAGGGGGTTCCCACTGCCGGGCTTCTCATAGAAAAGCATGTTCTTGCAGGCCTCAGCAAACTCGGCTGGTTTCAAGAGTTCAGGCTCAGTAAGCTTTGGACAAACACCTGGGGCTGTGAGAGGCTTAATTGAAATGAGCCTGAACTTAAATGTTTTATGAGGTACGCCCATTGCTAATTTTCTTGGCCAAGTTTTAGTCTGCCTTATTGTGAATATGTTCCTGTTAGCACCTAAGAACTTAAGCCTTCACTATCAACCTTTGGTTTGAGTTTTATCACATTTCCAAGTGTTGTAGACCACCTGTGTGTGTCAATGGTACAGAGCAGGGTCCCACTTGGACCTGAGACCTCCTGTTATTTCAGCCCGAGAGCCTTTTATCCCTTCATGCAACTTGTCTTGCAGTTCCAGAAAAGCCAGGCCCCACCTGTCCTTTAGCCAATTCCTCAAAGCTGAGACTCGATTCTCTCCCAAACACGAGTCAGATGAATAAGGGACACCTAATCCAAGCATCTTGCCAAGCTCTTGTGTGGATTTAGAGGTGAAACAGATCCTGTCTTGTGGAAGGAGACAAGTGTACTCCTGCTGGATGGAGCCCATGGGGCAATCAGAGAGAGAAGACAATTATCCTACCAACTTTTTTTTTTTTTTTTTTTTTTTGGTTCAAACAAGCCTCCCCTCACCAAAGATAGAATCACCTTGGAAACTTGATCTCAGCTACTTCAAACTTCCAGACTATAAATCCTTCAGAGTTTTCTTTCTTTGTTGTTCATATCAAGAATCATTAGATTCCCAGGACTGGACAGTGTCACAACAGTACAATGTGACACTTTGTGTGTCTGACCCACATGGGAAAACTCTAAGTTTGTGTTCAGAGATCTCCCTGAGTATGCCAGGGACACAAGTGTACATAAACCAAGGCTGGCTGCAGCTGGAGGTGGGTTGTTGCATTGAGACCCTGCTGGTGGTAGTGTCTCTCTCTCTCTTTCTCTCTCTCTCTCTCATGCAAGAAAAAACTTAATATACTTAATTTAAAAGAATAATTAGATATGTATGCAACAATATTATTTGAAAACACCCAGAATGTATGGGTGGGACAATACCTTTGTGCCTATGTAATTTTCAGAATGTTTGTTGGGCCAATAGGAAACAAACTAAAAGGATACAAGCTGGTTAGATAACTGCGCGCTACCGTTCGGAATGTTCAGAATGTTTTGGGTCAGTCACACTCTGGCCAGAAAGAAGTGGCAAAGCTGGGGAGTTCAATGGCAAAAGTTTAATATGGGAAATGAGATTATAAGGTACTAAGATGTTAATGGAAGGCAAGCAGGGAATGAGAAAGCAACCCAGAGATTAGCAGCAGCTGGAATCTCCCACAATCCCTAGGGCTAGAGAGATAAAGGAAGAATGTGGCTTTGTCAAAACACAAAACCTGGAGCTGCATGACAACACCTTGGATGATACAGGCTCCCTAGTAGGGTTAGAAGTGTAGGGTCAGCAGGTGGCATAGTGTTTAAGGGCACTGGCCTCCCACATGGCCGACTGCAGTTTCAGTCTTAGATCTGGTGGCTTTCTTGCTCCCCAACCCCCATCTCTCTCTAGTCAACTTGAAAGAAAGAAAAAGAAAGAAGAAAGAGTGAGAAAGAGAAAAAGAAAGAATAAAAGGAAAAGGAAAGAGAGAGAAAGAAAGAAAAAAAAAAAGAAGGAAGAAAGAAAGAGAAAGAAATAAAGTAATTCTTTAAGATAAAAAAGAATTGTGTGTGGTACAGGCTTCCTAGTAGGCCTAGAATTTGTGTGTGTGTGTGTGTGTGTGTGTGTGTGCATGTGCGTGTGCATGTGTGTGTGTGTTGAGGTTGGGAGGAAGGATGATCATATGCTGGAGATGCTGATCAAAACAGAGTGGAAGAGAAGTACTCTGGCTAATATCTCTACTCCCTGTTTTCCAACTCCTAACAGTGCTTTTTATCAGCTGAAATCAACCAGAAGCCAATTCCTAAGGGAATCTGGGAAATATAGTTTTTAAGAATCAGTGTCCGTAGAGAATGAGTCTAAGAGAAAGTCAGTATATGGCCAGGACATACATATAGCCAAGGTCATTATAGTTCATGTTTATACTTGTTTCATAAGAACAAACTACATTTTTAACTACATCAGTGTGTATTATCTTCTGCTACCAACTTTAACTTTTTTGATAGCTAGAGAGCATACACACTCACAGGGGGCGGGGAGAGAGAGAGAGTACCCCAATGGGGCTTGGTCAAGCTGCATCTTTTCCCCCATTCTTCTATTCTGTCAGAATATAGGCATGCATGCACATGCACCCACTATATTTTTCATGCCACCTGGGCTGGGATTCAAACCATAGTCAGCCATGTAGGATCCAAGTTACCTTAACTACTAGTCTAAGAACTGGCCCATACTATTGGCTTTATAAGCAGTTGCACATACTTTATTTTCACATTGTCAATATCTTCTGCATGGAATAAAGTCTTCATACATAGTTCTGATTCAAGAAAGAAAGGAGGCTGAGTCTATAGTTAGGTCTTCTCAACTCTAAGATGGGGTGGCAGGGATATAGGTAGTGAGTGGACTCTGCTGGACTGATGCAAGGATTCCATGAGATGTTAGATTTGAATATGCCTTGTAAGTGTAAGGCCAGACAAACATGCGCATTGTCAGTTCTCTTTGTGCTGTGTGTGCCAGTAAAACAATACAACATCTTTTTTCAGGGTAATGTTGACACATGTCAAATACATTAACATTCCTATTGAAATGACTCATTTGAAGAAACAGCTCCAAAAGACAGGAGGAGAAGAGTAGGAGAAGCATTTGTCAGTTGTTCAAGAGATTATCACCAGCACATTCTTTTTTATTTTTGACAGGGTCTCACTATGTCATGACCCTTCTCTTACCTCAGTCTCTCAGCTAGGACTAAAGGTGCATGCCACCATGCCCAGCTTTGTTTTAAACAGTATCTCGTTATAGTGTCCTGATCAGTCTAGAGCTCGTGATCCTCTTGCCTCAGCTTCCTCAGATCACTGGGACTACAGGCTATTGCACCCAGCCTCTAAGTTGGACTGAGAATTGAACCTAGGCCCCCAAAGTAGCCCCAGTCTGTAGAACACAGTGTCTTCGCAACATGAAACATCATGGCTGGGCATTTTCTGTTTTAAAGACAGCTGTCATGGTATTAATGTTATCAGATCATTATTTTTTATCATCACACCATTGCTACAATTTGTGTGTTGCTTTCCCTTCACCACCTTAGAAGTATAAACGACATCACTAAGCTGGTGACTGAATGTGAGTGTCACCACCTCTGCCAGGCTTCCTTTCTCATTTGGTGTGTTGGGCATGGCAGTACCTCAGCTTCTAAGCATCTGTCTTGGCTACTGACTTAGCCTCCTCTCTCTGATGCTTTCCTGAGACTTCTTTCCACTCTTTTTAGGCCAATGGTGATTCCACTGATACCACAAGACTGGTCTCAGGCATCAGATTTGGAGAAGCTGCCATCGCTTCTCTTTAAAGTCCACTCTCCTTACAGTTCAAACTTTGCTGTTAATGTTGATTGTGTGCTTAGTTTATTTTCAAGGAAGATTTAACTGTATTTTTGGATGAAAATGAAATGAAACAAGAGCTTGTCGATTAAAATTAAAAGTGACCTCATTTAGTGCCACAGGTTCAGAACTTTCCCCATGAAGTCTTCACAGAGCTACCCTACTGTGTGCATTCTAAGGCTCTCTATGCCTGTGCGTGGGGAGTAGCTTCTCCTTTAGGGAATAACATTAAGCAGGTCTTAGTCCACATCTGACTACCACAGGACTCAGAGGAAGGAAATCATACTCTCTGCTTTCAAGTTGAAAGCCAACCTTCCACCTCTGTCCTAGCATTGACCTCATCCAATAATGATGGGCCATGGAGATTTCCATTCCATTCAGGAGGACATATCTTCCTGCCCCTGTAGACACCTAACCTCAAATGAGTGATCAGAATGTAGTTGTCTGATGCTCAGATGATTCTCCAAGCCATTGAATGTTCTAGAACTCTATTATAGGTCACCAACACAATGGTTTGGGGTGGTTTTTACTCAAGATGATCCATGTTCTATTTTTCACAGTACTTTCCCAAGATGAGAGGAAGATCCATTTGACCATCTTCTATCTCATACCCTTTAACAAAAAAGCCAACAAAGACAAGCCATGGCTCATAGGCATCATACAGACGAAATTGCACTGGACAAAAGGAAATATTTCAGCCCCTAATTCCTCCCCCCCAAAATAATATAATAATAATGGAGGAAACCAGCAGTTAGCGTAATGGCTATGTCGCTGGATTCCCACGTAGTCGACCGCGGTTTGCATCCCGGACCCGGTGGCTTAAAACTCACGCTGGGTGCGTGTGCGTGCATGCCCAAGATCCCGAGAGGAGAATGGAGGAGAAGGGATTGCGGCGGGACCATCCCCCCTGGGGGGTGATTTCTCGCTTTCTGTCTCTATGTCTCTCTCTGTCTGTCTGGCGAGCGCACGCGCCCCATAGCGAAAAAAAAAAAATAATAATGGAAATAGAGCTATGCTCAGACAAGCATTCCATTTTAAGTCACCAAACTTGTTCTAGAAATCTATGTTCAGCTTTATCATTCCTCATGAATTTTCCCTAAGGACACCAGGCAATATGTGTTTTATATAGGTAATTTTTAGCAGACGAGAGAAGAGTATACTATGCCCCAAAGGGGTAGTCATGTCTTTACCAGAAAACTGCCTGCAGATTTGCAATGATAGAATTTCCAGATCTGACAAGAACTGTAAAGGATTCCAAAGACAGAGTTTTACTCCTGATATGTAGTAATACGACTGCTATTCAGTTGGTGGCTTCTCCAATACATGGCGACCCTGCTCTACAGTGACCCACTGTGGCCACATGCCCTTTCTCTCTGATTCCACCACATCACATCTTCCCGCCTTGACTCTCACTCCCGTGCACACATGTTACAAGGTCTCTGCAGGCAGAGCTTAATTTAGACTCGCAACCTTCCCTGTGTTACTCCCAGAATAGGCTATATCAGCTTGCCTATGTGAGAAGTCCAAATGCAAACCAGCCTCTCAAGTCTGGAACATTCTCTCTGATATGACTTTTCTACTTCAATCTGCTGGGAGTTGCTTGTTTGTTTTAGTTTACAGTACCACAATATTGATACCATCTCTCCAAAAAGCAATCATAAACACCTTTCCTTAAACTTCAGTTTCAGCTGCTTTGAGGATAACTGTCCACTTCTTGGAAACCACTGTCACCCCTACACTTAAATTTATATGTGCAGTAAAGCTTAAATTTGAAGTAAAGCCATCTCAAAGAAATCCTACAAATTTTGTGGATTTTTTTAAAAGGTGAATTTGTGATTAAAAAGCAAGAGAGGAAGATGTTACTGGAAGTTGTAACTCTCCCTGAGAAACTCACATTCCATGCAACAAACTTTGTCTGGCACCCATTTCATTTGCCAGAATTACAGGGTAAGACTATATGATTTCAGGGCCTCAGTTCGTTCCATGGAGTCATACTCCTTTTCAGTCAGGTGTCTGACAGCCACCCATAGTTCTATGATGTATCACTCAAGGCAAAGTTTTGAATTCTATGTAATTAGTTCATCCAGAAGGACAGCCAGGAACAAGTAGCCTCAGACTAACTTCTTTCCTCCCTTCCTTCTTTATTCCCTTCCTCTCTATTTTCCTTTATGCCTTTTTTCCCTCCCTTCTACCAGTATCAATCTATGGAGGCATCTTTTAACTTCTGTCAAAACTGAGTCTACTATCATCTTCTTCCTATGCCCATGAAAAATTGATATTCCCACAGAAATGAGAACGTCTGTGATTCTTTCCTGAGTTCCTTCTCTAGCTCTCTCACTTGGCCTCTGCCCCAACAGCCTGAGTCTGGTCTAGGGGAGATCTTCTCAACCACCTCCATATTTCCTGTCTTTACTAAGACCCCAAAATATCAAAGGCTCTTCTAGATAAAATGACTCATTTACCTAGTGTATGCCTGTTGTCCTTACATAATTATTTCAACTATACTCTCAAGTATATTTCAATTTTCTGATCAAGTATATAGTCATTCTATTCCTAAGAGATCTTTAAACTTGGCTTAGATCCCAATTTCATGGTTTATGACGGGGAATCTGAAGCCCTCTTCCACATTTCCAGAAACCTGTGAATTCCTGAAGTCTTTTTGTTCATTCTTCTCTATGATTTTCTGAATTATCTTTTTTTTGTTCAGTTTTGTTTTGTTTCCTTAGTATCAACTTGAACTCAGAATACAGCTTTCATTTATTTACTTTAAATCTCCATTAATATTTCTCTTCTAAGCATTTTGCTATACTTTAGATTTGAGGAAACTACTGGGACTGGCCATAATGTGGTTCTTTTTTGTTGTTGTTGTTTAATTTAATTTTTTTTATTACCGTGCCCCTCAGTCTTGCTGGTTCTATTCCCTGTTTCCTGCCCCTGGTCCTCCCTTATCTCCCTTTCTCTGCTCTGGAGCAATAAACACATTCCTTCTCTGCCCCTTGCAGAGCCTCCCTGTTCATACCAAGGTCCCGCGAGGCCTCAGCTTATATCCCAAGTGCTTGTCAAGGAACTTTTCTAAATATCTTGTCCTTCCTGAAAGAAAGTCTGGTGAATTCATTTTTTCATCATGTAATTAAACCTCACTACATTTGATTTACTTGTACTTATCCTGGTTCTCATTGGCAGGTGGACAAAAGGAAACTTTGGCAGAAAATATGAGAGAAAGAAGATGAAATCATAAAAGAGAAGAAGAAGGGGAAAGGAAAGAGAAAGGGGGAAGGTAAGGAGAAAGAAAGGAGAGGGGAGGAGAGAGAGGGAGAGACCCTTGGTTCCTGAGTTTAAGGCACTATCCTGAACGATGGTTTTAAAACTTCCCTGTGAGCTGTATTTTGGGGAGTATTTGTCAAAAGTTTAGATTTGTGGAGTCTCACACTCAAAGATCTTGACCTGGTTAAAACCAACAAGAGCCAGGCTTTGAAACCTCTTCTAGAACATGTCTAAGCTGAAGAGAAATGATAAGATTATATAAAACTGAGTAGAGTTAAATTGGGAACTATTGTAATCATTCTTCCTTTTACTAATTTTATTGAACTGTACGGGGATCATTCTGTCAGTCTTTATATCTTGTTTTTGGTCTGAGAATCTGAAGTCATCTTATGAAGAAGTATGGAACACAAGAATGAAAGCATCAGTGTTTTTGTCAGATTTCACCTTAGTTTAAATAAGATAAATATTAGCCTCCTCCAGTGCCTTTGCAGACAGATATGAAGCCAGATCAGCTGGGAGACTGTTGACCAAGTTACTGGGATATTTGCTGAACTTCTTTGTAAAACAATCAGCAAAAGTGTTAGTAATGAGAAACACCTTATACTCTGCCTAGAATCAAGCGTTCTTATAGTGGAAAAGACAATGATTTTCTGTTGAAGACAGAGAATGTCCAGCTCTGGGGACTGTGCGATATTCCATGTGCTTAAACAATGTCTTACTCTGATGAGTTCTAATGCAAGTGGGGCAGAAGTGAAAAGTGTGAAATGGGGGAAACAGGAGGGATGACATTGACAAAGCTGACTTTCAAAGCCACCTGTGACTCCTATTCTACCTTCATTTCTTATGCAGTTATCATTCAAGAGATACTGTCCCCTGTCCCCTCCTGGGTTACTCCATTTCTGGCGTCTGGCCACACCAATTTTCTCTCATTTCAGAGCTGATCCCAACTGCAGCAGGCCACGCAGTTGATCAGAGCTCACCAATTAAATACCAGAAACAGAAGACTATACCCATGAAACTCAAAGACCTAACACCTGGGCATCAGAAGAAGACTGAGAAAGAACCCCCCAATACGGAGGTTATATGAAATTAGTTCAACACATAATGTGCACATCTCAAAGAGCCCTCTTGGAATTAACCACTACTGGTCTGCCATCTTGTTGTCTGGTTCTGATCACATCCTTCAGTCTATATCTTGCTCATATCCTCTGCTTTCCTGGTTTTCCCATCTTGGTTTTCTACTTAAAGGTGGCTATTGTTGCATATTTTTCTACATATCTGCTCATAAAGCTGGTAAATTTGTACCTCTCAGTCAGAGAACTAAATTATCTTTACAGGAAAATCCAAAGACCCCCCCACACACACATAGCACGGTGCAAACTTTACCATAGTGCGTTCTTTATACCTCCTAAGGCCCCTGAGAACTGG
Source organism: Tupaia tana (assembly GCA_026018925.1). Lineage (NCBI taxonomy): Eukaryota > Metazoa > Chordata > Mammalia > Scandentia > Tupaiidae > Tupaia > Tupaia tana. The sequence continues at coordinate 8,234,020 of JAKSZU010000018.1, forward strand.
CTGGATTCATTCTCCAGGAATCAGAGAGCCTCAGAAGACCTGCATGAGAATTGTCAAGCAAGTCCTCTCTCAGTTTTCACAGTATAAAAGAAATCATTGACTTCCACCTTTTGAAGTTAATAAAGGCATACATTTTCCTTCGTGTTGAATGTATTATTTGGGGCCAACCAATGACTTTATGCAAAATCAAATCTGGGTGGATAGTTTTATTAAGAACTTGTACAGGGGCCGGCAGGTGGCATGGTGGATAAGGGAGCTGGACTCCCACATTGGTGACTGTGGCACGAGTCCCAACTTGGTAGCTTGCTTTTTCACTTTCTCTCTCTCTTTCTCTCTCTCTCTCTCTCTCACTCGTGCTCTGTCCCTCTCCGGCCAAATTAAAATAAATAAATAAAGTTAAATAAAATAATTCTTTCTTTTTTTTTACAAAAAAAAAAGAAGAACCTGTATAAAGGTTAATTCTCTGTATCCATTCCACTTCTGGTCTCCTGGTACTGAAAACAAGTTTGGGCAAGATCTATTTCACAGGATCCCACTAATTCAGAGGCCACAGGGCTGATGACGTCATCATCTTCCACATAGATATTAGCTTTCAAAATCCCTAAGCAATAGTATGAAAATACTTATTTTGAGTCTCATACTTCATTGCACATACAGTCGTAATCATAGAGAAAAAGAAAACACTTTTGGTGTGAACCAGGCTTTCTTCTGTTTGAGAACTGTCTGATTTACAGCAGTTACTTAAAATAGATGAAAGCAGAACAATGTACCCTCCAGAGAGATTTACACACTAGCTTGCTCTGTAACTAGTTGACAATGTGACTTAACCTGCTTTAGTATTTTTGAGGTCTGATTGAGAAGGCTCAGATGAACATATCCCCATGACAAAGACCTTCCCCTCGGCCAGGGATGTGGAAAATGCACCAACAGCCCCCATTGTATTGTTTAACTTGCCTTGGGATTCTTCCCTCAATATTGGGGGTAGTCTAACGTGACATATCTGCAATTAAAGGGTGATGTCAGTTGACACAATGCCACAGAGGCCAGTTAAACATTGTTCCTTAGAAAATAAGAACAGGATTCAATCCTGAAAACATTGGTAGTGGTCCAGAGACTGAGTCATTTGGCTCTCTTGGAGCGTCCCAGCTAGCTGGAACATGTCGAGAAGCACAAGCTCCCTCCACACCATGGAAGCAGGAAAGCAAGAAGCAGAAAAACTCAATTTTAAATAAGGTACTGCCTTAGGGAGCTGCTCTTTCCCTCACAATTCGGGTCTAATCTTATTCGTGGATATTAACCCCTGGTACTGCAGTTCACCCTGCTGGGTGGGATCTTTATTCTTTACATATTCAGCACACTCTTAAGGTGCTTAGATTTTTTTCTTTTTTGCTTTGCTTTGCTTCTTGTAAAAGAGCTGGGAATTGAAAGATTAAATCTACTAATTTATGGGCACCTCCCATTTTGATGGGAATACTTGGAATGTATCATATACTAGTAAAAAAAAAAAAAAAAAAAACTTCATGGAAACCTAAAAATGTACCCAAGAGACTTTGTACTCATGTTCACATGATTAAAATTTCCAATATAAATAAAGAGATCTAGTGGAAAAGAGAGAGTATAGCCACTGCTCTACAGAGAGAGAATGTGGTTTTGTTTCAGTATTAATTTCTTATTGCTGTTATAACAAATTACTATAAACTTGGTGGCTTAAAAACAACACAAATATATTTTCTTACATTTCTGAAGGTCCAAGTTTGACATGAATCTCACTGGGCTAAAATTATGCATTCCTTTGGAAGCTGTAGAAAACAATCTGTTTCCTTGCCTCTTCTTTCTTATAGAGACCACCTTGGCTCCTCCCTCCATCTTCAAAGCCAGCCATAAAGGGTCCTATCCTTCTTGTATCACATCACTCTAACGTTCTCCTCTCCATCTCTTGTACACTTTTTAAAAAGTTTATTTATGGGACCAGCAGGTGGCATGGTGGCTAAAGGCGCTGGACTTCCCCATGACTGACCATGGTCCAAGTCCTGGACCATGGTGGCTTGCTTTCTCACTTTCCATCTCTCTTGCTCTCTCTCTAATTCTATACCTCTCTGGTCAAATTAAAATAAATAAAATAATTATTTGAAAAATAAAAGTCTTCTTATAAAAAAAGTTTGTTTATTTCTTATGTGATCAAGAGAGACAATGAAAGACAGAGAAACAGCACCCCTAAGAGGGTCCTGAAGCTGCAATCCATCCCTTGCCTCAGCCAGTCCTGTGTACTCAGAGCAGTCTCTGGATGTGAACACAGAACCCTCCTATGTGGGGCAGTCTCAGAGCATTGTCTTTTATTGCTGCACTGCCATCTTGCCCCCTCACTCTTCCCCTTTAAGGAACTTTGTAATTACATGGGCCCGCCTGGATAATCTCTGTTTTAAATTGAGCTGATTAGCAACCTAATTCCATCTGCAATCTTAATTCCTCTTTGCCGTGTAACGTAGCATAATCACAGGTTCTGAGAGCAGGACATGGACAAATTTGGGGCAGGGGGTGGCATTATTCTGCCGCTGCAATTTCTAACTCACCCTATGAAATAAGTCTTATTGATAGATCCGAAATGCAAATAAGTCCTTTTCCATCTGTTTCTTTTACAGAGGAAAAATAACTGAAATTGTCTTCATACGATAATTACACAAGTGAATTTGGACTCATAAATTTATAGTAGGAGAAATTTTTTTAATGCATTTGGTTAAGAGCCAAAGATTCTTAACTAAAAAACTGCTGAAAATACTGCTATAAACAGATGACTACTAAAGTTAAATAGTCATCAAGTTAAGCTAAATTCAATTTAACTTAAATATTTATTAGGAGTGAAAGCAAACATAAATGTTAAAAACTGAAATTCTTTTTTTTCCCCCTCACTTTCCCACAATGTATTTCTGGCTGTTTGGAGGTAGTTTCCTAGCTTTTATTAACTTGTAATAGAAGGCGTTTATAGCTTAATCCATGTCAGAGGTACACTCTCTTGTAACCCTTTGTTACAGCATCCAGAGCCAAAGGGGTTAAAATAAATATTTAAACTTAGAAAATCTTGTTGCCTGGGACCTGAAATAGGCTATAGTCTTTTCCAACTTTATTGTGTCCCGACTACCAGTCTGGGGCCTTATATGAATCATCTTAGTGATTTTTTACAACAAATCATTAGTTATTATGAAGGTTAGCCTATTTAGTGGATGAGAAAACTAAGGCCCAGGAGATCTATTAACAGTTTGCCCAAATTGCAGCTAGAGCTGAGATGTGAACCCTGGAAGTGTAACCAAAGCCTGAGTTTTTCCACTTCTACCTAATACCAAGATAGAGATATTTGTCTCAGATGTTATAGTGTCAAGGATGGATAGCCCACAATTTGCTCATTTTTACAGAGACACACTTATCATTTAGACCCTCATGCACTCGCGTTCTTTCCTATATAGAGCTCTTCTGGCTAATTCTTTTCATGTCCTAAGTACATAATAATGCTATGTGATATTAATCAATAGAGATGAAGCCTAGGCCATAGAGCATGGGGAGTAATAAAAACACTAGAAGCAGCCATCCACCATTCCATCAGGGTCTCCCAGGCTCTTTCTGGTATATTCTACAGCATACAAATCAAACTAGGGGGGCCAGCAGGTGGCATGCTGGTTGAGGTGCTGGATTCCCACATGGCCAATAGCAGTTCAAGTCTAGGACCTGAGAACTTGAAAATCATAACAAATAAATAGATAGATAAATATGTAAATTTTTAAAAAAATAAATCTAGTAAAAATGCACCCTCTCAATGCTGAAGATTGCCCTTTAGCAAAGAATTCAAAGACTGGTCACATAAGTAGAGATGTTTATCTAACATTCAACAGAGTCCGTTGCATTTTCATATGAATTTTAGAATTAGCTTGCCCATTTATGAAAGAAAACACTTGTAATTTGGGATAGATTTTAATGAATCTGAAAATTAATTGGGGAACTATTGTCATTCCAACAATATTAAATTTTTAAATTTATAGACATGGAAAGTTTTTCTATTTTTTTAGATCTTTGATTTATTTTAAGAAATTTTCAATGCATAAGCTTTGCACTTTCTTGGTTAAATTTATTTCTAAGTATCTTACTCATTTTCATTCTGTCATAAATGAAATTATTTTTTAATTTTATTTTTGTGTTGTTCAATGCTGGTGAACAGTAATGTAACTAATTTGTGTATATTGACCTTCTACCTATAACTTTGCTAAATTGATTTGTTGGCTCTGACAGTATTTTCGTGGATTTTTTTAGGTTTTATCTATATTAATTCATCTTTTTAAAATTTTTTTTGAGAGGTTTTCGCTATAGGGCACGTGCACTCACCAGAAAGAGAAAGACAGAGAGACAGAAAGTGAGAAATCACCCCCAGGGAGGATGGCCACAGCAATCCATTCTCCTCTATCCTCCTCTCAGGATCTTGGGCATGCATGTACACGCACCTGGCATGAGTTTAAGTCACTGGGTCCGAGACTCAAGCCACGGCCGACTACATGGGAGTCCAGCAACATAACCATTACGTGCCAACTGCTGGTCCCTCTATATTAATTCATGTTTTAACAGATATAGCCATGCTAGTTTATTTCAATATGGATGTCTATTCCCTTTTCTAATGTAACTACCCTAGCAAGAACTTCCAATACAGTATTGAATAGAAGTGAACTTTGTTTCTGATCTAATGAACCGTCTAGTCTTTCATTGTTAAGTGTAAAGTTAGCTGTGAAGCTTTATTTCTTTAGTTAGAATTATTTATTTCTTCCATGAGCAAATTGGGCAGAGAGAAAAGTGAGGGGAGATACACACACAAAAAAATATATGTATAATTTCAATAGAATTCCAACACCACGATTCACCCCAGCTTCAGCCAGCTCTAGATCATGGGCACACATATATCCTATGTACTCAGGGAGGTCTCCAGACTTGACCTAGGAACCTTCCCACCTGACATTGCCTTGCAGAACACCACATTTTACTGCTGTGCAACCGTCTGGCTATGTCTGTATTTTTTTCACTGATGTTCTTTATCAAATAAAATAAGTTAATATTATCAGTGTGTGTGTGTGTGTGTGTGTGTGTGTGTTAATTACAAAAGTTGATGGGACTGTGTCAAATTCTTTTTCTGTATCTATTGGTATGGTCCTGTGAGCTTTTCCTCTTTATTCGATCAATATGGTGTATTACATTGATTTATTGCTGATCCCTTCTTATTCCTGAGATAAATCTCACTTGGTAATGATATCTAATCCTTTATGCTGCTAGACATGCTGGTATTTTGTAGGAGAATTTTGCACCTGTGTTCACAAGAGATATTGATTTATAGTTTTCTTGTGATGTCTTTGTATAGATAACACACCACACAGAATGAGTCAGAAAGTGTTCCCTCCTCTTTTATTTCTTCTGAGAGTTTGAGAAAGGTTGTTGCTACTTATTTTAATGTTTTGCAGATTTCACCAAGAAGCCACATGCTCCTATGCTTTTCTGTGCTGGAAATATTTGTTGGTTGGTTGATTTTAATCAAGATTCAATATGTTTGCTTCTTATGGGTCTACTCATATTTTCTATTTCTTCTCAAGTCATTTTTAATAATTTGCATGTTCCTAGGAATTTTTTTTATTTTATTTAGGTTATCTCATTTAGTGGCATACAATGTTCATATTATTCTCTTAGGATATTTTCTGTTTCTCTAAGGTTGGTAATGAAGTCTTCATTTTCATTTCTGATTTTAGTAATTTGAGTTTTCTCTCTATTTTCTTATTTAGTCTATTTAAGAATATGTCTATTTTGTTTGTCTTTTCAAAGAACCAAATTTTGTCTACATTGATCAGGGCTTATATAGGGAGGGAGGTTTTAACTTCATATTATCTGCTTCCAGTTTGAGAGAGATTACACTTGTTTGCAAGCACACATATACTGCTCTTTGAAGTACAGTGTTTTAAAAGGAAGGACTCTGTTTGCATGTGACAAATGGAGTTATGTATGTATTAATTTATATAGCTAGTTCTCTCTTGGGGTTAAATGATGTTGGCTACATCCTTACAGATGAAACCTTGACCAGATAATAAGAAATAATTGCTAAGGACATTGAAATGTGTTACAATCATTTTAGTGCTAATCCCATATGCCAAAAAGTTAAACCAAATATAAATCTCCAAATATAAACAATTCCATTACATTTTCAAATTTCCTTATTTCAAATGTTTTCTCAACATTTTATCATCTGTGTACAGCACTCTTTTCCTTATAAGGCCCATCTCATAACGTCCCACAACTCCATTAAGTCTCACTCTGTGAAATAAAACCAAAGAAGAAACTCTGTCAAATTGCTGCATAGCCATTGTCTTTTCCAGATCTGAAACTATGGTCTGTCTCCTTTCCTTCATGACCAGATCTTCCATCTAGCAAATTTCTCTTTATTCGCTAACATCTCTCAGTATATGGAAGGGTAAAAAAAAAATGCTAGACTTGTTTTCATCAGAAGAATCATTCATGAAGGGCATGAAGGGAGTGGACTTTGATCTGCCAATTAAAGAAGAGCAAATACATGGTCTTGAGTACAAGGCAGTCAGTCATGCATGAGGGATGGTCTAGGCCATGGGTTAGTGGTAAGAAAAATGGTCTAAGAACAGAACATCACAAGAAAGCTCAAGGTCTGAATGTAAGCTCTAAAATAACCCTCACCTCTCTGCCATATGGACATATGCACACATACAAGTACACACAGAGGGACACAAATGTGGTTTTAGTCACACAAAAACAAATCAGGATATTTGACCTGAAACCCTCTTATGTTGCATTTTCCTCCAATGGAAATTAAAGAAAAGATTATGAAGTTTTCAGCCTAGAAGATCCTATAAAATCTCTACCGATACCCCATGAAAGAAATCGGACTGAGGCCCACATTGAGTTGGTTTTTTTTTTTGTTTTTGTTTTTTTTTTTTGTAGATGTTTTTCACTATAGGGCACGTGCGCTCGCCAGACAGACAGAGAGAGACATAGAGACAGAAAGCGAGAAATCATCCCCCAGGGGGGATGGTCACGCCGCAATCCCTTCTCCTCCATTCTCCTCTTGGGATCTTGGGCACGCACGCACACGCGCCCGGCGTGAGTTGTAAGCCACCGGGTCCGAGACGCGAACCGCGGTCGACTACGTGGGAGTCCAGCGACATAGCCATTACGCTAACTGCTGGTTCCCCACATTGAGTTTTGCATTGAGTCCCACATTCTATGAATTGAATCGCATGTGTGTGTGTAGTTGGTTGATTGCATTGATATCTATAAACAATTCTTCCCATTCTTGTATGCCACTACTTCTGTCAAGAGGGAGAGTGACCCTTCCTTGAATTTCAGCTGTTTCTGTGACATTTTGGGCCAAAAGAATGTAACAGAACTGATAGTGTACCTTGAGAAGCCTGGAAGCTTCTACTTTCACCCTTTTGGGACTTGGTTCTCACTGGAAGAAGTTTCTACTAAACTACTAAGAAATGAGAAATGATGTGAAGTGGAAAGGTCTATTGCTTATCTTTAAAAAGCTCTTTGGAAGCTCAACTTCTTTTGCAAATTATGGTTTTCATTTTGACAATTGTGTTTATAAGTGTTAGATACAACTAAATGTTGGCCTGTGAAGTCATATCTGCATAGCCAACTGGCATCCAGGAATATTCTTTCAAGTCCTGGTTCAAGATATCACTGAACTTTCTTTGTTTTAAGAATGATGAACCTGATGTTTCTCAAAGAAGCAGGAAGTTAGGACCTGGGTCAGGTAGTCATCTCCTCTGGTCTTGATAATTTTTTTGTCTGATAACTTCCAAGGCAGAAGTTCCACTTCAAGACTACTCATGTCGTGCAGTAAAGTTCCAATGGGATTTCAGCAGAGCAACAAAATACATCCAGGTCTTATCCACATTCCATTCTCCTCTCATACTAATCCAATGAGAGAGTCAAGGGAGTAAATTAGGCTCGTTAACTTTCTCAGGTCTCCTGGGTAAATGTCAACTGGGTGTGAAATGGGACTCTAGTGAAAGAGACAATGGGCCCCTCCAGAGCCTGGCTCATTCTAGCTAATAAGGATGGAACTTTCAGGAAGACCCATGTTCACCGAGTCACTTGTCTAAATGTATTCCGTTCCTACTCACCCACTGACTTAATGCACAAATATGGATCTGTAACTGATCAGGTTCAGGTACTGCGAAAAATCTTTAAATACAGTAATACTTGTTTTCAGAAAAACCTGAAAAGTTAGTATTATTACCCCCATTTTTATAGTCAAATTTAGAGAATAACTTGCTAATGATCATTCATTTAGTCACTGCCAGAGCCAAGGTCTTTATATTTCAAAGATTATGGTGATGATATTAATCTAGTGTTTCCTAATTTACATAAGATTTTCATATCCAAAAGTTTACATATAATTTACTTAATTTTCAAAATATTTCTCATTACTTAAATAAGTTTATTTTAAGAAATCTTGCACAGCTAGCCAGAACAAAAACATAAATTATTTTAAATATTGTGGCAATATTACTTGCCACAAGTGGAAAGGATTAATGAAAATAAAGCCAAATTGTTGGATCCTGGCTAGATAAGAGATCATTTCCAAGGACTTGAGGCTACAGCTTATTCTGTATGATAATAAAGAGAAATGAACAAATGTTACCCTTAGTTGTTAGAAACACTAAACTAAGATTTTATCTTTTTCTCTTATTTATTTCTTATTTTTTATTTGATACATTCAAACATCACTTAGCTTGTAAGGTGAATTTTTCCAACATGAATACCCTTGAATATATACCAGTCCAGTGGATTGTACTATACACGATATCATTATTCTGCAGGTGAGAAAGCATGAGAGAGAATGAAAAGGGCAACCAGTTCTCAACAGGAGCTAGTGCCCTACCTTTTGGTATGCCATCTAAAACCATCTCCCTACCACCTTTGGGTAATGCATCTCAGTGAATTTTCCGCCCCCATGAGTTCCTTGAAAGTGGGTCTTGGAAGAGACACACATAGAACAGACCAATGTGTGGGGAGTATTCTATTTTTATAATCTCCAAGATTGTTCCACTGTGCACCCTTATACAGTTTTGAGCTTATGCCCCCTACATATATTCATACTTCCTCTTTTTAAATGAATATAATGTGCAGTGGTGTGCTAATATTGCATGCACCTTGTGAAGCATGTAAAGACAGGAATTTAAGAAATAAATGTGCTAATAGTTTTCCCCAACTGCAGAGTTGCTCCATTTCTGGGATTTTAGGCTGAGGTAAGAACACAGAGAGCACACAGAGAGAGCACCCAGCTCACCTACAGAGATGAAGTGGAGGTTCTGGAAAGTCTCTCAAAAGGTGTCAGGTGAAATGATCCCAGTGTTGTTGAAGAGAATCAGAACAAAAGAGGCCAAGCCCAGTAGGTTTGAACACACATCACACATACAGCAGAGGGAGTGGGGAAATGGAACGAAGCAAGGAGCTGAAGAGGGAAAACATCAAATCACAAAGAGCTTTGCAAACCAAGATGAGGGAACACTCTGTCAAAGGGACAATGGGGACCCATTGAAGAGTTTTAGCAGAGAGCAAGCCAAGTTTTAGAACATTCTTCTGCCATTTCCACAAACACATACACTGGTGTACAATCCATCTTAACCCCCATTCATAGACGGTAGAGAACAACCAGACTACTAAATGATGCACTTTCCAGCACTCATTCATTCATCTGTCATTCAACACCCATTTACAGTGTTTCTGCTCTACAACGGACGTAGTCTCTGTACTGGGTAGCCAGCAGTGATTAAAACATCATGGAGCAGACCAGCTGGTGGTGATGTGCTTAAGGCAGCTAAATCTCACATGGTCCACTGCATAGTTCATGTCCTAGACCCAGAAGCTTAAAAAACGTGCTGGACGTGTGTGCTTGCATGCCCAAAATTCTGAGAGGAGAATGAGAAGGGTGTGTGGTGTGGATATACTCCTGAGTAGTTATTTTTTACTTTATCTCTCTCTCTGTCTCTCTTTCTCTATCTCTCTCCAGCAAGCATAATCACCCATAGCAAAAGAAAAAAAAATCAGGGAGCAATCAACCATGTGTGTGTGAGGGGGGGAGGGGGCATAGATACACTAAAAACAAATAAATATGCAATTTCATTTATAATCAAGCTACAGGAGGATATAATGTAAAATAGAAGAGAACTGGAGTAGCAATGAGCAATCAGAGTAGAAGTATCTTTAGATAGACTAGTTAAAGAAGGCTCTGGCAAGGAGAAATGCAAACCAAGATGTGAACAATATGAAATAACTAGCTTGCAGAGGGGTTCAGGAAGAGTTGTCCAGGTGATGGGCATGTCAGAGATGAAGATTGTGAGATAAGCAATCTTGGCATATTTGGGAAATAAAAAAGAGACCTGGAAAGTAGAGTAAAGGTGGAAGGGAGGATGAGGAATAAGACAGTTTTGTACAATGAACAGGAACTTAATGATGCGTAAGGAGTAATGAGGAGCAAGTGGCGGTGTGTGACAGTGAAGGAGGCACGCGGGAAAAGGTGCCCTCTGGCTGCTGGGAGGCCTGGCATTGTAGTAGTGCTCTCTATCAGAGGAGCTGGCTTGGGCTAGGGTAACAGTGATAAGGAGACAAGTAGATGTTTGATTGACAATATTGACAATACTTGCTGTTATGAGGGTGAGAAGCATAGAATTTGGGGAAAGGCACATGGATAAAGCTCATGATATTCTGAGAGAAGTCTCGACTGCATAGAAGAGAAGGCAGTTCCGTATTCAGGCAGTACAGCGACAAGGCTGTCTCATGTCAAGGCAACGGCACTTCCCTTCCAACTTCTGAAAGGAGATAAATCTCACACAGGATGGAGGAGAGGGGGCTCAAATCCAGACTCAGAGGGTGGCCTGTTAATTTTCTCTCGTTTCCAAAAATGTCTGCTTGCCCAATGCTGCCTTCCAAAAGAGCATCAACTTATTAAAAACATTCATGAAATCTGGAAATGTGATCTTGATCAGGGATGTGTTCATCCAATCACTGGTAGGCTCTGGAGTGACTCAGAGAAAGCCCATGAATTCTTTCACATCATCACGATTTTCCTTGAGGAGGCCACCTCTGCAGGGCCGCTCACCAAGCAGTCCTGGCAGTCATCTGGGAGAAGGGTGGGGTGGACTCCAGTCGATCAATCATGCCAGACCATCCGTTGGTCAGCTCCAGTGACATAGTTTGTTTGTTCCCTGTTTCCTTCTTCTTGTTTGGTCCATTGATCCTATGTGGAATAGCAGTGCTCCAAGTTCTCCAAAACAACAGGAAAGGTAACTGTATCTCTTAAGCAAGAAAATATTTGCTATGGCCAAGTCTCCAAGTTAGTAGCATTATGTGGCAATTTTTTAAAAGAATTATTTATTTAACTTTATTTATCATTATTGTTATTTTTAAAATTTGCTACAGGGTACATGTGCTCACCAGAGAGAGACAGACTCGGGGGCAGGGGATGAGAAAGCAAGCCGCCTGGTCTGGGACTTAAACTGCAGTCGGTTATGTGGGAGTCCAGCACCTTAACCACCATGCCACCTGTTGGCCCTAATGTGGCATATTTCAAGAAGCACACAGCAAAACAGCATGAGGAGTATTACAACTGAGTTATCAACAGGAACAATAAAATTTGGAAATGCCAAGAGATTTATCCAAGATTATCACAGTGAACAAATAATAGGGCAAACAAACTGCAGATAATCAAATCAACACTGCCCATTTACACAGCACTTCCATGTGCCAAGCAAGAGTCTACACAGTTTTCACAAATACATATAATTTTCACCCCGAGTCTCCAAGGGGAGACAACAAATAGGCAAAAGACCCAAGCAACCCTGATGAGGAAGATGCTCCTATCTATAATCCCAGTAGTCTGAGGATAAGAAAATCTAGGATTCGAACTCAAACATTCTGACTCTACTCGCTGCCATGGACTTCCCCAAATCTGTGTCTTTTTCATGGTACTACTTACTTTGTAAACAGATCCACTTAGAAGATAATGATTCTAAAGTCAGCACAAAGACTTTGGTGAAAGTCAGGAATAAGAGATAATCAAACACTTTCCATAATGAGTGCCACACAGACCCAGCTGACTGAGTTTGCATGTGTCTGCATATGTCATCCATGTGTGTGTATCACAAGAAACAGATAACATAGAATCTTGGAGACCTGTCACATAATTATGTGTGAGCCACAACGCGAGGCTTAAGCTTTCTGAGCCTCAGTTTTCTCTTTGTTAAAATGAAGCTAATCACGTCTCCCTTAAATATATCCATGCAAGTATTTTAGAACATCAAGCACATAGAGGATTTCAATATATGTTGGTTCCTTTCCTCCCTCCAAGAAATTACACTGTGTCAAGAAAAGAAGATGAAGGAGAAAGAAATTGATATATAGAGATTTCTTTAAGTTCAAAATGGAAGTTCTTACTGAAGACACCATTCCTGGAGAGGAATCCAAAATAGAGATAGAAGAGCATTTGAGAATCAGACAATGTGTTTAATCAGAACAACTAGGGTGGTAGAAGAAATCTTACAGTGAAAGAAACTCTTCTTAGACATATAGTGGGAGAATAAAACCCTGCCTGCCAATTATGTTGATATTTTTTGTTTACAATCTGGATATGCCTCACCCAGACAGGCTGTAGGCCACCCACACAAGTAACAGGCTGTCAGGCTAACAAAAATCCCTTCTAGGGAGAATGAGTTGGACAGTGAGACTCTTACAGACTCGCTTTTTCAGAGTAGAGATGAACAGACATGTAGAATGAGAACATCTCCACCCTCCACTGTGTTTAAACAGTCAAGGAGCAGCGGAGACAAAATGAAGGAAAAGAATCTAAGAGTAGCATGAAGATGAAGATATTAATGAACAAAAAGTCAGGAGGGGAGACTGAGGAGGTAAAAGACAGGGTGGTGGGGGGAAAAAAGAAGGGGGAAAGATTCAGGATGACACTTTAGCATCATGAGTTAAACAAAAAGTGTTGAGTTCTTCAAAAATGTGAGACAGAGCTATCAATTATCAAGAGGTTTTTCTTTAAAGAAAAATAATATTGATGAGGAACAGGACATTTTATGATGTCTGTGATGACCAACTAGTACAGGATACCTTAAGGGTAGACTGTGTTTTGTTTATCTCGTGGTCCCTGATAGTCCACACAGTGTCTAGGAAGGGTTCAGTTAGTGTTGACTGAACCAGCACCTATGGTAGAGGGTGGTCATCTTGTTCCATGGTTTCTCCTACCTTGTACCATGAATGGAGCCCAAGACCCCAACAGAAGGATGGGGATGGAGGAAGTTTGAGTACTGAGACAGGAATCCCCCAAGCACTAGAGTGCCATATACCAGAAAAAGAAGCTCAAGGGTCCAAGGGAAAAAGCCTTCATCCCTTTGCACTGTTCACAAGCAGCCAAGCATCTCAGGGCTGGCGCTGCGTGCTCTGCACTAGGGCAGAAGAAACAGGACGAGGTAGGAATGGTGGGATATTTTCTTTCAAAAGGTGACAAGCCTGCTTAGATTTGTCTGTCTCATGCTAAACCAGACAATGTAGCTTTTTATTCTCTCTCTCTTCCCCAAATAGATCTTTTTGTTTGTCTTTCTCTGTTTTTTTTTCTCAGTCAACTTGGACTCTGCATTGTCAGTGGGAGCTCACCAATATGCCAACCTAACACAATCACAGACTGGAGTCAGGGGCAGAGTAAGGACCTTTCCTGTGAACTCATTCAATGGGAGACACTGCTAAGGGCTCTACCACTCTTCTGAAGTCCTCACAACAACCAGAAGAGATATTACTGTCCTGGGTCCATGATGAATTGTACAAAGATCAGAGATGATTCACAGCTTGCTCAAGACCACTCAGATAATAAATTATGGTTCTTCTGACTCCTTAAACCTCCTCCTATAAAGTCACATGGGCATTCGGCCACATTGATACAATCGTTTGGTGGTGATGGTGATGGTAAAAGCAATGACAAGGAAAATGACAACAATCAATTATATTATTTCATTACAGAAACTCAGACATGCTTATGGATAAGGAAACTGAGACTCAAAGAGGTTAAATTTTCTCAGAGTCACACAGTTAGCAGAAGAATCTCTAAAATGCACCACACTACAATTACATATACCTACATAGAGACTGGAAGATAGGAGGACAATAGGTTGAGTTTAATAAAACCTATTCCCCCCCCCACATTCAGTTTGTTGCATTCAGACGAATTATCTCTTATCATAGTAACCATTAACCAGAGCAGTTAGATATGATCTGTCTTTACTGCTGCCATGTTTCTGGGAGCTATTTACAGACTTCTCTTATTCTGTGGCCTTGGGATCATATCACAGAGGGTAGGAAAGGAATGAACAACTCTGATCAGAGAACCAGCTCGAAAGAGAGCCCCTGATAGCAGGGAGTAAATCTCAGCCACTTAATATCAGTTTTCCTCTCCTATTGATCCATTTTATTTAACTTTTACAGAAGAGGAACATCCCTGCAGTCTAGCTCATCAGTGTGCCTTTAAAGGCTTCCTATTGATCTGTAAAACTATTGTCTCAGTCTTTTGAAGACACCTTTTGCTTTTTGGTCATGTTCTGTATTTAGTTTGCATCCCAAACATGACTTCTTTTCTGGGAGCATAAAGCAGACATCTTGGTCCCAAGACTTCAGATTGATCTGATTTTGTAATCCTTCTGGCACCTGTTTTCAGGCTCCAGTAAGCCTTCAACTCCAAAGAACAATGTAGAATGCTGGTAGAAGAGTGAGGGTGCAGTGAGGACCTGGCGACCTCATTCCAAAGGTGAAGTGGGAGTAGAAAGCACAACTGTCATTGAGCTCTTCCTCCATCTTTCAGCTCACCACAAGCATGGACGGTAACATCACACAAATGAAGAAACTGAGAATTGTGTAGCTGTTTGCCAAGACACATTCAGCTTTGAACCTGGGCTTCACCGGTTACTACCTGCATGTTGAACTAATCTGGCAAAAGTTTTACAGAGCTTCAGTTTCCTCAGTTCCAAGGTGAGACTCATGATGGAGCATTCTAGGGTTGCTGTCAAATTCCCATTAGGTAATGTTTCCAAGAGTCTTAGTAGAGTGTTCAGCATGAAAGAAGTACCCTGCAATATTTGGTGAATTAGAGGAGAACCCCCACACCCTCTCCTTCTAAGAGTCATCCATCTACTTCATTCCCCATTATTAAAGGAAAAACCATTTCTTCTTTCTAAAGCTAATGTTGGATAGTCTAGTTTTCAGATGATGGGAAAAAAATCTATTTGAAAAAGAGGCTAGTTCCGTGCCTGGCACGTATTAGGCACTCAGTAAATGTTGGTAATTGTTTTGTTCATCCAGCCCTGGTTCCTAAGGCACTATATGAGTCCTGACTCCATTATTTTCAAGTCTCCATCTCTTCCTCTCAAACAATCTTTGCTGACTCTTCCCCTCCCCTTTTTTTGTGTCAAGCTCCTTGAAGCTTCGTTAGAACAAGCCTTTATTTCTCACTGTTCACTCCTTTATTCTTGACTCCTAGAAGCTGCTTCACTTTCTGAAATTCCAATCTCTCCAAGGGCCTATTGCTCTTCGCAGTGCTTTGCATTCATACATGTCTTCCTCGGTCCCTCTCTGGTTTTCGATAACAGGCATTTTTCTCAGAGCACACTCCTAACTTGATTTCTGTGTCATTTCATTAGCTCATTTATCTGTTCATTCACTCAACAAATTCTCTGTGACTTTCTGTGCTACCTGAGGCCCTGGAGCTAGTATGGTCTCAAATCACCGAACATTGAGATATGGTAGTATATCCTGGTTCTTTCCTCCTCTGCCCTTCTCTACCATCCAGCTCTTACATCAACCCCTCCTAAGATGCCATCTTCTTTAGAAAGAGACCCCAATCACCTAGATGGGGTAATAAATTGTTTTTCCTCTACTCCTATCACTGCCTATATTCCCTTGGATCTAAATTCTTATTTTGATCTTGACTCACATGGTGTTTCTTAAGAGTATAAGTAGGCAAGGCTTAACAAATATCTACCAAGTTGAATGGAATATTTTCAATAACTCTTTCACTTTTTCTCTTGCTATTTTTTTTCATTCTGTCCCATAAACAGAGACATGCTTTCATAAGCTTTGTGCTTGTCTGTCCTCTTTCTGGTGGCTTGTTTATCATAAAGCAAGCTTGGAGATATGTACTCTTTTTTATTCCACTTCTTCATCAACATCTTGCACACAACCATGCAAAAGGAAACTCATCATTTTCTCTCACCTGAGCCCCTATTAGCCAGGTCAGAACATCATTTATCCTGGTGACCTCCTTGACTCTCCTCAATTATACCTTGTTGTTGTTTTTCATGGTTGTTGTAACAAAGGACCACAAACTGAGGGGCTTAAAAAAATAGTCATTTATTCTCTGACACTTCTAGAGGCTGTAAGTCTGAAGTAAAGGTGTTGGCAAAGCCATGCTCCCTCTCAAGGCTCTACAAGAAAATGTGTTCTCTCTCTCCTCACTTCAAGTGGTGGCCAGCAGTCCTTGGCATTCTTTGACTTGTGGCACTATCACTTCAATCTCTGCCTCCATAGCACACAAACTTCTTACCTCCATCTAGGTTCGTGTCTTCAGAAAGCCTTCCTACAAGGACACCTTGTTGTTGGATTTAGGTACCACTCTAAACTATGAACTCATTTTAATTTGATTTTATCTGCAAATATCCTATTCATATATAAAGGTCTGGGAAAACATGAATCTGGTAGTGAGGGAGGGAGACTCTATTCAACCCAGGACACCCTTCAACCCATCTTATCTACTGCTGCCAATATCAAATTCCCTTAATACTGCTTAGTTCTGACTCCAGGTCTCAAAAGCCTAAAGTGACTTGACATTTTCTTACTTCCTCAGTCTAAGTAGACTGTTTTCCAAACACAGTGCATATTACTTTCAAGTATGTAAAATTTTTGCAGCCCTGAGAGACTAAAAATTCCATGAGAAAGAAATCTAATTGGCATTCTTTATCCCTGTTTTCTGCACAGTTCCCATGTAGGTGCCTAATAGCCGTCTGTTGCGTGAATTCATGGTGAGCGAGTATTAGTTTCAAGTCCTCTAGCTGACTTTGAGGAGTCCTCCATTACCTCTCACTATACCATCTGCTCCTGTCAGCATTTGCTGAGTAAAAATTAGGTGCTCTCAATAAATACTTGTTGCTTGATTGATTAATCCATCAACCAGGCTTCCTGCTAAAGCATTTTTTGTGTGGGTCTCTAGGGGAGCTGGAGTAGGGGGCATAAGAGGGGTAAGGGTTGGGCAATGCAGACACTTCATCAGCATTCCCACCTTAGTATTTCTGGAGCCAGATCAAGGCTTTGATTTGCTTGCGAATCTGCTTCTAGTCTTTCAAGGACCAATAATAACAGTGACTTTGAGAACCATGGTGGTGGGATCCAAGATATGGAGGTTAAGGTTCCTATTAAGAGAAGTTAACATGGTCTCATTTCTCTTCAGAGAATGTTCCAGAAAGCAAGGAGCTGACCTGGATTAGACAGATACTAAGTACCTGTGTTCTCTCCTGGGTCATTAGCGGGTCTGTGTCAGTGAAGAGAGTTAATGAGAGCAACCCTGTATGGCTACACATCTTTCTACACATCCCAACTTGGTATACCATACACCCAAGTCTCTAGAAAAGGGGGCTCTAAAAATCTGCATGGGATCGCCTCTAGAATAAAGATAGAACTTATGGAAGCAGTCATTTCTTATGTAGTTAACCATTTTGTGAATTCTTGCAGAAGAAATAACTACCTAGGATTGTGACAGAAAAACAAAGAACAAAGAGGACAGGTCATTGTTATTATGTCTCCTTGAAAGACTAGAAGTAGATTCTCAATCAAATTGAGGTCTCGAGCAGGCCCCAGAAACCAGGCACTGTACTGTGATATTCGATCTCAAGCCATGATGGTGGTCACCTGTAACTGAGTCACTCCCATTCCTGCCCTGACTCCAAGCTGATGTGACTTGAAACAATGAAAGTCAGGCATGTAGTAGATAAACAGTCAAATACAACCACTATTTTATTTTTCTGTGTTCTTTTTTTTTTTCCTTGTAAGTGTCCTAAGCCACCCACACTCTTAGCACTTATTCCTTCAGGGATTACAAAAGTAAAGCTGGCTTTATTTTGTTTCAGTTCCCTTGTATCCATTTCAATAGAATCACTAATAGTACTCATTTTCAGATTTTGTGTACTTAATAGATTGGGAATATGAGGTCATGTGTCCAAAAAGATAATTATCATTCTGGGCAGTGATTGAATGGTTTCATTGTCCTCAAAATATACACAAGGCAAAAAGAACTTTTGTTAGGGTATTACCTGATTTGTGTGTGTGTGTGTGCGTGTGTGTGTGTGTGTGTGTGTGTGATTTCTGAAACTTCACATGACTCAATTTGCCATTCCAAAATAAAAGAAAGTTAACTTGCTACAAGGGAACTGGAATTTTAGTAGCAGATAAATGTGTATTATCAGGAAATGCAAGCTATGCAAAAGTTATATTGAGTTGTAGCCTGTTGGGTCCTAGTGAGAGTTTATCGCATGTGCCTGTTAGTTACCTACATTCATTCATTTCTTAACTTCTCATCTCTTGGAGTTGAAGATATGGACACACTTTCCCATGGCTTTCTGCAATAAGAACGCTGGTTGACAACACTTCTTCTATGTCTTCTTTTCATTCCTGAAGGTAGAGTGCAGGGCCCTAGTTATTCCAATAATATGTAGTTGTAAACTGAGGGTCACCATTCTCACAACTCTTTAGAACCCCCCAAAAGGACTGACACAAAAGATTCTATGAAAGAATGATGAGCATCAGACTTAAAGCAGGAAACAACAAATCCCAGGAATAAGGAGCATGGATCAAATGACCAGGAGCAAACCCAAAACTTTTCTTTTTTGTACTTCAATTCATCAAGGGTTGGTTACTGCTGAACTACATGTGTGAATGACAAGAGGTGTGCCTTACCTGTATGGCTATGTGGCTTCCATATGACTTTAAACTCCCTACTGCTCTTGACACACAGTAACAATAACAAGAAATCAGGCAGGTCACCGTGGACTGAGTTCACATCACCAATATCCCTGGCCTGTCATATTTTGTCTCCTATTTAATTTCTCTCTCTCTCTCTCTCAATATCTCTTCCATCCCTCATAACCAATATGTATCAATATAGCATTAATCATGCAATAAGGCTCAAAGGTAAGTCCAGTCAGCCAAAAAGATTGGATGCAGAGACACACATGCTTGAGGCAGTGCTTCTTACAAGCTAGGAAACATAGGTGAGTGTCTGAATCTTCCTAAGCCTCAATGTCCTCCTTTAGAAAACAGAAATAACAACACCCACTTCACCCAAGCTGTTGAGATTAAGGATGCTTCTGCTGTGTGTCATAATCTAGGGATGGTGCAGGAAAACCACCTTCTTTAATAAACTGTTTAACTATTGTGTTCTCATTTTAATGATAATCTGAAGTAAAATTGATTAAGCACATTCTGAATGATCAGAAGAACTGTCACCACACTTCCATGCCAGCACTTGCAAACAAGTTGGCACTATGAACTATAGTACTAATTTTATTGCCTCTACTAATAAGAAAAGAATAAAGGAGAAATAAATTTAAAATTATGTACCTCTGTCAAATTAATGTCAAGTGACGTCACAGGGACCATGTAAATGGGAAACAATTGGGGGATTCTTGAGTCATCATGCCACGTGTAGGTACAGTGATCTGAAACGTATCTGCATGTCGCTTTTGGTACAACTTTTACACAGCAAGTTGGGACCAGTTTTATCAAGACCATATCATCTGTCATGCTTAATTAAAATGGATAGGCTGAATTTTAAACATGTTATAGCTTTGTTTGCATTTAATTTATTAATTTATTTTGTTTTATAATTGCATGGGAGCAATAAGCATTAGGTTAAATAGAATTTTATTTTCTAAATATTTAAATAACATCATACTTAAAAGAATATGTTGGCTTTTATTCTCATAGTTAAAGTGGAGTCTGTTTATAACTAACTTGGAGAAACCCTATAATAATCTATGTGAAATTCTCCATAGTAAGTGACCCACAGAAGATGCACAGAAAGGCTGCATTTCTTCTCTTGAGGTGAGTCTGTGTTATGGTGGTGTATCTTCGGCAAAGTGAATGATATGAAGAATAATAAATAATCATAAATCTATTTATTCACGACTTTTTACATGTACCCAGTAATATTGTATAGATCATCTTTCTAATATTCATGAGTATCTGAAAGCACAAGATGTTATCCACAATATCACACTGTCTTCTCCCCTCAAGGGTCTGACCATCACCTCAGGAAGTGACATGTATGTAAGCACCTACTATGTGGTTATGAGTGTCACATGTTAAAGGAAAGATGTGGGTGAGTGCCAAGCAAAAGGGAACCAACTAAGATGAGTATCTCAAAGTTTCATGAGTAAAAGGTTAGATTTGGATTTACCAGCATTTCTAGAATGTTCCATCTGTCCCTCTAGATTCACCACCCCCCTCTGCACCCTCCTCTGGAACCCTGGATGACCTTTCTAAGTGACAACATCAGCTGCTCTAGCCATCTGACTTCCCTTTGGCTACCACCAAAGGGATGCCATATTCTTATTTCATAGACTCTTGGGAAGACATTTTCTACCAGATAATTTGGTGGTCATATCTTCAGTAGGATAGGATGTCCATGATGTAGGGTCCTGAAATGACTTTTTCCAGAGCAATTTTAAAATTATGTTCATGATGTTGCTTCTAATATGTCTACCCTCTGGTTGTAAACCATGAGGAAGTGTATGCATTGCTGTCCCCTTTGGAAACACAGCTTTGTCTCATGAGCATGGAACCGTACACTTGGATATCTGTCCAGCAAGGTCTGAAAGTATGCTGAAATCAATCAGAATAGAAGCCAAATCAAGAGCTTCTCGAGGCATGAACAGGAAGGAGCAGGGTACGAAGAGAGGGTTGGGCTATTTATTTCCTGGTTTCCCCTTCCTAGTGAATTGACTGCTCTACTAAAGGCCAGAAGTCCTGTCTGGGAACCCTTTCTATGTAGTTACCCATCTTGGGTGCTTGTAACTGCTTTTTCCCCTTTACCCTTCAAACTAGGAGTAATATACCTCTTAAACTCCCATCCCTGCCATTGTCACTTGTCAATTTTCTAAGCCCTGTCCCCCTCACTTTTGTGATTAGTCCCTTTAACAAACCCACCACCCAGATTAAGTATGCATTTGTTTCTCTCCGACTTCTGGCTGATACTCTGAGAGTTGCAGTGATAGGGTGCCAGTACCAGGGACCTTGAGTAGGAGGGTGTGAGTTCTCCTAGGCAGGTACAAGGTGTATGTTAAAGTGAAGGGGACAGTAAACACTGAATAAAAATAGCAGTCCACCAAAGTGGACTTTATAATTATAATAATTATAAAGTATTGGTATTTGCAAGCTACTTTGTGCCTGACCGGAGACTAGGATCTTTGATTATAATTCCTAATCCTGAAGATTTCCATTACATTGCTATTGCTATTTTCCATGGGAGGAAAAAGGTCCACTGCTTAAGTTTAAGGCAGCTTAGCTATTAAATGACAAGGTGAGAATTTAACCCAGGTTCTGTATAATTCTATTTCTCTATGCTCATTCAGACTTCGGCCAACCTTTCAGTGCCAGCATCAGTTAACACTTTGATGAGGGTAAGATAGATATCAGGCTTAAGTATCCGATTCTTTCTTGGGAAAGCTCAAAGGGAAGAAAAAATCCTACACTCACCACCCTCAGATCCCCGAGTCCTCCCTTCACCTCACTCCTTAGAGGAAGGGCCTGCGGAGCCATCCTTTTTGTACAATGGACTTTCTTGAGCTTACTGCCACTCCAGAGAGGACTACCGCCCTCCCCCTTGTTAGCAAGAACACCCTCCCCATATGCAGCCAGAATCAACTTCAGAAACTCTCTGGGCTCCTCTAAGTTAATAGCTGTCCATCTTGCACCTGGCTGGTTTGCATGCCTCCAGGCCCTGAACTCTGGCCAGCTGCTATATCTGAGTTGGGGCCCACCTGCTCCTCAGAGAGCTGAGGCCTCCAGAAGGAGCATGCATTAATGTGATTTCCTTGTGGTTAAGATGCTGAAAGGGTCTAGTGTGGCTCTAGCAGAAAATCAGGGTATCAGGCATGCAGCCCTGGCAAAGAATGTGCTGGAAAACCTGGCCATCTGACAAGATTTAAGAGAAGGGAAGAACTTTCTGTATCAATAAAATTTATTGCATTTTTTAATGTTTTCTTTAAATCTTTGTTATTAAATTTTTGAGAAATACAGAATGTTTTAGTGAAAGGGGGATAAACATAGTTCATTCTTTTGAGTATAGACTAGAAATTTTTTTATACTTGTCTATAAATGTTTAGACAAGTATTATTTATTTATTTGCCATAGTTTTCATAGGTTCTCCAGAGAAACAGAGGAAGAGGGAGAGGGAGAAAGTGTCTTCCCCACCCCAAAGGGCACAGCCTCGCCACATCCTTTCCTCTCCATTTCTCTAACATATCGCCATTCTGGGCACACATGCCCAGTTTGGTTTTCAAGTCACCAGGGCCAGGACTTAAACTATGCAGGCCTACACTAGACCATGGGTCCAGCCCTATACGTACTTTTTTTAGTGCAAAAGTTTACAACCTTTTGCTCAAAGTGGGGTCAGGCTCTAAGCTCTGGAATCACCTAGGAATCCATTAAAAATGCAAAATCTTGGTGCAAACCTCAGACTTACCAACTCAGAATCTTCTTTCTTTCTTTTTTTTTCTTTTTCTTTTTAGAGATATTTTTACTATAGGGTGCATGTGCTCACTGGAGACACAGAGAAAGACAGAGAGAGAAAAAGTGAGAAATCACCCCTCAGAGAGTATGACCATGCTACAACCCCTTCACCTTCATTCTCCTCTCAGGATTTTGGGCAGCATGCACATGCACCTGGCATGAGTTTCAAGCTGCCAGGTCCTAGACGTGAACTGTAGTCAGCCATGGGGGAGTCCAGTTCCTTAACGACTACACCACCTGCTAGCTCCCAGAATCTTTGTTATAACCAGATCTCTAAGAGATTAAAAGACAAATAGATGGCAAAGCTTTATACCCTTCAATGGTATGAATAATGTCATTAATCCACCTTTAATCCAAAATGATGCTCTGTTTATATTGTGTTGATTATACACTGCAATACAGAAAGAGGTACCACAAACTATCCTTTGCATGCCTATTAATACGAATAATAATGACACTATCATCGTTACTGGTATGGTTTATTTAGTGCTATTTATGTATGGGGCACTGTGGTAAACCCTTTGCAAAAATGACTTCATTTCATCCTTAGGATGGCCCTAAAGACATGGGGCTACTTTCACCTTAGAAGTGATGCTATTGAGGCACTTTTTTAATGAAGCATTTCAAATACTGATGATATTTCAAATACTACTACTGTGACTGACAGGGATGGTGGAACTTACTGAATACTTTTTCTGTTTCAGAGACAATATGAACTGCTCTGCATTCATTTTTTAAAGTTAAACCTCAAACAACCCTGAGAAGTAGGCATCATCATTAGCTGTCTTAAACACCAAGGTAACGAGGTTCAGAGGTTAAATATCTCATCGAAGTTCTTATTCAAGGCCATCCTAGGATCCCGGACTGGATCTGGTTTTGCCCACTTTCCTGTGCATGCTCTCAACCTCACTGGTGAAGGGGAATGTGCTAATTTGCTCCTGACTCCCCAGTGCATCCTCGGGGCCTTGCTCCCTGTCCCTGCTGGCTCCTAGACAGACCATTCTTCTCCAAATCCTCTCTATGTGAATAGACAGAGGACCCATGGCGCTGCCTTCTCGGGGCAATGGGCTTAGGGGGACAGAGGATTTTTCTCCTAATCAGAGCTCTACACAGCAGAGCTGCAGGCATCAGGATCCCAGACATGCAGACTGGCGGGCCGCGTGGCACACAGCCCAGGACTTTGCAGGGAACAATGAGCACTGAACTGCAGGCGACCCGACCTGCTAATCGCTGCCTGATTACCAGCTAATCAGTGCCTTGTTTGGGACACCGACTCCCAATCCCTTTGGACTGGGCTGGGCCCTGGTAGGCAGTCACCTGGTTAATGTGGCAGGGGCGAGGCAGGGGGTCATGTGTTACAACACACAGAGTGGCCAAAGGCCGCCTTCAGGAAAACAGTCACAGGGTCTCTCTCCTCCACTGATCCTAGGCAACACAGCACTGGTCAACGGCATGGGAGTGAACAGAGCCAGAGAACCTAAAGCTAACTTCTCCATTCTGGAACTGATGAGGAAAATTAGTCAACTATTCTGAGCACAGAGGAAAAAAAGGAATTTCCCTTTCAGAAACCTCTTCAAAGGAGGTTTCATGTAGAGGGTGAATTAACAATCCCCACCACCACCACCATGGCCATCACCTTCGTAACCAGTGCTATCACCATCCTTATCACCTGCACCATCACTCCCATGTCTCTACCATCACTATCACCACCATAATCACCATGATCATCATCACTCCCCACCATCACCACAATCACCATCACCACCCCCATCACCCTACCATCTCCACTACCATCAGCACTACCATTAGCCTTTACCATCATAGTTTATATACCACCACTGCCAGTACTGCCGTTGTCACCACTACAACCATCACCACCACCATTATCACTGTTGCCACCCTCACTACTACCAAGAACAAAACACCATCACCACAGCCACCATTGCTACTCCTGCCACACATTGCTATATCCTTGGGAAGCAACTAAAATGGTGTTTACAAAATACTGTAAACTCATGCAGGCAGTAGAGACACTGGAGCATGATGCTGAGGATATGGGGGAAGACTCCATGTTTACGTCTGTATCTCTCTGAACATGCAGGGAACACGCTGCAGGATGAAGGGTGGAAGTCTGGAGAACTCTGTTGTGTGATTACCTTGTTAAGTGTGTCTCTCTCTCGCCATCCTTCCCTGGAAATAAATAAATGAACAAATAAACTTGAAAAACAGTAAAAAATAAGATCTACTCCATGAAGTACTAGTCGTTTGAACTTGAACTTGAATTAATTAACCTTCCAAAAGTAGTTTTCCTAAGCAGAAACATAGAGATAGCAATAGAATCACCCAAATCACAGGACTGTGACTTACGTGTACATCCATTGTAGTGCCTGGCACATGAAAACTCAACAAAAGTTCACTGTCATCATTACTTCTGCCCCAATTCTATTTTAATATATAGCTTCTCTTCCAGCATCTTTGCTTAAAAATGGATAGGGAGAAAATAATTTATGCCTTTATTGCTAATGTTATGGGACCCTCTAGGTCGTGTGACATCCCTAAGAAGCAGAGGTCTTGTCATGGCAGTAAGAGTTGAAGAAAGTTCCAGATTTGGACTCAACTGTCTAGGTTTAAATCTACATCTGCTTTTTATTTTTGGAGAGGTTTTTACCATAGGGCGCGTGCGCTTGCCAGAAAGACAGAGAGAGACAGAGAGACAGAAAGCGAGAAATCACCCCCCCCCCCAGGGGGGATGGCCACACCGCAATCCCTTCTCCTCCATTCTCCTCTCGGGATCTTGGGCATGCACGCACAGGCGCCTGGCATGAGTTTTAAGCCACTGGATCCGGGACGCGAACCACGGTCGACTATGTGGGAGTCCAGCGACATAGCCATTGCGCTAAATGCTGGTCCCTACATCTGCTTTTTAAAAGCCACATGATCCTGAGAACTTCTTCAACCTTCCAGAGATACCTTTTCTTCTTCTAAAAAATGGCAGGGTTTTTTTGTTTGTTTTTGTTTTTTTTTTTTGTTTTTTGTTTGTCTGTTTGTTTTGTTTTGTTTTGTTTTAATATGGAGTGATACTCCTTCCTCCCTGAAGGATTGGGAGAGGATTACATAAGATAAAACAGAGAAAAGCCCCGCAGGTCACTAGGCACAACCTAGGCATTCAGTACGTTGAGTGGGCTTCATTTGCCAAAATTTTGGTTATGGGTAATAAATTACCAGGAAGTGCCTTGTTCTAGAGAGCAGCCTAATGGAGAAGAAAACCAACTTTTCCGCTCCCTCTTCCAGATGGAGCTGAGCCCTACACACTGACCGGTTTTTGGGCGTACTGCAAAGGTCTAATAAAAGGTTACCTTTGCCCAGTTGTTTCAGTTCTAGGAAGCTGTTCAATGTTTGACTATATTTCTCCAAACTCATTTAAAAACAGTTCATCAGGTTAGTTCAGTTGAATTATGACTCCTTGGGAGTTTTCCAAACTCTGGATTTCCTTCGGAGAGGGTTAGATTTCATTCCATTCTTGAAATTCAGCTCCTTGCCTCTCTCTGTGACCCTTCATCACAAATACCATATAAATATCTTACTGTCTCCTGTACAAAGAGAGAACTCTTTGGCTTCGTACTCACAAGAAGATGGAATCTTTGCGACTTATTAGAACAAAAATGTTAGACAAGTTGTTCATTTCCTTTTTCTCTGTCTCTTTTTTGTTTGTTTATTTTTTGTGTGTGTTTTATTTATTTATTTTTTAGTTTGCCAGAGGGCCCATGCACTGGCCAGAGACATGATTAGACAGAGAGAGGTAAAGTGAGAAAGCACCCTCCCATGGGGGATAGTCATGCCACAATCTCCTCTCCATCTCTCTCACCTTTGGGATCTAGAGCCCTACTTGCACACATGCCAAATATGTTTCTCAAGTTAGTTCCAGGACTTGAACTGCATGATTGGCCATGTGGTATCCAGTCACCTTAACCACTAGAACACCGGCTGGTTTTCCCTTTCTCATTTCTACAGCCATCAGTCACTGGCAGTTTGGAGTGGGTGTGTTAGTGTAAGGAGTACTCTTAGAAACATTTACATAGTAAGAGGAAGTGGGGAAAGAGCCTTATTCCAACCAGGCAAATGTGGTTCTTCCATATCCCATGGGAGGTGTTACTCAGCAGTCTCTGTGAAGTGTATCATAGTGAAAGAACTCTCAGCAGAACTTACACTTATGACTGTGTAGCCCAGGCAGATATGGTGGGTCAGGAGAGACAAGGTGAAGATTTGGGAATGAGAGTGGAGGTAAAGAGTGGTGATAGCACTGATGATGAAGGTGACACCCATGGTGGTGGTGGTGGTGGTGGTTATATTTCACCCTCTCACATGAGACCTCCTTTGGAGAGTTTCTGCAAAGAGAAGTCTCTCTTTCCTCTAGGCCTGGAAGAGTTGACTAAGAGTTGACTAAGTTGACTAAGTTTTTCCCTTTAATTCTGAACCCATGTGAATAAATTGCTAAGAAGTAACTTTGGCAAACAGCCCCTGGCTGGGGCATTGCTAGAAGTTCCTTATTAGCATCAGGATAGGTCAACTCTTGGCAGCAGTGTAGGGCTTTGTAGTTGGAGTTTTCTACCTTGTAAAACTCCAGGTACAACTACCAAGTGAGAGAGAAAAGATGCAGGAAAGAAAATTGACTGGTAGGCAGTCCACAAATTCTATTTTGAATAGTTCCAGATTTCATCCTAATTCTCATAATCTTCCATCTTTTGTCAGGATATTCTGACCCCTCTGATTTCCCATCTACTTGTTGATAAAATCTAAAGTCTTCTTTGAGTGCTAGATGGTGGTGAAGTGGTCGCATATCTGGATCCACATAGGAAGGGCCCTGGTTCGTGTCCAGGGTCTCCCTGAACATGCTGGGCACAGGTGCACACTGAAAATCCTGGCTATCTGAGGTTGGTGGTGGATTGTGTGGTGAGGACTCTATTGGAGGTGACTGTCTTTCCGTATCTTTTTTTTTTCCTCTCTCTCTCAAGAAATGATTAAAGTAAACTTAAAAAACAAAATTTAAATCTTCTTTAGGCTATTGTTTTATTGCCATTTAATTCTCCCAACAATACTAACTGGTTGCTTTCCAACACTGCATTTTTAAGAACTTTGCATACTGCTAATTAGTAATCCCAGATAGTGTCTAATAACTGTTGCATGGTACCTGTAATGGGTATACTTAGTTTTATCCTCTCATTCTCTTGACCATGAACTCGATTGCCTTTCTGGCCCAGAAACCACAGGTATAAGCTGCATGATATCCATTTATATTAATTTTTTCAGATATCCCAGAAGTGAAATGGCTGATTCTAATGTATATGGATGCTCAAATCTTGTGAGCCTATGTTTT
Source organism: Tupaia tana (assembly GCA_026018925.1). Classification (NCBI taxonomy): domain Eukaryota; kingdom Metazoa; phylum Chordata; class Mammalia; order Scandentia; family Tupaiidae; genus Tupaia; species Tupaia tana. The sequence goes on from JAKSZU010000018.1 coordinate 8,262,272, forward strand.
AGATTAGTTTTGCTAATCTACAAGAGCAATGTGTAAAGAACGAAGAGCTCCTTGGGACCAGCAGTTAGTGTAATGGCTATGTCGCTGGACTCGCACGTAGTCGACAGCGGTTCGAGTCCCGGACCTGGTGACTTAAACTCATGCCTGGCACGTGGGCGTACGTGCCCAAAATCCCGAGAGGAGAATGGAAGAGAAGGAATTGCGGTGTGGCTATTCCCCCCCCGGGGGGGGGGGGGTGATTTCTCGCTTTCTATCTCTCTGTCTCTCTCTGTCTGGCGAGTACATGCGCCCTATAGCAAAAACCTCTCCAAAAAAAATTTTTTTTAACTTCATCTTTTCTACTCTTTCTTTCCTCAGCTCTGGTATAATCAAACTTAGCACATTTTTGGCCTTATTATTTGATTTTAGATTTTATTAGAAAGGTTCTTCCTCATGGGGCTGGACAGGGCCAGCAGTATATGGCACATTCCATGAGGCTGATCCCTATGGGGACCTTCTGGATTTGCATCTAGAGACCTCCCTGAACATGCCAGATGCACAATCCATGCTGGATGAGGCTGGGAGTGGATCATAGCATAAAGACTGTGCTGAGGGGCAATTCTGTGTGTGTGTGTCTCTGTCTCTGTCTCTTTCAAACATGGAAAAATCAAGGAAACCTAAAAAATAAAAAAGTTTTTCTCTACCTTCAAGTCATTCATAAAAGTATTCTTATAAACTTTTCCCCATCACTTTACAATGTTCCTTTCATATTTAACCTTTTATTCATCGGAATCGTATGTGAGATACAGAAATGGAGATGTTACTGTCCTCCATGTAGTGGGCCAGTTTCTTAGTACCATCTCCAAGACCTTATTCTCATACCAGTACCAGACTGATTTGATCATGATGGTTTTGTAAAATGTCAATGTTTTGTAGGGTAAGCACTCCCTCACAGTCTTCTTTTTCGTTGTCGATCTAGTTCTCTCAGGAACTTCTGTATCCATTTTAGCATAAAATTTGTGTGTTTCACAACAATGCATTTCAAAAAATAACAAATGTAGCTGGAATTTTATTATCATTGTGTGGGATTTGTTTTTTATCTTCTAAGTGAGACAAGACATGTTTGCTTCTTCAGGTGTTTTTCAGGTGTAGAACCTGAATCTCAGAGAGGTGCTCTCTTACGTCAAGGTGAGGTGCTGTCAGTCCAACCACAGGCACTTTCTCTCCTTTGGACCAGCCTCTGGGGAGCCCAGGGCACCAGCAGACTTTGATTCTTGGTTGGGTAGTGCTGTTAATGCCTGGTGCCTTCTTGAATAATGACTGTGCTCAGGAAACCGTGCCCCAGGGCTCAGATTTCCCCCCATCTAAGCTTGTGGCTGCTTGGCCTGGAGCCTGTTCCCTTCCCAAAATGTTTGTTAGTACAGTGGCTTTTTATGGCACTTTATGGAAAAATTAAGGGGTGGGGGAGATGACTGTGTTTTGCAAACCAGCCTGTCTTTAACCTTCGTTTACTGGAATTTGAGTCCCCTGCATACCTTGTTAGCAAAAAAAAACTTCAAATATATTTTTTCCAACCAAGCTCACAATTGGAATGTTCTTTACCTCTTAACTCAGGCCAGAACAAATGTGGCCCAGGCTCTGAAAAACAGCCTGTTATTTGGAAGAGCTGTGCAGCCGCCTTTGCACAACAGTGACGACTGCAGTCACCCGTGTGGAGGCCTGGCCCGTGAGAAGCAGAGGGCAGAGGCCACTCCATCCTTGCGTCGTTGACCCTGATGGCAATGTGGGGGTGCACCCACGCTCCACGCTTGCTGGGCTCGTCTGCAGTCTGAAGACTATACCCACGCATTGGGCTAAGGAGAGGTCCTCCAGGGACAGGCAGTTTCTCTGCTTCTGGTAAAGGAGCCACCAGGTCTGAAGATACAACTTGGTTCCTGACAAAGGGTGGGAAGTTAGAAATGTTGGCCGTCATGCTGGCAGAGGGAGAGGGGCCAGAGCAAGATCCTCCAGAAATGTCATATTTTTCTTAGAACTAGGGCCTGCTTTACACACAAATTCGAGATTATCTCTGACAATGATCTAAAATTAACTGTGGTTTTCAAATGAAAAACATTTAGGGGATAATCAGATAAGAAGGAGTCCTATTTATAATACTTGTCATGGGGGGAGAGAGCATGAGAGCGAGAGAGGAAACAGAGGGCGAGAGCGAGAGTGAGAGACATAAAATGATACTGATGTCTCTCTGGTCCCATGAGCCATAAACTGATTCTCTATCCTGTATTGATAATGGCAAGGGGAGGGGGTCGCAATTATCTGCCCACCTATGGTTTCTTAGAGAAGATCCTGCTCGCAGGAGTAGAAAGTAAGATTTCCATCTCGTTCTAGGTATTCCCAGAACTGGGTTACTATCTTCTAAACCACCAAGTTCAGCATAAATCAAAATGCTTGTTCATAGGGCTCGAAACATTACCCAGTGGTTTTTGGCTCTGAAATGTTCATTTGTAGACTGGGACTCCCTGGAACACTTTAGTAGAGTTAGGAACGAGAAAGGGTAGAGGACAGCGGAAGCAGCTCCGGAAGATTCATTTGAGGTCGCCGTGGTTACAGAGACATACAAAGAAAGCACTGGTGTGCACACCAGGATCTGCCCTCTTCATTTTAAGGAGAACAACTCAAAAAAAAATATATATATATATATATGTATATATCACTATTATTCTCATTTTACCAAATAGAAGATTGAGGATCCAAAAGATCACTTAACGAGAAAGAAAATGGGCCAGAATTTGAAGCAGGCTTGGATTCAGAACCCATACTCTTAACCACAATGCCAAATAACCTCCCTTCAATGTTTTTGTTCCTATTCTACCTAGTAAGATTTCGTTCTGGGAAGGGTGAGAGATCTAGGATGTCTGTGTTGAGAGAGGGTTATTTTTAATGGAGAAACTCCTTGAGGACACCAGTAACAATAGTTCAAGCAAAATCTACCCTCTATGACAGTGTGTGCTACTGCATGCAATCTTCATGACATTGTTTATGTTATTACATGTAGGTTACTGAATGCTGTTGTGGGCTATAACATGTTATGTTGTGTATTTGCTTGTAATTTTCGTAACCACTGTGCATACAAAGCAATTTTAGGGATAGGAAACTGAGGCTCAGAAGGGATAAGTGCCATGTTAGCCAGAGATCGAGCTGGGATTTGAACTGTCAAAGCAAAAGACCACTTGCTTTCCACTCTGCCATAATACCACCCCGTCACTGAGGCACATCAAGGACCACCTATTTCCTGAGACTTTGGGCCGTGTCTGCTTTCCTTTTCCTTTTTTTCCTTCTAGACGCAGGTTGGCCAAAACCAAATAATTCCAAATACCAAAAACAGTCCAATAGGAAATATTTAACCCACATACTTCCAGACTTTCTGGCATGAACCAACTTCTTGTCCCACCTTAGTTTCTGGCTAGAAAGAAATGGTACGTAAAGAAGGGTAGTTTTTATAACCTCTTTCATCTCAAAAGCATGTTTCCTGTGCACTTAGCAGGTCTTAATAGAAACCAAACAGTTCTCTTAGGCATCTATATTCTTAACGCCCTAAGTCAAGTGCCCACGTGGTTAAGAAAACTACACCAACCAAAACATTTTTTAAAAATATCCTAACACAACATGAAGTGGCCATCACTAATTCAAAGAGGCAGACATATTTCTTAAAGGTTGAAAAGAGGTGAGTCTTTCATAAGATTCTAGCTCAAGGCCACATTTGTATAAGTATAATCATTCCCCTAGCAAGGTTTTGTTTATCTGGCCATTAAAAAAAAAAAATTAAAACAACTTTTACTTTCGGCTTTCTGAACAAGAACTGTTTTTCCAGCTGTGTAGTCCAAGGAGGGCTACAAGAGGCCTGTTTTTTTGTTTTGTTTTGTTTTGTTTTGTTTTCCTTTTTCAGAATAGGAGGAAAGTTTCTTAACCAATTTTGCTTAGGCCCAACTAGAGAACAGTTTATTTATACTCTTTTATCGCACACCTGTTTGGATATGGGCTGTTTTCAGGTTTTAAAACATACCATCTCTTGCCAATCGCTTTATCTGCAGAGTCCCATGTTTTTGCTGCAAATGTTTCTTATTAAGTCAGAAAGAAACACCAACTGCTTCGTGAACATTATTAGTGAGGACCAAGATAACTTAATCATTACTTACTTCTAATATGTTATCTTTGAAGAACTATAGCCCAGAAATCCCCTCAAAATAGAATAGAGGCCATTTTACTGCCTACTTAACGGGGAGAAAAATGTAACAAAATCTTTTTAGATTAAATAGTTAAATGGAAAAAAATAATAATCCACCTGCTTATTTTGAGTTAGTCTGTTAGGGAGGAAAGGGAAACACTGTCATATTATACTGTAGTAGGCTACATGACCCTGTATGAAAGTTTTGAAGAACACAGAAGTCTTAGAATCTGGTTGGAAGGTAGGATCACTCTAACATAACCATCTCTGAATCATTTAAACTCTAGGTGCTTCTCTTTCTACTTCAGTAAAATATGGGTCATAATAGCTACCCAGTGATGAGATTAATTTAATTCAATACAGTTATTGAATATCTTTTTGGAATAAGCTTTGTGAAATGTGCTAGTATATAGAGGTGAATGAGACAAAGTCTTCATATCCAAGAATCCACAGTTAGTTCACTGTTCAGCACATAGCATGTCTCCATTTGACATTAGGGAATTCTAAATATTTATGTGGAAGTGCATCACAAAGTAATTACAAGCCACAACTAACTCCGTAGAAATGAGATCTGAGTATTTGTGGAAGTTATCCTGCAATTATAAAACAAACTGGAAATACTAACTTAGCAAACTCTATTACTTATCTATAGCTGTGTAACAAATGATCCCCTATACCTCTTGACTTAAAACAATAAGCATTTATTATAGTTTCTGTGGGTTAAAAACCCGAAGTTGCTTAGCTGGGTGACCCTACCTTAAGAGTTCTCATAAGTCTGTAATCTATTTGCAGCTTCAGCTCTATCTCAGCATAATATGCCTGACTCCATGGTGTCTCAGTTCCCTGAAAAAACGGGGAGTTGGGACTAGCAGATGGCGTAATGGCTATGTTGCTGGACTCCTATGTGTTTGACCACAATTCAAGTCCCAGACCAGGGAGCTTAAAACTCACACTGGGCACATGGGCACATGTGAGTGCATGCCTAAAATCCCAAAAGGAAAATGGAGAAAAAGGGATTGTGACATGGCCATCCCCCCTCTGAGGTGATTTCTCACTTTTTGTCTCTCTGTCTCTCTTTTTCCCTCTGGTGAGCACACATGCCCTATAGCAAAAAATCTTAAAAAAAAAAAAAAAATGGGGCAGCCCCATCCAGATCTACAGTAGAAGCTCCTGCTACATATACAGGGAACATCTTCCAAGACAGTGACAGCGACCCTCTCTTCACACTATTTCATAGAAATGTCTCTGAAAAGAAGCCATCCTGACATCTGGCAGCTCCTATTGTGTCCTGAGATGATCAAGTTGGGGAGCAAGATTCCACACCTTAGATGATTGGGGGCTGGAGGGGGGTGCTGCCTTCTCCTCTCCTTTCAGCATGGCTCTCTATCTTTTGAAACTTCAATTGTGAAATGGAAATAATAAACAACTCTGACTTCATGGAGTTGTCAGAATTAAATGGAATAGGCAGCTAACGTAACTACTGCACATCTTTTGGGTCAAGTTTTCTATACTCCAAAACCTGGACCTGCTTTCTGGAGTTTAGAATATAACAAAGAGGACAATCACTGTGAGACAACATGAGCGTTACATGAATAGTCAATCATAAGGGAAAAGAAGGGGCGTGGGTTATACAAACCAATCAGAATAATTGTTGGCCATACCTCCAGGTCAGAATTCTGGATTCCACCTTCATGCCAGAAATCAACTTTTAGTTGCTTGAATTTGGAGAAATGGGGAGTGGGTAAGTAGCAGTGTCCTAGGGAGGGCCAGCATTGCCAGGATTACACACTGGAGCTTAGACCTATAAACGCTCATTGACAATTACGTGAGGATTTTTATTGCAGTATTTTAAGCAGCATAAATGCAGAGGTGCACACGGGTGTACTGTCTGTCTTCAGGTCTGAAAGTGGGCCTTGGAGAAACACAAGGTAGATGGTACTTGACCTTGTTTGGAGGGTTCAGAAATGCTTCTTTGTGAAGAAACTCTGCTACAGACCTAGAAGGTACATAAAAGTTATAAAGGTGAAGATGATGGAGGAAAGCATTTTAGGACAAGGTATTTGTAAGCACAAAAACTCAGAGATTAGAGAAGTTATGATCTATTCAAAGACCCAAAGAGAATGGTAGCACTAAATTAGAATAAGAGAGAGACTGGGGTTACTCTAAGTCAAGGGAAGGACTTGAACTTTGATTTGATTCGCTCCAAAGAAAGAAATAATTAAGGAGATTTAAGCAATGGCATAATGTTATCGCATTTTCACTCTAAAAGATTACTCCGGCCTGAGATCTCAACATCTCAACATCCCAACATCCCATCAGCCTAAGTATCATTGTTTCCCTTTGCCATTGTGAACACAAAGACATAGAGAGTTGAAGAATACAAGGTAAACAAATAAAGCTCCTGGACCTTTGGATTCAGCCCACAGGGTCTGGGTATAAGTCCCCAGAATCAGTCAGGCAGCATGAAAATATCATCTGCTCCCTGCCCTGTTTTACAATATGGTAAAAATGCAAGCACGAATCCTAATTTTTTTTTATTTCATATTTTATACATTCAATCACATTATTATTTGGCTTACAAAATGGATATTTCAACAGGTGAACATTTCTCCCTAGTAGAGTTGATAAAACTACAAAATATCTTCAACAGATAATACCACATTTCTTTGTGCCATTAATGCTTTGCCTCCCTATTTTTCTTCTAATTGTCATTCCTCAGACCCTCCTCTTTCACACACACTATATCTGGTATTTGCATCTATATACTGTGTTTCTATATCCTTTAGTCAATTATTTTCGGTCATGGAGTGTGGACACTCGATACATATTAAGTGGGGACATAACATGCCTCTTCTTCATAGCCTGGTTTGCTTCACTCAGCAGTAAATCTTCCATATTCATCCACTTCCTGTCAAAAGCCAGGGTTTTGTTGTTTTTCATGGCTAAATAGTATTCCATAGAGTATATGTGTCACAGTTTTTCTATCTATTCATCTGTTCGTGGGTATTTGGGTTGTTTCCATGACTTAGCAATTGTGAATAGTGCTGCAATAAATATCGATGTGTAAGCACTTTTCCAATTAAGTATTCTTCTGTCCTTTGGGTACATACTAAGGAGTGGGATTGCTGGATCATATGGTAGTTCTATTTGTAGATTTTGGAGGAATCTCCAAATTGTTCTCCACAGTGGCTGACCAATTTACATTCCCACCAACAGTGTAAGAAAGTTCCCCTTTCACCACACCCTCCACCAGCACTTATCCTTTTTTGTTTTTTTAATCTTAGTCATTCTGACTGGGGTTAGGTGGTATCTCATTGTTGTTTTGATCTGCTTTTGCCTTACAATGAGGGATGTTGAGCAGTTTTTCCTATGTCTTTTAGCTATTCCTATGTTATCTTTAGAGAGTGGTTTTTTCAACTCGTTCTCCCATCTTTTAATAGGATTGATCGTCTTTTTTTCAGAACAGCTGCTTGAGTTCCTTGTGAATTCTGATTATCAGTCCCTTATCTGACACATAGTTTACAAAAATATTTTCCCATTCTGAGAGCTGTCTATTCACACTAATTACTGTGACTTTTGCCATGTAGAAACTTCATAGTCTGATGTAATCCCACTTGTCTATTTTGGGGATTATCGACTATGCTTTGGGGGTCTTATTTAAGAAGTCTTTGCCTCCCCAATGTCTCACAGAGTTTCCCCAGTGTTTTCCAGGAGGAGTTTTATAGTTTGAGGTCTTAGACTTAGATCTTCGATCTGCTTTGACTTGATTTTTGTCAGAAGTAAGAGTTAGGCATTCAGATTCATCTTTCTGCAAGTGGAAATACAGTTTTTCCAGCACCATTTGCTGAAGAGGTTTTCCTTTTGCCACTGGATTGACTGGTACCCCTTTGGGTTGTTTCAATAGTCAAAAATCAGTTGACTATATGTTCAGTAATTTATTTCTGGGGGACTCTATTCTGTTCCATTGTCCATACGGGATCTTTTATGATTCCAGACAAACGTTATGATTGTCTTTCCTAGATCTGTGAAGAACATGTCTGGTACTTTGATTAGCATTGCATTAAATAAGTAGATTAGGAAGTAACATACACCAGACAAAGTGCTGATGGGAGTGTGCAGACATGGACAAAGTCGATTCTCTCCAGACCATGCCCCTGTTCTCATGGCCTTTATGAACTTGAGGAAATTATTTAGGCCCTTCAAGTCAAAATCTGCATTTGTTAAATAGACAACAAATATACCAATCTTCCAGAGGTGCTAGGAGAACAAACAAGGCCCTACTGTACGGTCCTGGGAATAAAAGATGAGTCTATCTTTGGTGTTCTCCTGACTCCTAATAGGTGATAATGAATAGACTCAGGATGCTGATCTTAGATTCCCAGACCTTTATATTGAGTCAAAGAGGAAGCACATACGTTTTGGCAGCTGGCCATGAGATTTTTTTTTCCCTTAAGAAAATAGAAGGTGATTATTTACGTACCTTTAGGAAGTGAAAATATAGTTAATTTTTTCATCCTTAAATATTTTAATAGAATGCTAGCAAGCTCACAGATTTAAGAGGGACAAATGACTAGATGCTTCTCTCTCCTCTCTCTTTTTCTCTTTTATAAATTCCTTTTCTTGGGTTTTTCACAGTGTACTTCACAGTAATGATACCGGTTTCTAAATGTTGCCATACAACACTTTGTAGTACAATGTTTGCATAGCCCTGACTTACTTAGTGAGCTACTGGGGGTTTGTAATCCTTCAATAAAGAGTCTCAAGTAAGGTCTGGATGATAGCACAGCAGTTACACAATGCCCTAAGGTGGAACTCGTATGAGAAGATGCTGAGTTTGCACCCCAAGACCTCCCAGTGCACACTGAGCCTGCGTGCACATCCCTGATCTTGGTGGGCTGAGGCTAGGGGTGGAATCACAGCCTAAGGACCCTATTGAGGGTAGCACACTCTCTCTCTCACTCTCTCTCATGAAAGCATTTTTTTAAAATATAAACTAAATGTAGTGAAAAGAGTATTACTATAGGGACCAACCCAAGAGTGGGTTGAGAATGAAAAGCAAGAGAGTTTCCCCAATTATTGACTGAGAAGTCATATCCATTAGTCCTTAAACTGGTATTTCTGTTCTCTTTCCCAAGCACCACAAGTGTGATATGAAAAGATGTGAAACAGGGAGACCTTCCATTATATAACTGCCTAAGTTCTGACATCTCTGCCTACACTTTTTTCTAGCTTGCACTCTGTGGACACCTATCTGGTATGCTGGGACTCTGCTGCAAACCAGCTCCACCTCTGTGAGCCTATGGTCCCTTCATCATGAAGCTAGAAGGAGGCGTCCAGGGTGAAGGTCTGACAATGAGCCAATATGAAACTACCCATTCACTCAATGGACAATTCTGAGCACTTTCTGAGGTTGTATACCACCCACCCAAGGTCAAGAACAGCCTAAAAGCCAAGTCTGAATGCAGATTCTCTACCCCCAGAACAATAGGTAAAAGCTGTGAAACTAATTCATCAAAGGATACTGCTGCCCTAACAATCTTTGAATCCTGTTATTTACTTAATCCTTGAGCTGAAGAGGTATAGATGAGTGCCGATAGCTGATACTAGTTGTCTTCCACAACCTCAACTTACATTAATAATACCTTTGGCATTCATTGAGTCTTAAAGATTTTGCATTCATTAGCTTGTTTAGTCATTAAAACACCTCTAAATGCTTGGTACCGATATCATTCCCATTTCATACAATAGATGAGAAAATTGAGAAGCAAAGAGATTAAGTAACTTGGTCAATATCACACAGGCAGTAACAATCAGACTCTGAGACTTAAACTGGGTCTGTGTGCCTTCAGTGTTACGATTCTACAAAAAGTATGTGTTACAGTTTCTGTCAGAGAAAATGTAGTCCATATGGTCACCAAATTATCCACTGTAGAGTCCTAGAACTCATCTTGTTCTTTATAAATGGAAGAGACTTGTCTGTTTATCTGTTTTGGGAATAAGTTTCATGAGGTACTGATTACTAATGAACTTGGTAGTTCTGTGGTTTTGTCACTAGTCAATGTCTCTCTTGAATCTGGTCCCTTCTACCCACTCTACCTAGAAGAAAGGATGATCATCAGGTTACAAGCTCTGGAGCCCTCACCATGAACACAGTGTGGAGCCATGGAGACAGCCCAGGGACCGTTTGGCAGGGAGGGCCACATGGTCATGGCCAATGCTTGCACTCGAGTAGAGTGATTGGCAATCAGTTGGGAGTGATTACATATTGTTTCTTGCCGATGGGCACGAGGGAGTACTGATGGGATAATGAGATGCAGCTGATGAAAAAATCACTGCTGACTGGTGCCAGTGAGCAGTTAGCACAGCCCCCAGTGCTCCAGCCTCGTCCTCTCACCGCAAAGGCCAGGAGCAAATCGGAACATTTTAATGCTGAGCCACCCCACCCTGCCAGGGAAATGGACTGGAGGATCCACTAGTTCAGTATCAGGTAATTGAATAAGAACAGGATACAGGGGCTTCCCCTGGACAAGCCATGAAGTCTACCAGGCTGAGGCTCCAAATCACTTTCCTGAAAGGAGTGGGCAGCCCCTGGACCGATAGCCCGAGGAAAGAACTGATACAGGGCAACAAAGGATGGTCCTTTTATCTTGCATAGCCCCAAAGCAATGGGTTCCTTTGATTCTGTGCATTACCTGTGCAGAGCTGGGGAGTGACATGAGTGTTTTTCTCACTGTGCTCAGTGAGAGAATCCGTTTAAACTATCTTTCCATGGACCAGTTCGCTAAGGGCCACCTTGAGCCCTGTTTACCCTTCTGTTGTCAGGAAAAACAGCTGTTTGCTCAAATTGAGGTCTCCTTCTTCCATGACAGTCATCGCTCCCTCCCCAGTAAGAGATAATGGGTTTGAATTTCCCAAGTAGATAGGGGCTGCTCAGATCTTCACTCTCTTTGTAAAGGCCCCTGATAACCCAGAGTGGTGTTCCCAAGAAAGGTACTATGACTCAGCCTTCAAACTCAATTACATTCCCCATGGACATGCAGAAAGTTCCCTAATAAATGAACTTGTTAAGCACGCAGCTCTGGCTCCAGACCTTTAGCCCAGTTTCTTTACGTACCATTTCTATCTACTACATTTGGCCTCCCATGTGTCTGACCAACCCACTAGACCCATTTATAATAAAGAAGGGGGAATTTGTCCAAAGAGTGGCTAGTGAATACCTATGAAAAAATAAAATAGCTCAAATAGTTGAAGTGAGTCAAACCCTTGGTTAAACTGTTAGTTTTCTTTTTTTGGAGAGGTTTTTGCTATAGGGTGCGTGTGCTCGCCAGACAGACAGGAAGAGACAGAGAGACAGAAAGCGAGAAATCACCCCCCAGGTGGGATGGCCACGCCACAATCCCTTATCCTCCATTTTCCTCTCGGGATCTTGGGCACGCACGCACACGCACCCAGTGTCAGTTTAAGCTACTGGGTCTGGGACGCGAACCGCAGTCGACTACATGGGAGTCCAGCCACATAGCCATTACGCTAACTGCTGGTCCCAAAACTGTTAGTTTTGTTAATAGCTTATAATACTACTTTTTAATTGTTATCATTTTGAGAATATTGCATTAATAGGTTCATGGCAAGTAGGAAGAAATAATGCAGAGAGAGCCCATGTAGACTTTTCCCCATTCCCACCAGTTATAACATCTTGGAAAATGATAGTATCATATCACAGCTAGGATTTTGACACCGATAAGATCCGCCGATTCTCAGCTATCCCATTTTATGCATTAGATCCATGCAAATTTAGCACCTCTGTACACAGAAAGGTCCCATCCCCACAAGAACACTGTATGCTGCCTTCTTTAAATCCCTTCTCCCTGACCAGTCCTTAACTCCTGGCAACCACTATCTGTTTTCCATTTCTATAATTTTCTCACTTCAAGAATGTTATATAAATGGAATCATATAGTATGACCTTTGGGCTTTTAGTTCTTGTCTTCTTTTTTTTTTCTTTTTTTTTATTATCATCATAATCTTCTTTATATTACATTGGATTGCATATAATTTTACAGTGTATTACATTGCTTTTTCAAAAGGGAATGCCATGCATATCAGTCAATACAGAGACATTAATCTCCCCACTTCATCATTCAATATCTTTTCTATGTTTTTCCCAATCATTATTATTATTCTAATTATTTTTGAAACAGTCAATCACTATTTCTCATTTTGCTTGTAAAAAGACTTTACCCATCATGAAATACTTCTCAGACCAATCCAGCTGAGAATACTATACATGTCATCATCAACAGGTAATAAGCCATATCTGTTTCTCACTAACGTCCTGCCTCTCTATTGTTCTCTTGCTATCTTTCTCTATCCTCTTGTCTTCACCCCCTCATTCCACACTGTCCTATTCTCATTAAGTACCTTCACTGCTTTTATGTCCTCCAATTTTTTGCTCTCTACCATAGAGTGCGGATAGTCGGTATATATTGAGTGGATACATACCATATCTTTCTTTCATAGCCTGGCTTACTTCACTCAGCAATAGATCCTCCATATCTGACCACTTTCTATCAAATTCCAGGGTCTTGTTATTTTTTATGGCTGAGTAGTATTCCATAGAGTATATATACCACACTTTTCCAATCCATTCATCAGTTTGTGGACATTTAGGCTGGTTCCATGTCTTGGCAATTGTGAATAATGCTGCAATAAACATTGATGTGCAAGCACTTTTCTGACTGAGCGTTCTCCTATCTTTCGGGTAAATACCCAGAAGCGGGATTGCTGGGTCAAATGGTAGTTCTATTTGTAGATCTTTGAGGAACCTCCATATTCTTCTCCAATAATTTTGAAATTTTTTACATTATTTTTTCACATGCTATTTTGCTCTGGTCTCTCCAGTCTCTCTCTTTCCTCCTTCTGCTACTTTAATCACATGTATATTAGGCTACTTGATACAGTCCCTCATGTCACAGAGAATTTACTCAACTTTGTTAATGGTCTAGAATAACCTTTTATCCAAGAAGGTAATTCTCAAATATTTTGGCCTCATAACGTCTTCATGCACATTCTATTTATCTACAATAATTACAACTTTATAAATTAAACTACATTTTAAAATATACTATATATTAATTTATCTGAAGTGTCCATAAGAAGCCCATCACGCAAAAACATGACATGTTTCATAAAAAGTAACTGTACCTTCACAAATTAAGCAGTAGGGTTTTATTTTATATATAGGCCGATTTCTTTACAATGGCTTACAAGATGGGCATTGGAACCACATATCTACTTTTACATTTAATCTGTTGTAATGTTTTAAGACAATTTAGGATCTTCTTTGAAGCCACACCAAACTTGACAAGTGATCATTTCTTCGAGGTTAATGGTAATGTACAATATGAAACCATACTGATTAATTTTCCATGCTCTATCACATTAAAACCTATCAGTTTCTCTCATATCTGGAGTAGATATTTAATTCATACGTAACTTTGTAGCATCATGTCAGAAAAGCACCACCATGGTCTAGAACTCCATCTCTGTCTCCTCAATTCTGCTGGATAGCATTCTTTGGTCCTGTCTCCCCATTCTTGAGTCATCAGAAATCATGACGTACATCTTTTTTTGTTTTCTATGCAAAAATGCATCATAACTTTTCTGACAATCCAACATATTATAGAGAAATGTGTCCAGGAATGAAGTCAATATACTCCTGAGATGCTGCTTAAACAATGCCTAAAAATAATTATTACATATACTTTTGTCTAATTTTATAGTGGAAGGACTTTCCTTATTTATGCCAGAATCAATATATTTTTAGTAGCAGATATTGATACCTATAGATAAACAAGACAATATCTCCGTCCATCTCCATTTTGGGTTCTTTTCCTTTAAAAGAACCAGTCTCTACAAAGACATACTCCACAGTTTTCTGAAAGCCTTTGTAATTATTCTCTTATTCTGTTTCCATCACATGGTTTTCATTTTCAGGGTCAGAATACAGTGGCTGGCCCAGGGTCATGGAGCCAGGTCAGGCCTGCTGTGTGGAGTTGAGGAAGCTAGCCCAGGTGTTTCACTGTTTAAGAATAGACCATTCTTACATGCTCGTCGAAGTGAGTTTATAGGCCAGTTTTCTCTACAAACAGCTGAATGGGGGTGACCGGCAAGGCTGACAAGCATCGATTGAGCCCTGCCTCAGACCAGGTTGCCATGCTAAGCCTGAGAACACGGAGTTGAAGACAGACGTGAGTCGTGACCTCAGGCAGTGGACACACTGGAACATAATTTTGACGCACCTAGATTTATTCACTCAGTCAACACAGTTGTGTTTGGACTAGAGAACCATTTCCTCACCAGCAAAAAGGGCATTAATAACCCCTTACTCCCGTGGGAGCTGGAACTGGCTTGTGCTGACATGGGAAGGTAGATGATTAAATTTTCAAGAATTTTGCAGGCCAGTTGTTAAGCATGGTCATTATTAAAGATTAAATTATACAGTTTTCTTCTTTTGCTAATCAGAATTATTTTAAGCAACATTTTTCCTTTTGTAATTACAAAAGACAAGGCTTTATGTTGTCAAATAATTCAAACAATATACATATAATGCAGGGGTCTGGGGTGACATTGGTAATGTCAGAATACCTGCGTTTCCATCTATGCTTCCTCCTTCTCTTTCTTTTTTTTGGAGAGGTTTTTGCTATAGGGCCCATGCGTTCACCGGAAAGACAGAGAGAAACAGAGAGACAACAAGCAAGAATAACCCCTTGGGGGATGGCCATACTGCAATCCCCTCTCCTCCATTCTCCTCTCGGGATCTTGGGCATGCACACACATGTACCCGGCGTGAATTTAAGCCACTGAGTCCGGGACTCAAATCGTGGTCGACTACGTAGGAGTCCAGCGACATAGCCATTATGCCATCTGCTGGTCCCATGCTTCTTCCTTCTTCTATGGCCTTGGGAAGCAACTTTTCCATGTCTGTTGCTTTTAAGATAACATAGATAGCATAAGAAATTCACTCATAGGGTTTTTGTGACAATTAAGTGAGAGGATACGTGTAAAGCATTTAAGGAGAGTGCCTGGCTATATAAGAGTTAGTAATTGCTCAGTACTTATGACCATCATCATCACTTTATTATTAGAGAGCCTTAATTAATTATAAAATGTTGAATCACTTTTGTCACATAATAAATGCCCAACAAACTAGCTATTATCTTTAAGTATATAAGGTGAAAATTCTCACACCACAACCTCCAGAGGTAATCACAGTGAACATTATTGTGAACATGGATATGTAGATACATATGTGTTTATGGTTTTAAGTAAAAATGAGATTACAGTACTTACATTGTTTAGCAACTTTCTATTTCACTTAAACTATAAAAACTGTCTCCCCACAGAGCAGGAGCACTCACTGGTTGGCGTTGCTTCTTGGTATGCTAAGGCCACATGGGAGGCCCAGGTTTGATTACTGGATGATTCTAAAAACCAGGTGGCTTTAAAGATAATTATGGTTATTCTTTGATACCACACCAAACTTGGTGATAGTTCCCTAGAGATGCCTTGAAGAAGGCAGCGTATGGTGTTCTTGTGGGGATGGGACATTGCTGTATACAGAGGTGATGAGTTTGCATGGAACTAATAAGTGAAGTGGGATAGCTGAGAATCAGTGGAGCATATCAATGTCAATATCCTGGCTATAATATGCTACTATCATTTTCCAAGATGTTATGACTGACAGAAATGGGATAAAGTCTACATGTGTGTGCCTATAATCCCAGCTACTCAGGAACTGAGGCAGAGGGATCATGACACAGTGAAACTCTATCTATAAAAACCCGACCTTGGGGCCAGCAGTTAGTGTAAGGCTATGTCGCTGGACTCCCACGTAGTCGACCGCGGTTCAAGTCCCGGACCCGGTGGCTTAAACTCACGCCGGACACGTGTGTGTGCGTGCCCAAGATCCCAAGAGGAGAATGGAGGAGAAGGGATTGCAGCGTGGCCATCCCCCCTGGGGGGTGATTTCTTGCTTTCTGTCTCTCTGTCTCTCTCTGTCTGTCTGGCGAGTGCACGCGCCCTATAGCAAAAACCTCTCCAAAAAAAAAAAAAAAAGAAAGAAACCCGACCTTGGGGCCAGCAGATATTGTAATGGTTACGTCGCTGGACCACACATAGTTGACCATGTTTTCAATCCTGGCTTAAAGCACAGCTAGGTATGTGTGCATGTGTGTCCAAGATCCCAAGAGGAGAATGGAAGAAAAAGGATTGCAGTGTGGCCATTCTCCCTTGCATGTGATTTCTTGATCTCTGGCTCTCTGTCTCTCTCTGTCTTTCTGGTGAGTGCACATACCCTACAGCAAAAATCTCTCTTAAAAAATAAATCAATTTTTATTTATATAAATTTACCCAACTTTTTTTTGGCAAATGTGCAAGAGAAATTCAATGGAGGAAGAATAAACTTTTCAACAAATAGTGCTGGAGCAACTGAACATCCATAGGTAAGAAAAAATTAATAGCCTAAACTTCATACTTGTTACAAAAATTAATTTAAATAGGCATAGTTGTAAATGTAAAATACAAATGTAAAAAACTTAAAAAAAAAAACAAATAGGAGAAAATCTTTAGGATTTATGTCTGACAGTCAGAGAGATATTAGACTTGATACAAAAATACCATGCATAAAAAAAAACTTGATAAATCTAACTCCATCCAATTTAAAACCATTTTTTTTCTGAAGGCCTCCATTTAGAGGATAAAAAGACAAGCAACAGACAGAAATAAAATATTTACAACCACATGTTTGATCAAGGACTAGTATGTAGAATGCATAGAGGTCTTAAAACTCAATCAGGTAATCTTGCCCAGCCATGGTGACATAGGTGGTAGGTTAATGCTGCATGATACTGGAGTCACATGTCAGCCTGAACATGCTGGGCACACACGTGTTCTCATGATCCTGACTGGCTAGAAGACTGGGGGACTGATCATGAATGGCATGGTGCCACCCTGTCAAGGGTACCTGTCTCTCTCTAAATAAATAAATAAACTGGAAAAAAATTCCCAAACTATATGGCAATACCTTTCACTTGATTGCCATGCATGTTGCAAGCTGTAACAATGTACAATGATTAAAGGTAAATAAAAAAGATGAAGAAAAGATATGAATAAACATTCGAATAAGCACAATAAAATGCACTTAGCATCATTAGCTATTAGTAAATGCAAATTAAAACCTCAGGGAAATATTATTGCACACCATTCAGAATAACTGAAATAAAAAAACAGTGAAAAGATGAAAAGCTAGTGAGGGTGCAGAGAAATTTTATCCCTAGTACAGTGCTGATGGGAATGTAAAACAGAACAAGTGCTCTGGAAAACAGTTTGGCAGTTTCTTATACAACTAAATATGCAATTGTCATATGACATAGCCAGTACACCCTTGGATTATTCCAGAGAAATGACTATGTATGTTCACACAAAAATCTATTCGTGCATATTCACAACAGCTTTATTTAAAATAGCTCCAAACTGGAATTAATCTGGATGTCAGCAGAAGAATGGTTACAGAAACTGGTATGCTTTACTGTGGAGTACTATTAAGCACTGAAAAGGAATAATGACTCATATATGCTATAATGAATTGGAATGAATCCAGATAATTGTGCTGAGTGAAAAGAAGACAAGAGATGATCATATGGTTTTTATCTTTCTTTCTGTTAGAGACCATGCCTCCCGGGGAAGTGATTTCTCACTTTCTGTCTCTCTGTCTCTTTCTATCTTTCTGGTGAGTACACGCGCCCTATAGCAACAATCTCTCAAAAAAAAAAAAGTATTATAATTTAAAAAAGCACTTGCTTCACTCCGAAAAATTACAGTAATATCAAAATAATATAGACAACCTCAAAGAATATAAAATACTTAGAGATAAATTTATTTAATTATGTGCAAGGCCTCTGTGTTACAATTACAATACATTGGAGAGAGGTTAAAGATGTAAATAAGTGCAGAGTATAATATTTTGAGATTGTAAAAATATAGTTAAGATACCAATTCTTTTTTTCTTTACTTTTTAAAGTTTTTGTCATAGGGTGCAGGATGATTGTCAGAGACAGAGAGCAAGAGAGAGAAAAGGACACTGAGAGGGGAAGTAAAAATTCACCCCTCAGTGGGGACAGCCATCCACAGTCCCTTCTCCTCCATTCTCCTTTAGGGAGTTTGGGCATGCATGTATGCGCATGTCTGGTGTGATTTTCTAGGCCCAGTCCCAGACTTGAACCACAGTCAGCCATGTGGGAGTCCAGTACCTTAATCATCACCATGCCACCTGCTGTCCCCAGAGCGCCAATTCTTAAATTATTCTATAAGTGGTGTTCAACCTCAATTAAAGATCCAACTAGCAATTTTGATGAAATTGACAAGTAGATACTAAAATTTGTATGAAAATGTAAAAAATAAATAAATAATTAAAATGACATTACAATTTTGAAAAGAATAAAGTTGAAGAATTTTGCTTTGATGATAAGGAGAAGTATAAAATGGCAAAACTGAGTTAATTATGACAAGATATTATGCTCATATAAACACAGGAAAAAATAGATCAATAGAACAGAAGAGATGATTCAAAATTAGATCCAGACTTAAATGGTCAATTGATTTGCAACAAAGGATTTTCAACCAAAGCAATTCATTGGGAAAGGGAATTTACCTGCATGGAGGAAAAGATGAACCTTGACTCATATCTCAGACCACATACAAAAATTAATTTGAAATGGTAAATGGACATAAATGGAAAAGCTAAAATGGTAAATCTTTGGAGAACTCAGAGAATATCTTCATATCAAAGCGAACAAAAATTTCTTAGGTAAAGGGGAAAAGAATGGACAAAAATGGGACATAATCAAAATTAAGCACATTTTCTCTTTGAAAGTCCAGCCACTCCAGTAAAGTTGGAAATTATTTTGTATTGAATGAACTTGTAGCCAGAAAATCTTAACAAAAATAATGACACTTTTTAAAAGTGAATAGACAGGTTACAGACTTAGAGAAAATAGTCAAAGACTCATATTCAGAATATATAAATATGAAAAAAATCTTAACATTTAAAAGCTAAGTGGCTTAGTTTTCTTGTTTTTTAATGAACACAAGACTCAAAAAATATTGGGACCAAGAGATGACAAAATGGTTACATCACTGGACTCCCACATAGTCGAACACAATTTGAGTCCCAGACCCCGAAACCTAAAACCCACTCTGGGTGCATGTGTGTGCATGCTCAAAATCCCAAGAGGAGAATGGAAGTGAAAGGACTGCAGTGTGACCATCCTCCAGGGGGGTTGATTTCTCACTTTCTGCCTCTCTGCTTCTGTCTGTCTTTCTGGAGAGTTCACATGCCCTATAGCAAAAATCTCTCTTAAAAAACAAAAACTCAAAACATTAAGAAAAAAAATATTCAAATAGTCAACAAGCACATGCAAAAGTGTTTAACATTACTCATCCAGGAAATACAAATTGAAACCATGAGATAATATAACCCACTAGGACAGCTACAATAAAAAGAAGTTAATAGCCCTAGATAATGGTGTGGACCTGGGGAACTGTTAGGAGGGTAAAATGGTAGGATCCTTTTGGAAACCAGTCCAACAATATCATGGAAACCAGCATATGCCAATCCCATCACCCAGCAGTGCCAGTGCAATGTCTACCCTAAAGAAATGAAACTATTTCGAAAACAAAGACTTCTACAAGAATATTAATAGAAACTTTCTTAATAAACATAAATAACTAGCCAGAGCCCAGATGTCCATCAAAATGAAATGGATAAACACATTTTGGCATATAGATGTGATGGACTACTACATAGCAATAAAGAATAACATACCCTTTCCACACAATGACATGTATGAACCTCAAAATCACACAGTTGAGCAGAAGCCAGATATAGAAGAGAACCTACTGATCCCGTTCAACTGAAGTTTTGAAACAGAAAAAACTAATCTTTGATGAAAAAATTATGGATTAAATATTTTTCTTTTTCACCCAAAATGCTGGTTAATACAAAACCTTTACACACACACACACACACACACACACACACACACACACACTGCAACCTTCTGACAGATGATACCAAACCTGACTTAGCCTTCTCCTTCACTGAGAGGCAGAAATCTGAGTTTTTCCCCAGCTAGTACAGAATCCTACGTACTCAAGAATGCAAACTGTAAATCAATAGCCGCGACTTAAAGGTGACATTTCAACAACTGTACATCCTGGTGCCTCTGAGGATCTCAGGATCATTTTGTTCCTGTCAAATGTCTAACTTGCTAAATAATTTATGAGCATTTAACTCCACATTTTAACAATACAGGATGAACTGTCCTCATTTTCTATGTGTACGTCTTCACTAGAAGAGCCTATTATTCACTCACTAGATGTTATTGAACACCTACTATGTGCCAAGCACCATATTATGCAATGTGAATATAGTGGTGGAATGGAGAGTCAGTTTCGACCTGGAGCTCAGACGGAAAAGAGGACAAGATAAATATCAAAGTCTGGGTTGCAGGAATAATTGCTAAATTTCCATTGTAACAATTACTTTAAAAATATGTGTTCAGCCAAGCTTCTTATGAGAACATTTAGCAGGAAGTCCTGATTTTCTTAGATGGATACAGTCAGACTAAAGATCAAGCAGTGCTTCCTAGAAGAAACTTTTGAGCTTGGTTTTGAATAATGAGCAAGGATACACTTGAAGGGGACGAATATTTAAGTTGTCCGGTGAACATGTACCATCAGAGAAAACAAAGATACAGACTAAGTCGGGTGAAATCGGCAAGGTCTGTCATAAGCATGGCTATGTTAAGAATGATCAATTTATCAATAAATAAAATCAGAGCGACTGTTAGAGGTTTGGACTTTGGAGAGATGTGATCATCTGGCTATAGCATCGAGAACCGTCTGTGGAGTGTGTATACAAATTCAGGGGGAACCAGCTGGAGACCAGCATACATACATAATAAAAAAACACCCCCTTTAATTTTCAATAAGAGACATGTTCTGAATTCCATGGGCTAGAGAAATAGAACTAATTTAGAACTTAGCCCTGCTTTGGATGATTAACAATTGCACTGTCACTGCTTCTCAGACAAAAGACAGAGACCTGAGAGGTTTAGCAGAAAATGTTAAAGAAGAGACAGCCAAAAGGAAGACCCAAGAATGAATGAACAAAAGAAGACAACCTCTTTGAAGGCAAACACCCAAGATTCAGGTATGAGCCAGGCTTTTTTTTTAAATTATTTTTCATTAAAAGTTAGCAATTAATAAGCACTCATTCTGCCTCAAAACTGCACCACACGTTTTCTATTTCTCACAGTTAATTTCCACCTCTATCCCACACTGTATATAATATTACATTTTTCTTACAAAGAAAGGACTGGGGATTTATAGAAGTAGAGTAACTTGCCGGAGGTTACACAATCTCTAAGTGGCATGGGCAAATCTTGAACCCAAGGCTTTCTGATGTCAAGCACTGATGCTCTTCCACTGAATACATTCCTCCTCAATAGTTACCTCCAAACCTAGTCTCAATGACTTTATCCACAGGATGCTTGTAACAATCCTGCACTTAATTCTTTGCCATCAACATGTAGCCCGTTAGCCCTAATGGAGCCTTAGAAATTAAGTTAGTTGGGGCTGGCTAAGTAGTACAACAGTAATGCACTGCTTTGGTAGGCTGGATCCACATGGAGATTGTGGGTTCAATTCCTTGGTCGACCACATGCAGGATGCATGCGCCTATTATCCTGATCAACTTGGAAAGATGGGGTGGGGCTCACAGTGCTTTTCTCTCTTTGTGTGTGTCTTGCTCTCATAAAAGAAGTAAATAAACTTAAAAAGAAGAAATTAGGTAGATAGACCTTCTAATTTTATGGCAGTTAATGTGAGATTTAGAGACTTGCTGGTTTCCACGCAAAATCCCTCAACAAATATTGGCAAGCAAGTACAGAGCCCCAGTCTTCCAGTAAACCCCACTACTTGGTAAGTATCAGCTGCGCTCTTTATAGATTTGGGATTTGGCAGTGGTAAAGTTATAATGAGCCTGTGGTCTAGCTTAGTGAAGAAACACAGTTCTTAACACTGGTCTAGGACCAGAGGAAACATCAAAACGGGTTTGAGAAGAGAGGGGACTAAGTCTAGACAATCATTTTGTCTGGTTCCTCCATTTTCAATGGGAAGAAGAAATGGTATTATACTTAACATGCATTCAATTGCCAACATTTTCAAACTTGTAGCTATAATCATTGCTTAACTATTCAGAGTCCTCAGGGCAAAGTGCCTTCTGCTAGGGCAAGAATGATTCTTTGGTTACCTTTGACCTAAATACAAATAGCAAAACTTAATTTCACAAACTGCAAAGGAATAGCCCCTGTTAAGTATAACGTTGAACTGATTAATATTTTCAAAATTAAATTTCAATTATTTATACATTTGTACCCAAAAGGAAGCACAAACTACCTAGAAGATATTTGATGATCTAATCTGAAGTAATTAAATGCAATTAATTTGTAGCTATTCCAGGCTCTGGAGCTATTCAAATCTCTCAGCAACTTTTGGCAAAGGAGTTTCTACACCAATCCCAACTGGTCCCTTCTGTGTAGGAGAAACCCAGATTTGACACTGAAGGGAGACTCTTCATGTTCCCAAAGGAAAACAGAAGATTGTCTCTGTGGTGAATAGAGGTAATTGGGAATGCAGGGTCTATCAGAGTTAGAATCAATAATATCTGGGTGCACCTGGAAAGATATTTTTCCTTCTTTGTTGTAATTGAATTGATTTTATATTTTTAACATAAAGAACATTAACTTTTACATCTATAAGAAGAAATTTCTAGTCTGTTTTTTCCACATCTCTGTCACAAATCTTTTCTCTTTGGTGAGGAGTAGGTATTATTTAATTTCTGGCTCAAAAAACATATTTTTCCAGCCTATAGAGAGAGTGGAGGCTCTTTCTACTCCCTTCTGGATTGCCTCTGTGCCTTTTTCTCTGACTATTTTCTTCTCCATAGAAAACAAAATCCCTGGAGATATTTTTTAAAAAGAAAAAAGGAAATGCAATGTATGGAATATGGAATTTGTTTTAAAGTTTATGCATGTTCAGTAGAGAAAGAGAGATAAAGAAAACACCTCCAATGACCATGCCCCAATCCCTTCTCCACCATTTCTTCATCTCATCGGGACTTGGGGGGCATGCACACACACATGCCAAGCATGGTTTTTCCAAGCCATCAGGGCCTGGATTTGAACCATGGTCAGTCATGTGGAATCCAGCTCCCTAGGCTACAAGGCCAGCCTACTATAGGGCCAACCTATGCAATGTATGGAAGTTAGATTAACCTCTGAAAGGTTTTGAATTCTTATCTGTTTCCTATTTGTGTGCTATTAGTCAAGTTAAATAACTCCACTGAACTGGTTTCTTCATGAACATAATTTTTTTCAGGGTTTCAAGATCATAAAATGAGGTTCCCTACAAAGTAGGAAGTACCTAGGATAGTGTCTTGCAATAAACTGGGTCCCACAATTACCCATCCACTTTAAAAGGAAATCAGTACCAAGCACAATGTATTACTTTGTGAAGTCAGAAGAGCTCACCTTATTTCAAATAAAACACTGTGAAAGCTTAAAAGGAAAGATACATAAGGATCTATACCTGTCTTTCAGAGAGCTTGAGAAGGCTCTGAACAAAAACAAGAGACGACCCACAATTTCAGAGGCTTTGCTATAATCTTCTCTATCTTTGCTGTGTAATGTGGCACTCTTGCACCATGGCCAAATGTGAAGTTGACAAACAGAATGATTGTTTTGGTCTGTGGTAGGTCAGAGAACAATAGCAGACTAGAAAGTCTGAGAGGGATTTAAATTTGGGTAAAGCTTTCCACCTCCTCTGACAAGTTAAGTGAGGTCTGTCTTGATACAAACTGCCAACAGAAACTTCTGAGTTTCAAAGGGCCCCCACACAAGTGGACACCTTGGATGTTAACAGACATCACTGTGTTTGTTCTGGATGTTGTAGTAAGTGTGAAAAGGAATGAATACGTAGATTCTAAAACATGATGGCTTCTTAGATTTTACTAAATTGAGAAATGAGGTTTCTTCTTCAGATTGGGAGACTAGATAATGAGGCTATAGCCTCTTTTTGGTAGCTGCTTTAGGCCAGAGGCCAAAGCCAGAATTTTTTAGCTTAGATATAACATATTCATAAGGAAAAATATGTAGTTCACAGCATATATTATATATTTATTAGAGGAAGTGAGTGTTTTGCTCTAATTTTCTTTCTCTGGTTCCCATGTATACCCTCAGAATGCCTGCCAACAGCCACACGTATTAATAACAAAATACATATCTGGGATTTCAGGGAATCTTGTCTTTTTATTATTTGATGATGGGGAAAAAGTATTATATATAAATTGGTCTGTTTCTGACAAGTCCATGATATCAAGATGAAGACATGTCATTCAGAAACCGAAAGCCAGGACCGGCCTGGTGGTGTGGTGATTAAGCCAGATGGAACCCACATATCCAACTAAGCAGTTCAAGTCCCAGACCTGGTGGCTTCAAAAACATGTCAGATACATGTGTGTGCATGCCCATATTCCTGAGAAGAGAACAGAGGAGAAGGGACTGTAGCATGGCCATCCTCTCAACACACTCCAGAATCTGGGGTGCTTTCTCACTTTCAGTCTCTCTTTCTCTGGCAAGCACATCTGCCTTACAGCAAATTTAAAATAAAGAGAAAGGAAAAAAGAAAGATGATCAAAGCCAAAAACGGTAGTGGAAACCATTAACATTTGCTGATATCAGCAAACTGAACTCAAGGCCCCTGCCCAAGTTCCCAGTACGTGACTCTCTGTTTTAGTATTTTTTGTCTTTCATAGTAGTAATAGTTTTACTTTCTATATAACGTTACACGTAGGGCTGACACTTTCATCTCTATATCCCCAGCAATTTACACAGTATACTACACACAGTAGATAATGAATGTTGAAGATTTTAATGAATAAATAGAAGAATGGCTCTGCCCCACCCTTCTGTCAGCAGGAAATCAGATGGGAAATATGACCTCCTTTCTGAAAGGGCCACTCTATAGAAATTTTATGCTGGGGCAACCCTAATCAGGACAGGGGAAGAAATCTTATCCTGCACTTCTCCAGCCATGGTGAGCTCTTCACTGTGGTTCCAGAACCATAATTCTGCAGAACTGAACCTAGGTCAGCCAACTGTGCTTTTACCCACCCCCGCCCTTCTATAATTCCCTCTTATGGTACTTTACCAAGGGGGGATTATTTTCCCAAATTTACCTCCATGAAGCCTAATGCAAAGCTAGACTAGGTGGAATTAACCAGAGTTGCACTATCTCTGAATATGAGACTGGCTTTTAAGTCATCCTTGTCCACTGGAGAGACTCTAAAAAAGAAACCCAAGAGCTCTGAAAGAGGTAGAGGAAGTCCGAGTACCCCGAAATCAAGAAAAGCAGTCTGTAACCTGATTCAGGAGGAACCTAAGCTGCCAGGAAGACTCTGGAGACCGTATTGAGCTAGGTAAGAAGTGGAGAGAGGAGAAGGATCCACCTGCCACCTCCTATCACCTATGCAACCATGCTGGGCTCCTTTTAGGGCTAGGCTCTGTTATAAATAGTCTCTCTCTAACCAGACTCAGGCACCTCCTAGTGACCTTCATTCCTACTGCTGTTACTCTGCCTCAACCAGACATCACTCGGATATTCCTGAGAGCAGAGGAGAAGGTCAGCCAGGTGCAGCGTGGTCTTCAGTCCCATCACCTCTACATATGGCAGAAGAGGATGCTGGTCAAACATGAAACGAAACCTAAATTCCTAATCATAAAACTACCAAATGTGGGGTCCAGAAGGTGGCGTGGTAGTTAAAGTGTTGGATTCCTATACGATCAACTACCATTCGAGTCCCGGCCTGGCAGCTTGAAAATTCCACTGGGCATATGTACATGTGTGCCCAAAATTCCAGAAGAGAATGGAGAAGAGATTGTGGTGTGGCCATCCCTCCTGGAGGGTGATTTCTCACATTTCCTCTTTCTGGCAAGTATATGTGCCCTATGGCAAAATCCTAGAACAAACAAACAAAAACCTACCAAATGTGAATGGTCCTTCAAAGATTTCATTCCATTGTCTATCAACTTTGATGGGATTCACCTGGCTGGTTTTGTTCCTCAGCTGTTCCTTTGTTTGGTCAGTCAAGTCCTCAGTAGGGCACCTGTCCTCTTCACTAAGAACTTCTGACTGTTCACTTCTACTGAAAGAACAAATCGTGAGCGAACAGGCCATAGGCTCTCAGTTGAAAGTCTGTTCCTGGCAATCACCTCTGAACAACTGTCTGGGGGCCATATTTTATTCAATATCAGGCACTTAATAGTTGCTTTAGGGGCATCAGCAGGTGGCGCGGTGGTTAAGGTGCTGGACACTCCCATATGGCCGACCACGGTTCGAGTCCCAGACCTGGCGGTCTCCTTACTCCCTTTCCCTCTTGCTCTCTCTCTCTGTGTCTCTCTCTGGTCAAATTAAAATAAATGCATAAATAAATAATAATTGTTTAAAAAAAATAGTTGCTTTAGAAACAGCAAGTCAGTTGAGTAAAGAATGAGTAGCCACTTACTCTTTGAGAGCTGTGGCACTGCCTCTCAGTGTGTTTTGAGGAAGGAATGAATGTGAGCTTTGGAGCCCAGTCGGCCGATATTAAGGGGGCGAATTGCCATGCCATGCATGGGCACAGCACGTCACTTCTCTGAGTCTCAGTTCACTCATTTTCAAGAAGGGGAGAATAACCATCCTTCACTTAAAAAATGGCTTTCACTTGGAATCCATGAACCATTAAGGGGTCTTTTAAAATGAATATAACTTTCAGTACACATGTATTTTTATAGGGGAATGAATTTTAGATTTCATCAGACTCTTTAACTAGGTCAGTGACTACTTAAAAAAAAAAGAGAGGAAAAAAAACTCTGTGGCCTTAGATTTTTATGTAAAGATAGAGATAACGTATATAGAGTCCCTGAGAAAGTGAGTCTCCATTGTATCTGTTGCACGATCACCTGGCATGCTAGAGTGAGCCCGTGGGGCTTTGTGACAGGCTGTCCCAACTGTCATGTATCTGTAGTCTTTAAGCTGTGCCCTCTGAGTGATTTTAGGCCAGTCTTTTCCTCTCACTTATCTTAGTTTCTTGTCCATAACATTAAACAATTGGACCTAGTGTCGACTCCAGCCTTGTAGCTGTTAAGGTCCTGACTCTGTTCTCCTCCCTCGTGTCATAGAGATGAAGTACAGATGAACACCAATATGTTTCCAGAGGACTAAAGAAAGTGGCCTCTGCTTTTTACCCCCGAGAGAGTCTAGTTAGTGATTGCATATCAATTTCAAAGTAAAAAAAAAGTAGGCATCTAGTAACAGGGAGGGAGGGTATTCTCAGGATGGCCAGTACAAAGCAGACTGAGGACTTTGGGTTTCTCCATTGAAAATAGGGGTTCGGGTCAAATACCAAGGTTTTGAAGGAACAAAGCAGTTCAGAGGGGCAGGGTATAGGTGGGGTCATCAGTTTTTTGCTTTTTTCCCATGGCTCAAACATCTGAAAACCGAAACTATGAGAAACCCTCATGTTTAGAGAGTAAACCACTGATTTGCATAGATTTAGGTCCTAAAGAGTTCCTTTGGTTCTCTTCCTCTTTGGCTTGCTTCTAAGGGCTCTTGAAGTTTTCTCATGAGAAGGGTTCCTCTCCTGTAGACACTTAGGTTACGGTAAATATTCAAACTGCCTCTTTGGATGGCTTAAGTAAAGAAGATGACTGTCTGAAGCACCCCTCCCCAGCCTTCTATCAAAGGTCTGATGTGAGTATCCAGAGAAAATGCACAGAAGACCCACTTATCCTTGGTTGTTCTTGCTCAGGTGTGTTACCAAATCAGGTGAAATTCTCATGGGAGGAGCCTGTGGGTAACCTTAGAGGGAGTTCTCCATATAGAGGCTTCAACCAAATACTCATCTGGTTCCAAATGAATCCACTGCAGATTTTACTATTCCCCAGAAGAACTTGAACCTATTTCCCAAACAGCTCATGGAAAACTATGTGACCACTTAACCCTGACTTTGAAATTTGGCTCTTCTGCTGACCAGCTCTGGGAACTTGATCAGGCCACAATCTTACTGAGCCTCAGCTTCCCTATCTATAAAGTAGAAGGTTAATATTGTAGTACCAGTATTCAAGGGATGTTACAAAAGTAGCTAGAGGAGGGTCTACTGGCTTCCAGTCAATGCAATCATTATTATATCAGCTATCTATTGATACATTAAAAATTATCTCAAAACATTCTAGCTTTAAGCAACAACATTTATGCTCCCACAGTTTCTCAGGAACATGGCATGGCTTACATGAGTTTTCTGGTTCAGGGTCCTCTCAAGACTTAACCTGGAATAGAAGCCATTTCCAAGCTCACTCACCCACCTGTTGGCAGTGCTCAATTTTTTGTGGCTCTTGGACTAAGGATCACAGATCCCCACTAGCTGTCCCTTAATTCTTGCCATATGGGCTTGTCCATAGGACAGCTCACAACATGGCAACTGACTTCATTAGAACAGGAAGAGAAAGAGAGTAAGAAAGAATTCCAGATGAGTCAGTCTTTCGTAATCTCATAGGCAACCTTCCATCACTTTTGTTATAGTATATGGGTCACGAGGCACAACTTATTCTCAATTGCCCATGACTAGCAGGAGGCAAGAACCAATGGGAGAAACCCACTTATCATTAATATTATTATCTGAAATAGCCATGCATTACAAAGTAACAACCCCAGCACCAGGCATAAAGCAAGTACACAACAGAGGCAATTGTTTTATATTTATTATCAACTCTCAGTGAATCATTTAAATGTTGAACAAATCCAACTTGAATGATGTTCATTTATATAACTCATTGTGGAGTCTCCATTATCATCCTACTAAGCCCAACCCTGCTTTTTCTGTTCCTAGAGAGGGATAGCGGGAGTGCATGGACAAAATCTGTGTATGGCAAGAATACCATAAGGGAATCAAAATGAAGAAAGCATCAGGGTCCAAGGAATATTTAACAGGCTGAAGTATTGATAAAAATCTCATTAAAATAGTGTAAAAATAAATACAAAACACTCTAATTTACCAGATAAAAATAAAATATCCAAAGAAATTTGGGGAGAAGAATAAAAGACTAAGTAGGAACGTACGTGAGGAAAAAAAAAGCCAATGGTGTTCTGATCAACTGATAATGGTCAATATGAATCAAGGGTGCTGTCTGGCTGATAAAGGGTTGATGCAGATTTAGGACACACTAACAGAAATAGACATTTCAAAGCAATGGAGTTGGTGATCTGGCCTTACCCATCAATGGTCAGCCCTAAAGTCAGACATGGGAGAAATTGCCAAATTGGATGTTGCTCAATAGACATTCCATGGTAGGGAAAGAACCAGAAGGAAACTGTGAAAGAAATATATTTCTAAAATTCAGAATATACCTACCTGGATGGTAAGAAGTTCCTACCATTTGAGGTCTCCAGAATAATTTGAGTGATTTCATTGTACAAAATATATGAGATGGGAAATTATTGCAATGGTTAAAAACAATTAAAGATGCTGTCTACCTTTAGAATGCTGTGATTCTCTGCTCTTTCTGTGAACCTTAATATTATGAACAGGTAAGGGAGTATTCGACAAATGCCTCTCTTTGTGCTAAAGCAAGTTTAGTAATTTGTCAGTCCATCATTTCATTACATGTCAGGTCTCCCTGGGGAGGCAAGGGTTGTGCCAAATTATTTTCCATCTCAATGGTCACAGACAAATATCCCCTGGAGAGAACCACTTTCCACTTCCCCAGAGAGCTGCTGGACCTTGGAATGTGAGAAAACCTGCGACCCTCTATATTTATGGGGTGAGGAGGTGGAAACTGCCACACCCCCTTGTTTGGCTGCCTTAAGTCCTATCCAACACAGACCTGATGGATCCTTATAAACGGGCTCTGGCCTGGGCCCCAAAAGGTGTCTGCAGGGTACACCCATGTTGGACACAGTCAGTCCCAGCCCCACCATGCCCTGGATTTTATGGCCTCATAGTACCTCTTTTGCTTCTGCTATTTGCCTTGTCCTGTCTGCTAGACTGCGAGGCTCTCTAGGATAAAAATAGGTATAAAAAAAAAAAAAAATCACCTTCCTGAAGACAGCAGTTGGTATAGTGGTTAAAACTCTGGACTTCTACATGGTTGACAGTGGTGCGAATCCTAGACCTGGTGGCTTGAAACTCACACTGGGCATGTATACGTGCTTGCCCAAAATTCCAGGAGGATAATGACAGAAAAAGGATTGCAGCATGGTCATCCCTGCCAGGGCATGATGTCTCACTTTCCTACTTTCTGTCTCTCTCTAGTAAGTGCATATATCCTATGGCAAAAACCTTTAAACAACAAAATAAGAGAGTGGAGTGCCAGTCATCTCTAACCAGCCCCTCTGTGATGTGGATTAAACCAGTGCCCTCCTCTGAGCTTCAGTGTCTTCATCTGACATGATGGTAGAAGGTCGTTGCAATGATGTTTTGTTATGTTTTTACTATGGATACCGCTTGTAAAGTTTACTATAGGACATGATGTTCTAAGCTTCTACCAAGTTTCTCAAAAGCAAATGCCTCCCGAGGCCACCCTGATCCCATAAATGCATCGAGCCAGCCTGCGTTAAGCGATGGGGGTTGATGTGCTGCCCCACACCCATCTTGCTCAACATTGTGCCAGGCAAGACAATGTATTCCTGGGTCCATTGATCTGCAAGTTGCTGGTCCTAGCAAAAGCACTCTAAGGAATGACATGCCAACTCAAGAACCATCGGAGAACAGGTAGTCAGTCACTGCTTTAAAAAAAAATCGATTAGAATTTGAGGAAGGACATTAAGGAGGAAAATAGAAAGGCAAGGCATTCACTTTGTAAGCTAAGTAACATGTGATTGAATGTATGAAAGAAATTGAAATTAAAAAATTGAAATTAAAAAGAAATATATATATATGTTAAATATAAACATATATATATTAACATATTAACATATATATATGTATATGTTAACATATATATATATATGTTAAAAGTCAAAAATTGTGGGGCCAGCAGATGGCATAATGGTTACGACACTGGATTCCCACATAGTTAACACCATGGTTCAAGCCCCAGATCCGGTGGCTTAAAACACACTGGGTGCATGTGCATGCATGCCCCAAATCCTGAGAGGAGACTGAAGGAGAGGAGATCACAGCATGACCATCATCCGTGGGAGAACGATTTCTCACTTTCTTTCTCAGTCTCTCTCTGTCTCTCTAGTGAACAAGCACTCCCTGTAGTAAAAAATAATTCTCTAAAAAAATAAAAGGTCACAGATTGTGTTAATAGGATTTTCTACCTTTGCATTTTAGGGCAGAATGACACTGGTCCCCACCTATGGCGGGATCTTTCTACCTGTGCCATCCAGACACATGGCTGATCTTTGCCAGAGCTAGACATTCTTCCATTTGTTTTCAGACACCACTTGTGCCCCTTCCATCCATTCACTAAATAATTTGCAGCATTAATTTAGTGCCAAGTTCTGTGCTGAGAACTCTTGAGAGAAGACTGAGGTTTGGCTTGTCCACCAGGAGTTTACAGTCAAGTGAAGGAGACAGATGAGCCTACATTTACAATAAAATATACCATATAAATGTCCCAGCTGGATCATTCATTCAATCAGTCAACAAGTGTCTCTGACAGTCCAGACATTGGAACATGAGCATCCCCCACAGAAGCTTATTCTTTACTGGGATAATAGGAAAAAGAAATTAAAATACAATATTAAGTAGAGCATTAGACAGAAAGATGGAGAAAATCCCAGCAGAGAATGAGGATGAGAATAGCTGGGGCAGAGGGCAGGTTGCAGTTGTTAAAAGACGGTCAGGGTAGGCCTGAGAAGGTGACAGTGGAGTGGACAGGTGGAAGAGGAAGAGAAGGTTGCAGGAAAACATATTTAAGTCACAGGGAACAGAAAGTGACAAAACCCTAAGTAGGAGGACACCTGAAATGAGGCATAATGACTCCCCATCGCCAACCTAGAAGGGACCAGAATGATTGGAGTTTAAGCCTTAGGAGGCCAGCCTACCTCTCCTGGGCCTCGTAACTCACTGATGTATTTGAATTAAACAGAAAGCTTAAGAGTATCTCAACAATTTCTTACCCCTCTGCCTAATTTCTGTAACTCTGCCTGTCTGTACCATAAATTAACATATTCTTTTTTTATATATTTTTGTACATTCAGTTACATTATTTAGCTTACAAAGTGAACATTTCAATATGTGAACATTTCTCCCCAATCCAGTTGATCAAAATATCTTCAACAGATAACACCATGCCTCCCCATCTCATCAGTGCTCTGCCTCCATACAACATATTCTTTTTTTTTTTGGAGAGGTTTTCGCTATAGGGTGCGTGCGCTCGCCAGACAGAGAGAGACATAGAGACAGAAAGCGAGAAATCACCCCCCAGGGGAGATGGTCATGCCGCAATCCCTTCTCCTCCATTCTCCTCTCGGGATCTTGGGCACGCACACACACGCGCCCGGCGTGAGTTTTAAGCCACCGGGTCCGGGACGTGAACCGCGGTCTACTACATGAAAGTCCAGCGACATAGCCATTATGCTAACTGCTGGCTCCCCATATAACATATTCTTGAGGCAGACAGAGTAAAGGTTCCCTACAGACCCTCATACCCTAAACCCAGAGCCTGTGAGCCTATTACATTGCAATACGGGCTACAGTTTATATGGGCTACTTGAACAGAATACACTTGATTAAAAATACAAATATATTTTTGATATACTAATAATATGATATGTTATCAGTTATGATTTGTTTCTTGCCAACATTCACTTGGAATAGAAATATAGCATGCCTCTTTTCACCACAGTCTTGCCAGTTCCTACACTGCTGGTGGGAATGTAAATTAGTACAGCCACTGTGGAAAACAATATGGAGGCACCTCAAAAACCTACAAATAGAGATACCGGATGTCCTTATAATTCCTCTCCTGAGTATCTACTCAAAAGATAAAAAAAATACAAAGGTTGAAAAAATACTTGCACATCCATGTTTACTGCAGCATTATTCACAATTGCTCAGACATGGAATCAACCCAAATGTCCAAAAACAGATGAATGGATTGAAAAATTGTGACACTTATACACTATGGAATACTACTCAGCCATAATAAAAAAATGAGGCCCTGACATTTGATATAAAGTGGGTGAATAAGAAATATTTAATGTTAAGCAATCCAGACAATGAAAGAGAGGTATTGTATGTCCCCCCTTAATATATATCTCCTTAGATATATCTATCTAAGGAGAGAGAAGCATTTACTAGACATATAAGTGAAAAGATGTCTGTTGATGATAACGTGCATGGTAATATCTTTGACTTGACTGACATGCACTGCATTCCTGCTGGGAAATTTTGTAAAGATGTACAGTGATTAAATGTAAATTTTTAAGGAGAGTGGGGGAGGGAGAGAGTGTAGGGGAGAGTGGGAGAGGGAGAAACTGTAGGGGAGAAAATAGAGAGGGAAGACATTTGTGGGACACAGATACGGTTTATTACCTGTTGATGACGTGTATCATATTCTCAACTGGACTGGTCTGAGGTATATATCATGCTGGGTAAATTCTCTTTACAATCTAAATGATGTATAGTGACTGAATGTATAATTAATACTAATAAATAATAAAATATGGAGGATTGTCTGTTAATAATGTGTATGATAATATCTTTAACTGGACCGATGTGCAGTATCGTCATGCTGGGAAAATTCATTTTACAAACTGTGGTGTACATCACCATGGCTTGAACGTATAAAATAAATTTTTAAAATAATGAAAATATTATATATTTAAGTTTGAGATACTTGAAAAATGTAATAAAAAATAAAAGAAGGAAAAAAAAAAGTATACCATGCCTCTTAGGATAGGTGGGAAAAAGGAAAAAGTAATGCTGTCCAAAAACTCCAGTAGTCTAAGGCCTTCAACACGTGTTTTGTCAACAATAAAGAAAAGAAAAGCTGTTGAGAACACTGAAAATAATAAATCATATGGAAGGGCTTGCATCACGTGGTCACCAAGAGTTCCTTCGAGTTCATAGCACACCATCCTGACTTTCTGCAGCCTCTGCAGCGGTAGGTACCTCGGACAGTAACAAGAGTCCCAGGGCACAACCCTCTCCACTCCTTGTCCAAGCACATCCCAAGGGACATGCCACCCACCACCATTGCCAGAGACAACAACTCAATAATGTCCACATCGAATAAATGCTGTTTTCATTCCAAAGACTGTGGCGGGAATCAGAGAGACAATGGCCTTTTCCTGCCCAATGATGTAAGTTAAAAATATTGCCTGCTTCTTCACTAACTCCCATCTTAGCCCTGCACATTTAAAAATACACCCATCAGTGGTTCTGTATTTGAAAATGTATTTTGCATCTGATAATTATGATGCATGTAAAGGGCAAAATTAGAAAGAGCAAAATTAGGCTGGCAGGCTTAATTAGCCCATTCTTTTTTTTAATGGGTGGAATTTGGGCAACTGTCTGCTCAAGGGGCACAAAGACCCCTAATGGGAGTGGTGGAAATTCACCCGCTCCTCTGTCAGCCCTGTCACTCAGCGAGGCAGATTGGGGGATTAACTGTGCACCGAGAAATGTGAGATGCACGAAGCAAGAAGATTACACCCTCTTGTCCTCAAGAAAACGACGTGAGTGCGATTACAAAGTAATCTATCAACAGATAAAGAGGACTGAGCACATGGCTTCCCAGAGGCCTGATGTAATCGCGGTGGCAACATGGGTTTATATGTACAGAGACGAACTCCACAGCTCGACGCGTTTTCCAGAGTAATTACCACCCGTATCTGCCTGCACCTGAAGATCCATTTCCCCCAACTGCCCTGGCCTTGCTAAACAATTATTGAAATGCCTTTCTGCTCACTGTAACTGGGCACTGCTCCCAAGGATTGTAAGCTATTCAAAGAGAGGTATACTGAGCTGGCCACACCAGGGCTGGAAACATCTAAGCACCTTCTAACTCTGCATACCGGAGTCCCTGAAAGTTAAGTCTATGTCCCTGATAACGTTATTTTGATGGCCAGCTGCACTGAGCTCACCCTGTACCCAGGCGGTGTCTCCATCCCCAGCCTTCAAGAGGGGAGTTCTGTGTTTTCAAGTCGCCGTGGCCCTTTGCAAGCCGCAACAGGCCGCAAGAAGCCGAGTCGAGGTGCGGTAATCCCAGGGATGAGTCATCCAATGAATCAGACGTGTCCCTACTTTTTTTTTTCCAAGTTGTGGTTTTCTTCATAACAGAGACTGTGTTGTTCTTTTTGCAGCCAGATCTAGAAGTCCTCTGCATGCTGAAAAAGGAGGTTCTACTCTATTCTGTCCACTAGACAGAGCCCAGAATGAGCCGCCCCCACTCCTAGCCACATGGAATGTTCTGACACAATCCCTGGGGCAGCTGCAAAGCTATGGAAAAGGCCTGAGATCTGAGTGAGAACCCAGTCCCCTAAAACAGTTGTCTCTAGCAAAACACTTTACCTCTGTGAGGTAAAATCTCCAATGCTCAGAGTTGCCATAAAAATTCATCCTCTGGAGAGAATTCATCCGCTGTGGACACTCTCCCTCCACAAAACATTTGGCAATGTTTGGGACATATTTGCTTGTTGCAAGCACCATCTTTAGCTCTCCACATTGGTGTTACAGAAAAATTCTTGGTGTTTCTAACAGTAGGTCAAAATACAGGCATTGATTTTCAACATTTCAAAATCTTTATTTAAAAATGTGCATTGCCCCCAGTTCCATGGACTGGAAGGTAAGGGGAGGAAGGTAAGCAAACATGCCCCTGTCGTGCTCACGCTGTCAGTGTTGCATTTCTAAAACCTGATTAACATGTACATGACAAGTTTTGGTTATGTTCTTCCAAATAGCCAAAACAGGAAGAAGAAGAAGAAAAAAAAGGCTGCTAGGCAAGGTATTATATTTGTTAGTTTATAAAACTTAGTTCATTGAAATTTGCTCAAATCCAAGCAGAATTGCTTTACCCAGAGTCCAGTTAGATGACGAAATGGTAGCCTCAGCCAGGATTCTCAAGAGAGAGAGAAATATTTAGGATCCATACATACACACCACCCTGAAGGTTTTCAGCGGGACGAGAAGAATCAGGAAGGTCTGAATAGGAAGCTCTTAACTCCTTGCAGAGATCTTCCCTCGACAGCAAACATAGCTCTCTCACTCCTTGGTTTTGCAACACAAAACTCCTCAGAGGACAAATAGTGTTGTGATTATCTGTAGGGGAGAGAGAAGAAATCCAGCAAAACTCCACCATGGAATAAGTAGAGCCCAGGCAATGCTGAAAGCTTTCCACACACCAGGTTTTTAGGGTGCTTGATTCACCATTCAAGCGAACACAGCTGTTAGGAAGGGATGCGGCTCAGAGCCAAGAAGGGAAGACAAGAACAGCTCATGACCAAGGAGGAAGAGCACTGCTTGCAGACTAGACTGTGAAATCAACTCGGAAATGGAGCCCTGCATTCCTCTATGCATAAGATAGTTGTCTATTTCTGACCAATTACCACAAACTCCAGACAGAGCTCTTAAGTGCTGTCTACACAGTGTACTGACTACAGTAATGGATCCTACCCCTGGCTCTCCCCAGGTCTGGTCCAGTTTCCCACGTGTTCTTGGATAGTAGCAGCCCTGTTGGTGGACCTTGCTCTTGGCCCCAACAATGATTCTAAGCAGGAAAGGTGTAATTATTCATTGTATTACTATTGACACTGTAAAGGCTGACTGGCTGTGGCTTCCCAGGCCTTATAGAGAGAAAGGACACCACTCAAATACAATGGATCTGTCTAGAGATGGAATGATCTTCCTTCAGGTCGAGGCCTGAGGTTCATTGTCACCAGTGCCTTGTTCACAGAGATCCTGAGAAATTTGGTCTGAGGTCAGGTTCACATTATATGGCCTGTCTTCAGTCAGGCTGATGTTGCATTGGTCCCTGAGGGTCTCACTTTTTGCCTAAAATTAGCAGCAGGAGTAATAGTCCACATAGTTCCCTTGAGTAACCGTTTGGTGATATGCTATCTCACTGCATAAAAGCGGAGGTCTACCAGATGATCAGCACATGCACTGTGAGTATTAACTCCTTGAATGTGTATAGTTGGAAACTGCTCATTCAGTAGCCCTCACCATTTATTATACTTTATCCCCTCAGACCTCATTCAGATCCTTCTTTGGTGTACAAGCCAGTTTCTCCTGAACTGAGAGTTGGGTTGGGTCCTGTATCCATTTCCTACTGCTGCTGTAGCCATCCCCCTCAAAGTAAGCAGTTTGGAACATGACCATTCTCTGACAGTTCTGTGGTCAGAATTCTGATGTTTATGAGCCAGACTTTAGGTGTTGGCAGGCCTGCTTTCCTTTTGGAGGCTCTAGAAAAGAAGTCATTATTTTGCCTTCCAATTTATGGAAGCTTCCCTCATGTGCTGGTGCTTGGTCCCTTCATCCATCTTCAAAACAGTGGTGGTAGGTCTAGTCTTTCTCACATCACATCCCATCACTGTGACTCTTTCCTCTTGCTCTCCCTCCTACTTTTTAAAAATCCATGTCATTGGGACCAGCAGTTAGCGTAATGGCTATGTCACTGGACTCCCACGTAGTCGACCGTGGTTCGCGTCCCAGACCCGGTGGCTTAAAACTCACGCCAGGCACGTGTGCATGTGTGTCCAAGATCCTGAGAGGAGAATGGAGGAGAAGGGATTGTGGCATGACCATCCCCCCTGGGGGGTGATTTCTCGCTTTCTCTCTCTCTGTCTCTCTCTGTCTGTCTGGCGAGCGCACACGCCCTATAACAAAAATCTCTCCAAAAAAAAAAAAAATCCATGTCATTATATGGGGCCCACCCAGATAATCTGGGATAATCTATTTTTAAAGCCAGCTCATTCACAACTTAAGTTCCATCTGTAACCAAGCATACTAATGTATTTATAGGTTCTAGAGTGTAGAATGTGGACTTCTTTGGGGGCCATTTTTCTGCTTATCACATTTCCTCTTCTGAGAATGGCTCCTCTCCTCAACTCGGCAGATACACAAGTCATTGTCAAGGTAACATTTTTCTGAGCTAATCTTGAATTTTGGAATGTCTCTGCTCTTAGATAGAAAGTGTGAGCCTGTGGGGCAGCCAGATGGCATGATGGTTAAGGTTAAAGCAGCTAGATCCCACATGGCTGACTGTGTCATTCAAATCCTGGACCTGGTGGCATGAAAAACACACCAGGCATGTATGCATGTGTGCCCAAAATCTAGAGAGGAGGATGGAGGATAAGGAATTGTAACATAGTCATCATCCCTAAGGGATGCTTCTCACTTTCTTTCTCTCCCACTCTGTCTTTCTGGCAAGCACATGCACCCTACGGCAAATTTAAAAAGGAAAGAAAGTGTGCATACATGCACAAATGC
Source organism: Tupaia tana (assembly GCA_026018925.1). Lineage (NCBI taxonomy): Eukaryota > Metazoa > Chordata > Mammalia > Scandentia > Tupaiidae > Tupaia > Tupaia tana. The sequence goes on from JAKSZU010000018.1 coordinate 8,301,067, forward strand.
ACATGCATGAGCACACATGTTCACACACACACACACACACACACACACACACCTACCATCTGTATACTCCTCATAGGGTCCCCAGGGCTAGAATGCCTGTGCTATGAAGGAAGTTTTAGGTCATATTCTGAGGGCTTAGAACAGTACCTGTGGTGTTGCAAGCACTCAGTCAAGATAACTGAATGAATGAATTGATCAGAATACTAAGCTCTAGCCTAGAGATGATGTAATGAGATAATGCCTGGATCCTAGAGTTAGATATGGTTGACCCTGGAGTCAGATACAGGGCTGATTTCTTGCATTGCTACTTAACAGTTGTAACACCCTCTCAGGGAGTCACAGAGGCCCACCTCTGAAGGCAGGAGTAAGTCACCCTCTAAAGGACTGCTACAAGGATCAGAGCATGTCGCCCAGGAAGTAATAGCACTCAAAGAGTAAAGGTTAGTGTGGTTCTCCTGGCCCGAATGGTTACACTTTGTACAGTAGACAGACCCTCAAACACTAGAGGGGCTTTGAGGGAAATAAGTTTGCAGTCATAGTTGGGAGACAAAGTAGGAAGTGGCCAGTTCAAGGAGACTTGACAGGTGTGTGAGCACCTGAGCTGAATCCTAAACAATGAGTAGACATCAAAAAGATGGGGGGGGGGGGAACCAGCAGTTAGCGTAATGGCTATGTCGCTGGACTCCCACGTAGTCGACCACGGTTCGCGTCCCGGACCCGGTGGCTTAAAAACTCACGCTGGGCGCGTGTGCATGCATGCCCAAGATCCCGAGAGGAGAATGGAGGAGAAGGGATTGCGGCGTGGCCATCCCCCCTGAGGGGTGATTTCTCACTTTCTGTCTCTATGTCTCTCTCTGTCTGTCTGGCGAGCGCACGCGCCGTATAGCAAAAACCTGTCAAAAAAAAAAAAAAAAAAAAAAAAAAAAAACGATGGGGGCAGGGGAGAAGCATGAGCAAATGTCCAGAAGCATGGAGTGGCAAGGGCCATTCAGTGAGCAGTGTTATAGGATTAGGATAAAGGGAACAATAGGGTTGGGGAACCTGCTAAGGAGCTCTGGGACAGCTGTGGATAGGTTGGGTAAGCCTTAGATGGTGGGTAACACAGGCATGCCCATTGTTTCTAGAAATTTTAAGCCTTCTCTTCCTCACTCATTCACACAGAAATTGACACACACATGAGATATGTAGACAGTGGTTCTGAAAAACATATATACTCTCAGGACATACACACGCACCAGATGCACTAAGATGGCAGGTACATCTTGGGCCCACACCTTGTATTTATATAAGGAGACATCAAAAGGGGGTGAAAACTGCAATTAAAGTACAAGTTTATTTAGGTCTAAAGGAATTGAAATCCGTGCATAGTTTTTTAATTTTCTTTTTTGCATTCAACGTTGGTCATTATGTGCACGTGTGTGCACGAACACAGACACACAGACACACTCTGAGCATGCACACAGACTCTTTATTTCTTTCTGGAATGTGTCTGGGTTCCAAGGCAGGCAATTGTTTGGCCTGAGGGAGGCTGTGATTATTCTCCCAGACACAGCAGGCAGAGCAGCTCAGAGACCTGTTTTGGATTACACAGTTTACACCTCCCTCCCTCCCCTGAGTAAGGGCAGGGCTGAAAAGGAGTGCCTTAGCTTTCCCTGAGCACCCACCTTCCATCTCCCTGCTAACCCAACCCACTGACGTCTCCGCAGCTGTGACAATGAGATTTCATCCCAAAGTATTGCTGGGTCTTTTGCAAGAGTTCTCCATGCGAGACTCACTGACTATCTCTGCCTCTCCCTTCCAAACTGAGCTGGCAGCGGGCCAGGCCACCCCAGGGGGAGAGGGTGCAGAGCCCAGCGCTTGGTAGCTCCTTGCACGGAGGCCCTCATCAGCTGCTCTCCCAGGGGCCCTGTTTGTGCGATGAGCCCAGCCAGCACTTGAGCTCTGCAGAGAGGAGCCCAGCACAACATCTGCTTGGCCTATCTGGGGCTAGTGAAGCACAGCTTCCTCTTCTGCCTGCGCTCGTCTAGGAATTGGGTCCCAATGAGCTGGAACCTCTTGCTCTCGCCTGAAGTTTTGACAAGTTGTTTCCTGGCAGCAGCCAAGATGGAGGTGTGACCTCCATCTGGGTGATGAGTGGAAGCCCCGCCTGGCATCTACCACACGGTCCCAGTTCGTTTTCCTGCTCTGAGGAGCCAATAAGCAAGGTCATGCCTCATACAGGGTGCGCGGCCCCCTCCTCAGAAACCAGTTCATACCCTCAATCAGAGTGAGTCTCAGCAGATGTAGACCAAGCCTTTACCCTTTGTTAGAGAAGGATAAAAATGGTGGTGCCTGCTAGCCCTATGACAGGACAGCAGAAGGATGCTAATGATATAACTTAGGTGGTATAGTGGTTAAAGCACTAGACTCCCATGTGGTTGAACGTAGTTCAAATCCTGGATCTGGTGATTTAAAATATACCAGGCACCTATGTGTGCATGCCCAAAATCCCAAGAGGAGAATAGAGGAGAAGGGACTGTGGTGTGCCCATCCTCCCTGGGGGTTGATTTCTTGCTTTCTGTCTCTCTTTGTCTTTCAAGTAAGTGTATGTACCCTAAAGCAAAAATCTTTTTTAAAAAAATGTAACTCAGATGTTATCCATGGCCCTCACTCCTAAAAGATTTGGTTAAAATTGGTTCAGATCCTAATTACAAAGACCTGCAAAAATCTAGAATTGTCCCCAGAACTGTTGTGAATTCCCTCAGCCTTCACTCTTCACATTTCTCCTGATTTCTGAGCCCATAAAACACCTGCATGTGGCTTCAAATTCCACCCCTATCAAAAGGCCTATTTCTTAAAGTGATTTCAAAAACAAACCCACTGAAATGTGCTGAGTTTAGTGGCTTTCCTGAAAGGTTCCTGACTACAGAAGTGGGTACAGCACAGAGACCCGAAGCCAGCCTCCAGGTGTCCCAGGGCTTCAGTCCCTCGCTCACTCCATACTTCCTCTTCCTTCCTCTCAGGAGCCACTCACAAGTCTCCCCCTCTCTCCATCAGCCTCAGAAGGTCAATTCCCACCATCGATTCCCAAAGAAACCTTTTTGAATATTCTGCTCTCCCAAGTGTGGGTGTCTGCCCTTAAGAAATTCTCATGAGAGCTGCCAAGAAAATAAAATATTCCCCATAACATTACCTCATAAAGTCGAGTGTTCACCAGAGAAGTTCCTCAGACAAAGGTGAATCAACCTCACAAAAGTGACCTTTGGAAGTGAGAGTACCTTCAGGGTTAAGGAGACGGCCCTTGGCTGCTGCCCAGCTAAATAGGGAGAGGACGAGGGAACTGGGTCCCAGGTACGAATCTTTTTTTACCCAGCGTGGGGACACAGCTGAAGCTCCAGTCAGAAGCCCATGCCCCAGATGGAGCCCCCAGGAAATTCCTCTCCAGTAGTGTCTTGACTCCAAATACCCACCCCCTCCACCAAGACACTGTGCTTTCTCCAGGTCAGGAGGGGGAAAGAAGGGGCAGGCACAGGTTACAGGCCTCCTCCAAATAGTTGACTAGAAGCCATTCATACTCAGGAGAGTTCCCTTTCAACAAAGTCTGTTTGTTCCCCCAAGAGCCCGGGCACTCTGTGCCAAGATGAATGACTCACTGGCTCCCAGGCCTTGCTTCGCTCTGGGAGACTCACAGCCATGGCCCTTCTTCCCAGAGTACCACAGAGCAGCCGCCATCTGGCTTCAGGCCAATGTGGGTTCCATGCAGTGATCATGATGAAGAAGGTCCCTCCTGCAAGCCACCAGGCTTTGACCCTATTCAGGGTTCCCATGCCCACCTCTGCTGGCTTCCTTCAAAAGTTCAAATATTATCATTTTAAATATGAGTCGGGCTCGCTCCTGGTCTGGTGATTAAGGCAGCTGAATCCCACATGGCCAATGGCACAGTTCAAGTCCCAAACAGGCAGCTTGAAAAACACAGTGGGCACACAGCATGCGCGCCTACGATGTCAAAAGGAGGGGGAAATGGAGGACAAAGGATTGCAGCTTGGCTATTCCCCATGGGGAATGCTTTCTCACTTTCCCTCCCTCCCTCCCTGTCTCTCATCAATTAGCACACATGTCCTTTGGTAAAATTTTAAAAATAAATAAATGAATGAATAAATGTGAGTCTGATCTCCTTCCATGAACCCACTCCACTGAAAATTCCTGAAAGTAACAGCCATCTTTGAGCGCAACAGTGAGGAGTCGCCCAACAGGTGGTTTGAAAAACATCTGAATATTTTAGAAGCTTCGGGGAAAAAACTTCGTTTGTAAGAGAAATTTACTCACATCAAGCATTGACATCATATCTTCACTGATGAAAACCTGGATAAAAATCTAGCCAGTTGGCTTCAGATTCATGACATACTGTATTAAGATTATACTTTCTACTGACCACACAGGATTGTTGCAAGGAATAAACAAAAAAAATAATAACTACTCAGATAGGCCAAGCAATACCCAAGCATCATTTAACTTCACTCTTATAATTTCCATTTTCAGACTTCCAGGAAGTGCAGGCATCTTTGTACTCATTTTGAGGAAACTGAGCCTTGAGAAGATAAGTGGCCCAAGTTCACATAGCTAATAAAAATTGCATTATTTAGCAAGTAGTAAGGCAACAAGATAGCAAAATGTGAATACTCAGCCAACTTAGAGACACAGAGATGTTTTAGTAGTCTGTGAGAACTCTAGAAACACAAGTATTCATAGGCGATGGATGTGCTAATTATAAAGCTAGTTTACCTAATCAATAAAAGGAGTCCTCTTGGGCGTGGTGGTGCCTGCCTTATAGCAAAACAGTCCTCCACTGTATCAACCCCTAGGCAAGTTATTTTTTAAAACAGAAAGGTATAAACCTATAGGTTGATTTTTTTCTTCTTTCCTTCCAGAAAGAAAGATGTCAACTATTCAGCCAATGAATACAGTTATTTAGTGCCTCCTGCGGGTCGTACACTCTGTTGGGACTGGGAATAAAAGCAGTCATCAAAACAGACGGGGGACTTACAATTCAGGTTGGGGGTTGCCAGTCTCAGCACTGGGGATATTTTAGGAAGACCACTTTTTGTAGAAGGGGGCTGTCCTGTGTTTTGGAGGTCACTAATTAGCACTCCTTGGGTGCCCATAGCACCCTTGAATGCGTGACTACCAAAAATGTGTCCAGGCATTGCCAAATCTCCCCTGCAGAGCAAAATCACTCTAATATTGAAGGGGAGGAATTATTAATCAAATACTGGTAGTGTCAGCAAAGGGAGCTCAGATGACCAGCACCAAATCCAGTTTTCTCAGTAGAGGTGACATCCATGTGGAGATGCAGGTCTTGAAGAAACTAGTCAGGAAAAGGCATTCAGAGGGCAAGGAAGGTGGTCTTTGGAAACATGTCACAGGCAGAGGGAAGGATGTGACCCAAAGCATGGAGGGAAGTGTGATCTCCCCTGGGGGGGTCTGTATTGCTTAATATTTTTATCAGTACTCTGGGTAAAGACTAAGGGCAGCTTTACACTATGTACAGGAGAGATAGCAGAATCTGTATTCCAGAAGGTTTAGATGCTAGAACCACGGGCCAAAGTTACAATGCACTGTCAGGACCAAATGCAATCTTCTGTATTATGGAAAGTGAATAAAATAACAAATAAATAAAGTAAAATAATAAAACCATTAAGAATAATTGACTGGGGGACCAGCAGTTAGCGTAATGGCTATGTCGCTGGACTCCCACGTAGTCAACCGCGGTTCGAGTCCGGGACCTGGTGGCTTAAACTCACGCTGGGTGCGTGTGCGTGCGTGCCCAAGATCCCAAGAGGAGAATGGAGGAGAAAGGATTGTGGCATGTCCATCCCCTCGGGGGGGGGGGGTGATATCTCGCTTTCTCTCTCCCTGTCTCTCTCTCTTTCTGGCGAGCGCATATGCTCTATAGCATAAACCTCTCCAAAAAAAAAGTTAAGAATAATTGACTGGGACAAAGAAATGTGGTATTATCTGTTGAAAATAATTTTATAGTTTTATCAACTGGAATAGGGAGAAATGTTCACATGTTGAAATATTCACTTTGTAAGCTAAATAACGTGATTGAATGTATAAAATAAAATGAAATAAAAAATATTAAAAAAAAGAATAATTGACTGAAAGACAGAAGATTGTACAAGGTTTTGAGTGTAAGCTGGTGCTTCTCATACTCATTCAGGCATGAGAAACTTGAGAAGAGTTTGTTAAATCACAAACTCCTAAGTCCCAACCCCAGAGTTTGTTATCTCCAATGCTGAAGCTGAGAAATGCCATCTGGTCTCACATGGAGCCAGAGAATCTGCATTTCTAACAAGTTCTCAGGTGATGCTTATATTGCTTTTTGGGTATTAATCTTTGGCAATCATTGGCATTAGCCTTAGCTTTCAAAGATGTGAATACCAACAAGGTTACATTAAAAGGCAATGGTGTCTAGTACAAGAAGGTGAGAACCTCACTTCTCAGACACAGCTGGGGTGCCAAGAAGCATGCCGAGCAACATATTTTATGGGGAGCCTTAGGAAACCAGAAGGTGTCCAAAGAAGAGGGAGGGAATTAAACTAAGTGGAAAACAGTTGAAGAACGTGGGCACTTGGCCTAGAAAAGGGAAGTTATGGGAAGAATTTGGGAGCTGCCTTCAAATAGCTGAGAAAATGTACTGTAAAAAATTGATTTGGTTCATTTTTGTTTTTGTTTTGCTTTTCTTGTTTAATTTCTTTTGTTAATTTTTTTTTTTTATTTAATTTCCCAAGACCAACCTTGTTAGACCAAGTAACCAACCAGAGTAAGAATATCAGGAACAGAGGTTTGGGTTCAACATAAGGTGGAATCTCGTAACTAGCAAAAATAACTGTAGTGTAACCCTGCCCAACAGAAATGTAACACAGGCCATATATATCATTTAAGTTGCCTTGCAGTCATATCATAAAAAGTAAAAAAAAAAAAAAAGGTGAAATTAAATTTAATAATACATGTTATTTAGCCTAATATTTCTAGAATGCTAATACTTAGACATGGGATAGATATTAAATCATTAACAAGAGTGTTTATGCTCCTTTTTTGTACTCAGTATTGTAAACCTAGTGTGGCTTCCATACTGGGCAATGAAATTCTAGAGAATCAGTTTCCACGAAGTGACTGATTCCTCATTTTGATCACTTATCTGTCCTGTTACAGACGTTTGAATGTGATAACATTCGTCTCCTACTCATGGATTTCTATTTTAACTTAAAATGACCTTATTATAAGTTGTTTATATTTTGAGAATTTTATAATATGTGTAAAGTATCTAGAGGCAGCCTGGGAAGACAGTAAGGAGAAAAATAGAGAGGCAGGACATTTATGGGGCACAGAAATGGGTTATTATCTGCTGATGATAACAAGTATAGTATCCCCAACTGGACTGCTGTGGAACGTATTCATGCTGGAAAATTCGCTTTACAAGCTAAGTGATGAATAGTGATTGAATGTATAAAAGAAATTAGAAGAAAATAAACTATATTATAAAACATATATTATAAAATATGTTATAAACATATAGTATATTATAAAATATATTATTTAAAAAACTTGTTTGCTTACTAAGTGAGAGAAGACTCCATTCTTGAAGAACGTATCAAGGGTCCAACAGGTGACGTGGTGGTTACAGACGTTGGACTCCCATGTGGCCAACCACATTTCAAGTCCCAAACTTGGCAACTTGTTTTCTTACTCTCTCTCTCTCTATCTCCCCCCTTATCTGGTCAAATTTAAATAAATAAGTAAATAAATAAAAAAATAAATGTATCAAGACAATGTATTGCTTTACATTTAGATAGGTCCAGAAATGTACATATTATAAAATTATCAAAATATAAACAAAAACTTATAATAAGGTCATTTTAAGTTAAAATAGAAAGTCCAGAAATGGACTTATCTCAACGGATGGCTTTTTCCAGATCTATCAATAGAGTTGCCAGGAATTTCTTCTTAGGGCTTTCAAATTCGCTTCCTTCTGTGTTACTTTCATTCTTTACCTGAATTTCCCTGATGTAGAAAGGTGGCACTGGAGGTGCCAATCTTAAAGCAGCTTTACACTGAGCAGTAGCTGAAGAATAGTTTCTCGTTTCAAAGAGTTCCTAGACCTGAGGTTCACTAGCTGAACGCGTGGTGCCCAGTTTATCCCTGAATCTATAGACTATGGATGAGGTACCAAGTCGGGGCTTGTCACTCCAAGAGCCAGGACAGTAGGAGGTCAGACCTGTCCAAGTCCCAAGAATAAAAGGGAAGGGGGTGGGGGGTAAATGCTGGCTCGTCGTTAAGGGCATTAATAACAGGAACCAGCTGATCGTTTTGTCATGGGTTATGGTACCTGCCTTTCAAGGTCAAGGTTTTCTTTATTATAAAGGCATCGCTTGGCATCGTATAGATGAGGCGCTCAATGTAAGGCAGAAATCTAAAGTGCTAGAACCACAACTGGAGTCTTTCTTTTCTTTTGACTAGTGTGCTTGAGGAGGCCTTGCCCCATGGGGCCGAATTTAAGTGACAGACTGAAATCAGAGGAGGCCCTGGAGCTGGAAGAGTAAATCTCAGTTTATAAGATTCCCAGAAATTTTGAAGAATGGAATGCAGACAGACTGAGCTGTAGTCAGTTCTTCTTCCTCACCCCAAATTATGAATTTTTAACCGAGATGGTTACTGATCTCACACTAAAGATCTCCCAGGCCAAAGACGTGGAAATCCAAGAAGACTCAAAATCGGACACTGTCAGATCCCTGAACATCTAAAACACGAACAGGGTTCTGCATTTCATCCAGATACCTGCAGCTCTGACCCACAGGCATGGTCAATTCTACTTTGCCTACTTACTAAGTTCCTTCCATGGGGTTTGGTTTCCCAAAGTTATGAACTTTTTCTACTTACGTATTCCCGAGTGCTTCTTAAATTCATCCAACAATCTAGACATCTGATGCCTGAAATTTTTACGTGTTCAGTGAGTCCAGAAAAAAGAAAATTGAGGATTCCAAAAATTGACGAAGTCAAAGGATCTTTACAGACAAGATATATAGTTGTTTACTTTGTTTTGTTTTTAATTTTTCCAGAGGATGCATGAGCTCACTGGAGAGAGAAGGTGAGAAAGCTCCTTCTACCGGGAGTGGTCACTCCACAATCTCTTCTCCATTTCTTCACTCTCCCCCTTTGGAATTTTACACACACACACACACACACACACACGTACCTGGCATGCCCTTCAAACAACTGGGTCCAGGACCCAAACCATGTGGTCGACCACATGGGATTCAGCTCCTTCAACCCTACTCCACCAGCTGGTCCATAGACTAAATATCTTTAGTCATATAAAATATTATTTTTTAATTTCAAACTAAGGTTGATTTAGAAGTAACAATAACCAAGAAATATTTGTTACAAGTAGCAGATTTTTTTCTGCCAGCTACCAGACACTTTCCTTGTCTAATGTGTGGGCTCCTATTCACCCCCCAAGAGCCCCCAAGATTTGTCAACTCTTTCCGTCAGAGATCTGGACTCACTGGTTTTTTTTTTTTCTTTTACCTCCTCACAGTACTGACCTGGGGCCAAATAACAATATCGTTTAATCGCATTAGACTGTCATGGAGTCAAGTCTCAGCTAGAAAGTTCTAACGTATCTAGAAAAAAATATATCTAGAAAGTTCTAATATCTGTCTGAGCCTTAGTCTCTTCATCCATAAAAATATAAAACTCCTGCCTTGCTGAGTTACTTTTAAAAGATACATGAACTAATGTATGGAAATTATGTAGTACATAGGCACTCAATAAATAATCACGTTATAATTATCATCACACCATATTATGGTTACTTATTTATAAGTTGGTCTTCCCCATTACACTCTGACCTTCTTTAGGGCAGGGACTGTGTCTTATTAAATTTTATGTCCCAGTCCAGAGTGTAAAGAAATACGTGTTTGTTGAAATAACAACATGAATAAGTAAGTTAATGCATCCTGATGAGGACATGGTCCAGAGCTAATTCTTAGGGGACTGTGGCCCTGGAACAATAACATTATATTGAAGTCCTTCATTTTCAGTTGAAAGCTGAGCACTGAATTAGACTGACTCACAGGGAATGATTTGGAAGAAGCATTACCCTTGGTCAAAGTGGGCAATTTCATGTGATTCAAACTGATTAAGAGCTACTAGTCTCGAGTTAATTTTCAATGTCATTCAGACACCACTATATGATTAATTGTATTAAATATCCTAGTCGTCCACCTCCTTCCAACCACAATGAGCAAGCAGAGACTTAAAATCAAAATAACAGTGTTTGCAAATGGAAAATGTCTGCTTGCAAATTAAACTATAAGTAGTGCAGGCCCTCAAACCTCACAGTTTGCTTTTGGAACACAAGCCCCTCCCCGTGCCCTGTTTCCGAACTAGTGAGCCTGCTCGTGTTTTCCGTGTGAACAGTCCTGCACTCACCCCACTACCGTCTACCACACAGCATCGTCACACTACCTTTCACCCTGAACCCAGGAGTCAGACAGTGATAAAAGGCAGTGGGCACAAAAATCACCTCTCGACCCAATTGACTCAGAAGCAGTCCAGCTGGGCGAGCTCCCTTATAAAAAGTGGTCTTTTATTTGGATTCAAAAATCCCTTCAGTACATGATGTTAATCTCGTCCTAACCATATTTTGTAAATATAAAGCCTGGCTCAATGGTCCCACCGAGACTGCATTTCCCAATAATGAGGGAAATGGCATTTACAGGAAAGTCTGAAACTTTCCTTCAGTAGCCTGCATTTTTGTAAGTCCCGTATGAAACCTCCATGTGGGCATGACTAATGGATCCACCTAATTAAATTTTTACAGCATTCCAGTGCTGGAGTGTCAAATGTTTGCTTCCAGCTTGTCTCCTTGTAACACTGTCAAATAAGTCTCCCACCCCATCCCCCCTCCCACACACACCTTATTTTAGGGGCTGTCGGCCGCGTTCCAATGTCATATGAAATCTGAATTTGGTTGATGAGAATGAAGAAATGGATTACCAAATAGTTTCTGTAAGCCAGCCTACCTTAACCTATTTGGAGAGGTTAAAAATAATAATAATAATAACAAAAATCTCTCCAGCCAGAGTAGGACTCTAAATTGGACATTGAAAAAGTCATTTCTCATGGAAAAGAAGATCATCAAAGTTGTTTACAAATCCTTGATGCAAAACAGTAGCATGCACATTTAGCAAGATGGAGGTCAGCTTTAAAGATACATTTGAGTTCAGTGGATTCTGTGGACTTCAGAAAAAGAAGGAATTGCTGAGTGTCATTTGCAATATCTGTTTCCTTGTTCTTTGTTATTTAGCTGGTTTCAAAAAAGAGGCACTACAATTAGACCATTTGCTTATATCCTTACTGAAAGATAAGGGTTTATCACAAAATGGGTAGATAATTTGAGGATATGTTTCAGGCTCTTCAGCAAAGAGAGGTAGTAGCATCAAATTTTAGTGTTGAGTGAGTATCAGAGTTAAACCAGGATGCTGCAGGTTCCAGGCATGAGTTCCTCATGGACATCATAGAGGATGTTGGACGTGCCTTCTTAAAGATGGATATTTAGGATGAACACATGCCAGTCAGTCTCAAGATGCAATGTTTCCTGGAGGTTCAGGAAGTGAACTCTAAAATCCATGCCATCCACGCCAGAACTATCTGGGGAACTTGTCAAAATGCAGGTGCGAGGACTCCTGTCTAATCCTTCTGAGTCAGAATCTAGAAGTGGGACAGAAATTCCCTATGCTTGTCAAGGAGCTCCCAGGCAAGCCCACAAGCCAGAACTTGGAAAGTCAATGCTCTAGGGCTACTGGAAAGGTGACAGCCAAACCTAACACCTACGAGAGGACTTGGGTTACAAGTGACACGCAAGAAATGGAGTAACAGGCAGATCGACACCCTTTCCAGGGAACCAGGCCACCAGTGTAAAGAAATTGTTGTTTCTGTCTAATCATAAGGTCTCCATAAACACACAGAGGCTCACCCCACCCCTAGCAGAGTCTCGAGACATTTCTTCTGTTTTAAGACCTTCAGGAATCAGTCCTACTGGGGACCTTATTTTTATGTTTTCCACTGCCTCTTCCTTAACTGGTCCATCTCCCCCACTCAGGCTTACAAATACAAACACACCTGAACCTTCTGCACATGTACATATCTAAGTGGAAAATCTGTTTGCAAACATATCTGCTGCCCAATGTTCCTGTTCCAGCATAGAGAGACTATACCCTGTCTCTTCTTTAGACAGACTGTCATCCCATCAAAGGTTTTTCAGTCTAATTTATCTTAGGAAACTCACAAACCCTAAGCAATTCAGAAAACCATCTCTCTCCAAATGTTGTTCGAATCTACTAGCTCCATGACAAATTGTTGACTAAAATGAGAGTAAAATGAAATTGTCAAAAATGTATAATGCAACCAAGTAGGACACCTTGGCAGCCATTCTTCCTGGCCTTGATTCTGGGATGAGCCAGCATGCTATTGGACAAAGTAATAAAGCAATATGGTAGACTCAACAGGGCTTTGGGGTCTAGTGGCTCTCCAATAAATGTCTTCAGCTGACATTGGCTATATCAATGTGGACAAGTTATGTGACTTCACTGGCCTCAAAGCTCCTTTTTTGTAAACTAACAGTTTATAAAGATGAAATGAGACCAAGTAGAAAAGCACCTAGCGCAGAACGCTGGGGCACCCAATAACAGGAAGTGGTGGATAAATGGTTGACTTAGAAGCATGCCTACATTCCCGCAGACTTTAGATTCAGATAGGTCTTGGTTTTCATCTCAATTCTTCCATCAGTTGGGTGAAAATTTTTGTGCAGGGTGTCTTAACTGGTCTGAATGCCACCTTCCTTGTCAGACCAAAAATGACACCACCACCAAAATCACAGAGCTGTTGAGAGGATTGTCATATTAATGTAGTTTAAGGTTTTATTCAGGACAGAGTGAATGTTTAAAAAGAGAAGACTGGTTTCATCTCTTGCTCTTACTTCTTCTCTAAAAAGGTAAATGTCCCACCAGAAGGGAGGACTAAGGCAGCTACTTCCCCCTTATAGGATGTAACACTTGACGCAGAGAATGGACTGGGGCAAGGGACTGTAATTGATCAAGAAGAATTTATTTCCAATAAAGCAGGTCACTGAATTATTTTTCAATCTCTGTTTCCTATGCCAACCTTGGCTGAAGTAAAAACTTCTTGCTTATGGTCAAGTCTTTGAATCAAAGAAGAATTCCCCAAAAAAGAAAGAAACTTTTTTCCTGAGGTGGGGGCACCTTTCTTTTTTCCTGAAAGGTTTGGGTTCTGTTTTTTTTTTTTTTTTTTTTTTTTTTTTTTTTTTTTTTTTTTGAGAGTTTTTTTGCCACATGGTGCATGTGCTCACCAGACAGACAGAGAGAGACAGAGAGACAGAAAGCAAGAAATCACCCCCCAGGGGGGATAGCCATGCTGCAGTCCCTTCTCCGTTCTCCTCTCGGGATCTTGGGCACACACGCACACGCGCCTGGTGTGACTTTTAAGCCACCAGGTCCGGGACACGAACCGCGGTTGACTACATGGGAGTCCAGCAACATAGCCATTATGCTAACTGCTGGTCCCCTCTGTTTTTTTTTTTTTTTTTTTTTTTTTTTAGAATCATTTTATTTAAATTTATTTATTTATTTATTTATTTATTTATTTATTTTAGTTTGAGCAGAGAGAGCCAGTGTGTGTGTGTGGGGGGGGGGGGGGGGAGTAGTGAGAAAGCAAACTGCCAGGTCTGGGACTCAAACTGCAGTTGGTCATGTGGGAGTCAAGCACCCTTAACCACCATGCCATCTGCCAGCCCCGGTTTTGATTTCTTAGTCAGGGAATCCATAGAATAGCCTTTTGCATCTTGTGAAATGGCTCCAATTACACATGTTCAAGAAGGCAGATGGATCTTCAGACCTAATAATATCCATTATTTCTTCATTCTGTATCCTTCGGTAAGCAACTTCATCTCTTTGAATCTGTATTTCTTCATTAAAAAAAAATAAAAAAAAGACAAACAACAACAACAACAACAACAAAAGGAAAGCCTGTAGACGGAAACTGCCACCCTTCCCTGAGATGGGACACCCAGTGCCATATTGCGTGATGAGAAGGAATGAAGAACTGACTCACACTGTGCCATAGATGAACCTTGAACACAGTAAGCTAAATGCAAGAAGCCTGACACGAAACACTACCTATTGTACTATTTCACTCCTAGGAAATATTCAAAGTAGGTAAATCCGTATAGACAAAAAGCAGATTCGTGGTTGCAGGGGACAGAGGAGGAGGAGACATAACTGCTGAAAGGATCCAGGGTTTCCTTTCAGGGCAGTGACAATGCTCTGCAACTGCGTAGAAGTGGTGGTTGTGCAACACAGTGAATGTTCAAAATTCCACTCAATTATATACTTTACAATGGTTGTTTTTATGTTCATATTACCTGAATTTTTAAAATGGATTCCAAGGGGCTAGCAGGTGGCATGGCAATTGAGGTGCTGGATCCCACATGGCTAACAGTGGTTCAAGTCCTGGACCTGGCGGTTTGCTTTCTCACTTTCCCTCTCTCTCTCTCTTTGCCTCTCTCTGGTAGAGCACACATGACCTGCAGCAAATTCAAGAAATAACAAATAACAATAATTATAAATAAAATTAAATAGATAATTAAAAAAAAAAACAACAAAAAAGGATTCCAAAATCAACGTCAGGGTGTTTTGAAGCCAGAATGAAGAAAGTAGAAGAAAAAAAAAAAGCTGTGATTGTCAAAGCACTGATTAAAAATTTGTACTTTGAGGGCAGGGCAGGCCCCTAAATCTCTTTAATTAAGACAAAGAAGACAACAGCAAAAGGCACACAGCCGTTCAGCAGATAAATAGCCACGGAGAGAGACGCCAGCCAATGGCATCTCTGGAATGGTCAGATGCGCTGGTTTTGTTGTTTTGTTTTTTGTTTTTTTGTTTTTTTTTCAAGTCAAGTGAACATGTTAAGTGTGCAAACAACACTGTTGATTCCTTTGTGCCCCCCCTCCTCGGCCCTCCCCACCAGCTATCTCGTTTTGGCATGCATCCTATTTTCCTAACAGCAGCTGCACACAGTTGAATAGTAAATCAAACACCCTAAAAAACTGTTGTTTTAAAACAATGTCTCAGATTTCCCAGATACTCCATTTCTGTTTTCCTTCCCAACACACCCCTTGCCTTGGACAGCAGTGGCAGTGAGAGCGTTCAGGTAGTGAGGGAACTGCGAGGTTCATCAGTGAACCTCCTTTGAGAAGGGAATACCAGGCAGAATTTACAGGTAGAGTACATCTCAGGCTGATCATGTATGTCGTTGGGAAGCATTTTTAACACATATTCTTGGCATGGAAGGACTGGGTGGCCCAGGTTTGCTAGGGACACAACATCAAGAGGAGCCTCAGGTTTCCAAAGGATCCTGGCTTCCTGCCCCCATGGTTCTGCTAAGCATTCGGCAAGATGCCTTAGCCTGCAGTACTCAGAGAAAGGTGTGCAGCTTCCAAAGTCACCGTCTGGGGACAGCAGTTTTGGAAAGAGATAAGATAATGGGATGAAAGCTTTTTCTGAAGAGGCAGTCCCAAGCTTCCTGGTAAATGTCACCCACATGTCCACATAACATTCACAAGTGCTGGTGCCATGGGCGTCCTGGCTCTGCCTCCAACTTCACTGAGGTCAAGATTTCTCAACCTCAGTGTTACCCACATCTGGAACTGACCGCTCTTGGCTGGGACTTTGGAGCAAGGCTGTTATTGACGCTCAGACAGGTTAGACGACTCACGAAGGTCACACAGCTATCAAGTCACAGAGCTTATCACTTATTCACTCAGCAAACAATGTATACTATCTCCTGTATAAGGAGCATTAGAATGACCCGCCAACCAGAAATATTTACTGAACATCCTCAGGGTGTCATTCAGTGGATACAAGAGAGAATAAGGCTTATCTTCTCCCTCAGAAGAAGATGGCACTGAGAATAAAAGACCCATGATCCTCTTGGCATTGGCTGGTTTGTCACAACGTGATGCTCTTCACAGAGGTCACCAGACATTCTGTGACCAGGCCAAGAAACTGTGATCCTCGGGAACCAGCAGTTAGCATAATGGCTATGTCGCTGGACTCCCACGCAGTCGACCGCGGTTCGCGTCCCGGACCCGGTGGCTTAAAACTCACACCGGGCGCGTGTGCATGCGTGCCCAAGATCCCAAGAGGAGAATGGAGGAGAAGGGATTGTGGCGTGGCTATCCCCCTTGGGGGGGTGATTTCTCGTTTTCTGTCTCTATGTATCTCTCTGTCTGTCTGGCGAGCGCACGTGCCCTATAGCGAAAAAAATCTCTCCAAAAAAAAAGAAAAGAAAAAAAAACTGTGATCCTTTGCACTCAGAGTAATATACTTTCCAAGTGAAAAATAACATCAAAAGCCCACCTCTCTATTCAAAGAAAAATTACCAGTCTGTGGTTATGAAGTGCATGAAAAGCAGTTCCTGTCTCTTGGCAAAGATTATTAAAGGCTAGCTGAACAGGCAGAAACTCTGTTCAGAAAAGATAATTATTTATTTACTCAGACCAATTTGATACTTGTTACATAAATTTGAGGACACTTTGTTAAAAATTTACATGCCATACTAGCTCAAAAGATCATACCTGTGCTTTAGGTAGAAAAGAATATAGGGAAATAGCAAACCAGGTAAATAAATGAATCCTATGCATTTATTTTCTTCGTGTGCTTTTTTAGACATGCCACAAGGCCTCTGTCAGGTAATACACATCTGACAACCTAAAATAAAGTGTGACCTCTTGATCCAGAAGAAGCTAACTCCTGTTCATTTTCCTCTTGGGTGGCAATGAACATCTCTCCACCTGTCATTCCTGGTGAGCAGAGGAAGCTTACACTCAGCCTCCATGCTAAAGTAGAGCATCCATATCTACCAAACTCCACACAGAGAATCTGCTAAAAATGAGAAAGTGAGGGCAAGTGATGTGATGGTTAAGGTGCTGGACTCCCACATGGCTGACTTCTGTTCAAGTCCCAGATCCAGCAGCCTGAAAATCAGGCCAAGTGTATGTGTATGCATGCCCAAAATCCAAACAGGAGAATGGAGAAGAAGGGAATGCAGCGTGGTCATCTCCCCCTGGGGGGTGACTTCTCATTTTCCTTCTCTGTCTCTCTCCAGAAATAGCATGCACCTATGGGGGAAAAAAAGTAGGAATTGAAGTCCTAGAAATGTATAGATTTAAATCCCAACCCATATTTGAGTTAAAGTGGGGAAGAGTCAGAACATCCATGGAAAATATATACCATCCTACACAGAGCACTGAGCCTGAGAAATAAGCAGAGTTTAGGATTCTTCCTGAGTACCAGTTCTTCTTGAGTACTTCCTGATCTCTAGTGATTAGAAGTAGTATCGAATCAGGCTGCCAGAGTGCACATGTCCTCAGGGGTGTCGGGCTGGGGTCGTCTCAGGAATTCTTCTTAATCTCTACAGTTTCTGTCACTCTTTTCAGTTCTCCCAAATAGTATTTACTGAACGTTTAGTATATGTATAGTTGCTCTAAATGCTTTATGTGTCATAATCCTATTCAAAACCCTAGGAGGTACTATTGTACTATCTATGTTTTACAAATAAGTAAGACCTAGGGAGTTTGTGTAACTCTCCAAATAAATACAGACACTAAGTGGTAACAATGGGATATGCACTCAGGCTATTTTCTATCAGAACTCACATTCAACTACAGCTGTGTGTGCACTTCACACTTCACTCTCCATGCCGGGCACTTCCAAGCCTCCCATGGCCTCAGTCACACCTCTATGATATCCATTCAGAAGAACTCTACGTCCATGCCAACTCCAGTCTATTGGCAATGGCTTCCTGAATCATGCTTAAGGAACCAAGCTTAAGAAAAAAAAATATATGATTGAATAGTGATGCCTGCCCTGGGTACAGAAGTGGTAATTAGTGGTATGTACATTAGCTATTTGCTAATGACTATCTGATTTCCACTTTTTGCAAGTTATCTTCTGAACTCCAGAGCCAGATATTCAACTGTCTACTAGACATCTCTATGAAGACACCTCCTGAGTGTCTCACAATGGTCCCTAACCAGGTTGGGTTTTTTGTTTTGTTTTCTTTTGCTTTGCTTTGCTTTGCTTTGCTTTGCTTTGCTTTGCTTTACTTTGCTTTGCTATAGGACCTGTGTGCTCACCAGAGAGACAGAAAGCGAAAAATCACTCCCCCACTCAGGAGGGATGGCCACTCAATCCCGTCTCCTCCATTCTCCTCTTAGGATCTTGGGCATGCACACACACCTGTATGACATGAGTTTTAAGGCTTCAGAGACTTGAACTGCGGTCAACTATGTGGGAGTTCAGTGACATAACCATTATGCATCTGCTAGTTCTCCTAATCAAGTTTAGAAAATAACTCTCCACACACATTTCAAAACTGAGAGCTGAGTTTAGCTTGTCTCTCTCCTTCAGCCAATATGCCAATAAATCACATCTTTTTCATTCTACCTTTCAAAAATTGTTAGGATCTACTGCCTGTATTATATATCATATTTCATATGTTTGTGTCTAACCTAGGCCCTAATCAAAACAATTATAATAAACAACTAGTTAGTGCTCCTGATTTCATATTGCTCATTCACTGCCTTGGATATCTATTTCAGAAGCACTATCTTGGATGTCTATTTCTCCTGCCCAAATACCTCTGTGACTTCCCTAAAGTCCAAACTTTCTGGGGGCATGTAAGACCTTTCACAGTGAGGCCTCCTTCTAACTGTTTGGATATTCCACATTCTCCTCCACTACCTACCCTATCACATATTACCTGTGCTCAACAGTATAAACCATCCTATTCCATCATGTCATCGTCAATCACACCTATTTGTCTTTGCAAAAACTGTCTTCTCCACCCAGAAGGCCTCTAGCAATATAATGATGATGCTTTCTAGAGACATCCATGCCCCTGGTAGGCATGAATCGACTATCACAGATTGAATCCTCAGCTCCAAGATCTATTGCCAGAAGGACCCAATATATTAGGTCGTTGGGAAAGTCATGACATATTTTTCTATGTTTTTCTATGCAAAAATGTGTCATGACTTTCCCAGTGACCTAATAGCTATACTGAGCTATCTGTAAAGAATCTGGACCTCACCCAAGTCCGTTGTTTAGTGAGTCCCCTTGCAAAGCAAAAGTTGTTAGGATGAGATTTATAGCCTATACATCCATAAACAAAAGATATCCTGTGGACAGTGTCCCCATGGAAGCTGGATAATGAAGCCCATGAGCCTCCATCACTCCTGACAATGTCATTTCTACTCCAGGCATCTCAGCTGGTAGATTTCTGCATCTGCTTATAGCTGCCATTGCATTTGGGCCCACCTTTTCAAGACACACCACTCATAGTCAGTCTAATGGTATTTGGCTCTAAGTCACAATTCATGGTATTCAGATCAAATTCTGTTTGAACTTCTTGAGAGCAGAGACCAGCCTGAGACAACTCCACCCACCTGCTGTACCTGGGCTTGGTCCGTGGTAAAAGAAAGACATGTAAAAAGTGGTTGATGATAGATTGCATGAAGTGAATCAAGAATAGATGAGTCTGTCTCAGTACCATCTCTTACTGGCTGGGTGATCTTAGTCCAAAATCTCCAGTCTCAGAACTGAAATACTAATAATGCCATATTTCTCAATTTTTCAGACATTGTTATCAATAGGTAGAGAATGAATGGATAGATATATGAATAAATGAATGCATGAGTGGGTAGATGAATATTCTTGTTGATAAATTAACAAATAAATACGTTATTTGATGGATACATTTTATTACATAGTTAATTAAAAGAAATTTTCTCTCATCACTTCCATAAGCCACCATTCATTAACACTCTAAATAAAATGACCCAAGCTCAAATGGTCCCTCAGGAAACAACCAAATAACAGTAATTTTTGTAGCCTTAGGGGTATTGTGAAGGCTCTGAGCCCTCTTTTCGGCAAACAACTTACCCCAAAAAGCAGAGAGGAGGAGAGGAAAGGAAAAAGTACCATGCACATGCAGAGACATGACTTAAAGATGAGCCCTCCTGTCAGGTGTGTTTGAAAGTGCTGTCATTTTACCCAATCTCTCCTCGCCTCCAACCCTGGACCTTCCCTGGGGTAGCTGATAGGTCTGAGGTTTTGCCCTGCAGAAGGTGGTGAAGACAAGATCTTGAGCTCCCAGGCACTCTGCTTTTAACTTAATCTGACATCTCAGGAGCACTTGTGTGCAAAGGCAGGCCGGTGAAGAAATGCCCAGAAGAAGCCACCCCTGAATTTCTCTAACCTATCAGAGGTCATCCCTCACCCACCTCAGATCTCTCACCTGTGGCTAAGAGGCCTGGCTTGCCCTGAAAATCCAGACCCTCCCGTGGGGTGCTCTATGGACCCCGAGACTACAGCCCCTCCCCGGCTCCGCTGTATCAGCTGAGTAATCTCCCCGCACATTCTGTCACACAGCTGCAAGAGATGAAGACTGTACTGTTGACAGATGAAACTTGGGATAAGATTACATGGTTTAGAATATCTTGATGACATATTTGTCTGAAAAGTCTTTTAGAGGACGGCCTAATATAAATGCACGGAAATGTTTCTAATGACTAGCATTTGTCTACAGACTTCGTTGGAGAAATTAGCATTCATGTGTCTCGGGATGTCATTTGCATTTGTATGTGGGGACCAACTTTTGAATAATCATTTCTTCCAGCCCAGAAGAGTTAACTATTTACTCCGAATGCAGGCTGGTTTCCTTCTGAGGCGATCTGGCTGAATCTGTGGTGTCCAGAAATAGGGAAAGATCTAGCCAGCACTGGAGCCTTGCAAGGTCCTCAGATACCATTTGCCCTGGTAAATATTTGCTTGGCTCTGCTCTCCTCTAGTCTGGCCTTGCCCCTGTAGCTGGTGTTATCACTTCTCCCATCACAGCCAACTTCAGCTCTTTCTATGAATTCTAGCCCCAATAGGTTCAAGTCTGAGACTTTTCCGGTTAAGAGTATACTTGGAATTCTCCCCATAATATCACAGATTCCATTAAACACTCATAGAAAGGAGCTAGTGTATGGCGATAACATGGGTCCTGTTCCCTCAGTGCTTTCTTAAAAGCCCATTGACTAAAGTCTAAAGCAGTTTTTTTGGTCTAATTCTACATTAAGTTGAAGGAGAAAATAAGGCCAGGCTAAATTCTAACAAAGCTCTTACCTGGTCTGTGATGTCCAAGAGGCAAACGGAGCTCTCTAGGTCTCAGCTTTTTATTCGGGGGGGGGGGGGGGGAGGTAATTTTATCCATCATCCAGAGTTTTGAAAATGAGAGCTGACCATCCTTGTAAAATACTAGGGCCTGGCAAAGAGTAGACATGCGATCGGTGCTACTTCCTTGCCCTGATTCCCCAACATCATGTAGTGTGCCATTAGCAATGGCATTGAAGCTCCCAAAAGCAAATTTGTAAATAGCAAAAAATGATGCTCTGGCTTCAGGGTAAGAGTCACCTGGAAGAGTTTTGTGGAGAGCAGTTTTACTGTTGGGTAGCTCAACAGGACTGGGATTCATTCTCTCTGAGCTCTGAGTCTCCAGTAAAACTTTCTTGTGCATCATCATTCAATGAAGTCTTACTCTGTGTCAGCAATACCCCCAAACTGTCCCACCGAGAGTGGCTTACATGAGAGGGAGAAAGCTCAAGGTCAGATGGGCTCCAAGCATGGCTCTGCTCTGCTCAGGGACCCAGCACCCCCACACACCCTGCCCCAGCGAGTAGGCATTTGGTGAATGCCTGTAAATGAATCTGTGTGTGAGTGCGGAATTGCAACAGCCCCGCACTACTTCCTACAATGTGGAGCAGGAACACAGATGTTCTATATTCCAAGAGATAAATATTTATAATAATGACAAGAAGATGAACATCAACAACAATAATCACAAGAGGGGACTTCAAAAAGTTTGTGGGGAAAATGGAATTAAAGTATGAGTATAGTTTAGTCGGGAAAAAAAATTGGAATTTATGCATAGTATTTTCCATAATACACACTTTCCATGAAGTTTTAAAGACCCTTCATACATTCATGGAATCCTCACTCTAGGCAAGACTTTGTCCTGAGTGCTGTTGAGTGCCATCTAACTTAAACACACAGTAGGCCCATAGCCATCAGTGGCCACTTCTCATCCCAACAGGAGGCGGGGTGTGGACTGAGAGGTGGATGCATGGCCCTGGGACTGTTAGTCTGGGATGTCAGCTAGCATCCAGGTGTCTCCATTTACTGTCCCTTCTCTCATCACGCCCTTTCCTGTCTTGATTTGGAGCATGCATATCTTATTTCAAGCATCACCCCTCTTTGAAGTCTTCCCCCAAATCCCTAGATTTAGAGGCAGGTAGGGAGGAAGTAAATGGAATCCAGTAAAGTTAAACTTTTCCCATAATGGCTGTAGTGTAAGATGCTGCAAGAGATATTTTCAGCAAGGGTGGGGGAAAGGCTGCTGGTATCTTACGCCCATATCTCTCTGCCTATGATTCAACTTGGCACCAGTCCTGGGGCATCCTGTGCTTCTCTCTATCACCGTGTGTCTGTACGACTCCACTTTGTGATCTCAGGCTGCTTGTCTGTCTATCTACCTGCCTTGACAGCTCCTGGAGGGCAGGGACTGGTATTCAGGGCAGGGGTGGGTACAAAGAAGGTGAGAAGATGCTCAATGAATGTTTCAGGAGTGAATGAACTTGCTCCTGTAGAAAGTGCTCTCAATTTGCTGCTATGTCCCAACCTAACACCCCTCCTCATCAACTGGGTGCTCATTCTCTCCCTGTCTCTTTCTCAGTCTCCCTACCTCTTTCATTGGTGTTGGCAAAGAGAAAGACTCATGACCTGATTTGTCAGAGTGCTTTGACTTGTTTCCATCTCTCTACTGGTCACATGTGAACACCCCGCCAAGGACTTTGCCGCCATGTTAATATCTTCGACGATGCTATCTGTGCCTGCAACTTCTGCCAGGGACAACGCCTGCTCCCAGAGAGTCCTGGGCCACATCCCACCCTTTTTATGTCTGCGAAGGCAGGTTGGGAGAGGCAAGCTGATCCTCCTTGAAGCCTGGATCTTTTTTTCAATCACTACACCTTGAGAACATTTTTATGTGCCTCTTGCCAAACCTGAAACTCAGTGTTGGAATTACTGGTGATCCTCTGAAAAGCAGAGCCTCACGTGTGACCACTCCTAACAGCTCATTTCCCAAGCAGCAGCAAACTACACCTAGTCCTCAGGGTAGGAGCAGCTCTGGAGAATAGCATAGAATCTTCTAGCATCACTCTTGTGAAATAAATTAACTCTATGGATGTGGCTACTGCAGTCTCTATTTTGACTGAGTTGGTTGGTCAACTGGGGCAAAGAAGTCACTAAATAAATATACACATGTATATTAACACACATAATATAAACAGGTAACACTGACATGTATATACATCTCCTACCTTTTGTTACCGGCAATTTGTTTTAAATATCTACCAACTCTCTGCAAACCATGTGGTTCCTTACTGCACTACCATTATAGAGTTGGTCTAAGTTTTAAAAATGCATAAAGATGGGTCAGTCCAAGGCCTGGTAGTTAAGGGAGCTGAATCTCACATGGCTGGCCACATAGTTCAAGTCCCAGGCCCAGCAGCTTATGAAACATGCCAGGTGTATGTGTGTGTGTGTGTGTGTGTGTGTGTGTGTGTGTGTCCTCAAAATCCTGAAAGAAAGGAGAGATGGAGAAGACGGGATTGTGATATGACTATACCCCAAGGGAGGGTGTTTTCTCACTCTCCCTATCTCTTTCTCTTTGTATCTCTCTCCAGTGAACACATGTGCCCTCTGGCAAAAAAAAAAAAAAAAAAAAGAAAAAGAAAAGAAAAGAAAAGAAAGAAAGATATAACTGTAAACCCCTCCCACCTCAGTTCAACCCAAATCCTTTAAGGAAATGAATATTCTTACAATTTGGGTTGTATCATTTCTTGATGAAAAGAATAAAGTAACAAAATGGGCACCAAAGTCTACTTATCTTGGAGATATTTAAGAAGAAACACAACAGAGTGTGTTTCTGATCTTTTCTTGTAAAATTTAGAACATTGAGATATGTGGGAAGTCAGGGGCTACATCCAAAGGCAGAACTCACTATAGCGAAAGGGGTTTTGTCCCCATTTTCAAGCTTTCTACAGAAACTTCTGGAACAGTTACTGGCAGAGATCATTGTAACAGCATAAAAACTAGGGGTGTATTCACAGCCTCTATGCTCTCATTCAATTTTGCATCGAGTCCTTTCTTCTTACTCCTCTCCCCAGATTCGTGCTCTACCTTTCTCCATGTGTCCTGCTCTGGGAGGCAGATTTACCCAACTATATCCATGGACTCTCCAAGTTCTCCACCTTCCGTTTGAGTCAGGCCTGCAAGAGATGTAGGAAAGAGGTTGGAAGCCAGGTCAGGCTACACTAGAAGGCATGGTCTCTCTCTCTCCCCTCCCTTGTCTCCTCTCTGGATTTGGAATTAGTCTTCTTCCTTACTTTTTCAAGCAACAGGATGTGGTACTGGCTCCCTATTTATTAGCTCCAAGGAACTGCATTTTTTCCTTAAGACTTTCTTATATCCTGAGGTCCCCTTGGGAAACAACCCTTTATTAAAACTTCCTTTCCATTACTCAGGTTAACTCTTTCTTGTGAGGACCCAAGTGATACAAAGCTCATGGACCAAACAGAATTGCAATGGGTATGGCTCTCCGTAGGCGTCCCAGAGGTCTGGCTAAAGGAGTCTTTTTTGTTGTTCTCCATTGATCTCCTTGACCCCAACCAGGACTCAGTATAAAAGAACATGAACGATCTTCACTCCTCCTGGGAGAGATGAAGCTGGGGTCATAACATCTCATCAGGGCCCGGTTCCTTCCCCAACCTACCCACTCTGGATCCCTGAATCAGAATTGATCTGTGCAAAATGCTGGAGCACTGGACCAAGGATATCTCCAGTTCAGGCCTGGTTCCTACCCTTGAGTTGGGGTCCCACATGTACATCCTCCTTGGGGTCATTGGTTGGGTCAATGTGACAGCCCAAGCCCAGGTTCTCATCGTGCTCTCAAAGGATATGAAGGCTGTAGCAAGACCACTTGAAACTCATCACACAATATACCAAGGTGTGTGATCTTATTGGCATCCCTGCTATACGGGGAGTTCTTGTGTCAGAAATTAAGACTTGTGCATGTTTTTTGTTCCTCCGTGGTATCTCCCCAAGTACTGTGCACCTGGGAGCTTACAAACCATGGCTGATCAGCAGCTACAATTTGTCCTGTGCTTTCTGAATGAAAACAAAAGACAGTCTTCTGGGACTTCAAAGAAACAGGCAAAGGGAGTCCATTTAAAAGAAAGGAAATCACTTTCCTGGATTCTTTTGCAATTAGAAATAACCATATGATTCCATTCTCATCAGTAATATGTAAACATTCCAGTGACACCAACAATTTTCACTTTTTTTTTTTTTTAATTTGCTAGAGGGCATGTGCACTCACCAGAGAGAGAGATAGATAGATAGAGAGAGAGAGAGAGAGAGAGAGAGAGAGAGAAAGAGAGAGAGAAAGAGAGAGAGAAAGCACTCCCTATGGGGGATGGCCATGCTACAATCCCTTCTCTTTTCTTTCTCTTTTCAGAATATTGGGCTTGTACACACTTGCACCTTGGTTTTCAGGTCACCAGTTCTGGGACTCAAATGCACAGTCAACTATGTAGGATCCAGCTGCCTTAAACACCAGGTCACTGCTGGCCCAATTACTCTATTCTTTTTTCCTATTTGGAATACAGCCTTGATGGCTGGATCCTCAGCAGTAACCTTGGGAAGCTGAAATATCACACAGAAAGGAAAATACAAAAAGACTACTGAGACACTGACATAATGCTATTATACCACTGAAATTACATGAGCAGCCAACTACCTCTAGAATTATGTGTGTGTGAAAGTGTGTGTGCATGTGTAAGAAAAGAGAGAACATTAACCCTTATTTGTTTAAGCCTTCTTAATTGACTATTCTGCTGCTCATAACCCAAGGCATTCCTATCTGACACAATGAATAATGTGTTAATAAAATAACTTCCTCTTCCCCAGTACCCCCTTTTCTTTCTCAATTGAACTCTGCATACCATAGGCTTTTTGTAAGTCCTCCACTAAGAGTCATTCAAATTTGAATCACCTCAAGCCTGCCAAAGGCCCTCGTCTCGACAATAATTAGAGTCTGAGACCAGAAGCTATATTGACATGTATACCTCTAGATATTAGAACATATTTTTCCTATAACTGGTGTTCAATAAAGGACTGAGGCATGAAGAAAGAAAATGAATTTCAGAATATCCAAAGAGGATACCAGTAGTAACTACCTTTTAATGAGAGACTAATATATGCAAAATGCTTTCTGCTATTTGGATGCACCAGTTCCTTATTAAAGAAGCATTTGCACCCCCATTTTACCAAGAGAAACCAGGAAGCTCAGAGTTTTCATAATTCGGCCAACATTCTGAGGCTTACAAGCGACACGGGAAAAGTGTATAGGAATCTGTCTCCCAGTCTGCTCTGGAGATCTTTCCTGATTCTTGACAACGAATTCAGAGTTTTGAAACACTTCACTTTTCTCATTTTAACATCTGAAGACACAAGCAGACCAGCCAGGTGCCTGCCTGCCTGAGAGCTGACTCTGCACTGAGCCTTCAAAGTGTCTGGTATTCAGTCTACACGGGGAGGGTTCAGAGGACGGTGGTTTGGGGCTATTGAGAAAGTGTCCCTTTCTACTCTCTAATTTGCATGCTGGATATCTACTGAAAGTTGCTATAGTGATCTGTTTCACCAGAAGTTTCCGCTGAATCATCCCAACGTACACATGAAAACCTGAGTGTGGTTTGGGGACCCAGGGCCCAGCAGCCAGAGGACGTCTCCATTTTTCACCTGTGACTCACTTCGTGGTCAGGCGTAGGCCCGGCTGTGAGGAAGGCGAAACCTCTGTAGCAGGTGTCACTCCCTGGCGAGGGAGAGGATCTGGAGACCCAAGAAGGAGGCATGGAAGCCTGACCTGGGCACTAGTGTACTCCGTGGGTCCTTCTGCAGCTGCTGGTCCTTTAAGTAAAGCCCTCGTTTTGAGCCCCAGGAGGAATGTGCCATCAGTACATGGATTCAGGTGGTTTACTTGGGAGCCAAAAGCAGAAGAGAAGGAGAGGAGATTCCAACACAGAAGGGAGGAAGAGCCAACTGAAGAGTGTGCTTTCCCGGTGGTCATGTGGGCAGAGGTTTGCTTCAGGGCTGGGTTCTGGAGAAATCATGGCAATAAAA
The DNA here is from genome assembly GCA_026018925.1 of Tupaia tana. NCBI lineage: Eukaryota > Metazoa > Chordata > Mammalia > Scandentia > Tupaiidae > Tupaia > Tupaia tana. The sequence goes on from JAKSZU010000018.1 coordinate 8,328,468, forward strand.
CCCAAGTCTCAGAGCTGACAGGGAGGCAGGGAGGTTTCAGATCTTCTCTCTGCTCCTAGCAGGACTGGCTGCAGGCCTTGGCAACTCTTAACCTTGTCGATGGATACCCTGTGAGCATCGAAGAAAACATGGAAGCTGGTATAGAATCTGACAAGTATCTTCAGTCGATTATTATTTTTCTTTTCTTCACCAAAAAGGTGGAGCTAAATGGTACTTATATTATTGGCTGAGAACCAAGCAGAAGCATCGATGGCTGCATCGCTAAACAGAGCTCTCGAAAGACACTCTTCACTTCCTCTTCTGAAGTAAACTTTATTTGGCATTCAATCATTCTTTACATGACGTACCTACTCTGTCCCTAGGTCAACATTCACCTTGTTATTTTTGTAGGTAAACAAATGTATATACACGTACAATGAGTTTTTTAATTAGCCCTTTATTTGCTACTTAGAGACATTTTTTTGGTGGGGGGTGGGGTGGGGTTGGCACAGGGCATTAGCACTTGCCAGAGAGAAACAGAGAGACAGAGAAAGGACGGTGAGAAATATCACCTCCTGGGAGGGGCTACACCACAATTCTTTCTCCTCCATTCTCTTCTTGGAATTTTAGATACACACACACACCTGGCATAATTTCTTTTTTAAAAATTTTTTAATTTTTTTATTTCAATTTCTTTTATACATTCAATCACATGTTACTTAGCTTACAAAGTGAATATTCCAACATGTATACATTTCTCACTAGTCCAGCTGACAATACTATAAAGTTATCTTCAATAGATAATAATCCATTTCTTTGTCCCATAAATGCCTTGCCTCTCTATTTTTCTCCTTAATGTCCTTCTTCAGACTCTACTCCTTCACCCTCCCTCTTCCCACACTGGCATAATTTCTAAGCCACCAGGACCAAGACGTGAACCATGGCTGGCCATGTAGAAATCTAGCTCCTTAACCACCACATCACCTGCTGGCCCTCCTACTTGGAAACTTTGAAGTTACCACTGGAGTTTGTGGGAGTGAGTTTGAAACAGTAATGTGGAATTGCTGTCAAAGAGAAAAAAAAAAAAGTCCAGGTTTGGCTGTCAAAGTGCTGTTAAAAGAGAGAGATTGTTCTACAAATTAACATAGACTTTTTTTAAAAATGTGTGACACATTGCATTAGCAAGAATGTGGGAAACATTTCTCAAAAATACTTTGTCCCATATCAAACCCTGAGATATTATCCCTTTTCCCTTTAGTGTTCCGAACTCTTTATTTTTGACAAATGATCAGATATTTGACAATTATGTACAAAGATATGGATCAATGCACTAGATATATTATTGAACAATTGGAAAGGCTCTTAATGTCCCAAATATGCAACATAATAAAAATAAATTATTTTTATAATCATAAGATTAAATTTCAGGTGACCAGTAAAGATGTGTTTTCAAAAGAGTATTCAATGACCTAGAAAAATATCTATGGTATATTACAAAGTAAAAAATGAATATGTAAGGTACATTCAATCTCATCTCAATTCTGTTAAAAACATTTTAACAGAATTAAAATTGAATGCTAAATAGAAATTTTAGAATCATGGTCATTTTTTAGCATAATCTTCAAATTACAGTTGGATCTAACCCCAAAAAGGTGAAGGTGGCTGCAATGTTGTCGATAGTCCAGAAAAAGAACTATTGTAACCTCTGACCCCCAAGGAAGGAATAGTGAGGAAGACCGCCAGGAAGACGTGACAGGAGAGGATTTGTGATCGCCTTGAATGACAGCTGTCAGAGACACTGTGAAGTGTTAGCTAGTCTCCGGAGGACTCAGTGGGAAGTAGGCTGAGTAGTATGTTACAGTGCTCACTGTCACTTCTGACCTCTGGGGTTTCATTTGAGCATGAAATGAGGTTGAAAACTGGAATCTCCCAACATCATGACCTCAGTATCTTCTCTAAATTCTCTTTTGATGGTGCCTGCACTTCCATGCTTCCTCCCTCTTCTCCTGTGACTTTCGAGTGTACATTTTCCAGCAGGGACTTTTCTCAACTTCAGCCCTGCCTTTCCAGCTATACATACATTAGTCCATTAAATCCGTAAATGCACTATCCATAGTGCATACATTAGCTCATTAAATATTTGCAACTGAGTGTTACATAAAGAAGCCAAGGTTTTAATCACATGATTATAACAGTAATTGATTATTTTGCTTACTTGAGGACATTAAACAAGAAGCCAAGGGAGAGCAGATAAAGTTGTCCAAACAGTTGGCTACTTTGAACGCTGAGCCTGAATGCATATGTAATTTAGGCCACTATTATTTATTTATTTATTTATTTACATCATTAAAAAGTAAGGGAGATGCCCTTGACAGGGTCTCACTATACTGCTATCCTTCCCACAGTCTCCCAGAAAACCAGTATTGGGGCACACATGGGACCATCCAATGTGTTCAGGTTAAGCTGGGATCCAACCCAGGCCTTCCCTGTGTCTTGTGCAGTGGCACCCTACCTCATGCACCACCCAGACTGGTATTCAGATCACTAATCCTTAACCACCCTACTCTGACACGTAAGGGAAGCCCTGTTCCCTGCCCCACACCCCACTACAGGTGCCACTCACACCTGTCCAATTTGTAATAGCCACAGTTGAGTTCAACATCCCAGAGTGAACTTCAGAGCTACCCTTCAGGAAATGATTCTCTCTTGAGTGGAAGCCAAGCCAGGTACCTTGGAACACGATTTAGAATCTTCCTGGGACATCAGAATTTTCCAGCCCCCCCCCCTCCACAGTCATGGGCACCTCTACTATGAGAATAAGAACAAGTAGCATGACAGAATCCATGCAAAAGATTGGTTCTGAACTTGTTATTGGAATGATCTAACACAGGATTCTCCCACAAGTTTGGTGATTATCTCCAACTTCTCAGTTACTGGCCTGAAAAATACTTTTCCTTGTATAATAGGTCTCTAATCTGGGCATTGAAGCACAGGTAACTCTGACTGCCAAACATTTATTTTATTTACTGGCCAAATTATGTTATATTATAATAATTGGTCCAGAAATTAAAATATAAAATTGAATAAACACTCGCTATGATTGTATAGGATTAAATGTCCCTCCTGATTGTGCATGTCCATAGAGGTGCACCTTGCCATGAACTTTGAAATGTTCTTGCAGCACACTTTGCAATCCAAGCAAATGGGTTTCCATTCCTGACACCTCCCAAAATGCTTTGGAGCTGGTCACAAGAAGGCTGAGGACGTCTTAGAGCTGCCTGCATGGCTACTACCTGATTGTCTCTTCCTGCCTACCACTCAATCACCACCTGTGGGTGATGATTTTTTTTTTAATAAAAAAATCTCTTCTGAGTTAGCTCCATGGCCTGGTGGGTAAGGCAGCTGGATTCTACATGGCTGACCAAACAGAGTCCAGGGTCTGGCAACTTGAGAAACTTCTTTGGGCATATGTGCGCCAAAATCCTGAAAAGTGAGAAAGAGTTGAGGTGTGACCATTCCCCATTCCCCGTGGGGATGCATTCTCATTCTTCTCATTCTTTCTGCCTCTCTCTTGCAAAGGTGTGTGCCCCTTAGCCAAAAAAAAAAAAAAAAAAAAAAAAAAAAAAAAAAAAAAAAAAAAGGAAGAAGAAAAAGAAAAAGAAAAAAAAACCTTCCATAAATTAGCAGTGAATTGTAAAGGAAATTGTTAGTAATGTCTTTTATATTGGGAAGGTAGAATTTTAGACATAAAAAAAAATCTGTGATTCCTTCCCCATGTTGTTTACAGGAAATTACTTTGGTCTTAACTCATTCATTCATTCAAGTTATTTGTCTACCACATTTCTAAATGTTTGATAAAGCTATAGACCGTTAGGGCACAGAGAACACCACAGGGATTTAGCTGTCCTCAAGCAGATCCCAGACCAGAGGAAGAGAGAGAAACACTCAGATGAGCAATTACAACAAAAGGTTGTCAGGGTTTAGACAAAAATAAGTAAGGCAGGTGTGGGGGCAGGAAGAGAATAACAAGGTGGCCTAAAGGGTTAGAGAAAAAAGCCCTAGAGCAGGTAAGAGTTGAGCTGAGTCCGGAAGACCAGCAAAGCACATCAGAAGGAAGGAAGGAGGCAGAATGTGGGAATGCCCAAAAGTAAGAGAAAGCAAGGGGCATCTGGGACTTACCACTGTCTGTGAGTCTGGGAGCCTCATGCTACAAAGGGGAGCAAGCAGATGAGCTGGCAGGGCCTGACCACGAGACTCCTTTTGTGCATATTAAGGTTTGGAGTTGACCCTGAAGATGGTGGTGAGCTGCAGATTTTAAGAAGGATTTAGTCATAATCAGATTTACATTTCTCAAGGTTTCTTCTTTTTGTTTGTGGGAGAGTTGTGTTTGACACCAGGACACACAGGGCTAAGGGAAAATTTGGAGAGATGCTGGAAGGATCAAACAAGAGGCCGTATCAGTAAGCCAGGGACTCGAAGGAAATTGAGACTATCTTAAGTAAATGTCAGAGGTAAAGCACCAAGGAGTCAAGGGGGAAAGATGAGAACTCTTCATTCATTCATTCATTCATTCATTCATTTGTTCACTCGTCCATTCTGTCATCTAAACAGGTTATGGAATACTTCCTAAATGCCAGGTACTGTGCTAGGTAGGCACTAGGGGAAATGGTGAGCAAGACAGAATCCTCTTTCTCTTTAGAGAGGACAGTCTCATAGCAGAGACATCTGCCTATATGAAAACATCTTCTGTGAAGGACCAGTAGCAAATAGCTTAAATCCTGTGATCACGTAGTGTCTATCACTGCTAACACTGGCACTATCTTCCTCCTTCTTTTCTTCTCCTTTTTTTCCCTCTACCTTCTCTTTTACTTCTCCTCCTCCTCTTTTCTCTTCTGTTTTCCTTTTTCTTCCTCTTCTCCTAAAAGACCTCTTAAAATACAAAAGTCATGTTGTATTAGTTCATTGTGTTGCTAATAGAAATAACTGGGTCTGGGTGATTTAAGAAAATAGAGGTTTATTGAGCTCATGATTATGGAGGCTGAGAAGTCTAAGAACCTGGTGCCAACATCTAGGGATGGCCTTCTGACTGCATTACAGTGTGGTGGAGAGCCAGAGCATGTGTAGATGTATCCATGTGTCTCTGCTCTGGCCTCATCCTCTTTCCTTATAAACCACCAATATCCAAATGGGAGATCCTACCCCAGTAATCTTATCCAATCCTAATCACTTCTCAAAGGCTCTACTTTTAACTCAAGATCAGATTAAATTTCTTCTTAGTACCTTCACAATATGACCAAATTCTAACACATGAACTTTCCGGTACACATTTGAAGCATCGTTCACAGGCTATAAAACAGCTGTGGGAACATGGAGTCAACCGGACAAATAAGAGTCAGGAAAATGACTCTGGGAGAAAATAAAACCTGTGCAAAGACTCTGAGGTGGGAGGGTGGATGAGAGACACAAGAAGAAAGCTGATGTGGCTGGAGCTTGGGTGTGGCTCAGCATGAAACTGGGCCAACATCAGGACATATTTTAAATTTAAGAGAAAAACCACCAGAATGTGCACTCAAAATACAACATCCACCATGCCTCTGTAGTGTGGTCAGTTAAGGATAGAGGAAAGGGAAAGCAAAAGGAAGTAGGGGATGGAAGAATTGAGAACTCATGGGAAATATAATCAGACAGAAAATCAAGCAGCGAGACTAATGTGCAGTAGGAGAAATGAGCACCCATCTCATTCTATAGGTCCTTGTGGAGATCAGAAGATAAGGTGTATGTAAATCACTTAGGACAGTGGCTGGAGTTTAGCAAATGCTCAATAAAGGTCAGCTCTCACCATAACTACCATACGTGACACAGAGTAGGTTTTAAATAGACCTCTATGAAACGAGTACACAGAATATGGAATCCTCATATGAATGAATGAGAAAACAAAGAAAACCAGCAGCGAAGTGTTCATGTTCGGGAGGGCAGAGGAAACCATCAAGGGACATCTTTGACCACAAGGGGACATTCTGATATGAATTCCATCAATCCACACAAAGTGAAGATTCAGTTAATATGGCCACTAAACAAGGTTTCATCCCCCAGAGTGAGAGGACCAAGGGCAGGTCATCTGAGCCTGGCTTCTCTGCTCAGATCATATCCAGTGCAAAGACCCCAGGAAGTCTTAATGGCATTTGGAGTCAAAGGAGGAAAAGTCTGTCTCTAAGCACTTTCCACCTTAAGCATCAATTTTCTCTTGGGATCTTTATATTCCTCCGGGATTGGCTCTGTGCTAAGCACCCAGCCCCCTTTGCACTGGGGAAGGGGCAAAGAGGTGAAAACCAGCCTGGATTCTTGTCTAAGGGTGTTTAGTGCTTCTGCACTTAAAGGTGCAATGGTTATCATCGCAGTAGTCATCAGACATCATCAGACTGTTACATCAAGCAGCTCTAACACCTGCAAAATAATCCCAGTCCGGAAGATAAACAGAATGAAGTGGACCCTGGTGTCTGATGGATGGCAAACTCACAGGCACCCCTGGATTCCAAGACTCCTCCAAAGGGTTTTTACAACTTCCTGAAAATGCTTTAGCTTTAGGTTTTAATTAAACACTTAATATGCATCATGCAAATTTATTGATTCTGCCGAGGGGGAAGATGAATCTTATACTTGGACATCTCCAGCTAAGAGGACTTGTATTTTCACAGGGGTTACTAATGGGGCTTCCTGTCCCACAACAGCCCCACCCCCACCTCTCATCAAGTGCGAATAGCACTACAGGAGCAGGGTCACAGCCTGGATCTGGAAAATCACTGGCTCGGTCCTAAGGCTGAGAATAAAGAGAGGCAACTGTTAAAATTAACACGAAGTACTTGCAAATGGCCACCGTGAGGTCTTCATTCTTGGATAATCAGTTTTCTTCCTGTTACTACGATTACCCTAAAGTTCTGATCCCAGGAAAGGAAAAGTCCAACAACCTGGAAAAATATTTTAAGGAAATGGCTCCCAAAGGGGCAAGATCATACACCTGCCAGACCTAGAATGGCTTTGAATCTGATTAAGTTGTTATTTATTGACCAGAATTCTGGAAGAATGAGGAGTCTGGTAAATTAAATATTCTCATTAACTGCAGATGAATCATAATACCATTTTGGATTCCAGCTTTATTGTTAAAATTTCTTCTAGATTCATTTCAGTCTCATGTCTTGCCTTACTTAAGCAGAATTGGATGAAACTCTCTGATGAGCCGAGATGAGCAACGCCCTGGGCCATTCTGAGCACCAATATTCATTGAACACGACAACAGCTACACAGCAGTGGATCTCAACTGGGCGGTTTTATCCTAGCGGACAGTTGGCAATGTCTGGACACATTTTTGTTTGTCACAACTAGGAGAAGGATGCTACTGACATCCAATGGGTGGAGACCAAGGTGGCTGAACAATATTCTACACTGGGTCTAGCCCCAAATGTTAATAGCATTGAGGTTGAGAAACCATGAAATAGAAGTAAAAGAGGGTCTGGAACAGGTTAATATATCAGATATCACCTAGAAGGAGAAATTAAAAACAAAGGAAAAAGTCTTTGATAGGAGAATGGGTGGCGTGGTGATTAAGGTGGCTGGATGTCACATAGCTGACTGTGTGGTTCAAGCTCCGGACCCACCAGCTTGAAAACCATGCCAGGTGTGTGTGCATGCACACCCAAAATCCCAAGAGAAGGCCTGAAGAGAAGGGATTGCAGGGTGGCCATCCTCCTGGGGTGCTTTCTCACTTTCTGTCTATGACTCTCTCTCTCTGCTGAGTGCATTCACACCATAACAAAACTGGAAGAAAAAAAATTAGTCATTTGGTAGAAACAACTCAAACACCCATCACAATGTTGGATAAACAAAATGTAGTGTATTTATATGATAAAATATATTCAGCCATAAAAAGAAATGAAATGCTGATACACACTACAGCCTGGATGAACCTCAAAAACATTATGCTAAGTGGAAGAGGCAAGTCAAAAAGGACCACCTATTACACCATTCCATTTGTGTAAAGTGTCCAGAATTGGCACAATTATAGAGACAGAAAGTAGATTGGTGGTTGCCTATCTCCCTGGTAGGGCCAGGAAGAAGGGGTAATGTGTAGTGACTGCTAATGGGTCGAAGGGTTTGGGTAAGAAGGATGAAAATTGTCTGGATGTAAATAGTTCTGATGATTGCAAACTTTGTGAATGTACTATTAAAACACTGAATTGTACAGTTTGCATGGGCCAATTGTATAGTGTCTGAATTATATTCCAGTAAGTTTTTTGTTTTTGTTTTTTTGGAGAGGTTTTTGCTATAGGGCGCGTGCACTCGCAAGACAGACAGAGAGAGACAGAGACAGAAAGCGAGAAACCACCCCCCAGGGGGGATGGCCACGCCACAATCCCTTCTCTTCTGTTCTCCTCTCGGGATCTTGGGCACGCACGCACACCGCCCGGCGTGAGTTTTAAGCCACCGGGTCCAGGACACGAACCGCGGTCGACCACGTGGGAGTCCAGCGACATAGTCATTACGCTAACTGCTGGTCCCTCCAGTAAGTTTTTTTAATAAGGTGGTGAGTGCACTAGGATGGGCAGGGATGGACGCAGGATGGACTGAAGATGGGATTCACTGAGTTTGGGACTTAAGCAATTCGAGTGGGAAGGGAAGAGGACAAGGAGGCTGTCGCCTGGGTTCTTAGTCAATGCAGTTCCTCCTGCTCTTGATGTTTATTTTCTTGTATCGCCTTCTTGCAAGATCTGCCTTTCTTCTAACTGGAGTGGAAGTAGGAAGAAGGCTTGGGGTGGAGCGTGGCTTTTGTAGAGAAATCAAGAAGCTTTCATTTTGGACGCCCTTTCACTCTTCATTGCCAGAAGGCCAGGGCCTTTGATTGCATGGATGCCCATGGGCAGGCTCAGGTCTATACAGTGTTGAAAACCCGGTGAGTTTTTTTTTTTTTTTTAATTTTTTTGGAGAGGTTTTTTTTTCACTATAGGGCGCGTGCACTCGCCAGACAGACAGAGAGAGACAGAGAGACAGAAAGCGAGAAATCACCCCCCAGGGGGGATGGTCACGCCGCAATCCCTTCTCCTCCATTCTCCTCTCAGGATCTTGGGCACGCATGCACACGCGCCCGGCGTGAGTTTTAAGCCACCGGGTCCGGGACACGAACCGCGGTCGACTACGTGGGAGTCCAGCGACATAGCCATTACGCTAACTGCTGGTTCCCAAAACCCGGTGAATTTTTCATGAAAAGGAAGTGACACATCTTAGGCAGATGGCATCCCCAGCAATTTTCAATGTACGAGAGAATCATGGTGCCTTCTTTACTTAGAAACTTATCTTAGCCTTTCATACACGTATGCCATTCATGCCACTTCTGGTAAAGTCAAGAACAAAAGAGCATTCTCTTGTGCTGATGAGAAATGAAGATACAATTAAAAAAAAAAAAAAGAAAAAGAAAAAGAAAAAAAAATCAGGAAGACATAATTCATCATCAACATTAGATACCAAGTTTCTCTGCTGTCATTTGTGGGGGAGAAGGCCCCTTAATCTGGTTTAAATTAAACTGACGAATAATGAATATGTTTCTGTCTTCATGTTTTCAAGGCTGACGCCAACCTCCCTCGTTGGATCCTGAGACCAGGAAATCTCTCTCTGGCTCCAAAGGTCACCCAAGAATCTAATTCCAAAGTTACTGACTTCATTCACTTGTTTATTCATTCATATAACAAACTCTTTGCTACTACTCTCATTTGGAGATAGGAAGATAAGATGCCACCCCTGGGCCCAGCATGGCTGGCATGCCTTGCTAAGATACTGTGCTGGGACCACATGGGAGGCCTGGCTTCCCTGCCTCATCTAACCTAGAGACTGGATGTGGTGTCACGTGCCTGTAATCTCACAGATCAAGGAGACCACAACACAGTGACACTCCATCTTTAAAAACAATAATATTTTGAAGGGACCAGCAGTTAGAGTAATGGCTATGTCGCTGGACTCCCATGAGGCCGACTGCAGTTTGAATCCTGGACCCGGTGGCTTAAACTCATGCTGGGTGCGTGTGTGTGAGTGCCCAGGATCCTGAGAGGAGAATGGAGGAGAAGGGATTGTGGCGTGGCCATCCCCCCTGGGGGATGATTTTCTCACTTTCTATCTCTCTGTCTCTCTCTGTCTTTCTGGCGAGTGCACACACCCTATATCAAAAACCTCTCAAAAATAATATTTTAATTAGAAAAGTTATAACATATTTTTCTATGCAAAAATGCATCATGACTTTTCCAAATTCCCAATAGTACCATACCTGCTCCTGAATAGCTCACAGGTACATGGAGAAAAAGACAAATAGTCGATAATAAACTCTTGAAGGGGTTAAATAGTCGATAATAAACTCTCGAAGGGGTTATAAAGGAAGCATTGGTCGATCAATCAATGTAGAGGCAGGTATCTCTGGAGGAGCCATGTGAATGCTCTTAGCTGCAAGTAGCAACACACACAATTCACTAAGTTCATGAACTGAAGCACTTATCTCACCCAGAAGATGTTTGCAAGTGGAGGGATTCCAGATCCCACATCCTGGCTGGACACTGCCTTCAAGGATGGGCCTGTCCCATTGTCCTGCTCTGACATAGTCAGTCTATCACCTCCTCATCCTAGGCTTCTATTGAATGGGCAAAAGACAGCTGCATCTGAATAACAGCAATGCACACTATTGACTACTACTAAGATGCCAGCAGCCTTTTATAGAATGCCTGTATAAACCATGCATTGGAGGGGTATCAGAAAGTAAAATAAGTGACTTGGGTCAGTATTTCCTTTTCTTATCTTCCAACAGCATCTAAAGCTTGCATTAGAATTAAGGGTCTTGGGGTTATTCTCTTGGGATTTCTCAAGGCTTAGGTGAGCTCTTTTTTCCCCTGTATTTTCACATTATATATCAATTATCCATTCTTGGTATTTTCTCAAGAACACAGGTAGAGATCAAATAATTATGATAAATAGAACAAATTATATTTTTGGGGCCAGCCAGCTGGTGTGGTTAGCTCTTAATTCCAATTGTTCAAAAGCTAAGTGGTTTTGGTGGCTCCAGGCCCTCAACCTGACCCCTCCTGGTGCTGTTTCCCATCAGGGGAGGCAGAGAGGAGGCGGGTTTTGTTTCCCAAGCCTGCACCGCCACCCTCACCTTGCGCAGTCATCTCAGCTCCTTGGTGTGGGAGGGTGCTCACCACACTCAGCTCCAGGCTCCACACCCACGACACCCTCCTGCGGCCTCCTCAGAGATGGAGCCTGGGGAGAAGGCTTCACTGCTCAGGCTTCTGCCTCACAGATGTCCTTCCTCAGCTCCTGCTGCTCCCACCCCCTTGGCAGGTGGCCCATCATGGTCGCCCAGCAGTGGATTCTTGTCTTCCTGCCCAAGCAAAGACAGAATGAGTGCATCAAATAGCCCAAGGCCACAGCCCCCCTTGCCATCCCAGGGCCCTCTTTCAACTTTCTGTTGCTGGCTGGAGCCCACAGCTGGGCTTAGAGGTCCGGAAGGAGTTAGCTGCTAAGTCCTCCCATCTGAAAAGTCAGCCCATGATCAGTAAACTGGACAAATGTAATACAGAAGTCACTAAGAGAGAACAAATAGGGAACCCTGAGGACCGTGTCATCTTCTCAGAGCAAGTTTCTCCTCTACTCTCAGAATTCAACCCAGCTAAACCCTGGCTAATGAGCTTTGTACACTGTACAACCATTGGGGAAAAGGTCACCTTGGTATACATTTTCTTTCTCTCTCTTTCTAAGCCACAGAACTTCCTCCAAGGGACAAGCATGAACCTCCGGTTCTCAGAAGCAAAACAAGCCAAGTCACATATTTCTATGAATTCTCCCTGTAAGCTGAAGATTAGTAATAATAGCAGTAGCTGTAGCTATTCACTAAGTGCAGGTGCCCGACGCTTCACAGATCTCGCCTGTGCTAGAACCTCTCAGGGACGTGGGGGGGCCCACCTCTTATATAAGAAAACTGTGTCGTGTTGAGGATAAGGAGGACAGGTGACAAAGCATCGGGGAAAGTGTAGAGGCCAGAAGTTAGGAGAGCTGGGGTCTTGCCTGGATCCTGCCAACCCCACTGGGGCTTGAGCAAGACATTTTTTCCCAGTAAAGATTCCATAGCGCTGTACAAAAGAATAACCGTCTGTAACAATAAAAATATGTTGGCGGATGATTCCATTGAAACTACTTCTACAACAGGAATGATACTCCAAAGGCATTCTTGAGATGGAAATAAGAAAACCAAAATTCGCTTGTTGACTTCCATGCGCCAGGCACTGCCAAACATGCATGCTGTCATGGACATAACTTTGCAAGCTACAGGTACATGTGTGAAGTGTAGGCTTCTATGATAGAAGTTGGGCAGTCCTTTGACACAGCCCTGACACTTACTGGGTGAGAAAACAGAAGCCTAGATGGTCGAGATAGCTCTCTTAAACTCCCCTAAATATTAGATCCACAGGGAAAGCCATAGCATTGGAGGGCAAGCAGAGACAAGGTGTTAAGTATCTACTTCCTCTGAACAATGAGAAGAGCCCAATCTGAAAATGCGGGCAGCAATTATTCCTTGACCCTGTAAGTTCTGTAACTCCAGCTTTGTTACAGTGACTTGACAAGACTGCACAGTGCCCCGACGCGGCTCTATTCTCATAACCATCACAGCATTTCCGCTCTCTGTTGCTTCGATACATCAACATGAGTTCAGTTGTAAGCCCTATTTTCATGTTCTCTTTATCTCTATTCCTATCCTTTCATTGGTTTGGTGTGCTTTTCTCTTCCTGCCTTCTGTTTGCACACCATAAACATTTTGTATAAAACCTAGGTAGACAAGAATTTTGCAAGAAGAGCGCTTGCAATTAGAATACATCGCTGTATTTAAAGAAAGGAGGTGATGAACCAGTCGCATTTTGTCTCTAGTGCTAGAAATCAGCATAGTGCAGAATGGTGGGAGTGTTCCCCAATGCTTGTTTGGCACACTGAGTTGCTTCTGGTGAGCACATGTACCTTTTGACTGGGTTCAAAATCCACCTTCAGATCTTAAAGGGAATTCACTTTGATCTGAAATGGTTGTTCTCATGGGTCAACAGGAAAACCAGTGAGAAGGAGCCTATTGACATGGACTTCCATCTGTGAGTCATGTTCCATCACCATGTAGGCTTGCAAAAGTTCAGTGGCATTGTTAGGAGAAATCCTCCACTTCCCCAGGGGAGACTGAATAATCACAACATATCCCATATGTCGTAGATGCCCTCAGATATCTGAACAGATACCAAAGAGGAGAAAAATGGATGGATAGATAGATAGACAGATAGACAGATATAGATAGATAGATGATAGATAGATAATACATAGATAGATATAGATAGATGATACACAGATAGATATTCTCCATAAGAGCTTCTCTTATGCAAAGCAAAAATGTAAAATATACTAAGTGTTGAGGCTGCATGATGCTGGTACCAGAAAATGGTAAAAATGATGCTCTGCGAGGCAATCTCACATTGGAAAGGTCATGGTTCAAGTCTGGAGGCTTCTTGTGACTACACTGGGGTACCTGCTTGCCCATGATCCAGAGCAACCTAAAGTACCAAGACCCTACCAGAGGTTCTGTCTGTCTCTCTCTTATATAGAAACAAATAAATTAACTTTAAAAAGGTTAAATATATTCCATCATAGGAAGAGTCATGATGCATTTTTCTATTTTTATGAAAAAAAAAGCATCATGACTTTTCCCATGACCCAATATCTGTGTATCTATCTAGATATAAAGATAGATACATATGTGTGTGTGTGTGTGTGTGTGTGTGTGTGTGTGTGTGTGTGTATACAGAGAGAGAGAGAGAGAGAGAGAGAAAGAGAGCACGCGCTGGTTGGGGTGGAGGGTTATAGTCACAACAACTTAACTTTTGGTTCAGATTATCAAGTTTATTTCTTACTTAATGCAGGAAGAAAATAACATTGGTTCTTTTTGTTTCTGTCAACTATAGGCAGTTCCACGTACATTCTAAAGGGCTGATGATCTTGTTTACAAGAGACGAAATTTTGTTAGTGCCTAGAAGATAGTGCAAAGAAGTCCAAAAAGCTCCTATTGCCTCTGTGTCCTTTCATCTGTCCCCTGGGGCTACTAAAAAGTGTTGCTGGACTCTGTACATAAAAATGGATAGGAGAATGACTGGATTGGCGGATGCAATGGTATATGGAAGAATAATCAGAATTATCTGATCCCCCAGACCATCACAAACCTTGACAGACAGTAGACTTCCAGTAAGTGAAGGGCCTGGTGTTGTGATATCAATAATGGGTAAGTGGGCCACCACCTTGTCTAGACTTGCACTTGGTGAGAACTCGGTCTCAACTGACACCCTTTATTTGTTCATTCATCAGAACTCAGGGGTTCCGAAGTCACAGGTGGTTCATGCATTAGTGAAGCATGTGACGAGGTACAGGGGGTAATATGAGAAGCATCATGACTCCAGGACATTTTCTGGCAACTCTGTCCTTAGTAGGGTGAAACCCAAGAGTGGGGCTAGGGGCCAATGAAAGGAATACGCTTCCTTCAACTCTATCACGAGAGGGTCTAAGGAAGAGAGAGGTCCCAAGACTTGCTGGTCACTCCTCCATTAGGCTGGAAATATCCCATGACCAGATGCACGGTCACCTTCCAGGAAAGCTGACTGCTGTGGTGGTGAAGCCTCATGGAGGAAGAACTGGTATGAGACCATGACGTTTTTTTCTTTTAAAATTCTTTTTCAGAATTATTTATTTAATTAAATTAATTAATAATTATTATTATTATTAAGTTGCTATAGGACACATATGCTCACCAGAGGGAGAGAGAAAAAGTGAAAAAGCAAGCAGCCAGGTCTGGGACTCGAATCACAGTCGGCCATGCGGGAGTCCAGTGCCTCAACCGCCATACCATCTGCTGGCCCCAACCATGTCTTTTTAATGCATTCACCTCAGAATCCCCATTGTCTTAGAAAGATGATGTAAAAGGAACCACATCAAGACCCCAAAATGAGAGTCTGGTATGTGTGCCTAATTTCACACAGAACTCTATTTCTTCTTCACAGCAGGTGTCTATGTGGGCAGGTGGTTTTTTAAGGTAACGCAAAGTCATAGTTACTGCCAGGACCGTCACAATCCTCTATTATGGAAAATGTCCCACAATATCATATCTTTGTAGTGCTTTGTGCCTAGAGATCTCTTTCTCCCTCTTGGCCAAAATCTTTCTAGAAAGTATTCTGAATTCCCTATTCTCTTTGTCTGTTAGAATTTCAATATATTCCACAAGTATTCATATAGAACCACCTTGGAGCATGATGCTGGTTTGAGATAGCTCGAATCAAGACACAGACACTACACACAAGGCCCCAGCTCCAAGACCCCCACCGGATCAGGTGAGAAATACGTGTGAAATGACATGAAAGACTGGCATGAGGAAACTTTGGAACGGACATGCTTTGTATTTTGGCTAGCATGATGGTGGTCATAGGAACCTACACATATGATCAGGTCATATAGAGTGAAACATATACATACACATTTATGTACACATGTGCATTTGAAACGTGACATCTGTATACAGCGGGTGGATTGTAACAATGCCAATTTCTGCTTGTACTTTTGCACTCTTGTTATGCAAGATGTCGACACAGAGAGAGGCTGGGCAAAGGGTACACAGGACCTGACTGCGTTGTTCCTTACCACCACATGTGAAGATACATGCGATTACAATGTACAGTCACAACGCCATGCCAGGAGCCCTGTGAGCACGAGTGAAGATACATGACCCATTTGCATCAGGGAGAAGCTTCCCAGGGATGGGGTGGGGGGGTTTTCAGACATAAATCTGACTCCACCAGGCTGAAAGGTGGGGAAGGGAAAGGATTCACTGAGCAAGGTGCACCCCAACCCAGAGGCACACAGCTGGGATGACTGTTTGGCCCTGTGAGGCAGGAGAGCAGACAGTAGAGCCAGGTAACCCCTCCTGCCTGTAACCGGATCCCCCCTTCACCCTGCTGCCACCCTTCTGGGTTCAAACCACTTCTGTAAAACTAAAAGAAAGTTGATTTGCATCTGAGCACTTCCCCTGCTCCCCTTCTTTTTTACAGGTCATTCATTTGTTAAAGAATCTAGATATGTCACTGGATTCCCACTAGTCAACCGGGGTTCCCATCCCGGACCGGGTGGCTTAAAACTCACGCCGGGCGCGTGTGCGTGCGTGCCCAAGATCCCGAGAGGAGAATGGAGGAGAAGGGATTGCGGCCATCACCCCTGGGGGGTGATTTCTTGCTTTCTGTTCTCTCTTTCTCTCTCTGTCTGGCGAGCGCACGCGCCCTATAGCAAAAACCTCTCAAAAAAAAAAGAATCTAGAATCTTTGTTTTAGATCATTTCCCAAATTCTGGATTTGAGTTATGGCTTCATCATGGGAACAGCATCATTTCTTTATTTCCAGTATTTCTTGTAAACTGGTAGTACTTTTATCATCATTAGTGTTATTATTATTAATTATTAGTAGTAGTAGTGGTATATTATGTCAAATCATGTCGCTGTTATTGGAAAGGTAAAATGTAGGCAATAGAGTGCTAGCTTTTTGAAGTTTAATTCCTCTTTTAGGTAACTGTAAACCAAACTTTTCCTCCCCTCTGCAGAACATACACAGCAACCTCAGCCTGGTGCTCAAGTCTGAGAAGCAATTCAAGTAATATGAATAAAATGGATACCCTTGTGCAATAGCTAAGGAGGACTGGCACTGCTGCTGTATCAGCTCAGGCAGTTTTTGGAAACAGACCTTTCCGACGGTAAATTCCAATAAAGTCAGTGGGTGTTACACTAATGACTCGGCTCTGAGTCACCTCAAGGGAACTGAAATCAGATGACACCAGGATGGTGGAGGGAGGCAAGATATTAGCAGTTCTGATTACAGATGTGAACACAATTTCAGGGGTGTTTTTATCATTGCCTTTATGCTTTCATTAAATGCCTCACCTGAGAGTGGGCTACGAGGGAGGAATCAGGAGGGAAGTGAGAAAACGCCTTTCATGTCTGTGTCTTGAAATGCAGAAGAGGGGATCGGCTTCATCATTAAACAAAGTACAAAACCTGCACTTCTTAACTCACCCTTGCACTGCAAATCTTGCCAAATACAAGACTGCACATTCATGTGTAGCAAACACCAACTTCTGAATAGTTATGGAAATTCTTGATACATTGGGGCGTATTTTTCAGCACCTTTTGCCACCTAATTCCTTTTCCATCTGTTCACAAAGCAGATTTCTGCAGATCCTAACTCTGGGAATGTTCGAGAGGATAGTTTAGGGACACGGGTTCAGCCACCACTATTGGAAGTCTAGAAATTCCAGCTTACTTGATCTTTCCTGAAACCACCTCCTTTAATCATTTATTCTTCTTGTGAGACCAAAGCAAATGTAAGAATGTTGTAATAACGATGTTGCCTTGGCAGAAGCAAGATGTTTTTGGATCAAAGGATTCAGACTGTGTACATAAAAGGAGGCATTTGGTCAACTGGTCAGTCGATCAACACTCACCTGACAGCCCCCTGAGCCATGCTCATATTAGATGCTCTGGGTGTGGATAAAGAATGGACCCCCCTTGCCAATGTCTTCCATGATGATATGGTATGATATGATATGATACAATATGATATAAAACTATATTCTTATGTTCTACAGTGTTCTATGATATTGCACAATATTCCATTATATTCTGTGATGTATACTTGTCTATTTCTTGACTGTCTCTCTCTTACAATAGATATTCAAAGAAAGCAGTTCTGAGTGCGAACTCTGCAGCCATGCCTGGATTCATTGTGTGTACCACTGTCAGCCCTGTGACCTTAGAAAGGCTCTTTATGGGGGCCAGCAGGTAGCATAGTGGTTGGGACACTGAACTCCAATGCGGTTAACCAGAGTTTGAGTCCTGGACCCAGAGGCTTAAAACTCATGTCAGGTATGTGTGCTTGCATGCCCAAAATCCCAAGAGGAGAATAGGGGATGTGGGATTGCATTGTGGTCATCCCCCCGGGGGGTGATTTCTCACTTTCTGTCTCTCTGACTGTCTCTCTGGGAGCGCATGCACCCTATAGCAAAAATCTCTCAAAAAAAAAAAAAAAAAAAAGGATGAAAGGCTCTTTATGGAGACACCTAAGGGAAAGATAAGGAGCTATGCTACCTTCTTCTTCGGCCAAACAGAAGTAACAGTAGTGCATGTCTCACAGGGCTATTGTGATGACCAATGAGTTAAACCGAGGGCAAGACCTGGGTAGGTGGCCTACGTGTCGGCTCTTAGCAATATCATAATTTGACGCAGGCTGCTTGTCATTGTGGGGGCTGATCCTCCATAACACTTGGAGGGACTCGAAGAACTCCCCAGGCCCCTGTCCCATCCCATTTTGAAGTCTAAGTCTGAGCCAATCAGATATTTCATCCTTTGGTGAAGGGGTTGGCCCAGGGAAGGGCATTTAGCCATCAAATAAAGCAAGCCGATGGAACACATACCATGACTTCCATGTGCTCTATTGTGGACTCAGACT
The DNA here is from genome assembly GCA_026018925.1 of Tupaia tana. Taxonomy (NCBI): domain Eukaryota; kingdom Metazoa; phylum Chordata; class Mammalia; order Scandentia; family Tupaiidae; genus Tupaia; species Tupaia tana. The sequence continues at coordinate 8,347,037 of JAKSZU010000018.1, forward strand.
AACTCCTTCTGGACCTAACCTGGGAGCCACTCCAGCTACTGTGCCCCCTATGGAGCCTGATTTGGAGTTCACACAAAGAGAAGCTGATTCCAGTGATGTCATATGAATCCTGCCCCAGCCAGGCCTGACACCAGCTCTATCCCTGGACCTTTTGATCATGTGAGCCAGTAAATTACCTTTTTGCTTAAGCCAATTTAGGTCAAAGTTTTTTCAACTCAAAGAGGGCTAGTTGGCATTACATTATAGCATTGAAGACACTGAGACTCGAAAGCACATAAAGAGAGACCAGCAGATGGTGTAATGGTTATATCACTGGACTCCCATGTAGTCAACCATGGTTCAAGTCCCAAACCTGGCAACTTAAAACTCACATCGGGCATGTGTGTGTGGTGTGCCCAAGATCCCAAGAGGAGAATGGAGGAGAAATGATTGCGGCATGGCCATCCCCACCAGGGAGGAGAAGTGGGGGGTGGTGATTTCTCGCTTTCTGTCTCTGTTTCTTCAGCAAGCACATGCACCCTATAGCAAAAACATCTCTGAAAAAAAAAAAAGAAAGAAAGAAAAAAAGAAAGCACATAAAGAACTTCTCTAAGATCACACAACCAGTAAGTCACTGCCTTGCCTGGAAACTATACCATGTTGTCTCCCAAAGCTGTACTTTGAGGCTCCTAAAGAGAGGTCTGCAACTACGCGGATCCACAGATGAAAGGCAGGGGCCGAGGAGGACTTCTGGAGACAGGGCATAGAATTATCATCTGATCTTTATTAAATGATTACTAGATGCCAGACACTATGCCCAGAGCTTCGGGTGCAACATTGCATATGAACTGTACCTTGAAGAATGGGCGGGATCAGGGATGTGGAAATGAAGGTGGGCCTTGCATGTTACCTAAAGATTACAAAATAGTGTCTGTGTGCCTGGAAGTGCTGGGAAAGCAGATGCAGCTCAAAGCCAGAGCAGGGCCTGTCCACAGCAGCCAGCAATGCTGGAGCACAGACACCTTGCTTACTTTCAGGCACTTAATTCTACCACCCCCTTCATCCCAAAGTTCATCCCACTGAGAGTGACTGTACCACCTCAGCTCTCAGGCCTGCATATCTCCACCATATTTTCCAGCCAATCCCATCTCAGGGAGATATAGGTTAATTAATTAACCAGATAAGCATCCTGATGGCGGTGGGCCAACGCAACTAGTACGAGGTGAGTGTAAGAATGGTTGGGTTGCAACAGAGCAACTGGCTGCACTGCCCCTATCAAAGACATGGTTCCTGGGACATTTGGTAGGACACTCTTTGTGGGTTAGAACTTCAAAATGAAAAAGAAAAAAAGAGGCCAAGAATCCAAGCATCTGTTTAGACATTTCTGTTGAGTAAGCATTTATTAGGCACCTACTGTGTACTAAACACTGTAGTAGGTGCAGAAGATGAAGACATAAGAGGTGTGCTCTCTGGCTTTTATACATTCACAGGTGGGTGGGGAACAACCAGGGCACCATGAGGCCTTTAGCACAGTGAGCACAGAGACTGGGCACCTGGCTTACCATGGGGGCCAGAGGCTGGCATGACATAGATATGGCTTCTAAGAGGAAACCCAAGACCCAAAGAAGAGTCAACATTAGTCAGGAAATAGGACAGAAGGCAGGTCACATGAGGAGAGGGTGGAATTCCAGTTGATCAAAATCATGCAAGGACTCAGCCGAGAGGGAAAAAGAGAGGCCAGGTTCTGGGGTAAGTATAGTTTTAAGACAGGAACATGAAAGACAGAGGAGGTTTCCTAAGTTCCTGGTATACCTTAGGCCATGCACTGTGAAATGGTGCATGGAGCACATTAGCAGAGGCCCCGAACATGGTCTGTTGCATGTTCACCAACAGGCAAGCACTGTGCCAAGCACCTGGTGTATACACTCATCATGGTCACAGAAACCCCTCCACCTTTGATCAAGAGAAACACCGAGGGGGTGGACGGTGGCACAGTGGAAGGCTGACCCACAGGAAGGTTTAGGGTTCATATCCAAACCTCCCTGAGTATTTCAGGCATGCATGACTTGTGCTGGCTGAGGCAAGGGATGGATTATGGCATCAAGACCCCATCGGGGATACTGTCCCTCTTTTTGTCTCCGTCTATCTCTCTCTGTCTTTCTAAAATAAATGAATTTGGGACCAGCAGTTGATGTAATGACTGTGTTGCTGGACTCCCTTGTAGTCAACCACGGTTCGAATCCTGGACCTGGTGGCTTAAACTCACACCAGGCACCTGTGCGTGCGTGCCCGAGATCCCTAGAGGAGAATGGAGGAGAAGGAATTGCAGCGTGGCCATCTGCCCTGTCAGGGGAGGAGGGTGATTTCTCACTCTCTGTCTTTCTCTGTCTTTCTAGTGAGTGCCCGCACCCTACAGCAAAAACCTCTCCAAAAAAAATTAAATAAATAAATAAATAAACTTTTAAAAACTCTCAAGAACAAGACTTGGAGCCAGAGAAGGTCTCTGCTTGCCCATGGTCTCACTCCTGAAAAGAAGTAGGATTCAGACCCTGTTGGCCTGGTGCCAAAGCAGGGCACTTCCTGGGCCTGTGTCCCTGCCCAGTGACCTTTGGAAACCCAGAATTCTTTCTTATTGTGCTGTTGCCAAGACTCTAAATAATATCAACCGAAAACAACAGCATCCTCTGGCCTGGAGATTTAGGAGGGAGCAGCCCTCCATTCTGACCTGTAATGCTGGCTCTGCCATTGTGACCTCAGAGGTACTCTGACTGCCATCATGATCCATCAGGCTCCACAACAACCCCATGCGTCAGCTCTCGTCCGTGGCTAGGGCTGTCTGCTCCCCATTAAGCCACCCTACATGCAGCCTCAGTGGGCTGAGAATATTCCCTCCATGTAAGCTGGCATCTGTGTTAACCTTGGTAAGCACCTCAGTCCATTTACAGCCTAAAACACGAGTTGGAGGAGAACAGTGAGGAGCTTCCCTGAGGTCAGAGGGTGAGTCAGCCTGAGACCTGCACACTGAGCTCAGAGGCTGCCTCTGCAGGCTGCTCCCCAGGCCCCCACCCCAACGCACCAGAGCTCTATGGTTGCAAAAGCACCCAGCCTCTTCCCCAATAAGCAGCTTGCGTGAGAGTCGTCATCAGTGAGGCTTCCCTGAGGGGCCCCATCATCCTCCTGAGCCCAGCTGGTCCCGGGCTAGATCTGCTGAAACAGCCAGAGCCAGGCTCTCTCCAGCAGGACACGAACGGCAGGTCTTCAATAACTTATGGCTGGGTCCTGAGCTCCTCCCCAGGCTTCTTTGAAAGGGGGTGAGGTGGAAGGTTTGAACGGGAGATTCTGCAAAAGCTGTACATTTATGTCCCTTCGAGAGAAACCAGAGGCATGGAAATTTCTAAACTCGGTTCTGGAAAATGCCTCAGAGGTTCCTGGCTTCAAAATTGGCATTCAGGAAAATGACAGGGAAGATGGTGATCTAAACAAGAGAAAAACTAAGAGGAAAGACCTGATCTCCAGCACGCTTTTGTACGTACACAGAACTCTTGTGCTTGATTTTTTTCAGTTACATCTATTTTTTATAGGTCTCCAGGGTCCCAGCTCTGGAAAACTATGCATTTTGACAGGACGAATGTTTAAAACAATAAAGGCAAGTGAGAAATGTGAAACAATTACCTAGTAATCTATCCTCTGATGGAACATTTGGCCCAAACCACAAATAAAGTAAAATTATTCTAGAATTCGGTGGAAGGACATAAGTAGGACGTCTAGAGGAGATAATTTAGCTTAAAGTCAGCTCAATAACCAAGCAGGCCACGTTAGCTTCAAATGTCTCTTGGGAGGCCAGGTGGTAGCATAGGCAATGCAACTGGACCCACCTGCGATGGGCTTTAGTTCTTGGCCCAGGACTGAGCGGACACGCACGTGTGTGCCCATGATCCCAGCTAGCCAAGGCTGGGGGTGCACTGCCATGTGAAGAGCCTACTGGGGTCTCTCCTCTCTCCATAGGCAGGTAAACCCTGTAGGGAATCAGGTGCTGACATCCCTGGACACAGATGGAAGTTGGCCTTCATGCAGGGTGGTTGTGGAGCCTGATGGATCATGATGGAAAAGTTGGAGTACCTCTGAGGTCACAACGGCAGAGCCAGGGGGCAGGGTCAGAACGGCAGGCCCACCCTCCTGTAGCTAACAGGTCAGAAGATGCTAACATTTCAAGTTGATATTGTTTAGAGCCTTGGCAACAGCCCGATAAGAAAATAAGTGAGTAAACTTTTAAAATAAATAAAAATAAAGTGTTCACTAGGGGATTTGAATGAGCCAGTGGTCGCTGTGCATAAACGTTGAGCACTGGGAGGGACAGTCTCTACTGAGGTGCTACCAGGTTGTGTCCCTTCCTATGTTCTCAGGTACTCAGGAGGATAGGAAGAAACGAAAGCACCACCCACCGTCCCAGCTCCTCTGTGGCCTTGCACTGTGTAAGATCCTCCCCAGGCACAGCCTCTGGTCCCGACAATACCCCAACTGGCAGGTGAGGAATCTGGTTCTGAGATGCTAAGTCATATAAAAAGCACATCGATTTCATTTGCAGCTGGCACAAAGCTGGGAAACAAATTAAAACTAGTCAGTGGTACATTCTAGATCCAAAGAGATTTAGACAAGCAGCGAAGAGGTTGAATCTAATGAGATAAAGCCTCCTGGGGATTGTTGTGTGTTTCTGCACTTGGGATCAAAAACATAAGCACACAAAAGCACAATGAGAAAAAGGTGAGAAGATGCTAGGGCTTGAGGGTCCCATCCCCAAGCCGAGGGAAGCTCAGAAATGACGGCGTACATCAGGCCCAGGTGAGCCACAGCACACAGAGGTGGAAAGTGGCACTTGCTGTGTGATGAGAGGTTCACATCTGGGCACTGCAACTTCAGCTCTGGGACTTGAACCCTCAGAGGGAGGATGAACCAGGGGGGGCAAGGCCAGACCACTTGAAAACTAAGTAAATGTGAAAATGTTAAATACAAAAGGCAGGCAAAGGGTGCCGTACTGGCTGTCTTCCACTTGCCAAAGCTCCCGTGGCCTGTGATGACTTATTATGGATGTACATAAAAAATAAGAACTAATGTATAAAGAAAGGAATATGACTTCAGGCCAAAACTAACAAACAAAGAAAATGTGCTCTTGACAACCTCAAGAACTAAGAAAAAATGGATGGACAGGATGGAAGTTAACACTGACAGGCAGTGAGCCTCCTGTCATGGGAAGCGACCAAGTTCATGCTGTCGGAGTCATGTTCAGACCTTCATGGACTCTCAGCACTTGGGCTTCTGTAGACCTCTTTGTCCTTTAATTATACTTATGACCATGTTGATATGATAATGGATATCCACCAGGTTATATTCTTTTCTTCTGACTTTAAAAATATTTTCATGGGCCCCTTGAAGTCTCTTGGGCCCCAGGCCCTGTGTCTGCTGGACCTGGGGGAGAGCTAGGCATTGCATGCTGACAACTCACCTCCAGGGTATTGCAAAGCAGATTCAGATTTGTACACGGTCGGAAGGCAGGTGTTAAAATCAGATCTCTAAGCTCCCCCCCAGTCTGAGATTCTACTAGGCAATTTTTTTTTTTTTTGCCAGAGAATAGAGAAATGTTCAAAACCTCCTTTTTGAGATAGTTAAGGTGAACGTGTTTAGAATGGAGCGCCTGTTAAAATGCGATGATTTCACTCTATAAAAAGCATGCACGCGTACCCCAGTTATAACAGGAGTGAAGGTTAGGGGGGCAGTGGAGATGAAGAACAGCAAGGTTTTTGCTTGATATCCTCTGTTCCTGTTTTGTTCAAACATTTATAGTTAATGAAGTACATTTATATATTACTGTTATGCAATGATTAAATAAAAAATACAGAAGGTCTATAAATTTGGCCTTCATGTTGTAATTTGGGGGCAGGGGGACTAGCCCAATTTTCTGCCCTTTGTCAAATCAAGAATGTTTTGTTGTGAATGATGTTATAAGGGTGTTTCTGGGCATTTTAGGCATTTTCAATGCACAGAATACTCAGAGCCACACTCACCGTGCAGCCCAGAACTACACGATAAACAGGGCTGTGAGAGACCCCTTTGCTCAAGTCCTTGCCAAACACACTCAGAAACTACCTGCATTGATCTGGCATGCTCAGCCTGGTAATCACAGGAGTATTTAAGTTTGGTTTGCAGTTTCTGAAACTCCAAGTCTCTGCCTCTGAAACAGAGCTATGAATCTTCCCATCACCGGGGTAGGAAGAAGGGTGACCAAAACGTGACGAAACCTGCACCACCGACGGGCCTGTCCTCTGAGTTATCATGCATGAAAGACACAGCCTAAAGAAAGATTGCTCTGATATTAGGTCCTTTTTTTTATTCCTGTTTTATTTATTTTTTAATCAGTTCTGAGTTCACCACAAGGAAAATCTTTGAAGGGTTGAATGCTTTCGAGACAAATTCCCTCACCGGAATAAGCAGTGAATAGGATCAAAAGGGATGACAATGGAAAAGTGAATCATAATCAGTCCCTAATGGAAAGAAAAGAAAAAAAAAATCTAAGAAGACTTCAGTGCCCTAAAAAAAGGAAAAAAGAAAAACAAAAAGAAAACCATGGAAATGTGTTAATTTGGAATGGAAAGAGAGGGGAAATAGGCCCTATAACTCTGTCTATTGCTTCAAACCAAAAGAAGTCCTTTCACTCCGATGTCCGTGGGTGCACAGAACCATTCACGAAACCCCTCCTGACACCAGCCCTTACAGGGTGTTTTCATCAGATGCAGAAAGAGAAGAGCCCTGGGCCAGATATCAGCACACCTTCCTGAGAATTCTCACACCACCCATGCAAAACAGAGAAGTATTTCATTAAATGCTGGGTATGGAATCCTAAGGAAGAACCCTGCAGAGACAAAAACAAACAAACAAAAATAAAATAACCCTTCAAGACTCTTTCAATGCTATTCATTTGCTATTATGGTCCCCCTCCCCCACCCCGCCCCAAAGAAGGACGTCACTATTTCTGGTTTTCCTAGGTTCCATTTCATGTTGGGATCATACAAGGAGTAAGCCAAACCATTTGTGAAGAACCCCGTGCCACCTTCACAACTTTGCCCCCACGCCACCCCAGGCATACACCTCCATCGAAATGACACCCCTGAAAAGACATCTATGCATCTCATTTGTCTATATTTACTTTCCTTTCATGACTCCTCCCCTGGCTTCTCCATAACCGAACGTGAGTTGTTCTCTAACTGCACCGGAAAATCAGAATTTATTGTACATATGTTTGTGTTCCACTTAATAAAAAAACCTATATTTTAAGACAAACTTTGTTAGTAATTCATGAGGTAAGTGACTATTTATGCTAATAAGGCAGAAATATATTCTCAGGCATAATGCATTACATAAATTTGAATGCAAAATGTTCAATTATGAAGTAAATACAGGTAATGCAAATAATAAATTACCTCTAATAAAAATTATAAAAGATGTATCTTCAAAGAGAGAGCGGCTTTAACTTACAACTGTGAATTGCTTAAAGAGAAAAGAATTAATAAATGCTGAATTAGTGTGATGATTATTTAGCACATAATTCACCTATTCATAACGACTCCCAGTAATCAGACTGTTGTTTTCCATCCTCAGATAGGAGGCAAGACTGTTTCCTCAGCAATTTCACCCTTATCAGATTATCTCGTCTGATTCTATTAATTTTCCTCCATGAATCTGCTAACAGTGATTTGTGATTTACTTACCCTGCTAACTGAAGACTGTTAAAAGGATTTATCTAGCACTAGACCTAAGAACAGTATATTCCTTATCATTCCGTTACTCTGGCCAACTCCTTCTCCGATCAATGTAGTGGGTTCCATAGTTAAATGTAGTGGACACTGGTTAGCTCTGTACTATAACACCAGCTCCCAGATAAACAAAGAGTTGAGACATGGTATTTGGCACATCCTGTTCTATTCAGATTATACGTGTCTGATTCCAACATGATATACTGGAGTTGGTAGAACTCACTACCAGAAAATATATATTCTTTTTAGATTTTAATCTCTGTAATTTGGACGTCATTTCTCTCTCTCTCTCTCTCTCTCTCTCTCTCTCTCTCTTTACAAAAGAAAACGTTATGTATGTACTGGCATGAAATGACAATTGCATTTTTTATGTTACTGTTTTGCAATCATCTACGTGATCTGACCCATACCCTCCTCTTCCTCAAAAATCTTCTATAAACATTCCTTGCTCTCAGAAACTTGAATGCTACTGGTTTGAATTGGTCAATAGGACAGACGCATGGTTTCTAAATTACTGCATATTGTTCTACAGAGATTACCAGAGTATATATAGCAAGGGGATATTAAGCAGTAAGAAAACACAGTTCATATTGTATTTGGATTAGATTGGCTTGGATGGAAGTGAAACAAACAATGTTCGCAAAGAAGCCTAAAGAAATGTGGCCGGCTGTAATTGTAGAGAATCAGAAACCTGAATAGTACTAATTAAAATGAGAGAGCTCAATTGTTACACAAGAAATGCTGCTAACCGAAAACTGTAAATGTTTAGACACCCCTGTGAATCACTAAATAATAAAGTAAAAAGGGCAAAAATGAGAATTAAGTTATAAGCCTGAGAGCACTTCTACTACACATCTAAAAAATAATTTGGATCCTCTTTTTTTTTTTTTTTTTTTTTTTTCCTAAGAGAAAATGGGAGACTAGAAAAGACTCTGCAATAGGCAAAAGAAAAACACCATGGCTTGACAGCAGTGCACAAAAATAAACCATAAAAAATGTGCAGATAATAATATATTTAGCTGCCCAAACATGGGCATTTAATTTCTAGAAATGACATGTAATTGCCACAATTAGGTACCACAGCCATGAATCTATATGGCATGGTCTTTGTCATCAGCAAACTTTGTTTATAAAATGTTGTTTATAACTGCAGCAGTTTCAGTTTTCCTGGCCAAAACTTATTTTCTTTCCTGAGAGGCAAGGAGCATACCTTACAGTATTTGACAAATCATGATGCAAAAGGCTTTAAGAAAATCATAATTGAAAAAGAATGAATTATCTCTAAATATACATAAATTCATATTTAACACAACACAAACTTCAAACATTTGCAGCTAACGACTGACAGAAAGAATCTAGAACACTATTGCTATGGACAATGCTAAATGACATGTGTTTATGTAATCTAAGCGGTGGATTTTCCTCTGAACACATAAACTATAATATAATCCTTTAACTTCATTACTAGTTAAAATATTGTTAAAGAGGAGGAAAGCAAGGGAATTCTGTTATGTTGCATAAATATTGACATAATCTTCACTCTTTCTTCCCCAATCTGGTATAGGCAACAAAGTACTCCTACAAAAGCAAAACTATCCTTATAAACAACTTTTGTGCAGTAATGATGAAAAGAAAAAGTGCTTGGACAATACCAGCAGGCATGGCCTTTTAGGGTTAGGATGTCTCTACGAACGTTTGGAGGGGTCTCCCATTAGCGGATACCGGGTTAGCTGAGACAGGCTGCAAGGCTCAGAGAAATGAACACAGGTATAATCTGGTCTACGGAGTGAGTGACGCCTAAGGTCTCGCGGTACATAGTAAAGCGTGCTGCAGGTTGGTAAGACTATGCTGAAGTGCAATGTTCAAGAAGCTGGCTTAATATATGACTAAGTGTCAGAAGTCAGGTTTTCTGAGAATTACTTTTCAGATAAACAACTTTATAGCACTGCACTTAATCTTACTTACTAGAGACATCTCATTTATCACTGAATTACAAGTAACTTTAATTCTATTGATATTGCCATAAAGCCCGTTGAAAATCCATCCTGGTGCTTTTAAAGGGTTTGAAGCCCTGCTACATGGGATGTGCTTTCAAAGGTCTCTAGGCCACAATTGTACCCAGAGGGCTTCTGTGTCCCCGGGCCTCTTTACTAACAATCAAGGGGGACAGCAAGGAAGAAAAACACTTCCCGTACCCGCCAGCCCTTCCTTAGGCACCTCTCCTACAAGGTTGGGTTCTCCTGGGCAGTCAAACTAACTTTCTGTGCTTCTTATCTCCTCCCACAGTGGATAACTAGCTTCTTTTCACTTCATCAACAGAACTGGACACGGATCAATTTCGACTGACCTTTGCCGAAAGGTGGCGCTGTTGAGGTAAAAACCAACTCGTTTCAACAATAGTTTTCACTCTTCGATCCGTTTGCAGGCTTTTCAGAATTTTTTTTTTTTAATGCACCCTCCCAGTGTCACCCCCTTCCGTAAAGTAAAATAAATACGATTAACACCAAATGCATTTCATTAATTGGGGGAATCAACAGTCTCAACTTCTAGGCAGGCTGGCCGGTCTTGCAAATGTTTGGTCGCCTTTCTGCGCTCTTGCTGTCCCCCAAATAAATCTCAGCTTCGCCGACTTGTCTATCGCTTTAAAATCTTAGAAACAGAGTGGTCGGTTTCTTTCTTTTTCTTCTCTTTTTCTTCTCTTTTTTCTTCCTTTTCTTTTTGTTTTTCTTTTTCTTTTTTCTTTCTTTTTTTTTTTTTTTTTGCATAAGGTTTAAAAGAATCGATCTAAAAAACTAAACTACAATAGTTATTAGCATTTGCAACCAGGAGGGGGGACAAGCAGGCCCCCACCCCACCCCCACTCTGGGTTTCCGGGCTGTCGGAGAAACCGCGGTTTAAAATTTAACCCTTAGAAGGGAGCTAGTGAAGGCTGGGGTATTGTTTTTCGGACTTGTCACGACCAAGTCCGAAATTATTAAAGGAAACGTAGAAGTGCAAAGGGCGCACAGGACCCAGATAAACAGGGGTCAGATTTCATAAGGAGATGGGTGAGCTTGCGAGACAGAGAGAGAGAGAGAGAGACAGAGAGAGAGAAAGAGAGAAATAAATCACAAAGGCCAAACTTCGGCCAGAGTCGGGAGCCGGTGTGCTGAGCCCCGCTGACCTGACTTTGAGCTTTCCCGGAGTTAACTCGCGTAGGCGCTCACTCCCCCCAAGGGCACGCGTCGCCAGCGGGCAGCCAGTCCCCGCGCAGAACGGCCCCTGAACAACTTAGTTCACTTCCTTTAAGAGAGGGTGTTAAAATGGGCTTGCTTTCCTCGCAGACTCCGAACCGCCAGGGCAGGCGCAGGGCCTGGCGGCATCCCGACGCAGTCCGGACCCACACACACCACCGCAGCCCTCTCTCTGTGCAAGGACACCGGGGACAAAGACTTGGGGCCAAGTTTGAACTCCAGCACAGCCAGACCCTGGGAAGGAAGGTCCACCGACAGTCACCTGGGTGCCGACGGTGGTTGGAGGAGAAAACGCTGCAAGGCGAATTCGCAAGGGGGGGGGGGGGGGGGCATGCAAGGGAGGGGAGTCAGGCCAATTCCCAAGAAGTGAGTGGCAGGCTGACCGGGACTCTGGAAGGCAGGCCTCCTGCACGCTCCAAAGGGAAGCAAACCGTCCTCCCAGGTCCGAGTTCCCGTAGCCCCTCTGGAGAACTCCTTCCCCTACTGAACCAAACTTTGCGCCGAGCCTCGCTCACTCCCGGGGAGGCTGCGGCGCACAAAGGGTTAAGCCAGCCCGTCCCAGCTGACAGTCAGCTGATTGGGCCCTGATTGACAGCTCGGAAAAGTTTCCTTGTTTCTATACTATTATGCTAATCGCGGCCTCTCTCGCCGCCTCCCATTGGCCCGTAGTGCCAGTCAATTTCCCATTTGGGCTTGACGTCACGAGTGCTATAAAACTCAGCAATTGCTTTAAACTCTTCTTGCTGGATCAGAGGCTTTAAAATCTTTTTTCATCTTCGAGCTGTAGCTCGGGCTGCTAGTCGGCTCGGCCTCCCCCCTTTTGCTCTCTGCCTTGCCTTTCCCCAGGACTTCGCTATTTTGCTTTTTTTAAAAAAGGCAAGAAAGAACTAAACTCCCCCCTCCCTTTCCTCCAGCGGGGCTGCACCTCTGTCTTGCACTTTGCACGGAGGGAGAGAGCGAACGAAAGAGAGAAAGGAAAGGAAAAAAAATAGTAAAAAGAGCCAGGCAGAAGAGGAGGCGAGAAGCATGAAGTGTTAACTCCCCCGTGCCAAGGCCCGCGCCGCCCGGACAGCCGCCCTCCGCGCCTCCAGCCCCGAGCGGCCGCCGCGCGCGCCCCGCCTGCAGCCCGGGCCGGCGAGGCGAGCCCTCCCTATGCAAAGCGCGCAGCTGAGCGGCGAGCGGGGGACGCCGCGCACCGGGCCGGGCTCCTCCGGCTTCGCCGCCGCCGCCGCCGCCACCGCAACCTGCGGAGGACCTTCCCGAGCCTGAAGCCGCCCGCTCGGCGCGCACGGAGGCGAGCAGGCGAGGAGGGGCCGGGGCGAGCGAGCGAGCACATTGGCGTGAGAAGGGGGGAGGGAGGGCGGGCGCGGGGGGCGCGGGCAGGGCGGGGGGGTGTGTGCGCGCTCGGAGGTTTCGGGCCAGCCACCGCCGCGCGAGCTAGAAGCGCCCCAGCCCGGCAAGCTGGCTCACCCGCTGGCCACCCAGCACAGCCCGCTGGCCCCTCTCCTGCAGCCCATCTGGCGGAGCGGCGGCGGCGGCGGCGGCAGGAGAATGGCATCAGAACTGGCAATGAGCAACTCCGACCTGCCCACCAGTCCCCTGGCCATGGAATATGTTAATGACTTCGATCTGATGAAGTTTGAAGTGAAAAAGGAACCGGTGGAGACCGACCGCATCATCAGCCAGTGCGGCCGTCTCATCGCCGGGGGCTCGCTGTCCTCCACCCCCATGAGCACGCCGTGCAGCTCGGTGCCCCCTTCCCCCAGCTTCTCGGCGCCCAGCCCGGGCTCGGGCAGCGAGCAGAAGGCGCACCTGGAAGACTACTACTGGATGACCGGCTACCCGCAGCAGCTGAACCCCGAGGCGCTGGGCTTCAGCCCCGAGGACGCGGTCGAGGCGCTCATCAGCAACAGCCACCAGCTCCAGGGCGGCTTCGATGGCTACGCGCGCGGAGCGCAGCAGCTGGCCGCGGCGGCCGGGGCCGGCGCCGGCGCCTCCCTGGGCGGCAGCGGCGAGGAGATGGGCCCCGCCGCCGCCGTGGTGTCCGCCGTGATCGCCGCGGCCGCAGCGCAGAGCGGCGCGGGCCCGCACTACCACCACCACCACCACCACGCCGCCAGCCACCACCACCACCCGACGGCCGGCGCGCCCGGCGCCGGGGGCAGCGCGTCCGCTTCGGCCGGTGGCGCGGGCGGCACGGGCGGCGGTGGCCCGACCAGCGCCGGGGGCGGCGGCGGCGGCGGCGGAGGCGGCGGCGGCGGGGGCGCGGCGGGGGCGGGGGGCGCCCTGCACCCGCACCACGCAGCCGGCGGCCTGCACTTCGACGACCGCTTCTCCGACGAGCAGCTGGTGACCATGTCGGTGCGCGAGCTGAACCGGCAGCTGCGCGGAGTCAGCAAGGAGGAGGTGATCCGACTGAAGCAGAAGAGGCGGACCCTGAAAAACCGCGGCTATGCCCAGTCCTGCCGCTTCAAGAGGGTGCAGCAGAGACACGTCCTGGAGTCCGAGAAGAACCAGCTGCTGCAGCAGGTCGACCACCTCAAGCAGGAGATCTCCAGGCTGGTGCGCGAGAGGGACGCGTACAAGGAGAAATACGAGAAGTTGGTGAGCAGCGGCTTCCGAGAAAACGGCTCGAGCAGTGACAACCCGTCCTCTCCCGAGTTTTTCATGTGAGTCTGACACGCGATCCCAGCTAGCCACCTTGATAAGTGCTCCGTGGGGGTCCAGCTCGGGTGTGGGCTTGCTAGTTCCAGAGCCACGCTCGCCACCACCTCACCCCTCCTCCACCGAGTTTGCCCCATGGCCCTACACACACACACACACACACACACACACACACCTTGCTCCGAGTTTGTGATGGTGGTGGCTGTTTTAAATTGGGGAGGGAATAGGTGTCTGGCTCATGGATTGCCAATCTGAAATTCTCCTTAACTTGCTAGCTTTTTTTTTTTTTTTCACACACCCCCTAGCCGGGACTTGCACAATGTTCAAAGCTCTCAGCAGAATTCTTCATGTGAAACATTGCTCACCTTTGAAGCCTGCATCATTCACATATTTTTTTTTCTCCTTCTTCAGTTCATGAGCTGGTGTTCATTTTCTCTGTGTGTGTGTGTGTTTTATTTTGTTTGGATTTTTTTTATTATTATTTTACTTTTTGGAGCTTGCTGTGTTGCCCAACCTCTCCCCTTACTCCCTTTCCACCCACCCATCTCCTCCAAGATAAAAGAAAAAAAAAGAGCAAAGTTTTTTTTTTTTCTCCACCTGAGTTCTTCTTGTGAGATTGAGCTTGCAAAGGAAAAAAAAAAAATGTGAAATGTTATAGACTTGCAGCGTGCTGAGTTCCATCGGGTTTTTTAGCATTGTTATGCTAAAATAGAGAAAAAAAAATCCTCATGAACCTGCCACAATCAAGCCTGCATCAACCTTCTGGGTGTGACTTGTGAGTTTTGGCCTTAGGATGCCAAATCTGAGAGTTCAGTCTGCCATTAAAAAACTCATTCTCATCTCATGCATTATTATGCTTGCTACTTTGTCTTAGCAACAATGAACTATAACTGTTTCAAAGACTTTATGGAAAAGAGACATTATATTAATAAAAATAAAGCCTGCATGCTGGACATGTATGGTATAATTATTTTTTTTTTCTTTTTTTTTCCTTTGGCTTGGAAATGGACTTCGAAGACTTATAGCATGGCATTCATACTTTTGTTTTATTGCCTCATGACTTTTTTGAGTTCAGAACAAAAAAGTGCAACCCTAGAGCCTTCTTCCCATGAAAGTTTGCATCTGCTCCAAAACTGCTTTGAGTTCCTCAGAACATCAGCCTCCCATTGTAAATGCACTGAAGGCATTCCTTGTCAAAGAGACCAGAATGGGTTACAAATTTCACATGGCAAACATTAAAGAACTCATAATGTTTTCTTATTGATAAGAATGGCACCCCACTTTGGGGGCAAAAATTGTGCTGTTGCCGAAAGCAGTCTAAAATTTATTTTTTCAAAGAAAAGAAATCTGCCCCGTTATTTTGGTTTGTTTTATTTTTATTATTATTATTTTTTTTTGGCTTTTGGTCATTGTCAAATGTGGAATGCTATGGGTTTCTAGTATATAATTTAATTCTAGTTTTTATAATCTGTTAGCCCAGTTAAAATGTATGCTACAGATAAAGGAATGTTATAGATAAATTTGAAAGAGTTAGGTCTGTTTAGCTGTAGATTTTTTAAAAGATTGATGCACTAAATTGTTTACTGTTGTGATGTTAAGGGGGGTAGAGTTTGCAAGGGGACTGTTTTAAAAAGTAGCTTATGCAGCATGTGCTTGCAACTTAAATATAAGTTGGGTATGTGTAGTCTTTGCTATACCACTGACTGTATTGAAAACCAAAGTATTAAAAGGGGAAACACCCCTGTTTATATCTGTAGGGGTATTTTACATTCAAATGTATGTTTTTTTTTTTTTTTTTTTCAAAATTAAAGTATTTGGGACTGAATTGCACTAAGATATAACCTGCAAGCATATAATACAAAAAAAAATTTGCAAAACTGTTTAGAACGCTAATAAAATTTATGCAGTTATAAAAATGGCATTACTGCACAGTTTTAAGATGATGCAGATTTTTTTACAGTTGTATTGTGGTGCAGAACTGGATTTTCTGTAATTTAAAAAAAATCCACAGTTTTAAAGGCAATAATCAGTAAATGTTATTTTCAGGGACTGACATCCTGTCTTTAAAAAAAAAATGAAAAGTAAATCTTACCACAATAAATATAAAAAAATCTTGTCAGTTACTTTTCTTTTACATATTTTGCTGTGCAAAATTGTTTTATATCTTAAGTTACTAACTAACCTCGCGTGATGTTCCTCTGTGCTTTCCTTTCATTTTCAATTCTGGTTATATCAAGAGAAAAAATAATCTACAATAATAAACTGCTTTTTTTTTTTTTTTGATTCTGTACTAAGTTTCTTAGTGTACAGTTTAACTGGGCCCAAGAACCACATTAGAAGTGTAAAATGCATCCTTTTTTTCCCCAGTGGAAAGATTAATGGCAGAGTAGAGAAGCGATAATTCAGGGTGAAACATAGTTGTTTTGTGAGGCGAGGGGGCTGGCCCCATATATAGTAATTAGCAATATTTAATTTGGATTAAATTATGACCTCTCAATTTTTTTTTTTCTCCCTGAAGTTTGCAGTTTTCCAGTGAGTTGAGCCATCACTGCCCTTTGGTGCAAAACCTAAACCGTGGATCTGGCCTTTCTGAAGGTGGCCCTAAGCGTCTGACCCAGAGGCTAAGCCATCTAGAGATGGCTAACATGGCAGGTCACAGCGAGCTTGGGTGTAGGTGTGTTTAGTGGGAAAGATAAACAATTCTCACCTTCCAGCTAAAAAGGGTTATTTTTCCTTCTTTTCTTACACACCATGATCTTTTTTTTTTTTTTTTTTTTTTTTTTTTTTTGCTAGCAAGGCCTGACAAGCTTTAACATAAACACTGGACACATCAAAATTGTTTGTTTTGTTTTTGCTTTTTTGTAACTTTGAAGGTCACTTGTCTTAAATAGGAAAAAGAAAATCCAGTCCTTATTTACATACCTCCAGGTACATATCTGGTTGAAACAGTGTTACCAAATCACATTTCACTGTGGGTATTCAGTGCAGGGCTTCCCCATTCAGACAAACCGGTAATGATTTCAGATCACATTAGCCCCAGAAACATAAGCAGAAAGTAACGCCTTTGTGGAATAAAGGCTGTCCTTTGATTTATGGGTATTCACCCCCAAACAGGCTGTGTATGGGCTTCAACTTAAAGATCATTTGGAAAGATTCGAGCAACCCTCACTAGTAGGGCTCCTAAGCATTGACCTATTTTTAAATGACACAGATTCATTGCAACTACTGTTACAAATTCATGCAGTTTGCACTCTTAGTCAACTTCCCCTAGAACGCTAATAGAATATTAGACAAAGCCAGCACTGTTTTGAAAATATAACCAAACACAATGACTTTTGTCTTATTTTGTTTTTGGTTCTTTAAAAAAAAAAAGATAATATTGCAACTCCAAGCGAAAGCCTTATTTTGAAAAAAAAAATCAGGTTGTGCTTGGCGCTGATGAGTTCTGGCTGGTTTATCATCTGGCCTCCCTGCCTCTTTCACAGCACACGAAGACAGTGGATACCCTCCACATTTTGTCCTTCCTTTATGTGCCAGTTTGGATATGGCTCCTGAATCCACACTTAATTTTGCTTAACAAAAGTCTTAGTAGTAAATCTATTCCCATGTGCTAGAAGTTAGCTGTTCTTGGCTTCAGGGATTTTTCCCCCCATCTAATCATGACTAGGAGATACACACTGTCTCTCTGAAGCACAAATGGAGATACCACTTTTACAAAAGGCTCAGTATCCAATCAAAATTTTTAGGCAAACCCATTCTCAAAAGTGACATTCAGGACATAGTTCTTGCAGTTATCTTACGAAGAATGGGACTTGAACTAGGAAAAAAGGACAGTTATGCAACAATTAAGCATTTTAATAAGCATATGTGAGGCAGGTTTAATACAATAAGTAGGTTTGCTTCCCACCCCAAACATTAGAAAGCAGAGTAACCAGGTGCTAACAAAAAAAAAGGAGTTTGGGTGTCTGTATGAGGCTAACTCTCAGTGGGAGGCATATTTAGAAACTAGGATGACTTAAAAACTTTGAAAGACAGTGTGAATGGCAAACACAAATGAAGCTTTTTTTCCCCCAAAGAACTCATAAGTCCTGCATAGGTGCCGTGCATTGCAAACAAGTCTCTCCATTAAAACAAGAAATCATGTAAGGAAACCTAGCTTTTCCCTTTACGCTGCATTTGAGTCTTTGTCTAAATAGTGTTAAAATTCCTTTCATTCCAATTACAGAACTGAGCCCACTCGCAAGTTGGAGCCATCTGTGCGATATGCTACATTTTGGAAGCCCCAGCAACGTGTACTTACCAGTGTGTTCACAAAGTGAAATTTATGTGAGAGCTGTATATTAAAATATTAGTATTTGCAGTCATGGAGAACAACCTACCCCTGACTTCCGTTTAGTCTCCTTCCTAAAGGACAATAATTGTGTTAGAGAAGAAAGCTATTAAATGTGTAACCTCCATACTAATTAACTCTGCCTCTTGTCTTGAGGGTCTTCTATGCAGCCCCACAGAAAAGCACATTCTTGCTTCCCAGTTTACTATGTGTGCAACTGAACAGGTGTGATCGTTTTCCACCTGTAATTTTAGTTTTAAAAATTCACCGAAATTAGAGCTATACTATGTGTGTATGTGTGTGTGTATGTGTGTGTGTGTGTGTGTGTGTGTGTATACCTAGATGTGAAGAAAAGTTTCCCAGACAGTGATAGCCAGCATTTAAGAGCATATATAGACAGGTACATCTAAACAGTACTTCTTCACGCATCATTGTTTCTCCAGTAGATAATTTTACTAAGAAGCAAAAAAATACCCCTTCCCCAAACAGATGTCATTGACAGAAACCTTAAGGAGAGCTAAGCACCTTGGGTTGCTCACAGGCCTTAGATAGTACTGTATTTATCCATGATGCCAAACGTGTTCGTTTATCAGACATAGCTGTAAATGAAAATACGAAGTTAGTTAAATACACCTCCTTTGTGTGCTCCCCCCCACCACTACAACCCCGATCTGTTCCTGAGCACTCACAAAATCAACTCTCTTTGATTTTCTGGCTTCTTGCATGTTTCTTTTTTCAAAAACCATGTCATAATTTTTTACAAGGTATCTGACACATTAATATATTGACATCAAATAGGCAGAGATTCCTCTTCTGCCTAGCAGATAAATCTGCTATCAAGACATCATTTCCTTACTGCCTCAATGCCATAACCACCTGGGCCCCTTTCAACAGACCGCCCCGAAGGGAGATACTCTATTTATTCCTGAGCATATGAAGCTAACGCTCCGTTCTTTTTTCCCTTGTACCCTTGCCCCAGTCATTTTTATTTAGTAACATCAAGTCTAGGTACTTTTCTTCTTAAGGAGAACCTCCCCTTGCCAAATTTTCAGCTTTCCTGCTGAAAGCCATGAACACAGGGCAAATGATGGCCACACTTCTGAACGTGGCAGACAGCTGTGTCAGTGGCCACATACCGGGCATTTCCTGGTCTAAATAACTGAAGTTGCTTTAACACATTCAAAGGTTCCTGAGCACAGTACATTGCAAGGCTTTTGATGCTACTGCTGTTGTCTTTGTGGAGGCTGACTGACTTCTATAATCACATACCCTTGCTTTAGAGCATGTTCCCCTCCAGAACACGAGGCCAAAATCAATATACCTGTATTTAAAAGTCCAATTGCCACATGAGTATCTACTTTGCCTGCCGGTGGTAAAAGACTGAGACAAGATGGAAGACTCCAATACATGAGTGACAGCCTTCAGCCATCGGATTTCTCAGCCAGTCACACACACACCAAGCTTGGGGGCCTAGGTGTGTGCGGAAACCTTCGGTAAGGATAGGAGCACTCCAGATTCAGTTTGGTGATTTGCACACTGCAATTCGCTTTTATTTGATTTTTTTTAGAAAATGATTTTGCTTCTTACTTTGGAGGAATGTCTTAGTTTTTGTTTTTGTTTTTGTTTTGTTTGTTTTTTTGTTTGTTTAGGGAAGTTTCATCTGCAGTGGTAGGCTATCCTTTTTACCTTTTTGTTTATTTCTCCATGCTGGGTGAAAAATTTGGGGTTCATGTCTGCTTTGTGGTTTTGAGGAAAAGAAGAGAAATCCTAAAGTTTGTTTTCACTCTTCGCCCATCCTGTATCTGCAAAAAGCTCTCCCAAGCCCAGGGTAGGCCCTATAGTAGCTAGACGGGAGATGTTCCAGAGTCCGGCCATCTGAATCAGGATTTGTTTGTTTTTGCATGTGTTTAAAAACAGAGCAAGAGCCTGAACCCACCTTCCCATAACACTGCTATTCTTGCTTTTGATATAAATCTTCAAAATCCAGACATCAAACAGCCCCAGAAAAGGGGGAATTCTCTCCAGAACTTGCTCCGCCCCAGCTCCTAAACAAACCCAGCTCTGTCTAACGTTTTTTTCTCTAGCGGGGGTGGAGGACAGGGTGAGAGAATTGCAGTCTTCCAGGCTGTCTCATGATTGTCAGGGCATAAAGAAGTACAGTCTTGCCCCAAATTGGGAGCATCTTTATCCTTTACAGAGGCACAAAACAAAACAAAACAAACACATCAAATTACTCTGTGTGAAGGCGTAGTAAAACCTCCGCCTCCCTGTTCCTTGTACCATCGTAGGAGGTGACAAATGAGGGAAACAAGAAAACTTTGAAGCCAAGAGTCTCAAAAATCGGCCCAGTTACCAGTCTGAATTTCACTCGCTCAGTGGCCAAAGTCAGACCCAGTGTACACGTAAGCCGGGTGCGAACACGCTTCGGCAGTCATTTCCTTCAGATACGCTTGTACGTGTTTCCACTTTGAAATCAGTTAGGGACCAAACCCACATAGAGAGATTTGAGGAAATCATTAATGTCTTAACTTTGGGTCGTTTGTAAATAAATCAGTCTGTGCTTCGACGGTGGTGACATCTTGGCTCAGGGAGATATTATGCCCGTATTTGTATGCTCACGGCTGTAGGCTGTATAATATCATGACAGTTTTTGATTGTTTAAATGTGAAAGCCTTTTGTGTGAGTTCTGTAAGTCTGCCCAGTAGAACAGAGCTGAGATAGTCGGAGTACGTCCACAGCGCACAGGAATCAGATCGTTCTGTGAATTTGCATCAGAGCCAGAGAGTTGTAAGAATGCACAAAACGTGTTCTCCAAAGAGGCCGCTCTTGGAGTACCTGGTGCTTTACTCTAATCACGGTCCCCTCCTGAGCACCTCTGCACACAAGTCATTTTCTTTTCCTTTCTTTTTGTTAAATAACATTTTTTTCCTCTTATGATTAGGACTTTGGATTGCAAAATCACATTCCTCCCTGCTACAGATTCTTCGTGGATCTTTAGTTACCGTTAGAAAGAGGTATTAATTCAAGAAGGGAGGATGAGGGAGGGGTGTCTGCCCAAGTTTAGAAAAAGGAGGACAAGAGGAAATAGTTCTTTGCCCGCCCCCTCCCACACACACACACACACGCACACACACACACTCCTCAACACACGAGTTCCCACAGCCCAGGCCTGGGGGAGCTACCAACCCAGGATTGGGGTGTTCTGAGTCTCTTCATCCTAAATATTCTGATTGCCAACACTTCCTGTTTCCAAGCTAAGGTTCCAAAAGCCAGTTTTTCCTTGTGGTTAGTTCTTTCAGTTAGGGAAGAGAAGCCAGGAAACCTTTCAGAACCAGGCAGGGAAGAGTGAAAGCACCATCCTTTGGGAATGCCCAATAAATATGATGGTAAAGCGAGTCTTGGCCTAAAAACATCGGGTTGGGGAGCAGATTTCCATTTTGCACCCAATGTTTGCCCTGGTTCTATGTGACTTCATTCACTTCTGGAGGCCTTGAGCAGTGGGCTTCCCTCCCAGAAGGGACACAGGAGACCCCAAGACAATAGGCTATCTGAAACTAGGCCCAGAGAGGAAGGGCCCAGCGTGTGGGAGCTGGGCAAAGTATTACCAACCCAGGCAGCTTAGCTTAGGACCTCAGTTGCCAGGGTCACCTCCCAGTCATTCTCAGGGTCCCGCCTCCCACCGGAAGGATCTGTTTGCAGGGTGACTGACAAGCAACTGACAGGCCCCCAGTCCTCCAGGGATACCTAAAAACAAGAGTGAACCCCTCACTTCCAGGGATTGGCCCCTCACCAACCAAAGCCTGCTCCATCCCAGTGCTCTTTCAGCACCTCATCCTCCCTGGGCCACCCTGGCCATTAGGGGTCGTCAGAGGGCACTGCCCTCTGGCCAGAAAGCAGTTACCCGCACCAGGCTGAGGCCTTGGATCCAGGAAGTCTCCTCTGCCTAAGCTGAAATGCAGACAAAGCCAGGGAGGGGAGAAAGTCAGGAAAGAGCAGTAGGAGGAAGTGCTCCCTGAATGTTTAGTGCACCTCCTTGCCAACACACACACATGGGCGCGCGCACACACCATCCACCCTGCCCCAGCCCCTTTATACACCTGCTCCGGACTCCACTGGTCCTGGGCACCGCTGCTCCAGATCCAGGTGCTGGAAATGCGTGGGGCTGGGCCGGGTGCTCTCCCCACGCTTGAGGGTCTCCGGATGGGCACGAAGCAGGTGCGCACCAACCGGAGCCCGCTTAGGGATAGGGAGGGGCAGGGAAGTCCGTCAGTGCCGCCAGCAGTTTCAGGCCGAGGAGCAGCGGAGGGAGGCGGCGCAAGGGAAGCTGGTCGCCTAGAGCGGGTCGAGATGCCCAAGACGCCCGGGGCGCTGTGCGCTGCCACACTCTGCGCGTCCCTTGGCCGGCGCCCTCCCTGGCGCCCGCGCCTCTGCAGGACGCTCGGATTTGTACAGGAATGGCGTTTAAGTTTTCCAAGAGATCTGGCCTTGAGCGCAGCTTTCAGGAGTGTCAAAACTACCTGCCTAATTTCGCTCCTGGGTGCACTACCGCGGGAGGGAGCCGGATTTAGCCCTGAAAGCCTCTGCCCTTCACCTTAAGACCTTCACTCCCCTGGAGAGCACCCAGAACCTTCTGTAAATAAGATTACAGACTCCAGATCATTTGATTTTTGCTCTATTATTTCCGGCCCATTTTCTAGATCTATTTTTTTTTTCCTCCTGCTTTGGTTAGAGACAGAGCAAGGAGGGAAATCCAGAGAGTGTGCTGTAAACTCCTATGGGTTTGGGTTTTCCATGGTGTACTGTAAGGCACGTTATGAAACAAAGCCAATCAAGCCAACTTACGTGAGGAGTTCTCCAGCAGCACCAGCATGAGGGTCTTGCTTGCATTCCCAGATTTAACATAGTTCCAGGCCAATCCCACGGACTCGCAGCTGTCTCAAAAGGACAAACTTCGCGTGACTAATTTCACCCTTCCACGTAGGGCTTTTTCTTATAGGGATCCTTGATTTATGAGAGTAACAATGTTGGTCAAGTATCTTTGCATTGCATCTTCTTAAGTATTTTCTTCTGTCTTAGGAAAGGATTTATTAATGTGCAGATAAATATGCTGATTTTATACACTGCCAGGTTTTTATTTAAAAAGAATCTTTTTGATAGAACAGGGAATCAAAACCTCTCATAATCATTCTAGGATTAAATCTGTTAAAAGGAGCATGTGTGTCTTTCCGTTTTCAAGCAATGAATTCAACATAATTTTTCACCTGACATTTATTTATTTATTTATGGACTTCTTTAAAGGAACACACTGTAGAAGGGGAAGCTCTTGTAAGATAAATCTGCAGTTTCCACCTTACAAAATTAAAATGATCACAGGCCAGAGCTGGTCAGTTTCCTATGCCCTTTGCTAGGCATGAGGCAGAACCTGGCCTGACACATCTGTCTCAGAACAATCTTCCTGTATGAAAGACAGGTGGATGCCCTCCCCCCGACGTGCTGTGACTGGGACAGTGTGGGGACTCATGATAACAATCCCACAGCCTGTTTTTGGGGTGCACTGTTCACACAAATTCACCCCACAGTGCAGGTAATGAGCTCTTTCTAAA
Organism: Tupaia tana; assembly: GCA_026018925.1. Lineage (NCBI taxonomy): Eukaryota > Metazoa > Chordata > Mammalia > Scandentia > Tupaiidae > Tupaia > Tupaia tana. The sequence continues at coordinate 8,370,651 of JAKSZU010000018.1, forward strand.
TCTTCTTTGGGATATCCGTGCACACTTCTCTGCTATTTAAAAAACTACTCTTCGGTCATTAGGTAAACAGATCCAAGTGTAAGAGGCTCACGCTGTCAAACATCTGGCTTAGATTACACCATCCCGCTTCAGCTCAAAAATCTCCTCTCTCACTTGCATGCAAAACCCCTTTCTTCACCAGGCTTCCCTGATGCCTGGTCTGGGCCCAGGTAATGAGGGCAGAGAAAACAAACGCAATGGCTTTTGGACTCTATTCAGGTGTGCAAACAGAATCTCCCCCCTACCCCCCTACCTTTCCAAAGTAAATGCATGGGTTCCCCAGGTGGCCAGAGAGTAGAGGTCATCTTGAGGAAAACGACACCAATGATCTAAAAAGGACATCTACTTTATGAGATTTCAGGCGAGGTGCCAAATATCGCATTTAATGAGGCCTGATTCTTTTTCTCCAAAAATAACGGTGACTATCAATGATACGGTCAGGAAGGCAAAGGGGGCATTTTGCAAAGCCTATGTCCAATTATTGCTTTGTAATACTTTTCTAAAATTGAAAAATGCCTCACAAGTATATGATCTCATGTAAATATTCCTTGCCGAAGCTTAACGTATGTTTGCAACATCCCAAAGGAATTGCAAAATAGTCTCTCTACAATCTCTTAAGCTTTTAAACTCTATTCACCTATGTTTCTGAAAGAATTTGTTGTTTTTAGAGATTTTTAAAAGGTAATCTGCTACGGGAATTTTTTTAACATCATTTTAGAGATTACTCACCTGAACTTTAAATGCAGAACAATTGATACTACTGATACATCTGAGACACTTCCCAAGTTTATCATTTCCGTATGTTTCTTTTCTATGTTTTTTTCTTTTTTGCATAGAAATATGCTTGGCAAGAGATTCATGTATACAAATATACAGCAAAGAGTAGTTTATGTCTTAAGGTGTTAGAAGCATTTCTAACATGAAATGTGAATGAAGAGACACGATGTATTAGGTGGTCAGAGAAGCCATGACATATTGTGGCATAGAAAAAGCAGAAAAATACGTCATGACTTTTCTGATGATCTAATATTTGGAGTAGTTCTGGTAGGGTACAAATTAGTTTATCAGACTATTGTGGGCATAGTCTCACCATTTAGGTAAAGGGCATTTGAAAAAAAATGAGAGCGTTTCACTGGATAAAAATATAAGTAGAAACAGAGTGTAAATTCAGTTACAAGAGTCCAGAAGTCAGCAGAGCATGGGCAGAATCTCTTTGCTTACTCTAGTTGTGAAGTAATCCAAATCAAAGTGTGGGAAATGAAAGACAGCTAACTGAAGACCCACTTTGGAAAGCAATGTCTTACTAATTGATCATAGTTACTGTACACAGATTTGTTGTAACCATGTTGAAGTTCCTAGATTCAATTTTAAATATATTTTGACAGTGTGAGCTTGTATAGTGTGACTAACTATAGGAAGAAATGACAGATCTGCTTTGTTATTAAACTGCCGTCTGGAAAATACTGGACTCTGTACAGTAAATGATAATTATGTTGCCACTTACATTAGTACAGCTAATAGCAATAAGGGTTTTTTGAATCATAGAAAGCTAAGTACTGTGAATTACTGTGCTTTGTTATTCTCTGTGAAGCAAAAAGACTTTTTTTAAGCAACCTCAATTTCATTGCGTATCACTGTTCTGAGCCCTCCCTGCCACTAATTTAAACAGAGCAGAGGTTCATAAATAAAGGGGTGGTGTCTTAATGACTCGATTTGTTAAGAGAACATTTGCTGTTAAGGTCGCAGGGCCAGCAGAGTGAACCAGGGCGAGGGAGGAGGATCAGGAGATGGAAGAGAATGAGGCCTCCTGAACAGCTTGCCCAGCGACGCCAGTGCAGTTCTGAGCACCGGTGGGCTGCAAAGGGCCGAGAGAAGCCCACCAGAAATGATGCAAATCCTCCTCTGGATTGAACCTGGAACCACTTGGTTCCCTTTGAACTGAGGACAGCTTCGAAGCTGATCCAGGCAGTCAACCTGGTGGGCCTATGGCTATCTCAGCCCCCCAGTGGGGTTTCCGTGGTTGAGAAGGAGGAGGCTCTTGCCTGATGGCCATTCCCTTCCATGCCAACCCTCCTCTGGCCTGGCGGGGCTGAGCTGACCCTGCAAAACAAGTGAAACTAAAGTGCTCTTCTCAAGGGCTAACGCTGCCCTTTTCATAGATAGCTAGGCTGCCTTTAACGTACTGTCCTTGAACCAATCTTCCTGGTTATTAATTACCCTTTGTTTATTTTAATATATTTACTGAATCAGGTACCCAAGGGAATCTTCTACATCAGTGATGTGAAAAATCCAGTTGCCTGAAGTCAAAGAGGTACCTCTTGATTTTTGATTTGCATGTGCTTGATTCAGTGAGTTTCCCAGAAAAGGGGAAAGCAAGTGAGCAAGGAATGCTGCTCACGCGTGAGGTGCGAAGAGTTCCTGTTTCAGTAGCTTTCATATTGGGGCTTCACATGTACCAAGAAGGGTGACACTAGGTGCTGTGGAGGAATGCTACCAGCACCAGATGTGAGAACCAGCATGCGTTTATTTCTTGTGTTTATTTCACTGCACAGATGTGGCGTATAGAGTAACTAATCCAGTTTGAGTCGACCTCGGATCTGCAGGCTGTTCTACCCTGTCCTATCCTGGTGTCACTCGAAGGGCTAGTCCTGCTTGCACGTCAGGCCATTTGGGAGCCTCTGCTCCCATTGCCCTTGGCCAGCCTTACCTGGGCCCCACAAACGTTCCAAATTTCCAGTTCCTTAGTGCTCAGCCCACACTCACACTTGGGAAAGTTCGTATAATGTCAAAGCAGGGCATGTCCTCTGTTCCGTATCCAAACGTGCTTGCGGAACTACTCCCCACTTCAACTGTAGCCAGGAGGGGAGGGGAGGAGACGGTTGGGTGGCAGAAATCTGATTTTCATCCACTAAAAAAACGAAACTGAGCCATTTAAATGGTTTTCAAGACAAGTATCCCAGGGTGAATTTAATTATGAACCCTCTTCGTTTGAAGAGCCAGACCAGCACTGTTACACCAATAATTATTTAGCGTCGTCATTTTATGCCTTCTTGTTACCTCTTATTGGCTAATGGAACAACGTTTGATTTTTTTTTTATTATTACTAAATATTTTGCTTGCTGAGAAATTTGCATGAAATGCATTTTTTGATTTCTAGTGAAACTGAGGGGGGCAAAAGTCCCACTGTCAAATTGCTGCTCTTTGCAAAGAAGGCTCTTTAAGAACCCCGTGAATTGAGAGCATTGGAAAAACAGAACCGGGTTTTTTCCCACTATTCAAAAACAGTATCTGATTACTTACTTCTACACGCTGCTTTGTTGAGAGTCTTACTTTGAATAACTGCATTGTCACTACCTAATATGAGGTCTTTGCTAGCCTTGTACAAAATTAACATTTTCTTGAATAATCCCAGACGTAGATTTTTAAGTCAATGTATACCTTCGGGTTTAATGTGTGTGTCTGCGTGTGTGCATGCAGTTCCAGCACTGTACTCCTTTCTTGTCCTTGTCTGTATAATTGCAATTTGGAAAGCACCTATTAAATATGATGATCTAGGCTCACCGGCAGTTTTCGTGACATTGAAACCATCCATTTTGAGCAAAGAGTTAATGAACTTTAAAGGCAAGGTTCACAGTGGTCCTGACCCTCCTGGTAATATTTCATATAAGGTTACTGGTGGGAGAGAAATCAAATTTCAGCTGTGAACATGATTGACAGGAGAGAGCAAGGAAGAAAAAGGCATTTGGTCAGATGGGGAATTTGGGGAGGAGGAGGACAATTCCTTGCAGTTGCTCTGTGATATTAGATATTATAAACTGATATATGAAAAGCTCAATACTTGGTACTCTTGGGAGAGTTACTTAGTTTATCTTTTAGGAAGTCACTTTGGTTAAGGGATTTCAGTAGTGGAAGCCAAACATGGTAAACCTCTAGCTTTTCTGGGCTTTTGCTAATTTCAACCACGTATAGGTTCATGGCTTATTTCTGGCAATTTTCTAGGCGAGGGTAAGAAAATTAAATCACAAGCCATTTGGGGAGTCATTTAATTGCTGTTCATTTCTCCTCAGAAACACAGTCTAGATGTTTCTATTATGGTTCCCGGGCATATTATAAAATATTCATCCCACGAACTATCCAAAAGAGATGAAATTCCCCATTTCGGTACCTTCCGTTGATCCTGACTACGTTTCGCATTAGAGCATGTTCAGCTTAACATATGCAACCGACCAACATGCATGGTTTATCAAGACTATGCCTTCTCAGGAAACCCTTCTCCCACGAAGAGCCACGCAGACAGCAGACACACACTACCATATGCCTTTCGCCCAGTCTTACTATTTGATCGGAATTGCTCCACGGCAGCATCACTGGCTAGGTGTGATTGTTGCCATGGACACACACAATGATGATGCTTGACCCTCGTGCTAAAGGCTGCCTCCTAGCTTGAACCGTTACAAGGAGCTAACACCACTACCTGTCGTCGGCACCCAAGTGGAAAGCAGGCCTTCGAAACCCGTTCTAGACTCCCATGTGCTGAAACACTGAACACTGATTTGGAAGGGGGTGAAGGACCTTAGCCCGCTCATGCTTATGCTCTGCCCATTTCAGATGTTCCTGACTTTGGCTAAGACCCATCGGATGCGACCACACATTACAGAGCCTCCTCGGGGCAGAGCAGGTGGACACATACGTAGGGGAGAGACCTGTTGGTAGCCTCCTTCTCTCCCATGGGAAAAGGGGCTAGGACTTGTAGGAAACAGTACTGCCTAGGTTCTGAGTACCCACCAGGAGTTCCTTCCATTTGTTTGTTTGTTTTTGTCTTACACTTGATGAAGTGTACTTGTTTTACCCTGACTGTATATAACTATGTCCTATCTTATCAGACGTAAGGAAGACTTTACTATTTTATGAACTGGAGGGGAAAAAATAAAAAGCGAAAACAGTAGAAAATACTCAGAAATCTTATTTCGGTTTGGCACACCTGTCCTCTCATGTGGCCCATAATCATTGAGAAATAAAATACAAATGTGGTTTCCCAATGCCCAGGGTCAGCGGGGATGCCTTAGAACCGTCTGGGTAGCTATTCAAGTAGAAAAGTAAAGCTACCATAACCTTGGTCCCCTCACAGAACCCATCGAAATGTTTTCACGGAGACAGTGAGCGAGTGTTCTCGTGCAGGGAACGGGTGATAGCCAAACTGTAAGTTCAGATTTCTTGGTGTGTCTGCCTGAAAAGCCCAAGTAGCTGGGATCACTCCCGTCTTCACCACAGGCCCCTTGGGGCATCTAAATATTTAGCTTTGAGAGCGAATTCCCCACCCACCAGACTGGAAAAGGAGCCCGCCATCTTGCTTGAAGATTTGGAGCAGGGACCATTGCATCACAGGCTGTGAGTAAGTCTCCGGCGCAACGCATCAGTGCGTCTATTCACACTGAAAATACAACGGAAACCTTTTATTTTAAAGTATTTTATTATTTGGACTCACACTAATTGTTTGTTGTTGTGTATTTATTTAGATCATGTTCTTCCCTAACCACCACACACCTTTCCATACAGAAGAACTAACGTTTTTCTTTCTGCGGGTGCTGGCCCACTACTGAGCTACTTAATTAATTACGGCAGGTCATGAGCAGGGTAACCGGCCTAATGATGGCATATGAACTCATGTCCAGGCAACTGGGATCCTATTGGAGGGGCTTACAAAGAAAGAAGCAGTATGCATTTGAGGGAAAATAAAAAAGGAAGGAAAAGATGTCTGCAGAAGTGCAGGCCTCATTACTTAAGACAAAATGATGCTTCCGTGAAGAGCTTCCCTTCTAAAAGCACACATTCAGTCACCTGCCAAAATCTCAGATTTACTGCTGTCGTTCCCAGATGCCAATGTTTAAACTCTCTTCACCTGCCGCTTGCTGAGTCTCATTTTCTCCATCCAAAAATTACTGTAAAGTTGTTGTTTTGTGTCTGCAGTTTTTGCTTTTCCTGGCACCTAATGAAATTATCAGCAATAAATGAGCTAAGCAGCAGGGTTGAGTTTTTTCGTTGTTTGTTTTCGGTCTCCATTTTGCAATATTTAGAAAATGCTAGGATAAGGGGAAGCCAGTGGGAAGATTCAGTATGCCTCTCCTCCCAGCGTCCACGGGAACTAGACAGGAACGAAAGCTATTATATTAGCACTGACATAATTTCAGATGAGAACTAATACCACATGCGGCATGGGAAGATGCCATGTCAGATGCTTGGAGGGAAAATCAAACCGGCTGTGGGATTTGCAGGTATTGTCAATAGAGACAAGGAGGCCACTGAACAGTGACCTGAGATGTAAGCTGCTAGGAGATATTAAAACCTCATTAACAATCCAGGGGTGCATCCTACAACTTAATCACCAGTGAGGCAATAATGACAGTCCAAAAAGAGAAGCAAAGGGACAGTTTGTCCATAGGATTTTTGTTTTTCCCCTTTTCCCTCAGCATCATCACATAATGTGGCTTTTTGTGTGCGGCTGGTGATGACTTCTTTTTAGTCATTTCAGTCTATTGAGAAGCACAGTAAGTTCATTTGCTAGCAGGTAGGCAGTGGAGGTGAGACTTGAATTGATCTGAAACGTTCCGAGAAATTGACCCTGAGGTCGCTCTTCCTTTAAATTAGGTTGTACAGACAAAGTTTCTTTTCTCCTTTCCCGGCTTCTGCCTGCTATCTGCAGCAGAGTAGAGATGGGGTGTGCGATTGTTTCAAGGGATTCTAATGCCAGGGCTGGCTCCTCTTTACAGAGTTCATCAAACTAGAGCCCTTTTGTTACTGATGGTGGTTAATTAAAGGGCTCACGTCTAACCTGCTGTGGTCTGCCTCCAGCTTGTTTATATTCTAAAATGAGATTCATTCCTAATGTCCACGAAATAAGGGAGAAAGCTAACATGTGGATCTTACTGGGCCGAGCAATTTGAATAGGAGAGTGGAATTTTCTGTTCACTTTCTTTACTTCTTTTCTTCATCTCTCTTTTTATTGCATTGTGATTAAAATCTTTTCAAAGGCCTTTAGGGTACACATTACACATTGAGCAGTGTTTGAAATCATGTACTGCATTTCAGAAGACGTGCAAAACCTACTGGAAGGGATGTTTGTCTTCGCTGTCCTCGACAGGAGAGAGGGGAACTGAGAGTGATCAGAAATTCCAGGTGTTGACCTCTTTGACCCAAGCTAGGAGCTGCCTTCCTATTCCTTGCTTCAATGGGTAGCACGTCCTTGAAGTTCTGTCCCCATGTTCCAAGGCTGTTTTGTTTGTTATTGGTTTTCCAATATTTTATTTTTTACTTTTCATCTTTTAAAGTCTGGAGCAGTTCCTCATCATTGCCTAGGAGAATGGGTGTGCAAAGTACACTGGCTAGCACAAGCTTTACTAGGTGCATGTGGAGGTCTGAGTGTGGGTTTGCTCTTGAAGTGAATGAGAGAGCATTTGTGGTAGGAATGGAGTTTTCTGTAATCCACAGGATTGGGGCCACTGAAGGACCAGGTCTTAGAACTCCCAGCTGCTCGACTCTCCAGTATCCTGGATTTGTGCTGTCCATTCAAAGCCCCTTGGAGTCGCATTGTTTTCTGGAACTTACCCCCTTTCTATCTGCTTAATGTTCCATAGATCTGGTGGAATCACTGAATCAGAACTTCCACAACTCCTTTTCCCAAGTCTGGCCCCAGCTTGGTAGGCAGTGATAATGTTGTTCTTCTGGAGGTCTGAGAGTGGCCCGGCAACAAAACTGGATGTTTTCCAAGGCTCACCCACATGGATGTTTCCATGTTCTTGAGTAGTGACCTCCCTGAGTACTTGGGCACATGTGCAACCATGATCCTGGGCTGGCTGAGGTTGAAGGTGGATTGCAGAGTGAAAACCCTGATGAGGTGTTATATCTCTGTCTCTGTCTCCATCTCACTCATGGAAAAATAAATAGGTAATGTTAAAAAAATGTGATGCATTGCAAATGCTCTGGTCTCCATGAACAGTGTGGGGAACCAAGTTATTTAGAATGTCCCGTGTGTGTGCCCTGATCTTTGCAGGGTAATAGCATCCTGATAAGCTCCTTGTCTGTGGGCAAAAGGCTGTGGTCCTGAAATACTGGGTCATTGGAATAGTCACGACATATTTATATGGTTTTGATGCAAAAATGAGTCATGACTCTTCTGACGACCCAATAGTATGCTAGAAAACATCTAAACAGATTTGGGGCCAATCATACACCCAGTTCCCACACTGGTTGGTAGGATGGAAATTGGAGAATTTGTTCCTTGACCCTGGAAGAAAAGTACCAGGAACAATTTGGTTCCTGCATAGAGTGAGAGGTTTTACAGAGGCATAGTGAAATGTCACCCTGTTCCAGAGAAGAAAACTAAAAAGAAAGAATTTAAGAAGAAATTTTCTACTATTTTATTTAACTGGTATTAGTAATGAAAATCATGCTATTTCTATTGCTAAGATGTTTCTATTTTTTTTTTAAGGCATTGACAGGGAGGCAGGATGAGGTGTGTGGTTCCCTCAAAGTGTCTCTCTCTGCCTGCCCCCATCCTCTCCAGTATCGTTTCTGCCACCACATTTGCCACAGTGAACTGATGGCATTTTCACTTTGGGATAAAGATGAGATCTCAGTTTGTGAATTCATTGTAAAATCGTGAAGAGTTATTTGTAGAGCTATTGAGGCTGCAGTTATTTTGAGAATGCATCTTTTTACTATTTCTTTAAAGTTTAATTAGGATCAAGCCACTAGGTGGTTTCGACCTAAGGGTTTCTTTCCTTTTTCTTTTTCTTTTCTTTTTTTCTTCTTCTTCTTTTTTTTTTTTCCTATTGTCAGTTAAAATAAAATGACTTACAATTTATAATCAAAGTTTAGTACCATTAAACTAAACTATAAAAATAAATGTTGGGGTTTTGTTCCTAAATAAATATTTGAAAAATATAGCAATGAGGCAATGTCAGTACATGTATGTGTGTGTGTGTGTGTGTGTGTGTGTGTGTATGAATATATGTGTGCGTATTTTGTTTCAGAGACAGTTAAAACAAGTCCTGAGAAAGCATCTTCCAAAACTGACTTTTTCTCAATATCCTGGTGTGAGGTGTGAGGGTACGTTGATAAGGCTGTGGGCATGTTTTCTTGAATGGACATCTAATTTGTTCTTTAACTCCATTCATAATTCACATTACCATCTTTATTCTATTGTATTTTGGATGTTTGCACTGAAGAGTTTGGGTATTTGTGCTGGAATTCTCTGTCTGTAAGCTATCGTATTCCTTAGCTGGGAAGACTTTTTTTTTTCTTTCCCCTTAACAAGGAAGCTCATTTAGAAAGAAATGTTTATGTGAAGTGCTTGTCAGTTGGCATTTTTACTGGTTTGCTAACCCAAAGGTAAAATATAAAGCCGTGTCTTTTCCTCGCTGGCTTGTTGTGACTAGAAGGGTCCCTCCCTTGTTAGCTTGATAAATAATTTTACTAGGGGGACTCTGCTGTATTTTTATGCGTGCTGTCTATTTTCTGCTTGCTGCAAATAAATTTCTGTACTCAGAGGGCACTAAAACTCCAAACACATGGTATTTTCCCACTTTGCTGCTGGTCGCCTGAAATACTTATTCCATCTAGTGTTTTTAATTAATTTTTTAAAGGTAAAAATAATTTGTGGCTAATATTAAGCAACAATTACCCACATATTTCTCAGGATCATTTGGTCGGAGTCTGGAAGGATAGCTTTTTTCAAAGGTTCTGTGTGTCAAATCCTGTCAACTGTTGGTCAAATTGAAAACAAGTGTTATTTATTGGAGAGTCCTAAAATTTTCTCATTTTATATTTCTTCCTCTGTCTTTCCAACTTCAAATATTAAGCTGTTAATATGAGAAACGAATGAGGCTATAGAATTCTATCTAGAAACAAGGTACCACACAATAAAATCTTTACATTTGAAAAATGATACATTGTGTGAAAGTGGAGATGAAATTTATTAGAAGTATCAATATAAATATCAGAATCTACTTGAGTCCCAGGTCTATGTCTTGAGATTCATTTATACTAAGAAGAGTTTAGTGTGGCTCTCTGGGGCCAAATGGATCCCTAGCTTAAAGCTAAACAAACCCCAAAGTATTTCAATATAATAAAATTCAAATCAATGTATTCTATAAACTACAAATACAATAACATAGAGTAATATAGGTGTACAATAAACTGCTTAATGAAGAAATTAAATTTATGAATGTTGATAGAGCAAATGGTGATTTTAAATTAATGCCAGATAATCTCATTCATTGAAATACAATGTTTTTCCAAAGCAGACATCCTGCTTTTTATTTGCTACTTCTTAAATGCTCATGAACAGGGTTTTACTTTCTGAAATAGAGAAAGAATTTCACAAAGGTGCCGGCATGATAACACATGTTACCAATATCAAGGGTAAGGGGAGTGCTGAGGCCAGGATGATCTGAAGCACAGTTTTTTGTAAAGATCACCAAAAGAGAGAAAGAGAGGATAGAGAAATGTACTCATGAGTAGGTCTAAAATACACATGGATATTCACAGTCAAGATTTAAAACGTAGGGCGGGGGTTTTAACGATATTTAATTAACAAATTTCACTATAGATAAGGCTATTTTTTAAAAGGTTATTTCTTCCATGAGTGAGCGAGAGAGAAAGATAGCACCCCAGCATAGTCTTGACACCTTGGTCCACTCCAGCCTCAGCCAGCCCCAGATCATGGCTCTCCCTCTGCAATTAGACAGATTACTGTGGGAATTATATATATAATTTTTAAAAAAAATATTTATTTATTTATTTTTTAGTTTGACCAGAGTAAGAAAGAGAGGAAAGTGAGAAAGCAAGCCGTCAGGTCTGGGACTTGAACTGTGGTCGGCCATGTGGGAGTGTCTAGCACCTTAACTACCATGCCACCTGCTAGTTCCCATATATATATATATATATATATATATATATATATATACACACACACATATATATATTATTTTAATTAAAGCAATATTGCTATTCAGCATTTCTTCTGGTCACCTGGGGGCCATACCAGTTTGCCTGGGGTTAGAGAAAACGTCTGTGAAGGTGAGGACCACAGTGTCCCACATAGTCCCTCCCTTTGGAAGTTGCCCAGTACCTCTATAAGCTGTGACAACTACAGACAGCAACCCCAGATTCTGAGTCTGTTGGGAGTTAGGGCCGATGCTGTTCTCGATCCTCATGACTAGAGGGTCAGATATTTGAATCTCCTTTCTACAGATAAGGAAATTCAGGCACAAAGCAAGTAAGGCATCGCTGGCCAGTACACTGCAGTCCTCCAGGTATGCCACTTCCAAGAACACCATGCTGGCCCTGCCTCGGACAGCCTGCCCTCGCCCTTCCCCAGTCAACTGCTGAATTTCTAAACTTGGCAAAAGGAATTCAAGTCCAGTCCTCCCCCTCCTGCTTGGCCATCTTTTTCTGAGGGAGTCAAGTGAGAACCAGAAGAAAATAAGCATCATCTCATTTTACCTGGAAGACTGGAGCTATGACTGCTCATGGTCTGGACCCCAGCGTCCCCTCTAGCTTGGCGAACAACTGATTCTGTGGTCTGAAATTGGTAGATAATGAAGCAAGCTTCCCTTACGTGAAAAATAAAGATGGTCATTTCAAGAGCACTTAAAAAATAATAGATGGTACATTTCCTTGATACTCTGCAGTGTGTAACGTGTCAGGTGAACAACCAGCACTCAGGAAATTGCTGGATAGTGAAGATAAATCAGTGTTAAATCACTCAACGAAAGCCCCACTTAATAAAAAGTTGTCAGGAAAATCCGTGGTAACACCAAAAAGAATGCACAGATTCCGCATCTAGAAGATAGGGCTAGTCTCGCAAAGGTTCCTGCAAAGGATTACTATGATAATGTATGTAAAGCACCTGGGTTAAATATGATAATGTATGTAAAGTACCTGGCACAGGGTAAACACCCCTGTCATGCTTAGCCTCCGATAATATTATCTAGCATAAAAATTTGACCTTGATACCTTGTAAGCCTTGATTTCTTTTACCCTAACTTTGCTGTTATAATATTGGACTGCACCCCTTCTTTTAAAAACTTCGGAAGTTGAAAAGAAAACATAGAACCACATTTTATAGCTATTAATATTTTTTGTCCTCCTCTGAAAATAAAATGTCACCACCTCAAAAAATAGAAAAAGTGTACTTGGGAGATCTGTGGGGAAACAATTTAGGGAAATTGTGGGATGAAGTGAAACGTGTGCTGTCATCCATCTCAGAGGCTTTCTACGTTAATGTAGCAGGATCTTCACACAGTCCACTGAGGATCCAGGACACAAACCCAGGCTCTTGCTCATTGGTGACCAGTTGTGTTAACATTGCTCCACTGCCTGGCACTGGAGTCAGCTTTTCAACCAATCACCTTTGGGAATAGCATGTTGTAGGGCAGTTTTTAAAAGTGACTGTCCAAAGTATTGAAGTCCTGACTGATTTTAGTCCAATGGAACTTTTTATCAGTTCTCTCCCATGAAACCCATGTTCTGAAAGATTCATTTGTCATTCTGTGTATTCATTCTATTAATCACACCAGCAAGAACTGGGCACCATTCCATCCTGTGTACTCAGTCAAAAGGAAGGAACTCATCGAGGGGGAAAGCCTACAGGACTTTACAACAATGGGAATAGCTATGGGTGCCATGTCTGTCTTCATGGGCTTCCAGTGCAATTTCAAAACCCAGTTTGGGATCTTTTGCTCTGGGATAAATCCCTGTGTCACTGTCTCATTTGGCTTACCCATTTGTGATTAGATGAGCTTTGCAAGGGAAACAGAGCTACTGTAAGGAACATGTTAATTTCCTAGGGTCTTGGCCAAAGATTCTTTGGACATAAACACTCAGCCTTCAGGTTTCTGTTTCTTTATTATAAAGATAGAAGTATCTATTAAAGGTATGGGTGAGAAGCTGGTATGAAAAAGAGAGGAGTTGGGTGGGAGGAAGCTTCTTTTTCTGCCTCCACTTTCCCCTCCTTTCTGTTTTTGCACTTCTGCTTTGGTCTCCCTAGAGAAAACAAGCAGGCCTTTTCTGCTGTGGGGTGCCTGTGACTCCCACCTTCAGCCCTGCCCCACCATAAGCATGCCCTTTCCTTTCAAGGCCATAGCAGAGGTTGCTTAGAGTTGCCAGTTCTTGGAAGATACAGTCGATCGGCTCATCTTGGTCAAGTGTCTCTCTTGTCCAATCAGCAGTGGCTAGGGGTGTGTGTCCATGGCCTGCTGCTGCCTAATTCTGGGAATGGGGTTGGTCAGGGCTTGGGCAGTGGTCGATGGTGAGTGGTCAATTTCCAACACTGGAGAATGAAACTGGTCCCTGCTACTTCTCTACAGTCTTTTTGGAGATAGGAATGTGTAGAACAGGAGTATAAACAGGTCTTTGAACCCAGAAATGGTGTTGTCAACCTTGGGATGCGCCTGAAGAACTTTTAAAAATAATGATACCCTTCCCTGGACCAGTTAAATCAGAGCTCCCAAGGACCAGAGGGACTCAGGCATCAGTGGTTTTCTTTTTAAGCAGTTCCCAGTGATCCTAATGTCCAACCAGAATTGAGAACTCTGAATAGAAGAAGTCAAGGGATCCAGAAAGTGAAGAAGCCACTGGTGAGTTCCCTACATATGGGTCCATATCATGCGTTTTTCTGATCCCGCACAGAACTGAAGGAGCTGAGCAGTGGCTCTGTTTCCTGGGTTTTCTGGGTTACCTAGGTTTCCCAGGCCTCTGTCAACATCAGTTCCATCCCTCATAAGCAGGGCCCAGACAGTCAGATGACGGACTCAGGGAAACTGACTTGGAGTCAGTGTCCAGAAGCCTCAATTTAAAACCTGACTTGACCACTAAGCAGCCCTGTGGCCTGGGCAGGTCACATTCTCCTGATGACCCTGCCGGGTCTCATTCTTCTCTTTTGAAAATGGGTCCATTGAGCTATTGTAGAATCAGAGACCTCTTCTGGGTCTCATGTGTCAGCTAAGTGACCAGCTTGTCATAGACACAGCATGGGACTCAAGGGAGCTACATATGGCTTTGAGCTGGTAGGATGGCTTATTTTAGTGGAGTGATTTTTTTTTTTATTGTTTCTCTAAAGAAAAGACAATAATGTGTTTGGTTATTAAATTACAAGGGTAGACCTAGTCCATAATTATTTGCACAGACTTTTTCAGATACCGAATGACCTGTTGGTAGGAGTATTTGTCATCATTATCATCAGTCACTTATTTAATATATGATTAGGGCTAGCTTAGAAGCAGAACTCAGGGAAAACGGCACTGGTTCGAATGAGCCGAGATGCTTGATCACGTAACTGGCAGGCACATTGATTCTCCACGAAAGCACAGTCTTAAGCCACACAAAAATGGTCCTGCGCCGAAGGCGCTCTTCACTCTGCCTTGTAAGACAATTATGTTTTAAATTTCTCATCTCCTCTTGGACACTAAACTCCGTGAGAGTGGAGTTCACGCCTCATTTATTTTTGTGTCCAACACGGCCCCATCTCAGTGAGTAGCACATAGTAGCTGTGTCTCAGATCCTTTCCAGAAAGTGCAGAGTTTACCTGAATAAGCAATTAAGTGCACAAACAAGCAGACAAATGGGTGATAAGAGCGTAGTGAAAGTTAGCGAGATGACGAAGATGACATCTTTGCAATCTGTCAACAGGAGGGGTTGTTCTCTTAATCCTCTCCTAGCTTTTCAAAGGCCCTCTATCCTGACATTTCCTTGTCACATTTGTGGACTGAGTTTCCTTTTCCGGATGGCTTGTTAAATGTGGTTTGCACCAGAGATATTTCTTAATGGCCTCTTTCAGAGATCTATTGGAAAATAGGTCCTCCTGCACTGGCTGGTGTGCTGTCAAAGTGATTACGCTTTAATTATTTTTTAAGATTTAATTCAACCAACACTTACTATGTGCTACCTTTATACGAAAATATAGATTCAGTCCTGAGGAGTCAGGAACAAATATGACACAGTACTTGCGCTCAAGATTTATTACTGATGCAGACAGACAGGTAAATAAATACATGCTGGTCCTGTTTGATAAATGCTTTCTAGAAGATACTGGGTTTGTGCATTTCTGAGGTGAACAGGAGGGGGCAGGCATTTTGTAAACACCATGTGCAAAAGCAAAAGCTATGAAATATCAAAAGTAACCTCCCACATGGCCCACCACAGGTCAAGTCCCAGATCTGGTGGCTTGAAAATCACACTGGGCACCTATACGTCCTGAGAATGAAGGAGAAGAGACTGCAGCATAACCATACCCCAGGGGATGATCGCTCACTTTCCGTCTGTGGGAGCACATGCACCCAAGGCAGAAACCTAAAATAAAAATTAAAAAAAAGACAAAAAACAAAGTGGGGAAAATTGCAACCACAATACAGTCAAAGACTGAATTTCTGTAATATAAAGAGCTCTTATTAATCCATAAGAAGATAAACGACCTGATAGGGAAATGGGCGGAGAAGAAAAATGAACAGATTTTAGAAAAGGCAAATACAGATGACCAATAATCTTATGGAACAATGTTTAGCCTAGCTGATGGCCAAGCAGTAAGGATATTCCATGGCAGCTAAAATGTGGGCTGACAGGTCTGTGAGCATGCAAACTGGGCAAACTCTTAGCTCACTTCTCAATTGTACAACACAAATTCTGTACAGACGAGACACCGTTTTTACACATTCTATGTTTGGACACTTTCATTCAATACAGTACTTTGGATTGAGTTGGAATAAGCAGTGTGTTTATGTGTATGAGCGGGGTTAGGGGGGAAGATTACCCCAGACATGGACCAAGGTGGGAAAACAGGGAAGAAGAACCAAGAAGGAATTGAAAGGTCAAGTCAAGAAGGCATGGAAACAGATGGCAAAAAAAATGACAAAAGCCAGAAATGGATTGGTGTCTGGCATGGATCATGTTTCCCTTCTTAGAATGCTTTTTTGCCTAGAATTCTTTTCTTTTTTTTTCCAAATCTGAACCCATTCAGGTGGCCCCTCCTCTGGATCAACCTGAATTTGCCCTATGCTCTTCACCAGATAAAAGAGACTTACGTGCACTAATTGAATTAAGACCAGTATTGTTCACCCAGCTGTGGCAGCGCTTCCTCTGCTCTAGCCCCTTCTATACCATCTGCATTGTCACAGCCAAAAGTGTTGGGGGGAAGAAAGGGGAGGGGCATTTTTCAAAGAACTACATGAGGATTTGGTCACGTGTCTGCCATTAACATCAGTCGCAGATGCAGGGCAAAAATGCCTCGCACGTTTCTACACACGCCTCTTTGAAAAACGTCCCCTCTGGTGTTGCTACCAGACTCCCCTCCACTGATACAGGATTTGGGGGCTTTGAAGTCGGTTGTGGAAATTTCACTGCTTTCTTTGACTCCAGCAAATTGCTCCAAAATGCTACAAATGTAAAAAAGACTAAGAAAGCTTTAGCAGCGGCTTAGAGGTGGAATCCCCTTAAGCCATTGACAGAAAAATGTGTTTCTTCTTTCAGTTTTTAATTTGTGAGCTATATCTTAAAATACAGCAATGCAGTCATCGTCTTCTCTTAGGAGGAGAAAAATGAAGACTGATTTGGGTGGGGATGGTGAGGAAAGGGGGAGATTTTGCAGTTCTAATTCTTTGACCTTGTTCCATCTGGGGCAGCCTCGGATGTAGGGACAACACTTCCTGCAGGGAAATTATGTACTACGTGTTTTGTCCAACACAATCCAACAACATTTCCAACAGGGGGCCAAGAGTTTCCAGCATGGACCTGGATTTGATTGAGTGTTGAGACAAGCTGGCGATGCTCAGCCTGGAACCCCTGTAGACCTATCCTACTTGAAGCCAGGAGAGGACAGGAGGAGATTCGAACCCAATGCCTTTCGTTCAGGGGCATAGTTAACATTTGGCCTTAGCCATTTTCTGTTTGCTGCGGTAGGGGGATGATGGGTCTTTGGTGCATTTCTGAAAATTTGCTGCAGGTTATTTTATTCCCGTAGTATGCTAACTCTATACCAGGTCAGAAAGAAATATTAAGTGGTGGGAATGACCGCTGGAAGCTCCCTGGGCTTCAGTTACCACCTCCATAAATTTAAGGATTTGGCACGAATCAGAGCTTTATGGACTCGTTTTATTTTGTTTTGTTTCAGCAGAGGAACCGTTTGTAAAATGAAAGTTTATGTGGGATCAGGACATAAAAGAGAAATGGGAAGCTGTGCAGGGAGGAGCTTGTTCTCTTTCTCTTAGGCCCCCCACTCTGCCCCCAGGACTTTAGGCTCTCTGCAGCCCACTTTGAATATCTTTGGGGAATAGTTGCCCCCAGGGGATGTCAACCGAGACCATCTGGTAGAACCAAGGACCACTTTCCATGGCTGGAATCAACTAGGGGTTCTTCTGAGTGGAGCAAACTACAAGAGGAATAGCAATGCAGAACTTTCTAGGGTGTGACTTTGGGAGAGTTACTTGCCCTCAACAGTTTTGTTTTTTTTTTTTTTAATTTGCCAGAGAGTATGGGTGCTCACCAGAGATAGAGACAGAGAAAGAGAAATAGGGAGAGAGGAAGTACTCCCCAAGTCCCCAATGGATCACGGTCACATGAAAATCTCTTGTCATATGGAAGTTTCTTTTCCATTTTTCCATCCTGTCAGAATTTTAGGCATACCTGCTTACATTTCCGGTGTGACCTTTAAACCACCAGAGCAAGGATTTGAACTACGTTATCGGCCATGTAGAATCCAGCTGCCTTGGGACCAGCAGTTGGCATAATGGCTATGTCGCTGGATTCCCATGTAGTCGACCACAGTACAAGTCCCAGACCCAGTGGCTTAAACTCATGCCAGGCACGTGTGCATGCATGCCCAAGATCCCGAGAGGAGACTGGAGGAGAAGGGATTGCAGTGTAGCCATCCCCCTGGGGTGGGGGGGTGATCTCTCAATTTCTGTCTCTCTGTCTCTCTCTTTCTGGTGAGCTCATGCGCCCTATAGCAAAAACTTCTCCAAAAAAAAAAAAAAAGAAAAGAATCCAGCCTTAACCACACCACAGAACTGGCCCTGCCCTTGATAGCTGTTTAGGATGAGTGTGCTAGAACTGGTCTCATAGGATTCTTACACAGGTAAATGAACAGGCCAAGTGACATTTATTAGATGACAGTGCTAGCTGACTGCTCTTGCGGCCACTCCGGTGGTGGCAGAAATGACCAGTGATAACCGTATCTCCTTTGACTCAAAAATACTGAGGATCTTTTTCCTAAGGACTCAGAAGATCTCATAGTCTAGCTGGCAAAAGCGGACCTCTCCCTCTGTCTTACCCTCCGGTACCTGCTCTCTGCCTGTCACCTAGTCCTCTGAGAAGTACTTTCCCCCTTCATACTGTGCTAGACTCTGGCTCAGGACCCGCCCCTTGTCCCCCTTAAGCTCAGTGTTTAGCACAGAGACTTGTACAGATCCTACCTCCTAAATGTCTGCTGGATGGATGAGCAGTGGTGTTAGAGCCACGTCTGTGGCTTGCAGGAACCAACTGTGTACATGTCCTCACAATTTTGCATTCAGGGGCTTCATCTTGATCACAGGAAATCAACCTTGATGGGAATATTTGCAAGAGGGAATGCACATGCTATAGAACCAAGGCCCCCTTCTGGCCCAGCCACCCAGAGAGCCAGCTGTTAGACATTTTGCAGCACACCACTGCAAAAGGTGTCCAGATGGGGGAAAGTGGTGATCAGAGGAGCATCAGACACACCGCTGCTATTGCTGCTCTAGTGGAAAGCAAAGAAGTGGGAGCTCGTGGTGGACCGGAGATGTCAAAGAAAGATCTTACAAAAGGGAGAG
The DNA here is from genome assembly GCA_026018925.1 of Tupaia tana. NCBI lineage: Eukaryota > Metazoa > Chordata > Mammalia > Scandentia > Tupaiidae > Tupaia > Tupaia tana. The sequence continues at coordinate 8,389,529 of JAKSZU010000018.1, forward strand.
GTTGTGGTCACTCGCAAAGAAGTTCTAGATGTTCCCAACTATGTGTAATAGGCTGGGAGGGGTTAATAAGAGAAGGCTTGCTGAGGCCTGAGGAGAACTAGGTGGTGCAAAGCAGACACTCAGTGGAAGGTGTGGGCTGGAGCGGGGAGTAGAGCCTTGAAGGATGTTTAGGTATCACTAGAAGAAAAGTTCAATTTCACTTCCACCCACAGCAATGATTCCTTTACTTTGCCAATATGTTCGACACAACGAAAAGCATTAACCCACCAATTTGAGTGACTTCTTTTTTTTTTTTAAAAAAAAGAATGATTTATTTAATTTTTATTTATTATTATTATTATTTTTTATTTGACCAGAGAGAGAGAGCAAGGGAAAATGAGAAAGCAAGCCACCAGGTCTGGTACTCTAACTGCGGTCGGCCATATGGGAGTCCAGCATCTTCACCACCATGCCACCTGCTGGCCCCCATGAGTGGCTTTCTTAACCTCTTGAGCTGGTACAAAGTCTAAGTAGCTTCTTAAAAACATTAGAAACTTAGATAAATCAATGGGAGAAGAATTAGAACAAGAGGAGCTGGGCTTTAGGGCTGTGTTTTGAGGTAGACAGTTAAGAGAACATCTATGCAGTCATTGCAACATCTGTCTAGATTCAAGCTGAAAGAGATAGGACCCACTTCAACTCCTTTTGTAAAATTATTGGGCCTTGGGACCAGCAGATGGCCTGAAGACTATGTTGCTGGATTCCCATGTAGTTGACCATGGTTGGAGTCCTGGACCTGGTGGCTTAAACTCAACGCCAGGCGTGTGTGTGTGTGTGCCCAAGATCCTGAGACAAGAATGGAGGAGAAAGGATTACGGGGTGGCCATCCCCCATGGGAGGTGATTTCTCACTTTCTGTCTCTCTGTCTTTCTGGTAAGCGCTCACACCTTATAGTAAAAGCCTCTAAAAAAAAAAAAATTATTGGGTCTTGACAGTTTCTCTCTGAGAACCAGGGGCAGCTCCCTCTAGGTTGGTGGTTCTCAACCTTGGCCATCCATGAGAATCATCTGAAAAGCATTTAAAGTCCTAACCCAGATCACATAAATAAGAATCCCAGGGCAGTACCTTGGCATTAGTATATTTTTTCAAAGCTCCCCAGGTGATTCTAATGTGAAGCTATGCCCAAGAAACTGCTATAAGGCACTAGTTCTGAAACTTCAGGGAGTATTAGGGTCATCTGGAGGGCTAGTTCAGCCAGGAATGATTCAGCCCTAACCCCCAGGGTCTCTGATTCAGGGAGTCTGGGGGTAGGGCCTGAGAATCTTCATTTCTAACAAGCTTTCAGATAATGCTTGAGCAGGGGCCATATCTGAGCATTTGAGAACCACTGCTCTAAGGTAACCGAAGCACTACTTAGAAAACAGCCTGATGGACCAGGGGTGTGTAGATCAGCTCTGCGGCTCTCACCTATTTGTTCAAAGCGGAGGGTTTATGGAGTGCAACATACTCCCCAGGGGCCATTCAGCGATGTCTAGAGACATTTTTAGTCATGGGACTAAAAATCCCTCTCATTGGGAGAGGGGTGCTACTGGCCCCTAGTGGATCAATTCCAAGATGATGCTTATCTTGCAGTGGACAGGACCACACTTCTCCTCAAGAACTATTTATCCAGCCCCAGAATGTCACTCATGCTGGGACTGAAAAGCCCTAGATTAAAGTCTCTGGGCCTGTTTGGGCTCATATGTCAAGTCAGAATAGTCAGATCTGTCTTTCTAGACTGTTGCTAAGAAGAAGGAGAGCCTACAGCCACAATGACATGGGCAGGAAGTGCTCCATAAGAGGTAATATTTCTGGTCATGTCCCTTAGGGATGTAAACTTGGGTGAGAGACTTGGCCTCAGTGCACCTGTTTTCTCATCTGTAAAATGGGCTCAGTGATAGGACCAATCCTCTACAGAGTGGTTGTAAGGATTAAAGGAGAAAATCCATGTTAAGTCCTAGAAGAGCTCAGTCAACATCATCTATTACTACCATTTTCCATTCCATCATTACAGACCTTGATTCTGAAGGCTTCCTTGGAGAGTCCCAGATGCAGACTGCCTCCTCAGCTTGTAGGCCCACTAAATAGGTGGAAACGCAGCAAATGTCTAGTTTCTGGGTTGTGAGAACTCTAGCCCAGGAAAGGAATGGGGAAACCTCTTAACGTATCCCAGGCTATACCCAGACTTGAAAACGAGATGACACCTCCAGCACCACCCACCCTCATGTGACCAGTTAGAAAACCTTCTGTTTAATTTTTGCCCACACATCTTCAGGCTCCATCTAGGCCTGTTTTAATGAGAATTTGGCAAAGTGAAGTGAAGACACTTCACCCAGACCTGTATCCTAACATAGACGTCTCAAGGCATTAAGTCAGTTAGGATGGCTCCCTGCCCCGGACCTCCCCATTTTCCACATGGAAGAGGAATTTGAATCTAGGCCTGTCTGACACCAACACTGAGTCTCTTAACCAGCCTGTGGGTCACAATGTGAGTTACAACAGAAAGCAAGCTGGAGACAACGGGCACAGCACAACAGAGGCCATCGGCAGACTCCCAGCCCTGCCAAACCTCCTCTGCAGGTCTCCCAGCTCCAGCTCACAGCTGTGGAGGTAAGACATCCTTTCTCTAATATGCACGCAAAATGGATTTCAGCAACTGGATTTTATTGAGGAACCAACTCCCTCTTCCCCACCCCCCACATTTGAAAACATATTGTCTGCCTTACTGTAGTTCATTTTGCTTTCCGAGGTGATTAATGAATTAAAGATGCAGTGTATTTATTCTTTTGCCTGATTACCATTCTGTAATAAATCTAAGCTCTGGAGTCTGTCGATACAAGAAGGCCAACCTGCCTCTTTGGAAAATAAAGGTTTGTACATTAAGCTTAACTTCCAGCTCTCCAATGCAGAAGAAAATTCGCCTTTAGAGTTTTATGAAAAAAAAAAAAGGGGGAGAAGCTCAAAGAAACATTAGCTGGCAAGTAGATAATTCTATTTCCGGGCATGAGGAGACACTTTGCACACACGGCTGTGGCCCTGGGAAGGCCTGTCCACCTGTAACGGGATTCAGTTATCGGGAATGCAGGACATCCAGTTGTTCATGGAAATGATGGTGGGGTGGGGGGTCTCATTCACTGAGGCCTTATCCCAGCCCTGCATGATCTTACTGTGCACTTCCAATAGAATGGTGCTCTCTGCAGAGCTGTGCTCAATCCTGGCTGACTTAGTATTTGGCGTTGTGTCTGAGTATGCATGTTGGGGAGGGGTGGCTGGTTTCAGCCAGCTGGAGAGGAAGCCCTGGATGGAAAGTACACAGCTCCCTTTGGAAAGCAGGAGAGCTCAGCACAGTACCAGGAGCCTTGCTCTTAGAGTTAGACCCTTGTCCAGCCCCTGCCTTGTCACTAGCTGTATGACCACGGGCAGATATGGTTTCCTCCCATCTCCCAACCCTTTCCTCTAGGCTTGATGGGAGATTAATTAGCTTGGCCTCTGAACCAGGTATAGAGGATGGGACAATTTTTCACTTTTCAAAGAACTCACTTCATCTTTTACTAAATTTGACCTGCAGTAGGAGAGGATGGGCATAAAAACAAACAAAATAGAATGCTAGTACCATTGACAATTTTTTTTCTTCCCTCTCTCTCTCTCTCTTTTTCTTGAAAAAAGGAAAAGCAAAACAAAACAAAAACTCACTTGCCCCATGGCTTTTAAAGGGTCATTTCTCAGCTACCAGTGATAAGAAAGTATGTTTGTATACGTTTACATTTATGTACGTACATGAAGGGACTTCAAAAAGTTCATGGAAAAATGGAGTTAATATGAGTTTATTTTGATGCAAAACATCTGAAATCCATGATAGCTTGTTTCTTTTTAGAGAGATTTTTGCTGTGGGCACGTGTGCTCACCATAGAAACAGAAAGACAGAAAGCAAGAAATCACTCCCCAGAGGGGATGTCCACATCACAATTCCTTCTCCTCCAGTCTCCTCTGGAGATTTTAGGCATGCACATATGCATCCAGCATGAGTTTTAAATCACCAGGTCCGAGATTTGAACATTTAACTACATGGGAGTCCAGTGACATAACCATTGCACCATCTGTTAGTTCCACCACTATGATAGTTTTTTATTTAATTATTGATTATATCTTCTGGGAGAGAGAGAAAGAGAAAGAGAGATGGGAAGAAACCCCAACAAAGTCCTCACACCATGATCCACCCTCAGTCTCAGCAGGCCCAAATCATGGGCACACATGCATGAGTCTTGCATGCTCAGGGAGGTCCTGGGATGCAAACTCGAGGCCTTTTCCATGTGGATCCAGTTGCATTACCACCGCACCACTGCCACACACCACATCAGTTTTTCATAGTACTCATTTTCCATGAACTTTTTGAAAACCCCTTCTATATGCATATTATGAAAAAACTATGCATGGATTTATATATTTTTCTGCTACAGAATAAACTTGTACTTCAATTCTACTTTTCCATGACCTTTTTGAAGTTCCCTAGTATATATCATGCTAAAGTGGCAATAAATAAAAAATCAGATAAAATGAATACCCTTTCTAGCTAATATTTGTCTTTAATGTCAGGTTTGTATATCTTTTCTTATATAAAGTTTACCCATCTTCAGATAGCCTAAGGATTACCTTCCATGACTCTATAGAATCCCCTAAGTGGTATTCAAGTCTTGTCTAGGCCTATTTTTCTAGAGAAATAGTCTTTACATTTATCAGAGGCTCAAAACAGCCAAAAGCCATTTATAAGCAAAGATCATTTGAAAGCAAAGAGGCCTTTCCATCTTGGTGAGATTCCAAGTTCCCTGGAATGTTGCGGAGGAATCAGGAACTCGAAGTTTTTCAGGGCCCTTAAAAGCTCACCAGGATAATGTTACAGGCCAACTAGATTCAAAATCAGGATTGCCATTTAGAGGCATTGCACTTCACTCTTTGACCTCAATTCCTTCTTTATGGAAAGTGGGGATAATAAGATCCACACTATGATATGACCAAGAAGTTAGGTAACCAGGGCACAGTGAAAGCAGAATGCTTATTCAGGGTCAACCTTTCATAGGCATTTGATTTCGTTACCACCAAAATGTGGGCAAGAGCTTCCTTTTTTTTTTTTTTTTCCTCTCGTGAAACACCCTCAGGCCCCTCAGCTGAGCATCACTTTCTTGGGCTGTGCAACAGAACTGGTTTGAGGCCATGCAAGATAGCACCTAACTCCTGCTCCAAGCACCGTTTTATGGCCAGCTCATATCCCTCTGACCCCCTTCCCTGTTTTTATGGACATTTGTATATATTTATTTTGAGAGTTAATTTCTCTCCTACATGGATCTCAAAATGTCATAAAGTTAGATCTGTGTCGTTTTTTGATAAATGGGGATTGTTATTATATGTTGAATGGCAGAGTATGGGCACTTAACTGACTTCTTTAGAAATATGGATATGTACAGACTATTAAAAAAAATGACAGATGAGCTACAGAGATTGTACCTGGATGGACATTAGAATCATCTGTGAATTGGTTGGGTCTTGTTTGTTATTTTGTATACACAAAATGAGGCCCCATTTTGGAGAACCAGGAAAGGTGGGGTGGGCCCAGGTTGATTTCTTATAAGTGTGTGGTGTCCAATCCTTGTCCTGTCTGTCTCAGCTGTGTGACTAGGCAAGTGTCTGTATCTCCTTGAACTTCAGTTTCTTCATCTATAAAATGGGAGAAAATACTGCTTACCTCAGAGGAATTCAGAGTAGAACTCTCAGGACTTGCAGTACATTCCCACAAACATGTGAGGACTCACTAAGGAAAGGGAAGGTAGTGACATTAGGGTCAGGGGCCCATAGACACCCATAAATGGTCAGGTAGTAAATAACTTAATTAAGGTTGGGAGGGTCCCTGCTGTGGCTGCTCACCTCTGCCATTGACAGTGTGTAAATAGACACAACTGGCTATGTTCCAATAATGCTTTCTTCATAATCACAGGCAGTGGGATGGATACGACCCCATGGGCCATGCTCTCAGAGCCAACACAGAGGATTTTAACAGTGTGTTTGCATCTTAAAACATTGACTCTGCCTGGTGTGAACATCCTGAGATTTGTTATCTCCACTCAGAAGTCCCAGCATAAGGCAAGCGGGAGGTTGTTTATTTCCACAATGTGACAACATCAGGACCCTGGCCCTCTCCCTCTTTCTGTCTATCACTCTCAGGCATCAGATGTGAGATGGATATGGGGTTTTAGATCCCAAGGTTACATACAAGTCATTCAAAGCCAGAGAATGTGTATTTGTCTTTCTTTCTTTCTTTATAAGAGCAAGGGAAGGTTTGCAGAAGTAGACTTTCCTACACACTTAATCGACTGGAACGTCACATGTCTATTTCTCCACCAATGGCCCTTGTTACAGGATTAACCACTACAGGCTCAGACTAAGATTCATCTCACATATGCCCTAGGGTTGGAAATATTCCAGGTTTCCCCAGAACCACATTGCCTGGGTATACTTGAACAAAATTTTGATCTTCACTAATAAAGAAGATGAGCATGGGGAATGAGTATTGGCTGCCACTGGGTTCTCCTATCACCTGCCACTGGGTTCTCCAGGGTTGCAGTTCATGAAAAAATGGAATTACAGTACAAGCTGATGTTGGTGCAAACATTCTTGAAATTTGTGCGTAGACTTTTCATACTGCACACTTTCTGTGCACTTTTTGAAGACCCCTCATCTATGGGATTGAGAAGTAAGTTAAGAGGAAACCTCAAACCTATGCTAATAGTTTGGGGTTTCCCAACATCTTAAAATTATCACAAGGGATTCTGCTCTGGAGATTTTGATGACACATTTTAGATCTGAGAATTCACAGGGATTAAAATGTCCTTCCTGAGCCAACCAGGTCGCATGGTTGTTAAGACAGCTGGATCCCATGTAGTTGACCCTAAGATATGAATCCTAGACTCATGGTGGCTTAAAAACTGTACCACGGAGAACATATGCATACATGCTCAAAATCCCAAGAAGAGAGTGGAAGACAAAGGATTATGGCATGGTCATCCTCCTAGTGGGTACTTTCTCACTTTCTCTCTCTTCCTCTCTCAAGTGAAAGCACATGCCCTATATCAAAAACAAACAAACAAACAAACAAACAAACAACAACAAAAAAAACCCCAGCAAGACCCAAATAAACAAAACAAAGTACCACTCAAACAAAATAAAACAAAACAAAAGGTCCTTCCCAACCAGAATCTCTAGATGAGTGTAAGGAACCAGGCATATTTCATTTCTGAGTTCAGTCAAATAGTCAAATCTGTGTTGTTTGTGTGTGAGTATATGTGTGTTTGCTATTTATTTATTCAAAGATCTAGAAATGTCTTAATTTTCCTTTTTTCTTTTTTGGAGAGGTTTTTGCTATAGGGCACATGCGCTTGCCAGACAGACAGAGAGAGACAGAGAGATAGAAAGTGAGAAATCACCCCTCAGGGGGTATGGCCATGCCGCAATCCCTTCTCCTCCATTCTCCTTGCAGGATCTTGGGCACTCATGCACACGTGCCCGGCATGAGTTTAAGCCACCGGGTCCGGGACTTGAACCGCGGTTGACTACATGGGAGTCCAGCGACATAGCAATTACGCTAACTGCTGGTCCCATAGAAATGTCTTAATTTTCTGACAGCCCATTTAAAAGGTAAAAAAGGACAGGTGAAATTATTTTTAATATTATTTAAAACCTGATAAATTTTAAATATTATTTTATCAATATAGGCTCTATATAAACATTTGTTAATGAGCTATTTTGTAATCATTTTGTGTGTGCCAAGTCTCCAAAATTCTCAATTTTGGTGCTAAATGTTCAATAAAGCTAAGGTGAAATTGAGTCCAATCAAAACAAAGATGCTTAACAACAACAAAAATAAGTAAAAAATCCAGATTCTCAGACACACTGACCACAGCTCAGGGGCTCTGTAGCCATGTGCTGCCAGTGCTACCTCACTGGACAGTGCACTAAGATCTAGCGTTTGAGAGTTATTTGAGTTACCTGGGTGAAAACGTCTAACTACCAGTTTGAGATAAGCTTTATCTGGTGTCAGGAAAGTCCAGTCCAGGCACAGGCATGTGCAGTCCACCAGAGTGTAACAACACTGTCTGTTTCCATGTACCAACACTGAGTGCAATGCCCACACATAACGCAGACGCAATATTTGCTGAACAGATGGATGGGCGAAAGGAATGATAAATGAAGGATTTCCGACCTGGTAAACACATGTGAATTTAAAACAGGAGCCTGAGGTTTTTCGTTTTTGTTTTATTTTTATTTGATTTGGATCTGAAACAGGAAGGAGTCCACTGTTTTCTGGACCTGGGGAAGGAACTGAATCGAGAGAGGCAAGTAGGAAAGTCCCCTACACCCTGGGTGGCCGCACCTTGGGTGGAATGCTGGTGCTCTTCATCCACTGGTTCTTCTAGGACCAAGTGCTGGGTCAGAGCCTTGGAGAACGACTTCCTGGTGAGTGGGAGCTTCTCCAAAGCATGGTGGCTGAATGAGGGCTGAGGAGAGCTTGACACCTCAGCCTGAAGCCCCAGATCTATACATGTTGAAAAGTTGCTTCATAGATGAGGCTGAGAAACAATTCTCTAGTGGTAGTTGGCATTCAGAGTATAGACTATGTACTATAGATTATGTACTATTAAATACTATGTAATTTAATTAGATAATGCACCTTTCAAGCTTATAAAACTGGTTTTTCTCAAGGGCTAAAGCCGTCTGATGGTTAGGTCATGGAGAATGGTGAGAAAAGGCCACTCATCAGTCATTCTATCATCCTCCTATTCAATGATTCATTTGTCCAACACATCACCTATGAAGAAATGACTGAGCAAAGCAACGGGACACTGGGTGCAGACATGAGAACAAACCAACCTGTGTCTTCCCACCTACAGCTTCGCAACTGATTGGCGTGGATGGGCTTTAAGCACATACTTCAATACGGTTGTGTTAAATGCTATAAAGACTGAACAGAATGCTGACTAGGTTTGATCTGAATATTAGGAGATGTGATATTTAAGTTGAATATTTAAGGATAGGCAGGATTATGTCCTGAGAAGTTAGGGGAATGATGGAGAAGGGAAATGTTTTCCTGTATAGCTAGGAATGTATTAGAAGGCCGAAGACAAGAAGACACTGTAAACTGGCCAGTGTGTAGCTGGAAGCCTGGGACCGTATGGGCTGTGTTGAGACCAGAGACACTGTTGTGTCCCTTCTTGGTTTATTTGTACCTAGCCTGAGGTCCAGCACGGCACGAGCACTCAGCAAATATTTTCTAAATAAAGATGCCAAAACTTACCCCAATGATATTCACTTTGGAGGCCATATGTCAAGCATTCAAATGGACCAGCTCTTTTTCGCAACTCCCTGGGTTTCATTCTGAATTGCATGGATAACTTTCTTCGGTTTTGGAGAGCATTTTCTGTTCTTGTCCCCAAGACATCTACAATAACTACACATGTCTGAAGAAATACATTAACAAAAATAGTTCAAGTTCCTTTTGTATCCTTAGGTTAGTTTTTGTTAGTTTGTGTGATTGTTTTTCAACACCGTACTGTTTCAACTTAATTTGACATGTCCAGAAGGAAAGTTGCATGGGCTTCTCTCCTCATCTTCTCATCTCAAATCCCTTTGGTTTCTCTTGTTCAATCAATAGGGTCTCCAAAGCAATATGCGGCTTACAGAAACTCAACTAAGAATACCGTTAGCAGTTGTATTGATGTACTGTGACTGAATGTATAAAATAAATGAAAATAATAATAATAAAAAGAATACTGTTAGCAACGCAGACTTAACAAAGAATCACATCCCAAACAGAACAAACAAAACAGTGGCCTCGTAGGAGATCTTTTAACCACTTGTGTCTGCTTTTCCACATCTGCCCATCAAAGAGCCAAACAATAAACTGACATGAGAGAGGAAGGGGGGTGGGTAGTAAAATATAGCACCATCAGCAGTTTTCATTTCTGTTGGCTCCTCCAATTTAAAAATGGAATCATGTTTAACATCTTAATTAGGAAGGTAATGTACAACAGTTGCTTTTCTTTTTTTTTATAAACATCTAGTAATTCGCTCTTGAAGTAAATTATAGTTGATTTATCTGCAGTGACAAGTCAATAAAACAGTGGAAGACTCAGCCTTTTCAATCACTTGATATTTATTTCCTGTTTTTACTACTGAATGGAAGGTAGGACAACGGGCAAGGGTGTCCACCGCTCAGGGTGGGTGCTGAGACTTATGAAATCTACCACTTGCAGACTTCCCCTTTGGAAGACCCAGTCTAATTGTTTTCAGCTGTCATGAGTTTAGAATATTGTAGGGAAGAAAGAATGACTGAGGCCTTGTGGGTCTTGCAATGTGGACAGTCAGAACAATTCAAGTGGTAAACCTAACTGCCATCTGCTTTTAACAGTGGTTCCTGCTAGTGAGAGTGTTAAAAGTGTGTCCAAACCATCAGTAGACAGAATCCCGGAGCCTTTATGGGCTATCTTATGGTGAGACAGCTCCGTTAATGGCAAAGCCCACTCAAACCGCGGTTTCATCCTCAGGCTCAACACTTGTGTTCAAGAAGTTGTACTGCGGTTTCAGAAACGGCAGTGAGATCAAAGTTAACAACCCCAAACAAACACACAGAGCAGAAGCGAGATTGAAATAGCAGACCCTGGGTAGGGGTTTTTTATGATGTTTCTGTTGGTTGACAAGAGAAGTACATGTGTCCATCCAAGAATAAACAAATTCTGTGGATAATTTGCTTGAGTTCAGAAAGAAGAAGCATGAGGATTACCCTGTGGTCATCTCTCAAAGTTAAAAAGCTTCTCAAGAATCAAGAACCTCTATTATAAACATGGAAATTACCTTAAAAGTCCTAGAACCACAGGGGAGAGTGTTTTGTTTTATTTTCCCAAAGAAAGCGGTAGGACACTTTTTTTAAGTGTTTCTATGTTTTCCATGAGAAAGGCAGAGAGAAAGAGAAACGTACCTTCAACAGAGTCTTTTTACCACACTTCATCTCCAGTCTCTGCCAACTCAGATCATAAGCATATGTACACACCCAGAAAGCTTAGTGACATAGTGGGATGTGAACCCAGGACCTTTCCCATGTGTATACAGATGCATTACTGTTGCACCATTTCCTGACCCTGAAACAACTGAACTCTTGAATTTAACCCTAGCTAGATGATAAGGCTTAGGACAGAGAGTAGCGATGTCATTCAACAGTGTAGCCCACACTTCATTTTCTTTGTATAATGGAGCTGATCCCGAATCTTCTCTTCTCTCTTAGGAAAATAAATGATCATATAAAATCAGTTCCAATGTTGCTTTTTCATTTTATCCCCCAGAAGTAGAAGGCGGAACTATAGTCAATTGAAATGACCAGTCTGATCAATGTAGTTAGTCAAAAAAGGTACATGACTTTAAACTATGACATAAGCTTGTGGATGAGTTGATTCTTTCTTCCGTCTTTGCTTTCCTGATTTTTTGGTCTCCCTTCCTCTTCATCTCTTTAGTTCACAGTTTCTAATTCACTCTCCCAGTAAGGTCTTATGCTAGTAAAATGGCCCCCATGGCCCCAAATAACCCAAGAGCAAGCCTCTATAAATGTAAGGCACATTGACTTGTGTTGGTCTCCTGTTGTGTTGCTCAGCACAGTGCTCATGTTCCAGGACAAAGGCGATATTCTAATCTTTGGAAGTGGGCAAGAGATGTCAATATCTATCCCCTGGACCACTCCCATTGTTTCAACATTGGACATACACTGCTTTTTCTTGAAGTGCTTATTAGAACTTGGCTTAAACATCACTTCCTTTAGGAAGCCTTCTATTACTGCTTAAATTAGGTTCTGAGCCACAGATTTATGGTCCCATAGCACCTATATGTCTCCTTCATAATTCTCAACTCAGTGGGATGAGTCTGTTTTTCTCATCCTGTGTCCTTATCCATCACAAAACACTCAGCATACACTGGGGTTTAATACACATTATTAGTTGAGTAAATGAAAAATTACCCATGACACCTACTCTTCAAATAATAACTAGCATTACTGGAATATGACTATACGCCATTATAATATAGCTCGCCCCACTTAATCTTTACAGCATCCTAAGAGTTGACCACAGTTATCTCTATTTTGTAGATGAAGAAACTGAGTCTTAGAGTCTCCAATGTGTCCAGAGCTACATGAGAAGTCAACAGTAGGGCTGGAGGACACATTGTAGACTATACCAAGTGCCCATTGCCCGTGCAATCTTAATCCCCTTGTGCTCTATTGGTAGCTCTATACTTTTTTGCTCATGGCCAGGGAAGTTCATGCTCCCTCTCTGCACCTGGGAGCCTGGAAAATTCTGTGACAAGTCTGTTGGCAAAGAGAAGGTCATTTTCTCCTCCTCCATTCTCAAACTGCTGATCTTGGCCATTGTCTAATTTTCTCCTCCAAAAACGGAAACTTTGGGAAATTACCTTGGCAGAAAGTCTTTCTTAGCTCTACTCCAACAGCCCCAGTGTCGATATAGCTGGCACTTGCAATGGAATTGAATTTAAAAAGAAAAAAAAGTACTGGCTGAAGTCTGTCACAAGGAAGGTTGGCCCCAAAGAGCTTGTATGTGTTGAAGACTGCAGAAAACCCGTAATGGAAAATCCCCAACATAGTTTATACTTACTGAGCACTTCCTTTGTGCCAAGCACTGTTCTAAACTTTTGACACTTATGAAGTCCTTACAACAAACTTATGGTGTGGTTTATTTTCCCATTTTTCAGATGCGTAAATTAAAGTACAGATTATTTAACTTGATTGAGGTTACATAGCTAAAATGTACAGGTACCAATTATACTTCACTTTGGATGAAGAAAATAAAAGACATCTTGAAAAGTTCAAGGAACACTCTTCCCACTCAATCCTCACATATATAATTTCTGTTATTATATGGTTCAAATGGTCACAAAATACCACCATTTAGTTCCTAGATTTCAACTTCTTTAAAGCCAAGGTCTCCTCATATGCAATCCCCCACCTTAAAATCTCTTTCTGAAGGGTTATTGTTGTTGGATTAGGCAATCATGGCCAGAAGCCATGGAATGCTAGAACTCAGCCTTACCTAAAATTAATATGCTGAACCAGACCATGGCAAAGCTTGTGGACACTCAGAATACGCTTTCAGATGGGAGCTTAAACTAAGTGATAAAGGCTATATATATGAATTTAATGGGTACCCAAAGAAAGATAAAGACATTTCAAAAGAGTTGAAGTAGTATGATTGAAGCCTGAGATAGTAAACTATATTTTATATTATCCACCAGATGATATGATATGCTTGGAGACTGACATAATCTGCTTTTCAAATTTTCAGAAAAGTTGCAAGCCAATTATTGGGCAGCCATTATTTAAAATTATATAAAAGTACATCAAATACTATATTATAAACAACAGTAATAAATGAAAATCACCACTCGTTAATTATTTTACTATTTGTATCAATGAGTTATTTATATCTATAGTATTTGTTTAGTAGAAACACTATATATTGGTGTGGTATTGCACATTTTCCCCCAGCTCTATAGTTGGTATTATCACACGGGTTGCTTAGTATTAGCTATGGTGGAAGCAGTGGGAGTATTTATACCTCCAACATCAGCAAATACAAAAAATCAGGGCCCTTTTTCCTTTGAAGAGCTGATTATTAAACATTACCCAGCACACCATTGCTTAGAGGTAAAAAGGGGTCGGGTATCAAAGGACATTGGCTGCATCCCAGGGACCTCAGACTGTAACCTATAGAGTACTGGCTCTTACTTTAGCTCAGATTCCTGAAAAGCCAGAACCTGAGGCAAACATTAAGCACTGGTCTTTTACTGGGAAGCACAATTCCAGGGCAGCATAGTTAAGGGCATAAGACATCAAAGAGGAGGAAAGAAGCCAATACTAGGTGACCCGTTACCAAACTGTCCACAGCCTCACAGCTCACAAAAAGACACAACCAGCTGTTCATTTCCAGAAAGAGCCTTACAAAAGCCCATCAGAGGAACAAAAAAGAGGGAGTTTATCTTGTAATTATCTCCTATTTTATATCCTCTTGATCAAAAGTTCTTGTTTGAATCAGAAATCACTTTGTTTGAATCAGAAAGTGGTGGCAGGAACCAGGGTCCTTATGACCCACAATGAGTCTATCCTATCTTGGTATTTGTCATATGCAGACTGATGGGCAGAGACCACGAGAAACAAGGTTAGCCAGTGAAACCTTCAACACAATTTTCAAACTACAGGTAGTGAAAGTTTCACTCTTGGGAGTTTGACCAAAGGTCAATTTTTTGAGCCCATATTGAGAATTTTTGGTCTTCGGAACTGGGTTTAGATTCAGGATTGTTCTTTCTGATGAGCATCCTGGGAGATTATGCAGTCGGTCACGGAGCCACTCCTGGAGGAACACTGGAAGAGACTATGGGAACCTCACTCTTCTGTAAACATCCCCATTCACCTGCATTGTCTTTCTGTCATCTGCCCTATTGCATACTCTTTCTGAAATGCCATTTGGAGCACTAGAACTCTGATCAATTCCTGACCCCTTGTAACTGTTCCCACTGGCTCACCAAGTCCCTTGAGAAAATCTTTCCCTCTGTCTCAGCATCTTTGATATGATTCACATTCCTCCACCTCTTTAATGAGTGAAGATAAGAGAGATTAGGAAGACAGTCTCTAGAGACCAGCAGGCACTGATATGGAGACTTGACTCGGTCACTTGTCTTTCAGATTCTCATTTTTCTCATCTGTACAATGGAGACTTTGGTCCCTATCCTGTAGGAGTTGTTGAGAGGATCCCATTAGGAAATCCTTCTGCAGTTCATGCAATCCTTCTCCTGCATCTGTGCCTGATGCAGAGTAATTGAACAATGCTTTAGCCATTATTGTTTTGATGACTATTATTAAGCAGTGGCGAGAGCACTAAGGGATGAAGATCTATTTATCAATTGAAATAGCCCACCAAACGATGGTGTTGCCCTGTGTGTCATGTTAGATGCCCCTTCAAGAAAGCAGGGGGAAGAATGCTGAGAACCCTAGCCTTTTCTTGGCTTCTTTTTTTTTTTTTTTTTTTGGAGAGGTTTTCGCTATAGGGCGCGTGCGCTCGCCAGACAGACAGACAGAGAGAGACAGAGAGACAGAAAGCGAGAAATCACCCCCCAGGGGGGATGGTCACGCCGCAATCCCTTCTTCTCCATTCTCCTCTCGGGATCTTGGGCACGCACGCACACGCGCCCGGCGTGAGTTTTAAGCCACCGGGTCCGGGACGCGAACCATGGTTGACTACGTGGGAGTCCAGCGACATAGCCATTACGCTAACTGCTGGTCCCTTGGCTTCTTTTGGGACTCTGAAGTTGCTGGGAGCAAGCTGGGACCTGGCAATTTTATGAGCAGGCTAAGTTCAGCTGCACCAGTCCACAGGCTCTGGGGAAGACGGCCGGCTGTGTTTCTGAGACAAGGTGCTGAGGCATCTCTTCGACAAAGGTGATTTCTGAGCACAAGCTGACTCCAAGCTGTCTGCCTGAGCCTCCCCCCAAAGAAAGTTTCTGTAACAGGAGTGGCTTAAGTTTCCAGGAGCCTCCAGTACAGCTCACACCAGCCCCTCGTCTCAGAGGTCTCCATCTCTGGGCTGGGGGCTCAGAGGGACCAGCTCCTTTGGATGCTGTTTAGCCAGTGCTGGGCAACATAAGCTTCCCTTGCATTATGGAGAGCTGGTGAGGGTCAAGGCTGTCCCTGAACTGTGCCCTAAGCAATGGCCACCTCCATCGAAAGAGACCCAGCACTCTTGCCAAAGCAGAGGTTCTGTGAAACATCTGGCATTTTTCTGACCACCTATTGTGTGTCAGGCACTTAGTTTTCTCAATTCAGTTGGTGCTGCCAACTTTGCCAGATCATTATTTTTTAATGGCCAGAGGGTGCATGTACTCACCAGAGAGAAACAGAGAAACAGAGAAAGAGAAGAAGAGGGAGAGGCATCTCCCAATGGGGCTTGGTCATGCATGCCCCTCTCCTTCATGACTCTGTCCTGTCAGGATTTTGGTCATGCATGCTCAAAGACCCAGTGCTTTTTACAAGCTGTTAGAAGTGGGATTCAAGCCACAGTTGGCTATATGGGGTACCTAGAACCACTAGGTTACAGGGTTAGCCTGCAGATTGGGGGTATTGATATTCTATTTTGCAGGAGAAATGTTGAGACTCAATGGTCACACAGGCTGGAAATGGGGACCACAATGTGCTTATATCTCAAAGCGTTGTAGTCCTTTAAATTTGTGTTATGCAAGTGTGGGACATTTGTCACAGCTTCCTATTTTTCTGAAACCAAAATCTAACCGGTGAGGCAGAATGGAATGTGGTAGATTGGGATGGCAGCAGCATTAGAATCACAGTTCTGCTCATTCCCCCGTCATTTTCCAGGTCCTGACTGTACCAGCCTTGAAGCTGAGCACTGAGAACATAACCACTAGGGGGAAAAACAATCCCCTCATGGAAATCTCAGTCCAGGAGTAGCAAAGCCAGCTGGAGAGCATGCAGGACTGGCTGCCAGGGAAGGCAGTCTGTGGGTAACGAAGACAAATGATAAGGACTACGATCCTGTCCTAAAGGGACAGAGGGAAAGCAAACTTGTTGTAGAGGAGGTGAAAAAAATGTTACAGACATGAGAATTGAAATGAGTCGTATGGAAGGATAAAGAACCCCTCAGGCTTCCAGAGAACAGAGGTTTCAGAAGAAAAACATCAGGTGTGGGGCCCAAGGGAGCAGGACAATCCAGCATTCCCCACTGT
The DNA here is from genome assembly GCA_026018925.1 of Tupaia tana. NCBI lineage: Eukaryota > Metazoa > Chordata > Mammalia > Scandentia > Tupaiidae > Tupaia > Tupaia tana. Next base: position 8,406,380 of record JAKSZU010000018.1, read on the forward strand.
CCCCAAAGCAGGATAAACTACAAGCCAGGTAGAACTTAGGGCAGGGAGTTTTAGAGCATGCAGGTCTGAGGTATTTATACCAACCTATAGAGTTTACATTTTATCCTGCAAACATTTTCAAGATACGTCTTTCTTGGAATCACAAATGGATATTAAAGACAATTATGAAGCTAGGAAACAGGAGGCAGAATTGAGTAGGGCAAAGGCCCAGTCCTCTAAGGCTGGAGAGCACAGGAACTTTTCTTTAAAGAGCAGGACAGCAGAGGGCAGCAGGTTGCATAGTGGTTCTAACTCTGGCTTCCCATGTGATCAACCATGGTCCAAGTCCAAGAACCCGTGGCTTGAAACTCACGCCAGGCATGTGTGCGTGCATGCCCAAAATTCCAAGAGGAGATTGGAGGAGAAGGGATTGCAGTGTGGCCATCCCCCTGGGGGTGATGGTGGTGGTGGTGAGTTCTTGCTTTCTGTCTGACTATCTCTCCAGTGGGCATATGTGCCCTATAGCAAAAAAAAAAAAAAAAAAAAAAAAAAAAAGTAGCTGGATAGTTTTGTTTCGCCAGGCCATGTCACCGCTGTAGCAGCTACTCTGCCACTGTAGTGCAAAAGCATCGCTATGTAAATGAAGGGCTTGGCATAAGTAAGATTTATTTATGGACACTGAAACATGAGCGCCATTTAATTCTCATGTGTCAAAAAATATTACTCCCTTGATTAAAAAAAAAAACAAACTTAAAATGTGAAAACCATCCTTAGTTCCTTGATTGTGCAAAAACAGCCAGTGAGGAGTTACCAGGGGATTCATGAAAGAAGGTCGTAGCACTCAGGGCCACAGAAAGGGGATGCACAATTTCAAGCAGGAAAAGGAGGGATTTGATCTATGTTCCAAAAGATCCTCAAAACAGAACGGTCAGCATCCGTCTCGGTAATTGTCAGGCCAACTTGGGAATCTTATCAAATGAGGGAGGGCTGACCCAAGCTCGGCTGTGTCCTCACTGCCTCCCTAAGTTGCCATACGGCCTGCATGCCTGCAGTGAAAACAATCCACCAAGGAGGGGGAAAGACGCTGAAGGAGACAAGGGCTACACATGAACCTGGTTCAAAACCCAAAGTAATGCACTGGGTGCCCCTCACCGCTGGAGGCCTAGCACTGTGAGGAAGAGGAAGAGAGCTCTACCGGAGAGACACTGATGCCATAGGCACTCACACCTCAACAGGGAGACTGAATCCTGACATCTCTTCCGAGTGGTCCTTATTGTTTGTTTTGTTATAGGGCACATGTGCTTGCTGGAGAGAGAGTGAAGCGAGAACTCACCTCCCATGGCGGATGCCCGCACTGAAATCCCCTCTCTCCCATTCTTCTCTCAGGATTTTAGGCATGCACACATATGTGCCCAGTGTGTTCTCCAAACCTCGGAGTCCAGAGTGTGAATCACACAGCCAGCCATCCGGGATCCAACCGCCCGACCTCCAAGTCATCCACTGGCCCCAATCCCTCTCTGAATAGTGAGAGTGTAGCCTTATATCAGTGACCCTCAGGGAGGGGACCCGGCTGAGATGGTCGGCAGCACCTTGTGTTTCCTGTGAGTGCGGCTTCTAGAAGAGAAGGATGTCTGCACAGCAGGAATTTGTTTCTCACTGTGCTGGATACACCTGCTGTCGGAGGGGCTGGGTACTGTGTGTGTACCATGCCCCCCCCCCACAGAAACGGTCTGTAATGGCCCCCTATGTCATGGTTCGAGGGGTGAACTGGAGTGTGGAGAGACATCTCTGTCACTACTCCGGGGTTCTCTCGGTTCCTCTTCTCGTTAACTTTCATTGAGAACCTACAAATAGTATTTTTCTTTTTTTGAGAGGTTTTTGCTATAGGGAGCATGCGCTCGCCAGACAGACAGAGAGAGACAGAGAGACAGAAAGCGAGAAATCACCCCCCAGGGGGGATGGCCACGCTGCAATCCCTTCTCCTCCATTCTCCTTGCAGGATCTTGGGCACGCTTGCACATGCGCCCGGCATGAGTTTAAGTCACCGGGTCTTGGACTCGAACTGCGGTTGACTACATGGGAGTCCAGAAACCTAGCCATTACACTAACTGCTGGTCCCCAAATAGAACTTTATATGAGCCTAAAAATCCAGGAGAAGAGATGCTTCCTCTAGCCACGGCTTAGATGGTACAAAATCTCATCAAACTCATGCTGGGTCAATTAAACCCACTGATAACAAGCGGTGAGATGGGCAAAGGCAGTGACTGAGAAGGTGTGAGTGGGAGTTTTTTTAAAGCTATAACCTCCTTACAAGGATGAGGGCAATACTGTCTGCCAGTTGTGGCCCTTGACTTAACTCTGTCCACGTTGGGCATGATAATGCTCAGCAAGCTTCTGCTGTGGCATGGAGACCGTCTACCTGGTGGGTCGTGTGGGCAGGTGTTGCAGAGTGAGCTCTCACAGGTATTGCTGTAGAGGGTTGGAGAAGTCAGAGAGCCGGGTGTAAGGTGAGTCAGCTGACCCAGTGTTAAAGGGGACCAGAGACCCAATGGAAAGCATGGTGAGCTGAGTCAGTGTCCGTCTCTCTCTCCACACCTTCTTCTTTCCTGCTAGCTTTTATGCAAGGTTGGAAATTGTCATCCCTTTCTGTCCTTCTTCCTAATACCTCTGCAAATCTTCAGTTTCATCTCCCCCTTTCTCTCTACACACCATTTCTTTGGTAAAATATTTAAAATCATCTTGATAAATGATCCCCCTCTGAGTACATAAGTTTACTAAACACCAGGCAGAATACGACACTCTGGGGACCTGTGGATACAGTGGTGGAAAAAGCTCTTAGGTTCTGTCCTCATGGAGTTGCAGGCTTTGAGGGCAGCATGTGCTTGAGAAATCTTGTGTGGCTGGAACAGAGAGAGCAGCGGGAGGATGCTTCTCCAGGTTCGATGTGTGGTGTTGCTACTGCCGGGTAGGTTGTGTGCAGCACCTCAGCTAATCACAATGTAAGCTCCCACCACGGAACCAGGTAGGAGGTTTGCTTTCTGGTTGTTTTTAGGGGATCTTTCTTGATTTACGGATTCATCATTTTATAAAGTGCTATCATGGAAATGGCATTTCTTTTCTTTTTTTAAATTATTTTCTTAATTTTATTTATTTATTTATTTATTTAATTCATTCATTTATTTTTTAAATTGACCAAAGAGACAGAGAGAGAGATAGAAGAGTAAAGAGTAAGACAGAGAAAGTGAGAAAGCAAGCCACCAGGTCCGAGACTCGAACCGTGGTCAGCCATGTGGGAGTGTCCAGCACCTTAACCACCATGCCACTTGCTGGTCCCAGTGGCATTTCATCCATAGATCCACTATATAGAGACTGATGGCCTTTTACCTTCAGGATTAGAGGAAATCAGGGCTTCTCGGAGGAGGTGACTGTTTTTTCCTGCCAAGGCTTTGCCAGGGCACTTTTTCAGATGTTGCAAGATGACCCACATTGTTGCCAGGCTTCTGACAGACAAAATGGAACCAAAGGGTATCACTTTCAGAGAAGTGTCAACCTGAAAAGGAGGTTTCCGCACCAGGGACATGGCCTGTGTAATCGAAGCTGGCTTCAGTGACCATGCCAAAGGCCAGGCAGAGAATCAATTAAGTTCACTCCTTGCTGAAACCAGGCAAGTTCCTCACCTTGAATTTGACCTTGATGCACTGAAATTGCAGAGTAACTGAGTGCTCCAGTGCGCTTCCAAACGATGTCAGATCGTTCTCAAAGTACCGAAGGCTGTAGTGGGAGTGGTCAGCTCCAACCTGGAGTGGAGTTGATGCCCACGCTTCTGACCGTGTCTCCATTCATCCAGCTGGAAATGAGGGTTCTCTGTACTATCACAGAGTTTGTCTTCTCAGTGAGCCGACGCACCATCGAGCACCTTGCACCATTCCCAGGACACTGTGACTACTCAGGAAATGCCACCTGACACTCTTTCAGTTGCCCTTGCTGTTCATCATCATCCTTTGAAATAGATCACAGCAGACACCATCTCCTGAGCCCAGCCCTCAACTCAGCACTTTGCACACATTAGCTCATCTAATCCTTGCATCTACCCTCCGAAGTAAGTAACAATATCCTTGTTTCACAGATGAAGAAGCTAGGCTAAAAGACTGTCTGGAGTAAAGGGGAGAGTAACTTTTCTTTTCTGGAAAATAATACATTGCAAATATATAAAAGCAAACTCACCATCTCAAAGTACATCCTCATAATAGTAAATATCCTAATTCTCAAAAAGGCTTAAGGAGCATAGGCAAGAAGGTGTGTGACTCTAGGCTCTCAGACTTCCCTCTTGACTTGCTACTCTGCCATGCATCAGCCTGCCCCTTGGTGTGTGTGTGTGTGTGTGTGAGCTCGGGGCTTCTTCAGTAATGCCTTGTTGCGAGTTCATGAGCCTGGTGGGTGGGCAGGTATGCAGTGGCACTGCCTTCTCATGGAATTCTGTAGGTGAGTGTTAAAGAAGAAAGAAGGAACTGAGCATCCTGTGTTCATCAAGATAAAACCACATTTTGTACAATGACACAGACTCTCCATTGAGGTCATCCATGTAGCCACAAACTAATTAATGGTCACGGGAGAGGTTGTGCTAGAATCCTTTCCTATGGAATTGTTTTGTAATATACCTACAAATACAGAGACTGAAGACCAAGCAGTCAAAATGCTCTCCCACCTCACTCCCACACAACCTGTATTTACCTTCTTATATCTTAAACTCTTTTCTCTCTGAATCTGAGATATGAGTAATTCATTACAAAATTGGACTTTATGGTTTGTTTATGCTGATTCCAATTACAGAATAAATGACTACCTGGAATTCAAAAGAAAAAAAAAAACTAATGAAAAAACAGACATCAATCAAGAACAGTTATGAATAAAGACTTTAAACATCCATACTTAGAAATATATATGATATTTAGAAATAGATCTGAAAAGACTTATGTAATGTGTTTTAATCAAATCTCGAAGAGAAATTGACCAATAAATCAAATCTTGAAAAGAAATTGACCAATAAATCAAATTTGGAAAGAAAGTGACAGATAAATCAAGTCTAAAAAAGAAAACAACCACTATATCAAACCATGATATGTTTATTAAAGCAAGTGATTTCAGTTTTTTATGAGCCTGTTTCTTTGCTGAGTCCATGTATTTGGAATATATTTAGGAAAAAATACTTATATGCTATTGTATCATACACACACACACACATACACACACACACACACACACACACACACAAATTTGTGAATCAAAGCAGACACTGAGTCAGAGATATAGAAGACGTAGAAAAGTTGAGTTGTAAGCAAACACCTAGTACTGCCTTCTCTTCCATGGAGTTTCTGGAATTTATTTTATGTGGTGCCTTAAAAAGTGCAATAAAGCATTTATCACAGACCGTCAAGACATTACCAACTGATTTTCTTGTGATTCAAGGTAGATGTGACAAAACTCAAATAATCTTTCACAGTAAATTGGGTTATATTAATTCCAGAAGGAGCTATTTTTTTTTTGCATCTACATAGCAATACGCAGGATATATTTCAATTGCTTTAAAATTAAATTTTAGAAGTTTCCATAAAGGTATTTCCAAATGTATTTTCAAGACTAAATTGCATGTGTGTGTGTGTGCATGTTTGCATGTATGTATATGTGTGTGTTTAAATTTGGGTGCTTACATGGACTTAGAATACAAGTTAAGCATTTAAATTAGCCTTTAATGAGCTGATTGTGTGTGTGTGGGTGTGTATGTGTGTGGAGAGGTGTTGTGTGTGCATATTTTTAAATGTGGAGGATGCTTCTCTGTCTCTAGGTCCCTCTCTTCCCCACCTGTCTCATGCCTTAACCCATGATACTAGATACATCTAATCTCAGAAAGGAGTTTTTCAAAGAAAAATCGTCATACTGGTGCTCTGGTCCTGTGTCTATGTCAACCACATCCCGTACTCCCCAGCACAGATGTGCCATAACACTTTCTGGGTCATCACTCTCATGGGTGAACTTGCAGTTGTCAAATCATATATTCCAATACCTGGCTTAGAAATTATGTTCACTGTATTTAGAGCCCTCTTCAATTGGTTTCCAATTCATAAATATGTCATAAAATTCCACCCTCCTCTCTTTCATTTCCAATAACAATGTTAATCATTGGTCACTTGTTCAGCTAAGCATCTTACGTGTTTTTTCTCCTTTGTCTGTACAAATTCACGTGAGATACACACTCTGATTCTTCCCCAGTTTACAGAAAGGGAAAGTGAGGCTGAAAGAGAAAACAGCATGTTCCAGGTCCCACTGCTGACTAGCTGTAGAGTCAGGATTTGAAACAATATGTTCTAACCAAGAACTAGAGCCGTTCCTGTGGTCAGGCAATATTTCGCTTGGTTTATAAATAGGTGGCCACGTTGATGTTGTCTTTGGGGACTGCTCTCAATTCCTGATTTTACTCTTGACCAGATTATGCGATACCCGAGGCCAGCGATAACATGAAGAAGAGATAGATAGCTATCTTCTACCTTCTTCTAGAAATTCTTTATCATATCCCAATGTAAACCAAGTTGCTTCTCTTTACACCTTCATGATCTTATATGAAATGGAATGGTTTTAATTTTTAGAAGTTTCCATAAAGATTAACTACCCTGGTTCCATCATTAAAAACAATCTTTTCAGAACCAAAAGGGAGCATGGAGGATAAGGTGACTAAATCTCACATGAGCAGCTACATGATTTGAGTCCAAAATTCCGAGGAGAGGATAGAGGAGAAGGGATTGCAGTGTGGCCAGCCCCACCTGGGGGTGGGAGGTGATTTCTCACTCTCTCTCTCTGTGAACGCATGTGCCCAACAGCAAAACTTAAAAACAAAACAAAACAAAAAATCTTTTCACTTCTTACACTTTTAAACATGCCAAAACTTTATAGTTTTCCATTTCAAGTCACTCTGCTCCATACAGAAAATGACATAAATTAGAGTATGTGATTACAGAGCTGATTCTCCTAGTTTGGGATTAAGTCTATAATATCCAGATCTGGGAAAAAAAAAACACAATTCTCTCATTGCTTTTGATTTTTATATAGGTCCAGAGCAATAACATTTAAAATGGGAATACTTGGGTTATCTTATAAGGTGAACAGAGACCTGTGTTCAAAATGATAGAATGTTTTGTCTTTTAACCAATGAAATAAAGTTTTAGGATCTATCCACTCTCCTTAACCCTTTGAAAAGTCGGTAGCATTCATACTAACTTAAATTATTTTTTCTCATAGGATATCTTTATTTTATTTTTTATTTATTTTTAATTGACAGAGAAAATTACATATATTTATGGTATATAGCAGGATGTTTTGAATGTTTAAATTGGGAAATTACTCAATCAAGCTAATAAACATACTTATTTTTGTGGTGAGAATAATTAAAAACCTACCCTCTAGGCAATTATCAAATATACAAAATGTTGTTATTAACCGTAGTCATCAGTTGTACCCTAGGTTTCTTGAACTTATTCCTCCTAATTGAAATTTAGCCAACATCTCCTTTAACCAACATCTCTCCCCTACCCTTCTATTCCTCATCTTAGACCACAATTCACTCTCTGCTTCAGTGATCACACTACACTTTAAAATAGGTACATAGAGATGCTTTAGAGTTCAACATTGAGATCAAAGATAGACTGAAAATAAGAAGCTTTTGGGGGGTTGGCCGTGATACTTATACCCAAAGCACTTACTGATATGTTTTAGAATGGCTGCCATTCTCTACTGGAGTTACTTTATCCTCAGTGGTTTGTGAAAAATGAAAATTCTGCATCAGGGCCAGCTTCATGGGCCCCGTGTGCACAATTGTGTCAGGCTGCATGCTCAGAGGGTGCACACTTCAGTGAATGCTCTCTGTCCCCATCTTGAAATTCCTGATAGTTTTGAGCCAGGGGTCTTCCACTGTCATTTTGCTCTGCATGCACTCAATTCTGCAGTTGGTTCAGTTCTGCATTTCCCTTATTTATTTATTTATTTATTTATTTATTTATTTAGATTTTGCTACTGGGCATGTGTGCTCACCAGACAGACAGAAAGCCATAAATCACCTCCCGGGGGGATAGCCACGCTGCAATTGCTTCTCCGACATTCTCCTCTCAGGATTTTGGTCATGCACGCACACATGCCCAGCATGTTTCAAGTCACCAGGTCTGGGACTCAAACCATGGTCAGCCATGTGGGAATCCAGTGCCTTAATCACTATGTCACACTCTGGCCCCCACATTTCTTTAACATTTAACTGTATGTACAATAAATACATCTGCTCCAAGTTTGATCTGCCGGTAGTAGAGGTCCAAAATTACTCCCAGTTTTCTGGTATACTGTGTAATGTCTGTTTTGTCCTTCTCCCTGTGAAGCTTACTCTCCCACTCCCCCCCCCCCCAACACACACGCACACACACACACACACACACACACACACACACATTATTTAAGGATGGAATTGAAATTTTAAAAGATGGAGAGAAAGGCTCACAGACCATCTAATATTGTAATAGTTAAGAAGGAAAGTAAATAACAGAAATGTATGCCATATGGCGTCCTGGGGAGTGATGAAGGACACTGTTCTGCTCTGAGGAAGCTGAAGGTTCCTGGCTCAAGACTGTTCGAGTTTGTATAGGACGACCTTGGGCCATTGGAGGCCTCATCTCAACTATGGCCAGGCATGACAAGTACTGGCAGAGTATCAGCCTTACCTACGATGAGGTCAGCATCTCTTTCTGTGATTTCAGGTTTACATTTTTAAATAACAGTGATATAATAATATTAATACATTTACAAAGATGAATGTAATTAATGCCTAAAGTTCATACATGAAGTAAGGTATTATTTGAGGATGAGTCTTTGCCTGATGATACTTAAGTTTTTTAATAGGAAAAATAATGATGAAATATCAGTTAGAAAAATAAAGTTTTGAAATTACTCAAAATCCCTTCATCTCTAAATCATTGCTGTCTAATAGGATTTCCTCTGATGGTGGAATATTCTAGATCTGTGCTGTCTGTTTCTATAGCCACCTGCCACGTGTGACTTTTGAGCACTCCTAGCGGGGCTAGTGTGACAGAGGAACTGAATGTTTAATTGTATTTCGTTTTAAGGAACTTAATGTTCCATGGCCTTATGCACCCGGCTTCTACTGTGTTGAACAGCACAACTCTCAACAATCATTCCTCTTAGTTTTTTGTATCTGCTCTCCTATCCCATCTTCAAACATTTCTTCCCCACAGTTGGCTATTTTTTACTGCCTGTTGTGTAACTTGTTAAAACTTAACTCTGCATTTTCCCATATTTTAGTCCAAGTTTCAGTGATGGAGGGTCTCTTGGTATTTGGCTGCATGAGCTGGTGCAAGACAAGAGAGGCTGGGACTGCTCAGCTTTGAACCTGGCATGGAAACTTGGCAGAGGAGTAGTACTCGGTGGTGCTTTCTTCTCCAGCCCATGAGCGGCCCTGAAATGTGGGAGAAGGGAATTATGCCCGTCATCCTGAGAACATCCTATCGATTGTGAGGCGTTCGTTCCACGTCAGCCATGAGAACTTTGTGAGAGCTCTTGGAAACTCAGCAGCCAGCTCTCAGTGCAGGTACCATTTCTGTGTTATACATGAGGTGAATGAGGATTGAGAAGGTAGCTCGACCAGAGTCACAGGGTTTGAATGTTCCAGGACCCCAACTGGACCCCAGTTTTCTCTGGTTCCAAATCCCATTCTATTTCCACTCTTGCTTGTCTCCAAGATATGAGGGAATAAACATGGACAGACATAGATCATGTGCATGGGGACTACATTCAGCTCTCATCCTTTCAAAATCCTAGGCAGAGTCTACTTCTATTACCATTGCCATTGTCCGTGATGTTATCAACCTGAATAACTGTCTGGGGACCAGCAGTTAGTGTAATCAAGTCCCGGACCCGGTGGCTTAAACTCACGCCGGGCGTGTGTGCGTGCGTGCCCAAGATCCTGAGAGGAGAATGGAGGAGAAGGGATTGCACCATGGCCATCCCCCCGAGGGTGTGATTTCTTGCTTTCTGTCTCTCTGTCTCTCTCTGTTTGTCTGGTGAGCGCATGCGCCCTATAGCAAAAACCTCTCAAAAAAAAAAAAAAAAAAAAAAAAAAAGAGCTGTCTGGTGAAATGTAAAATTCCTAACGACATGGCTCTGCCTTTAAAACATCTAAATGTGTCACTGGTTTTTTTTTTTTCTTATGTGGTTGTGAGAGATATGGGGAGAAAAATGCAACTGCGCACACACACAGGTACACAGTCTTGATGTATCACACTATGAGATACTTTCTTTTTTAAGTTTTTAATTGCTAGAGGATGAGTGTATGAGACAGCAAGAGACAGAGAGACAGAAAGCAAGCACCTCCCCACAATGGGACATGGTCATGTCACAACCCTTTTTTCTCTACTCCTTCCTGTCAGGATTCTGGTCATGCATACACATGCACCTAGCAAGTTTTTCAAGCCACAAGGTCTGGAATTCAAATAACAGTCTGCCATGTAGGATCTGGCTCCCTTAACCACTGAGCTATAGGAAAGGGTCCTTTTTCTTTCCTTTTTTCTTTTTTCTTTTCTTTTCTTTTCAGAGAGATTTTTGTTATAAGAAACATGTACTCACTGGAGAGACAGAGACAGAGAGACAGAAAGCAAGAAACCATCCCCTGGGGGGATAGCCATGCTTCAATTCCTTCTCCTCCATCTCCCCTTGGGATTTTGGGCATGCACATATACGTGCCTGGTATGAGTTTCAAGCTACCAGGTCCAGGATTCAAACCATAGTCAACTACATGGGAGTCCAACACCTTAACTACTACTCTACCTACTGGTGCCAAAGGCCCCTCTTTTCTATTATAGGAAAAGTTTTGCTGGGTTATTATAGAAAGGCCACTCAGAGTTTAAAGTCCATGGAAGCAACCACCTTGAAATTCCATGCCTAAAGTCTATCATGCCATGGTCCCCGATGATTAACCAAGGCCAGAGACAGTGCTGTGAATTGCTATGGGGTTGAGGTATGAGTCCCAAAGGGGAAGGAAACATCCTTTCCAGCCCAGAAAACCCAGTGTGCCCATCAGCGCACAGGCCCCTGAAAGTCCAAGCTTGCAAGATTCTGTAGGCCAGGGGCAGCTTTGCTAAGGTCATCAGATCCGGTGCTGTCCGCACAGCATGGAGAATTCGGGTTGGAGGGGAAGGAAGAGCAGTTCCCTCTTTCTCTTGCTGCTTCCCTTTGTTATCCAGGGCCTTGAGAGGTCTGGGGTGGGTGGGGGTGGCTGATTTGGAACTCTGCCATAGGCTTTGTCCCTGGGTCCACTGACCCCTGCTGTTTGGGAGACATCAGCCTGGAAGCTGGCCTTGACTCTATCTAATCCAACAGGCACTTACTCATCACGTGTTCCGGTCCAAAAATAACACTCACAGGGGGGCCTTGGGGACACTAGACCCAGCTAGCAAAAGGCCCCCGTAAGCCCAAGAATTACTTTCCTGTTTGCGATCCTGCCCAACGGCGTGGGGGTGCTTCCTTGGCCTCTCTGTTTCCTCATCCTTCTGGTCTTCCAGTGTCCATTATGGCTGCCAGGGATCCAGTGTCCCACCACAGATAGTCACTTGCTGCATAAAATCTCAGTAGTTGGTGGAGGAAATTGTCACAGAAAATTGTAGTAGTTGTATCAAACCAGCTTAGCTTTTTATTCCCAAGCCTGTCTCTTGCCATGGGGAAACTGAGCTAATGCCAGACCGGAGCCTCTTTGGAAAATCATTTAAACCTTGAGTAGCTCAGCTGCTGGCAAGAGCCCTGGTGGGACTTCATGTAAATTTGGGCCTGTCATTCACCATCTGTGTGAATTGGGGCATATCATCTCCTCACTCTAAGTCTCAGTTTCCACATCCTTAAAAGAGAACAATTCATCCATGGAGACATTTTTTCTTTGGGACAGGAATGGACCATCATGTGCATAAAGTCCCTACCAGTACTCAACACAGACTCCCTTCAGTTCTCAGCATTACTGCTTCACTCAACAAGGTTTGGGTTACAGGTATAAATATTTTCTGCACCAAAAGGTGCATAGTCTGACAGTGGTGAAAGAACTTTTGGAGATGAAGAGACAGAATAATTCAAATCAAGATCGTTTCCCCCAGTTCTGGAATGTGTGATACAGCAGCGGCAGTAACAGTAGTATTACCAGTAGTAGCAATAAGCTGTGGTAGTACCCTATTACCATCTCTAGGGTACACATGTGGTAGTGAGCACCCAGCAAGGTGGCATGGCTTCCTGCAGTGGCCCGCCATTTGTTTGCCAAGAGCAACAGGCATCTGTTGAAGATGAACAGGAGGTGATGGGGAGGAGGATGGGAGAAGGACTCTCATCAGGTGCTGCCCAGTCCTCCAGCCCGTTTATTGTGAGCTGGTCAGTGAGCTTACTGATGTGTGGATGGCCTTGTATTAGGAGCAACTGATGTCACTGGGCAGCTGAGTGGCTGGTGGCTTGATGTCAGGATTGTTTGGTTCTCATGACTTTGCAGGTGGCCAGTCAAGCCAGAGCTCAGAGTCTCCATGGAAGTAGGGCGACTGAGCACTGAAGCCTCAACAGTAATCTAGACACATCTGGAGATGGACTCTCTGGGGGTGAAAAGGAGATACTGTGTTTCAACCAGGTGGCTCACTTTCCCCCATCACCTAAGCTGTCTGATCATCCCACCTTATTCTTAGACACCTCTCGTCCTCCACCAGCCTTGAGACAGCATGTCAACATGATAACCTCTTGAGAATCCTTTTGGCAGTTACTCTACAACCTCAGCCTCAATTCTTTCATTTATCATGGAGCGCTTATAATTGGAACTTCTCTAAGCAGAGAGCTCTAGGAAAGACTAGTCTGTCTGTTAACTTAAAAATATTTATTTTGATTATAGAAATACTGTAGTGTAATACTTAGAAAAGAAGATAAAGGAGAAACTAAAAATCGCTCATAATTTCATCACTGTTATTATTTTGGAATAATAAAATAAATAAAATAAATCACTTATTATTTTGGAAAATGCTGTTGTGATCAATCTTCAATGCATACATTTTTTGGAAGATTTTGCACAATGGTCATCAGTGATGTATTTATATATATGTATTTAGGTAGGTATGCATTTTACATCTTTCCACTTAACACTAAGTATGCTTAGTTAACTATAGTCTAAATTTATTTTTTAAAGTTTACTGAATATTGTAAGTCAGAAACAAAATAATTTAGTCATCAGTTATTATTGGGTATTTGGATTATCTCCAGTTTTTTCATTATAAATACCACTAGACTGAATATCTTATACATAAATCTTTGTGAATCTCTGATTATTTCTTTAGGATAAACTCTAACAAATGAAATTATTTTTAAAATATGATTTTAAAACTCAATATATGAAATCAAATGATTTTTCAGAAAGATTGAATCAGCTTATACTGTCACCATAATAGACAGCCAGTTTCACAGTAACTACCTTCCTAGAATTATTTATCTTATAGAAATTTCTTTGATAGTCAAACACTATATCTTCTTACTTTGATATCTTATATTTATCCTATGTAATCTTCAGTATTTTTCATATTTTTATTTATGGCCTTTTTTATTCCTCCTCCTTTTAATTATCTGAGCTTTTCCTTCCTTATCTCACCTCTTTTTATGAGTGTTGATGCTTTCTTATCTCTCTATACATTTTGTATATTAACCTTGTGTTAGATTGTGACAAAAACTTTTTTCCATGTTTTTTTCTTTTTCTTTTTATTTCTTTTATACATTCAATCACTATAACATCACTTAGCTTATAAAGTGAATTTTCCAACATGAATACACTTCATACCTGTCCAGTTGGGGATACTATACACACTATCATCAACAGATAATAATCAATTTTTGTGTCCCATAAATGTCTTGCCTCTCTGTTTTTCTTCTTCATGTGACTCTTCATTCTATCTATATTTTTACATATGTAAGAAGACTTCAAGATGTTTTTGGAAAAATAGATATGAAGTAAGAATCTGTTTTGGTGCCAATAAATTGAAATCCATGCATAGTTTTTTGCAATACACATTTTCGTGAACAATTTGAATACTCTCTAATATGTAGTTTATTAACAAAATATATTCATGCTTACTATTTCTTTTTGCTTCTATGTTTAGAAAAAAAAATCCCCATATACATCAGTTAACCTTTCACCCATGCGTCCCTAATTTTTATTATTTTTTTTATTTGACATTTCAATCTTCAGTGCACATCTAGAATTTATTTTGGTATTTAGTATGAGAAGCTGACTTGACTTTTTTTTCATAAATAATTCAATTTTCTAACAGCATTTGTCCAAACAGGCTTCTTTTTTCCAGTGTTTTTGATGCAGCTTTGGTTTTAACTTTACACACATGTGTACAGCTCTGTTTCAAGGCTGTTTCACTTTGTAGATTTATTTATTTGTTGATTCTTATCAAACAGAACTCTTTTACTGTAGTTTTATGAGAAACCTTTAATACCTGCTAGAGTGATCATTCTTCTTACTCCTCTTTTTCAAAATTTTCTTTTAAGTTAAAAGGAAAAATAATACCATCTCTTTTTCTCTCTCAGTGCTGTATATAGAATAGAATTCACACATTGCATCCAGACAGGTAAGGACTCAAATTCTGACTTTTTAGGTCATTAACTTTAGGACAAATTTTCTTTATCTACCTGTGATTCTGTTTACTCATCTGTGAAATGGGATAAAACAATATTCACGTCACATGGACTCCATGGGAACGTACATCAAGCCGGGAGCTGAGAGCATGAAATGTAGAAGGTATTCAATCAATGGCGACTGTCATTCTGAAGTTGGGAGGTTTCACATTCCTTCTCTGACCTCATCTAGTGGGGTAAGGAAGGTGCCAGCTGTCTCACTGGCACCTAGGGCTCCTGGGTTTGAATTTTGCTGCTTTGGCATTTCAAGGTGGCGTATCTCATGGCATCTGAAGAATTTCTAGGAGCCATCTGTTCTCAAGTTCATGTGCAGCAAACAACAACCTGTTCCTAGTTGAAGAAGACTGATGGGGTTCAGAGAACAACAGAGCAAACTCCAATCCAATGAAGCATCCTTCTATGGGCACATTCAGCCAGGAACTTAAGAATGATGAGTCTGGGCTTGGGGGTCAACCCCACTGTCTTCTAGCCATGTGATCTTGAGCATATCACTTAGCTTTTGCAAGTGCCAGTGTCCTTAGGCACAAAATGGGCATTGAAGTAGTACTTTCCTTTTAGAATTTATGTGAGGAGTAAACATGATTTCGAATGGAAAAAACTCACCACAATGCCTGGTACAATGTGTATTCAATGACTATTAGAAGTTTAATGATGATGTTATTATCAAATGTCAATATGGATGTGGATGTACCTTTAGCACAATTTCATTAGAGGAAAACCAGGAAACTCCAAAGTTAAAACGGCATGTCTGATTGTGACTCTGTGCTGTCTCAATGCAGATTTGAGCTGAGAATAAATTCACCAAATGACCCACTTTATCATTCAATAAAATGTGCTGATTTGGCAAGTTGAGAGCACAGTCTTCCCAGATATTATGGATGTGCAGCCGTGGTATGCTTTTGGGTACATGATACATGCATGCATGTGCGTAAGTGTGCATGCACACACACTCACACACAGGTACCCAATGCATGCATCTCAGTCTTGCATAAACACAAAATATCTCTCTACCCAGATCATCATAAAATAAGTGCTTTTTGAGACTGTTATTTATTGGCATAAATTGGCAGTTAATTCTATGCTCTAAAATTTATTTCATAGCCTCTGCCTGAGTCAACGTTTTATAAAAAGTATGTTGGCTACTCATGATGGCATTGGTAAGAACTATCTACATCATTTTATTAGGTACAGTGATAGGTTCATAAAGTCCTATGGTTAAAAATGCTATCTTTCTACTAATCTGTGTGTCTGTCTAGCTACCTACCTACCTGTCTATCTGGTAATTATTAAATGCCTAGTATCTCCCTAAAATGTAGACCCAAGGTGAGTTGAATGTAGTTCTGACTCTGGAAGTACTGCCAGCTGTGGGAGAGAGGCATATAAGCAGATAATGAACATATAACTATCCTTGCCTGAAGATTGCATGCAGAGCTATAGCTGAGCTAAAAATGCAGTGCTTGATGTTGTCTCCCATCCTTCATGAATAATGCATATAATATACAAATGTGTGATGAACAATGTTTATACACTCTAATATTTCCAGTGCTTTTTCTCTTCCTGGATATAAAGATATTTTCATATACCTCTTGACCACACAGCACAGTCCTATAATTTCCTGTGAACAATAAGATATGAGCAGAAGTGACTAGTGTCATTCTAGGCAGAAACATTTAGGAGTCAGAACAAGGTTGAAGGATCAATAGTTGGCGTAATGGTTACATTACTGAACTCCCACAGTCGGCCACGGTTCAAGTCCTGAACCCGGTGGCTTAAAATTCACGCCAGGTGCATGTGCATATCTTCCCAAGATCCTGGGAGGAAAATGAAGGAGAAGGGATTATGGTGTGGCCATTCCCTCACGGGGTGATTTCTTGTTTTCTGTCCCTCTGTCTCTCTGGCACACATACATGTCCCATGGAAAAAAATCTTTCTTTCTAAAAAAAGAAAGAATAAGGTTGATCAAGCTCTCTTATCCTCCTCTGGCAAAGTGGGAAATCACATGTGAAGATGATAACTTCAGAAAATGGTGGTGCTGCTAACAGCCAGAGTCTCTGAATAACTCCATAACGTGAAAAGCAACCTCTGCCCCAGCCCTGGCAGCCTTGCAATAGAATTTTAGTGTGAATGGCAAGTAAAGCTCTGATGGTTGAAGCCACTGGGATTTAGAGATTGTTTGTTAAACTTTGCTAGAGTTGCAGAGCCTGATCTTTCCTGGCTGATTCGAAATGTGAAAGTAAAGACATTATCTTTTTTTTTTTTTTTTTTTTTTTTTTTTTTTTTTTTTTTGCTATAGGGCACATGCGCTCTCCAGAAAGACAGAGAGAGACAGAGAGACAGAAAGCGAGAAATCACCCCCCGGGGGGATGGTCACGCCACAATCCCTTCTCCTCCATTCTCCTCTCGGGATCTTGAGCACACATGCACATGCGCCTGGCATGAGTTTAAGCCACCAGATCCAGGGCTCGAACCTCGGTCGACTACATGGGAGTCCAGCAACATAGCCACTACACCAAAGCTGGTCCCAGTAAAGACATTATCTTATCCTAGGGAAGTCAAGGAAGTCTTCACCAAAGAATGTCAAATCCCTGAGCAGGATTTTGAAGCCAGACAGAAGTTCCACAAGAGTAGTTTATAGCAGGTTGTGACACAGGTGATATTTTTGCTATTGTTGTTGTCATCATCACTAACAAATGAGAAAATTTTAAATGAGGCCTAGGTAGATTAAGAGGAT
Source organism: Tupaia tana (assembly GCA_026018925.1). Lineage (NCBI taxonomy): Eukaryota > Metazoa > Chordata > Mammalia > Scandentia > Tupaiidae > Tupaia > Tupaia tana. The sequence continues at coordinate 8,423,841 of JAKSZU010000018.1, forward strand.
AACCTGAACTGCCCAGGGAGGAGCATGAGCTCAAATGTTGAATATTTATTTCCAAATCTTTCCTCTAAGTCTAGGCCCCTTATAGTTAATGCCCTGAAAAAGAGGTGGCTGACACATATTCACTGGTCTTTTAGATAGATGCTGTTGGCAGTACGCCACAAATCATAAGTCTGAAGGGTAGAAGTTATCGCATGTCAATACATCAAAACTTCCACGTATGTGGGTGTGTAGTTAGCTTTGTGGCATTGCAGTTCTGGGCAATTTTCAGCACTTTTTCAAGTGATAATCAGTCTCTCAACTTCATGTGTTCGACTAGCCTTGTTATTTTGTTCACAAGAACAAAAACCACATGGTAATGTGGAGAGATAAAGGAGACACAGGAAGGAGAACCAGAAGCGGGTATGGCAGCTAACCTTTTACTTTATTATTTTTTGTCTTAACTAAGAGGAAAAAAAATAAATTACATTCAAGTTCTGTTTTCTTTGAAAGGAGTACAACAAACTCACACTCAACTTCAAAGTTTAGGTCACCAAGTTGTACTGCTGAGTAGTCACCTTTGGGCAGTCACCTGTCCAGGTGAATTCTGGTGTCTTACCTTCAGGGATTGTAGTTAACTGTATAGCTGGAATCAGAGAATTCTCATAAGAATAAATAGCTTGAAAGTAGTAAGAGCTTGTAAGTAACTTGTAAATGTGGTAACCATGAGGCCCCAGCAGAGATAAAGGGGAGCATGGGACACTGAGGCACCACCCTCACTCCCTTGACACTCTCATCTAGTGAGGACAAGGGGCATATTGGCATGACCTTGTTTAGTGCATAGATTTCAAGCAGGTATCGTTTTGATGGCAATAGAACATTATTATAAACATTATTTCCAAAGTAGCAACACCACTGGATAAGGAAATTCAATTCTCCACATCCTCAAGAGCATACTTAATCACCGGCAGGTAGTCCAGAGGTCACTAGTGTCGAAATAAAGGTGACAGGAAGTGAGGACTGGATCTCTGTTACTTTTCCTCCTAGCAGTTCTTCTCATTCCACTCCTGGAATTCTCACCTCTAGACCAAAGATCAAGTTGTATGCTAGACGGGCAAAAAGAGACCAAAATGGATACGAAATTATTTTCCCATTTTCTTATCCCTTTTACTTTCTCTCCCTCAATTAAGACAGGATGAGAGTAAAATTCTGACTAAGATTTCAGTGATTTTGAATAACTATATTGTCCTGCTTATCGGGGTTTAGGGTAGCAAGCTTTAATATAAAGATTTTTTTTTTTAGGCTGTAGACTCACCTATTTTTTACTCAATTCTATATAAAATAAAGAAGTAGTGTGGTAGCTGGAAATCCCTTCTAACTTGCCCTTCATATAGAAAAATGATATTTAAAGACAGAAAAACCAAGAACAGGTCTAAGATCATTCGTTCTGCTCCCTTTCAAAAATATGAGCGTCTCTTCTGTTGATAAAAACTATAGCCCTTTATGGAATAGATAAATAATTTCTTGGTTAATGTTTTTGGTCCACCACTACAGCCTAACTTTTATACAAAGAGGCCAATGAAGACATAGATAAATATAGAGAGAAAAGAGAGAAACCAAGACACTGAGTTATCCCAAAGGGCATTCCTGTATTAGTCATCTTATAAAAATTATATGTACCACAGAATATCTATTTTTAGAGGCCAGGAGGTTATGTGAAGCAGTTCAGATGTCGGCAAAGACCCACAGGCCAGCTTGCAGCAATGATATTGGATATTTAGATATTTGTTTTCTTTATTTTAACTGTGCAAAGCTAGTACTGACCACATGGATATACTGGCCACTTGGGGATGGCCACACCAGGTCTGTGTGCCTCTTCAAAGACATCGAGGCACTAAGTGATTCTTCTGTGTTATTTGTCCATCTTCTAGGTATGACACATCTCTCACACACACACAGTTTGCATTTTGCACATTCTCTATCACGCCGATAGCGTCCCCAACTCATATACAACTACAAATTCACCTGTAATCAAAAACTTGAAAAAGCGTGAGGAAGGGTTGTCCCCATTCCTCCTAATGATTGATTAGGATACTTTATTCCAATGGTTTCTGATTACTTAGATATTTCCTGAGTTCAGAGAGGCCAGAAAATTTGCAGCTTCTCTACAGAGTAGAAAACACTAATCTGGCCACTGAGCAGTGAAAAACACTATTGGATTTAGTGATTCAAGCTGAAATAAACTACTCTTGAAATGCACAGGCTTCTTATCTACCGCACATTTGTTTCCCTTCTCTTTCCTTTATTTAGCAAAACTCTGACCCACACTGCTTCTCAAGCATCTACTCTCTTAGATGCTTAAAAGATCTGTGTCGTGGGGGCACAGAGTGATGCAGCGTACATGGCTAGGGCATACATGGCTAGGGAGACTTCCTACCTGTCCATGACTCTCATCCCTTGGCTAGTCTCAAACCATGGATGAGGCCTGTTTCCACCACTCACTCTGACCTGATCATTGGAGACCCAGGTGCTGCTGATGTAGGTTCACCAGATTTAGCAAATAAACTCACAAGATGCCCAGTTCAATTTGAGCTTCAGACAAATGACAAACATATTTTTAGTGTACGCCAGTCCCAACATGCGTGGGGCTCAGTATTGGGACCTACTTGTACTAGCAATTTCTCGTTGTTGCTCTGAAATTCAAATTGAAATGGGTATCCTGTATTTTATCTGGCAACCCTATGCTGGGGCATCTTCTTGAGGAGCATTCTCATGGTCCCCAGCCCATCTAAGCTGGTTTTCAGGACACTTAGAAAATAGAACATCAGACTTTCCAGATACCACTGGTGCCGATTTCCTATTCTTCAGAGGACCTAAGGATTCTTGACCTAGGAATGCCTCTCAGACATTTTGTAGAGAGAAGAAGTGCAGAAGGTAGGGTCTGTCTCATCCATCCCCACTGCCTTCCTATCATTTGATTCTGTGAAGCTGGGGAGATTTGAGCATTACCACTTAAATACACTATGGGACACAGAAATGGATTATTATCTGCTGATGATAACATGTGTAGTGTCCTAGTCCTAGCATAGTCCACACACTGGACTGCTGTGAAGTATATTCATGTTGGGTAAATTCACTTTACAAGCTAAGCAAAATATAGTGATTGAATGTATAAAATGAAAAAAAAAAAGCAGAGCATGATTATAAAACCTCTATAGCAATAGAATTAAAATGTCTCATGTTCAGAATTAAATGTTCAGAGTGTTCAACTGGCTGGTCAAGTAGAGGGAATCTCTTGGTTTCCCTTTCTTTGGACTCTCCTCCACCCAGTGCTGTCTCCTCAACAAACATGGCATTTGGTTGGTGTACTGTTCTTTCTGGCAACAGGGAGGTGGCTCAAGGGTAACCAATTGCTATTTCTCCTACCCATAGGCCTGTTGCTTTAGTATCTCCAGGATCATAATTATGAAAGGAAGTAGCCACACTCATTTTGAAAGGAGACGAGACACTAAAATTAGTCATTGATTTTATCATAAAAGTAGTACCTTAGACAAAGTTTACAAAATTTAGAAAACCATGCCGATGAAAATAATTATCATTCAGCCTACTCTCAGTAACCAGAGAAAACCCTTATTAATACTTTGTTTTCTTTGTTTGCTGAGGCAAAAATACATATATCCATTCATGTGTAACTATCTAAAAACACATTTCATAAAATTAACATTGCCCTTACATGGTTTATCTTGATCTTTCATTTCGCATATTCCATATATATATTTTAAAAGCATTTACATTTATTTTTGAGAAAATGGGGTTTAAGAGAGAAAGAAATAGAGAGAGATAGAGAGATAGGCACTCCCAAGGGTCTTTCTGCCATGTTCAACCCCAGAACCAGCCTGCCCCAACCATGGGCAATGTGTTAGTGTGTTCAAGAGGGTATCTGGATGCAATCCCAGAATCCTTCATGTTGGTCATCTTTTCAGAGCATTGTGCTAACCCTTTGCCACCATTGAGCCTCTAAAAATTTTATTTTTAAAGAACAACACACTCAGGGCCAGAAGGTGACATAGTGGTTAAAGTACTTGACTCCCACATGGACAACCACAGTTTGAGTCCCAGACCTGGTGGTTTAAATATCATGCCAAACATGTGTGTGCATATGCCCAAAATCCCAGGAGGGAAATGAAGGAGAAAGGATTGTGGTATGGCCATCCCCACAGGGGGTGATTTCTGACTTTCCCTCTCACTATCTCTCTCTTTCTCTGTCCAATGAGTGCACATGCCCTATGGCAAAAGCCTTTAAAAAAGAAAGAGAAGGAAGGAAGGAAGGAAGGAAGGAAGGAAAGAAGGAAGAAAGAAAGAAAGAAAGAAAGAAAGAAAGAAAGAAAGAAAGAAAGAAAGAAAGAAAGAAGAAAGAAAGAGAAAGAAGAAAGAGAAGGAAAGAAAGAAAGAAAGAAAGAAAGAAAGAAAGAAAGAAAGAAAGAAAGAAAGAAAGAGAAAGAAGAAAGAGAAAGAAAGAAAGAAAAGAAGAAAAAGAAAGAAAGAAGGAAGGAAGGAAAGAACTGCAGGCTCATAGCAAGCTCTGATAATAAAACATAGAGTTCTGCATACCCTTCACCCAACTTTCCCCAGTGGTAAATTTCTTTCTTTTCTTTTGCTGTTTTTGTTTGTTTGTTTGTTAATTAATACAAAGGAAATGAAGGCACAGGGTAGTGACATGACTTTCCAACTTCCAGCTAGAGGGGTGGAGCCTGTGGTCAAACTCCAATCCATATGAATCCAAAAATTAAAAATCTCCTTGGCCCAGGGAAGGTGGAACTGATGCATGAGAGCCCAGCTGGAGTTTGGACTCTTATTCTGGAACCTGGAATTTGGAGTCCGGTCAGACTTCTCTTAGCCACATCCCAGCCTGCTCCAGGATCATACTGAGGCAGCAATCGGGTCCTTCGGTAGTTTTATTCTCAACTGGGAGAAGAACTTGGGTTGTTTTACCAAGACTATAGGTAAGAACAAAAATAGAAACTCCTGACAGCCTGGTTTCCTGTTGCTGGCACCAGGCTGAGTTCAGTGGTGCTGGAAGCCCTATAAATATGCAAACGCAGGGAAATCCTGCACCAGGTCATCTGCAGCCTAGCAGGGACTGAGGGAAGGCACATTATGGTGCATTATTGCTCCAAGAAATCTCCACATTTTTGAGAATCCCTCAGTAGTCAGTGATTGTAAAGAAAGAAGCCAAAGATGGCAAATTTCAATTTTAGAGTTTTAGAATATTCCATCAGAAACGCATGTAAGCATATGTATTCAATAATGGCACTAATATAGTAAGAAATTCTCCACTGGCTTCCCTCTTGCTTTTTCTTTTCCCTCCCTTCAAATTGATATCTCAAAGCCTTAAGTCAAACTGTGTTTTATTAAGAGAATGGGTTATTTGAGATATGGTTGTGACATTAACCAGGGCCAAGCCCAGCTGTAGGTCTGCCAAGATCCTTCATGCTGAATCTGGATTTCAGTACAGAGAAAGCCCTGCTCTGCTCAGTTTTGCTTGGCTTGGATGATTTTGCTCAATTCCTACCCGAGTGGCAGGGCTTCTGCCAAGAGCAGGATGATTTCCCGGCCACTGGGATAGTGTCTGTTGATAGTGTGGGTGGTTCACAGAAGCTAGATGCATCCAACCGCATAGGCTTGGCTTTCTTCTCGGTGAACACAATTCCAAAAAGTCATACCATTGCTACTGGGACTGCCATGCACAAGGCAAAGGGTTCCTGGCACCTTGGAATCAAATATGACCACTAAGGAAATAAAGAGGGCAGAGAAAACTCCTGGGATGTGAAATGTCCGACAACTGGAGCTGGGTCCTCCAATTTACTTTCATTTTGAAACCATCACCTTCTTCTCTGTTGGTCTTGAGACAACTTGTTGCTGCTGCCATCTTACTAAGAAATCTTTTTTCATGTGGCTCTTTCACATTACCTAACAACATTCTCCCCTTTAAATGGCTATGAAAATGTTCACTTTAATGATTATGAAGTGAAGTGACAGGATTTCCATCAGGGGAGAAGTACCCTAGATTTCTTCTGGCATTAGGAAAGGAGTTTGGTAAAAATTTAGCCCTCTTTCCTGTAGAACTTTATCCTCTGATCCCGTAGGAAGAAAAGTACTTTCAAGCTCTTCAGACTTGAGATGTCTTGTAGCTCAATGACTTCTTTTGTTAGGGGAGTTCATTTCTCTCTTCTTGAGGTTATTTACATTCCACTTAAATGAGGTAAGGAAGCCAACTTAGAGCTCTGTTTGGAGACAATGAAGGAGATGAATCTCTATATCAAAGAAAATAGGCAGTGCGATATTTTGTGAGCATGATAACTTGGGGGAAACTTGGGAGGACCAAGGTCAAATTAGTACAGATCCCAGAATACAGCCTACCCCAGGAAATAGACAACTTCTTGAGCCACAAATGACACACAGCCATTTCCAGCTGACTGGCACTCAAGGGGCAAGTTTGTCTACAGTGCTAGTGTATTAGATTAGCTTGTGCTGACTCACAAGAGCCCCACTGTTAAATTTTCAGAAATTTTGTGAGTTGTTGTTATACATAACCATTATTAAAAATTAATTCATATAAACTTGCAATCAAATAAATCCTATTATAAAACTGAAGTACTCAAAAATTCTCACTTCCCAGGCCAATGGGTGGCATGGTAGTTAAGACACTGGACTCCCACTTGGCTGACTGAGGTTTAAGTCCCAGACCTCGCAGCTTGCTTTTTCACTTTTTCTCTGTCTCTCTCTGGTGAGCGCATGAGCCCAACAGCAAATTAAAATAATAATAAATAAAATTAAGTTAAAAACTTTTTAAAACAATCCTTACTTCCTAATGATTTTACTACACTACACTATTATCTATACTCTTGTTATTATTTGCATCTATTATGCTATCTAATGAGGTGCTCATCAAAATCTCTTTCCCCTCTGCATTCCATGACATCCCCATAGTCATGGTGGGAGTATTTATCCCATATAAATGGGTAAATGTGACAAATCAGTAAGTTGGCATTCTCCATACCATCTTTTCTTTTTCTCTTTCTTTTCCTTTCTTTTTCTTTCTTTTGTTTCTGTCCAGGATAGTTAGATGTAACCGTAAAACCAGTTGTAAAACATTGAACAGTGTATCACTAACCAGGAGGACTCCTCTCTTAATCTTTAAAATCTGGTGCTGGACCTCCATAGCCAGGGAGATGTGTGCCTGGCCATGCTGTCTATGACCACTTACCAAAACCTACCATTAGTATGAATCTGTTCACATTGGAGACAATAGAGACAAGAAGATTCAGGGAGTTCAATGAAGTTGACTCTCATATCAGTTTCTTTTATTTTTATTAATAAATTAAGAGCCTTTTATACTAACTTACCTACTGTCCAGCTTCTGTTTACCTACAGAAGCTTAGAAGTTTAAGACAAGGACATTCATTTCCTCATGTGTCTCTAAGAATCTTCTTTCCAGTCTTCTAGAACTGACTTATAGTGTACCAATGTTGGTAAACACATTCTTAGCTCTTGGCCCATAACATGCTCTGAAATCTGAAGATATTACTACTCTTAAATATAATGATTTGTGACAAATACACTACACTGTACTATAATGTCACTTGTATTTATAATCATTACATAAAAAAAAAGGGAAACCAAATCTTAACAGGTTTTAAATATAGGCATTTTGTTTATTTGTTTAAGCAACAGAAACTCAAATATACATCATTATAACTCATTAGCAATGAATGGTAACGACCTACATTAAATGACTAATTTCTCAACTTTAAGAAGATTTGAAAAGTACACTGTAGTTTATTCTTTTCTCTCTCTTTCCTGGTTTAATTTAGTTGTGCTTTATCTTGCTTGCCCTTCTAAATTGATCAACTCACTGTCAATAATTGTAGTAATAATAATAACAATAATAATTTGAAAGGTCTAAAATGTTGGGTCTTTGATCCTCTAAGACCACTCTGTTCCCCCAGCACATGGCTGTGGACAGAACTGTGTTTTAATTTCTGTTGTCTTGCCAAGTCAGAATGGGATTCACTGTTCTCAAGGTCTCCAGACTATCACTTTACCCAAAACACCCACCCCGGGTATTGGGGGAGGCAGAGAAGCTCTGCATAGCTATTTATTTTAAGTGCCTGATTAAAATTTCATGAAAACAGGAAGTCAGGGGAAAAGAATAGATTGCAAGAGCGATGAAATCCGGGGCTTTGTAATTTTTAGCTCAGAGGGAAAAAAAAAGCGTTAAATCGTAAGGAAGGTATATTTTCAGAATCGTGCTGTGGCCACTAATGGCATATTTTGTCACTGGCTGGGGAGCTGGTGAACTAAGAATGGGTCCAATTTTTTAAATCTTATTACACAGTTTTGCTCTCATTTAGAAATTGTCACCTTAAAGTAACCTAATGCTGCTCTACTTAAAGCAAACCTCATGCGGCTATCTCTGTGTGCGTGTCGGCCACATTGTCTTCTCTTTAAGCAGATATAAATGTTGTCCTGACACAGTTGAACAGCACAGAATCTGTCAGCCCCATAAGTTGATGTTGCCTAAGAACTTAATCTTATCTAATTCCCATATCCAATGGGATAAAGAATTTTGGGGAAAGAAAGTAATGACATATTTTTTGCTGGACAGTAACTGAATGATTTCTATATTTGGTCAATGGAAAATGCGTCTCTCCAAAGAAGTAAATGTCGACATTTAGCTGTCGAGGAAACCAGCGTTTGAGATGAATTGAAACAAAAACATACACACAATTAAACTAGAAATTGCAATGCAACCAAGTGCAATTATGGGGAGACAGACTACTTTCTACTGGAGTTCCTAGAAATTCCCAAATTATGGATGAATGTTGGACAGGGAACCTTAACCTTTGGGATGTCAAGCTGAGCTTTCATTTGGCTGACCAGACAGGAATAATTGCAACAGACTAATGGCTAGATAAGTTTCACTTACCCGTTTCAAATAAATCCTCATCTAAAAAAACCGGCCTCAAAGTCCAATCCCAGAGGAAAGCGTAATCCCTGTGAGAGATGGGTCAGAGCGGAGCGGGAAATCCGAGCAAGAAGGTATTGCATAGCCCCCAGCTAATGCAGCAAATTAACTCCCCCTGCGGAAGGGTTAAGTCGTTTAGATGTCTTTCCAGGCTTCCTGCTCACCCATTGAAACTGACCTGAACAGGGATCAGAGGATTTATCAAAGAGGAAATGCAACTGGGGATGCTGATGGGCACCGTTGGATGCCAGGGAGTCCCTTCAAAAGCCCCCCAAATCCCCCAGGGCCTGAGTAGGCTTGAGTATCTGGGGGAATCCAGATATCTCCTGATAGGGATGTGTGTCTATTTATACTGGATAGCGGGTCATTTCATGTCATGATCACAGGATCAACCCAACTATGTTATTCCAAGATAGAGAAATAAAAGAAATAAACCACAGTAGACTTCTAAAATCCCTTCAAAGTTGAAAAAGTAATTATTTAATTGAGGCTGTTATTGGCTAAGAATTCATTTCTATGGATTTAGTCCTGAGGCCTTGCTGTCCTCATTTGAGGTCTTAACCACAGAAATGATGGATGACATTGCATGGGTTATTTGACCACCTATACCTCAGTTTTCCCTTTGGTAAAATGAAGTTTCTAACATTTGTTAAGCTTGCCACTTCTCACCCTTGTCCCTATCTCAAGGAAGAACTTGTTTTTCCATGAATATTTTTGTTTATGCTCTGTCTTCACCAAACACTTCGGGCAGCTGGTATCTTATTCAGTCCTGTCACTCTGCGAGGTATCTGGTCACAGTGGATGTTCAGGACTAAATATTTTAGAATGAATGAACTTGATGCTTTTAGATTGTTGTGAAAATAGAAGTAAGTGATTCATGTGACAGTTCTTTTAAGACGTCTAGAGATTTAACATCATGTCATTTTCTATACTAATATCTGATCTAGTGCAGAAGAGAAAGTCCCTTGTAGTCTCTCTGGCCTTAGGAAGAGAAGAATTCACCCTGCCCACCTGAAAGAATTAACCGTAGAAGACTATTCTCCCCTTAGCTATGTTGGAGAATTCCTGTTAGAGCAACCACATCTGGAAGATGAACAGCTAACTAAATCCAATAGATGCCGCTTTAGTTTTGTCACATAGTAAGCTCTGTTCTCTAATATCATGCTGTCTATTATCAAAAAATATTGACCAATGAATCAGGAAAACCCAAGAAGAGAGGAAAGATAATTAGATGCCAGTGGGAAATTTCTTGGGGGCAACATTTTTAGGATGGCACCAATAGTATTATCTTTCAGTGAACCCTCAAGATTCTTTCTCAATCATACTATCTTTCTCTCTGTGTTGGGCAAGATATTTCGGGAGAAGACATTGTGTCACCTTTTTGGAATCTTAAAATCTCAACAGGATGCTTGCAGAGATATGCCTCAATTCTGAGTTCTCCAACTGTGTGTATTTATGAAGCAACTTTCTCCAAAGAACTCTGAGCATTTACAGTCTTAATTAAATTCAGCCTCACAACATTCGCCAATATTAAATGACTTTTGCCCAAAGCCCCAGCAAGCAAGTTATCATTGGACTGATCTCAATCCAAGGAGCCTTTTTTATCTAATCAAGGGCCTCTCTACACTCCCAGAGCACTTTGCTAGAACCTTGTTCACAAGGTTCACTCTGCTTTGCCTTCAGACACGAGTCGTGCATGCATTTGTCTCCCTGGCTTGACTGTAAACTCCCAAAGGGCAGGGGTAAAGCCCAGCTGGCCGTTGATATACCTACCCTGTGCCAGACACAGAGAGAGTCTTTATGTGCCTAATGAACTACATCAGTTATTATTTTTGTAGCTGTTTGTTCCACTTGTGTGTGCAACCAGTGGCGGCACTATAAACACTGCTCCTCTGGCATCCCTGCGTAGGGGATCAGGCCTCTACTTGCAAGCCTATTCCTCTTTTTAGTAATGGAGTCAGAAACACTGTTATGCATATACAAGAAGACTCTCATAAAAAGGAGAACGGGGCTTCTGCTCCAGAAAAGCTTAGTACTCTGAGGATTAGAACAGTGAAGCGTCATGGTTTGGGGCTGAAATCACTTTGATTTCAAGCCAAGATCGACCTCTAAATAGCTGTGCATCCTTGAGTATAATACTCAACATCTCTGAGTCTCATATGCTACCTTTCCTTCCCCCAGGGTGCTGTCCCTTGCCCCTTACACATCTCAGATACTCTGTGCCCTTACTGGACCCTGAGGTGACCTTGCTCTTCTCACTAACTTTATTTCCTTGCAAGTGCCATTTAACAGGGCTGTTTCCCCAACTCAGAGTTGAATTTTTTGGAGACTATGTTGTATTCATCTTTATTTTCCTAGAGCCTAGCATTGTTTCTAGAAAATGAAGGTGATAATACTAATACTTATCACATAGGATAATGAAATGGTGAGATACCAGAGCACATCAAAAAAAAAAAAAAAAAAAAACCAAAAACATGAAAAATGGGATTAAAGTATGAATTTATTTTGGTGGAAAAAAATTCTAAAATCCTCCATAGTTTTTTTTCCCCCATAATATGCATTTCCATGAACTTCATGAAGATCACTCATAGTTATTAAAGAGCTTAATACGATTTCTTAGAAAGCACATGAAAACTACTGGGTCTCACTGAGATTTATTTAGCAACTGTTTGAAGTGAGTTATCCTACTTAAATTGATCTCCATCTTACAGATGGAAATGCTGAGTATCATCAGAGGTTCTTGTATTGGAAAAACATGGCCTTCTGGTTCATGGGTTGTGTTGGTGGTGGGCATTTGCACAGGGTGAGAAAATTGTTTGTTCCCAAGAGACTTGGATGAAGAAGAAGGGGGAGGTTCTTGTTCAGAATGGTTGGGAAATCACTCCTGCTGGAAGTCTTGAACCTAGAATTCCAAAGAACAGAACAGGAAGAATCCAGAAACTCTGCAGGAAAGGTGCCCCTTGGATTAGCCTTGTCATGCTAAAGCAGGGCTAGTTGCTGAGTGAGGGCTTTTCCCTTTCTTCATCTGCATTTGGGAGAGCTTTACATTTCCTTTTGAAAGATCAATGTGATATATATATATATATATATATATATATATATATATATATATAATTTCTTTTTTCTTTTTCTGAAGGTACATCTATAAAAGCAACAGTGCTTGAGCCTAAGGACAATGCCCCACCATGCAATGAATCCCTTTGGGGTCCCATTAAATTCTAATGATATTTTCTGATTTTACTAACTAGAAGAAAATAGGGAGAATATCTAGTGTGGCACTTGAGTTTAGAACTGCTGATCACTTGAGCACAAGGAATTTCCTTTCACAATTTCTGCTCCTTGTCTTCCTGAACAATGTCTGAGACCCTCTGTGTGTTTGTGCTTTACTTCACTACTTTATCAAATTCTAGAGAAACATGTAATACAGTGGTTGCTAAGTAATCCACCATTACCAACGGAATGATCTTGGATAAGTCACTTAAACTTTTAGCCTAAGTTTATTCATCTAAAATATAGCAATGATGATAACATCTACTTCCTATGGGTGCTGTAAGAATCGAACACAATAAGCAGGTGAAGCACTTAGCAGGGTCCCAGACACATGTCAGTGCTCTTCAAATGCCAGGCTTTGATCGCTAGGGTAATAACAGCCGGCATGGCCCTGGGTCACTCCAGGTGTCATTCTCTTGCTTTCAGGTACGGAAACAAACTCAGCAGACACATAAACTTGGCCCAAGACCACTCAAGGACAGGGTTGGGACCTAAACCAGATCAGATTGGCCCTAAATTCGGTGCTTGTTCTATTCTCTCAGTATCAGGAACAGTGTTTTTCTCTCAAATGGGAATCATTTGGTGGGAGGAGGGCACCTAGACAGCCAAAAAGAGAGCCATTTCTTTGCACAGTTGGCCCTCCCTGCTGTGGATTCCCCTTCTACAAATTCAACTAACCTCAGACTGAAACTTCCCAAAACACCCAGCCATGGCCGTGCTCCACTAACTCAATGCTCTGCAATGTTAAGGGTCATATGGAAAAATCAGAGTTCCATTCTTGGGTTGGTCTGCACATGGTGGATCCTGATTGGCTAGGAAGGCTGGGGAGGATCACGGCACAAGACCCTGTGGAGAATGTATCTCTCTTTCATCTCTCTCTCTCGTCTCTCTCTCTCTCTCTCTCTCTGTCTCTCTGTCTTTCCCATGAAATAAACCTTTATTCAAAACAAAAATAAAAAAAACAAATAAAGATAGTAACACAACAGTAAACATAATACAAATTTAAAAAACCAGTATAGTATAGTCACAATTTACAGAACATTTACCCTGTGTTCACTATTAAAAGTAATCTAAAGAGAAGATTTCAAGTCTATGGGACGGCATGGGTAGGTTATAGGCAAATATGATTTCATTTCATACAATGAGCCTGAACAGCCTCAGATGTTGGCATCTGTGGGAAGTCCTGGAGCTAATCTTTTGTGGATATGAAAGGATGAGTGCTTTGAGTCATCGGAAAAGTCGTGACACATTTTTGTGTAGAGAAACATAAAAAAAATACATCATGACTTTTCTGATGACCCAATATTATCCAAATTTCAGAACCCTGTGAGTCAGAAACCAGGAGGCAGGGTTGCTCAGTAGGGGGGAATGAGGTTAAGGACCCCCAGAGCTCTTCACACCCCTGGACCACTCCTATTGCTAGGAAGGAGCTGAATGTTGCTGCAGTGGGGTGGGAAATACATGTGGCGAGGATCGGGTCTGGGCATTGAAGGGTCTCTCTGACCACAGTGAGAATTTGCGTTTTACTTCTCAGAAGGATTGAAGAGTATTGAAAGGCTCTAGTCAGTACTATGGCTTGATCCAAATTATAAGATCACCAAGCTGCTAGGAGGAGCTGGAATCGGGAGGCCTACATGGTTGGCAGGAGGAGCAAGTCAGCACAATTAGCAGGCAATTGCTGAAGGGCTTACTCATGCATACTCGGAACCCAGAATTCATGTACTGCTCTTTGCAATAGGTGTGCGACCCTTTGGCTTAAAGTATGAATGCACACACTGGGGTATTTTTTCACTGCAGTTGTGTCTCTCCGTAGGTGTCTAGTATCCCTTCCCATTCATCTAAGCCTAAGCAGACAGGAAACACTTTCAGGAGAAGGTCGTGCATTGGGAAGACACAGACCAAGCCAAGTCAGAATGGGTGAGCGATCAGGAGGATCTGGGTCTCTAATTGTTTTCCTACCTGGTGACAGGCAGGCTACCTATGCTGAGAGACTCGAGTCCTGAAGGAAAGCAGTGTCACACTGGCCATGGAATGGGACAGGAAGTGCAAACCAGCACAATTACAGTCATGCAAACCGCAGGCAGGAAATTTGGTATATGAGAGCAGTGTCACCGGCTTGGACTCCTGCCAGGCCACCCGGGTTACAGTCCCTCCTGGTCCCCAAGGGCCAGAGGATGGTTAATGATGACAAGTGATAAGGAACTGGGTTTTGTACTGCAGCAGATAGGGGGAGAGAGAGGCAGGAGAGGCCAAAGCATGTTGCTTCAGAGACGACAGGTCTCCAGGGGTGCCAGAGAGAGCAGCTGGCATGCTTCTGCTTGAGGTGGGAACTGAGACTTTGAGAACACTCTCCTTGGAAGTGTGGTCCAGGGTAGAGACTCCCTGTGACATCTGCTCAGACAGAGCAGGTGGCGGACCTCCATATTCCGTCTCCATCATGGGCAAAGCCATCTAACCGCTATGAGGCGCAATAGTATGCCCAGCTTGCGTTCAGAGCAGGGGACGCTTTGTACCCCATATCTGTCTTTTGACATCCCTGAGGACATCACATGGGTTTGTACAGGTTTCACGAGTTCTGAGAAACAGTTCCAGGGATGCCAGTCTGTGTTATGTAGCCTTGGACAAGTCACTGGACCTCTCTCGTGTTCTTGTGTAGAAAGGGGAAGATAGCCTACCACAGGGAGGCTAAGAAGATGGACCTAAGTAATAGGCAAGAAGAACTTTGGAAATTAGAATGTAACCACAAGGCATTAGTGATGTTATTAGTAATTTTATTTATTTATTTATTTATTTATTTATTTATTTATTTATTTATAAAGGAGAGGTTTTTGCTACAGGGTGTTGTGCTCACCAGAAAGACAGAGGCAGAGAGACAGAAAGCGAGAAATCACCCCCCGTGGGGATGGCCATGCCGCAATCTCTTCTCCTCCATTCTCCTCTCAGGATCTTGGGCACACACGCACATGCGCCCTATACAAGTTTAAGCCACTGGATCTGGGACTTGAACCGTGGTCAACTACATGGGAGTCCAGCGACGTAGCCATTATGCCAACTGCTGGTCCCATTAGTAATATTATTATCACACTCAGAAGTGTGATAATTACATGGGTCTTGCACTTCTAGGAGCTTATAATCATCCTGTCTGTAATTGAGGTAATCATACTAGCTAAGACTTATAAAGCACCTACTGTGTGCCAGGCACAGTTTTTAGTGCTTTATGTACATTCATTTAATCCTCACAATAATTTTACTGTAAGAAACTGGTAAAAAGTATATTTATGTTGGGTAAATTCACTTTACAAGTAGTAATGATGTATAGAGATTGAATTCTAGAATAAATAAATAAGATATAAAAATTTTAATCATGACCACAAAAGAAAAAAGAAACCATTAACACTATTTCACAGATGAGAAAACTGAGGCACAGAGAGATCAAAAAACTTTCTGAAAGTCAGGTATCTGGTCAGAATCGGTGCCATAATCAAATCAAACTGACTGGGTATAAAACTCCTATTCCAAACCACTGCTCTACATGTTCTGTTCAGTAAGATCCACTGGTGGTTTTGAGGATTCCTCCCGAGAGTCATACAAGCTATGGCTAAGTTCACAGCCTGTGTGGTTAACCATTTCCCCATCCACCCAGGGGCACGGTCATGAAAAGCCCAGAGGAGGATAGCTAAACTCCACAGTGAGTCAGCGACTGGGAGAGTCAGGAAGTCCTGGCGATGCATGCAATGGCACAGGCTCTGAGTCAGACTCAGGTGACATCTCCGGTCTCCTGCATCCCAGCAAATGTGACACCGGGCAAATAACCCACCTTCTCTAAATCTCAATTTCTGCAACTGTCAAATGGGAAACATGGTAAACTGTCTCGTAGATTGCTAAAGGAATGTGATATCTATAAAGTGCAGTTGAAGCCTGGCATCAAACAGGTACTAATACTTCTCCTCCGTCGATATGATTGACTATCTGGTGGTACAGCAAGGGGGACACAGGTGGTGGCTTTATATGTGTTGAGCAAAGAAGCTGCTATTGAGTTCCTGGAGAGTAGAAGCAGAGTCATAGATCCGGACATGGAGGCCTTGCCCTTGCCCCACTGCTGTGGGTATGTCTTTGGGACTCTGGCTTCCATGTTAATGAAATAACAGTCCACCCAAACCCCATACTGGAAGGGTCCTAAGTCTTAAGGATGGATGGGATTTGGAAGGCTGGAATGGTCACTTATTTAAACTTTTTTTCTTGATTAAATTGTTTAAAGTATTTGGGTTGCCAGGGGCTTCAGGTTAAGCAGCCCAAGTTATGGAAATATGTAATGAAGTGAAATAACAGAAGACAAAGTGCATGAGGTAGACACTGCAAGTATGGTTGTCTTCTCATCAGGCAACCCTAGTCTCCAGGTGTTTCCCAAGCAGTACTGTCTGGTGAGTCTGGACCAAAGCCTGGTGGGTGTGGTTAGTCTGTGGTTAGTCTCTCACAGGAACATGGGCACAGGTAGGCTCAAAACCAAAGAACCAAGAGCAGAACCCAGACCTTAGGGGCTATGGGATCTACAATAGACTAGCAGATCAATACTGTTTGGTACTGGCTGATGCTAGGGAGCTGAAACAGTCAAGAAAAATACCAGTGTCTCATGGCCTTGAAGAAAGGAAATGGGAAATTCTACACACAGAATCCCAGAAGATTCAGTGTGGAAAGTGCCTCAGAGAGCTTCTAGCCTTTTCCTAGTCATGGAAAATTCTGTTTTTTAAAAAAAATTATTAAAAAAATGCAGGAGATTTAGCTACTGTAAGACAGGGACAAGAAATTGACCGTAAGATCCTGTTCTTGAATAGATTCCATGGCATCTCTAGAGCTCCATGGGACAAAATTTGGGAAACACCAGACAGTGGAGAAGATATGGAAAATGAGAAAACTGCTTAAATCTCTTTTTCTAAAAAAAAAAAAAAAAAATTAGGGCCATTAGGTGGTGTGGTGATTGAGGAGTTGAACTCCAACATGGCCAGCCATAGTTCTAGTCCTGGACCTGGCAGCTTGTTTTTCCACGTTCCCTCTCTCTCTATTTCTCTCTAGTGAGCATGTATGTCCTTTGGCAAATTAAAATAATAATAATAACAAATAAAATTAAAAAAAGTTTTCCCCAGAGAGTGCATATGCTTGCCAGAGAAAGAAAAGATGAGAAAGCAACCTCACGGGGAATGTCACTCCTCAATCCCTTCTCCTTCATTTCTCCATTCAGGATTTTGGGCATGCACACACATGTGCCTGGTATGTTTTTCAAGCCTCTGGGTCCAGGACTCCAACCGTACAGTCAGCCATGTGGGATCTAGTTACTTAATTACCAGACCATGGGCTGGTCTAATCCGTTTTCTCATCTAATAATGATAATAATTAAACTGCTATCTGGGGCCAGGCAGTGGTGCAGTGGGAACACAACTGGACCTATAAAGGAAAGATCCTGGGTTTGTGTGCTCACCCCGTCCTGAGCATGCTGGGCACATGTATGTGCATCATGACCTGGGCCGGCTGAGACTGATAGATTATGGCAAGAAGTTCCCAATGGGGGCACCTGTCTCTCTATCTCTCTGTCTCTCTCCCAGAACAAACAAATAAATAAATTGTAAACAAAAACTAAGCAAAGTCACATTGTCATCTTCATAGGCACGTTTCATAAGCACATCACTGATGAACTAATTCCTAAGTAGGATTTAGCAGTGCTTGGTATAGAGTAAGCATTTGATACACGACAACTAATATAATCTTGAGTCATATTAATCACTACAGGTTGAATATTCCTTATTTAAAATCTTGAGACCAAGTGTTCCAAATGTTGGAATTTTTGTGTTTGGGAATATTTGCATATATGTAATGAGATATCTTGGGGAAGGGACCCTAGTCTAAACTCAAAACTCATTTATATAGAATATTTCAAAGTTTAGATTTTCAAATTCAGAATGCTTGGCCTGTATTACTACATCTGTGACAAGCTTTGGGCCTTCGTAAAGTCGCTGAACCTTTCTGAGCCTCATGTGCCCTATTTGTAGACTGGGATAATAGTATCTGCCTTGCCTCATTGTTGTAAGAAAATTTTAAACAAAATGGGTTTGTAAATCAGTTTTCAGAGCTTCCCCCCCGTTCGCCATGAGGACTAGGAAATTAGACCAACATTGCTGTTCTGGCTAAGCAACCTGGAACAGAGATGATGATAGCTCTCAAGGTGCATTTTGCAAGTTTCCCCTTAGGGGAATGTGCTTATTCCTTAACGTTGTGAAAACAGCTCTGCACGCCAACATTGACCCCTCAGTGGTTGCTTCTTCCTCAGTGCTAAGTGCAGGCTGGCCTGAGTCAATGGCTTTCCGTCTATGAGCTTCTAAGGCAGGGCAGGTTCCAGCTGCTCTGCCCCCCTGGTTTCCAGCCCCAGGGGAAAGCACAGGAGGAAGTCAGAGAGAACTGCTTGAGAGCTGGGGTTCAGGGCCCCTTGAGCCGGGACCTCTCTTCCTCACTTACCTTAGCTGATGGACAGCAAAAGTGGTTTAAGTTTTATGCAAGTAACATGTGCAGTGTTGGGGGACAGCAGAAGGGCTCTGTTTATTGTCCCTCAGAACCTCTGATGTTGATGCTCTGTCTCAACCCATGTCTCCATGTTTCTGTCTGGAGTGGAGCAGAAGGGAATGTGATGAGAATCACATTTTCTTTTTTTTTTTTTTTTTTTTTGGAGAGGTTTTTGCTATAGGGCGCTTGTGCTTGTCAGAAAGAGAGAGACAGAGAGACAGAAAGGGAAAAAATCACTCCCCAGGGGGGATGGCCATGCCGCAGTCTCTTTCTCCTCCATTCTCCTCTCAGGATCTTGGGCACGCATGCACACACACCCTGCATGAGTTTAAGCCACCGGGTCCTGAACTCGAACCCTGGTGGATTACATGGGAGTCCAGTGACGTAGCCGTTGCACCATCTGCTGGTCCCCAGATTATTATTTTTTAATTTTATTTATTTATTCATTTATTTTAATTTGACCACACAAACACACACATACATACAGAAAGAGAGAGAGAGAGAGAAAAAGAGGGAAAGTGAGAAAGCAAGCCACCAGTTCCAGGACTCGACCTGTGGTCGACCATATAGGAGTGTCCAGCACTTTAACCACCATGCCACTTGCTGGTCCCCCACACTGGCTCTTAAGACTTACCTCCCTCACGTCTCAGAAGTGACATATGTGACCTCTACATCTCATTGACCAAAGAAAGTCATGTGTCTATGCCTAAGGGCCCTGCCTGAATTAATCCATAAGTAGGACTTAGCAGTGCCTGGTAGAATATGCATTTGATAAACATCAACTAAAATAGTGCAGGAAGTGCAGTCCCACTGTACACCTGGGAGAAGGAGAGCTGGGAGTATTTTGATGAATGGCACTAATCACCATCACAGGCACTTATCAGGAAGGACCGGGGTAAGGGTCAGAGATTTGAAAAACCTAAGTGGATGGCAATGATGATGGTGACAATCACGGCTGCCATTTATTGAGCACAAAAATCTGTGCCAGGCCATAATATCTCCTTCGTCATCTTATTCGATCCTTACGCCTGGATGAGGTAGGTGTTCCATCCATCCTCCATTTACAAAGGTAAGAGCTAAGGCTTAAGGAAGTGCGGTCACTGACACAGTGATGCCACCACCAGTATGGAGCGTCTTTCATGCTCACATGAGCAGAGTCATGGCGGCAAGGTCGTGAAGGGACCATCAAGTCTGAACCCAGATAGAGTCCCAAGGGGGGGGGGAGCTTGGAAAAAGGGAGATAGCTACTGCAAGCATGCCTTCTACTGGGGAGGGGCCAGGAGGATATACACCCAAAGTGACTGTGTGGCTTCCAGGCCTGGTCAGTGCCCCAAAGGCCACACCAAACCAGCAACCAGAAGGTAATGAAGTCTCTCGTGGTGGAGGCTATCCACAAGAGCCGCCAAGGATACAGAACTGGGAAGAGAAGGATGGAGATTGGTCTGTAAGAGCAGATAGGGAGTACTCAGAGGAGTTACCAATCTTAATTTCAAACCCAGGTATTTCTGCCACTACAGCCTGAATTTTCAATCATGCTGCTGGAAGAAAATGGTGGTGCTGGTACCAAGCAGAGAAATGCTGAGGAAAATTAAAGCTCTAGGTAGCAACCCAATGTGGTCTTCATTTCTTAACTGACAAGGAATTTGGGACGTCCTCCTTTGAAATCATCTGTATATACTACATTTGCACCCACGCTGTGAACACTTTCATATTATTTTTAGGCGAACTCATCTTTACAAAGCCATTATTCATGAAACCATACCTGCAAACCACTCCCCCACCAAAAAAAAAAAAAAAAAAAAAAAAGGCTGAATAGCAATCAGTTTTTTAAAAGAATTCTGCTCCACATTTGAATGATAGGTAATGGGAAGTCTGACAGGCTGCGTGTTCGAGGTCCCTTCCCAGCGACACGGCTATGAATAGACAATGAGAACACATTTGCTTTTCTCCAACAAGCGGAAGAGCTTATTTCCCCCGTGCAATGAAAAGTTCTGCGAATTGGGCCAGAAAACTCGACCATGATTTATCTGAAAACAACTGTTCGACATTTCAGAAATTAAGCTTACTAAGATGTAGGGGAAGGAAGGTTAAGCAGATGTTGAGAACAAATATGAAATGTTCCACTTTTGTGGTGGGGGGGGAGGAAGGTGTTCTTTTTATTGATTCTATTCTTTCATTTGATGAGGATTTCTTGTTGTGCTTTTACCTGCCTGGGAGATATATAGTGCTGAGAGAGACTCAGGTTTCCACGTTCAGGACAGTTTGCATGGGACTCAGCCTGCCTCATGGAGAAGACAGCCTAAGTGGGGTGGGGAAAGCGGTATTACTAGCTAGTATAGACCCAGTGTATCCTGCTTGCCACATTCTCAGAGGAACACTTTCGATGGCTTCTTCTCATTCTTTTTTTTTTTTTCCTTCTCCTCCTCCTCCTCCTCCTCCTTCTTCTTCTTCCTCTTCTTCTTCTTCTTCCTCCTCCTCTTCTTCTTCTTCCTCCTCCTCCTCCTCCTCCTCCTCCTCCTCCTCCTCCTCCTCCTCTTCTTCTTCTTTTCTTTTCTTTTTTTTTTTTTTGGTCTCCTGAGTGCTGAAGGGTACCTTTGCACGTGAGACGGAGAAAGAGAGAGAGAAGGAGAGAAAGAAAACACATAAATTCCTCCCCCAGTGGGGCCTGGTTGTCATGACACAATCCTTTGTTATCCAAGTTTTCATCCTGTCAGGATTGTGGGCACGTGCACACTCACCTTGTGTGTTTTTCAAGCCTCCGGGCAAAGACTCCTGGTCGGTCATGTGGGGTCCAGTTTCTGATAGTGTTTTACTGTGTGTTCTATGGGGCCAGCCATCAAGAATTTGTTTTACTTATTCCCCAGAGCAAGCTCATAAGGCAGGTTCTTTGTGTCCTAATTTTACAGATTAGGAAGCTGAGGCATGGGATGGTTAAGTAACTTGCCTGGGATCCCACAACTGGGAAAACTGGATTCATATCCGAGGCTGTTTGACTTCTGAAACACTGCTCACATGCACTTCGCTAGATTCCCTTCCTGTATTCGCAAACATCTGCAGAATACCACAGACAGCTCAGTTTCATTGGGCATCTACTATACTCCAGGAATGGCTTGGGAAGTTAGACTAGATATTATATCAAATTCTCATGACTGCTCCTAAGTTGATTATCTTTTTTTTCATGCTCCAGTGGGGAGATTTGGTGACATGCCTTAGCCACATGGCTAGTTGCAGAACAAGGATCCAAACTCATTTGAATCTATTATAGCATGCTACCTCTAAGCTACTACTGGGCCAGTGGTATGCTGCCATGAATACCTGTTGCCCAAGCTATAGGGGTCGGGTCCATTCTCTACTGGTGAGGTCCTGTGTGAGAGTGTGAGCTTGCACACTCATATGCACAGATGCATATGTGCATGTGGTGCGTCTGCTAGCCCTCACCGGCACCTTTATGCATACCAGGAAAGGTGAAAAGTCTTCTCTGCTCCTCTGCACAGCATGGGAGCAGTCAGCACCCCTGTACTGGACGTCAGCCCTGCTTTCTGACATCCAGGCTTCCAAGCAGCCCAGCGCACGTGTGTGTTAGAGTGGGCAGCTCGTGCAGGGAGCCCTCAGATCTGTGCAGCCCATAGCACTGGGCCCTCCAAGGCCCAGCCCAGGAATACACAACCATGATCCTCATCAAACACAAGAATGAAATCAGTATCAGCAAAACCACATTTTTTTTTTTCCTGCCACAAAACCTGCCTTGGGCACATCGTTTCTTTATTATATTTTTTACCACTATTTTCCTTATGTTAAGATACAAATGGGAACCAGCAGTTAGCGTAATGGCTATGTTGCTGGACTCCCACGTAGTTGACCGCGGTTCGGTTCACGTCCCGGAACTGGTGGCTTAAAAACTCACGCCGGGCCTGTGTGCATGCGTGCCCAAGATCCCAAGAGGAGAATGGAGGAGAAGGAATTGCTGCGTGACCATCCCCCCTGGGGGGTGATTTCTCGCTTTCTGTCTCTATGTCTCTCTCTGTCTGTCTGGCAAGCGCACACGCCCTATGGCGAAAAACTCTCCAAAAAAAAAAAAAAAAGACACAAATGTTCTGGGAGCTGTTAAACAGGTGTTTTTATAAACAGCACACCCTGTCTTCCGAGGATCTGGGAGAGCTCCTCACTGCTGGTAGAAGGAGTCTTATTTGTGGAAGAGAGGTGACTTGGGTGGCGAACTGGGAGTTGAGGTGGAATTCTCATTGCCCACCAAATAAGACACCTGGAGGTGGCGCCAGGTTCGGAAGCTCACACTGTCTTCCACCTCGAGGGCCTCTGATCACATTCCCACTTTGGAATGTGGAGCCCACTGCTTTGCTGGCCCAGGAATGTGCCCCCTTGTCACACACAAATGTACAAGCGGGAAGGTTCATTGTCTTCAGCTAGAAACCACCACCTGAGCTAGTCTGCAAGTTGCTGGAAATTGGCTTGAGGAAGAAACAATGGAGAGATTGAAAGGAGCCCACCTAAGACAGGAGGCCAGGGATGGCTGAAGGTGAGGGTTTGCCTGTTCCTGTGCCTCTAGCTCAGAGCCGAGGGTCATGGAGGAAAGAACTGCCTTTCAAGGTATAAATAGACATTCTTGTGTGAAGGGCTACGAGACATGGAAGAGGCTGTCTTGACAGGCAGTGAGTTCTCGATCATAGGTAATAACGAAAAAGAATCTGTAATAGGGGATCCTGGAGAAGAAATGTGTGCACGGGGTGACAGGTGGAAAGATGACTTCTCAAGTGTCTTTGCCCCCTGAGATACGGAGTTTCTAACGGAGCGGCAGTCGGGTCAAGCATCAATTTGTGGCTATTTTGCAATGGCTAATTAAGGTGGTTCATGTTGGCAGACAGGAGTCAAGGGCAGATATATAGAACTGAGGTCTATGAGCTCTGAGGCCAGATAGATCCGGGCTCCAGTGCTGTCTCTGGGCATGACCTTGGGCAAATTTATTTTCTCGAACCCTCGGTTTCATCCTCTGTGAATCGGAACACACGTATCTCATGGGACTTTTGCAGATTCAACGGTCCACCGAACACCAAGTGCTGGCCACTCAGCGAATGCAGGTATGTCTGTAAATAGATGTAAGTGCCAGGGCCAAGCTGTTGGAAACCCACAGCATGCTTATTTTGTAATGCTACACTGCATATCTCTCCTGGCTATAAATGCTTCCTCTCTCCCTTAGTCTTGAAATTAAAAGGTGTTAAATATATCAATAAAGACAGTAAAACTTTTCTGGATAGTGTGTCCCTTTCGAAATAAATACCTGAATGGATCAGTTCTTCTCTTTAGATTCTGGGCTCTCGTGTAACTAACTCATTGAAGACTTGCCTCTCTCACACGCATGTGCACACACACACACACATACTACTCTGATAAAAAAAAATATGTTACCTCTGGTATGAGAATGAGGTGTCTGGGAGGTTATTTTCTTTCCCTTTTCTCCTCCTTTTCTTTCTTTTTGCAAAGGAAACACCTTTTCAGGGTTGGCATGACATTAATAAAAATAATAAAGGAGAAGGTTTGGAGGGAAAAGGTAAATAAGGCAATTCATACATCATCTGCGAGAGACACAGAAGTAAGGCAGAGAAAAATCACCGCCCGCGTCGTGTGTGGGAGATTTTCATGAGTCAGCTTCTTTGCTCTTTCTGGCCTTCCAGTTGCGGCTGCTGTGGGCTCGGCTTTATCTGCTCCATGGGGTGGGCCCGGGTTGGAGACTGCTCGTAATTACCTGTGCTTCTTCTCTGCAACCTGTGCTGATAGAGGCATCTACCTGCCCCACCCACTCATAGGACACTGGTGACCTTGGGACGC
This sequence comes from Tupaia tana, assembly GCA_026018925.1. Lineage (NCBI taxonomy): Eukaryota > Metazoa > Chordata > Mammalia > Scandentia > Tupaiidae > Tupaia > Tupaia tana. Next base: position 8,448,505 of record JAKSZU010000018.1, read on the forward strand.
TCACCAGCATGCAGAAATGACCGCTACCTGGCAAGGGACCCAGTGCAAGTGCAAACGTGGGGCCTCTAGTTCAAATACCATTACAATTTTGAGACGCGACAGCAGAGCGTTCAATGTGCAGAGAACTTAGAAACACAGTGTCCCATGAAGCCATCCCCTGCTGGGTGCCTCTCATTTAGGCCTTGTGGGTGTGACTGTAAATAGAGCCCAGGGTGGCTTTCCACTGTCCCTTTGATCAGCAGCTACCCTAATAGTGTAAATGAGCACTCCTTCCCTATGGAGGCCAGTAAGTCAGAGAACCAGACTGTAGCTCCATCTTAGGCCTGGGGGGGGAGCAGGACTAGAGAGATGCCCCACCTCCAGGGACCAGTTAGAAAACTATATAAAAAGCCCTCAAATCACACAACTTTACAATTAGAAGAGTCCCTAGAAATAATCTTGTTAAACAGCCTCACTTCTTAAATACAGGCACTGGAGCCCCCAAAAGAGGGAAACATTTTCTATATAGTAAGAAATAGTTAATATTTACAGGGCTCTTTGTTATGGGCCAATAGGCACTTTACATGCATTTAACACACAACCAACACAGGAGTCCACACAGGTGTTGCACTCACTCCACAGCTGAAGACATCGAGGCACACTGGAACTCAATGGCTGTCCTCAGGTCCCAGGGCCACTGAGGGGCAAAGCCACCTTAGGAACCTGAGTCCATCTCCCTCCAATCTGCTCAGCTGGATCCAAAGCTATGTGGGGCTGGGCCCCCAGTTTCTGCATGCATTTCAGCACACCCTCTGCTTCCTTCCAGCCCCAGGCTCCTCTCCCTGGAGACTGTGCTATCCCCTTTCTACCCTGTCTACTTCATGAATTCTGGAAGTGGGCCTCTCTGCCAAATAGATCCTCCCCCAAGACACAGAGGAGGCATTGACAGGACAAGACGCATCAGAACCTAAGAAACAACACAGGGCTGGTTCTTTTGTGGAAGAGCAAGGAGGGAGCTCAACAAGCAGAGCCTAAGAAAGCAAACATCCCGAGGACTCAAGGGCCAGGCAACCACCCCGCCAGGCCCTGGGCCCCCACTGCGAATGAATTACATTCAGGGGGCCTGGGGCACAGAGGCCTTGGCCAATATCCCCAGGTCTTTCCTGCCTTGTGCTGGCCCAGACCCGGCTGTATCCAGCCTGGAGCGGGAAGACGGGTGGGAAGAAGGAGAAGGCCTCCTCCAAGCTGGTCTCAGAGCCTCAGCGGGGCCTGGCGTTCCATTCAGCAAGGACTCTGCTGCCAACAGGCCTTGCCAGCCAAGCTGTGTAAACATTTGAGCTCTTCTGGCAAGCTGTCGGCAGGAGGGGAGAGACAAAAGGCTTCCCCTCCCAGGACTGGAGGCTGCGAGTACTCTGGGCTCCATGCGGGTTTCCCCCCTCCCAACCTCCCCCACAGGCTGTCCATCACAACCGCAGGCCTGGAGGGCTTTCTTAGAGACCTGCGTGGTGGTTCAGGGCTCCAGTTCCCCTTTGCAAAGACATGTCCTATTTTTATTCCGCTTCTGCTTAGAACACAGGGTTCTGCTCTCCTCGCTGCCACACCTCGGAGATGGCTTCACCAAGGCAGCAGAAACAGCCACATAGTTTCAGCGAAGCAGCCCACATGTGTCCGAGGTAAAAGCCACAAAGGGAACCCACAAAGATATAAATACGAAGGTGACAGCCACAGCTGTCATGAATTTTAGTTATTTTTTTTGTAATTCGGATGAAATTGACATAACGTAAAATGACCCACTTTAAAGTCTACAATTCAGAGACATTTAGTACATTCACAATGTCGCAGACATGTCACCTCTGTCTAGTTCCAAAACACTTCCATCACCCCCAAAGGAAGCCCTGTCTCCATTAGCTGTCACTGCCTATTCCCTGTGCCCCGGCTTCTGGTAACCACCAATAAACTTCCTATCTCCACGAATTTGCCTATTCTGGGTGTTTCATATAAATGGAATCATGTACTAGATCTCCTTCCAGGTATGGCTTCTTTCACTGAGGGTGCTTCGAGGTTCATCTGAGGGTTTTCAGGGGCTTGTTGTTGTTTGTTTATTTGCAAGATTTTCCTCTATGTTGTACGCTACATATATGAGTTATTTTAAGGGTATATAGGATAGGAAAGTGGGCTTGGGGGTGATGCGAGATGTGTTCTGTGAAGAATAGCCCCAAACAGATAGGAGAGGGAGCAGAGGCCTCGAGCAGCACCCAGGGGTGAGCAGCGGCAGAGAGCTCTGCACTGTAGGCTCTAGGGGGAGGCCAGCACCCAGAAGGAGAGGGGGCTGCTCACCGGAGATCCAGCAGGAAAAGAAGAAATGAACACCCAGATCTCACCTGTTCTCTCCTCCTGCCAGGACTCCAGCAATGCAGCCTCCCCAGGTGGGAGCATTTGAGAAAGGGAGGGCAGTGGGTGTCGAAGGGCCAGCAGGTACCTGGGGTAGTGTTCCAGGCATGCATGGAATTACTGTCACCTCCTCCAGTGCCTTGCCTCCCTTCCCTGGGAGTCCTGTTCCTGCCAGGCCCTGCTTCTAGAATCATGCCAATCCTGTCTCTCCTGCTCTGAGCCAATCACACCTGGGTGACTGTGGTCTTCTCCAAGCAGATCCTTCACTTGTGCAAAAAGAACAAGATGTTTACGAAACCCAAATGTGATATTCTCTAGGTAATAATAATTACGTGCTTTATGCATGCTCATGCAAACCTCTGAAAAAGACAATGTTTATAAATTCTGAATAAAGTGGCATATTTGGCAACTCTTAGCGCATTGACTCATGTGCTGATCAGTTGTCTTACAGAGACTTGCACAATACATTATCAGGTAGCCACGCCAGCTGCAGAAAAGCTAATGAAACCTGCTGTTTATTTTTGGGAGAGGTATTTTTTTTTTTTTTTTTTTTTTTCGCTATAGGGCGCGTGCGCTCGCCAGACAGACAGAGAGAGACATAGAGACAGAAAGCGAGAAATCACCCCCCAGGGGGGATGGTCACGCCGCAATCCCCTCTCCTCCATTCTCCTCTCGGGATCTTGGGCACGCACGCACACGCGCCCTGCGTGAGTTGTAAGCCACCGGGTCCGAGACGCAAACCACGGTCAACTACGTGGGAGTCCAGCGACACAGCCATTACGCTAACTGCTGGTTCCCACCTGCTGTTTATTTTTAAATGAAACTAATAGTACAAAAAAAGTTAGAAAGCAGCATAAGTAGATAGATTACTATAGGTTTTATTTATTAGCACAGTTTTAGATTTACAGAAAGACCAAGCCCGAAGTACAGAGAGTTCCCGTATTCCCGCCCCGCCAGTCCAGTTTTGTCACTTGTTTGCTCTCAACCCTCCTACATCCTGTCCTGCCAAAATTAAAATCCGAATGTCTTACCAAGGTCTGTGAGGCTCTTTGTGATCTGGTTCCATCTCAGATCTCCTTCCTATTCTTCACTCCCTTAGCTGCAGCCTCACTGGGTCCCCTCACCCCAAAAGCCTCCCAGTAGTAACTGAAAGCCATACACCTCCAGGTGTGCCATGTTCAAGATGAATGCTGCCTTGACTGAGCTCCGTTGAGTCAAAGATGAGGCTTCTAGAGACCAGCAGTTAGCGTAATGGCTATGTCGCTGGACTCCCATGCAGTCGACCGCGGTTCGTGTCCTGGACCTGGTGGCTTAAAACTCACGCCGGGTGTGTGTGCGTGCGTGCCCAAGATCCCAAGAGGAGAATGGAGGAGAAGGGATTGCGGCATGGCCATCCCCTCTGGGGGGTGATTTCTCACTTTCTGTCTCTCTGTCTGTCTCTGTCTGTCTGGCGAGCGCACGCACCCTATAGCAAAAACCTCTCCCCAAAAAAGAAAAAAAAAAGATGAGGCTTCTAATGGGTGCTTATCCTGGTCTTCCCCTGTAGCCATTCTTCTTAGTCCCACATGTCACCATCTTCCTTTTTTTCCTGCAGTTCCTTGCTGGCTCAGGCCTTTCCCATCTTCCTGTCGCTGTAACTTGATTCAGTATCTCATGTAGAAGACTTACCTTTTACGGGCACTGGGCCAGGGTGGGGTCCTTCAACTACTGCCTTTCTCTCCAAGGGCGTTGTGGGATACTGGTCATGTGTGCAGACTGAGAAGGGGCAGCTCTCAGGTAGAAAACCCAGACCCTTCCACCAGGAAATGAAGAATCGTGGGCAAAGGAAAACAAGGACCTTGACTTAATTGAGACTCAGCTTCCCTAGCATTAAAATAGAGCTCAAGAAAGTATCCGCTTGAGGGGGACATCCTAAAATTGAAGTGCAAGGAAAACTCAGGACGGTAGCTGGTGATAGCGCCATATTCAATCATTTTACTTCTTTGGACTATATTAGTCCAGTTCTAAGAAATCTCTTTTTAATTGCATTTTCACTTTGGGGTATTGAATTATACTGCTAAGTAGGAGACAAATCCTTATCTGTGGTCTAGGAAAAAATGATGGCTTCTTCTCTTCCCTCTTCCCCTCTTTCTTCTTCTTCTCTCCTCTCCCCATCTCTTAGTTTGCTCTTTCTCTTACATGTCTTCCTTTCCTTCTCTTTTCTTTCTTTCTATCAATTGTCCTTTCTGTTGGCTGTGCAGACTTTGTCCGCGAGGGCCTGAGTTCTCCCATGTCCAGCTTTGTCTTCTTGCCATGATATGAATATCTCTGGCTTGCTTTCTTATGAATGCATTTTTATTTCAGTTCCCTGTCTCTTCGGCCTCAAGGTCTCAAGCCTTCCAGCCCTCCAAAGGGTAGCTTGGCTGCAGAGATGCAAGATGCAGACCGCAGAGGTCTCATTTTACTGGCCTTGCTGACCACCTTGGCAATACTTAGCAAGCCTGTTGACCACCTGTTCCGAAGCCAGCACGAGCTCCCCGACACAGTGTGTCTCTTAGGCTTTGCTATCTCCGGTGTGGAGCTATCTCCTCTGGTGCCCTGGGAGTAGCTGTTTGTCCTAGTGCTGGGATTTGGACAGGAAACAAGAGCTTCCAGACAAACTGGTGACTAGAAGACTCTTCCTCTAGGAACAACAGGTCCCTTTTTCTGAGGCCTTTTTATGAATTTTAATCTTCCTCCTTTGACAAACTTCCCCCCTTTCTCGTGACTAAGGGACAAGGACAAACTAGTTTCACAGATATGCAAAAGCTTTTCAATGGTCACTTCATAGTAGAAAGGTCCTCACAACCTCTTTGTTCCCTCACACAGGAGGGACATGGGGCAGACAAAGAAATCTACAAGTGAACTTCCAGATTGTATTTTTAAGTGTGTTTTAGGTTGTTTTTCAGAACAGGAAAAATGTCAATGCTATAAGGCAAAACCTTTGGAAAGTGTCAAGATCTTCCACCTGTTTCTCTCCTGCTTGGAATGTTTAATTTAGCATTGAGTTATTTTAAAAAAAAAAAAAAAAAAAAAAAAAAAAAGCCCTTACTTTGTGGGTGAGATGTGTGTTGTTAGGAAATATAGATGGAGACAATGCTCTTCTTAGCTGTTTTCTGGGTTTTGTTTTCTGAGATGTAAAAAATGCCGTGTATGCTTCAAACAAGTGCACTCTACTAGGTCAAATGTGTCAACTTGGAAGCAGAATTGTACCCTCCTTGGGAAACAGAATAGGACTCCACACTGTGTGCGCATACGTGTACTTGCATATGTGTGTATGCGCTTGTCATAGCCTTGTAGCCAGGGGGAGGGGAATGTGAAAAGGGCAATGCCCTCCCAACTCTGGCGAGAAAGTACAGAGAACAGAACCCTCACCCTCATATAAGGCATTGCTCTATCTAGATCCGTCCACCATTCATCCATCATCAATCTATTCATCCATCCATCCATCCATCCATCCATTTATCCATCTATCACCCATCTATTCATCTATCACCCATCCAGCCAGGCAGCTTCCATCCACCCATCTGTCCATCCATCCAACTACCCATCCATCATCCAGCCAACGAGGCAGCCCTCATCCATCCATCTATTCACCTAAGAACTATTGGGTAATTGTTACGTGCCAGATTTATGCTCTGTGAATTACACGTGATTCTCATTTAATTCTCTCAATAACTCCATAAGGGTAAGGTACTTTTCTCCTATGTAAGAAAGCAAAGGCTCAAGAAATTAGTAACTTTTCCAAGTCTTGCAGTTGGAAGAAGCTGAACTGGAAGTCAGTCCTTCACAAACTCCAAAGCCTGAGCTCCTCTGTTAAGTCATACTTACCTGAGGGGTAAAGAAAGGGAGGGGAGGTCAAGTAGATACAGTCAAGTGTAAGGGTTAAGTAGAAGGATTAAGTCAAAAGAGGAAGGAAAGAGATGACTTAGAGTCAGCATATTGGTTTGGTCTTGCTTCTTTCTGAAAAGAGCTTCAAATGTTTTAGTTTAAGTATATTTAAATTCAGGCTCCAGTGAGATCGCCCAGTAGAAATGGCACCAACAGAAGGGGTAAAGCCACATCTGGAGATCTGATTCCAGGAACACCCTCTGCTAGGCAGTACGTAAACATAAGAGCTCATCCTTTCATGGAAACTATAACAACTAGAGAAATTTGGGGAGATGTTTCTTGAGTTCCTGCAATGTACCAGGTCACGTATTCAAGCAAAAAATTGTAGATTTAATTATCTCATTTATTAATTATTTGTCAAAGTCCATATGTGGTATATGGGATACAGAAACAAAACAATGATTAGGAAATAACCAAAAAATAGAGACGAGCAGTTGGCGTAATGGCTATGTCGTTGAACTCCCATGTAGTCTACTGTGGCTTGAGTCCTGGACCCGGCAGCTTAAGCTCACACTGGAGGAGAATGGAGGAGAAGGGATTGCGGCGTGGTTGTCCCCCCCCCCCGGGGGGTGATTTCTCGCTTTTTGTCTCTCTGTCTCTCTGTCTTTCTGGCGAGCGCATGCACCCTATAGCAAAAATCTCTTAAAAAAATAAAAAAAAGGAATAACCAAAACATAAAAAAAAAAAAGATCACGATGGTATTGCACGTTATAAACGGAGGTCGAGACTAGGCAGTAACCATAAGGCAGAGGGCCAATCAAGCAGTTCTACACAGTTGCTCTGATTGGATGACACATTTGGGTCTGAGCTTCCTGGTGACCAAAGTAAAAAGGGAAGAGAGATTAGTCATGTGATTTTCTTTGTCTAAGAAGAGAAAACAAAGTAGTTCCTCTGCTGGCAAAGATAAAGAGGAGTTCACAGTCTGGTGAGCAAAATCAAAGAATTCTGCCACAATGATAGCCACAAAATGACCGAAGGAAAGCAGCATAGTTATTGACTTCAGTTCAGTATGGAAATGTGTCTTAAAGGAAAGAGAAGGGATTTTTAAGCTGAGGATTACAGCAGCTTAGGTTCTCAGTCTCTGACAATTTGATTACTTTAATTTTACAGTAAATATGTTTTAAATATCAATTTAAAAAAAAACTCTTGGAAAATGTAGGCTTTTAGAACAAAATGTGTCACTCATCTAAATTCTAGTAGCTTTGTGGTTGTGCTGATATATCGAGGATTTAATGAGAAATTTAGTTGCTTAGCATAACCTCTGGAACGTCGTAGCCACTCAAAAATTTGTTGAGTGAATAAATAAAACCTAAACAAGGTGGCCATCAAGCAAGAAAGAAACAAAGAATGAACTTAATATTCACTTAATATTAGAAATCCTTCACTAAAAGTCAGGAATAATTGGTGGCTGAACTTGTGTTCAGATACTAAACCAAGCTGCCCTTCTCAGTGACTTCACACCTAAAATCTGAATGGTCACACAGTCCTCCAGGGCTAGGACTTGACAATATTAGATAGCTTACTGGTTTTCACATGTTTTAACTCAATTTTTTGGATGAAAGCAGATAGTTTTTAAACCAACATTATTGAGACATAATTGCATGTAATTAGATATGCCCAGTTTAAGTGCTCAAGTTGACAGATTTGGGTAAGGGAATTATCTCCTGTAACTACCACTCAAAGAAGATATAGAATGTTCCCATTACTCCAGAGTTCCCCTGGGTCTCCTTACCACAAATCCTCTGTTTTTCCTCAGGCAACCCCTGAATAAGCTGGTGAGTTTTTGTTTATGTTTTTGTCTTTAAAGTGTATCTATAACTTATATGAGTGAGGGAGAGAAACAGAGATAGAGGCAGAGTCTTTGGCCCCAACAAGGAGCCAACACTACCATCCACTCCCAGTGTTAGGCAGCCCAGATCATGGGCTCACATGTAATCAGAGAGTTCACAAAGGTTTCTAGATACGAACCCAGAACCTTCCTATGTGGGTTGGCCTCACCGAGCATTCATTACATTACCATGCACCACTATCTAGCCCCCCTTCCTGATGAGGTTTTAATCTGTTTTTCATGTTGTTCTTTTAGGTTGAGTTAGATGAAACTGAAAGTATAAAGTTTTGAGGCTGTGCATTAAGTCTAACCCCTTATTGTAGCATTGGGGAAACTGAGACCAGCAGACTTGTCCTAGGCTGGTCCATGATGGGGCTGATAGAATCTCCAGGTGTCACATGCCTGATTCTTTCCATGGTAGGTACTGTCTGAGCAATTCTGCCTCTTAACAACGGACGAGCTCTCGGGAGGAAAGCAGGCTGGGAGAATTGGTGACATATATTTCATTGAAGTTAAAAAGTGCAGTGGTGGTGGAAATTATTCTGAATTATCCTTAGAATTATTAAGAAAATGATACCCTTAAATAAATGTTTGAAAGAAATGAGTTTTTGGGGGAATAATACCTCACAGCCACTTCTCAGAAGTCCAAAGAGAGAAGCAAATTAAGAGACGCCCTTCAAGCAGTTGGGGGAAAAAAACACAGAGTTCCTAATAAATATCTCACCAATCCAATTATAACATTCAAATCAAGGAGAGAAAAATACGGTATCAAATATAATGAAAGCTTTCTTCCCATCAAAAACACAGCCTGCTGCTCGTTGTCCAGTGCCGAAGGGGATTTCAAAGTCAGCATTTATAGGAGAGGGGGGAAAATGCCACGTAAATCAAAGTGAAATAATCAAATTTTTCTGGTGGAAATAAGTTCAGTTGTTTGATGTAATTTTGACATTCAGCATAATTTTAGCATCAACATTGAAGTTAGGGGATCAGGGTGTCTCTATGAGATTTGTATAGTAAGAATTTACCAATCAGGAAAATCTAACTTAGACTTTGAATACTATGTGTTCTTATGTATTGGGGGGGAAATGAAGACTTTTACTAGGTTCACTATCGATTGAAAAGCATAGAAGACCTGTTGCCAATCATAGTGTGCTGACTAGTGTCCCCCAGAATTAATGTCCACCCAGAACCTGAGCTTGTGACCTTATTTGGAAGTAGAGTCTTTGCAGATGTAATTAGTTCAAAGGAGGTCATACCAGATTAGAATGGGCCTATATCATAACGATTGGGTCATTATAAGAAAGGGGGGTACATGGAGACAGACACACAGACAAAAGAGGGATGAGATGATGGAGACAGCTGTTGGAGCATTTCCGATATAAGCCAAAGAACAATAGGCTTGTCAGCAACCACCAGAAGTGATGACAGTGTTTGAGAGCCTTCAGAGGGAACATGGCCTTGCTGGCATCTTGATTCAGGACTTCTGGCATCCAGAACCATGAAAGAATACATGTCTATTGTCTTTAACACCTATTACAAACACTCTTTATGACACCTTAAGAATCAAACCCACCGGTGTCAGCTAGAGTCTTACTGCTTAGAGAAAGGAGGTAGTCCATAGTCAGGGTGTAGGAACATCAAGGAATATGGGAGGAATTTTCCCTACCAGAGAAAAGGGGTTTGCAGTGTGTCGAGTCAGCAGTTGAGATCCTTCCAGACCCTCCGAGGAGTCCTAGATACACATCCCCGCCAGTGAGTGAGAGGTGGATGCCTCGGCGAATCCTAACGCTTCCAGCAGGAAGCCAGTCTGCATCCCTGCTGATGCTTGTTCTACTTTCCCAGTGAAAATCCTCACTGCTGCGACACAGAGCTCTTGGACAAGGGAGCATCCCAGAGCGCCTCACAGGCAGCGTGCTCTGAGACTGGGTTCAGATGCCAGATCAGATGCATGGTCAAGAGTTCAAATGCAAGGTCCTTTTGGCCCCTTTTCTGCCTGGATCTGCTCCGCCTCTCCGGGAGGCCTGTCAGGTTCATACTATCTACCCTGGTCTAAAGAAATGGTGGTTTAGAGCAGAGAGGATGCAGGTGATCAAGAGGCCGTGAAGCTTGTGTGAGAAGTAACCACTGGAGTATGACCTGTGGTGTCTGTCCGTCTGCAGATAGAAGTCCTGTCGAGACTCATTTCTAGGTTACCATAACCTGGAAGTCTACTACACAGACAGGGCTGGTCCAACCCCATCAGGCATCTGCCACCCTGTGGACAGCACTGTTCCATGGAGAGTGCAAATGGTGGTGGCAGTAGGGCCATTGTTCACAGCTCCTCGGTCTCTCTCTCTCCATTTCTCTCTCTCTCTCTCTCTGATAGGATTACACTCCTGCCTTAGTCTTCTGTGACTGCCCTAACAAAGTACCAAAAGCTGGGTGGCTCCAAACAGCAGGAATTTGTTTTCTCACAGTCTGGAAGTCAGAAGTTTGAAATTGAGGTCTGAACACAGCCAAGCCATGTTCTTTCTGGAGGCTCTAGAGGAGGATTGTTCTTGGCCTCTCTGGCTTCTGGCTGCTGTTGCAACTCCTTGGCTTATGGCTGCATCTCTTGCTGCTCTGTCTTTATATCACCTCCACCTCTGCATGTCTTTATGTCTCTCTTGTAGGGATGCATGCCATTACACTTAGAGACAACCCAGATAGTTTAGGATTAATTTCTGAAGATCCTTCATTTGGTCACACCTTTTGCTATATTATGTACTATATTCACAGATGCTGGGGATTAGGATGTGGGTGGGAAAAAATATGATTAGAATGTCCATAACTTCTAAGGGCTGTAATTGAAGAAAGCACTTTCATATTGAGCCAGGATAGCCTAGTAGTTACCTGCATAGGTTCTTAAGCCAGACTAGGTTTGAATCCCAGATCTCCCACTAACTGGGCATGTGAACCTGAGTGGTTACTTAACCTCACTGTTTCTGTCCCAATGTGCAAAATGGTAATGCCTCACCTCCTAGAGTTGATGGAGATATAAATGAGTGAGCACCTGGTAAGCACTGTCTTATCCACACAGCAGCCCATAGCCAGAGCTAGCCTGCAGCTGGTTTTCAGATGGCCTGTGAACCAAAAACAGCTTTTTAATTTTTAAGTTGTTGAAAAAAAATTGTTAAAAGGATATTATTTTATATTACATATCAATGACGTGCAATTCAAATTTTAATGTCCATACATAGGAACGAGCCACACTCACTGGTTGACATACTGCCTATGGCTGCTTCCATGCTACAAACTCAAAGTTGAGTTATAACTAGAGGGTGACCTGGATAATTCAGGATCAACTTCTCAAAATCATTAACTTAATCACATCTTTTGCTATATAAGGTATATTCTGAGATAGTGGGGATTAGAACATGGACATATCTTTTTGAGGAGTGTCTTAGTGCATTCAGGCTGCTATAACAAAATAACATATACTGAGTAGCTTACAAACAACAGAAATTCATTTCTCACAGTTCTGGAGGCTGGAAAGTCCACAATCATGGCGCCAACAGATTCAGTATCTGATGATGGTCCAGACAGTGTGAGGTGTATATGAATGAGCACTTGAGTGAGCACTCAAGCAGAGGCCACACAAGTGGCCCACAAAGCCCAGATTATTTTATTATCTGGTCCTTAACAGGCAAACAGTGCTGACCCGTGATCTAAGCTGTTAGAACCTACAGCCTTACCTAGCAAACGTGCCCAAGCACTGGAACTAAGCGGCCAGCATTTCCTCTCTGCTAGAACACCTGTCAGCCAGCCTAAGGTTGATTTCTACAGGAAGCACCCTCGATTAGCAGTACTATTCATCTAGGAGCAGAGACAGCTGGAAATGGAAATTCACACCATCTTCATCTCCTCTCTCTTTAATTTTGTCATTTCTGTGCATCCTTCATTACTCTCAAAGTGGTTTCTTCTGGGCAAAATAAATGACTAAATAAGAAACAGAAAAATAAATAGATGAGCAAAGAGTAACAGGATTCAAAAAGGTGACACATGTACCATAGTCTGTGCTTTCTCTGATTTATTCTGAAAAATTCAGAGGTTCCCTCTTTTCTGCTTGATTATCTATTTCTGATTAATTAATTAATTAATCCATTCAGCACTTTATGAGCATGGATATGTTGAGTATTCATTATATGCTAAGACTTGTGCAAGTTTTGATGCTCAAACAGTGACCGGAATGGCCCCCTCTGGTCTAGACCTCACCAAACTCCTGTCTCAGGGATCTTGCAAGACAATATGAGGCCTTTGGAGTAAATTACATAAAGAACCCTCTTCGTTCTGGTGGAGCAAATATAATAAGAGCTGTATGTAAGCTCAACTCATTTCATAGGCCAGTGACCTCACACAGTACACAACCAGCACAAGTGTCCATGGCAGCACTGTTGGGGCTCCTAGAAGGCCCTAACAGGGCCAGGGGAAATATGGGATGAGGGGAGTTGAGGGCTACACATTGCCACACCTGATTCACCTTAGTTGAGCAGAGAGAGACATCTCAGAGAGGGTGTATTCTAAGGGGAGACTAGTACTGACTGCATTGAAACAGCCTTTGTTCCTGTGTCACTGTTTGTCCTAAACATGGGGGTCAGAGTCATGGAAAGGTTGATTAATCCTTTGGCAGTTTTTGAAACTTCTTTTGTAAAGGACTGAGAGAATTCATGTGCCACAATTTAGGACTTTTCAATACAGTCACTGGCATTGCATTTTGGTGGAGATGCTAAATGATTTAAGAAATTTGGGAGATTGAGGAAAGATGTTTTTATTATGATGATTGTTCAGAAGCTTTTATTTGATGATATAAATTGTTACACTCAAGATTCTTTCTCAACCAAGACTAAGAATTACATGTACCAATATTCTCAAACCCATTGCTACTGCATAGAACCTTAAATTATAATCTTCAAGAAGAAAAGAAATAATCAGAGAAATTTATCATGATTGGATGGTCAGATTTAGGGAAATAAAAACACAGTTTGCTATAGTGGTGAATTTTCATATTAAAACAATGCTATATGTCATAGGCAATCTGCTTCTCTTTTCACTGGTGAGTTTATTTTCATAACTTCATCACTTATGAACTATGCTTGTATTTGAAGCATCTCTAGACCCCATCATTTACATTTTGAGAAGAGTTTCCATATGTGAACCCCATCCTTTGAAAATGAAAGCCATATGTAATTTTTCATCTGTGAAGATGAAGGCAGATACCCAAGGTATGTTATATAATACTACAGCAAGAACCCACTCTTTTAATAAAACCCAAGGAATTTTTAGTAGCAGCTGTGATAACAGAACCTAAAGGGTGTCATGCAGGGAGCGTAATAAAGTAGAGTAAAAGAATTTAGGTTGTATCTCTGAAACTCGCTATGTAATGACAGTTATAAGCCTGTTGATTATGGTAGTTGGTGTCAGAAAGTTCCTTTCTACTCAGAAATTATAACTGCTTAGAAATCTTTCTTGAATCCTGTCTTACTTATATCACATGAAATCTTCACAAATGACTCAGTTCCAAAATGCAACCCATCTCTATTTTAAAACTCCATATTCTCTTTCCTTGTTTTATGTGTTTTCCATTAGGATGTATCACTATTTAACACGATACATACATTAGCTAGCTATTGCTGTGTAACAAATACCCAATGCTTACAGCTTTCAAACAACATTTGTATCTCATAATTTTTGTGGAGATGGATATTGGACATGACTTCACTAGATCCTGTACCTCAGAGTCTTTCATAAGACTGTAAGAAAGATGGTGACCAAGACTGTGGTCATCTCATGGCTCAACTGGGAAAGGATCCAACAGAGATTATTAGTAATCACTTCATAAACTGCCTTGATAATGGTCTGATAACCAATTTATTTTAATTATTTATTTGTGTATCATCTTCATCCCACTAACATTAAAACTCCATAAAGGCAGAGATTTTTCCAGTTCATTCCATACTATGTCCATGGTGCCCAAACCGGAGCTTGACACATGATTGACACTCAATTTTTTGTGGCATATATAAACCAATATGGAGTATTTCTGCTTCTTAGAGAGATTCTTTGTGTGAATTTTTTATTTCTTTTTTTGTTTGTTTGTTTCTTTAGGGTAAATAAATATGCAGTATTTTGAGCGTCAAAAGGCTGAGATAATATAAAATCTAGGAGAAAAAAAAATTTTTTTGAGAGGTTTTTGCCATAGGGTGCATGCGCTCGCCAGACAGAGAGAGACAGAGAGACAGAAAGTGAGAAATCACCCCCCGGGGGGATGGCCACACCGCAACCCCTTCTCCTCCATTCTTCTCTCGGGATCTTGGGCACACACGCACAAGCGCCCGGCATGAGTTTTAAGCCACGGGGTCCAGGACGTGAACCATGGTCAACTACATGGGATTCCAGAGACATAGTCATTACGCTAACTGCTGGTCACTGAAAAAAAAATTAATTTGTCTGTCAGTGTAGCAGACAGAATATTGGGTCTCCAAAATATCCATGCTCTAATCTGTAGAACTTGTGAATATGTTTCCGTACATGGCAGAAGCAGACTGTGACCTATAAGAAAATATACATTTGGCACGTGACCTTGGTTCCTGACATTAGAGCTTCTAAAACCCTTAGAATTTCCTAAGAAGTAAGAAGAGCACCTGTGTTATTCATAACAACCCCCTTGAACTATATTGGAGTTTATGCTATTGTGGTGACTCTTCAAGGATGGGGCATAATTTTCAGAGGAACCAAGCCTATGATTAGCAGGATGGAACTTTCAGCTTCATCCCATGACCTCCAGATAGAGGAGCGGGGTTATAGCCTAAGTTCAATCGCCAATGGCCAATGACTTAATCAATTACTCCTACCTAATGTAACCTCCATAAAATTTCACGCTACTGGGTTCAAAGAGCATCTGGGTCATGAATACCTGGAGGTGCTGGGCAGGCAGCACATTCAAAGAGGACATGAAAACTCCAGGGCCAACCCCCAGTATTGTCCATTTGCATTTCTTCCATTTGGCAGTTACTGAGTTGTATCTTTTATAAAAATTGATAAGCATAAATAAATGTTTTCCTGAATTTTGTGAGCTGTCCTAGCAAATTATCGGCCCTGACGAGGGTTTGATAGTCAGTTAGATGTATGGGAGTCTGGTGTCTGATTGGTGTCTGAAGTGGGACAGTCTTGTAGGACTGAGCCCTTAACCTATGGGATCCAGATGGTGTTAGAACTGAGTTGTAGGTCACATAGTTGGTATCTGCTGAAAAGGGGAGGATTAGTTGGTGTGGGGATGCATATGCTCACCTGAGAGAGACAGTGAGAAGAAAAGTGAGAAATTACCTCCAAGGGGGGATGGCCGTGCTGCAATCTCTTCTCCTCCTGGGATTTTGAACATGGACACACACACACCAGCTTGATTTTCAAGCCACCAGGTCTGAGAATCGAACCACAGTTGGCCATGTGGGATCCCAGAGCCTTAACCATGATGCTACTTGCTGGCTCCTAGTCTTTCTTTTTTTGGAGACTTTGTAGATGTGAGTGTAGTTATAGACCTGTAGATGGGAGACTATCCTGGGTTATCTGGGCAGGCCCAGTCTGATCACGAGTCCTTAAAAGTGGAGACTCTTTCCTGGATATGATCTGAGATATGAAAGCTAGAGAAAGATTTCATGTCCTTTGGATGGTTGTGAGTCATAAGAGGACACATGGAAGGGGGCGAGAGAGTATACTAGGAGCTGAGAGCCACCCCTGCTGACAGCCAGGGAGGAAACACACCAGCCACACAATGGCATGGAGCTGAATTCTGTCACGACACTGAAGGAGCCAAATCAAGTCTTCCCGCTGTTGCTTCCATAAAGGAACTCCATTGTTAACACCTCAGTGTTAGATCAGTGAGACCTATGCTGGACTTTTGATCTCAGAACTTTAACATAATAAATCTGTTGTTTGCAACCACTAAGCTTGTGTTCATTTGTTATGACAGTGCAAGAAAACAATACAACCGTGTTCAACAGCCCCAGATTCCTGGATAAGCTAAACATGATAGAAAGCTTTGGAAATAACAGTGGAGAGGTCTAGCATTTGCTATCACCACAGAAATAACCCAAGGATCATAAATCCTGGGTCTTTTGAAAGATCCTGGTTTTCAGAGAAATCCTGATAGAGCTATGGATCATGTACTTCAGGAAAGAGCATTCTATTTTATTAATAAACATCACAAAGATTTAGAGATTCAGGGTCAATCTTTGCTCTGATAAGACTTTGGGGGAGGAAAATTTCTTTACTCTGAACTTGTCTCCAGAAGTTTGTTGATTTTTAAGAATTTATTTAGTAGTCTGTTGATTTTTTAATGTATTTAGATTATGTATTTCCGCTAGAGAGAAACAGAGTGAAAATAGAAAGACAGCCTCCTGCAACAGGATCTTCTGCCACAATCCATTCCTCCATCTCAACTAGCCCAGATCATGGGTACATTTGCACTTGTCCAGCAGGTCAGAGAAGTCCCGAAACTCAAACCCAGGGCCTTTCCACGTGGGTTCCTTTGTGTTACCACTCTCCCACCACCTGGCCCATCTCAAGATGTATTCAGGTTCTCCTTCCAGGTCAATACAGAGACGAATATGCAATACAAACCAAGTTAACTGTCATTAGCCATATCCTGTTTGGATATCTTTAAGAAATTTTCTTTTTGAAATAAAAAGACACAGATCAGATGGATTTCACAAAGTGACCTGCAGCTATGCCAAGGCATAACTCACAAGCAGCTGGGCTAGCCTCCCCACCCCCCACCCATCACTACTACCCTGGTTTAATCCCCATCCTAACCTCAAACGCTAAAGATGACTTTCCCCAAGGTTTTGCATCTTATGGATTTGGAATCACATCAGTGGTTCTCTTTTACATCTGGCCTCGTTCACTCACTGCACGCTGCACGTAGCAATGGTCACTTTATTATCACTGATGAACAGCAAGTGTGTAAAGGAACCGCGCAGTACTTAAACTCTTCACCGCTGACGAACATTTCAATTGTTTCTCCTTTGAGGCTACTGCAAACAGTGCTGCTATAAAATTCCCATATAGATTTTTGGTAAACATATTATCTATCCATTTCTGTCGGGTTTTTACCATGGGCAAGGGGATTCCTGGATCAAAACCACCCTTTTTTGATTTTGTCAGATACAGTGAATGAAGGACTGGAGTGAGGGTGAAGTGAGTAATGTGAATTATGCCGATGCTGGCTCAGATCCTGTTTTTATTGAAAATGCTGATGTATTGTTCACCAGGGATAGTTCTGTATGAATTATTATTTTTTATATTAATTGTATCTTGGATTTGGGGTGCTTCCTTACATTTTGCACTCAGGGTAAAGGCCTCCCTTGCCTCAAGCTCATCTGGGTCCTAAGCGAGTTTAGAATCTCTGTCAGTGCCTCTGGGTCTACACTGCTCAGGTGTGGTTAGTGTGGTCACAGAAGGCCCCTGGGGCTGGGCTGGCTTGAGCAGGCTGTGAGGCACCCAGTCCTCAAAGCTCAGGCCTGTACCCACTGCGTTTCATAGGCATTCTGATTTATTTTCACATTGGCTCTTTTTATTCACACAAAAAAACTTTGCCCTGTGGTCTGAGATTTGAATTATTATTTTTTATATTAATTATATCTTGGATTTGGGGTGCTTCCTTCAGGAAGCCTGTGGGAACATACTCCAAGTTTGGCTGTTAATTAATTAATCACTGAAGTGGAGGCCTCTTTGGCTTTTATTTTTGGTTGCAGACTAGGAGAAAAAAGGAGGTGGTGGGCAGAGGAGGCAGGCTCCTCGTGAAGGGCTGCCTATGGGGAGGGGCTGCACTCCTACCAGATTAGGCCCAAAGGCTCCTCACTCAAATTCCCCTCTCCTCCATTTCTTTAGCAGGAAGAGATTCTCAATCACCTATTTCCTATCTCTGTAGCCAGCTCTATCCCAAAGCTTCTTCAAGCAGGTATCTGCCTGATAGGATGAGACTTTTCAGGGCTTGGTTTATTGGTTTAGGTAAGCAAATCCTCTTAAGAAAAATTGTTCATCAGCCAGCCTAATTTACTCCTCCAGAGCAGAGCAGTTTTTATTTTGTTAGTGTTAGTTGTCAGGCGTTCTGTGCATTGCAGCAGTGCATGCAAATCCAGGCTCAATTACAGCCGGCTGGGAGGTGGGGGCTGCAAACGGCTGGAAACTGAGGTTCTACGTGGGATGCCGGTGACTGATTTCATGAGGGGGGAAATGGGGCGATGCTATGACACCTCCAAAATTGATTGGGATGTGGGGCTGTAAGGCAGGCTCTCTGCTATTTCTCGCGTCTCCCACACAAGCTGCACTGTGATGCGATCACACCCCGCAGGGAAAGATCGCTCACGTGTTTGTTTGCCAAACCAAGGGTCTGTCTCAGCCATGTTCTGGTTAATTGCACAAGCCAGCTACTGCGTCCCAATCACTGGGTTCCTCTCACTGCCTGTTCACTGGATGTTCACCCCATTTGTGACCCTAACTGTGCCTTCCTGGCATCCCCAGAGCTGCTGTGAGGTGTCGGCCTACCCTGAAAGTTCCTAGCCAGCCCCATAGACCCTCAGGCTGTGTGTGGGCGGGGGGGGGGGGGGGGGGGGGGGGGGTCAGTCTGTCTTGCCCTCCCAGCTCACCTTCTCTTTCCTTCCTCTCCCCTCTGAGTTTGGACTCTATGTAGTATGTTTCCTTTTAGGGATTCTCATCACCATTTTCTCTGGTTCTTAATATGATCTCTCCACCTTGCACCTTGTGGTTCCCTTTCTTGTCACCATGTGGACTCTTCATTTGACAATGTGATCAAACATCCTCGGAAAACTACCTTTCTGTTCCTGCTTCTCCATCTCACCCCTCCCACAGAGCCTAGGGCACCCACACCCATGACAGCCCGGTCACAGAATTCTGTCCCCTTCTATACTTTATCATCACGTTTCTGTTCTCCTTGTGAAACAAATATGTATCTGTGTATCCTGAGGCATGCAACTCAGAAAGTGAAAGTTTTTTTCTTTTTGGAGAGGTTTTTGCTATAGGTCGCGTGCGCTCCCCAGACAGGCAGAGAGAGACAGAGAGACAGAAAGCGAGAAATCACCCCCCAGGGGGGATGGCCACGCCGCAATCCCTTCTCCTCTGTTCTCACGGGATCTTGGGCACGCACGCACACGCACCCGGCATGAGTTTTAAGCCACCAGGTCTGGGGCGTGAACCGCGGTCGGCTACACGGGAGTCCAGCGACATAGCCATTACACTAACAGCTGGTCCTGAAAGTGAAAGTATTTTGTAACCCTTCCCCATCTCCCCAACAGTTTGGCATGTGTATCTCCCAAGTCTTACAATGTATTAGTACATGTGTCTGTGCGTGTGTGTGCGTGCACACATCTATTTTTATATTCACTTACCCATATTCTGAGATAGCTGTTCATGTCAGGACACATAGATCTGTCTCAGCCTTTGTAATGGCTGTAGTGAGTTGCATGAGATGAGTGTCTCATCATTTATTTATCTAATTAAAACCAGAGACTCAAAGCTCGGCAAGTGCTTTCAGGCGGAGGCATGAGGAATTCCCTCTCCAGCAGCTCCGTGGGATGCTAGTCCAGCCCACATAGGTCTTGGGTTTCCTCAGGTACAGAAAGTTTTGATGAAGCCTGGTCTCTGGGGTAGTGTCTTTATTTCTGCTTTTGGAATGGCTGGCTATTCAGCCAAGATGCAGGGAGATTTCCAGCTGCATTTGTGTCCAAGTTATTGGAAAGGCGTGCAGCAGTTCAGGCAGGTCACTGGCAGAATCACGGCCATGTAATGTTCGAGCGACCAGTGGCTCCTCCTTGGCCCTTGCCCCTTGCATCTTTCAATTCTGAGCAGCCTCATCTACTTCCTTGACTTATACATGCTCTTTTAAAAAGTCCTGTTTATTTATTTCTTATTTTCATGACAGTGAGAGAGAGAGAGAGACAGACACTTTCAACAGGGCCTCAGGTTGGGATCTTCCTGGTCCCCTGGCCCCAGCCTTCCCAGCTAGTGAGGATCATGGGTGCATGCCCTTCATGTGTAGTGCCCAACTAGGACAGTGAACCCTCGGTCTTTCTTATGGATCCAGTGTCACCGAGTGGCATGTCACTGCTTTGCCACCAAGCCACCCCAGACTTTCACCTGCTTTGGATCTCTTCCTGGGCATCTCTGGATCTCTTCCTGGGCATCTCTACCTTGCCACACACAGGTGCAGACTCTTGGTCACACCATGTTCAAAGCCATCTCACCTCTCCCTCGAGGATGTGTGAACGTTTCTGTCTAGCTGGACCCCTGTAAGATACTGGCTTTCATGCTTGCTAAATTTTCCCATCTACTTCTGCCTTACCTCTTTCAGGCTCATCCTCACTGCTTGGACTACGGCCATTGCAGAGCCCCTTGTCTCTAACCTGCCCAGGGTGCATCTGACACAGACCCCACTTACCTGGCTCTCCATCTCCTTCAGAGTAGAGCAAAAAGCTCTTTTTTTTTTTTTTTTCTTTTCTATAGGGCATGTGTGCTGGCCAGAGAGACAGACAGAAAGTGAGAAATCACCCCTCAGGGGTGATCACCACACCAAAATCCCTTCACCTCCATCCTCCTCCTGGAATCTTGGGCACACACACATACACACACACACACACACACACACACACACACACACACACACGTGGTGTGAGTTTGAAGCCACTGGGTCCAAGACTTGAACTACAGTTGGTCATGTGGGAGTTTAGTGATGTAACCACTATGCCATCTGCTGGTCCCAAGCACAAAGCTCTTAGGGGACACAGAAAGCCTTCTATACCACACCCTGACCCTCTGTCTTCCTTTCTACTCTCATCTTTTACTCCACAAAGGAGTTTAACACTAGGCTTCTCATTGCCATCCCTGTGGCCACTCTGGCTCTTCCTTCTGGGTCATCCTCCTCACCTCCTTTTTGTTTGTTTTTAGGAATTATTTTATTTAACTTTATTTATTTATTTTTTAATTTGACCAGAGAGGGGGGGGGAGAGAGAGAGAGAGCGTGCAAGTCACCCACCAGGTCTGGGACCCAAGGTCGTCCATGTGGGAGTCCAGCACTCTTAACCACCATGCCACCTGCCAGCCCATCCTCCTCACCTCTTTAAGTCTAAGAAGATGATTTCTCTTCTGAAGAGCCTCCCCTGATCACTTAGACTGGATTAGGAACTTTTGTTCTTCAACAGGATAGTTCATCCCTCTGTCATTGTCCTTCTCTCATACAGTGGGATTGTGTACCTACACTTTCTCTGTGAATTCCCTTCCTGAGGAAGCCTCTCCCTTCACTCCACTTTCTATCCCCAGTTCTCATCACAGAAACAGATGTAAAACTCATATTCAGTACACATGGGATGGGTAGATGGATGGATGGATGGATGGGTAAGTGGATGAATGGATAGATAGGTGGGTGGAAGAATAGATAAATAGATAAGTGGAAGAATGGATAGATAGATAGATGGGTAACTGGATAGATAGATAGATGGATGGATGGATAGATGGATGAGTGGACAGATAAGATAGACAGATAAATGAGTGGATAGATGGCTGGATGGTTGGATCCATGGATGACTCTAAATAGCTGCTAATGCTACTCTAGTTTCAGGCATTAAAGAACAAAGCTGAGGGGCTGGCAGGTGGTGTGGTGGTTAGAGGCATTGTATTCCCACATGGCAGACCACAGTTGGAGTCCTGGACCTGGTGGCTTGTTTCCTCACTTTCCCTTTCTCTCTCTCTGTCTCTCTCTGGTCAAATTAAAAAATAATAACAAAAAATGGAATTAAATAAATAAATATTTAAAAAGTGAATGAAGTTGAGTGGTTTGAGGTAGCTCATCCCTCCCTGTGATGTCATAGCACTATGTTCTCTGCCTTAGAAAACCAAAAGGGTCACAGCAGCAAGGTCTAGAGAGGTGACCCTACCTTAACCTTGCCAGGGGATGACCCAGGAGCCTCTCCTGTGATGTCTGAAGGAATATTGATCCTCTCAATAGGATGCAGAATGCTGATAAATGAAGGGTGGAAGGGCTGTTTCCCGCACCGCACAACCCAAGAGTACCTCGGCCGGAACAAAACACAGGCTTAACTCAGAAGTAGCTGTGATGACTTCTCCCCTTGAAAGCTGCCTCACTCAAAGACTGGCTCCTTCAATCTGTCTATATAATAATGTAGGTAATATTAATAATATAATAATACTAGCAGCCTACCATGGAAAGAGCCCAATCTGCGTTCCAGATACCGTGTCCATCCTGTGCCCGACATTGTGAATGTAATCCTGTGGTAAGCCTCAGAGTTAAGTGTGGTATGATGTTATAGCCTCCCATGTACACAGGGGGATTCCAGAGTTCCAGAACTGTCCAGCCACCCAGATACTGGGTGGTAGAACCAACCTCCAATCCCAAGCACTCTCATCCCAAAGCCTGTTTTCCTACTGCACCCAAAGCAGAAGGGAGGAAAAGAAGAGGACCTAGTGTTTCTGGATGCCCAGTGCATGGTATCTTCTGCAGGTGAGTCTCCCGACATCCCTTTGGCAGGTTTCATTTTCTTCATTAACTCAGAAAAGACACAGGTTCCTAAGTGGTTCCCTGACTGGCTGGGAAGCAGCAGAGTGAAAACTGATCCCAGCTCTCCCTCCGTCTGCTCTTCTGAGTGGGAACGGGCAAGCTGAGAGGTGAGGATGGCAGTGCCAGGCACACCAGTGTGCCACGCTGGGTCTCCAGGGGCAGACTTGTTAAGTCTTGAGACTTCTACTTTTCCCGTTCTCCATGCAAATACTTCTCCCACTGATTTGTTAACCACATCCCTCTCGGATAAATGGATTGACAGGCTGTCTAATTTCCTTGTATCTTCTCGATCCGAGCGTTGTGAGCAGAGGGCCTTATCCCCTATGCGGAAAGATTCTCATTGAAAATGCAGGCTGGAAAGGTTCATCCATATGCAAAGATGAATGCAGAGCTATTTACCATCGGGAACAGGGGGAGGGCTTCTTGGAGCCCACGGAGTTCCCAGGGACTTGAGGTGCTCGAGAGCCTCCCAGAGTCTTGGCCACAGATTCAGTCTCCCTAGCCTAAGAGCCATTAGGTTTCTTAGACAGTGAACCATCTTTTTCTCTCCCTTCCCTTCACATTAACCTTTTGCATTTTGAGTAAAAAAATTGAATTTTCACCCCAAGGGTGTATTGAGAAGAAGCTCTCTCTTTGGAGTAGATCCAAATAGATAAAAGGGCATTCTCTTGTTCTTTTCTTTCATTAAAAAAAAAAAAATCAGAATAGACCCAAAGAGGGGAAAGGACACCTTTCAGTCACTCCAGCCATTTTAAATCTATCTATTAATCGAAGTTAAACAGTGCAGGTAAATATACAATTCTTTTTTTCAATTCTTAAACAAGTTTACTCATTTCTTCATTCAGAAAAGGAGAGAAACAGTTGCCTTAACAAAGTCATCATACTGCAATCAGCACCCGGCTTCGACCTGCCCTGGGTCATGGCCATGCCTGTACCCTGAGTACTGTTCGTGCGGACACGAACCTAGAGTCTTTCCACGTGGATCTGCCTTGCTGGGCCTCACATTTTACCTCTGCATTTACTGCTCAGCCCCAAGCAGGCAGTACAGACAGCTCTTCAAATTTTCATGGACACATATACCCATGCACCTACCACTCGGATGAAAATGGAGACTATTCCCAGCACCCAAGAGGGTTCCCTCGGGCCCTTTCCAGTGGAGACCTCCTCTTCCCCCTTAACCATTGTTCTGACTCCTATCATTGCATGAGATTTGCCAGATATTAAACTTTCTGTAAGTGGAGTCACACACGGTGTGTTACTTCTTTCGTGAAGTCATTAGATGTCTTTTTGGTGTTGAAAGTTGAAGGTTCTATAACTAAATGGCCCCTAGCTGAAAGGCCTAGTGAAAGTATATGAAACAATGTTTTGGGAGTGACTTTAATAGATGCTCTTTGCAAAACAAAAAAAGACCTTTAAACCTCCTCAGACTCTTCCCCAACTCAGCTCAAATAAGACCACTGAATTAATCGACCCCAAATCTGGGTAGCATATTTAGGATGAACAGCTTAAAATATGCTAACTTGTTTATACACTTTGTGGGTGGTGGAGGGGGCCCCTCAAAGTCAGACGATCCTGTAGCAGCTACAAGCATTGACCTGTGATATAGCTGGTCCTTCACATGTGCTGCTCCGGCCCACCCAGGGTGAGTAGTCCCAGGATTTATTTGTTTTAGGATAGTTAGTGATTCTTCTAAACGTAGTGCCGAGGATACCGGTGGTCAAATAAATGTGAGAAGTATTTCATGCTCTACCTCCATCTTAGAAATTAATAATGCTCATTATTAACTAGCACAGTCAATGCACTGATAAGTCCTGCTATAAAAAAATAGCTTTTTAACTCAGTTGAATGAACATTCGCCATGCCTCTTTGTCCATAGAACTGTCTTACGCTGGAGAAACCTTCTGTCTCACAGAGTGTATGTTTCCTATAGCCTAAATCATGAAAGGCAGCAGAAATAAAGTCAGTCTTGGGGTAAAAGATGTTCATGTTTATGTTTATGTTCTGAAAGGCATATGGCCTGCATCTGTATTTGCTCAGATCATCCTGAGATTTTTCAAAAAGTATTTAAGCAATCAGGGGAAAATATAAGGTCACCTTCACAACTCTTTCAAAAGATGAAGGGAAATAGCCATTTTAGAAAAGTTGGCTTCATTCATTTCATATAAACTGAGCTTTTCTTACTCTGTAGCTAATTACTTTGAATAATTTGGGAGCCAGAAATACCTCTTTTGCTCATCCTTGCACTGCTGAAAATCAAGAGCAATGAACCCAAAATGGAACGAGGGGCCCCTGAGCTGCAGGGGAAGGTCAGGGGTGAGCAGGGAAGCGAGAGTTATCAGAGAGTCATGCGAGACACTCTCTAATCAGGGTTTATTATCTCTTTTGACCTTTTCTTTTCTCTGTGATGTGTGTTCGAGTAATCAATAAGTGCTTCCAAAATTCCTCCCCATTTTCCACAGTGGTCCAGATTCTGTCTGCAAGACTCCCACAGTATTTCATCAGTTAAGCATCTATCCCATTATCAGATGGATGTTTTATTAGTTTTTCAGCAGAAGCTGTTTCTGCTAATTTGCTAATTCATTCATGTGCTCTTTGCCAGCCGCTGGCCGCCTATGGACCATTTTCAGCTTACTTCTGTTGGCCAGACACGAAGTCTGTGTGCTGCTTTTAGTTGTATTAAGTCCTTTGGAGAGAAGGCAGGACTCAGGAGGGACTCGACAGATCTTCCTTCTCAGGGAAGACACATTGCAAGTTAAATGGAGCTTTTAAATCACCTGATCTGAAAAATTTTCAGAGGGATTAAAAACATTCAGAAAGCTTTCTTCTTTCAAAGCTTTGTTGTCTCGGATCGTCAGCTTGTGCTCACAGATTGAATTCAGCTCAAGTCAGTGTAGAGTCAGCCCCTGTTTAAAGCACTTGCAGTGTGTGCTAGGCTCTAAGAGATTCTCAGAATAAGGGATTTCAACTCTGGTCCTTAAGGAGCGTTGAGTCTATTTGGAGAATCAGATCATCTGTGTTAAAAAAACAAACAGCCAAATAAGTAAACAAACCAAAACACCTAGTCATAAAATACAATACTAACACCTGAGGGACAAAGACGGAAAGGTTAGTCCTTACCATGTGCCAGTCGGTGACCTAGCACTGGAAATGTATGAACTTAATTACTCCTCAAGCAAGCCTGAAGGTGGGTGTTCTTACTTCTGTTCACCAGAGAAGAAACTAAGCAACAGAGAGGTGACAACACTTGCTTAGGGTAAGAAAGTTCGCACGGGGCTGAGATGGGGTTTAAACAGGGTTTAGAAGACATCATCGATCCAGGAGGAAACTGGCTTTTACCACGTGTCTGCTGTACACCAGGCTTCATGCTAAACTCTCATATCAAGTCAATTTTCATAAAAGTCTTACAAGGCAAAGAAGTATGAAACCAATACGTAATGTGTGTGTGTGTGTGAGTGTGTGTATATATATATGTGTGTGTGTGTGTGTGTGTGTGTGTATACATATATATATATGTGTGTGTGTATGTATATGTGTGTGTGTGTATATATATATATATATATATATATATATATTTCATTTTTTGTCCCAAATACCAGAAGATGTATGAGTGATCATGAGATAGAAACAGAGAGAGAGAGAAAGCACCCACCTCAGGGGCTCTGGTCATTCAATAATCCTTTTTCCTCTGATTCTCCATCCTGTCAGGATCCTAGTTAGACACTCAGGTAGCCAGCATGTTTTTCAAGCTGGCAGCACTGGGATTCAAACCCTGGTTGGCTGTGTGGGATCCAAATTCCTCCTCATAGCATTTAACTACCGTGCTATGGGGCCGTCCAATGAAACTCATGTTATGTATAATAATCAAGGCTTGGGAAAGCTGAGCAGCTTATCCAGGTTCATGGAGATTTTAACAGCAGATTCAAGGTGCAAGTCCAGGTAAGCCTTATTCTAAATCCTGCTTGCCTATGTGAGGGCTTCAAAAAGTTTGCAGAAAGTACATATTATGAAAGAACAATGCATGGAGTTTCAAAATATTTGCACCAAAATAAACTCATCGTTTAATTCCATTTATTTTCAAAGTCCCCTAGTAGACTATCCATGTGGCCTCTGCTAAGTCAGACCTCCAGGATCTTTCTCTGGTTAAATATTGTTTGTAAAAATGCATGCACACACAAGCACACACACACATGCACACCCTCCTTTTTCCTATCTACCAGCTCCATTTGCTTTAGAAATGTAGTGTTGTCCCAAAGGGGTCTGTATAAATGATTCCCAGACTGGACACTCTGTGGAAAACTTAGCCCAGAGCTGGAGCAACCAGGGGTGTTGCATCTCCACATTCGTCACAAACCCCTGGTCCAGCTTCACCTGAGATATGTCCTAGGCATTTTCCAAGGGAGGGATCTTCCCGGCCTGCAGCAGGAACCAAACGCTGTGACAAAGAGTCTGCTGGACCCTAGGGCAGGACTTGGCCCAGTGAGTACCCAGTGGACAACTGTGTGGCCAGAAGGGCTGAGTCACCACTGAGCTCCTTCCTCAGCCATGGGGAGTGTGGGCCCCTGGGGTGAGGGGTTCCTGGCTAGGGGAAGGGAAGAGGCCAGAAGTGGACAGAAAGTGGCTGCGGGAGCAAATGACCAGGAGTGAGCCTCTCCCCACCATGGCCCCCATCGTCTGTGAGGAGGGTGTTCACTTGGTCTCAGGCCATATGGAGTTTTGCCTTGGCTCTGCTATTTGCTTGGCGAGTAGCTGTGGGCAGGTCTCTTGTCTGGACCTCGCAGTCCCCTGAGTGGGAGGATGGGGACAACAGATCCCAACAAGGGGTCTGGGCTGTCAGTGAGAGGGTGGGAGAAAGGAAATTACCAAGGGGAGGACCTGGTCCCTAGTGCACCCTATTCACGCCCCACTTCCCCGGCACCCAACATGCCTCTTCTACCCTAGCGTGGCTGGTGTTAGTGAAGATGGTGACGTCGCTCTTGGGATAGAGATCTGACTTTTTAAGAGTCCCCAAGACCTCCCAGCCTGTCTGACCTCAACTCCTGCCAAGTTCTGCCCCTCTTTCTCCATGTCAGCCAAACTGACTGTCTCTGGATTAAGGGCTCTTCTAGCACGTTCTTTGCATCTGCCGTTACCGCCAGTAGAGCAGAGAAGACACCACTTTTCACTCTCAGAAGTCATTTCCTCTGAGAAGCTGCATGGCCCACTCGACCCTGCCCGTTCCAGGCTCTCATAATGCAGAAGTCGCACACCTTCCTCAGCGCTTCACGTGCATCGAATGTTGTTCCCCACCAGTGGCTGCTCCAGGACAGTGTGGATGGCGGCTCTGTCCCTTCCCTTTACTTCTCTTTTCTATCCTCCTTTCTTTCCATTCCTATCCTGCCCCGTCCATCCTCTGCCATCATATCCCTATTTCCTCCCCCAGGGCCTGCATTGCAGGGAGAACCTGATGCACTTGTATTGATGCAAGGGAAGATAGAAGGAAGAAAGGAGAGGTTGATGTCCCCTTACTGGCCCTGGCATCCTCGGGGAGAAGTCAACATGCCTTTGCCCCGTGCATGGTGAGAGGGAGCCCTGCCCAGCCCTGGTAGCCTGTGGTTACCTCATGCTGCTGTCACCCCATCCCAGGACAGGGCCACGCTGTGAGCATGCTCTGTGCCTCAGTGTCATGTGGAAATGAGCACAGAAACGTGACGACGTGTGAGAAGGTAAGGTGGCGATGGAGGCAATGAGCCCCTCATTCTGTAATGGACTGGAGACTTCCCTGTCGGGTTGTGCTCCCACTTATCAAGCAGGAGGCTGGCAGGCTGTGTTTTAATCAATTGATAGCATCACTTGGCATCCGGCGGCCAGCTCAGGCTTTCTAAGAGACCGGGTTGCAGATTTTCCTATCTCTCCATCCGCACAGATTTCAAGTTAGGGGCAGAAGGCAGCAGTCTGGCTCCTGGAACTTTGGAGAGGTGCCAGTGCTTCGCATGCTGCACTTCCCCTACAGGAGGAAACGAACCCCCAGAGGGAGGGAAGAAAGAGAAGAAGGAAAATGCCAAGAACGTTTCTGAGGGAAATGAAACTCATATGACTGTGGTCTCCCCTTATTGGGAGGATGGGCTGTTCGCAACCAGGATGCATCCTGCTCAAAACTGAAGTCAGTTGCATCTCTTTCATGAGGATCTTGTCCACCTGTCCAGCCTCCTGCATTTACAAACACTTCCACATTTCTTTTCCTTTTCATGGTCTTCCCTAGACCCAGTCTGATGGCCCAGAAGTTTCTCCTTTACTTCTCTGTGGCACCAGGCTGACGGCCAGTCTTATGTCAGAGCCATGTTTCCAAAGACTGTGCGGCCATGCCCTGCTCCAATGGTGGCCTTCTCATGTGCTGGGGAGGGGTGCCTTTCTGTGACTGTCTCTCCCTCCTACATAGCTGCTTCTCAGGGTGGCTCACTACTCAGTGCCAGGGCTAGCATGAGCTCTGCAATGCAGAAGGAGCCCAGCATATGTTTAGTAATAAATGGGTACCCAATGAATAATAAGTGGATGAGTGAGAAGATGATGGATGAATGACTGAAATGATAGTGGATGGAGAAATAGAGGAAAGGTGGCTAGATGGCATTGTTAGCGACAGGGAAAGGTAAAATCTGGGGAGGGAGTACTGAGATGGGGAAGGATTCACAGTAGTGAGGAGCCAGGGTCTAGAGTCAGTCTCGGCAGAGTTTGTGACCTGCTGACTGGACAAGCCACTAGCTCACTCTCAGGCTAGCTTTTCCTGTCTGTGAAATGGCATAGTAGCAGGACCTTTTTCAGAGGGTTAATGTGAGGAATAGTGAAATAAACCATGGAAAGTGCTTAGCACCAGACTTGACAAATAGAAGCAGCTCAGGACCTAGGGTGATGATCACAAGGACAGTGAAGAGAAAAGGGGGAAGGAGGTGGTGGAATCAGACATTGTAACAAAGATAATACTCAGGATTTGCATTGGCTTCGTTTCTTACAGACCCTCCTCACTCACACAGCTACGCCTGGCACCCCGGAAATGCTCTTTCTTCTATGCTTGCTTTGGGGCTCTTACCTGGTTTGTCCTTTGAATCCTTCCACTGTGAGTTGACTTATCTTGTTAAAGACCCTACATCTCCCCAACTCAGTTCTTGGTCTCAGTACACTATCTTGCACTTGTTGGTTCTCATCTTGCTCATAAACTTTTTTAAAAAAATCAATGCACCAAAAAAATACAATTTTAGTGCAAATAACGGTCAGTGAGGGTGCGCCTGGTGAGCTGGATCTCCTCCAAAGGTTGGTTCAGGGACTCGAGACTGTGACTTGGGCATTTTCCTAGATCACCATCCCCACCCTTCTCTCTATTTAGCTATCAGATGGAGAAAAAAAAAGAAAAAGGATCAAGTGGGAAAATTTATTTTCTTTTTTTAAATTCATTTATTATTATCATAATCTTGTTTTTATTACATTGAATTGCTTATAACTTTACAATGTATTACGTTTTTATTTTTCTAGAAGGAATACCTTGCATATAAGTCAATGCAAAGACATTAAAATCCCCATCATCATCATCCAATAGCTTTTCATTTTTTTCAGATTATTATTATTATTCCAATTATTATTTTAAACATTCAATTACTATTTATCATTTTGTTTGTAAAAAGACTTTGCCCAACATGAAATACTTCTCAGGCCAATCCAGTTACGAATACTATACACTTCATCATCAACAGGTAATAAGCCATATCTGTGTCCCACTAATGTCATGCCTCTCTATTTGTTCTCTTGCTATCCTTCTCCATACTCTTCTCTTCTCCCGCCCTGTCCTCCAGTGGGAAACTTTTACAACTGAGACTGGAAATAGAATCATTCACTTCACTTAAATTCTATTAATCAGAATCAAGTCACCTGGCCCAATCTGTACTGCCAAGGATGTTGGGAAATGTAGCCTAGATGCTTGCTAGAAGAACAGGAAGTGGGGTTGGCGAGCACACATGGCCTCTACTATACCCACCTTCCATATCCACCCTTGGCTGAGACATACCCTTTGGTTCATGGTACCCTGACCCCACAGCTCCAGGCCAGCCTTGTTTAATTCCAACTCCATTCTTGGTTTCTGATCCCACCCCAAATAGGCCTACCTCTCCTTCCAACCCTCCTCCTCTCTCCCTGTAGTAAAAACAGATAGAACATCCAGATGCCAGGTACAAAATACAGCATACCACCTGCATGCTGGGAAGCCCAGTCCTATGGGTCTTTGGATACCTTTTGTCCTGCATAATTATGTGTGTACTCTTGACCCCTGGCTTAGAGGATGAGCCTTTCCCCTTCCTCTCTCCATCTCCTGCCCATTCCAATCTGGGTCATACCAGTTTGTGCTTGGAGCTGGCTTTTTTTTTTTTTTATTTTAAAATCCAAACCAATTAAAAATGTATTTTGTAAAAGAATGAAAAAATTGTCTTTTACCTCTGCTGAGAATCCTGCCTGCCCAATTTCACCTGGAAAAGAATTGAAACCGACAACATGTTACTAATTGGGGAATTTGAGCAGTCCCTTCTGCGTCGTGTGAGATTTGAACAGACTAGCTCCAGCATGTGGGTACTCATGAGTTTACCACAGGTGACATACAGGTTCTTAGCTGTGTTATCTCAGACAGACCAAGCACTGTAGTCAAAGTGTATTTGGGGACAGGCCAAGAAGACACTATTAATCTGAAACCTTGGAACCTGACCAGAGGGAGAGAGTAGAATGGGCTCTGTGAAGTCCCCCAGATGCAGGAATGCCAGCACCCTGTTTAACCAGTAGCTAATCTCCTAATCAGTTGACCACTGAAAACCTGCAGGATGGTGGGCATTTAAGCCATAAAGACTTAGCTTCTGGATCTAATACGTATTAGCCCTGTGATCTGAGCTAAGTGATCATTTATTTCTCTGACCATTGGTTTTCTCATCTTTAGCTTTCGGAATTAGTTCAACAATACCAAAAGGCTGCAGAATGACATCATTGGTACATAGTACCAGCACAGACCTTAGCACTTAGCAGCCTCTGTCCTTCCTTTTTCTGCTGCAGAGGAAATACCAAATCCTGCCAGGTACAGGGTAGGCTGTTTTCAAATACTTAGTACCATGATCTGTGCAACCAGCTTCCCTTTCAGATTCGGGCCAGTTGGCTTGGCTCTTGGGAGAGACAGAGGATTCCCACTGTCAGCAGGGAGTTGATCCCTTGCAAGTATAGCTATTGAAGCCTGTGACCGTGGCCCCTCCCTGGCAAATTCCATCCAAGTACAGAGCCACAGAGATGAGCTAGAGTGTCAAGGCAGGTCTTAAAACCAATGCTTAGTCACACATTCGTAGTAAATAATTCACTTGTCCGTGTAGCACATGTTCGGCAAAATAATTATGATTATTGACTTGATGGAATCCACATGGGGCTGGAACACAGTACTTTTAAGTAGAACAGAAGGAGGTGGCACCCTGCAAAGGCACACGAGCACATGGGATGGTATATGAGCACACTAGAATGACATGCGAATGTTCTGGGATGGTATACAGGTACACCAGGATGGCATGCAGGTACACTAGGATGATGTACAGGTACACCAGGATGGTATACAGGAACACCAGGATGGCGTGCAGGCACACTAGGATGGTGTACAGGTACACTAGGATGGTGTGCAGGTAGGCTGAGATGGTGTACAGGTAGCCTGGGATGGTACACAGGTAGGTACACTAGGATGGTGTACAAGTAGGCTGGGATGGTACCCAGGTGCAGTAGGATGGTGTACAGCTAGGCTGGGATGGTGTACAGGCACACTATAATGATGCACAGGTATGTTGGGAAGAGAAGTAGCTATACTGGGAAAGAACACTGGGATGGTGCTCCAGTACACAGAAACGGAGCCCAGGTACACTAGAACGAAACCCTAAGATGGTCAGAGTCACAGGGAGATACCACTGCGGTAGATATAGGCACACTACGATGGAACACTAGAATGGCAAACAAAGGTGATACACAGGTGTGCTGGGATAACACACAGGGTGATACTCCGGGCTGGTACACTTCACAAGTCAATCACTAACGAAGCTAAAAGAACGCTGGGAAGGGCCTCACTGGGCCACACGTAGACTCACCCATGTGGTATTGCAGCTGACAGCGTTGATTTTGCTGCTCTATAATGGAACGCCATAGCTGTGTCTGAGTGCAGGCTAAGGAAAAAGAAACTGCTCACAAGTTCTAGTCCTACCACTCTTGGACTATGATCTTGAGCTTTCTAAGCTTGCTTAGATTTTGCCTTGTTTTCTCATTAAGAAAAAAAGAAAAATAAAAACAGGACCAACAGGTGACGTGGTGGTTAAGGTACTGGACACTCCCTCATGGCCAACCATCCATGCTTGCTTTCTCACTCCCCCCCCCCCCCCACCTGGCTCTGTGTGTGTGTCTCTCTCTCTTTGGTCAAATCAAAATAAATGAATAAATCAAATTAAATATATAATTCTTAAAAAAAAAAATTCTATGTAAGCTTGTTGTTAAGCTTATACGCAGTACCGTGCAAGCAAGTGATGTCCTCAGTCAAGGCTAACCACGATTAGTATTGGCTATTACCAGCTGTTACGTAAGAGAGCAGGAAAGCGGGCTTGGAAGTTCTGACGAAGCCTGAACTTTCATACTCAGTCACCCCAAAGACTTGAGAAAGTTATACTCTAAGCTTTAGCTTTTTTTGGTTTTGTTTTGTTTTTGTTTTTGTTTTTTAATAAAAGAGGGTTCACAATACCTAGCTCTGAGTATTTGCTTATTTCTTTTAATAAGTCACTTCATTCCGCAATGAATTTCAGGCAGCTTGCAAAAATTCAGATAATAAATACAATGCAAATTAAGAGATAGTTTACAGGGAAGAGAACACCAGGGTAGAAGAAAAAGAAAACCAGCCACAGGAATTTAAGGAATACTAAGGAGCCAGATACACATGGAGCAGCTGTGACCATGCTTGCCGTGTGGTAGGAACTTGGTGAGTGTTCACCTCTCTTGTCATGAGCACAGGCGTTCAAGGCAGTTTTCTCATGCTAGAAGAGAAGAGGGACCAATGACATTTTCTTCTGAGGAGAGTCAGGTTCACAAAGGCTGTGCTCCCTCACTGTGCAAATGTGATCATGCCCGTCCCATCCTGCTGGGTGACAGAATGACATTTCCATTTCTGTGTCCAGCCATTCTATACCCTTCCCCAAACTCACACTCCCAGGTCCTACGGCTCTTGAAGTGGCATCTTTCAGCTGCAGCACACACCAGAGGGCCTCGTGATCATTAAAATGATCCCTGGCACCTTTTCCCCAAGAAGAGGAGTGTCGTTGACAGCTCTCGCCATTGCCAAGTTCAAATTAAAGTAATTAAAGCTGTACCTGCTCGGGGCCCCTCCAACTGTTGCTGCTGTCCGTGTTTCCTTCTTGCCCTGGAGTGTTCCGGGACTTCTGCTGGCCTGGTCAGAAAGGCCTGCTGTCCATGAGGTGGGGGTTATGGCTTGTGGCAGGTGTGGGTGGCACTTGACCTTCTAGAATGAGACACCCAGAAAAGACCTTAAGGATGGCCATGGGTGGCTGCATGAAACTGTGAGGCAGCCTGCTCAGGTCTGCACACGTGAGCTCGTAGAGGAAATCACGTTTTTAAAAATGTCAGCGATGGAGACACCAAGGCACTCGGATGACGGGCTTCATAGCCTAAGGTTACACAGGAGATGGGTGACAGCCACCTTCTGCCATCTGACTCTGAATCTGTTCACTCACTGTCATCTTGTCACTCCTCTCTCCAGGGTAACTGTATTCTATCCTAACTGGTAGGCAGTTTGAATACCCAGGTCTTCCCGTTTTATTCACACACAAATCCTTGGCATGAATCCTCTCGTTTCTCTCATTTTGAAGATGAAGAAACCGAGGGTCAGAGAGAACAAGTAAATTTGGCAAGACCACAGCGTCAGAGTGGAATAGAACTGGGAGACAATTCACGTCTAGGCTCACATTCTTCGTGTACTTTACTCTGTTAAATGCCTATGTACACTTATTTGATGTTTTACTGCAGGCCATTTTCAACACAAGGGATTGCATTGGTTGCCTAATGCTGTGTAACAAATCACACTATACTTAGCAGCTTAAAACAACTCTCGTATCATCTCATTGTGTCTTGGGTTAGAAGACTGGGCATGGTTTACCTCATTCCTCTGCTCAGGGTCTTGCAAGATTTCAGAAAAGGGGAGTCTCATCTCAGGTTCAAGGTCTTTCTCCAAACTCACGTGGTGGTTAGCAGAGTTCATTCTCTGCCAGCTCATGGAGGCTTGCTTCTTCAAGGCTAGCTAAAGTCTCTGCTGCTTGGAGTCTCAGAGCCCAGGGAATCCACCTGATTAGGTCAGGCCCACCTAAAATACTCTCCCTTTGGATGAACTCAAGCTTAATTTCATCTCCAAAATCCTTTTGCCTCTGCCAGGTGGTGTAACATAAACACAGCAAGAGCATCCCATCGGTCACTGGTACCATCCACACTTGAGAAGAAAGTTTGCACAAGGATGTGGGTAACTGGTGGGGGAGAGGTCATCTGAGAATCTTGCCTGCAACAAGTGTGACAAATCCCCACATTCTCGTCCTGTGGCTTACATAGTGATTACCATTCTGGCATTTTTGTCTCACTCCTCATTCTCACTTCATTGTTATTCATTTTTACAGATTTTAGGATAAAACATGTATGCCTTGGCTTGGCATGTGCAAGTCTTAGCTGCCCAATTTTGACATATGGAGGCACCTACCTTATAAGCATTTCAAATGTTTCCGTATCTCTAGAAATTTCCTTCATGTTCTTTCCTATCAGACCTACTTTTAAGTATCTTCTAATTAAAGAAAAAGTTCATCATTCTAAGACACCTAGTATCATCCCTGGCAGAAGGCAGGCAATCAGTAAAAATTAGCTTCACACCAATTTGCCTAACTTCAAGTACACATTCTCCATAAAATGCCACCATGGGATAGAGAAGGGACACAGCTGAGCTGCACTGGGCCGTGGAGAAGAGACTCCCACAGAGGCCTTCGGGTGCGCCGCCTCACCCCTGGGGTAGATGGTGTCATTGCAGCAGGCTCTGCCGCCAGCACAGTGTCTAGGAAGCCCGGGAGATGTTTTGATCTGTGCTGGATCCATGCACACATTTGTAATTGTGAGGGTGTGTGTTAGAACTGGACGAGAGCAAATCACACAGCTTTGCTTTCAGATCTCTCCTGATAAGGTGACATGTCTCTGGACATGTCTCAAATGGAGGGTGAGGGGAAACCTCACCTTGACCTCTTGATATTGAGCGAACCCTTCCGCCTCCAAAAGGCAGGTCTGGGTCATGGCCATTCCCAGGGCTTTTCTCTGGCACCAGCCAAAATACAAATAGCAAGAGGCATCTGAGGGGAAAAAAGGATATGGAACCAGACAGACTCTGACTTCGTGACTTGGACCTTTTTTTTTTTTAACATCTGAGCCTCTCTCCACGTTCCCTACCCCAACCTCATCAGACTTTCATGGGGCCCAAGTATACACACGCTGTGTTCGGCAGAGTGCGCCTGAGCCCACACACGCCCCTTCGCGCATTTGTGTCTCTGTCCAGCCAGCGAGGCTCTTGCTCAGCCATCTCTCACCACCTAATATATATGAGGGATAGAAATATATTAATCCATTAGACACAATTTTTGCCCTTAGCAAGGAAGGCAGGCATTTTTTAGAAAGTGTGATAGCATAAACATGCAGGAGTCATTTCCCCCAAGAGGTAGATCCAAATGTATTAAGGTTTCCAGCGGGATTATTTGCTTCTGTGTCATCTCAAAAGATTTGGTGAGGGGGTAGCCCTGAGCTCTAACTTTAGGACTCCAGATAATTCCAGCCCCCTCCCAACCCTTCCATTCTTCTCCTTGACTTCATCCTGGTTTCCTTCTCTCCCCTCCCACTCTCCCCCGGGAGATACTGCGCCGTCTTCCACTCTCCCGTCCTTCCATCTTGCTCATTTCCCCTCTTCTCATGGACATGGGGATGCTCGTCTCTACTAAGCGGACTACCCATGTTGATTCTCCCCCACCGACTACTTACAAACTGTCGCCTCCAGTCCTCTGGGCCTGGAGACATTATGTGTATAATCCCACAAAGAGCAACACCGGTGATTTCTCATTTAATTTTTTTTTCAGAGATTTGATTTTTTTTTTTACATTTAAAACTCAAAAATGTCATTACAACTCTCACCCAGATCAACTGTATCTTTAAGTGTAAAATCCATTTCAGTCTGCAGAGCTCATGATACGGTTAAGTACTTATTTTTATTGTCTGTCTGGGCATGGTTCTTAACTGCAGGTGGAGAATAAATCAATAATGTCATAAAGACACGCTCACCCCGTGCCCTTTCCACAAGCTGCCCTATGGTGTCCAAGCTCAGAGGAGCAGCTGAGGTCCGGATGCCCCGAATCCTCGGGGGTGTCGAGGCTGGTAGGTGTGTTCTCTCTCCTTTCTATTTGTCTGATGTTGTTGGCAAAGGCTATGTGTCCTCCCTATGGGTTTCTCAGCTCTGTAAGGGACACATGCTGTCCATTCTCACCAGTCCAGGAGCCACTGAGGCAATGGGAGCCCGTCCTTCCCGTCGTAAGAGCCCAGAGGGGCTCATCCTTCCAGAGCTCACCCTGGATTGTTAGAGAAGGGAAATTTGCAGAGTAATTACTGTCATGTTAAATGTCTGAATTGCCTATCCACCCCACACACACACACACACACACACACACACACACGTTCTTGGGTTTCTGCATCCTGGGACATTCCTGCTTTCACTCATCTCACGGGCGTGTAGAGAGATGAAGAAAGCATGGCTGGCCCTGGGCGTTTTCCTGCTGCACTGCGACGCTGCTTTCCACCACTGCGAGCCGGGCGTGGATGCGGAGGTGGGAAGGGAGGTGTGCATACTTTCCTTTATCAATGGACAGGAACCTCTAGCTCCCATGTGAATTTGAATAAAGGAGAAGAAACTGAAGGGACCCAGGTGGATTCAGAGGGGAACGTGATCGAGTAACTGCTTGCTGTCAGCCTAGGACAGGCCTGGGCTTTAATCCCTGTGCCCGGTCCGGAAGTCAGTGGTAGATGATACCATCCATGCACACGGGGATGGCGGGGAACAGGCAGGAGCTGTGGTCCAGGGAAGCAGGCTCTTAGGTTGGTGCTGAAGTGGGAAGACTTCCTAGTCCCTTCTCAGTCCTGTGACAGTCTGGGTTCTCATTCATGCTTTTCTTCACCCTTCCTGCACTTGCTTGCTTGCTCAGCACTGTGTGAGCCAGTGGGCGCTCTGCTAACAACCACCGGCACTTTTAAAGAGCCTGGGGACAGATGGCTTCTGGGAATTGCCTGGGAGGATGCCTTTCTTCCCATCTTTTGGTGAGAGGGACTCCTATTCACCCTTCAAAGCCCAGCTCCAATGTTATTCCCTCTGTGAGATGCAGTTGTTTCTCAAAAAGTCACGTGTAAGCCTCAAGGCCTTTGCACTTTCTGTTTGCCCTGCCTGGGGTGTGTCTCTCCTGACCATCCCCACGACGTACCTCATTGCTCTGTCCAGATCTCTGCTCAAAACTTTATCAGAAAAGCGTTCTCTGACATGTTATTAAAAATAACCTGTCTGCAGCTGGAGGTTATTAAAAACAACCTCCCAGAGGCTAAGGCGGCTGGGTCCCACATGGCCAACTGTGCAGTTTGAGCCCTTGTAAAACACACGAGGCGTGTGTGCCCAGAATCTCAGGGAAGAATGGAGAAAGGATTATGGTGAGGCTGTCCCCCTGGAAGGGGTGCTTTCTCACTTTCCCTCTCTCTGTCTCTCTCTGGTGTGAGCACACATGTCCTAAGCAAACTAAGCACAGTGCAGTACAATACAATAAAATAGCAAGCTCCCCGAAGTTTTAATCCCTTTATTCCACCTTATTTATTTATTGCTATTTTATTGTGATCTCTGGTTTCTTTCACTTTATATCATGTGCATCTTTGTGGGGGACAGTATGGTTTTTCAAAGCACGCATGCAGTGTATACTGATCAAATCAAGGATAGGGACATGCTCGTCGTACGCTGTATTTTCCTTTATAAACCCTTATCGTGACCTGTGGTTGGCGTGTTGATCGGCTTCCTGTCTGTCCTCACCAGTGTGTCGGCTCCGTCAGGGCAGGAGTGTGTCTGCTTGTTACTGGCTAAGAACAGAGTGTGCCAGCCTCCGTTTACACCCGTACAACCCCGACCGACTCGGTGTCTGTGACAGGCGTGGACGCCCCCTCACTCCGTGTCTCCTCTGCATCAGGGTTTTTGTGGTTTTTTCCTTTCTGACATTGTTGAGCTCGTACCCTATACATACCAGAGCATTCACCCCTTTACATGTGGGGGATTGAGTGGATTGCAGTGGATTTCTAGAGTTGTGCAGCCCTCACCCCAGTCTAATTTTAGGACATTTTTACCAAAGGAAACCTCATACCCATTATCTCACTCCCTGTGTCTGCCCCGCCTCTGAACCCTAGGAGCTACTAACCTTCCTATCTCCAGATTTGCCTTCTCTGGACATTTTATATAAATGGAATCGTGCAGTATGTACGCTGAGTCTGACTTTTCTTCATTTAGCATATGTCTGTGAGGCTCCTTCGTGATGTAGCGTGTATCAGTATTTTGTTCTCCTTATTGTGGGCTAGAACTCCATTCGAAGTGCTGCTTATCCCTTCACTGGTTGATGGACGTGTGAGTATTTCCACAGTTTACCGCTGTGAGCAATGGTTTTGTGAGTGAATTTACACACAAGCCTTTGTGTGGACATGTGTTTTCACTCCTCTTGGGTCGATTCCTGGGAGTGGAATTTCTGGGTCTCTGGTGCAGTTCATCACTTCATCCAGGTGACATACTTCCTCTTTGCTTGAGGCTGGCTGAGGATCTCAATCATCTAAATGTTCCTGTAAGACTTGACCCAGGTGCGTGTAAGCCTGCTCCTTCCAAGCGATATGCGTGTGAAGGAAAGAGGAAAAGAGAGAAGTCGTGCTGAAGCCAAGGCCTACTGAGGTAGGTGAGGAGCAAGGAACCCCATCTGGGTTCTTTCCTAACTTGGAAGCTGTGCTTTGTCTCCTGAATGAGGGAGAGATTGTCTGTGCTCAACAAGGCCGTTTCTCCAAACTTGCCCATGATCTTTCTCATATTCTATTTGGAAGTTGTTTTGTTTTGTTTTGTTGTTTTTGTTTTTGTTTTTTTTCCCCACTCTACCGATAAACATGAATGGCATCCATCATGGAAAATTTGATAATGCACAAGAATGAAGAAGAAAATGGGCCAACTGTAATGCTGTATTTCTTTTTTTTAATTTCTTTTAGGTAATTTTTAATTTATTTTTTAATTCACATTTAATCATTATACATCTTTATAGCATACGGCATTTGTTCTCAAAGCATAAATACATTGGATATCAAGCCAGTGAAAGGTAATACTTACACAATACTAAAGAAATTTTGTGAATCAGTAAAATGTGTGTGTGGGGGGGGGGGGGAGGAATGAAATGCTGTATTTCTGACACGGCTGCTCATCAGCTGGTCGAGGCAAACCAAACATCAGGGTTTCCATCTACATGGGAAACAGTTCTCCAGGAATGCTAAGGATTGGGAGTCAAGGATTCTGCCCAGCTCTTCACAATGTCCTGGCATCTTTGAGGACCTAGAAGATGAGGGAGAGGAAGTAAATGTTCGCAGATTGATGGGCAGGGCAGCTCTGCCGGAAACAGAAAGCAGCTGCTTCCGCCTTACCATCCTTCTTTTGCCATCTCCCTCTCCCCAGCAGGCATGAGAGGGGTCAGCAGAAGGCAAGCCAGGTAGGAAAGGCCAACAAGTGCAAAGTGCCCCTTATGTGGCAATTTGTTCAACAAACAGCTGCAAGAATGATGGTAGTGATTAGAGTTACAGGGAATGTGATGTCAATGGACATAATAATGGTGGTAGCTGCCATTTACTGACCACTGACCTCTTCCAGGCATTGACTAACACACTTTATCCATCCATCCATCCATTCCTGCATTCACCTGCCCACCTCTCGTGCACATGCATCCACATCTCTGTTCCTCCTGGCAACCCCATGAGATAGGCATCACTACCTCCAAGTATCTCAGTATTAGGATGATATGTCTTCCCCAGCTGGTGACACACTTAGAGGAAACCATGTTTTTTGTTTGTTTGTTTGTTTGTTCTGTCTCTTTTATTCCAATCTGTTGCTGTTTCCCAGTTAATTTAACAATGTGAGTGCCTTACTACATCAGGTTCTTGGGATACAGAGGTGAGTAAGAGACAGTGGTGCAGAGTTGGAAGACACACAAGTTCTGGGGTCAGTCCTGCGTCATCCACTCATTCATTGCCCCATCCATTCATCCAGTCACCCAACAAATACAGTATTGAAAACCTTCTACAAATAAGGGGATGCTGCCTCTCTTTCCTATAATACATGAAGCAAATGATCCAACCTCTTCATGCCTCACTTTTTTAGCTGAAAAATATGGAGAATGATTGGTCCTCTACCACTAGATTGCTGAGAGAATGAAACAAAGTGTGCTTCACACCCTCCCTGGCAGTAATGACAGTGGGTAGTGAATGTGGCCATTGTTGCTCTCAGTAATAGGATTTGTGTTTGCGTTGGATGACATGGACTCTGCCCTCCAGAGACGCATACTGCTCATGCTGGGGCTGATGCTATAACATATGGTCCTCTCTTTTTAACACCTTTC
This sequence comes from Tupaia tana, assembly GCA_026018925.1. Classification (NCBI taxonomy): domain Eukaryota; kingdom Metazoa; phylum Chordata; class Mammalia; order Scandentia; family Tupaiidae; genus Tupaia; species Tupaia tana. Next base: position 8,489,966 of record JAKSZU010000018.1, read on the forward strand.
TCTAGCCCCAGTGAGTCGGAGGCCTGAGTTGCCATGTCCCCAGCTACAACTCTGGTCCCTGGGCCCTTGGATTTCCTAGGGGCCCAGTACCATGGCCTGGCCTGCATCCACCCACTAGTTCTGCCAGGAAAGGGCGGATGGGAGTGCCTTTTGGCAAGAATCCAACCGGGGCAAGTGTTGGGGTTCAGAGGACAAAGAAAGGGATATTTCGAGGAAGTTCCTACTTCCTCAGAACCAGTGTTCCTATCTCCCTTGCTCACATGATCTATTGGGACATCCTTTACATTCCCAATGTAAGCACGTCTCGGAAAATGTCAGTACTGGTCTTGTGATGAAATGTCTTTCTTTACAAATTTACTGATGTTGCCTGAGAGTCTGGGGTGGGGAGAGGAAGAGCAGGCCACACTTCTGGGTAAGGTTGAGATATTATATTCATATCATTATTTATTTTTGGCATGTAAGATAACTTGTATCTGTAAAATGGGAATAATATTAATCTCTGCCATGAGAGAGCTTGTGAAATTAAACGTGACCCCGTCTATACAAGCACTTGGCTCTGCAATGACCATTTTTTCATGTCATAACGCATTTCATCTTCAGAATTTTTCAGTGGAGTAGACATTCTAATTATCTCCACATATAGGGAATGAAATTGAAGCTCAGAGAGGTATCTTTACTTGCCTAAGTCCACACAGCTAAGAAGTAGGAGATCTGCCCAAATCCTGAGCCCATGTTCCTAACCATCCACTGTTCCTTAATCAAGGATCAGAAAATGTCTTCTATAAAGGAACAAATATTAACTATTTTTGCCTTTGTAATCCAGATAGTGACTGTCTGTCATGACCACTCAACTTTGTCATCGTAGCACGAAATCAGCCATATACAATGCATAAAAGAATGGGCATGGCTGTGTTCTAATAAAACTTTTACAAAATATTTACAAAAATAGAAGGTGGGCTAGTCTACAGTATAGTTTACCAACTTCTGCTTTAGAGCAAGGCTTAGCCCTTTAACAGAAAACATCATGACAGGGCTAAGGAATAAATGCCTACTAGCATGAGAACAGCCTGCCACCTCTCCAAACATCTGCTTGTCACAGGGCGTCACCCTTCCTATGGAAGCTGGCAATTAAAAAGGAAGTGTGAGCTGCAATTGATTGGAGGCAGTCAAAGAAAGCAGAAGGACTGAGTACGAGAGATCCCCATCAGCAGGGTCCCTTCCACGTAGCCCGTCTGACTGAGGATCAGAATAGTCTGGGTGATTTATAATGCACTGAGGAGCACTGGTTTCTCTGGTTTTTTTTCTGCCCCTGGATTATCCAGTCTTGGGCCACCCCTTTTCCTTACCCCCCAAGAATGTAGGTCTCTTCAGGCATCTTGGCCCCATCACCAATGCGTCCACCTTCCAGCATGCTCTGCCTGCCCCCTCAGTGCCCACACCCTCCCCCGCAGGGTGAACTGGGGCTCAGCAGGTTAAGGGTACATTTGCTGTGGCTGGAGCATGCTGGGGCCGCTCCAGACCTGTTTCTGGGACAGCAGGTGCAGCCGGTCACTGACACCAAAATACATTCTTGAGGCGCGGGCAGACAGGCCAAACAAGAGCAGGTCTCCTGCCCTCTGAGGACTTGGCTTCTTCCAAAGGACACATTTGCCGTGAGGACACCCCCAGTGCTAATCCTCTCACCCAGCAGATCTGAGCATGGGTCAGCACTTTCGCTGAGGGCTGGACTCAGGCAGGGGCATCCCCCCAGGGTTGTCTGGCTGGCCAAGGCAGCAGTAAATCACACAGGGAAGGCACTTCTTGGTCACCAGGGCTGCTGGGGACTCCGTGGGTGTCATAAATCAGGAGCTCACCCCATTTTACCCGCACCTTCTCACGAGTATGTGCAGCCCAGGGAGAGAACATGGCGGAGGGTAAATTCACCCAGGGCTGCCATCCATGGCTGCTGTCTCTTTGTCAACTTATTACCTGAGATTTATGCGTGATGCAGCCAGGTCTGCTCGGTGACACATTCTAATTTAATTAAATTTCTGTTGGATTGATGTCTGATCAATCAATAATGTTAATGTTTTTGCAATTTAGAGATTAAAGTATGGTCAAACTGCTGCAACCCCCCAGCATCACCCACTTGCTGTAGAGTATTCTCTGTGAGGAGGTTTGCCTGCCTGCATTCTTCCTCCAACTCTCCCTTTCTCTCTTCTATATGCAAATGTTGCTAAGGGCCTAGGATGTGCTGATGCGGCAAGGTGGAAATACCGTTGAGTGTGCTAGTTCTCAAACCCTAGCATCCATCCACATCCCTTGGAGGGCATCTTAGGACTCAAATTGTAGGGCCTGACCCCCAGTTTCTGATCCAGTGGGTCTGGAGTGGGGCTGGAGAATTCTCATTTCTATCAAGGCTCCAATGGTGCTACTGCTGCTGGTTCCAGGGCCCCCACTCTGGGAACCACTGGCTTAGCATTTAAGAGCACAACTTCTGGGTTGCAGATCCCATTTACAAGCTGTGTGGCTTTGGGGAAGTTAATTGATTTCTCTATGCCTCGGTTTCCCAATTCATAGGGTCACTGCAAGTGACAAGAGAGATTCTGTCATGCCTGCAGAACATGCAGGGTGGTGCCTGGTATTCAATGAGCACGTGGTACTGGCCACTTCTGTGTCACGGAGAGACCAGCTGTGTTCCTGTTCAACTGCAGCTTCCTGGGGACAGGCGTGTCAGGCAGCACACCTGTAAGGATGCGTGGTGGTCAGGCAATGAGAGGCTATCCCACGGGTACTCGGTCAGATAGGAGGTCAGAGAAGACCTCTTGAGGAAATGAAGCTGAAATTCGAAAATGGGAGTAGAAAGAGACAAGAGGGCAATGAGTCTGGGAGGCACTTTGTAGGCCATCCTAGCGTTTAATCAGTGCCTTAGGCCCAGTGGGCAGACATGACTGTTTAAAAGATATTTTCACCGGCAGTTTAGGGAAATGGCTTGGAAAGGAGTGAGCTGCGATGCACCAGCAGTAGACTGAATTGGCCAGGCCTCCGGCTTTGAGATTCTCTTCCCGTCCGGAAACCTGGCTCCCCAGTGGTCCCCTCTTTCAGGCTGGTAAGAGCCACGGGTCTGTGTCCATACAGAACACTGCTGCTATCGACCTGGTGGTGGGGTGGGAGAGAAGTCACACAGGAGTACTGATGGGTCTTGAATACCCTGTCCCTGCTGCATGAGATAATTAGCCCTGATGGCTTGGGAGGTGCCACAATGGTGGTGTTTGGAGGCTCTGAAAACCTTGAATCCATAGTCCTCTCTTATAACTGCTGCTGCCTAACATCACACACATTATTTGTCTACAGAATGTTTGCACATCAGCACATACATTAAAAAAGTCTCTACCGACTACCTCTGTGAGCATGGCATCATGCAACTCATGGTGCCAACTTGAGGAAGACCCAACTTTTTTTTAAAGGTTTTTGCCATAGGGCATGTATGCTCACCAGAAAGAGGCTGAAAGAGTAAAAGTGAGAAATCACTCCTCCTCCCTGGGAGAATGGCTGTACTCCAATCCCTTCTCCTCCATTCTCCTCTCAGGATTTTGGACACACATGCACACGTGCCCAACATGATTTTCAAATCACCAAGTCTATGACTCAAACCATAGTCAGCCATGTGGGAGTCCAGCACTTTAGCCGCCATGGCACCTACTGGCCTGGAAGATCCAGCTTTTGTCTTCAAGGTCTCCTGGGTTAGTGCAAGAGGCTGGCTCTGATTTAGCATTATTGTTGTCATCATCAGCATCGCTCCAAGACCCCTACCCAGGATGCCTGAATATTTTTTATTGCTTCTCTCAAAACAGAGCCTACACCAGTTTTAAAGCATTTGTCATAGTTTGTTTATTTATTCGATGAGTGAGAGAGACAAAGACAGAGATACAAAAAGAGATCCCCAATAGAATCTTGATGTCATGATCCACCCCCCAGCCCCAGCCAGCCCAGACCATGACGGGCATATGCCTGACATGCTGGCAAGCCTTTCTGCATGGGTCAGCCTTGTGGAGCATCCCATTTTACTTCTGTACCACCATCTGAATCCCTAAATCAGTTTTAAATGATGAAAGCCTAAACAAGGAAATTACTGAGGGTAAAACAGCTTCACATCCAGGATGGTGTTAATGGGCCCCATGCAAATCCACAAGTCATTCTTCATATACACGATACAACCTGTCAGAGGAGGCTGTCCATGGGTGCTGCTCAGTTACCTGTGCCAATGCTGGTGCCAGACTGTGAGTCCAGATGGAGGGGGGTCCTGAGGAATCCTGAACCCCACCAATGCAGGAATTGTGACCCTGCGTCTCACCTGAGACTGTAGAAACCTCAAGTAGGAGGACCAGGCTTGCCAGGAAGTCCCTAAAAGCAAGAAGAGTCTCCAACCCTTTGATTCTGTCTTTCAAACCTGGAATTCCCATTTTGGGTAAAAGACTCATTCCTGCATTCCCTCATCATTCCCTCCTTTACTCAACAAGGAAGGAATCACAGAGAGTCACGAGTCTGCCAAACTCAGGTGAGCTGCAAAATAATTTAATATTTGCAAATTGATCAGTCATCATCATCATCATGATTGCTAAGGCTGCCCACATGAGCATCTTCCCCAAAGGCAGCATCAACACCTTTGCTCACCCGTTCTTTGCAAATTTGTTCTATTGGAGATAGAACCAATTTCAGCTCCTCTTCAGAATTGTAGGTCAGAGAGATTAGGGAACTTGGCCAGGGCCACACAGCTAGTGATAGTGAAGCCAAAAGGTAAAAATGATGTCTTAAATTAGTAATAATAATACATGCTTTTTGTATGTTTTTAAGACTCATTCTGTCATCACTTCTTCATCCAGATAGATAACAAAAATAGTAAAAGTTCAGTCCATATGGAATGATTGCAAAGGACATTTTCCCTGGTTGTTACTGATCCATCAAGCAACATCTTTAGGATTAAATAATTATCCAGCCACAAATTCACCTAAAGTTACCGTAAACTTGGTCACATTTCCTCTTGCTGAGATGTTGCATACCTTTGAGGCCACTTTTGTATCACTTCTTCCACCGCCCCCACCCCCCCCCCCCCCCCGCCCCATCCCTGGTTCCAGTAGCCCTTTTTAATAATTTTTGGTCTTACCCAAGCATGGTGACAACCAGGTCTTTTGTTTTGGTAACACTTACCTTCTGTAGTAACTAGCAAAGCTGAAATAATTTAGCCAAAATTTACAAAATTATATCCTTAGGCCATGCCTGCTCTGCACATAGGTGTTGTTTGGGTTTGCACACTGTTTTGAAAAGTTAACAATTTCATACCAGCATTTAAACATTTGAGCCATTCGAGTATAAAACCATTCAGGGCTCTGGTTTGTCCTGGAAAATGTGAAGATTGGACAGGGCTGTCCTGTATGTGTTTTTGGCTATGGCAGGGCTGAAGTGGGCAGCAGCTGCAGTCCCAGCTCCCCGGTGCCACGTACCACATGGCCACGTCTTCCCACACTTCACCTGTGTCACCCCTCGAGTCAACTGAGTCATTAGGCCGAGTATATGCAGGGACCCTCCTATTCCAAAATTAGTGCTAATCTGTTCTTAACGATGCGTGCTTGGTCCCTTCCAGCTTTCAGATCCTGCTCCTCAGGGGAGAAGGTGGAAGCAGAGTGGAGAACTTCTGCTTTCTCGCTGTCATCTGTCCGAGTTGCATCATCTGCTCCTGATCCCTTCCTTTTCCTTCTTGCTCCAAACATAGCTCACAAAACCCCTTTTATCATCTTGTGCGTTGTTTTGCAAGCCTCAGCTCTTTCTAGGGTTTTTGTCTCTCAACACTCTTCTTACAGAGGCAGTGTCAGTTTGCATTTGTTTTAGGGTGGGATGGTGCGTCATAGAACACACCTGCAAAACAACTAACTTAGATACAGAGCCACACTGCAATGTTCTCAGTAGGACCTACTATGGAGGAAATAAAAAATATTAATGCAGTTTAGAAAAAAAAAAAGTCTTATATATTTTAAGAGATTTTTCAAAAAAAACAAAAAAGTGGCTAAAACATTTTGAGCAATTCATGTATTTACACACCCAATGCCAAACTGGCTGTTAAATATGCCATCTATCCTGGCTTATGGCAGGTCTAGACAGGGTTTGACTTGACCTAAAATTAGGCCAGATGCCAAACTTAGTCATAATCAGAAGCTTACAAAGCTCAATTCCAGTTCCCATAATGCAGAGAAGCCAGTGAGCATATTTGGTTTGGTAGCCGGATCTTGTGAATGTTACCTGCAACGCAGGTTTGCCATAATTCATATGAGACATGGAGTTTTCAAATCAAATTGTCATCGGCTGTTAATGATATCTGCTCCTGCTGTCTTAAAAACAGGGTTGGAAGGAAGCCTTTCAGGGCATCAAGATAAGTTGGCATTTAACAAGAGCAGCAAGAATGATCTCATTAAAATGTAAATCAGATCATATCATTACTTTGCTTAAAACTACCCAGGGCCTTCCACTGCCTCTGGAAGCTCCTACCACAGCCTTCACGTCCCCATGTGACTCAGCCCTGGTTCTTCTCCCAGCCCATCTCAAGTCATTTCTGCCTTGCTCTCCCTCCCCAGCCCATACTTTTTTCCCACCTATAAGGCCCTGATCTCTGTTCCTTAAACAGGCCATGCTCATTCCAACCTCTGACCTTTGCATTTGCTTCTCCTTCTGCCTGGGATGGTTTTCTTCTCCAGCTTTTTGGAGCCACCATTCTTATGTCACTGGAAATTCCCATCGACTGAAATATCCATTCCCTAGAGGGGGCCTTCTCTGAGCACTTCGATTAAAATAGCCTCCCTCTACCACTCTCCGATCTCTTACCCTGATTCATGTGTCTTCATTAACACTAAGGACACCCTGAAATACAGACTTCCATTGTACTCATTTATTATCGATTTCCTTCTGAGAATAGAAACATAAGAGAATCGTGTTATTGGTCTGCCTTGTTCACATCTATATCCCCAGCACCCCTAACACGGTGCCTGGCACTCAGTAGGTGCTCAGTAACTATTTGCAGGGGAAGGTCCAAGGGCAGGTGAGTGCCAGTAACAAGAGGAAATAAAAGGTTAGCATGGCTGAAGTAAGCAGGTTTTGCCTTTCATTGGTGTGAGGGGGTGTGTTTATGGGTACTGGGGCATACTTACATGTTTGTGCATGTATGTGTGTACACATGTATGTGTATGTATCTGTGTGTGTATGTGTGTGTGTGTGTGTGTGTATGTGAATGAATACTCTTGACAGAGATGAGTCTGAAAAAGAAATTAGAAGCCAGACAAGAAAGAATTGTTATTCGAAGTTCCAAGTTTAGACTTGAAATTTGAAGTAATAGGAAAATTTGGAGCAATGGGAAAGATTTCTAAACTCATAGCATAATCATTTAAATGAATGGCATTGCAGGGAGATGGTCGCTGGTGCTCAAATCTTATCTATAACCCTCTGTGGCCTTGAGTAAGTTGCCTATCCTTTTTGTTGGACCTCAGTCTTCTCACCTGAAAATGGGAATAATTCAAGTATCTCTCCCAGAGAATTGTTTAAAAATAAAATAAAGTTGTCCTTCAATATCCATGGGACATTGGGTCCCAGACCCCTGCAGTTGCAGAAATTCAAGATGTCCAAGTCCTTTGTAAAATGTGATGTGGTATTTGCATACAACCTCTAGATCCTTTGGTGTATTTTAAATACTCAATACTTTGTAGACGCCTCATAAAAACCTAACATAATGTAAATGTAGTGTAAATAATTGTTATACTCTATATTTGTATTATTGCCATGTAATTTCTTTTTTTTGCCATTTTATTTTTTATTTTACATGTTTTTAATACATTCGATCACATTTTTTAGCTTACAAGGTGATCATTTCAATATGTGAACATTTCTCCCCGGTCCAGTTGATCAAAATATAACAATACTACCTCCCTGTCTCAACAATGCTGTCTCTGTATCCCTTCTCCAAATGTTTTTCCCCAGGCCCCACTCCTCCACACACACCACATCTTGCATTTACACCCATCTCTTGTGTTTGTACATCCTTCAGCATGTCAGTTTCAGTCATAGAGTGCGGACACTTGGTATATATTAAGTGGGGACCTACAGTGTCTCTCCTTCATAGCCTGGCTTGCTTCACTCAGCAGTAAATCTTCCATATTCTTCCACTTTCTGTCAAAAGCCAGGGTTTTGTTGTTTCTGATTTATTCATTAACATTTTCTATCACCCATGGATGTGAAGCCCACAGGTATGGAAGGTCAATTATAGATGCAGAGTATTTTTGTACGGGGCCCTGGTGTAAAGTAAGGAATCAGTGGAACTTAGCCATTGCTGCTATTTTTATCATTATCATTTTCTAAAACTGAGGCAAGCCAGAGGACTTCTGTGGGAGGAGCTGCAGATAGGCCTGGATGGGCAGGGGAAAGCAGGGAAGTGGGGGAGAACCAGTTGTACTCAGGAGAAAATACATCCTCCATTTTGACTGAGGTCTCATGGAGGCAGTAACAGGTGTCTTTCAGAAACTGGAGCAGCACATTGGGCTCCATTTCTTCAGCCCTCCAATCTCTTAATACACAGGGTTAGAAAACGACCATAAAAGCCATCATTTTGCTGAAAAGAAACCATAGGTGACCCAGTTTAAGGGGGAGAGACGGTGAAAAGTTGGTGAAAGAGGAAGGGACTTGCTTACCTAGGGATCATCTCAATTTCCTGGACAATTTTCAGACTAACCACACAGACACAAGTGTTCTCTCTTCTTTCCCCAAATAGTAACCACATGAACACAGCGCCCTCTCCCTTTCCCCAAATAGTACCAATAGCAGAGGCTAATAAGTATTCAACAGGCCTAGTCTTTCTCCTGGGCACACCACTAGGCAAAATTCCCCAGCATTCTTTGCAATGAGATGTGCCATGTGACCTTTCTGCCCTGCAAGAGAGTGCAGTATATCCTCTGCAGTCTCTTTCCTGCTGGCTGAGCCGAGATGGCTCCAAGGACCTAGAGAGCTATGGAGCCAAAGGTGGAAGGAAACTGAGTCCCCAAGTCTTCCCTTAGAGAAGAACTGCCTGAGAGAGAGAGAACAGACCAGAAATACCCACATTCGACTATCACATGAGCAAGAAATACATATTACTGTGTTAATCCACTGAAAGTCTGGGATTATTTGTTATAGCAACCAATCTACCCTAATTAATACATCATCCTTAAGAAAGTATCATCTGAGTGCCCTACCACAATCTCCTATAGCCATCTATACTCAAAGAATGATGAGTGAGTGACATTTAAAATAGACAAACAAATGTATGTAAGCTCTAGTTCTTTTTAAAAAATTTCTTCCTAGAGAGGGACCAGCAGATAGTGTAATGCTTACGTCATTGGACTCCCATGTAGTCGACCAGGGCTCAAGTCTCAGACCCGACAGCTTAAAACGCACACCAGGCACATGTGTGTGCATGCCCAAAATCCTGAGAGAAGAATGGAGCAAAAGGGTTTGCAGCATGGCCATCCTCCCTGGGGAGTGATTTCTCGCTTTCCATTTCTTAGTCTCTCTGGCAAGTGCACACACCCAATTGCAAAAATCTTTGTATTTTTTTTTCTTCCAAGAGAGACAGAGAGACAACATCCCAACAGAGTCTCAGCAAAGAGATTTATTCCCAACCTCAGCCCAACCCAGCTCACAGGCATGTTTTGCCACTGTGCCACTGTCTCCCCAGCCCCGTATAAGTTATAATTCTTCTAAAAGCTACTGTAGTCATTAATATTATGCTTACTTTATAGCTAAAGAACTAGATGTTCTTAAAGGTCACAAATATAGGTCAAAGCCAGCATGCTGGGCGCCAAATGCCACACTGTTTCCACTGGGTACTAAGAAGTACGCCATTAGTAGGTATCTACTTGGTGGGCTACAGAAAAGAGAAGGAAAAAAGAGAAAGAAGAAAATGTTCTTGTATATTTTACAATCCATTATTTAAGTATTAGCAATAAAACTTCGGAAAATATTGCAGGGCAGGGAGGAGAGATAGTCATAATAAAAATGAAAACTTTGAAATACCTTAGCATAAAGTTAATAAGAAATGTAGAAGAAAATGTATTATAATTTTTTTTAACTTTTCAAAATAAGCCTTGAATGGGACCAGCAGTTAGCATAATGGCTATGTTGCTGGACTCCCACGTAGTCGACCGCGGTTCGCGTCCCGGACCCGGTGGCTTAAAACTCACACCGGGCGCGTGTGCGTGCGTGCTCAAAATCCCAAGAGGAGCATGCAGGAGAAGGGATTGCAGCATGGCCATCCCCCCTGGGGGGTGATTTCTCGCTTTCTGTCTTTCTGTCTCTCTCTGTCTGTCTGGCGAGTGCACGCGCCCTATAGCAAAAACCTCTACAAAAAAATAAATAAATAAAAATAAACCTTGAAGAAACATTTCAAGGTCTTGGAGTATAGATTCCAAAGACAGCACTTCTCCAATTAAACTGTACATTCAGAGGAATTTCAATCAAAGTCCCAAATGATTTTTTTTTAAAATGACAAATTGAAGTCAAAGATCATTTGGGGTCTCACATGGCCTGTTGTGCAATTTGAGCCCCAGATCTGGCAGCTTGAGAAACATGCTAGGTAGGTGTGTGTGTATGCATGCCCAAAGTCCTAAACAGAGGGAGAAATTAAGAAAAAGGGATTGGGGCAAGATTGTTTCCCATGGGGGGTGGGTGCTTTGGTGCTTTTCTCTTTCTCTCTCTCTTTCTCTTTCTTGTGAGTGCATAAGCCCTCTGGCCTCCCCTGCCAAAAAATTGAAACAGAAAATCAAAGATCATCTGAAAGAAGTAGTAAACAGAAAGGCCAATAGATTTAAAGAAGGAAAATCTGTGGCTAGGAGGTGGCTAGTGGTGAAGGTGCTGGACTCCCATGTAGTCAACTGCAGTTCTAGTCCTGGACCCAGCGACTTGAAACTCACTCCGGGTGCTTGTGCATGTATGCCCAAAATCCTGAGAGGAGACTGGAGGAGAAGGGATTGCAGCATAGCCATCCCCCTGGGGAGTGATTTCTCACTTTCTGTCTTTGTCTCTCCAGTGAATGCATATGCCCTAATACCAAAAATCTCTATAAAAAAATAAAAAGAAAGAAAGAAAGAAAGAAAGAAAGGAAGGAAGGAAGGAAGGAAGGAAGGAAGGAAGGAAGGAAGGAAGGAAGGAAAAGGAAGGAAACCTAATTGATAGGGAGAGGGAAGGAGTCTCTTGTGTACTCTATTGGACATAAGGATATAGAACATATTCCTTAAAAGCACCATTGTGTTACAGGGATAGTCAGATGGAATAACAACTTAGGTATAGAGCTCTTAATAAGAGAGCCTATATATGAAAGTTCACTACAGTGTGGAGCTAACACTTCAAATTAGGGGAGAAAAGATAGACCATTTAACAAGCAGTTTGGGACAATTGGTTACCCATTGTTTGCTAGTTTCTTACATAACTTTTATACCTAAGAAAATTACTTATTTTACATCTTGATGCAAGATCTTTCCAAGTATAATCCCTAATGTCAGAGAAAGTAAAGAAATAAATTGATTAGGCTGATTACCAAACACTATAAACTTTGCACAGTAAAAACACAGACAAAATTTAAAATGGAAATGATAATCTGAGAAAATATTTGTAATACCTTTGATAAAGTGTTGATATATACCATATATAAAGATATGTTTTTGGACAGAAATACAAAGATAAAAACTCATATTAACATGAACAAAAGAATAGTGGCCTTTTTGGGAGGCTAATGTGGCAAAAGGTGTAAAGATTTTAAAATGCATAGGCCCACCGACACAGTAAACATGCTTCCTTGATTTTCAGAGTATCATCTATCAAAGTGCTCAAAGATGCATACAAGAGGATGGTCTTTGTCTGAAAAGAGGGAGAATGAACAAGGACTTATTGAAATGAAGAGTGATGGGAAGTGAATTTTTCTTCCAGATATTAAAACATATTATCTGTTGGAGATAATATGTATAGTATTCTCAACTGCAGTGGTGAGAAATGAATACATGTTGGAATATTTACTTTGCAAGCTAAGTGACATATGTGATTGAGTATATAAAAGACATTGAAATAAAAAATATTAAAAAAATAAAATACATTATGAAGCTTAAGACAAGAAAACAGTATGGCATTGATGGATGACTAGACAAAAGAACTAAAGGAACATACAGAAGTAAGGTTTGGTTCATAGTACACCACATATCCCAGAAAATTCAGGCTCCATGAGGCAGCATTGTTAATGTTTACCTCACTGCAGAAACTCCAGCGCCTAGCACGATGTCTGGCACATGGTAGATGGATTAAAAGAATATATGACAAAATGATATTGCGGTGTCTTACAACTTTTTTTTTCTTTCTAATTATATATATATATATATATATATATATATATATATATATACACACACACACACACACACACACACACGTATAGATACATAGACACACACATATACACACACACATATATATATAGCTCACCATGGTTAAGAGAATTGATTTTATAAATTTTTATTAATATTATCTTTAATTGGAGACCATCAGTTGGCATAATGGCTATGTTGCTGGATTCCCGTGAAGTCGACCATGGTTCGAATCCCAGATTCCTTGGCTTAAACTCACGTCGAGCATGTGTGTGTGTGTGTGCCCAAGATCCCGAGAAGAGAACGGAGGAGAAGGGATTGCATGGCCATCCCCCCGAGGGGCTGATTTCTCGCTTTCTGTCTCTCTGTCTCTCTCTGTCTTTCTGGCAAGCTCATGCACCTTATAGCAAAAACCTCTCAAAAAATACTATCTTTAATTGACACAAAATGTTATACATATTTAGGGGGTGCAGTGTGATTTCTCCATTATGTGTATACAATATGTAATGATCAAATCAGGATAATTAGCATAGCCAGCACTTCAGACATGTATCATTTCTTTATGTTGGGAACATTCAAAATCCTCTTGCAGCTATTTTGAAGAATATAGAAAGTTATTTTTAACTATAGTCACCCTATTGTGATACAGAACACTAGAATCTAAGGAGAATTAATTTTATAACATACAAAACTGGAGATGGTCCCCAGCTCAGCTTCTCTGGTCTGTTCTTGGTCTTTTATCCTCAACATTTGAAAGGACATTAGTACCTACCTTGCTGATTAATGATGCGCAATGAGATTATGCACTTGAAGCATTTAACTGAATAAATGTTAACTGCTGTTTAAAATGTTCCACAACTCATTTTCCTCATAGTAAAGCTGGGAAAGAAAAGAGAAGTAACACATATATTTAAGAAAAAAAAAAGTACATCTTTTCCTGCACTTTGATGCAGCTTTGCTTAGCATCTCTGCAAAATCTCCAGACAGTGAGATCTCTCCAGGGAGAAACATTTCTCAGTGACTTTGACCCAAGTGCAGTGAGGGCTAAACTCCCACGTAGACCCCTGTTGCATGCACTGGGTCACACATTTTCCTTCATGGGATTTTTTTAACCAACATACTAAAAATAACAATGACAACTTAATAACGAAAAACATTCTTATCATTTTTACTATTATCTTTTTTATTAAAAAGGTAATTCACACTTATTGCTGATAGAAAATCACAGACATGCAAAAGAAGAGAAAAAGTTTACCCTTTCTACCTCTGTAAGCTGACCAAGAGCAAGATTGGGATAAATGTCAATTCAGTAAAATTGACATCTGTTTACAAGCTTATTTTTCATGTCATTGCAAAATGTAAATATTTTCCTATGTTGTTAATTTAGAACATGTAACACATGTTCCCTCATGAAATAAAGACAGTCATCCCAGTGACTCTGAGGGCAAAGTGATTCTGTTGCCGCAAAGCCGTCTCCTGTTGCTAACAGAGAGTGATCGAAAAATCCACCTGTCAGTGTTCTTCCCAAAGATGTGCAGAGAGATGCCTACATTTCTCAGGATGAGAGACAGGAGGAGATGTGGCCCTCCCAGCTAGTTTTACAGCTAATTGAGAAGTTTCAGGGAGAGACAACGATTTGCAAGCCATGAACTTCTTCTGCTCTTTAGCTGGGCACACACACACACACACACACACACACACACACACATTATATATACCAAAATGGTATTCTCTGGGTGGTAGAATAATGGGCAATCTTTAACTTTTTTCTTTTTCACTATATTTTTAAAAACCTCTAATGAGCAATCAGAGAAAAGATAAGCATGATTGTAGGTTTCTTTTCAAATGCATTGCAGTACACATTTCAAGATAACGAAATGGCATGATCTCTGTGGTACAGCAGAGCCACCCCATTTTGCATTCACTGGGGAGCAGACAGGGGCAATGCTAGTCCTCCTCTCCAGTTGCAGTGGCACTTCGGGCCCTGATGAAAGGTATCATGACCTTCTTGGGGTGCCTTGATCACTCTGGGGTTCCTGTCCCATCACTACACATTAAGATTAATCCCCATTTGAGGAGGGCAGAATGTCAGCTACAAACTCCCCGACCCCATAATGTGCCATGCTGTCCTGGAGGCCCACCAGCCGCATTTCTCACTCCAGGGGGAAGCACATACAAATGTATACGTACACATATATAATTTATTGGGCGCTGGCTCATCAAGTATATTGGTTTTCAGAGCTCCACTATTGTCAGCATATTTCAGATTGGATTTGCTGCTGACATGGTTGAATGAAAAAATACTGACATTTTTCAGTATTGCACTTGACATTTTTAGTATTATTATTAGTCGTTTCATTCCATGTAGTATCATTGTCCGAATAGCATCATGCTAAAAAAAAAAAAAAAAAAAAAAAAAAAAAAAAAAAAAAAATCATCAAGTGGTACTCAATTCCAGAGGTGCCCGGCTTTCAGGCACCAACCTTCCAGACCTCTCAAGAAGCTGGGAGGGAGACATGTCAAAAACCATAGTGCAAATTGCAGGCGACACCTGTTGCACAGAAAACGCCTGCAGAGCTGATTTGGAAACCATTGCAGAAAGAACCATATTCTTAGAGAGAATGAGCCCTCTCAGCCTCATCCTAATCAACAAAGCAGATTCGTGATTCGATGTAGGTTTGTCTTCAACAGCAATGACCACTACACCTATCAGCTTTCGATAAGGTGACATTGGACCCAAGTTCTTAAATGCCCAGACTTACCATCACAAATACATGGGCTCCAGGGTGTGTGTGTGTGTGCATAGAAAAACGAGGTTTTGTAGGAAGGAATAAACAAAATACTTCTGTGTTCTATGATGCAAAGGACCAAGAGATGGTTGCATACACATAGAGTCGTTATGACTTCAGTTTAGTTTTTAGTAAAATGTTCTGGAAAGAAGACACCACTGGAATGGGCCACCTCCTTGAGAGCTACGACTTGAGTTATTTCCCTGTGAAGGGCTGTTTCCAAGGGAGCTGGCTGCCAGGGTGTAAAGAACCGGGTAGGTACTTTCCCAGGTCATGTTGCAGAAGTCACTCGCTCAGCGTCTGTTGCTTAGCTTAAGGTTGTAAAGAACAGCTTTCTCCAGTTGAGTTGACTCAGTAGCTGATGTTTCTTCTAGTCCCTGGGCACTTTTTAAAGTTGAGAGTTCTGGAATAATCAATGTTTATTCAACAACCCAGTGGGGTCCTCCAGTGAGCATTTATTAAATGTAAGCAGATTCCTCTGGAATATGTCGACTCCTCAGGCCCTAATTCCTTGGACGTGTTGAGAAGGAGACATGTTTATCTCTTGCTGGGTTGCTGTCAAAACAGAATGAGTGTATTTCTATCAATAAAACACTGCTCTGACAATTTGTCCCTGGAGATAAATGGCCTTTTCCATAGAGGCTTTAAATACAGGCCATAATGGAAGTGAATGGAACGGAGTTGAATAATTAGATCGTTCTCCATAAATCCTGTGGTGAAGCCTTCCACACAGGATGATTTCCGGGGCTATACGTTAGCATGCAGGCTCAGTGCGGTGTGGACACAGCTGTGCACTGCTCCGGGACGATCGGTGAGTAAATTGCAGATGGTTGGGACGTGAAGAGCGCTTAACTCCTTTTTCCCTGTAGAATTTGTCTGTTCACCAAAGGAATGCCCACTTTCATTTCTGTTGCTAAAAATATACTATGACCCTTAGAGTTCTGTGGAATCATCTTCTTAATGTAAATAAGTCTGTTTCATCTTAATTATGAGAAATAGAAACAAAACCACCTCATTAAGATTTTTTTTTTAAAAAAGGTTATTTCTGATACATTTTGAAAGATGTCTTTTGAGGCTTGGTGGCAGGGTACTAGAGGAGTCGAAGGCATCTCATTTCCTCCACTTGTGTCTTTCTAAGTCTCCAACCTGAGATGGCGTGGCACTTCCCACGTGTGCATATGAGACGCCTGGGTTAGGAGCTCCCCCAGAGCGGGGACCTTGTTTTGCACCTACCAGTTCATGGCACATCATGATGCAAAGAGCATGGCTTTTTAAGTGTCATTTTTTGATGTACAGATAGAAGCGGCCTTGAGCTTTCAGTGTATAGTAAGATTCTTCTGAAATTAGCTTGGAGCACACCATGGTCCCATGTCAAGAGTACTGATGACCTAGATATGATCATCTAGAAAACGTCGATGAGTCGAGTTTCAGAGAAACAGAAGGCATGGGAAATGGAAAGAGCAATGGAAATTCTGCCAGGTGATCACTCTGGGGGAGGGAGGAGATTGTATTTTCTCTATTCTCTTCTCTGGACTTTACACCTGGCATCTGTGTTGTATGGAAGGGATTGGCCTGAAGATGGCCCACCATGCTGAGTTGACCAAACTCAGAGGTTCAACTAACCCATGGAGAGGTAGATGTTAGAGAAAGCAGGTATGTAGGGACCCTAGCTTTACTGCCAGCTTGGCTTTGCCTACCAAGTGCATTTTCCAACAGGAGAGGTGTGCTGAATAATTATTTTATTAGTACAAAGGGATAACTCTTTGACATCATTGAAAGTTTAATGCATACACTGGGATTCTTTTTTACCCTCTTCTCATTTTATTTACTCCCTATGCTACCAATTTGGGTTGGTTTGGGTACTATCTGTGACAAATAATCAGTCAATAATGACAAACCCATGAGGTAGAAGCAGCTGGTTTATAATGTCTGGTGGTCTTCTCTTACCATATCCTTCCTCAGACTCCGTGGGGGCCTCCCTCTTACCTATCTCTCCACCTCTTTCCCCCACCATTTCTACATCCTCTCTATTGGGACCCCATCCTGTTTTAGAGACAATGGCACTGAGGGCTTATGGGCCATAAGCTCTGTGTCCAAATAAATATGAACGTCAGCCTCTCTGTGAGCAATGACTTGCTGCCTTACTTTCAGCAATGATTCACTCTCTCAGAGTCTCAGTGTTCTCATCTATAAAATGGGCACGAATAATAGAACCTGAATCTCAGAGTTTTATGAAAATTAATTGAGCTGATAAAGGCAACACTCTTTTTAGTCTAGGAGTCGGAAAATTGTAACATCTCAATGCATTTGGCTCTCCTAATTATAAGGAGTTATTATGACTTAGTGTCATACTTATTCATCCTGATGGTAATTAGAGAAAGCAACCTTTAACAGGAAGCTTGGTATTTAATGTTTTCAGTCTGGATTCAAGGCATTTAATCCATACATATGAGAGGATTTATGCTTCAGATGTCCAGTCTTGGGGCCCGATGGCTGCACAACAGTAAAACACAAGGCTCTGCAAGGCTGAGTCGCATGCAAAAAAGGTTCCGGGTTCAGATCTGGAGCCCTCCCTGAGTATGCCAGACATGTGCATTGTCTGTAATTCAGGGCTACCTGAAGCTGGTGGTGGATCCATCACTGAGACAAGGTCCTATCTAGGGTTCTGTCTCTTTTGCTCATGGAAGCAGTAAACAAATCATCCTTAAAAACATACCCAGCCTTTAAGAAGGGAAAATCTCCTTTATTTTCAGAGCTTTCTAAATAAAGTCTCCAGTAAGTATTGGTTGAACAAATGAAGGAACATAACAGTAACCTTCCTACTGGGGCTGCTCCATTCATTCTCAAGCTAGCACCCTAACGCACCTACTAGTGACCTGTCCAGAATTTCTTCCTGCAGGGAAGTTTGGGGTAAGGGATACGCAAATCAATTGTTTTCCTTCCTCCCCCCCCATCTCCTAATACACCCAGCCTCCCCCAGTTTCTTTCCTAGCTGGTCTGTTTTTTATTACATAGAATGCTTAGGTGATGCGCCAATAAGTAGTGTATGAATACTTAATGAGGGGGGATGAATTATAAATGGCATGGAATTTATCTGCATTGCTTCTTTGCTGGTGGCAGTACAGGCCTTTATCTTCTATCAGGACGTAGAGGAGTCAGTAGGTGAGAAAGTATTCTGGTGGATAAATTTAAAAACTGTTACCGGATGCCATCTGAAGTGACATGGAACCCAATACCAGGCGGCAGGGAGGAAAGAGTTTGACCAGGAAGCATGGTGAATATGATGCTGGCAGGAAAGAGATCGGGGTGGTCCCTAAGGGCACAATTACTGCTAAAGTGGAGAGCTCAGGATGGAGGCAGATAAAGGCTTGGGTGGGAGTTATTGTGCCGCTTATTCACTGTGATTGAGCACCAGTTAGTCAGAGGTCTGAAAACGGGTCTCTAGTACTTTGATTTCAAGGGGAAGCTATTGAATGACATTACCTAGGGAAGGGACTTCTATATCATTCCTGCATCCCAAAGTCATCTGTCAACAGCTAGGTGAACTCTCATTAGCAAAGGTGACGGATAAACTGTCCCATGACAAAGGCTTAATGCAAAATATACTTGGTGCTCGCCTTATAGACAGCTCTCCTGGAAGCTCTCCTCCGAGTGTAAATTTAGGCGCAGATTTTTCTATCTATGGCATTGTGGCTCTCAAATACCCTCATAGGTTATCCTCATTTCAGCCAACTGGAGGAGGAAGAAGCAGGGAAACTTCCTGGACCAGGTTGGGAAGTTGAATGCTTCAGCTCTGCCTGGCTTTGGCCAGGACTCACTCTTATGGCCACACCCACTCCACAGATGCTAAGGAACTCTGCCAAGGTAGAAGCAGCAGCAAGCCGGGCGGGTGATCGATGAGCACTGTCTACCACTTCGCTCAGATCTCAAAAAGGAAAAGAAAGAAAAGGCCCAAGAAAATAATTGCAGAAATGTCATCTTATGAAGTGTTGCAAACTTTCTTTTTAAAATCTTTTTGGAGTACTGTGCTTGCCTGCAAACCATGGATATACCAGTTACCGGTTGTCTTCATGTCTGGGCAGTTCTTTGATAATAGTTCATCAGTTTTACTCATGCTGATATAGGAATCTCTTTAAATTTCATATATAATTAAGGCGCAAAAGGAATACATGCATCTTTATGGAAAATGTGCACAGTATGTTTAGCAATGGATAAAGACATAACTGAAACCTGAGTTAATAGATTGTTTTATATCCACAGAGCACTTCTCCTGGATGCAAAATTTTCTATCAGCTCGGGGGTCTGCACACTTTTTCTGTAAAGGTAAATTTGGGTTTTGCAGATCTTGCTGGTTCGATTGCAAAGACACTGTCATTATAGCATAGCGCAAAAGCAGCTATGGACCATATGTAAACAGATGGAAATGGCTTTGTTCCAATAAAACTTTATTTACAAAAAGAAGCAGGGGACTAGATTTGGCTCACGGGCCCAGTTTGCCAACCTCTGTAGTGTATGATATGTGAGAGACCCTGCACACAGGCCGAATCCAGTGGATTCATTGGCTCTATTTATCTTGAAATGAATACAGCTGCATGACTTCAGAGCATTTTAACCTCAGTGGATACATGTGTTAATAGCCAAAGTCTGGAAGCATAGACCTCAAACTCTGAAAGTTTAGTAGTCTTGGGAGAAAAGAGGTATTTTTATTTAATTTTCTCCTATGTCATTGGGAGGTGTTGTGTGTTTTCTTTTTCCCAATGAACATATTTACTATTGTAATGAAAAATATATTTTAAATGTACATATTTCATAGTTTTTACTGACTCAGAAAAGAATGTTTCCGTTTATCCTGAACATGGAACTTATTTGCATTTCTCAATAACCAGCTGCAGTTCTGTTTCTGGGTTGTAGCTTGAGCCACAAAATAAGGTTGAAAGAGTGGAGGCATAGCCTGAAATTTTCGAAGAAGGCAAGGTCTTGACTTCCTCTTTTGACAGTTTAGCTGA
The DNA here is from genome assembly GCA_026018925.1 of Tupaia tana. Classification (NCBI taxonomy): domain Eukaryota; kingdom Metazoa; phylum Chordata; class Mammalia; order Scandentia; family Tupaiidae; genus Tupaia; species Tupaia tana. Next base: position 8,510,162 of record JAKSZU010000018.1, read on the forward strand.
CAAGGACGTTGGTAAAGGGGAAGGGAGTGGTCCTGGAGGATGTGCCTTGGGTCCCCCTGGACAGCTCTCCACCGTCTCCCTCATCGCATCACGGTGTGCTTGATCTTATTAGCTGTGGACAGGCAGGGCATATATGCAGGCAGAAGTAGGCACTCAGAAATGCTCATTTGCTACACAAATTACCTTGCCAATTTTCCCAGTGACTAGCGCGATGTCTGGCACTTATATATTTTAGTTTTGTTTTACATTTCAAAGCTAGTCTTGTTTAATCCATGTTCCCATTCACCTTACCCAATGTGTATTGAAATAATTCCTAGATAGCATGTCATGTCATCTGTAAATATTTCAGGATGTGTCTCTAAAAGATAATTCTGCACATGTTTATATAGAACAATTGAGAAACTGTGGTACTTAAAGTAGGACTTTTTGCTGACTTACACAGTAGTTCTTTAAAAACAGAAACAGGAGCCAGCGGGTGGCACAGTAGTTAAGGCACTGGACTTGCACATGGCCAGCCATGATTTAAGCCCTGGACTCAGAGGCTTGAAACTTATGTTGGGCACATGTTCGTATGTGCCCAAAATCCCAGGAGGAGAATGGAAGAGAAGAGATTGCAGCATGGTTGCCCCCCTGGGGGTGATTTCTTGTGTTCTGTCTCTCCAGTGAGGACATATGCCCTATAGCAAAAATCTCTCTAAAAAATAAATAAATAAAAATAAAAAGTAGAACCAAAAATTGATTTAAATAATATTCTTTTTGGGGAAGTTAAATGCCATGTATCACCCTTCTCCTCAAAAATGTGTCAAATGAGAGCAATCTAAAATGAATGGCTGGCATGTATTAAACAAATACATGCCAGATGTAATGGGGTGGATCCCGCCAGCTGCAGGGGATGGGTGGCATTTTATTTACAGGCAAGGTGGCCCTGCTCCTTGCTGGCTTCCGGGATGCAGCCTGCTCTACTAGAATTACCATAAAGAGACACATTTCAGGAGCCTTCAGAAGTGTTCTGTACAGGGGAGATTACCTCGCATTGGGTGATATGATTAACCTAAATTAACCCTAGACAGCATCCTGTGAGCATGATCATGAAGAAAAGAGACATCAGTGTCTATTGTCTGCTGCGGTAATAAACAGAGGTTTTCATCAAGCTTCCTTCTCATTTATTGTGCTGCTGCATGCTCTTCCAACATAGAAAAATGCAGAAATTGTAAAGGGGCCTGCATATTTTTCCCCCTGATTTCAGTCCTTAGCAGTGATTGGTTTCTTTGCTAATTTCTCCATGGACCACAATTCAGATTACTATCTGTCTACCCAGATGTCAGTCAAATATCATACTTCCTTTGTAAAAATAGGACTAAAACAGCCAGCAAAAATGGTAAGTCTTATAAAAGCTGCATTTTCGCACAACAGCGTTGTTTGGACTTCAGGAAAATTGCAGAAATCATCAGATAATACCTTCTTTAGGGATTCAGCAATGTTCTTCACCAGATTACTATCAAGCCAGAGGGGGGAAAAGAAAGCCTTGTTATTATTCGAATCAGTTTACAGCAACTCATGAATTAGAAGCTCACACCCAAAGGAGTATTTTCAGCTTAATGGAAACAATTTATCTAACACTTCCAATTCTTTACAAGATTCTACATTGATAGATGGACATTTCTCCAATTCAGGTACACTTACACACTTTGTCGTAGTCTGTTTCATGCAAGTTGGCATCTGTTAAAAAATAGAGCAGTGAAAGAATTTCCATCTACTAAGGAAATAACACAAAGGACCTAAAAAAAATCACAATTGTATAAATGGTGCTAGAAATCAAGACTGTAAGAATGAACATGGGCATAAAACAACACTTGACTGGTCTGCTCCAGATCTGACTCAATGAGTTGACACTGATGTTAGGGAGAGAGCTGTCGTTAATGAAAAGTTACACCCTCAGCATTGACTACTTAATAATAAGGAAGTACTGTAGAAATGGGAACATGTGTTTCCCCCAAGGTTCGAAGGGGTGTCTATGGGAAGGGCAGTTGAAGATGTGGCTATGAATCTGGAACAATTCTGAAAAGAGATCTCTGTCTACCTTAAATAGAATGTTGAAATGTCATGCAAAACTATAAGCCCATACGTTTGCATGGCCACTGCTAAAACTCTCTGGGGCAGGCAGTAGCAGAAGGGTTAGGCTCTAATCATGAACCTCTTTTAAAGTTCATGATTGTTGTCCTTTATTAACTCTTTCTAAGTATTTTCTCTGTGTGTATGTGTTGTAATAAAAAGAAAAGCCGGGGCGTAGTGGTTAAGGCGCTGGGCTGTCACATGGACAATCTGGTTTGAGTCCTGGAAATCTGAATCTGTATTTTCTGGGTAAACCACAGCTTATTAGTTCCAGAAGTGGGCTTAGAATTTATCTAGTCCTATTGCCTCTATTTTACACATAGAAATACTGAGTTCCAGTAGAAAAATACACAATAATAACTTCCTAGACATCATTCCGTGAGTTGTTAGGAGTGTCTTCACTGCAGTCCTGGTCTACCTTGCCTCTCTCTGATTTAATAATTGCTTCATAAATGTTTGCTACATGGAGGCAGAAAGAGGTTTTTTTTTTAGGGGGGGAATAGTTTGCTTTAGAGCACATGCTCTCTCTGAAAAACAGAGAGAGAGACAGAGAGACAGAAAGTGAGAAATCACCCCTTGAGGGGATGGCCATGCTGCGAACCCTTCTCCTCCACTCTCCTCTCGGGATTTCAGACATGCGTGCATGTGCACCCAGCATGAGTTTCAAGCCTCCAGGTCCTGGACTTGAACCATTATTGGCCATGTGGGAGTTTAACGACTCAACTACCATGCCACCTACTGGCTCCAAGAGGTGATATTTTAATTCCTCTAGAACTAGGAGGGGCAGGGAGTAGAACTAAAAAAGTTGAGTGGAGAACACAAAATTACTTTTTGGCTCAGGGCACTATTTTAGAGAGGATAGAAGTCTGACTGAGAAAATGAGAGGGGACGGTATGTCACCCATGGCTGGGGGCAGACTGACCTCAGGGCTTACATCTTTGGGAGGCTGGAGGCCCAACCAGGCCATTCATGATTATGCTGGGCACTCGGGGGACACAGGTAACTGTGGCTCCTGCTCTATCATGGCTTGCAGTGGTGAAGGGTTTGCAATCAGGCACACGTGGGTTCAACTCCCTACTCTGCCACTTGCCAGCTACATACTTGGGAGAATCCCAGATCTTCTCTTTTACTATCATTCTTCCCAAGTCGATTAAGTGGCCTCACTGTGCTTCTTACTAAAATATGAAGAATGTAGCACTTCATTCAGAGCATTATTTTAAGTCCCATGTTGGGGCTCAGTAAATGTCTATTTCAGTAAATTCACTTCATTTTAGGAAGCTATTACTTATTTTCTTTGTTCAAAACAAAGTTCTTGCACTGTCCTTTATTAACTATTCCTAAGTATTTTCTCTGTTTGTGTGTATGTGTTGTAATAAAAAGAAAAGCCGGGGGCGTAATGGTTAAGGCGCTGGGCTGTCACATGGACAATCTGGTTTGAGTCCTGTACTGCGGCTTGCTGTCTCACCTTCCCTCACTGTCTCTCTCTCTCTCTCTCTCTCTCTCTCTCTCTGGTCAAATAAAAAAACTAATAGACAGAAAATTAAGTAAATAATTAAATAAATGAAATAAAATAAAAAGAAAAACTGGGTGTTTCATGATATACTAGTATTTAGATTATCCTGCTGGACACACTAGAATTTTCTGATTAGACGACACATGCAGCTATATTGAATAGGAGACTAGAGCCCTGTTCAGGTGAAAGATGAGTTCTTAAGGGACAAGCAGTCAGTTTAGCCCAGGGGTTGTGTGACCCATTGATCCCCTTATGATTCAGGCCAAAGGTGGCCCAGGGTGGCTTGGACACTGCTGTAGTGACAACCTGAGTGTCCTTCACTGAGAGAGAAATCCTTGCTGGGAAGCACCTCTTCCCTCCATCAGCCCTCCCCCACCCCCCCCCGACCAACCTCACCTGGAGACGCACAGAGCAGGTCAGCGTGTTCTCGCTGAGTCACCGTTAGAGATCACCAACTGTTCCTTGTTCTGTATGTCTCTGTCCAGAAGTGACAGAGACAGAGAGATAGGGCCTTGACTCTCCAGTCCACCCCCAGACTCAGCCAGTCCTGGGTTGTGGGCAAGTGCAGACCTGGCATACTCAGGGAGCTCTCCGGACTTGAACCAGGAGCCTTCCCATGTGGGACTGCCCTGCAGAGCACCGTGTTGTAATGCTGTGCCATTGTCTGGCCTTCTTCTATATGTCTGAAGTCTTTTCTTTTCCCCTCGCAATAAAAGCTAACATCATTTTTAAAAAAGGAGGGAACCAGCAGTTGGCGTAATGGCTATGTCGCTGGACTCCTATCTAGTTGACAGCAGTTCAAATCCTAGACCCAGTGGCTTAAACTCATGCTGGGTGTATGTGCGTGCCCAAGATCCTGAGAGGAGAATGGAGGAGAAGGAATTGCTGCTTGGCCATCCTTCCCAGGGGGTGATTTCTCACTTTCTCTCTCTCTCTCTCTGTCTTTCTGGCAAGTGCACACATCCTATGCAAAAACCACTCAAAAAAAAAAAAAAAAAAAAAAAAAAAAAAAAGAAAGAAAGAAAGAAAGAAAGAAAGAAAAGAAAAAGTAAAAGGGACATAATCTCACCCACAGTCTCACCAAAGACAACCACTGCTGTCACTGTGTGTGTTTCCATTAAACATGCTGTGTGTGTGTGTGTGTGTGTGTGTGTGTGTGTGACCACACTGAGCACATCATTCAGAAGATATTGTAGAGCATTCCCTCACAACTGACCCCTATCCTGATCACCATTGCAGCAGCCAGAGTGGCTGAGGAGTATTTTGGATCCCTTTCATCTCCACAGGGCTTTGACTTTTACAAAACATTTCCAAACCTTCATCTCTTTAGCTATCCCAGCACTCTGAGTTAGGCATAGGGTGACTATGTAATTCATCACCCAAACAGGGTCACTTCTAGAGGTGAAAGGGTGCTATTAATAATCACACCAGTACAACAGGTGTAACCTGGGACTGTTCTGGGCAAACTGAGACATGGACACCCCAGTGAGGCAAGACAGGGTCAATCTCAGGTTACTGAGGAAGAAACACTGAGGGCAAGTAACTGTTCACAGACACACGCTAGTAACCGCGGGGTCTTAGATGATCTTAGAACCAAGATTTCAGGTTCCTAATCTGACACTCCATGAACCATATCCCAGAGCCTCTCCTGGACAATCTGTATTGCTTTGTAAATGTCTTAGAAAGACACACCCCCTTGTGTTTATCAAACTGAGGTAAAGCACCTCCCTTCTCTCTTCCTTGTTCTATCCCTTCCTCCCTCTTCTTTCTCTGTTCTCTCTTTTTCTTTCTTTCAAATTTTCATTGACCCTGGGACCCCCCGAGCCAAGTTATTGACATTTCATGAGAAAGCATTGCTTAAAGAAAAGCTTCTGGGATTAAATACCTTTTTAATAAGAGTCAGTGTCTGATGTATTGTTTTTATTAAGGATGGTCTTGTATGTTTGCATTAATGTCTCATAAGGCTAAAAGCTCAGTTGAAATAATATCTGTAATACACCACAATCAAAAACATTTAGGAGCAATTAGAATAATAACAGGGCCTAAGGGAACTGGAATACTTCAAAATCACCTCCAGGATTCAACCAGGATGAGAGTCTAAGGGGAGTGGGTACTTTACTGCTGGTCTGTCTACAAAGACCCTCTGAATGCTTTTCCTCTGTTTTTCCCTGAGTCTACCAGCAAGGACCGCGGGCAGGGAGTGCAAGGGTAAAGGGACCAGGAGGGCATGTGGGCCTCGTGGGCTAGCACTTGACCCTGGTCTCAGCCTTCCAAGGTTTCCAATCCCAGCTCAGTCACCTACTGGCACTGTCTGAGACAGGCAACATTTCCCAAGCTTTGAATTTCTCATTGAGAAAGGGTTGTGGTAAAGAATAAGTGGATTAGAGTTATCTCAGGGCCTAGTAGATAAGAGGACCAGATTCCACATGGCTGACCACGTGATTCGCGTTCCGGATCAGGCGGCTTGAAAACCACGATGGGACATGTGCACGCCTGGCGCAAATTCTGACAATATGGAGAGCGAGGGAGAGACTGTGTCGTGACCATGCCACACAGAGGAGTGCTTTCTCCCTCACCCCCATCTCCCTGCCTCTCTCTGGCAAGCACACATACCCTCTGGCAAATTAAAAATAAGTAAATAAACAGATTAGACAGACACCCAGTGCTTCTCATCAGAAATGACACATAAAACAAATATGTACGTATGTTTGACATATTGTCTGGATCATTATTATTATTTTTTGCCAGAAAGTGAACTTGGCTCCCATGTACAGACGCCAAGCTTTGTTACTGCTCTTTGAGAGGTCCCTCCAATGTTGTTTTCTTGGCCCGTGCAATGCAATTAGCAGATGTGATTCATCCATGCAATCAATCTGGGATTTCCGGTGGACTCAGAACCAGGCTGCTATGATAAGGGAAGAGTCCCTGGGTGGGGCACAATCGCTGAAGTCCTTCTCAGCAGCTTTCCATGGCTTCTCTGTGGACCCTTATGTTCAAGAATGGGGCTCTAGCTTTGGGGCCTGAGGTGTGAGGTCTCTGGCTCAGCATTTCTGGTCCCCCACTAATCACACTCACGTCCTCTTGAACGTGGCTCTAATCTCCCCAACAAGAAGACCTTTAGTAACTCACACATGGACTCTTATATGTTAGGCATTTTGCCCCATCCTTTCTCATTTAATTATTAATCTGATCCTTTAAGATGCTTTCAACTATCCTCCCTCTTGCCCTTTTTTGTTTAATTAATTTATGTTTTTAAAGAATTAGTATTTAATTTGGTTTCTTCTTCTTCTTCTTCCTCCTCTTCTTCTTCTTCTTCTTCTTCTTCTTCTTCTTCTTCTTCTTCTTCTTCTTCTTCTTCTTCTTCTTCTTCTTCTTCTTCTTCTTCTTCTTCTCCGATTTGACCAGAGAGAGACAGGGAGAGAGAAAGAGAAAGTGAGAAAGCAAGTTGCCACATCTGCGACTTGAACCATGATTCACCATGTAGGAGTCCAGCACCTTAACAATCACACCACCCTCTGGTCCTGCCTCTTTTTAAATATAAGGAAACTGAGACTCGGTTTAGGAACTTGCCCAAGACTATAGCAGTCATAAGCTGAAGCCATATTTTGACATTTTGTATGACTCTAAAGTCCTTGCTGTTTTTAATTTTTATTATGAAAGTAACGTACGTGCATCGTAAGACATTTTGACAGTCAAGTGAATGTGTGAACAAGAAAGTCACAGGATTGGGACCAGCAGGTGGTGTGGTGGTTAAAGATGCTGGACTCCCACGTGGCTGACCACGGTTCTCAGACCTGGCAACTTGCTGTCTCATTTTCTCTCCCTCTGTCTCTCTCACTCTGCCTTTCTCTGGTCAAATTAAAAAAACAAATAATAATAATAAATAAAGTTAAATAAAATAATTCTTTAAAAAAAGCAAGTCACATGATCTATGCTCGTAGACTTAGTCAGTGTTTTGATTTGCCGGACCCCTTTCCTGCTATTTGCCCTGGAGCCTTCTGTCTGCATTTGTGTTTGTGTGTGTTGTGTGGTGTTGTGTGTGTAGGAATGACAGTAACAGAAATCTTACTAGAGTACACATTTTTTTTTGCTTTACTCATTTAATATTCTACTGTAAATTTTTCCCTATGCAATGAGCTATTATTAAATCTTTTTCAAAAATGATGTTTTACAGGCTGTATAACATGCCTTCACACACATGTGTATATAGGGCTGTGTATCTATGTGCGCGCGCGCATGTGTGTGTGTGTGTGTGTGTGATTAATCCTATTAATCTCTCTCCTCTTCACATTTTGGTTGTTTCCAAATTTTCTCCATCATAAATAGCACTGAGATGAAAATCTTCATTAGGAAAAAAAGAATAGGAATAGGAACAGGTGGCTCTACCATTTGCCATGTACCATCCCTGTGTCTGAGCTACGTTGCGGGTACTGTTTAATTTCGTCTCCCCACACCTCTCTTATTATTCCCATGAAAGTACTGCTATTATTGCCTTCCCCCATGAGAGCCTGGGGCTTGCAGGGGGAGCCACGTCACTCGTACAGACCCGGAGAACTCATGCCCGACTTGCAGAAGCACAGCCTGTGTCCTTTGCCGAGAGGCCTCCCTTCGAGCTCTGCATTTGCTTCTGATCCTACTTCCTTATGACTCCCTCTCGGAAGAGCGATGGCTGGGTACAAGGACAGGTGTGCTTCTCGTCCCCAGTTACTGAAATCCGTTGCTAAATTAACCTCTGTGAGACCTATTTTCCCTCCAGTAATGTGAGAAGTGGCTTAATCTCAGCACAGGGCTACTGTCCCCTGGGGGGCCCAGACTTAGAAAGTCATGCTGTCCAGACTTAGAAAGCCCCCGGGCAGTGGGGCTGCCAGTTATGGCCTAGAGGTGAAGGGAGGGCAGCATCTTCCCATGGGTCAACACGGAGTGCCTGTGCTGGCGGGGGTTGAAGGAGGTTAGTGGGTGAGACCTGGACGTCTCCGCCCAAATGAAGTTCACCATCGCTGAAGTTGGCGAAAGTATTTCAGGTGAAGAATTCTCCCAGGAGGAAGAAAAGCGACTTCTTCCAGGTTATCCTGGACACTAACTCGAGGCAGGAGAACCTCCATCAGCTTGGCTCCTTGGTCCTGACTGCCTCTCATTAGAATTGCTCTACACCGAGTATGAGCCCAGGAAAATGATCTTGCATGTGCCTCCTCCCTCCTGTCTGACCCCTAATCATTCCCATCAGACTCTGCCCCTAATCCTTGCTTGCATGCCTTCAAAGACAAGGACTTTCATGACACACCCACACTGACCTTCCGTTCATCTGTGCCACTGGCTGGTGTGCAAATGGCCCCTGCAAAGTGATGTAGATTAAGCCTGCAGCTTCCTCACGGTCTGAGTGCCCACAGCAGCTGGGACCAGATTCCCCCAGCTCTGCCAGGCGAGGTTTACCCTTTGGGGAAGCAGGTGTTCCCCTTCACCTGAGTGCATTTATCACTCTCACTGATGTTTCCAAAGCCTCTCTTCAGCCACCTTAAGACTGGGAGATGGAATTGCTTATACAAAATAGTATTCCCAGGACCCAGCTCTTTTAAAATTTTTGCTTAGATTTTTTTGGTCACTTTCCAAATGACGTCAAGAATTATGCAATAGCTAGTGACTTGGTCCTCCTAAATCTCAGCAAACACCCTCCCCCACCTGCATGGGTTTCCTAGCTCTGCCATACCGATTCCCACAATCAGTGCTTTACACAACACAGATGCATTTCTTCATACTTTTGGAGACTAGGAGTCTGAAACCCAGGCACAGGAAGGGCCATATCCCCCCTGAAGGGCCGGGGTAAGAAGTCGTTCTGGGCCTCTGTCCTGGCTTCTGCTGGCTGCTCATGATGCTCGGCTTCCCTGGGTTTGTGGCCATCCTCCGATCTCTGCCCCGTCTTCACGTGGCCTTCTCCTCTTCTCTGTATCCAAACCTCCCTCTCTTTTCTCTTACACAGACACTAGTCATTGCCCGTAGGGCCCACCCTAAATCCAGGATAGTTTCCTCTGGAGATCCTTATCCCATTACGCATGCAAAGACTATTTCCAAGTACGGCCACACCCTGAGGTTCTCAGTGGGCATTAATGGGGGTGGGCACTACTTAATACACCGTAGGTCCCACTATCTTTCTTCTTGCTATGGGAGGGCACACATATCATATTCCCTCTTCTTCTTTTCCATGCTGTACTTTATGGTTGATAGGCCTGGATGCATGGACTCACGGACCAAGAAGGAATGTTAAAGATCATTGCAGTCTGGAACTGTGCCACAGAAAGTTCTGCATGCTACAGATATGCTATTCTGTGCTGCTCGGTGTGGGAGCCAGTCACCAGATGTGGCTACTGACCCCTGGAAATGTGGCCAGTGTGACTGGGGGATCGACTCGTTCAGTTCATTTTGCTCTAAACTTTCTAGTCTTCCTTTTTATTTATTTATTTTTTTAGAGAAAGAGAGAGAGAGAGAGAGAGAGAGAGAGAGAGAGAGAGATTTTTTGCTATAGGGCATGTGTGTTCACCAAAAGACAGAGAAAGAGAGACAGAAAGTGAGATATCACCCCCCAGGGGGGATGGCTATGTCACAATCCCTTCTCCTCCAGTCTCCTCTCGGGATTTTGGGCACACATGCACACGTGCCCAGCATGAGGTTTAAGTTGCTGGGTTCAGGACTTGAACCATGGTCAAGTACATGGGAGTCCAGTGACATACACCAACTGCTGGTCCCCACTGGTCTTCCATTTTTAAATGAGAGAGTGTAGGTTGGGAGAAAGGGGAAAACAAGTTCCCTGCACCTTCCTAGCAAAGGGGAAATACTTTCTAATGTTTAGAAATGAGATATAAATGTCAAAAGCACAAATTGATTCTTTCACTTAGGATGGGTAGGTCAGGGGTCTGTGCACAATGGTGTAAAAAGCTCACTTTGATTTTTTAAGATGGAGAATGAAACAGCCACCACATACTAGTAAACTACAGGGGGAAGAGGGATTCTGCACACTGTCTAGGTGAGGGCCTCCAGCACACATGGCACAGGGTTTAGGGGGCCACCGCCCTCCCCCCTTGTGAGAGGCATCAAAGTCACGCAGACTAACGAGATGTCTGTAACGAGGCTGTTCCTGAGGGCCGTGGAGGACAGAGCCTGCCTGGGAAGTGGGCACAGCACCCTCCTCTCTGTGGCTCCTTCCCATCTTTCTAGCTACAGAAGGAAGACTGTGTGAGTCTGCTTTTCTGTCGTTTTAACAGAACACAAGTCCAGCTGATTTATAAAGAAAGGATGTGTTATCTAGCTCACGGTGTTAGAGGCCTGAGGACGGGGCAGCACCTGCTGAGGGCACTCTTGGCAGAGTCCCTAGGTGGCACAGGGCATCGAGGGCAAGAGCGTGTCTCTGTGTCTGCATCTCTTTCGTTCTTACTCTAAAGATACTGGTATTCAATTGTGAGGGACGCACCCTGATGACTTAGTCTAATCCGAATCACCTCCTAAAGGCTCCACCTCTTAATACCATAGCTGGATTAAGTTTCTACCCTCCTAATACTACCACAGGGGCTGGACAGCGGCACATCAGTAAAGCGTGATGCTCTGCATTGCCGACCCACACGGAGACCTCCCTGAACTCTCCAGGCACGTGTGCCCATGCTCTGGGACTGGCTGAGGCTTGGGATGGATTGAGGCCTCCTGACCCTGCTGGGGGTGCCTCTCTCATGCACATGCACACTCATGAAAGAAAGAAAGAAAGAAAGAAAGAAAGAAAGAAAGAAAGAAAGAAAAAGAAAGAAGGAAACTTACAGAAAGTATTGTCACAATAGGAATCTCAGGACATGAATTTGGCAGGGGGTGGGGGGCACGTTCAAACAACAGCACAGATGAAGCAGTAAGTGGGGCCAACCCATGACCTGGTCATTAAGATGCCTGGATCCCACATGACCAGCTGCATGGTTCAGGTCCCAGACCCAGCAGCTTGGAAAAATACACCAGGCACGTGCGTGTGCACACACCCCAAACCCCTAAAAGAAGGAGAAATGCAGGAAGAAGGAATGGCAGTGAGACCGGGCCCCAAGGGAGCTGCGTCTGCACTTTTCCTTTCTTTCTATCTCTCTTTAGGAGTGCACATGCCCTCTGGAAATTTATTTTTTTTAAAAAAGAAAAGATACAGGGACCAGCAGATGGCATAATGGCTATGTCACTGGACTCCCACGTAGTCGACCGCGGTTCAAGTCCTGGTCCCAGTGGCTTAAACTCACGCCGGGCTCGTGTGTGTGTGTGCCCAAGATCCCGAGAGGAGAATGGAGGAAAAGGGACTGTGGCATGGCCATCCCCCTGGGGGGTGATTACTCATTTTCTGTCTCTCTGTCTCTCTGTCTTTCTGGTGACCGTACACGCCCTATAGCAAAAACCTCTCAAAAAAAATAGTAATAATAATAAGAAAAGAAAAAAAGAAAAAGAAAAGATGCAAGTGAATTACAGTGGTATCTCTCTGTGCTGACATACGAGCATGGCCCGGCTGAGGGGGCACAGGCGGCAGGACAGCACTGCACGGTACCAGCCAGGGCCCTGTGGGAGGCTCAGGTCCCATCCCAGGTTGACCCGACACACTGTATATGACTCTGTGACCCTGGGTGGCCGGGTGACTGTTGGGATGATGGAAGTATGACGAGACCCTGTCCAATTTCCCCTCCAATAAATAAACAAACTTAAATAAAAAAACTTTTTAAAAGACAGCAATCCAGCCTCTGGCTTCCATATTTTAGCTGTAACAATTTGGAATACCTTGAGATTGTGGGGCTCTGTGTATGGACACACCACGGCTGGGATTTCCTGTGCATTCACTGCGTGTTGGGCATCAGGGGACACAATAACCCGCACGCCCTTACACTGAGAATGCTCACCTTGCAGCTGGTGGACAGGCACCTGCTCCAAGCCAGGGCATGAAGGGCCCCGAGAGCCCTGCTAAGCTGGGCAGGGTGGGTCCCTTCTGGTTCTGACTCCTTGTCCTTCTTAGAAACCTGCCATCCATGGCTTCCGACCCTCATCCAGGTGTGAGCAGCACCACTCGAGGGAAAGGAGAACTTGAATGATGTCCAAAAGGAAGGAATGTCATAATTAGGGAAGTGGAAAATGGAACTGAGCCGAAGGAATCTGGTTCTGACTGTGCCCGTCTGTTTCCCAGACTGTAAACAGGGCCTCGGTGGAGTGCGGGGGCCAGAAGATCTTTCTGAAAAACAAACAAGCAAAGCGAATTGGTGAACAAGATGCGAAAGTGCCCGATGCGTAGGGTTGGGTTGAGCTTATTTTCCATAATCAGCATTTCACCACTGGTGTCTTTGGCGCCCAGGGCTGGGCCTTGGCCGTTTCCACCATGACTATTGGGCGTCTCCCATGCTTCCAGCACTTTCCCAACTTCCTCTGTCATCCATTGTCCTCTCACTTTGCGATCTGTGTGATGTGGGCCTCTACACGATTGCAGTTTTGCATTTTTGGACCAGTTTGGGCAGAACAGGCTGTTTTTGCAATGGGATACTGTGCCCACTCCCCCCCCCCCCCCCCCCGAACTCTTGTTGAGTCATCTGAACATACAGGACACAGTAAGGTGGAAGTCCCTGCTCCGTAGGGCTGTGGGGAGGATGTCCGTGCACCTGTGGTATGTCCTTACCGACACCCAGGGCACGGGGAGTGTTCAACAAACGCTCTCTCGTAATGAACGAACGAATGATGAGTAAAGGCAAGGAATGGCAGCCAACTGGAGTCCCAAATTAAGGCATGCAAAGTCCTGTTCCTTTGACTCTCAGAGTTGGGAGGGGATGCAGTGATCTTCATGGCAACATGGACTTGCGAGGCGGACAGGCCGAGATCAAACTTAACCTGGCTCTTTCTATTTACGTGCGAGGTTGGGGTGCCTTGGTTTCTCACCTGCACGATGGGGGCTGCAGTACCTGCCTTTCTCAGCAATGCCAAGGACGAGAAGTGGAGCGTGTGCGGGGCAGCATGGTGGAATATACGTGGTGACTGCAGCTGCCCTGAGGACTGCTGCTGCTGCTGCTGCTGCTTCTTTGTCACACTTCCTACTTGTTCCTCCCTGGAGGCCGGCTCCGTGAAGGACAGCGCCACCAGAAGGCAGCCCCGCACCTCCTCACTGTGCAAGCTCAAGGAACTGATTCGCCCTCTCTGAGCTCCACCCTCCTCTGTAAAATGGGAGACATGATCCAGCCTGGGAGCTTCTGGGAAGATGAAGCGAGGAGAGTCCCCAAGAGCCCCTGACGCACGAGTCCTCAGCAAATGCCACTTCCCACTGCCCGTCCCTTACATAACTCTCCGCAGCCTCCTCGGGACTCTTATCTCCTTGGCAGGAAAGCCGGGCACTGCCTCTTACCCACATGCCCCAGTTAATATTTCAAACGTCCTGAGTTTCTAATTGTGGCGAAGCCTCAGAGCCACCTAATCCGCCCGTGTATTAACTGCTCTGCCTCCACACGGGTGCCTCTGGACCCGGGGCTGACACTTGCTGAGTTAATAATGACTCGATTCATTCCTCACGCCAAGTGCAAGAACCACATAATCTGCAGGGCAGAAATAACTCCTGTAATTAGAAATGCCCGAGGGAACCCCCACAAGGGCCTGGAAGCTTGGCGTGTGGGAACCCCCTGCCCCCGCGCCTTCCCTGCCCCCCCCCAACACCACAGGGCCTCTGCTGTTTTCTAAAGCCTGCTCAGACCTGGCGTCTCTAAGAGACCAGCTCTCCAAGGGACGGCATTCCAGCCCCAGAAATATGCTCAGCAGTAGCCCCGGCTTCCCGGTGCCCCCGGGGCCACTCCTGTCTCCACACACAGGCCTCCTGGAAGCCCAGGTCAGCAGCCCCTGCAGAAGCGGAAGCCTCCTGCCTGGCCTTACATCCAGCCTCTAGGTGATGGGGAGGCTGCCCACCTCTCAGGGTGCGTGGCCCCCTGCCCAGTCAAGGCAGAAGTTTCATTATGAGGAAAAAGGAAGGGCAGTGATTGAGCAATGCCAGGGCCAGCCTGTGATTTCCCTCGGCATGTGCTGTGAGCTGTGGAAGCTCGTGGAGGGGAACGCAGGGGTTTTTAGGAGGCAAGAGTCCCAGCCAGCCCCATGGTGGAGCTGGGGACCCAGCATGAGGGCCTGGAGATCTCGGAGATGTCCCTCCCTCGGGTGTAAATGGGGCCACGTAGACCTGGTGGGGTGGCTGTGACAGGGGTGTGCGGTGTCTGGCTACCAGTGTATTTCCATCATGTTTGTCTCCCGCCCTGTGAGGTGTGCCACCAGGTCACATTAGCTTGACTGGAAATGGAGTTAGCGCCTTGGCAGACTCTTCTGGGATGGGATGTGCAGCATCACGTGAGCACCCGCTTTTGCAACCTGGGGGCTCATACCTGTGATGTAGGTATACATTCCCGGGGCCAGCAGATGGCATAGTGGATAAGGCATTGGACTCCCACATGGTCGAACATGGTTTGAGTCCTGGGCCCGGCAGCTTGAAACTCATTCTGAGTGCAAGTGTGTATGTCCCGAAGATCTGGAAGGAGCATGGAGGAGAAGGGATTGCGGCATAGCCATCCCTCCTGGGGGTGATTTGTCACTTTCTCTCTCTCTATGGCTCTAGTGAGCACATATACCCTACTGCAAAAGTATCTCTAAAAATAAAATAAAATAAAAACACATTCTCACTTCCAAGTAGGATCATTCACTCTCAGCGGTGTGTAATGGCCCCTGGTGTTCATTAGCGAGGAACAGCGCGGGTGTTCCGGTGCGAGCTGGTGTTAGCACTGAAATCTCTAGTTCTTACTGTTAGATGTAAACTACGCACGTGTCTGCACACACACATGCGCGCGCACACGCACGCTTTCTCCCTTTCTTACGCTTTAATTCATGCGGCAGCTGGAGCCCCATCACTGAACACGTGTGCAGATTTAGCAGCTCCGAGCCTTGCGTGTCTCCTGGCCCAGGGATACCGAGGTGAATACGCAGCTCCGCTTTCCAAGGGGCACGACGTCTTCTGGGGGCAGGGGGACGGTTAGGTAAACTGACAAGTATGTGTGACGCGGCGCGACAGAGCTTAGACAAGCGTTTCTGTTCTAAACAGTTTCACAACTGGCAAACCCATTAGAAATAAACTGAATTTAGGGAAATTCAGAAAAGTGATAGTCAAACCCCTTGGTGTAAAAAATGAATGAATAGGGAGGGAAAATTAAGCAGGAGAAGACTTTTTCTTGTGTAAGAATCATCCGGATCCCAGCGGTTCATCGGCGACGTGATGTGTGAAGTGTTAGCACACACCCGATGCACCGTAGCTGGTCTTCAGATGCTGTTTACAAGGCCCTGCGTGACAAATGAGCTAATCTTGGGGGCTGGATGGTGGCGTATGGGAAAATGCAACACATGAAGGTCCTCGGTTCAAGGCTGAACCCTCTCTGAATATACCAGGCACATGCTTGCCCCTGATGCAAGGCTGCTTGACGGCTAGGGGTGGATTGTGGTGTTAAGACCCTGCTGGGGCTGCTGTCTCTCTGTCTCCCTCTGCCTCTGTCTCTTTTGCTCATGGAAGAAACACACAAAGAGCCGGAGGGCTGGAGAAAGAAGATTGCGACGCGATAAGACCTCTCTCTCTGTGTTTTGTGTGTGTGTGCACAGGAACTATCACACAAAAGTTTTACGGATGCTCACCTTCTATGATCATAGAAGGGTTTTTATTGTTGTTGTTTTTGTTTTTAAGTACAAGGCATTGGTCCTAAATTTGGGGAATACTTGGGCTTTCAATCTGTCATTGTAATATTTATAGGAATATTCTAAAGGAAACACTGTGCATGTGTGCAAGAACATATGTGTGAACACATGTTTGTGAATATATGTGCATGTGTATGCACAGGTACATACACCTGTGTGTGCATGCATCCGTGTCTGTGTACAGGCATAGCTGTGCTGGGTACGTGTTTAAGGGTGACCTCAGAAGGACAGGCCTGGTGGGTGAAGGCTGCTGTTCTAGGACAAGACAGAGTCTTTGCTGAAGGGACATGTCAGCTCTGTTCACTGACCCACGCTCTGCTGGGACCCTGTACTGATTGTTCCCAGCAGATAGGCTGGTGGATCTGGGCCCGAAAGAGCCCATCATCAGCTGCAGATTGTAAACAAGCCTCTGTCTCACGGGAGTCCATTCTATCACTACTGAAACAGCCAGTATCTGGGCCCCGGTTCCTCCTGGGCTTCTCCTCCCAGAAAGCTGGGCTGTTTTGGACAGAATGGGAAGGAACTAACTTTGTGAGTGTTCTACTCTTTTCCTTACAATCTTTAAAATGCAATATTTATATTATTTTATTTTTTATTACACCATCTTTAATAGAAAATAAAATATTTATGATTATGTTCTCTATGAAAACTATATATTATTTATTATAATTGTACCTTATCTATTTAAATTATATATTATTTATTAAATATATAATGTATTAAAAGTATATATATGTTTGTAACAATCTAATATGTAGCATAACATAATAATAGATCATGTAAAACATAATGTATACATTTCAGGATTAACTCTTATGAGTACCAAGCTGAGTGCCAGTGTTATAAGCTGGACCTGGCTTGTGTTGGTTCTTAATGGCCAATTGTTACTTTTTCAGGTAATTTGCAAGTCAGTGGACTTCCCATCAGTAGCTTGAAATGAGCCATGGTTGGGGCATTTACACCACAGAAATTGGCAAACTTACTACTTAGGGTTTCTCCTCCCCACATAGTGAGCTAATCGCTAAACACTTAGTGTGTGTGTGAGAGAGAGTGAGAGAGCAATTTGTTGGGTCACGCCTTGGTGAGCCACATTGCGTACGTTATTTTTTGTCTCATTTTATTTTATTGACATATAGTAATGACATATATTTGGGGAGTACAACGTGATATTCTGGTACACATTGTGTAATGACCAAGTTGGGGGAATTAACATATCCATACGTTCTTATTTTACTTAACCTCCACTGCAGCGTTTTTACACTTTGATTTCCTAGCCATGCGATCTCGGGCAAACCACTCCACTTTGCAAGGCCTGGTGCGCAGATGTACAGGCTGTTTGCTGCACAACTCAAGGACTGCCTTCACATCAGAGCCTCCTGCCCCTGCCTGCCCAGCAGTTCCCTGGCCTGTGCAATGGGGAGAACGGTCACAACCGCACTGCCTGGTGCCTAGGATACATGCCATCACGTATCGGGGCTCAGCTCCACGTGCGGCGGGGCACGGTGGGAGAATTGGGAGCGGGAGGGATTGAGGCATAGTGGGGGCGTGTGTCCCATCTAAAGGAGCAACTCTAGTCCATCATTATTACGTGGGAACTCAGAGAACCCATGATGCTAAATATGCACTTCTTTGAAATGTGAAATTTCTCCTTTTTAAAAATATCATGAGCCTGACTCATGGCTCTGTCTTGATTTTCACGTGTGGCCCCATTATCCAGCGGGTGGCACCCAGCAGCCCCAGGTGTGTCAGTGAAGACCATCCGGCTAAGAACAGAAACAACCCACAGGTTCTCTCTGAGCTTCACATAGCAGAAGCGTTCCTCTCGTACTCTGAAATGTGTGTCTCCCTCCTAAGGAACTTAGGAACTTAGATTTGTCTCTCGTGCCCATTATTTTAGAAAGACACGCTGAAAAGAACATCACTTCCCTGGGCACATGGCCTGTCACTGCTGCTGAGAAGCTCAGAGCTACATTCTGAAGAAACCAAATGGACAAGCTTCAAATGTCATTCTGAGCTTCCTGGTAGCCAGAGCAAAAAGAAAAACACACCAGTTATATATACCAGTGATATGTTTTATTTCTCAGAAAGATGAAACTCCACCAGCTCCATACCCCAACCAACCTTCTAATTGATTTATTATTTTCTTCTGGTTATGTTATTATGCATTTTAAAATTTTTATTCATTATTTATGGGCATGTGCTCTCACCAGAGTGAGAAAGCAAGTAACTATGTCTGGGACACAAACCACAGTTGACCATGTGGGAGT
Source organism: Tupaia tana (assembly GCA_026018925.1). NCBI lineage: Eukaryota > Metazoa > Chordata > Mammalia > Scandentia > Tupaiidae > Tupaia > Tupaia tana. The sequence continues at coordinate 8,528,798 of JAKSZU010000018.1, forward strand.
CCAGTGCTTTACCCACCATGCCACCTGCTGGCCCCTGTATTGTATTTTTATTGGTGGTTCCCTCTTATGTTACACATTTCTCTTTTTCATGAACCATCGTAGAGGGGCTGTGACTACAAGGATGTTACCTTTCCCGAGGTCCAGACTTGGGCCATGTGATGTACCAGGGCTTCAGATACGTGAGAGAAGCACTTACTTATGGATTAGTTTGCTGGGGCTGACATTAGACAAATGCCACATCCTGGGACACTTACACAACAGAAATTCCTTGTCTCGTGGCTCTGGAAGCCAGAAGTCCAAGGTCATGGTGTTGGCGGAGTCGGTTCCTTCGGAGGGTCCCTGAGGGAGCATCCGCCCCAGGCTGCCCTCCCGGCTTTGGCTCTGCCGCCATGTTTGACTCCGCACACATCACCCTGACCTCTGGCTTCATGTTCACAGTGCATTCTTCCCACGTGTGGGTCTGTGCCCGCGTCCTCCCTTCCTATGGGGACACACGACATCCTGGATTAGGGGCCACCCTCCTCCTCTCTGACCTCGTCTTAACCAAAGACACCTGCAATGATGCCAGGTGCAGTTTCCAGAGAAGGGCACTTCTCTCTGGAGACACTGTAAGTTAGGTCCTCGACAGGCGGGAGGTCTGGGGTGACACGACTCGACCCCTGGCTCCGTCCCATCACCTACCTCGTCGCGTGCTGGCGGGATTCTTTTGAGGAACCTCCTCCGCAGGAACTCATGTGAAGGCACGCAGAAATGTCGCTGGTGCAGAAAGTCCCGATCTTCCGTCTGCCCCTACTGGTGATGCGAACAAAGTAACCGTCCAGGTTTGTGAGAGGGGTACCCTCAAGTTCGAGCCTCGGGGCAGGGAGACTCCCCCCTCAGACTCTGAGGACGGTCTCTTAAAACTTCCCAGCAAATAACTTTTATTGCGAATAAAATCCCTCTTTGACTATAAAGAAATGGACATCCAGAAAGACAAAATGATTTGCTCAAAGTTTAATGAATAAAAGGCCTAGGAATATTCAAATACTGACTCTGCTGTCCGGGGCGTGTTTGCTATGGAGACTGACTTTGTACCTATTGTTAAGATGAAAAAATTGAAGCACGAAGAAGGTCAATAACTTGCCTGGTGTTACTTGGCCAAGGCCGAATTCTAACCCATTTTCCTGGCTCCCACAGTCCCGTGCTCCGTGAGTTAGAATTCAGGACTCTCCGGCAAGCTGCCCCCTTTCCCCAGAGCTCAGGCTGTCGTGTACGGGCAAGTAGACTGCTCACTGCACAAAAATGCCCGGCCAAAGGACCAAGGGGGAATGAAAATCCTGGCCGTGCACGGCTTCCCGAGCTGAGTGACGGGGTGGGCGGGGGGATACCGTTGCCTTGAGCAAGGGGCCCAGTCTAATTCACATAAAGGTGCCCTGCAGGTTCCCGAGAGAGGAACAAACCGACGAGCTGTTGGCCTGGGTGCATTGAGGCCCTTTTGTCCAGGGCTAGTGAGCAAGAGGGACCTCTGCTCCCTGGCCTCTGTCCCTGGCAGGAGTCTCCCACAGCCCCAACCCAAGCTCATGGATGCCTTTAAAACCCGAAGTGGCGTTCACCTTTCTGCAGTGCTTGGCGGCAGAGGAGCAGCTGTGGGCAACTGGGCCCCGCGAGACCTGTGGGTCTGGCAGGGAGATGAGCATCAGGGCAAACGGAAGTCAGGAGCCGAGAGGGGAATTGTGGGGGCCCGAGGGCAGTCTTCCTGTGTCCCCAAGGGCTGCCATGGAGGGGCCCGAAAATCCTGTCCTGACAAGTCCTAGGAGAGAAGAAGGGTCCGCGGCCGAGGACAGAGGCAGGGCAAGCTGGGAGCAAGTCGGTGACTCCGAGCCACACTGAGCATGAGGGGGCCGGCCTGGGCTTGGGTTCCGAACCAGAAGTCCGGATCAAAGCCCGATGCAGGGGAAGCCGGTGATGCTCACACAGACAGCACTCTGTCCCCTCCCAGGTCCCCTTCACTGCCAACAGCCTGGCCTCGCGCTCTCCCATCCAGCGGACCTTTTCCAAACACAAGCTTCGAGCTTCGAGCTTCGAGCCTGCAGCATGGGCCAGCTGGGAGTGAGTAGCCCCGGGCAAGGATGGGGGAGACAGGCCAGGAACGAGCAGGCGCCAGAGCCATGGGCAGAAACGGTTCTTCCAGATGCCAGGGGGTGCTGTCTTGGGAGAAATTTTCCAGTTGAGGTTTATCAGAGGTGGAGAGGTGTTGACACGCACCCTCCAGGACTGGGGGTCTGGGGGTTAAAGAGACCCTGCTTAGCTCTGGGTAGAGGAGCAAATGGAGTCACAGCCCTGAGGATTTCAAGCTGGCTTTTTAAAGGGAGCAGGCTCTGTGGGCTCAATATAGCTCAGCTTATTTCATAGTAAATTATTCAGATGTTAATTGCATTGTAAACAAAGCCGCTACCTTTCTTTCCTTTCCAATTATCGTCATAAAATGTGCGGGTGCAGGGAGGAGGGGTGGGGAGCGCACAGCCAAAGGGGTTAGCTGGGTTGAGGCTCCGAGTTTTGATTTCCAGGATGAAGGCCTGCAGTGGCCATCCTGCCTGGAACAGGGCAAAGCGGGAAGGCTCTGGTCTGCAGCCCAGCCCCAGGGTGGAAGACGCGGGGTCCTCACGCAGCCTGGACTCCTCCCCTTTCTCCTCTCTTCGACACCCCCAGCAAACTGCTCAGATTGATCCAGCGAGAGCTACAAATGACGGTGTCACTCTTCCAAGTGCTGGAGTGTGCCGCGCCAGGAGGGTGCAGGAGCTCGGGTGTGATAGGCTGCCTGGATCCAACCGCGGCCCCAGGGACAGAGGAAACCCTCGAGGGCATGGTTTTCCCTCTCTCGCACCCTTTCCAATGTCCCTGTTCACTGGTGCACACGAGTAGGCACGTGCAAACCAGGGCAAGGGGCCCCGGAACCAGACACAGGCAGCTCAAGTTGGCGGCTCACCATGGGGTCTGAATTCACCAAGGGCAGTGAATCCACTTCAACTTGAAAGCCAGCCGGCTCCCCCTCTCCACTGCTTCCTTTGGAAACGATTGCAGTCCTAATTCAAAGCAAATTGCTTAATCTCGAGAGGCATCGGGTGAGGGTGGCACACCTCAGAGCGGAGGCCTCCTGTTCAGGGACAGAAAAGTCTGTGCAGAGAGAGGAAGGGGAGGGCGAAAGGAAGGGAAGACCGTCTCCCTCCACTGGGCCCCTGTTTTGTGTCTGCGGCACTCGGGATTCTTTCCTTACCAGCAAGTATCTGATCTTGGGGAAGGATGTTTGCATTGACTCATTATGGAGGGTTTTGACCTAACCCAGAGACAGGCCAGTCCAGCATGAGGCTCAGTGTCTTGATTCTGGGAAAGGATGTTCCCAAGTAGACCCTCAAGGCAGCCCTCCTGAGGATGTTCCAAAGAGACACTTGGGATGGTCCCTGCTCCAGGCCTAACTAGCTGGGACCCACAGTTCACGACACCTGTGCTGTGACAGCTCGCCTTAGTCTCATTCTTGCCCAGTGACTTGAAATGAGCTGTGTCCAGAGTGCCTTGTCCATGCAGTCCATCACGGGAGACATTCTGGCTGTAGCTGTTTCGTCAGCTTCTGGGAATAGCAGGGCCCATCTCTTTCTTAAGATGATCCTGGAAAAAGGGGAAGACTCCTCTCTCTCTGTCTCTCTGTCTCTCTTCCCAACTCCCCCAAGCTAACACTTAAAAGCGGTGCGGCACTTTGAGAGCTCTAAGGTGAAAACAGGATCCTCGTTCCAAGGTCCCTGGTCTTTTCCCAGCTGAGTGTGGGGCTGGTCCTCAGCTGGGAGTGTTGCCGAGACAGAACCAGCTGTGCACGTGGGCTGCCCACACGCGGGGTGAGCTCCCAGGACCCAGTCCCCTGTTTTGGATGAGAGATGCCGTCTACAGGAGTGGTGGGGAGACCAGGGACACCCTCCCTCTCTAGGGAAGGCCTTTGCATGCAGGTGGAGAAGGCAGAGGTGGCCGAGAGATGGCCCACCAGTGTCAGATCCATTGTGAGCAGCAGTAGAGCCTCCTGGAGGCTGCTTTACCACAGGAAGCTTTGACACAGGCTGGGAGCTGGGAGCAATCAGGGCATCCCCCTGCCCACCTCCCCCATGCGCAGTCCACCTCCCCCAAGTTCCAGCCCTCGGGGACTGGAAACAATCCACTTCCTTCCCTTGCAGAGGCCCGTCTAAGGGGAAGCTGGTGGACAGGGAGCAGAGCAGGTTACCTGCCTGTACGAGGGGGACGGTGGGAGTGCAGAGGGCAGGGCTGAGGCCAGCTGGGAGCTATCAGGAAAGACTCCCCAGGTGAACAGATCCTGAAAGGAGAGTCAGAAAGACAGTGGATGAGGAGGAAGAAAGGGAGAAGAGTGTGAGCAGGTCTTCAGACAGGGCCTTCGGTGCGAGGGAAGGAGCCACCTCCCTGTGCACCTGGGAAGCAGGTGGCCCTTGCGTGCTAGCTCACCAAACACCGTCCAAACCCAGCGCTGACATCACCAGCTCCGGATAAATCAGCGGGCCAATGAATGAACAGATGAAAAAGTGTCGCTCACAGACACAACTGATAAAGGGGCCTTTCCAGTCAGGCTGAAGGAGCGGCACGTGGCCGAGGCGGGCCAAGACACAGCAGGTGCGCAATCCATGGGTGCCCAATGGCACTTGGAGGAGAGAACCTCAGCAAGCCGATCAACTGTGGGTTCGTTCAGTGTGCCCACTCTGCTCTGCCTCCCCCCCATTACTGTTTAAGTGTGTAATGAGGCCGATTTGCCCAACGGTTTCTTCTCCATTACCTTGTGTGGTCCTCACAATGAACGAGGAGTGGGACATTACTCTGGACTTTTGGTGTGAGGACAGGAAGATGAGGGGTCTCCAAAACATTCTTTAAAAAGGCGTATTATGAAAAAGCTATGCAAATGGATATAAACAAATTTTGCAACAAAGTCAATTGGTACTTTAATCCCATTTTTCAAAAATGTTTTGAAATACTTCTATATCATTTAATTTGACTTGAACAAGAAACAAAGGAATTGAGCAACTCATGCAAATCAGCAATCCATGTATAGCATTGGCTTGAGGTGTGGTTTGATCCAGGCACACACGCACACACACACACACACACAAAACAAAACAAAACAAAACAAAAAAAAAAACGATGTCATCAGGATTGTTTCCTGCATCTCTCAGTAATGCCTTTTGTGTCAGCTTGATTCTAGAACTTTGTTCTAGGCCTTATGTGTTGGGCTCTGTGCTCACACCATCCTTACTTTTAGCAGAACCTACAGGGGAAAAGCATACTTTGCCTGACCCTCCTAAGTACATAAAATCACTTTGTCTAGATTAACCTAAGTCCCACATCCACCCGGGAACCAATCTCTGTGGCCGAGAGGTCGGCACAATAGCAGGCTGGCTAGGCTGGCTCTGGTGGCTCACCCGTGAATCACTCCGAATGGCTAGGGAAATCTGGCCTTGTGACTGGTTGGGCCAGGTCGCATGCTTTACTCTGGAGGGGGCTGCAGGATCTCACCCGATACATATAAACTGAGTATGGGGTAGGGCTGGATCCCAAAGAAAACATTTCAAAGATCTCAGAAGTATGAGGAATGGGGGGACCAGCAGGTGGCGTGGTGGTTAAGGTGTTGAACTCCCTCATAGCCAACCCCCATTTGAGTACTGGACCCGGTGGCTTAAAACTCATGTCAGGTACATGTGCGTGCCTGGAATCCCAAGAGTGGAAGAGGAAAATGGGGAAGAAGAGACTGTGGCATGGTCATCCCCCTAGGCGAGCATGTACGTCCTGTGGCAAAATACAAAAAAATTTTAAAAATGAAAAAAAAAAGAAAAGAAAGTATGAGGAGATGGAGGCTGGACCATGCAAAATAACAAATAACATATGCAATTTTAAAAGTTCTATTAGCCACATTACAGAAGGTAAAAGTGGACAGAATTCCTATTTATAATAATATACTTCATTTGACCCAATATATCCAAAATATTATTTCACCATGTTAACCATATAAAAGGTATGAACAGATAATTTCCATTCTTTTTCCATGCCAAGTTCCAGGTCTGGTTTATATTTTACAGTTATGGCACATCTTAATTAGAATGTTACATTTTTATTTCAAATCAAGGCCAACCCATGGTCCAGTGGCAAAATGCAACACTCTGCAAGGCTGACCCAAGTCGAAATTTGCTGGTTCACATCAGGAGACCTCCCTGGGCATGCCAGACACGTTTGCCCATGGTCCAGGGATAGCTGAGGCTGAGGGTGGATGATACAAGGAGTCTGTCACAAGTACCGTATTTCTCACTCTGTCTCCTGTCTCTTTCTGATAAAATATTTTTTATCAGAAATCTTTTTATCCATGTCATAATATACACAGTTAAAAAAATAGATTTATCCACCCAAGTTGTTCCAAACATACTTAAAAGTTTGCCATAGCTGAATGGTCAGTGTTTAGATTTCAATTAAGTATAATAAAAGAAAATGCATTCAGTTCCTTGGTATCACTTTTCAAGTGTTCAATAACTGCAGGTGACCAGGGGCTACTGTATCAAAGAAGGCTAGAAGGTAGCAAGTACCCAAAGATATCTATTGTGGGAGTATCTTGTGCTATATACGAGAATAGAATTAGTGGGTAGGACAGTAACTGTGTATCTGAGTGTTGCAAATAACCTAGTCTCAGTTACATTGTAATGTCTTGGTAAAGACTTCTCCTTGAAGGACTGTAATCCCTCCCCTGGAGCTTAATAGCTGTTATTTAACCAGATTTAGTTTCCTACTCTGTGAAATGGGTATAGATAATAAGATCTTCTCTATAGTATGCTTGTAAGAAAGGTTATTCTCCTATTTAAAAATGCATAAAGTGGCAGATAATACTCATTAAATGAGCCTCTATCTCAAGACAACTTCTCTCTCAATGCCCCTCTCTATATTTTATACTTGGAAGAATAACTTTTTCAACTCAAAGATGAAGAGAACAACAACAACAACAACAAAAGAACAACAAAAAAGAAAAAGAAAGGGATATTCCAAAATATAAGATAAATGGAAGCCATCACCTGGTCTTTAGGCTTTTTTCTTGGCTAATGAGTAGACAAAGCTTTTCATCAAATCATCCAGTTTATATTTAGGTCAGCAGGAGATGTCTTTATGGATAATTCTTCGACTGAGCCGTAGGGATAGGTGCTGGTATCTATTTATTTATTTATTATTATCATTGGTTTGTTCCTGCTCTGTACCCAGCACTGTGCTACTCCGTTCCATTCCTGTTTAATTCAGTCCTTCCAGTCTTGGGGGTTGTAGGAATGATTTTCCAGTGTTTCAGAGGAGAAACGTCTGTGCGAGGACCCGAGCAGCACTGCCCAGCTGATGCATGCCAACGCTGGGATTCAGGGGTAGAGATTTCAGAACTGCTGTGAAGTGGGGAACAATGTGAAGATTCTAAGCTAGTGCTCAGTGTAGACAGTTTCCAACTTACCATGATTTAACCGTATGATCACAGTCGGTGTAAGCTACTCCAAGGACCCTACAGCCATTCTGTTTTCACTTTCAGTGCCATGTTCAATATATTACACGAGACATTCAACTCTTTGCTATAGAGCGGGCTTGGGTCAGCAGGTGACACTGAGGTTAAGGTGCTGGATCTCCCACGGCCCACTGAGCAGTTGAGTCATGAACCTGGTGACTTGAAAATCACTCCAGGCATGTGTGTATTATGTGCCCAAGATCCCGAGAGAGAATGGAGGTGAAGGGATTGCAGAGTGGTGATCTCTCTTAGGGCAGTGACTTCTCACTTTCTCTCTCTTTCTTTCCATCTCTGTCTTTGGCAAGCGCACACATTCTGTAGCAAAAATAAATAAATGAATAAAATAATCATTATTAATGAATTAAATGGGCTTTGTGTTAGATGATTTGCCCAATGGTAGGCTGCTGCAGGTGTTCTGAGCACATTTAGAGCAGATGCGGCTGATCTGTGTTCACTGGGCTGTGCTTATTAAATGCATTTCCTACTTACATTATTTTCAGTTTAGGATGAGTTTATTGGTATGCAATCCCATTGTAAGTTGAGGGGCATCTGTGTATGAATTAATGTTTTTTTATTAGTGGTGGCCAGTAACTAATCCATTATTTGCATATTAACTGATTTTCACAGCAATTAAGTTTTAAATTCAAGAGAGTCCAGAATGGGAGCCTTGTTCAAATTTTCCACCAGCTCCCACCCTGGGTCTGCTAAGGAGTGCCTGGACCTTTCACTGGGCCCTTTATGTTCATTGCTCTTTTGGTCCAACTTGCAGTAAGATCTTTTTTTACCCAAGGAAGCCACTCTCCAGATAGTGTTAATCCCACTGGAATTTCATTTTAAAAATAAAAGAAGACATCATGGAGTTAAGTGCAAAGACGTAGCCACAGGAATGTCCATCACGACATTGTCTCTAATGGTAAATTAAGAAAATAGATGGGAATGTCGGGTGAGAGGCATCCGTACAGACAGGTGTGGACACACTTGCGAGATGGGTGTTGTGATACCATTTTACAATGATATCAGGAAAGGTGACAGAATTTGAAACTCCTTTCTTCCTTGGGTAAATGGGGGAAAAGCAGGTTACCAAAAAAAGTGTAGCGTATGTTTTTATTCTAGTAAAAAACAAAAACTCTCAACTTCACGTAAACAAAGAGCAACAGGGTATGCATTCCAGGGATAGGAGAGTTCTTTCTGGGTCATAGTGTACGACGAGTAGTTTTTACTTTCTTCTTTGTCTATTCATCTACATTCTTTTCATTTTCCGTTAAAAAAGGTATGACTATTGGCACTCGAATAAGAGCACATTATATTTTATCTTAAAAGGCAATCATTTGGGCCCAGCAGGTGCCATAGTGGTTAAGGCACCTCCACATGGCCAATCGCGGTTCAAGTCCCAGACCTGGTGACTTAAAACTCATGCTGGGTATGTGTGTGTGTGTGTGCCCAAAATCCTGAGAGGAGAATAGAGGAGAAGGCATTGTGGTATGGCCATTCCCCCCCCACCCCCCGAGGGGTGTTTCTCACTTTCTGTCTCTCTTTCTCTTTCTGTGTCTCTGGTGAGCACACATGCCCTACAGCAAAATTTCTCTCAAAAACAAAACAAAACAAAAAAAACAGAACAGCATCATTCAACACTTTGGCTGTAACATAAATGTTCTGCTTTTTAAAAGATATTTGCGCTAATATAGTAATAGCCTAGTACTGTTTGTTACACAGCAGTGGGCTTTTTCCACTCCGTTTTTCTTAGCAGTCCTCACCACGCTCCGAGAAGTGGGTGGGATTCAGGCGACGACCCCAACAGCACAGCAAACTCTGTGCCCAGGGTTCAGGCCACTGCAGAGACCCACAGACATTTCGTACTTTCCTTCAGAGGGAGAAGGAACAAATGGATATAATCCAGCCTGAATTACTCCGTCTTTATCTAATGAGTCATAAAATATTCTTTTATTGTTTTTTTAAATCAAGGATGAAGCTCTTGAAGGTAAAATTGCCAGAACCCACAGAAGCCATAAAGCAATTCCAGGTGGGATTGTTCCCATTTTATGGGGGGGGGGGGGACAACCAGATTTAGATTACAAATTCTCACTGTTGGCTGTAATTCACCATGCTGCTCATTTTTGCTTTCTAATCACAACTTTTCTTTTCTTTTCTTTTTTTTTTTTTTAAGGGAGGAGAGATTTTTGCTATAGGGTGTGTGCGCTCACCAGAAAGACAGAGACAGAGAGACAGAAAGCGAGAAGTCACCCCCCCCCCAGGAGGATGGCCACACCACAATCCCTTCTCCTCCATTCTCCTCTCAGGATCTTGGACACGCACCCACACGCACCCAGCATGAGTTTAAGCCACCAAGTCTGGGACTTGAACCGTAGTCAACTACATGGGAGTCCAGTGACATAGCCATTATGCCATCTGCTGGTCTCTCTCATTCACAACTTTTTAAAAGTATTAATTTTCAACATAGCCATACAGATGTATAGTTATTTTATTTATTTATTTATTTATTTATTTATTTATTTTTCTTGGAAACGTTTTTGCTGTAGGATGTGTGCACTTACCAAAAAGACAGAGAGAGACAGAAACAGAAAGTGAGAAATTACCCCCCGGGGGGTATGGCCACACCTCAATCCCTTCTCCTCCATTCTCCTCTTGGGATCTTGGGCACACACACACATGTGCCTGGTGTAAGTTTAAGCCACCAGGTCTGGTCGACTACATGAGAGTCCAGTGACATAGCCATCATGCCAACTGCTGGTCCCTAAAATTTTTACCTATTTTAAGAGGAACAGGTTGTCTACAGAATCTTGCCCCTTTCTTTTCACAACTACCCTTGAACCAGCTAGTTGTGTGTGAGCCCTGCAGCCTGGCCAAGTAGTTCATGCAGACTGTTACACTTTGTAGCAGTGCTGCACCTCTTAGCAAAGAAAATAATAACCATAGTGCGCGGAAGTCTCTAAAATAAGAAGGAAGTCTTCCTGAGGATTGTGGCTCAGTCTGCTCATGAGTATTAACCACGTGAGCAGTCACATGATGGAATCAAATTTGTTTCCTTTCCACTCTAGTACCGGACTCAGGAACCTGAAGACTGGACTATTTAACCCATCTATCTACAAATTCAAAGCCTGGTTGAGTGTAAATCATAAAAGGTGAAGATGGAGGCTAGGAAAAGTGAGCAGGGAATCCATGTAGCTAAGTAGTTAGTTCCCAGGAGCTGTTGTTTTGGACTCCTGGGCATGCCATAGCTTAGGAGTTGGCATATTTCGCTGCAAAGGCTCTGCTATAAACGTATCAGGTGTTCATGTTCCAATAAAACTTTATTTACAAAAACAGCTAGTAGGCCAGATATGTTCTGTGGGCTACAGTTCACCAACCTCGCTGCCATTCATGGTGCAGATAATTGCACCGACGGAGCACGCCAGTCACTGGGTGTGATTTTCCCAGGCTCCTCCCCATGGCCTCAAGGACATGGCAGGGCCCTGACTTCTGGGAAATCCCATCTTCCATCTTAAACACATTGGCCTTCTTTCTGTGATCTTCCTGTGCCCTCCTCTAAAATAGGCTAACCAGATTTAGCCAATAAAAATGCAGGACACCCAGTGATAAACAACAAATAAATCCTTTTAGTATAAGTATACCCCAATATTTGAGACATATTTATACTAGAAAGTGTTGTTTAGATGCTAGTGACATTTGACGGGACATCTGGCCTTCAGTGACTGTATTTGGCATCCCTCCCCTAGAATAGCTCTTGATTTCCACCTTCCTGCCCACTGCCTGGTTTTCTGTGCCAGTGACACCCCCTCAGAGTGTCTCCCACTGACTACCCTAGTCTATCCCTGTAACTGTCTTATTTTCTTCCCATCGGAACCTACTTGACTAATTAATCTGTCCCTGTGAGTACAGGAACCTAACGTTTTTGTTCACCTTGTACATCCCAAGTGCCTAGAAGCACCCCTTGCCCATAAAAGTTCTTGATATTCAGAATGAGCAATTGAAAGCATGATTTTTTTTGAGAGCGAGAGAGAGATATTTTTGCAATAGGGCACAATGTGCTCACCAGAGAAACAGAGAGACAGGAAGCAAGAAATCACCCCCAGAGGGGATGGCCACACCACAATCTCTTCTCCTCCATTCTCCTCTCAGGATCTTGGGCATGCACACACATCCAGTGTGAGTTTCAAGCTGCCGGGTCCAGGACTCGAGCTATGGTTGGCCATGTGGGAGTTCAGCACCTTCACCACTATGCCATCTGTTGGCCCCTGTCTGAATGCTATTAAATCATACTCACCCCAAAGCCAAAACAACCAGAAGGGCTAGAAACAGGAATACAACTATAACAGCATCTCTGAGCCCCACGTGTGTGCCAGATGTCCTCAGTTGCTTGGTCCCTCCTAAACTCTAAAAGCTCATGAAGACATTGTACCCGCAGTTGAGAGGAGAGGGTGCAGACCTCCTGAAACCCACGGGACGGGCTCAAGGTCTTGGAAGCATTAAGCGGCACAGGAGGGAATCGGGTGGGTCGTTTTCACCCAAGGTTCTAGAATCCTGCGGAGTCTGTCAGTCAAATGTGCTCACGTCCTTTGGACTTTATTTCATTGGGGCACTAATAAAAGGCGAAGAAAAAATCTGACTCGTGTAGGAAGGAAAGACCACTTCACTGTGGTCATGGACGAAATAACTTCTTTCACACTAACTCTTACTAGCTACAGCGTCTGCCGAACAGGACTCTCACAGGGAGTGGTTACAACCACGCAATAAAGCAATCGGAAGCAGAACGCGGCATTTGCCCCGGGTGCGCGTTTCTAGAATTCTCTGTCCCCAACATAGGATAAAACAGATCCTACTGTATCACGCTTCCATTCAGAGTTCATTTTGCCGCATTTGCTCACCTTCTCCTCCCTTTATGGCTTGGTCTGGAAGGTCTGTCATTTTTCCTTCAGAGGTTTGTGTCCCCCAAATGGAAAAGCCCAAAAGGTGGAAAAACTTCAATGCACATTACTAGGAACAAAAAGCCAATCCGGAAAGGCTACATAGATTAGAAAAGCCAAACTGTGAGACAGTGAGGAGACCAGGGGTTGCCAGGCACCGGGGGTGGGAGGGGCGAACAGGCAAAAGCGGATTCTTGGGGCAGTGAGACCATCTCTATTCTGCATGACATTGTGGGGATGGGCACACTTCATTGTGTTTGTCCAAACCCACAGCACACACACCACCATGTGTGAACTCGGACCTAAACTGTGGACTAGGGGTGGCAATGGTGTGTCAGTGTAGCATCGTCAGTGGTTCAAATGTGCCAGTCTGGGAGAGGAGGTTGACAATTGAAGAGGCCATACCTGTGTCAGGGAGGGCTTTAAGGGAAATCCCTACACATCCTGCTTAGCTTTGCTGAGCCTTAAACTGCTCTAAAAAAAAGACTAAAAATATAATAATAAGCCACAAAAAACCCTGTGCTCTGATCTGGTTCCTGAGCGTGGGCAGGGTCATTGCGTGCAGCTGCTGGGTGTGCAGTCCGACTGTGCTCACTCACTGGTTCACGGCTGCTGTTGCCCAAAGTGAGTGTCCTGTCCTTTGGTGGCCTCGTGCCCACGGAACCTCATATAAAGTGACACACACTTTGTTCGCCTTCCAAGAACACTGATGCACATTTATAAACTGCACATCGGAAGGATCAATCTTATTGATTTTCTTTTTTCCAAGTACCTCTGTCGGAATGAACACAAAGTATTACCCTGGCTCCCAAATCTGTAGGTGTGGTATTGGATGACTGCAGTTTTGTAGGCGCTAGCCACGGTCACTCCGCGTTATAGTTTCTTGAGGAGGCTGAAAAACCATCCAGTGAGTTAAGAAATGTGTTACATTCTACAAACTTCTCCACATGCCCTGGTTAGTCCGTTTTCACTGTTCCTGAAAAGTCTAAGTGGAAAAGTTACTTTTGTGGGGGATTTAAAATGCCTGCGATGGTGGACGAGGGAAGAAACACAGTTTGCATAGGGCTGGTTCCCAGAGTAACCGGGAGGCTGCAACACGCATGCCGGCTCGCCAGGTCCCCCTAAAGCTTTCTGCTGCCCGGGTTGCTTCGTCCAGGGTTTCCTCTGATTTATGGCATCTATGATGAAAATCTTTCTAGCTCCAGAAATTCATTTCGATGGACTGTTCTTATTTTGTCTATTTTTGTCTTCCAAAAAGGGGCCTGTCAGATCTAACTCTTCCAGAACAGACACGGGAGGGAAGAGGTTCAGGAGAGCAGACGCGGGAGCGCTGCGGGTTCAGGGCTCCGGTCTGCACAGGCGGTCAGGCGGCTCCTGCTCCCAGCGGCCTGGACGTGCTGGGCTGACGGAGGACACCAGCTCGGCTCCTGCCAGGACTGGCTGACCTCCAGGCCCGGGCTGCTTCCCGCCACAAACTGCATTTCCTCGGATGTCCTGTTTTCCCCAATTCCACGTATTTGTGCTGAGTCTAATGTAAGGGAAAGGCGAAGCACGGCGACAGCGACGCCGAAGCCTCGTTCCCAGGAAGCTTGGAGCTCTGTTATTTCCTTCTTATCAGCGCCCTGAGATTCTCCCTCCATGGGAGGCGGCCAGAGCCGACCCTGCTGGGTTTGCCCCGCGCTGATGTTAAACATCCGAGCAGGACGGGGCCAGCTGCACCTTGCACACACCTTCACCCCGGCAGGGACGCTGGTGCTCCCGAGGGGGGAAATTAATCCCGCGTTCGGTCCACATTTAGGCTGGTGCATTTCCTGTGCAAACACTGCTGACATTTATGAAATCTAATTTAATAAATGTCTCTGATATAGCACTCATTAACATACCACAAAATAGCTCCAGAGTAGCCCATTTTAATCAAATAAATTGTTGCTGCCGTTACCACAGGCTGTTCCTTTATTAAGGGGAGGCAGCAGCCCCGAGCAGGGGGGAGTCGGGCAGGGGCGATGTGCCGGGGACCCCGCAGCTTCACCCGAGCAGGCGGCGTGGGGCCTTCGCCTCTGCGCGTTTGCACCTGATAGGCGCAGATGAAGAATGGCTGATCATATATCATCTCCATAAATCTTACGGACGAGAAGTCAGAAAACCTGTGTCCTTACATATGGCAGGCGCCCCGGGACCACACTGCCATATGTGAACAGCGGCCCCTGGAAAACAGCAAAAAATCCCGTCCACAGGAAAAACTTCTAGACCTGCTGTCCGAGCCCTGGGTGCCCCGACCTCCCGCTCCTCCCGGGCCCTCCTCCCTCATATTTTCGCTTGTGCTCACCCCCTCACCGCGGGGCTGTCTCTTTTTGTTCCAAATTACCGTCGGAAGAATTCCCGGCGCGCTAATTAGGAAATTCTGTGGTTTGCTAAATTCCCTTTCTGTCGGTCACGACAGAATGAGCCAACGGGCAGCCCCCGCCGGCGCAGGACACAGGTATTCAGAGCTTTTGTGTGCAAGAACAGGGGCTCTTGTTTTCTCCGGGACTGCTCCCAGCTGACCCTGAAAACTGTCCCCAGCTAATGAGAAATGCCTATTTATTTTTAAAACTCAACTCGCTTTCATATCTATCAGCTAAATTAAAGGAGACACACGAAGACGGTTTCTCAAGCCCAGCAGAGCTGGGGCCTGCATTCCCCAGCCACAATAAGACCCCGTCCACCGGCTTCGCGGGGGGCTAAGAAAGGAGGCCCCGTTTTCTCACTTAGGCCAGTTGCACACTCGAGAGATAGCAAAGCGAGTGTTTTCTTCTTTTTTTAGTTAAACAATTTGATTATCCAGCGCCTCTGGCCAGGGGCCCAGCGCCCGCGTGCAGAAATCACCCACACAGAGGCAGGGAGCCAGACAGGGGTCTCCAGGGCGAGGCCAAAGCAGAGAACCCCCGCAGTTTACCATCGGCTAAGAATTCCCACTTCCAGGCTAAAACACATGGATACTTTATCATGGAAAGGAACGTGCATGGAGTCTGAACGGAGCCCTTCGGCAGTGTCTTATCTGAACCCAAGAGAGGACACTCCTTTCCTGAGATATTTTATCCTAAAGTCATAAACAAAACCATACTCCTGATAGTTGGTCAGCAAAAGAACTTGGAGAGCCAGGCAGGAAGCGAGAGGGCTGCGGGAGGGGATGGGTGGCCATACCAGTAGCAGAAAGAAAAGTTGGTGAGGCAGGCAAGGTGGCGTTGGGGGTACCCCTAAACTTGGCCCCTCCGTCCTTCCCTCCTTTGCCTGACTGTCCGCTACTCTGTGATCACCTAATGGAAGCCAACTTCGAGGTCGATCCCCCACTCCTCTGAGTAACATAACACATCAAATAGCATGCCTGGACCCTTGGCCTCACTCCTGGAGACTGACTGGGAGAAACAAAAGAATGGCCCCCGCCCCCAAAATAGGGTGAGGTGGGGGCTGGCGGGAACCCACGGTTGTTACTTGGCACCAAGTATCAGACAGACTGACTTTGCGCTATTCTTATGCTAATTATTTTACCAAGTGAAATTTGATTGTTTCTATAAAAGGTTTATGTCAGTGTAATTCACCACAGGCTTTTTAAAGACCTCAAGATGCAAGAAAGAAATGCACCAGAGTCCATTAAAGAATCAGGCGCTATTAATGCCTGAGTGTGCTGAAAGGGGAAAAAGGTACTGCCTCGGCCTCACGTGAACACGTGAACCACACTTTCCTTGCTTCATAACTTTGGCTAACTGGGGGAGAAGAAAACATCCTGTCGGTGAGTTTGGCTCTTACCATGTCTTGGGAATTCTGGCATGTTGAAAATAGCCTAGCTGCCGAGATTCTGTTTGTCTAACTTGAAAATAAAGCCGGGGTGCTAGTATGACATACTTCTGCTCGCTCTTGTAGCCACCATCTAATACTTCACTGATAGAGCGCTGGTGTCTCGGGCCCTCCCAAAACAGCAGTGGAAGGCTTCATTCCTCTCCTTTACCCATCTACGAGTGTCCACCAACAACGGAGTGGCTTCCCCAACTTTATGCCCAGAGAAAATGACAGAACCATCCAGCGCATCTGATCAGCAGTGTCTTCCACCTCTACTCCAACTTCTTGTCCTTGGACAGGCCTGGTCCTAGGCTGGGTGTCTGGAGCACCAAGGCCCTAAGGATAAAGTTCCAGTCACTCCCTTCTTAGTTTTATTTCTACAGCTGCAAAATTGGAGTTGGGAGGGCACTCCTGTGTGGATGGTATTTGAGACGTGCCATTTTAAAAATACATGATTCTATGAAAGTCACAATAAATAGCTATTATTGTTTTTGCAATTTAACCATAAACCACTTCCTTTTGAATTCTTTTGACTGTTTTGTACCACCATGAACTGAAACAGAAGCAGCCATATTTTGAAGAGTTTATAAAAATAAAGTGTGTTTGTCGGACTCGTCTCTGCAGCCCTGACGTGCTGAACCGTCTGGCTCAGAGAGGCTGCCCAATAACTCGCAGGTAAATGAACGCTTGAGGATGACTTATCCCAGGTCCCCGAATCCACAGAACCCTCCAGAACACAACAGAACCAGAGGCGGCTCTGAGAGCCACCACGCTGGGCGCCTGTGCTTGAGGTTCAGCGTCTCCCCACAGTGCCCGTCTGGAACTATTAGCAGTGAGTAGCCGCCCCCTCCTGCATCCTGTGTAGTGTGGGGCAGCTCAGGGCACTCACACCGGCTGTGGCCCATGCCCAGTCGCGTGCTCCTGCTCTGTCAGTGCTGCTGGCAGGGCACAGGTACCCTCTGTGGGTGCACAGGCACACATGCTTTGTTGAAAGAAGGCAGGGTAGCCCACACCCAAGGCAGATGCTTGGCGGGGAAGCTCAGATTTTTATGGGGAGTGACATTCCAAGAGCAGTACTATAATTCTCCAATGGGTTCGAGGGGTGTGGCTCCCAGAGGAAAGTGAGAAACTGTTGTTTGTTGAAGGAAAGACATCATTGCCTGGAAGATGAGAAAATAGAGGCTCAAGAATGTCGAGTAGCTCATCCCAGAGACAAGCGATTAGAAAGGCAGCGGGTTCAGGCATGAGATCAAGGTCCACCGGGCAGCTCGTACTCCAGTAGATCCCAGGCAGGAAGGAGAGTGTGACGCCCCAAGAGGAAAAGCAGAGGTGTCAGGGCCCTGAGCGTGCAGAGCTGGGCACAGGACACAAGCGGCTTTGCAGCTGCTGAAGGAAGACTGAGCCAGCCTGTGAAGGCTGCCCGTAGGAGCCTGCTCAGCACTGGGCTGCTGAACACACCGAACCAGGCCTTCCTGAGGAGGTTCTGCCCAGTGCACGTCTCTGTCCATGGACAGCAGAGGAGTTTCTAAGCAGCCGGAATTCAGAACAACCCAATAATCTTCCTTCTCTGGTTCTTCAAGAATGTCTTGCTTTTCTGTCTCGTGATAGGCACTTTGTTCATCGTTAGTGAAAAAAAGAATTCAAAACAGCGGAGCTGCCCACGTGGTGCTGGCGTTGTGGGGAGCTCCTCCGTGACTGTAGCCAGCGTTCGAGCTGCTCACCAAGATGTCGAGTTCTTGCCTCCTTCAGGGCTCCTGGCCCCTTGGGGTTAGGCACAAACACACGTCCTGTTTTATTCAATGAAATGTGAAGGAAAATACAGGGACATGTCACTTACAGATGGAAGCATTCCTGTGGGGTTCCTGCTGTCTCTCTTCCCCGCCTCAGTGACTGAGGAAACTCTAATGATATGGAGGTACCATGGGATCTGGACAGTCTGAAATGCTAAGTCAGCACATGGACAAGTGTCCCAAAGGGGTCCCTTGGCCCCTCGGTGACATTATGTGTAGTGCATCTCTGTTTTTGTTTTCATTTGCCAGAGGGTGTGTGTGATTGCCAGAGAGAGACAGGGTGGGTGGCACAGAAGTCGATCTTCATGGGGTCGGTCACACTGCAATCCCTCCTCCTCCGTCTCTCCCTCCTTTCAGGATTCTGGGCATGCACATGTGCCTGGTGTGTTTCTCAAGCCTGTGGGTGTGGGACATGAGCCGTTAAGTCAACAACATAGGATCCAGCTGTCTTCATCACCATGCCACTAGCTGCCCCCTTTTTGCTTTAGGGTCCTGCAAGCTGGCGGTCATTTACGATGGTGGCAGAACAGAGTGAATACAGCTGCACCGCGATCTTGGCATTCATGTCTGCCCTTCTTTACAGCTTCTCTTTTAACCACAGGCTCTCTTTGAGAGTATGGTTTTCCTACTAGATTTTGAGCTTCTTAAACACAGGGTCCATGTTTTCTTTGCCTCTGTATCCGTCACACTTGGTTCAGAGCCTGGCAAGGAACAGGAGCTCAGTAAATGCTGGCTAAGTGGCCAAGTATGGAAAGGAGAGAGTATTTGCAACCACAGAGCTGGCAAGAGCAATGCTACCTCATTGACTCGAGAGGCACAGAGAAAATGTCACTTGTAAGCTCAGAAGCTGAGGAAATTTGTCTGGCTAGTAATGAGGTCAGGGCTTACACTCAGGTGTGGTGACCATAAAGGCCACCCTCTTTCCGTCCCACTATAGCCTCTGCCTACCCTGATTGGGCCCCATTTGCTGAACTTCCTTCCCCAGTGGGTAATGTTGTGGTGATTGGCCTCAACCTCACCTAGCCTCCTTCCCTGGAAGAGTTGGGATTGCCCCTTAGGAAAGGCTGTTGACCAAATTATTACTACAAAGGCAGACACATATGACTCAGAGTTTCCAGGCACCTGCTCCCACAACCGCCATTCTCTGCATGAGGGACACGTACATTATTGACATACATCATTTCCTTAACGCACATGTTAACCCTCATCCTTACCCCTGAGTTAAAGGGAGAAGAACAGGGCTCAGAGAGGGGAAGCAGCTGGATCAAACCACAGAATTCGTAGAGAGCAGAGTGAGATTTGAACCCACGTTTGACACCATAGTGGAGATTCTTAATAACTATTTTATGTTTTTTCTTGTTAGAAGGAGTGGATATGTGAGAGAGAGACACAGAGCACAGCTTCTTGGGGGCTGGCAGTGATAACAGGAATGTCTTCCCTCTGCTTGTTATTTATCCAAGTTTGTCACTTGTGTTTTTACAGGAAGCTGTAAGGACTTCCTGCTTTAACTCTCACAGATGCTGGCCCTGATAATGCCCCTATTTACATACCTCCAGGGCAAGGCGAAGCCTTGAGCTGCTGACTCTTGTGGGATTTCAGGACAAGCACTGATGGATCACCTCCTCCCCTATTATCTCTCGCACAGCCTCCCAGAACTCACTGGTGTACAGGGGAGAGCAGCCTGTCTGCTGCCTGGAATGTGGCTGTGAAGCCCTGCTCGGGCCCTCGGCTAGGCCTTTCACGCGTGCTACCTCCTTCAGTCCTAATAACTGTCTGGTCCTGACTGTAGAAACTCTTATTCCCATTTCCTAACAGAAAAAAAAACAAGGCTTAGCCTAGAGCAGGGGCAATTGTCACAACTTGGGGTTATACTGATGTTGTGGTATAAAGGGCAGAAGCCAAGAATGGTATTTAATATCCTCTCATGCACAGAGCAGCCCCTACCAGAAAGAGTGACCCAGCCCTGACATCAAAAGTGCCTAAGCAGAGAAACTTTGACGTCACTACTTTACAGAACATCTGGGTGATAGGTCTGGGATTTAAACCTGCTCTGCCAAGGCCACACATGCCTCACGATGGAGAAAAGATAGACATAAGACTTAACAAAGTCAACAAGGCCCTTCTCCAACATCTTCATGTACTTCCCTGCCACCTGCTCACATCCTTGCCACTTGACCATCCTCTGATCCCTTCTCTGCAAATAATTGTCACATCTCCGGGCACCTGTGCTTTTTACACCAGCATCCTTGAAGTATCGTTTTGTCCTATCATATTTTTAAGCTTTATTTCTGAATTAAGGCAAGTCACTGACTTCCAAATGCCAAAGCTTGGTTCATTCATCTGAGGTTTCCCTGATGCATTTTACTCATTCAAAGAACGCCCACTCTGTGTTTGGCCTGTGCTCAGTGCTAAATATGCACAAGGCAAACATGCTATGACACTCAGGGAATTATTATATCAAGAGTAGTGACAACTGCCACTGGCCTTTACTGAGTGTTTCACACAACCTGGGTATCATTGCATGTAACTCTTGTGTGACCATATGAAGTATGGTTTATTGAGAGTGCAGGGGAGAGACAGAGGTGCCCCAGACTGCATGGAGGATTGAGAAAGATAAGTGGACACTTGGAAAAGGGAAGCTATGTGGGTGAGGCACATAGGCAGACAGATCATCACGGGGAATGCCTGAAGGAGCCAACATTGTGGTGGTCTGCAAAGTTCCAGATGTGATTCTATAAATAAAAACAGCACTGAGGGTTGACCAGTTGCCTGTGTTGCATAGATAAATCCCATACCATTGGCTGAATGATTTGAATTGGTTTTCAGGTAGCTAACCTCCAGGCCCAAGTCAAAAGGGAAGGGATACAACAAGCCCAATCTATTAACCCATGGAGGCTCTTTACTGAGTACCTACTCTGGTCTGGATCATGTGGGAGGACAAAAAAAAAAAAAGAAATCATGATAGCCCTTAAGTACCAGCCACCAGGACTTTGTTGGAAAACTGCAAACAAATCAAAAATACTGCGAAAAATCACCCGAAGAGTGACTATCAGACACAGCAGGGATTGGTGTAGAGGGGCAGATCAATGACAGCTTCAGGAGAAAGCAGGGCTCAGGCAGAGTCTTGAAGACAGGAGAGGCAGAGGAAGTTAGCTTAGGAGGGCATTTCATGGGGCAGCTGGTAAAGATCCCAAAGCCCACTCTTTAGGGAGAAGTTGAGAGGCCCTCAATACAGATCAGGTTCAGACTTGCTCAGACACCACAGCAAGTCCTTCACTGCCTTACTACCACCCTCGGAAGGGTCATCTCTGTCCTGCCTGCCTCCACTCAGGCCCAATTCACACCCACACCCCAGGCTCTGTAACTCATGAGACTGTTCTTCTCTTTCTCTGCAAAACAAATGACTTCCTATCCTCTGTGAGCTTCTAAGGTGCTGCCTCCTCCATGCAGCCTGTAGTTATTCACTGCAATCTTTCCTCTTTGCACTTGTCACAGCCCTTTGTGACTGGTTGTGTGGCTGAGTCAGGGACCTAGTAACTTTATAACTCCTTACCTCTGTACCCAGGACCAGGCATGACTCACAGTGAAGGCACACGCATTGCTGGTTAACTGCTGGGTGAACTGGACTAGGAGATGCATGCTTTCACCTTAACCCGACTTCCAGAGACGGGGTGTGTTTGGAGTTGCTACGTTCAATATGGTGACTTCTAACTGCATGGGGGCTATTTAACTTTGAGTTCATTACCACGAAATAAATAGTTTTTAATAAGGTTGCACATGAGCCACATTTCACATGTTCAATAGCCACACGTGGCCAGCGGCTGTGGTGTTGGATAAGGCGACACAGAACATTTCCGTCATCTCAAAAACTTCATCTGACAGCACCGGACTAGGCTGCACAGAGCAGGGGACGGCCCCAGGCCCTTCTGTCTCTGTTCGCACCCTCTTCCTCTTCCCCGATGTTGACTGTGGCAGAGACTTTGGGCATTTGACTCTCGCTCCGTGCCAAGAGTTACAGAGGGGTTTGGCGAGTGGGAGTTTGTTGCGGGTTATTACTACTCCGTGTAAATCAAATCGCTCCTCGCGGGTGGGCTCTGGGCACGCAGAGAGCCCAGCGGCTGTTGTGTTCAGACACGGGTACCTGTCACGGGAAACAACGGAGCCAAACTACCCAGCTAGCTGAACTCAGCTCTAGTGGACTCGGCAAGGTTCATAAACACCTGGCAGGCTCAGGAGCACAGATGTCTCTCAGCCTTTAATTGAAAATGTTCTGAGTGGGCAGAATAAAGATGCAGCTACTTGGGAGTTTTGTGTATGCATTTCTTGGGAAAAAAGAAAACGGCCACTTCCTCTCGTATAATCACTTGGTTCACAGAGTCAGTGAAAAGGCATTGATTGGAATCCAACATCATGGGATTTCAGAGATATTTCTTTTCTATTTGAAGTGAGTTTCTAGGATATAAGCCCAATTTTTTTAGTTTATTTCTTCCTTTCATGAGTAAGAGAAAGAGGGAGAAAGTTACCCCTAACAGGATCTTACCACACCATGAACCCCCACAGCCTCCCCGCCAGCCAGGATCACAGACATGTTCACAGACACACCCGGCGTGTTCGGGCCGACCGGGATCTGACCCCGAGAACTCTCCGCATGTCTTCGGTACCTCAGGGCAGTGCCCTATGGGCCATACCACCATGACTGGGCCGCAGCTTAATTTGCAAGCAGCTAACAACCTGGGTTGAGAATGAGAGCAAAATCTGACCCCACACCTGTGCCTCCCTCAGCACTGTCACGGCACAGTCTGGGTGCTACTCACCTCACAGGGAGGCAGTAGCCCTTCCGCCTCACCCCTACCGTGGGTGGAGACACACACAATCTCATAAAGTCTGGTGTATGTGCAACCCCAGTTTTTAAAATCCATAGTGAAATATTCATACTTCTACAATCATGATAAAAATATTCATATCTCCACAACTCTTGCTGAGACGCAAAGTGCTTTTTATTTGATATCTCATCTAATCTTCTTGACAGGAGTTGGAATGAAGCCTTTGGAATCAGGGATTTCTCTCCTTCCTGCAGCCCCAGTGTCTAGGAGTACACAGGAGGAAGGAGATGGAGGGAGAGAGGGAAGGAGGCGAACACCAGAACAAGGAGGAAGGGCATGAGGAAAGAAAGAGGGAAGGAAGGAAGGAAGAAGGGAGAGAGGGATGAGGAAGGAAGAAAAGAAAAACTGGAAAGAGCTTGTGCTTTCTCATTAGGAGTTCCAGTTTGCAGGTCAAGAAACTGAGGCACTGTGATTTTAAGCCACTTCATACGCGGCAGTGAGACTGTAAGTAGGAGAGCCATGGTGTGGCCTAGCTCGTGTCCTTCCCCAAAGCACGTATTTGGCCTTTACTCCATTTATCCTCCCAGTTCTTTTCTTTTTTTAAAATAAAAAAGAGCCATTAAGGCCAGGTTTTCTTAAGACTTTATTTTTTTAAGACTTTATTTAACTTTATTTATTTAAATTTGACCAGAGAGGGGGAGAGAGAGAGAGAGAGAGAGAGAGAGAGAGAGAGAGAGAGAGAGAGAGAGAAAGAGAGAGAACAAGCCACCGGGTCCAAGACTCGAACCATGGTCAGCCATGTGGGAGTCCAGCACCCTTATCCTCCATGTCACCTGCTGGCCCCCTCCCAGTTCGTTTTTGTCAAGTACAAAGCCAGGGCTGGCTGTGTGCTCTGTGGTAACGCACCACTCCGAGAAGCAGGATCCCACATAGCAGGGCAGTTCAAATCCTCAGCCTGGCCATTCGGAGACATGCCAGCCATAGACACGAGAGCCCACAATCGGGTGGGCTGGAGGGCTGGAGGAAGGGATCGCAATGTGGCCAGACCCTGTGGAGGGCACTCACTTCTCTCTCTCTTTTTCTCTCTCTGCTGTTCTCACTCTCTTTCGCTCTCATGTGCACAAGCTCTATCAGAATAAAGAAAACAAACTGAAGTCACGTGTGTATACAATTACATATTCTTTTGTGGCACTGGCTTCTTACTGGAGAAAATTGCAGGAAGAGGTCCAGCTCCCTCTGAGAAGGGATGCCTTTCTCAGGCTCTTTGGTCCTCTTTCCTTCCTCTGGAATAACCCACCCTTCTCCTCCTCTGTCACTTGTAAATTGGAAGCTTGCATAAGAAGTGCAAATTAAAAGTGCATCCACCAATGAGAGGACGACTGAGGTGTTCATGGAACAGATCCCGCAAGCAACCAGTCTTTACGGGGTGTCTACATTGAATCGGTGTGTAAATCCGACTTGTGTCAGGACGTCGGGGGTGTTCACGAGCTTGTTCCGTTTTTATAATGAAGCTGTATGTCTGGAAGTGGGAAAAAAAATCTTTGACATGGGGAAGAAACAGGCGCTACAACGTGTCTCTGAGGTTACCTGTGGGACTCCCTAACACAGGCTGAGCTGTTGTTAATGGGTCGTGCTACGGCCACAGTGTTAGGGATAATTACACCGTGAGTTCTGCTCAATCCCAGTTGCGGGAGCATGACTGCAGGATGTCACCCCCACCCCAACATACACACACACACACACACACACACATGAACTTTCAAAGGGCTTGTAACAGAACAAAGCACAGTTTTTACTATCACAAAATCTTTATGGATCGCCATCCTTGAGGTGAAGTTATATCCTTTATGGTCACATTTTGGTAGTTTCCTTAAATTATTGAAGGCATTTCGTAGGGCCTGAGCTATTGGAATGGAGCTCGAAAACAGGCCCCGGTCCCCCGTCTGGAGGTGGGTTAATGATGGTACTCCTTGTGCAATGCGTCCAGGACACTGAGGTTAATAAAACCCGTAGCTCTTCTTCATGGGTACCAGGGGATGGTTAATGTTCAAGACTGTGCAGGACCTCGGCTTAATGTTCCGTATGAAGGATAGTGCTGCCAGACGACACCTCCCTGGTGCCACCCGCGCATATTAGCACATGCTGGAAGTGGGCTGAGCAAATCGGGAGAGTTAGGTGCTCCTTGCCCAGCTGGGTGGGCTGGGCCGTGGCATCACTTCCCTGTGGCTCCGAGGTCAGCCTGCTTTGTTCACCAAGAGCACCGGACAGCGAGCTGGAGAGCCTATGCCCAGGGTGTAGGGCAAAGACCATCCAGAACTGGTGTCCCTCTGTCCTCTTCTGTCCCTGAAAGTGCATGAAACAGTCCTTGGGCACATGTGCATAAAGGCCTAGAGCACCTGCTTTATGGTTACGAAGCCATGGTTACTAATTTGGGGCCATGGGAAAGTAGGGTCAAACTGTAGTGTCAACCTGCTATAGAGAGAAGGCTATGTCCCCTCCCCCAATTCAGGAGTTGAAATCCTGAGCCCAACATGACGGCATTCGGATGGAGGGCACGTGTAGGTGATTAGGTCACGGACGTAGCGTACTAACAGATGAGATCGGTGCCCTTACGCAAGTGGTCCCACGGAAATCGCTCCTTTTGCACTGTGGGGACATAGAAAGAGAGCACCACCTATGGCCCGAGAAGCTGGCCTTCAGCAGATACCAAATGTGCCAGAATCTTGATCTCAGACTTCCCAGCCTCCAGAACTGTTTGAAAGAAATGTCTACTGTTCATGAGTCACACAGTCTGTGCTATTCTGCTACAGCAGCCCAAATGGAACTTTTGGGGCAAGTTTGGCAGTCGCCAAAACAGACTCTGAGATAGGATCTGAAGACAGGTAATTGTCTTGAGAGGTGATCCTGAGAAATGATAGCAGGAGACTGAGGAGTGCGAAAGGGAGCAGGGATGTCACTGACGAGAGGTAATCCCACTGGGGACCTGTAGGAGGCAGTGTAGAACACAAGCCTCAGAGTTAGTGCACCTGAGGGGGAGGGAGCTGAGGCATCTATACACCAGTTCCCACCAGCTGTTGGTGAAAGCTGCCCCGGTGCCTTCTGGCCTGCCATGCCCAGGCAGAATGGTCTCCTACGACCAGAAAAAAACCTTGGACAGAGAAATAAGGATGACGCTGCCAGTTGAAAGTGGGAGTGTGCACTGAAGTGGGAAGGCCCGGGAGAAAATGAGAGACAGCATCAGCTACCTGAAGTCCAAAGGTCATCCCCTCCAAGATGAGGCTAATGCTGCCTACTTCCGAGTCTTGTCTCGAGCAATCAATAAGACAATGCGAGAACCCAATAAGTCATAGTTTTTATTATTTCTTTTTAAAAATTATTTTATTTAACTTCATTTATTTATTTTTAATTTGATCAGAGAGGGACAGAATGAGAGAGAGAGAGAAGTTGAGAAAGCAAGTTACCAGGTCTGGGACTTGAACCGTAGCTGGCCATGTAGAAGTCCAGCACCCTCAACCATCATGCCACCTGCCAGCCCCTAGTTTTTATTATTTCTAACCTAGAAGACGGGTGTTTTACTGCAAGTAAGGTCATAGCTTAGACATGGGTGAATTGCCCATATTTGATGACTTTCTTCAGAATTTAGAAATTCTGATAGATCACAAAAGAAACTTTACCACATGATATACATTAAAGGGAATTGAAGGAGTGCATACAAAGAGTACACTTTTCTATCTGAGACAAAAGTGCAATTTCTGTGGGCCTTGTTCAAATGAAGAACAAGGAATCTACTGGCTTGGTCTCCCCAACTGGGATAAAGAACTTCCTCAGCTAACGAGGGTCTGGAACGTAGTCGGTTTGTCACTCCAAGTTTCTGGCCAGAAGTTCTTTGTTCCTTAGATCATTTGAAACTTCATTCTGCAATGCACTGGGTCAGTGGGATTTCTTCATCCACTGTGAAGCAATAGCCCTAACTACGCACCCAAAGCCTCTTGCTCAGACTTCATTGGAACTCAGGCAGCTGCACCAAAGGGTCATCACCTCAGAGAGACCCCTCGTTCCTTGGGCTGTGTCCTCCACCTGCGTTTCCAGGATACAGCCCTTAGAGTGCTGGTGGGTGCCATGGGTTTACCTGACACTGACTTGGGAACCTTCATGTCCTCAGGGTCATCCGCGCTGAAGAGGGCACCCTAGAGCAGGCACCCGGGGCTTGGCATGCCGTTTCCCAGTCCTCGGTGACTTGATAGCACCTTGTGTGTGCGGCCCTGGTACGCACTGGCCTCAGCACCTGTGAGCCCCCCTGTGGTACATGCCGAATAAAGGAGGGAGGGAGTGAAAGGACGGGTGTGGGAAGGCAGATGCACAGGGAGAGGGGAGGGCATTCTGGATGGGAAAAACATCGGTCTGGGGATTCGCAACTTCATTAGCCGGCCCTCTCTCTACTGTGCTACAAGCCAGGAAGCCTAGCCAGCCCTGCCATGCACAGCTGAGAGTTTCCTTTTCAGTTTCACAGATTCAGTTCTTGCCTGCTGTCATCCACTAGGGAGACATCCCCAGACTTACTCACAGTTAAGAATAAATAGTGTTCAGGCTGCTAAAAAAGGAGAGACTGCAGCACTCCTCATTTCAATGTGCGTCATTAATCGACTCCCGGAGCCCCATGCTGCCGGCAGAGCGATGGTCTGGGTGCACCGGGCAGGAATCAGGCCCTCCTTCCTACAGCCATCCTCTGGCTCTTAAAGGGGAAACTCTCTTAAAAATCCAAATACCAAAATGTATGTCAAAACTTCCTGCTTTGGGACCAGCAGTTAGTGTAATGGCTCTGTCGCTGAACTCCCATGTAGTCAACTACGGTTCAAGTCCCAGACCTGGTGGCTTAAACTCACGCCGGGCACGTGTGCGTGCGTGCCCAAGATTCTGAGAGGAGAATGGAGGAGAAGGGATTGCAGCGTGGCCATCCCCCCCAGGGGGTGATTTTTCACTTTCTATCTCTCTGTCTCTCTCTGTCTTTCTGGCGAGCACACGCACCCTATAGTGAAAACCTCTCCCCAAAAATAAGTTCCTGCATCTTGGACATCTTTGCCAGTGGGTTTTGACAAACCAAAGAAAAAGACCATGGTGGAGAGTACTTGGAAACAATTTTGATGTTTCGAGAAGCACGTGAGGCTATGAGGTCCATAGCACATGGATGGAAGTGGGAGTCTTTCTAGTACTTTCCTACCTGTACTTTGCTCCAGCTGTTAATGGGCTCCTTTCTCCTCTCTCTGGGTCTCCAAGCCAGAAGAACAATCAGGGAAATTCACCTGACCGGGGACCTGCGTCTCTGCTTTCTACAGGGACGTTTGGCCTCTGAGTGCCTCTCGGTCACTCTTCCGTTGTGCCATATACACCAAGTGCTTATCCCATGGCAGGGCTGTTCTCAACAATGTCTCTGTCCCCGAGATATCAAGGTCCATCCGGGACAGGTCTTGTTAGACTCCAGAGTCGAGAAGGTGCCTACTCCAATCTTGGTGGTGGGGGTGGGGAGGAGCTGTCAGGTGAGCTCTGGGAAGAGTTGACTCTTCTTAAAGCCTAAAGGCTAGCACGCTGGGGGGCAAAGACAGTGGCAAGCTTTGACTGAAAAGGGTATTTCTGGTAGGGCCACATGCAGAAGTAGGGAGGTGACAGAGCCGGGTTGTAACCAAGACCCTCTCCATGCCCTGGAGAGTGGAACCACCCTGTTCCTGAGACCATTAAATGTCAATGACACCCCAGGGGCTCTGGCTGCCTTCTCGGCCCCCTCGGGCTGTGTCAGTATACTAGTTGTGCCCACTATCGGTATCCACATGAGCTCCGCAAACACCCAGCCCCGCCCCACGGCAGAGCGTCTCTTGACCACGGATAATTGAGAGCTGAGTGAGGTGGTGCCCCTGTCACGGCCCACATGGTTTACTGGGTGTACAGGGGTACCAGGGAGTCCTGAGATCTGAACTGACCTGTCAGCACGTCTGGCCACTGTGTCTAACCGTGCTCCACGACATCACGAAGCATTTACTGCAGATACATCCATCTCACAGACACGGAAACCGAGGTGCGGGTGACGTCACCTGCCCTTCACACTAGGGTCCTTCCTGTAAGCTGGGATTTTACTCAGGTTTGTCCCCTGAGAACAGAAGTACCATGAGCGGGGAACAAGACAGAGGGCTCCAGTGCCCAAATGCCCCACGCAGCCCCCCGTGGCCGCTGGGCTCATCCTGAGGGTGTGGGTTATGATGTTTGTCCCCTCCACCACTTCCCATGGACACCTGGCTGGAGCCTCTGGAGAGGGCAGGAAAGGAGGAGGTGCCGCCATCTTGCCTCATTGCCAGGGAGTCCCCAGCCCTTTTGACCCGGTGACAGTTAGGAAGCCTCTGGGAAGCTGTCCTACAGGCAGTTCTGACCTTTACCCCCAGGCTACTCTCGCTGACTTTGACCTGTCTCTGGTCCTGGCCTGGGCGCCAGCTCTACGCCTGGCATCAGGCCAGGCCCAACCCAGCACGCAGACTTACCTATCATGCCAGAGCCAAGGGCTCCCAGGTCAATCCTCGGTCAGGACTTCCCAGCAATGCTCCCTGTGGCCACCTCTGACCCTGTAGGGGTGAGAGGTCCCCGGGAAGGACCCACACAGCTCCTGAGGGGGTTAGGAGTGGGTCTGAACCACACCGAGACAGAATTCAGAGGACGAGAGGCTTTCCCTCTGCCCCCTTCCCAGGCCAGCTGGTTTTCGCTTGCATGCTCTCTCTGTCTGTCATCTCTCTCTCTCTCTCTCTCTCTCTCTCTCTCTCTCTCACACACACACACACACACACACACACACACGGGCTTAAACCTTGATTAGCATTTTCTTTTTCCCTGCTGGTTTTTATGCTTCAGACACTGGTCAAGCTGACACAGTTTCATATAACCTTCCCCTTCCCCTAAAGACCATGAGAAGGAGGCTCGCTGTCCTCTCTGCTTTACAGATAAGTAAACTGAGGCTCAGAACAATGACGTGGTTCTTCTCAAAGCCAGGAGTTGCTTTGGTTTCCTCCTGGTACCCCACACCCTGCATGCCATGAGGGCCAGAGATTTCTGGACAGATCTTTACTATTAATATTTCTAAGAGGGTATATGCTGGAATGCCAGACGGGTACCCTGGCATCACTTTCCCCCTAAGCTCATTAATACATTTCCTCAACTAATTTAATGTCCTGGTCTGACACTGAATTAGTCCTAAGCCAAGAACTCTCCCTACCCGAAATAAAATACATGAGATACACTGTCAGTAGACCCTGGGTTTATAGACCCATTCTCCTACTTAGATGCTGTGTGACTCTGGGCAACTTACTTAATATCTCTGAACTGTTTTCCTCATTGGGTTTGGGGGAGAGTTCAGTGAGAGGATGCCAGACCAGTGCCTGGTGTACAGTAGGGACTCAATAAAATACTATATCGGAACCCAGCTGAAGGAGAACTAAGCAGAAGGAACAACGGGAGCAAAGAAACACCCTCGGCTTGGATCAGTCAGCAAGGGAAGATGGGGCGTGAAGGCCGGTGGGCCCTGACCAGGAGCAAGGACGCAGCGCCGTTCTGTCCCGAGTGAAGAAGAACCTTGGGAGGCTGCAGAGGGCAAGGTCCAGGGCCTCTCTGGAGCCGTCCTCTCCACTTCCTGGAGAAATCTTTGAAGGCAGGGCCGAGCTCCTTATCAGCGGCTCAGAGTCCGCGGCCGGGACTGGCCGGCTCTGAGCAGCGCTGTTTATCGGGCCTCTCCCTGGGGTGGGCGGTTCCGCTGCCCAGACTTTGGCCACGGTTGGATGTGGCAGTTTCTCCTTCCCCGGGGGATACCCTCAGCCCATTTCTCAACATCCATTCCCAATAAAAAAGGGTTGAAAGTCGCCTGCTGGGATTGCACAAACGTGACTGCCAAGGCCACAGCGCTGCCCGGCGCCAGGACTCCTGGCTCCTGCTTCCGGCCTGCAGTGCCGGTGGGAGCGCATCGCAGGTGGTGACAGTGTCTGACTTAGCTCCTGGACAAAGGAGTCGGATTAGTGAACTACATCAGCAGGTCCTCTAGCAGGGGTTACCTTGCCTGCCCTAGAGCAAACCCGCCAGGGAAGCGTTATCCTGACCACTTTGGAGTCAGAGGCCCGGGAGCAAGAGAAACGAAGGGTGGGCCTGGCCTCCCAGGAGCAGGAGCGTGTGTGCCGCAGTGCCTCACCAGGCGCAGGGCCCCGGGCTCTGCTCATGTCAGTTATTTCATTAAACCCTCCGTGTGACCGGATAAGGCTGGGACTCTCCTCACCCCCCTAAATGAAGAAGGAACTGTGCCAAGAGAGTTAAGAAGTTGTTCAGGGGCCGGTGGTGGCATAGCAGTGAAGGCAGCTGGGTTCCACACGGCCAACTGTGCAGTTCAAGTACCGGTCGGTCGGCTTGAAAAACACACTGGGAGACACCAGCAGATGGCAGAATGGTTATGTTGCTAGACTCCCATGTAGTCGATGGTGGTTTGAGTCCCAGGCCCAGTGGCTTAAACTCATATCGGGCATGTGTGCATGCATGCCCACAATCTCAAGAGGAAAAGGAATTGTGGCATGGCCATCAGCCCTGGGGGTGATTTTTTGCTTTCTGTCTCACTGTCTTTTCGGCAAGCACATGTGCCTTATAGCAAAAATCTCTCTTAAAAAGAAAAGGAGAAAAGAAACAGAGAAAAGAAAAGAAGACAAAAACACAGCAGAAGTGTGTGTGTGTGTGTGTGTGTGTGTGTGCCCAAATCTCCTAGCCCTTGGAGAGACCGCTGTTTGGGCTTGCCTACAGACAAGCCCCTGATTTTCTTAAAGTGGAATATGAAAAATGACCCTAATGAGTTGGTGCCGGTTTTATTTTCCCTCTGCCTAAGCTGAGGCCATGATGTTAGGATTCTTGGTCTTATCACCTCAATGAGGAGGCTCTAGATTCTGTTTGGAGCCACAGTCTGGGGGACACCTTTCCAGACAATGCACTGAACTGTCTGTAACTAGAAGGCGAGTGATCCTCTCTCCTCCCAGGATGTGTGAGGATGATGCTGAAGGTGATGATGGTGATGGTGACGTGAGAATGAGCACGCACATACCCAGTACGTGGTCTCGTCGTGAGCACGTCACGTAATATGTTTACTTCCTCCTTCACGGTCTCTGACGCTCGCTCCATCCCCATTTTAGCAATGGGAAGCCTGGAGTTCCAGGAGGATCAGGAACTTGGGGAAGTCTTGTGTTGTTCAAGGGGGGTCAGAATTCTGGAGAGCCGTCTGCCTCAAGTCCATGGCACTGCCTTCCGCAGCGTGCAGGTTTGGTCAGGTCGAAGGTCATCTCTCTGGTGAGCACCCTTGCGGGCTTGAGGCTGCACACTGAGGAGCTGAGAGACCCACGAGTCTCCCCCCGCCTTCAGGAGCCTTGGCCCAGCGTGGGAGACAGTGCAGCAGGAAGCCAGAGGGCAGCTCCATGAGTGCTCCTTCACGGGGACGTCCGAGGAGCATGGGTGTACAGTGGGCTCCTTGACCCAAGCTTGCCCTGGAGGAGGGGTCTGTCAGACCCAGGTCTTGGCTGGGTAGGGACAGCCCCTGCTCAGAGCCTTGAGGGTCGTGTAGGAGTTGGGTGAGAAATGCCAAGCAGAGGGTCCAAGCTGAGCAAGACAACCGACGTGTAAGTAGAGACACGGTTCATTGTGGGTAAGGTTGTCCAGTGCCAGGGAGGGCCTCAGAGAGCCAGGTGCCAACACAGCAGGCCACACACACACATGCACACTTACGCACGCACGCACTCACACATATACACAAATACACATCTACCTGCTGGGAGGTGAGATCCAGGACTGGGGCCAGCCTGGCTCCCAAGGAAGGGAATGTCTCTTATCAGTGATGATAACCAACAACCACACCCAGCAGAGCACTGACACCTTTGAGGCCCAGGCAGGGAGGAGCGGCAGGCCCTGGAGGTCAGGAATCCACAGATAGGTCCACCACCCCTGAGAAATCCAGCAGGTTCTATCTGGTTTTCCATCATCACAGGACTCTTTATTTATTTATTTTGAACAAAAACTATAATATTATAGTGAGGCAGTTAGGTTTTTATTATTCACACTGATTTCTAAGAAAAGGAACATTCTGGCTTTAATTAGAATGAAAAATAGGAGCAGTAGCAATATTTAAATATCACAAGGCTTCATTATTTACACCACTGATTTCGGCAGGCACATAAGCGCAGAGTAAGGCTCCCGTGTAGCACTACGGAGAGCAGGGCTCTCTCTGCTTCTATAGCTCTCCATGTGGCTGGCGTCCCGGGCTGGCCTCTCCTCGGCCGAGAAGCCACGGTAAAGGCTTGGCGGTTGTGGTCTTCCCATTGTAGAAGATATAGACTGCCCAGGGATGCGCACCAAGGCAACGACTGAGTCAGAAGAAGCCTGCATTCACCTGTGCTGAGTGTCAGGACGTGCGATGTCTTCTACCCATTGGGTTGTAAAATCCCAGCAATGTACCAAGATGGAATAAACACTTCAGTCCCATTTTACAGAGAAGTACACTGACTTCAGAAAAGGCAGGTGACTGTGCAGCTGCGTGGCCAGGCTGTAGCAGTTACTTCCCCAGCATGCCCATGGTCTTTGTCACTTAGAACAGAGTGAGATCCATGCCCATCTGCAAGAGTGATGCTACGGGTCCCTTCCAGTGTGTGTCAAATACTGCATGTCAGTGCCCCCCAAGCTGGCTGTGCATTAGAATCGCCCTGTAGCATTAAAACCCTGAAGCCGGGACCACACCCGACAGCTGTGAACTCAACATGTGGGGGTGGGAGGCAGACAGAGGTACTTCTTCGAGGTTCCCCAGCGACTCCACTAAGCAGCAGAGCTCAGTAATGGCTGTCTCCTACACACACTCCTGTGGAAATGTGCTAATCCCATTTGGGGCCATTGTAGCAATGAGGGTCTTGAGCCTCAGAGTGGTCATCTGATAACCATAAAATTGGGATTTGAACTGGAACATGCTAGAACCCTGGTCATTAACCACAGCAGGTCCTGCTACTGGGGATATTGTTAGTGGGTCAAAAAAGGCTTTTTGTAGAGGAGTGCATTGTGTCCTAGGAACCTGTAAAGATGGGATCGAGTCCAGCCCCAGGACACAGCAGTGACACAACTGTCACATAGCGCCCCATGATGCTGCTGCCAAGTG
This sequence comes from Tupaia tana, assembly GCA_026018925.1. Taxonomy (NCBI): domain Eukaryota; kingdom Metazoa; phylum Chordata; class Mammalia; order Scandentia; family Tupaiidae; genus Tupaia; species Tupaia tana. The sequence goes on from JAKSZU010000018.1 coordinate 8,562,883, forward strand.
GGCAGGTCCCAGGTTTGCATCCTCCGGTCTCCCTGTACCCACTGAGTGTGCACACGCAGGCCTGTGATCCTGACTGGTTGAGATGGAGCAAAGACCCGGTCAGGGTATGCTGTCTCTGTCTTTCATAAAATAAATAAAGAAATAATCTTTGAAAAAATTGCCTTGAGCTTTTTCCCATCTTGTGGTTTCCACTTCTTTGAACAACCATGAAAGCAAAATTTCTTTCGCCGCAAGCATCCCTTTTTCCTCTGGAGTGTTAAGCCCCTAATTGAATCCACTTAAACTTACACGTGTTCTTTAAAGGCTGCAGCAACTCACAAAGCCCTATCCATGTGGACCTGGGGTGAACCCCAAAGGGCTTCAGCATCCAAGCCCTGGTAGTGTGGCCCCTTGGTGCCCTGGCCCTGACCTGTGTCCCAGCGGGCCTGTCCTGTAGGACAGCTCCCCTTCTCTGTAGTAGCACCAGTTCTTGGAGCAGTGCCTAAGATCCAGCATGCACAAGACGCTTGTGCCATTTCCTTCTCTAGTTTGTTATAATAAAATGGGGGTCATCTGGACCCCATAACGCAGTGGTAAAGTGCCATGCAGAGGTAGCTGGCTACCACATGGGTGACCAGGGTTGGAGTTCTGATCCCAGCAGCTTGAAAAACATGACAAGTAGGACCAGCAGTAGGCATAATGGCTATGTCACTGGACTCCCATGTAGTCGACAGTGGTTCAAGTCCTGGACCTGGTGGCTTAAACTTACGCCGGGTGCATGTGCATGTGTGCCAAGATCTCGAGAGGAGAATGGAAGAGAAGGAATTGCAGTGTGGCCATACCCCCTGGGGGATGATTTCTCACTTCCTGTCTCTCTGTCTCTCTCTGACTTTCTGGCAAGCTCACACGCCTTATAGCAAAAACCTAGCCCCCCCCCCCCCCAAATAAAATGACAAGTGTGTGCACAGAAGCTCAAGACCTTCATGGGCTAGAGAACTGGAGGAGAAAAATTTTGGCATGACTGGGCCCCACTGGGGGCATTTCCTCTTTCTCTTTCTCTCTCTCACTCTCTCAGTCACACACTCACACGGTGGCAGTAAAGAGGGGAAAAAAAAAAGAGGAGTGGATCCGACCGGTGACTCCAAGATTCTGACATTGAAGGAAAAACCTCCCTTAGAAAGCTGGGCCAACCAGCAGCTGAATTCCACATGGCCAACTGCACAGGTTAAGTCCCAGACCTAGTGGCTTGAAAAACATACCGGGTATGTGTGCATGTGTGACCCCAAAATCCTGAAAAGAAAAATGGAGGAGAAGGAACTGCAGCATGACCATCCCCATGGGGAGTCCTTTCTCTCTTCCTCTCTCTCTCCAATGAGCACGTGAGCCCACCGGCAAATTAAAATAAAAGAGGAGCTAGCTGGTGGTATGGTGGTTAAGGCACTGGATCCCCATGTGGTTGACAGCAGTTCGATTTCCAGACCTGGCAACTTACTTTCTTACTCTCTCTCTTTCTCTGATTCTCTTTGTTCAAATTTAATAATAATAATAATGATGGTAATGATAATAATAATGATAATAATAACAAATAAAAATAAATTAAAAAGCAAAGGAGGAAGGAAGGGAAAGAAGAAGGAACGAAGGAAGGAAGGAAGGAAGTTAGTTCATTAGTTAGTTGATTCAGATTGTGGGAATTATTCAGTCTGCAAACATGACCAAGGAGGATCTGCTGCTGGTCCTGATTCCCCTCTTGCTCTCGTCTCCCCGTTTGCCTTACCAGTCCTCTCTCACTGGCCTCTACTCTTCCTGTGTCATTCACAGACCATCTGGGAGTCTCCTCGTGCTGCAGTAACTAACTACTAAACTCGTTAGTGGCCTAAAGCAACACACACATATTCTCACACAGTTCTGGAGACCAGAAATCCAAACCTCAATACATTGGTGGGACCAAAGATGGTGTAATGGTTGTAACACTGGACTCCTACGTAGTTGACCGTTGTTCAAGTCCTGAACCTGGTGCCTTGAAACTCATGCCAGGCGCGTGTGCATGTGTGCCCAAAATCCCAAGAGGAGACTGTAGGATAAGGTATTGCAGTGTGGCCATCCCCCCCGGGGGGTGATTTCTTGCTTTCTGTCTCTCTCTCTGTCTCTCTGGCGAGCACACGCACTCTATATCAAAAATCTCTATCTCTCAAAAAAAAAAATCAAGGCATTGGCAAGGTAGACTGCCTTTGGGATAATCTATTCAGTGCTTCTTTCCAGCTTCTGGGGGGTGGCTGGCCATTCTTGGCATTCCTGGACTTGTAGACACACCATTCCAGTCTGTCTCCACTGCCACGTGGCTCTCTCTCCCCTGCGTGCCTCTCTATCTTCATCAGGTCGTCTTACAATGACCACAGTTTGTCTGAAGGCCCATCCCACTCCTGTAAGATCTCACTTAACTACTGAGAACTTTGAAGAGCCTACTTCCAAACGTATTCACATTCAGAGGCACCAGTGGACATGGATTCTTGGAGGAGGCTCTTCAACCTGGTGTGCCTCACCTTCCGTCTCACCAAACCTACTCTGCACAGCTGTGTGGGCTTTGGAAATGTGCACTGGGTCATGCCACCCACCTATGGATAACCCTTTCTATTGCCCTGAGAATATAATCCCAGTCCTGGGCTTGGCCTCCAGGTTCCAATGGTCTCAGGCTCAAGCTGCCCCTTCAGCCTCAGCCCTAGTCAGACTTCCCAGTGCTCACCATGTGGCCCCATCTCTGCTACGTTCACACCTCCAGGCGTCCTCTGCTGTTCTCTCTGCCTGGGCAGGCCCCTGTGCAGAACAGCCCTGGCACAACAAATTCTAGTTGGAAGAGGAGTAAATTCAATGAGCATTTAATAAGTGTGTACTATATGCTCAGCTCTGTGCTATATGGTGGAACTCAGAGAAGACTGAATTGCATCCTGTCTAGTGGGGGAAACACATCTAAGTAAATCATCAAAAGCAGTGAGACAGGCGGTAAAAATGTATGAGCCAGCTGCCCGGGAGGCCCAGGGGAGATAGGAACCAATTTGGCCTGTGGGACAAGGAGGAAGTCAGGGAGAGGCTCCCAGCAGAAAAGACTTTTAAACAGAGTCTGGAAGGAAGGCTTTCAGTCTGACTCCTGGCTGCCAGGAATAGAGGCCCAGTCCAGTTACCGCAAGAATGAGAAAAGCCTGTTTTCTCTCCCAGGCTGAACGGTGACCCAGATGGGTCTGCAGCAGTTCTGAGCTGGGTCTTCTTCATCAGCCACCAGGGTAGGCCTTCTCTCTGGACTCTTGCTTTATTTTGCTAGCAATCTTGAGAACTTCATGCCAACTATATGCACGTAGAACATGACAGTGATGAATGTGAACGTTAGAGGAAAACACACACGGTGAAGAGTTTGTTTCCTGTGAAACGGGGTTTTGCAGAAAAACCTACTTCAGAATATTATTTGAGGGTAAATGGGGAAAGACGCATACCCCATTTGAGTTGTGTCTGGCTTATGTGAGTACTTAGCGATGTCTGGCTTTGCCATTGTCGTCTTCATCATCTGTCTGCTTACTGCTGCTGTGTCCCCCATAAGACTACCTGGCCCAGCATCCATCAGCCCCTCTCTAAACACCCCTCTTTACTTTAGATTCTTCCTGTTGCTGATTCAGGCTTTTTATTTATTTATTTATTTATACTGGCTTTTGCTATAGGGCGCATGTGCTCACTAGAAAGACCAGAGAGACAGAGAGATAGAAAATGAGAAATCACCTCCCGGGGGGATGGCTGTGCCACAATCTCTCCTCCATTGTCCTCTCAGGCTCTTGGACATGCATGCACACACGCCCAGAGTGAGATGAAGCCACCAGGTCTGAGACTTGAAACACAGTCGACCGCAAGGGAGTCCAGCGACATAGGCATTACGCCAAATGCTAGGCTTTTACTGTCCTGGTTCAGACAGCTACAAGAGAGGGGAGTTGGCTGTGCAGGCAGCCATGCCCTGGGTCACAGAATAATTCTTGGTCTAGGATAACCCTTTGATCTACTTCCCCAGAATGGAGAGGAGGGAGCTGGTTCGACTGTGGCTGTCTGAACCCCAAGGCTGGAGCTGAGTCACATCCCCTAAGAGCTAGGAGGGGATAGTCACCTGGAAAGACTAGCACAGAGGACTTGGGCAGAAGGTTCATTGGGGAACAAAATCGCAGAGGACAAACCTGTGGTTTTCTTGCATTTGGTAAGATTCTGGGACAACGTTCTAACTCAAACAAGGCAGAGTGGACCCAATCTCCCAGCCTCTGCAACCCTTGTCCATGAATCGTGCTGCTTCATAACCCCGGCCAGGCCTGGGTGTTTGCCAACCATGCAAAATAATTTGGGCCTTCTGTCCCACCCTTGAAGGGAATCGCCCATCCCCAGAGAACGCATTCTGGATTGAGGTCTGAAGGGACAGTCCAAGGACTGTGGAAGCCTCGTTTTTTTCCCATCTGCAGACCCAGGCTGCCAAAACATATTGAGAGTATAATGAGAAATAACGGAATCAAAATAATGTAAAGGAAATAAGTGCTGAAGAGGATAATCAACATCCTTTCTGCATAGATTTCCTGCCAGGGAGATGGGAGCAAAGGGAATGTTTTACCCCTGGGGCTGAGGCAGACAGTGGACCTGGAAAGAGAAAAAAAAAATCACTTCCTGGAAGAGAGTGTTATAAGTGCTCTTTTAAGAAGGAGGCAGGAGTTGGCAAGGCCCAGAGTGAGTCCTCCGTTATTGGGGTGTCTCCATGTACTCAGCTGTGGTGGAAGCAGAGAGCCCCCAACCATGGGCCACATGGCAATGGTTTTGCAAGGAGCACCTCCTAAGTTTGGCCCTAGGAGGCTGCATTGGCATCTTAGGTCGCCAAGTGCTGAAGGTGATGAGCTCTGAAGACAGCTATGTGGGGACCAGCAGTTAGCGTAATGGCTATGTCGCTGGACTCCCACGTAGTCGACCGCGGTTCAAGTCCTGGACCCGGTGGCTTAAACTCACGCCGGGCACGTGTGCATGCGTGCCCAAGATCCCAAGAGGAGAATAGAGGAGAAGGGATTGCGGTGTGGCCATCCCCCTTGGGGGGTGATTTCCTGCTTTCTGTCTCTCTGTCTCTGTCTGTCTGGGGAGCGCACGCGCCCTAAAGCAAAAACCTCTCCAAAAGAAAAAAAAAAAAAAAAAGACCAAGCTGGGCTTGGTCCCAGCTGTGGCACCTACTTAGCAGGGCCACTTGGGTGGTTTTCAAGCTCGCCCCAGGTGAACTTCCTCCCACCAAATTCTAATCCTACCTCATGTGCAAAAGCCTCATTGGCTAACATTATAGGTGCTGTTTCAGCTGGGGACATGACTTCAGTAAGATAATATAATATATATGGCAGCAGGTGGCATGAGGGTTAAGGTACTAGGTCCCACATGGCAGATCTGGTTCAAGTCCTGGATCCGGTGGCTTTAACCAGATTTGTGTGTGTGCCCCAAATCCCTAAAGGAGAATGAGGAGATAGGATTGCAATATGGCCATCCTCCTGTCCTGGGGAGGAGAGGAGTAGGGGTGATTTTTCACTTACCCCATCTCTGTTTCTGGCTGGAAAACAAGCCCGATGGCAAAAATTTAACAAGAGAGAGAGAGAGAGCGCGAGCGTATCTGAAAGCCTGCGGCCTGTTAGAGGTGGGTGGGCCTGTGCTTCCCTCCTCTCTCTCTCTTACTCAAATTCGTTCTCTTCCCTTCTTTTCATCCTTTCCTGTTTCTCCTCTTCTTCTTTCTTCTCTTCCTTCTCATTTTTTTTAGAGAGATTTTTGCTATAGGGCATGTGCACTCACCAGAGAGACAGAGAGAGAAAGTGAGAAATCACCCCCGGAGGGGAAATGGCCATGCCTCAATCCCTTCGCCGTTCTCCTCCTGGGATCTTGAGCACGCATGCAAGTACACCTGGAGTGACTTTCAAGTCACCAGATCCGGGACTCGAACCTCAGTCAGTCATGTGGGAGTCCGGCAACATAACCACTATGCCATCTACTGGTCCCCTCTCCTCACTTTTTAAAAAGTTTACTTATTTATTTCTTCCATGAGCAAGAGAGACAGACAGATAGGGACAGCACCTAGCACTCCCACAGGACCCTGATGTCGCAGTTCACACCCAGCCTTCACCAGCCCCACGTCATGGGTGCATGTGTGCCCAGCACTCTCAGGGAGTTTCCAGAACATGGAACCTTCCCATGTGGGTCTGCCTTTCAGACGTGTCACTGTCTACCTCCATCCTCTGGCCCCTTGTCCTTCTCCTTCTCCTCTTTCTCCTTCTCCCCCACCCCGGCCCTGCACCGTCCCCCCTCCTGTCTCTCCCTTGCCTTGTTCCTAGGAGTAGAGGGCACATGGGCTTTGCCATCAGCCCCGACGGGAGCAGACAGAGGGCTCTAGCAAGAAGGAAGCCACTGTTTCTCTACTTCATTCTTCCGCTTCCCCTCACCAAGCACTCCCTGAACGTCAAAGCTCACCTAGGTCTTACGGGAGGCCGTCCTCAGAGGGGCCCTGTGCTCAGGGGCTGAGCGAGCCCTTATCCAGGGCGCCCCCATTTTACTCCTCGCTCTACTTTTCTCCGTGGTCTAACCACAGGTGCGTCTTTTAAGCATAAGTTTGAGAAGTCTGCTCCGAGGTTTTACTCTACTTCCTGCCAGCTCTTCACTATAATCTCAACGACTGCCATGAACTAAAGCCTTTACCTAAGGAAAGGGCAAGAAAATACTTGCTGGAGAGTCTGTTGGTCCTTCATGTGTCTGGTACTTCAAACCGCACACCCCTCAGCTCTGTGTTAGTGTCTAGGGACAAAAATGCAAGTAAGGCAACTGGCATGATAAAATAACCACCTTCCCCTGAGGGCTTTGGATTGCTCATTTAACTCTCCAGTCACCCCGTAGGGGTACATCATTATTAACCCCATTTTATAGATAAGGAAACTGAGGCACACAGAGGTTCTGCAGTGTGCGCACAGCCTCAGCGCACTGAGTTGGAATTCAGTCCCAGGCTGTCTGGTTGCAGAGTCTGGAGCCGAGCCCTGTGCTGCCCTGGTGACACGTGATGTTAACCCACACACAAGAGCACCAGGGAGAGGTGGACTGTGGCAACACGTGGGAAGCCAGGACAGTGCTAGGGACACTTTTGTCCTGAAATAAATCCAGTACTTGAGGGCCGAGAGATGGTAGCTCAGAAACCCCGATAAGCATCTCAGGGCAAGCAGATGGCCTTGGAGTGACAGCATGGGACCCTGGGTGTGAGCAGATCCTGTCGTGCAGAGATGACCTGCAGCCACAAGTTCCAACCTGGAACCGCACCGTGACCGGTGTCGGATTATCGTGCAGAACAAGGACAGCTAATTTCTCTGCCCCCAGCTCATCTCCAGGATCTCACGAGTCGTTTCCAAGCTCCACGTCTGGTTCCCGGCGGCTGAGCCCCAGCAGCTCCATGGCAGGGTTCAGAAATCTATAATTCAGAGTGGCAGACGCGCACTCCAGAGCTGCCTGCGCGCTCCATGCCGGGTTTTTCATAATTGGTTTTCAGAGCAGCCTGTTCCGTGATGTGTAATTGTTAGCAGTTGTAAAAAGATAACTCACATTTTTAAAAGCTTAAAGCTTGCTCTGTGCAGATAAAAACTGTGACAAATTATGTTCCGAAAAATCATAAAAGTAGAGAGAGACATGTTAATAACCAAAGGTGGCGTTTCATTTAGAGGTCAGCCAGAGCTATTAACGTGGTCAGGAATTTCAAGCCTTGGCAGTCGTGATTTGACCATATCACTTATCTCCTCCAGCCCATGCCTAAGTATCTCCCTCAGTAAAAAAAAATAATCCACAGACAGTAATACGGGAGGTCAGGGGTAACCGGGGAGAAAAGCAATATTGCCCAAGTAAACCAGCTTTCAAGGAAAGCGTTCGAATTTGCCAAGGCCATTTAATGCTTCAGATCCTACAGTGTCACCTCCAGACTTGGGGACACCCTCTCATACACAGTCGCCAACACACATGTTCAAGCGTGGGCATGCATGTATGCATACTTGAAGACATCACTCAGCAGACAAATAAAGATTTTTCTGGGAAAAAAAATAAGAAAAATGATGTAAAGATTGGACGACAAACACAGCGAACAAGTATGGGAACGGCTGACTGGTTTTCACAAACTTAAAAAAAGGTGTTGATCTCTTTGAGCTGAGATACAGGCAAATGCAAAAGAAAAGCAAGTGAGAGAGACCCCCAAGGGTCCCATCTTCCCTCTGTGGCTGGGAAGGGGTTGAATGGAGTCTAGACGTCGCCTGTTTTAACAAAGGACAGTAGCAAGCTGTTGATTGTGTCCACTCAAGTGTCTGCTTGTCCAGTCCATGCCCTTTCAATCAGACAAGTGCCACAGCCTTAGATGGGACAGTAAATTATTGTTTCTGGAATAGACTCGTCGTCCTCACTCTGGCGACTCAGAGTGTAAGGATCTCCTTATAGGACCATAATGATAAAATGATGTGAATAAAACAAAACAAAAACTACCAAAAAAAAAAAACAAAAAAACCCTATTCTCTAGCACGGGCCTTGGACGTAGCATGAACTGCAAGTCAAGCTTACAGACTTTTGGTATGATGACTAACTGGTTGAGAATTGCTAAGTAGTAGCTTTAACGTCTCTGGGCCTCGGTATTCTCACCTATAAAGTGGGCAGATCCCACCGCTCCGCGAAAACACGTGTAGAAGATGCTAATACCTTGGTGCTGGCAAATTTTCAAATAGGTTTCTGTGTCCTGTAGAGATCAGCAAATTTCAATCAATTGGAAGTTGCTTATTTTTATGTCATTTTATTGACTGTAGTTTCTTGGCAAGAGATAAAGAAAAACCAAACAAATGAAGACTTATGTGGAGAGAGCTCTGCTCTGATAAGCAGCTTGCCCATAGTTGTTTGTGGGTTGGTTTGGTTTTAATACATTTAATAGACATTTAAGGGGGGACAGAAGTGGCAGAGTGGCCTCTATGTGTTAAGGAGGTACTCTGGGGGCTGCGGATGGCGGCGAGCACATTCGCTCTGAGAACTCGCTACTCTAGATACTCAGCTAAGAGCAGACCTCTAGGGCCTGCCCCATAACACAGTGCATTACGTACTACACAGAAGAAACTAGGTCCTTCACGGCAGACCGGGGTTCCAGTCCAGGCTCTGCTGGCTTGAAAAACATGCTGAGCTTTTGCACAGATACTCAGGATCCTGAAAATGAGAGAGAAATAGAAGAAAAATGATTGTAGTGTTAACAGAACCTATTGGAGGGTGCTTTTGCTTTCTCTCTCTCTTTCTCTCTCATGTGCACACATGCACTCTGTGGAATTAATACAAAAAAAAAAGAAGAAAAAGAAAAAAAGAAGACATTTGGTATTCTGTTTCCTAAAAAAAAAAGTTATAAGGTCATATGCTCACCAGAGAGAGACAGAGAGCGAGAAGGAAAATGAGAAAGCACCCCCTATGGGGCATGGTCTTGTCACAGTCCCTTTCCCACTTCTCCTTTCAGGATTTTGGGCATGCATGCACACACACTGGGCATGTTTCAAGCTGCTGGGTCTGGGACTCAAGCCATGCCATTGGCCATGTGGGGTCTAGCTGCCTTAACCACAATGCCACTGGCTAGCTTGGCATTCTTTTGAAAGTTTATTTATTGATTACTTCCATGAGCGCTTGCATACGTGTGAGAGAGAGAGAGAGACAGCTTCCCTACCAGGGTTTTCATGCCATGATCTACCCTTAGCCATCAGCCAGCCCTCGAGCATGACACACATGTACTGGGTGTACTCAGGGAGGTCTCTGAACTTGCACTGGGAACCTTCACATGTGGATCAGCCTCACGGGGCATTGCACGTACTGCCGTGCCACCATCCAGGCTCACATTTGACTTTTGAAATGTTCCATGACTTAGTTTTATTATAATGTAGAAATTGTAACAGCCAGGAAATATGAACTTGCTACAAAGCTTATAAAATTCATGCTATTTAACTACAGGCCAGATCAGCATACATAACTGGGACAAATATGTATAGCTGAGTTGTAATGCATTATAAATGAGCATAAGCATGCATTTATTTATTTTAATTCTTCATATATCTTCTGTACCACATAAGCATTGAGAAAGGAAAAGTAAGTGAAACTAAGAGACTGGACCCAGTAATGTAGCACCGAGTCTGAAATGGATTCCTTAGCAAAACTTAGGGAAGGTTTGAGATGAGAATCTTACCACAGCTACAAGCTTGCTGTGCTTTTGCCCATTCGTAGAGAAATTGTTACTATTTATTACTTATGTATAACCTACTATACACTCTACTGTTTGGGAAGTCACTGAATAAAACTTCTGCCCTCAAGGAATTTAGTTAATACAAAATTGCCTGGCCCGGCCTCAGTGGCACCATGACTGTACAGAGTCCTGCAAGCTGGAAGCCATGTGGGAGGTAGGGAGTTCAGTTCCAGGGTTGACCGAACATGCTGGGTGCACACATAAGTGCTCGGGACTCTGGCTGGCAGGGAAAGCTGGGGAGAGGACTGTGGTGTGGGAGAGACTCTGTTAGAGGTACTGGTCTTTTACTCTCTCTCTCCCAATAAATACATAAACTCAAAAATAAAAGGAAATATCCTAAATGTTTTCATTGGCATCCTTACATGATAAAAGTAGTCCTCTCTAATTCTTTTATCAAAAGTAGATTTATTTATTAATTTTGAAAGAAAGAAAGAGACAGGGGCCCCCAAAAGAGTCTTCATGACATGATCCTCTGCTAGACTCAGCCAACCCAGCTCACAGGCATGCATACACATGGCCAGCATGCACAGGGAGGCCTCGGGGTGCAAACCCAGCACCTTCCGCTGTGCGTCCAGTTGTGTCACTGCTGTGCCATCATCTGGCCACGTGTCTTCTCTAATTCTTCACTATTCTTAAATATTTGGTTTCATTAAAGTTGCTAGTAACTAGCAAGTATTAAGAAAGAATTTCAAAGATCTTGATATAGATTAGAATTCAGTTTGTTCTCTTTTTCCTATTTAAACATAGTGCCCTGCTTAAAGGTCTGGACATTCACAGGTGATCAATAAGTACTCATTATTGCATCCCATGATAAGGATTGTGTGGGTGCATGCACAGTCTCAGAGTGAAGTGCACTGGTCACCTTTGTCTTTACCAACATGCATTGACCGTTCATGTATGATGATGGACCAGACTCAGAGTAATACCAGGATGACACTAATAACTTCCCACTGGGACTCATACTTTGACCTGATGGGTTTTGTTTTTCTTCTTAGTAGAGGCTGTTGGGACCTTAGGATGGATTTCCATCTAGCTAGTCTGGATATAAATAGATATCAAAACCAGAGCCTCCCTTGGTTCTGTGTGCATTAAAATGGCTTTCTATCTCTTAGACATGCTTACGGAAAGGGTTCAAAGGGCAGAGATGTGAATAAACAACCAAATGCTATGTGCTTAGTAGCATCCAGGACCCATTTATGGAGGGTTCCTTTGTCCACTGGGTCACAGAGAAGAGCAATTTGTGCCATTGCTGTGTGCCATTGGCCTCCAGAGTGGATAGTGGAGAATGTACTTACTTAAGTGAAAGATAAAAAATAACAAAACCCAATTCAACGGGTGTGACTTTTTGAGCACATAATTGACTCTGGAAAAATCTACATTTGAAGCCTTGGAAAATAACTAAATTGTTGAGTAGCTCAATGAGTAAACATGAACCCAATTTGAAAACTAGATTCGTTCTTACTGTAGTATGTGTATGACATTGAAAAAAACCCTCAGCTCTCTGGGCCTCAGTGTCCTCTTCTGCCTGATAAAGTTTATGTTCTCAACCAAACCAGGCTGAGATTTATAATAGTTTATTATAATAACCTATAATATAAATTATCTATAAAAATAAGTATAATAATATATCATAAGCTCTCTAATAAAATATTGTCTTCTTGGGACCAGCAGTTAGCATAATGGCTATGTTGCTGGACTCTTATGTAGTGGACCGCAGTTTTAGTCCGGGACAGGGTGGCTTAAACTCACACTGGGTGTGTGTGCATGCATGCCCAAGATCCCGAGAGGAGAATGGAGGAGAAGGGATTGCAGCGTGGCCATCCCCCCTGGGGGGTGATTTCTTGCTTTCTGTCTCTCTGTATCTCTCTGTCTTTCTGGCAAGTACACGTGCCCTATAGCAAAACCTCTAAAAAAAAAAAAAAAGAAAGAAAGAAAAAGAAATATTGTCTTCTTTTGGCTCTGATGATGCCTTGTGACTTATCCATTTGATCTCATTCTCTGTTACTGTCTCAGAGAGGTAGTTATGACCTCCTTACTTAATATTCCCTTCTCATTGTTTTGTTTTCCCTTCCTCCTTTTTCCATCATCACACTTCATAATCTGCGATTATATAACTTATACAGTATAAATGATACATGTGTATATGTTTATCTACTTGATTACCTCCTCCAATGCCCCCCAAAAAGCTAAGTACCGAGAACAGGTTTATTATTTCCGTCTCTCAGGACCTAATAATGTGCAAGATGCCTAGTAGGTGCTCAGGAAAGAGCCATTAAACAAACCAATGGATGTGAAAAAACAAGTTAAGAACACAATATGTCAAGTATAATCTTTTTTTTTTCCTTTCATTTATTTATTTTTACATTTTTCCACAAACATTTACTTTACATAGCAAAAAATTTTAGCTCACACTCCATGTCAAGTATAATCTTACAGTAAGACTAGGTACAAGCCTGCATGTGTTAAAAGGGAAGGTTGGACTTTTTCATTTCACTTTCAATCCTTTTCTCTCTCTCTCTCTCTCTCTTTTTTTCTTACGAGAAAACATACAGAGTTCAAAACTGAAAAAAGAACAGAATTTTATGCATAAAAATGAAATGAATTTTAAACCTTTACTTGGGCAGAGACCACATTCTATTAGAATTGGCAGTCTGTTAATCACTATTCTCGGTATAACCCAATGAACAACTCTGTTTCCTTTATCAGTTAAATTGATTCATACATATTGGCAAGTTAGCTATTTCTCCCAAAGGGAGTTGAATTTATTTGGGCTGTATATTAATATCTTATTATCCTTCTTATGCACCGGTGACATGATTATTATTTCATCTCCGTATATTTATTAGAGTAAATGCTTTTGGATGGAGTACTGAAAAAATCCCACCTCTGTCTAGCAATCTTTCTAGGCAGGTACCTGCGAAATCCTCCCTCAGTCTTTAGTTGTACCTATTCTCTGTAGACCTTTGCTGATCATGTCTCCACGGGGTGTTTCCAGCAGCCCATGGCAAGACCATGTTGTTTAAATGATTGCAGCATGTTCACAGAGAGTTCTTCTGCCCCACTGTGGATCATGGGACCAGCTTTGTAGTTGGCTTGCAGAAGCCTCTGTCATGGGTGAACAACTGCTCAACCCTGAGTGAGAAGGTGCTCAAATGCAGTCTTACAGTTGGGTCATATTTATTGCTGAAAGTTGGAAAGATGGACAATGGGAACAAGGTGACTTCAGACAACTGTAAACAGGACAGGTCTACAAAAGTTGAATTAACCTTATCAATAAATGAAAAGGCCATTTTTCATCTGGGCCTACCAGCCCCTGTGTCTTGAGGCCAGGATCCAATGCAAAAAAAAAAAAAATAAATAAACAACAACAACAAAAAATGCACCTGACCACAAAATACTTGAGTGGTAAATTAAGTCTTGACTGAAGTCACTGACAGAGGAAACTCGGGAATTACTTTGCAGAACACACAACAAACTTCCTAACAGGCTCCTTTAACAACCAAAAGCTTTCCCAGGACCAGCAAATGGCAGCTTAAAACATGCAGGGTACGTGTGCATACATGCCCAAAATCCTAAGAGGAGACTGGAGAAGAAGGGATTATGGCATGGCCATACCCCCCAGGGGATTTTTCTCACTTTCTGTCTCTCTGTCTTTCTGGCAAGCACACATGCCCTATAGCAACAATCTCTCTTAAAAAAGGGGAAAAAAATGTTTTCGTAAAGCTCCGTCATGCCAGCTGCTCCTAATTCCTCTTGCCCTCCTACTCTGTTTCTCTGCAAACACTAACCCACCTCTTCATCCTCTTTCCTGCCTTCTGATCTGCAATGTTCTGTACTAACTCCATTTCCCTTTACATAAAACTTGGCCTTGCTTTCTTCAATTCTGCAACTCTACTCTCAGCAAAATATCTGAAACAGAGTCTCCTGGGAAGGTGAGGGAAGAGGAGAGGCTGGGGTTACATACATTTGCATCTTTGTCCCTTTCAAGATGATAATAGTTGTCTAATATTGCATTGACTGGTTTTATTCTCCCCATTTTACAGGTGAGGATGTCAAAGCAATCAAAAGTAACTTATCAAATCATATAGCCAGGGGCCAGGCTGAGGTAAAACTCTTTAACCAATGGCCTCACATTGCCTCTCTCAATGACGTTAACCAGAAAGAGAAATCTAGCAGCCAGCATTAGGCACACAGTCTAGGGCTCCAAGCCCATCTTCAGCTGCCGAGGAAGAAACAAAGTAGAAAATTGGAAAATTGAAGTTGGTTCAAAGAAGCGAAAGTTCTGTTTCTAAAACCAACTTCCAAGTTGGAATTTGACCCTAAATTGCTAGGAGATATTCTAGAGTACCCAACATTTCTCTTCAAAGGATTTGATTTCTAAAACTCTGGGGCTCACCTTTGCTTACTGGAAGGAGATATGGATGGATAGATATGAAGGAATCACTTTGTAGCTGTGAAGAGACTGAGAGTAAGGGAAGTCATCATTTTAGACAGAAAATGTGCAAGTGAAAAAAAAAATCTCAGCTTCATTTGACTAATACTTCCTGATGCAGGACTTTCTGCTCCAAAATATCTTCCATTTTTTTTCTTCCAGTGATGGGCACTTGGAGCTCAGTGAGAAGCCCACCCACCACACCACAGTTAAAAGCCTTTCATGGTCAGTTTATGCTTTCTTTCCTCAATAGAAGCTATCTACTGTTGAGCATCTACGTGAAGGTCTACCTCTGATTTCCAGAATCTTTACAGTGAAAATCGAGGTCCTTACACAAGTGTCCCTTCTCTTGGGAAGGGGCCCTCTTGCATCTTAGACAGAATCTCTAGCTGGAGAGGAATCTGAAGTTTTGCCAATGAGAATTCAAGGAACACCTTAAAACAGTGACTCTCAAATGTTAGTGGGCACCAGAATCACAGGATGGCTTGGTCAGAACCCAGCTTGCTGGGCTCTAACTCTAAAGGATCTGATTCAGTGGGTCTGGGGTGGAGTGGGAGGATTTGCATTTGCATAATGGTTATGTTGCTGGACTCCCTTGTAGTCAACCGCTATTCGAGTTCCAGATCTGGATGCTTAAAACTCACACCAGGCTTATGTGCGTGTGTGTCCAAATCCTGAGAGGAGAATGGAGAACGGATTGGTTCACGGCCATCCCCTCTGAGGGGTGATTTCTCACTTTCTGTCTCTCTGCCTTTCTCTGCCTCTCCGGCAAGTACATGTGTCCTATAGGGAAAAAACTCTCTAAAAAAAGTATTGCTCTGTGACCAAGTCCCTCTGATTTATTGCTGTTGTTGTTTTTAATGCAGAGAGCAGGTGCTGTCACCAGAGAGAGACCGACAGATGGAAAGAAAGGGGGAAAGCATCCTGCAATGGGGTGCGGTTACATTGCAATCCCGTCTCCATGTCTCCATCCTGCCGGGATCTTGGGCATACACATGCATGCGCCTGGCATGTTTCCCCAGAGCTGGGATTCTAACTGAGGTCAAGCACATGGATCTGGCTCCCTTAATTGCCAGGCCATGGGCTGGCTCAGCCAAGTCCCTTCTACGTGAAAGATCCTCATAAATTGAAAGATAGTACTTACATAGCTCCTGGATTCTCATTTCTCCCAGCTGAACATCCTCAATCTTTGCAAAGGATGCTTGGAGAGAATCCTTTCCTGACTCTCTTCCTGCTCTAGACATCCTCGTGTGGATTGTACAACCCAGAAGGAAACTCTCTCCCTTGTCTGGGCCTAAATTAGTCAGAGATTTGGCGAAATGAGTCCACTGCTGTTACCCTTGGGGGTAACTCATGCCTAGGGGGCTTCTTCACATGAAAGGCTTTTTAGGCAGAAATCTATCTTGTATTTTTGAAAAAGGATTTTTAATCTAAACGCAGAATTTGACATATATATCTAATGCATTTCATCTCGATGACTAGTGCATCCCTCTAAACTGTGAAAATCCTTTGGAATCCGGATACGTCATCTAGCTTTCTCACTGTCCTCATACCAACTGCAGATTTAACACACACATCTCTAAGTCTTTCTTCAAAGTAAGGATGTCTCCAAGAGGACCAGCCCAAATACTGAGTTCTGTGGTGTACCCGCTGAAACATCTCTCAAAACAGAAAAAGTGCGACACCTCCTTGAATACGTTTACATAGCTCCAAATTGGCTGATGACTCCACTTCTCCATCTTGTCTTTTGACACCTCTTTCTTTTCATTTTTAAAGTTAATTTATTTATCCCTTTGTTTATTTAGTTATTCTTACCAGGGGTAACAGATGCTGAGAGAGAGAGAAACAGACAGAGAGACAGGACCCCCAGGAGGACTTCAGGCTGCAATCTACACCCAGCTTCAGCCAGTCTGGATTACGGACATGCCTGTGCCTTGGAGACTCAGGGAGGTTTCTGGGTACAAGCCTGGAACCTTCCTACATGGGCCAGTTGTGCAGAGATTCACATTTACCACTGCACACCTGCCCAAGCCCCGCTCAGGTATTTCTTGAGGGACATTACATGCCTTCTTGAGACCAAGGCACACCGTGCTGTGACATTACCTTTGAGATACCAGGTTCCCACTTTATCTTTTCCAAATAAGCTTAGTGATCATCTCTTGTTAAATTGTGTCAATATAAAATTTACTGTAATATAGTTTCTGAAACTTGTTCTTTATTTTTTTTTAAGTTCAGGACATTTAAAAATCTGCTTTTTTTTTTTTTTAACCTTCTGTCCTTTCTTCTTGAGCTCTCAAATATCCACCTGTGAATCTTTTTATTATCCCCGAATATTATTTATCTGAATGCATGGATTTAAAACATCTAAAATAGCCATCTAAAAGAGTTATATTGTTTCTTTATCTGTTGTCCTCACCCTACCCCTACCTAGATCCAGGGTTTCAATTGCAGTTTAATTCCCACTTCCAGTTCCAACATTTATTTCTGGTAGAAAGGGTTAAAAAGTGCCCATATACATTCATCAGGTATGTCACATACATAATCTATTTAGACATTATCTATTATTTTCCCCCTATTTGTCGATAAAGCAATTGCAGGATTGTATATGGTACATAGTAGATATTTCAAAAACATTGAATAAATGAGTGCTAAAACACAGACCTTGGACTTGACATGCCAAGTTCATCCCATTAGTACTGCTTTACAGGATGTTCCCATTTTCTCTTCTGGCTATGTCCTATTGCCCATTTCATGTGGTAGGCCAGTTCTTTTCTTGTTCTCTGCCTTACTCCAGATCTCAACATAAATGCACCATTTGATGAAGTTAGCAGTTTCTCCATTGGCAGCTTTTCTTAGATATGTTTCGTTTCACCAAAGTAAAGTTATGTGTCGCCATGAGCTATCACTAGTGCTGGAGCTGAAGGAAACCGTAGAACGGCTAATTCCGGTTTTATATCATGACCACCTTCTCATCAACAGGACGGCTCATCATCAGACCATGTCTACCACTCTCCAGTGTACGTTATTTATATGGAGTATGGCTGCATTTCATTGTAAATTTAAATTCATTAAAGTACACATAAAATTTAATTCCTGGCAAAAAGCTTAAAAAATACCTTACATGTGCTAAAATCGAATTCCTCGGTTGAAACGGCCACCTTTCAATTGCTTGGTAGCCGCTTGTGTCCGTGTGAGCACAGAAGTGGAATATTCCCATCCTTGCAGGAAGTCCCATCGGAGACATAAACTGTATGCCCATGTATCAGTCAAACGAGGTGAGGGAGGAGAATTTTAATGCTGGATACTGGTTGTTTTGCATTTCCTTTGTAGAATTAGACACTAATTTACCAGATGAAATTATTAGACAAGCTAGAAGAAAATGATTGAGTTGTGTCTAAAAAAAAAAAAAAAAAATGAAAACCCTCTGACATGTTGATATTCGAGGCTGGAGACTTTGCTTGTGGCATTTTGGAACAAGATTCAGAATCAGGGAAGTGTCACCCGAGTTGAAAGCTCCCCTGTAAGAAATGTCTTAGTTTGACCTAGAGTAAGTGGAAGAGACAGGGTAAAGGAAAGGGAAGCAGCGGAGGATGTCTAAGTGATAAATGGTGCCCTGTCATATCACAGTTGACGTCTCAACAGGAAAAGGGGGCTGTTGAGCCAGATGTGGGTTAAGCGAGGAAGTGCAAACCTCGCTCGCATCTTCATTTTGTTTTCCAAGGCGCAGGTTGAGTTCATGAGCTCTGAGTTCAATCACAGCACATCCATTCTGTGGAGTAACAAGCCAATCAGAACAAGTGCATTCTCCAAGGCAGCTGCTGCCTTTGTCAAGAGCACAGTGATTGCAATGCTGAGCTGTGGAGAAAGAGGGAAGCCCAGACGGAATCCCTCCAAGAGAAGATTGCGATTACATCACTGTACTGTGACCACCAAGGTGGAGCCTGGGGACCCCCCACCCCAGACGGAGGACAACCATCAAAACCTGCCTACTTTTCCAGGGTGGAGGATGGCAGGAGCCTCATCTACCAGAGTCTAGGGTTTCTAATCTAGAAACCTAGGTTTCTTTCGTAGATTGCTTTCCCAAATAATCACCAAAAAACACATAGGGCCATATTTTAGGAATCCTCTTTAGCCAAGCAGTCCTTCCTCTCTTGAGTTCATTTTCCTCTCATTATATTTCCCAGGGTAACTTCCACATCACAAACACATTTATCTGGGCTTCGCATCAGCCTTAAAGATTCGGAGTATGGATCTGTTTTCCAGACTGACCGTCTGACTGTCTGACCTATGGCTGTTCACTCTCACAGAAATGCATAATGTGACCCTTGTTAAAACCACAATTAGTCTAAACCCTTTACAGGAAATATCGGTTTGGTAAGACGAGAGATACCGTTAATAGGAAGTCACATGATTCGTAGGGAGGGCAGGCCCATGCGGTCGAATGTACACAATTTCTTCTTATCATTGATCTCTAGCTGCAGCTGCTGCTAATGAATGCAAAGGCTAGCATGCACATGTGCCCTGCATTCTGTCCAGGGAGGGCAAAGCAGGGGTAGCCCTGTCAGTCCTTAAGGCCAGAGGACTTCAGGGGTGCAGCTCTGGTTCCTTTGAGGAAAGACTCCATCCACAGAGCCTTCCTATCCAATTCCAAGGCAAGAAAGACTAGAATGATTGCCAGTCTTAAGGCTATTGCTAGCCCCTCTAGACTTGGCAGGCAACCTTAGGTATGCCTCTATGAGGTCACCCACTATGATGAAAGAATCAAGGTGACAGAAGTGCTGCAGAGCCAATTTCTGGTAGGTGTATGACTTCACACTGAAATTAAAATGTTCCTCTGCCATCTATTAGTTTTGGGGCTTTAGCCTCAATCTCCTTATCTGTCCAGTGGGGCTGATGCTATTGAGAGTAAAGTCTGGAGCAGTGGTACCACAAATCCATGTAAGAGGTCATTTATTGAGCATTTACTCTGTCCTAGGCACAATGCTAAAGATGATAACAGGAAGAATACATCACAGAGGCTGAAGCGAAGCAGAGAACTGGTCTCGTCAGCCAGGTCACCATGAGAAAACGAACCTTTCTGAGCTTCTGTTTCATCCTCTGAACAATAAAGAAAATAATGCCTCTCTCACACTGTATTATTAAATGAGATTATGTTTAGCATGATTCCTGGCACTGAAGAAGCTTCAGTGTGTGCCACTATTATCACTATTAAAGCTGTTATAATGATCACACCTCTTGATGTTCACAACTATGCTTGAGGTAGGTAGTTTATTCTGTCTTAAAGATAAGGAAACAAGATTACTGTCATTAAGTAGCTATTATGATTAATATGCATCCCGTAGAGTTTCAAATGGAGCCCTACTGGAAAAATCCAAGTAGCATTTAGCCATCATGCAACTGGGGATTGAAGAGATGTGAGCCATGACTAAACCCAATGATGGAGAAGAAAATAAAGTGTGTGGCTGGGTCAAAGAGACTTCTACCTGAAAAGTACAGTACAGTTGGGGCTGGATGACAAACCACCTAATTCCCCAAGAAGAGAGTGCACATGCTCCCTAGATCTGGGAATAGAACTATGTGTTATTTTTCTTTTGGCTTTGCCCACAATCTTGGAGATATCGTGAACTGCTCCACTATGGATTCAGACTGTCCCGGTAGAGGCTCTAGGCTCAGAAAAACTGGTCCATGCCATTCACTCAGCCTTCAATGAGATACCTTCCACCTGACAGGACCAAAGCTTCCTCAAGTGCCAAGTTTTATAACTCAAAACAGTTAAATTTTAGCTATAGTTATGTCTACCCACATATATTCAAACCCAAGAATGTCCCTCCTTCTCCTCAAAGGGTAAAGCAGAGAGTTACAGACAAGACTCAGCCCCTGGCATCAAATAGGTTCCCTTATTCAAAGTGATCTTTTCCTTAAGTCCAAGATATATAATCCTCTTCGAAAAAGACACTGAGCCCTGGGACCAGCAGTTGGCATAATGACTGTGTCACTGGACTCCCATGTAGTCGACTGTGGTTGGAGTTCCGGACTTGGTGGCTTAAACTCACGCTGGGTACGTGTGCGTGTGTGCCTAAGGTCCCAAGAGGAGAATGGGGGAGAAGGGATTGTATTGTGGCCATTCCCCCTGGGGGGTGGTGATTCCTTGCTTTCTCTCTCTCTGTCTCTCTTTCTTGCGAGCACATGTGTCCTATAGCAAAACTTCTCAAAAATAAACAAAAAAAAATACTGAGCCCAGCAGGTGGTGTGTTGGTTAAGGACTAGATTTCCATATGACTAGAGATGGTCCAAGTCCTGGATCCAGCAGCTTGAGAATCATGCCAGTCATGTGCATGTGTGTGCCCAAATCCCAAGAAGACATAGGAGAAGAGATTCCAGAGAAACTGCAGTATGACCATCTGCCCTGGGGGGATAATTGCTCACTTCTCTCTCTTTCTCTCTCTCTCTCTCTTTCTCTGTGCCTCTATGGTGAGTGCACACACCTTGTGGCAAAAAATCTTAAAAAAAACCACTATTACTTGATAAAATTTAGCTGCTGTATCAGAGAAGACATAACCCACCCATGTGCATGCATGCCAAAAATCCTGAATGAACAAAAGATTGTTGTGTGATCACACCCCATAGGGTAACACTTTCTCTCTATCTGTCACTCACATTCTCTCTCTATTTCTATTATGTGCAGGCACCCTCCAGCATAAATAAAAACACAAATACATAAATGCAGTGACAACACAATATCAGCAAAAGTAGATTGTCATTCTACTGCAGAAGAGGACAGATATATATACAGCCCATATCCTAGTGCTCCCATGTCAGCATCATAGCAGGCATTACTAATAGATCATGACACTCAGAGTTCTTCTCAACACAATTGTCTAGGAAGACACAACCAATCCATTGGAATTGACAGACAAAATGAGAACTTTTTACCATCACTGAGATGAAAGAACTTTCTATGCCAGCATCTGTGATCCAGAGAGGATCTTACTCAAATTATCTTTAAATCATCACCAATAGATTAATTTTGTTGCAAACCGAATCTGATTTTTTAAAAGCTATGACTCTTGGCAAAGGGAAAATTTTATTCTATGGGACAAAACAAGGGTAATTGTCCTGAGAGAAGTCCCAATTTATTCTTACTCTAATCCAAATTGAAACAGGTATTGACTGTTTATAAATAGCACCTAAAATGCATACCAATTAAGCCAGTAATTCCATTTCTGAGACTCTAAGTTGAAGAAATAATGTTAATCCAGAAAATTCCTTGCAAGAAAAAGTTGTCCATTGCGGCAGTATTCATAATACTATCAGCAGTGATAGAGAAGCCCAACAATAAGAAAAAAGATAAACTATTAGTGTACGTCACTTTATTTACTATCATGCAGCAACTGAAATAATGTGATTATATGTATATGCATTAAAAAGTAAACATCACAGACTTGGATGATAGAAACATAAGTGTGCACAATGGTCAGTGCTAGTGGTGGTCAGATTATGGACGATATTTGTGCCCTCACTCTACTCACCACGATTTGTATTTTACTAACATGATTATTTTTCATTAAAACTGTAACTGAAGTGTAACACGCATACAGAAAAGTGCTTGCATCATAAGTGAGCAATTCGATGAATTTTAATAATACGAATGCATCTTATATGTTCTGGATCAAGAGACAGAGCAGGTTGATTTTGCCAAGTTTGGTTTTGAATTTGATTATAATGGAACCAAAAGTGAAGTACCTTTTGCTATTGGCTTCCTTCTTTCTCTTGACGTTGAAATTCGTCCACGCAGGTGCATCTCGTTACTGCACGCTCACAGGCATTGCTCTATCGTATTGCACAGGAAGCATTCCATGCAGCATTGTTGGACTGAGGGCACTACCCATTGGGGGCTGTCCCCATGGCAGATTCTTGTATATGGCTTTTGATGAACAGACAACCATTTCCATGGGGAGTATCTCTAGAAATAGAATTCCTGGGTCTTAGGGTGATGACTTTTGTGATGGAAAAAGCATATAAGCTTTCAAAATAGTAATATTTAAAACTCCATTTGTCAAAGGCAAAAGCAGAAAAGAATCAAGAAACCCAGATGAAGATAGAAGCTACTTTGTGTGTGTGTGTGAAAAAAAAAACCATGAAAGAACCTTAGACTAAAGTTAAAGAAAACAAGTAAACTTATGAGAAGGGAAATTTACTAATCTGAACCCAACAAAAATCCTAATTTTTTGAATAATTTCTCTCTTTCTCTGATTTTTACTTTTCTTTCTTTCTCTCCAACATCGAGTCACTGTTGCCTCACTGTCCTCCCCAGCAGGGGCAAGATTCTGAAAGAAGTCTATGAACAGGTCTCTCAGGATACAGAAAGTGAACTGTTAGGTTCACTTGTTTTCTCTTGTGGGGAATTTGTTGCTAACACGTTTCTTCCCACCCACATCTCCTGCATGCTATTTGATATGTTCTGATTCCACCCATGTGCACTTAATTGCTTATGAAATCTCTTATCTCTTCACCATTATTCAATACTTCCCAGGACATTGTGAGTTCAGTGACTGGAAACCATGGGGGAGTAAACTGGGATTTGCCAAAATGTAGGTGGGCAGAGAAAAGAGTGATTGTTTCATCAGGTGTAAACTTCGAGTTTTCTGAGTTTTGTGTGCTTTTAAAATCCCTGAACTCCAGCACCCCCATTTGTAATACTGTACTAATAATTCCTCTTTACTAGGTGGCCAAAGTCGCTGCCGGGGGTGATGCTGGGCATATGAATGTGCAGCAAATGCAGCTATCAGCATTGTCCTCACCTTCGTTATCATTGGTTTCCTCTTCCTCGTCCCTTTCTCCTCCTCCTCCTCTTCCTCCACCTCCACCCTCTTCTTCTTCTCCTCCTTCTCCTTCTTCATGCCCCCTTGGGAAGAATTTCAAGTTAACATGGAATCAGTGAGGCCAGTTTCTTTCTCTTACGGAAAGCAGGGAGGCCTCCTTACAAACTGTGTGGGCATCTGGGATGTGCATGATGGAGAATGAAAAGACTTTTGAGGAGAGGAGGAATTTGCTTTTCTTAGCGGGACAGAACCAATGCCTTGAACCCCTTTATGTAGGCAGAACTGTAAGATCCCTGTCTCTGGATCACAGGGTATTTTCTATCCAACACGAGGCATCTCAACTCTCCTGCTGACAGAGACCCGTTCTGAAAATGCCCGCTGACTTTCCTCACTAGACCAGCGATGCCTTTACCTCCATCCTTCCTCCCTTCATTCCACAAGTGCCCACCAGGACTCACTCTGTCTCAGCTTTATGTTAAACACTGAGGGCTAGGAGATATTATATGTAAATTCCTGTTCCTAGAGGAACTAACACTAGAGCGACACAGGTAGGATTATGAATACACATGAATGTGCATATGTGAACATTAAGGTGTCATTAACGAGGTGATTTCATATCATGTTCATTTCTATATCCTGTCCCCGCTGTTTAGCATATTTCATCTATCTGGTCTGTCTTGAGCAGTGGTTTCTGAATGAATGAATGAATGAATGAATGAATGAGACAAAGACAAAAACAAAGACAGAGAGAGAAGATGGAAGGGAGGGAGAGAGAAAATAAATGCCCTCTTCCAATTTCCAGGCTATTTTCTTGCCATCCCTCTGTCATAGCAGTCACTCCTTTCCCCCTATAATTCCACCAATGGTTACACACCTGTCTTCCCTGGGACATCATGAACAACCTTACATCCCCAGTGTCTCCACAGTGGCTGTCTTGTAATAGCATCATCAATAAATACTTGCTGAGTGGATACTTTGTAACTTAGAAATATTACCAGGTGTCACCAGGAAAAAAAAAAAAAATACACCAGACCAGGTTCTTGCAAGAAGTGAAAAGAAGAAGATTGTCACAGCACTTTAGGAGAGAAATGTCTGGGTCAGACTCAAAGCAGAAGCCAAGGCTGGGAAGAAAAGGGCAAGTGGTGGGAAGCTGGGGTTTGAGGGCAGAACTCGACTGAGCCTCCCAGCTGCAGAAGGTGAGAGAAAAGGGAATTGCCAAGGATAACACCATTGAGCTTGGGAAACCAGTGGGAGAATGGCGCCATTGATTCCAAGAGGTCTTGGAAAGAAGGCATGAGGATGACTGACTTATGAAGAAGGAATTAATGGGGGATGAGTTAAATACACCCCAATGTGTTTATCACCTTTGGGCCAAAGACTCCCACATGTCGTATTTTTCTCTTTTCCTTGATGTGTTTACACTGACAAGGCAAAGAAGACTGAGGAGTTGATTGGTGGATTAAATCAATAAGGTTAATAAAACATCACAACAAATCCCCCCAACTCTCAGGATTGTGAAGGCTGACATGGTTCTCTTGGAGTAATGGGCAATTTCCTTGGATTTATTATTTCGGTCACAGTTATTTATTGGTTCTCTACTCAACGGGGTGCTATTGATGCAATAGGAGAGAAGAGAGATGCAACCTCTGACCTTACAGAGCTTATATGAGGGCTTGAGAAATCTCATAACCATCTGCTCAGAATGGCTAATCTAAAACCAGAAAAGGGCAGGGGATCTAGGTCTATGTAAATCTTACAGGAAATAGCTGAGGTTGCTGTAGAGGGAAAAGCTCTTTAGCGGAGAGCTAGGTGAATGGAAACAAATACTAGAGTTAAGGGGAGGAAAGAATGTTCTAGAAAGAGCAAGAGTGGGTTAAAGGCCCTGCAGTAAGAGGAAAATAGGTGAGGAAAAGTTGGAACCGAACCAAACAGGCCTTTGTAGGCTGCATAAGAGATCTCAGAACATGCTGGAGGGGGTGAATCACAGCTCCTGAGGTCAACTATGAAATTTCTCAATCATTCTGATTCACACGGACCAACCCTGCCGGGGGCTTGCCCAGTAGACCGCAGCCAGCCCTGTTGGAGTGGATGGGAAGGTGCCCCAGTAGGTCACCACGGCTAAGACATTACAGCGTCTCTCCTACTTTTTCCAGTCTGATGTAATCTTGCCAAAGACTGGCAGCAGTTGCAAGAAAACTGTTTCAGATCTCTATTAATATTTTAACATGCTTTTAAGAAAATTTGGCCTTTTGTCGAGCTGGTCTCAGAGCAGACATATATCACAGTCCATGATAGACATTACACTCATCCCTATTCAGTGGGTATATTTCTCTGTTTGAATTCATTTTTTTTTAACATCTATTATTAAAAAAATCTTTCTTGCCTGTTATGCATTTGCTCCTCTAGTTCCTAAGCTTGTTTGTTCTGGGCAGGTCTTCCCATCCTCACTCCCCCACGAGGGCTTGGCACAGTGCTGTCTGTGACCCAGGCTGACTGAAATTACGGCTCTTGAATGAAACAAAAAGCCATCTGGAACCCAGAGCCGAACCAGATTGTCTAGTAACAAGGAAGTGATAGCCTGAAACTGGCCTTGCCCTTGGGGGAAAACATTTTTCTGCTTCTTAACAAATATTTATTGAAACTTTACAATGTGTGGGGACTCCATGGGATGCCGACACATGCACAGACTCATTTTTTGCTTTTATGGCAACACTTTCAGGTGAATGTTACTTAGCCATGTTAAACAGACAAGAAAATATGAAGCATGGAGAAGTAAGCCACCTAGCCCTAGGCGAAGTTCAAATTCATCTCTGTCCAAGACCAGGACATGTTCCAGCTCTCTAGCGCACTGAGTGTTCCAGATCTGGGGGTGTCTGACCATGTCTTTTTGGTACATGAGGCCAGCTCATTGCCTGTCATCCTCGCCCACTGTGAACTATCAGTAGATAATCTCTAATCTCAGACTGAGGAGAAAGAATCAAAACCCAAACACCTCTCGATGACATTTCTTCACCTGTTCCCAGCCCTGAGGGCAAGTCTCAATACCTTCCTTTTCCCTCGTGGAAACCCCCAATCATGACTTTGTCAGGTAGCCCCCTGAGGAAGGAAACTTGGAGAAGAGTGATGTCCGATGCTGCTTTGGGATGACCCAGTAACTAGTCACGTGGGTGAGTCAGGTGCCACTTAACAGCATTTTTTATTGCAGGCTCTAGTTGAGTCACCTCCATGCCCTTTCTAGTGAGTTCCAATGCAAGAGCAGCTATCTTGCTGTGGGAGAAGCCATCTTTAAGGATTTGAAGGCCCGGCATTTGCTGAATTTCAGTTACCTTTCAAGCTGTGCCTCATTCCAGCTGGGACTCAGGTCACAACAGTCCATGCTTGTACAGGGTCTCCATGATCTGAGATTGGCTGGGGTGTTTCCGTCCGCCAAGCCTTGACCCATCATGGACGATGAAAGTGGGCTGAGACTGTCAGTTTGCCTTCTGTCCTTAGACTTTAGACTGCTTTCTGATATGTTACTTTTTTTTTTTTTTGGAGAGGTTTTTGCTATGGGGCACGTGTGCTTACCAGAGAAACAGAGAGACAGAAAGCGAGAAATCACTCCCGGGGGGGGGGGGGGGGGGATGGCCACACCACAATCCCTTCTCCTCCATTTTCCTCTTGGGATCTTGGTCACACACGCACATGCACCCAGCGTGAGTTTAAGCCACCAAGTCCGGGACTTAAACTGTGGTTGACTACATGGGAGTCCAGCAACATAGCCATTATGCCATCTGCTGGTCCCCTGACACGTTACTTTTGAAATGCTACAGTTTGTCAAAGCTGCTTCCATCCGCACAGAAGCTCAAGTCTTGGGTGAAAGGATCTCCAGGCCACTAGAGAAAAAAAAAAAAAAAAAAAAAGGAAATATTTGCAGATGCATGAATGCGTTAAATGAACGTCATTGGAATACACCTCCTTTCTCTCAGAATTTGTGACATCAGAGTATCCTCCCATCTTGAAGAAAAGCAGAACTCGTTTCTGGGATGCAGTAATGTTGGTCATAGAAAAGGATGGCCTTTGGGGTGAGATAGGCTTGAATCTGACTCCTGAGATTGACTGGAGTCACTAGAATGTTAGTTCCACCACACGGGACTCTTGTCTGTGTTGTTCACTCCTGTAACCCAGCTCCCAACACATAGTGAATGCACCAAAAGTACTTTTGTCTAAATTAATGAGTGCAGCTCTTCTACTTCTTCACTGTGAAACTTCAGAGAGCTAACTTCTCCAAGGCCAGCTTGTCTCATTTGCAAAACTGATTGTGAAGAGCTGATAATGAGGGTTAAATGAGAGTGACCTCATTCAATCAGCAAACACTTCTTGGGCGACGTGTCTGGCACTGTTTTACGAGCGGACCGCAGCAGAGAACACAGGAGAGAGAGAACTGCTGCCCTCATGGAGCCTCTAGTCTAATAGAAGGAGGCAGACAGACAAGACAGACAAAACCCTGCACGGCTATTAAAAAGTGAGATTTCAGGGGCCAAGAGATAGCATGGTAGTTAAGGTGCTGGATTCCCACATGGCTGACCATGGTTAGAGTCCCAGACCCAGTGACCTGAAAATCAAACTGGATGCATGTGTGTGTGTGCCCAAAATCCCAAGAGGAGACTGGAGAAGAAATTATGGCATGGCTATCTCCCATTGGGGGTGATTTTTTGCTTTTCCTCTCTTTCGCTCTTGCTGTCTCTCGATTTCTGGCAAGCACATGCACCTTATGGTCAAAAAAAAAAAAAAAATGATGTCAAATGGAGAAATGTAAGCAGGAGAGGTGACACCAAGTCAAAAGTGAGGGGTTCCATCTTAAATTGGCAGAGGGGAGTTAAGGAAGGCTTGCCTGGGAAGTTGGCTTTTGAGCAAAGACTAGAAGTGATGAGGCATTAGTGGGAAGACCATGTGCAAATGCCGGGGGGCAATGGCATATTCTAGAAGCATTAGCTAGTCATGGTGGCTGGAGTGAGCAGAGTGAGGGAGACAGAAGTAGAAAATGAGGCCAGTGGGTAGCAGGGGTCATATTGGTGGGGACCTTGAAGGAGGACTTAGGCGCTTACTCTAGAAGACGCAGGACGTTTCCAGTCACGTGTGTTTAGATCGGAAACACTTACAAGTACTCTGTGTCTCCTTTGTGAAAAGTAACTAAGATTACTCTATTTTTCATAGTCACATGCTAAAAACCACTGCTCTCAGGAAGATCACTATGTAAAATCCACAGTTCTAGATGCATGGAATGTAAGCTCTAGAAAAGGCCTTCAATCTTGTCGATTACTCAAAATTAGACAGTCTACCATCTCCTCATAACTTCCCAACATTCCCTTTCTTGTGGATTTTTTTTTTCCATAAGGTGTGTGCTCTCCAGAGGGAGGGAGAGAGAAGGAAAGTGAGAATGACTACCTGGGAGGATGGCCACACTGAAGCCCCTTCTCTGCCATTCTCCTCCTGGGATTTGGGGCATGTACGTTCATGCTCCCGGCACGATTTTCAAGCTTCCAGGTCCAGGATTCAAAGCACTGTCAGCCATGTGGGTGTGCAACACCTTAACCACTACACCACCTGCTGGCTCCTCTTGGAGATGCTTTTAAGCAGACAAAAACTGAAGCCTCAGGATCTGGAGACATGGCTTACTCCTTTTTATAAAAGGAGCTTTAGGGAGATGAACGTGTCAGCTCCTAGTCGAGACAGAAACCAGCCTGGCCCTCTACGTGACCCCTGTCTGTGTGATCGCTGTGCTGCATTCTGGAGCCAGAGAACCCCTCTTCCCACCTTCCCACCTCTCAGGGCAACCAGGAGCAGCATGAATCCTCCAGCCTTGACCAGGGTGTGGGAAGTCATTCAGTTAGGCTCTTTCTACACTTGTCACTCATTGGACAAATGGAGTGTGTGGTGACACGAGGCTTCGCAGATTGGTCTGGGTAGTGTCTGGTCATTTTTTTTTTTTTTTTTTTTTTTTACTTCTGAAAGTATTTAACCTCTGGAAAGAGCTGAAGGACCCTAAGAAAAGTCTAGTTTTACAAAGTCCTTGCAGAAGAGGTGTAAAATAGTACTGAAATACCAGGTTATTGAATGCCTACAATGCACTGGACTTTTTGCATTTACTACCTCTGCACTTTTCAATAGAGTAACCACTAGGCACCTGCGACTATGTTTTTAAAATTGCCAGAGGGCATCTGTGCTCTCCAGAGAGAGAGAGAAAAGGAGAGAGAAAGCGCCCCTATACTCTCCTCCTTTTTCCATCCCATCAGGACTCTGGGTAAGCCTACGCACTAGCCCAGAGTGATCTGAGGTTGGGTTGTCTAGGGAATGGCTGCTACCAGCTAGTTTAGAAGTTGATTTTATCTCCACTACTTATCTGATTCATAGAGGTCATGACTGCAATTCCAAAAAAGGACTAGGCCAAAATTAATGTCTCTGTATTGACTGACATGCATGGCATTCCCTTTTGAAAAAGCAATGTAATACACTGTAAAGTTATATGCAATTCAATGTAATATGAACAAGATTATGATGATAATAAAAAATAAATAAATATTTTTTTTAAAAAAAGCTTACCTTGGTCAAGACAGAAATGAAAACATAAAATAACCATCTAGATTTTTGACCAGCAAGCAAGACAAGCTAAAAATTTGTGAGACCCAGTGCAAAAAGAAAAGGTGAGACTTTTATTTAAAACAAAACAAAACAGGAAAAAAAGTATCTCTGATAGTGCTAAAATATTAAGCCTTTCTGCCATAGTCTATTTTGTGAATCACTATAATCTTTATTTTATCATATTTTTTAAGATAGATTTTTGCTATATTGTGCACGCGCTTGCCAGAAAGACAGAGAGAGACAGAAAGACAGAAAGTGAGAAATAACCCCCTGGGGGGGATGGCCACACCACAATCCCTTCTCCTCCATTCTCCTCTCAGGATTTTGGGCACACATGCATGCATGCTTGGTGTGAATTTGAATCCGTCAGGTCTGGGACTCAAACCACAGTTGACTACATAGGAGTTCAGTGATGTAACCATTACACCATCTGCTGATCCTGGTTCATTATCATTTAAAAAAGTTTTTTTTTAAAAAGAGATTTTTGCTATAGGGTGTGTGTGCTCACTGGAGACACATAGAGACAGAAAGCGAGAAATCACCCCCGGGATGATGACCATGCCATAATACCTTCTCCATTTACCTCTCAGGATTTGGGCATACGTGCACATGTGCCCAGTGTGAGTTTGAAGCTGCCAGGTCCGGGACTTGAACTGTGATCAACTATGTGGTAGTCCAGCTACATAATCATTATGCCATCTGCTGGTCCTTTATTATAATCTTTTAAAAATTGGTTTTTAATGTCATTCTAAGAAATAAAAACTTACAATTTTCAAATATTAGTATTGGTTTGAAAGTTCACTTTTATATTATTTAATTATCATTTTTAAATGCAAACATGAGCATTTGACTCATATGTGAAATCACAGAATTCCAGAATTGGTAGCTCTTACACACGCATGCACCTGGTTCCTACCAGGATGATGGAAATGCGGCACCACACTATGTTGCCATATTTCACTTGTTGATACACCCCATTCCACCCGCACTCTTCACCTTTGCCTCACTGGTAAGGAGGGAAGGACTGAGGGAAAAGAAACTATGGTTGCCCAACATTTTTTTTCCCCTTTATTTTCAATGTAAATTATTACAGGGAGTAACATGAGTACAAAAGTCTAGGATAGGGTTGCTGGGTCATTTGTGTTCTTAGAATGCCATCGCCTTCCTATTGGGCTCCAAGCTAGTTCTGGTTTGAATGGAAAGCCTTGCTCTTAGGGTTGTCATCACCTTTGCCTACTAGTTATAGATGTGACACACTTTCCTTGAACATGCTTTGAGTGTCACTAAACTTGCATGTGTTATGAGTCACTAGGATCCGTTGTTCCTGGGCATTAAAAATGCCACGTGCAAAGAGAGTGTTAAGGATTGGCCGATACACACCTATTGTGTGCATCTCCTCTACTCCACATATGCTTCGTGGTCCTGTTGGATTTCACTCATGAAACACAAATTCAGAGATAAAACTATTCAGAATTTCAGGTCAAGGACAGCAGTGTTAAGCTATAACCACAGTCCTTCATAGGTCCCTCACTTACAAAGCCAGCTCTGTCAGCCAGTGATTCCTAAACTCCCCTGGCCGTAGCGATCGCTAGGGGCCCTATGCAGTGGCGCAGGCTGGAGGCCACTGCTCTGTACTGTGGGAGCATATGAGGATAGCAGCTCAGATCCTGGGTCCACCTGAAACACAGGAGTCACATGTGCCCTTGACACTGGCTGGCTGGAAGGCTGCAGGGCGACATGGTGGCATGATGAAACCCTGTGAAGGGTGTTTATTTCTCTCTGTCTCTAGCTCACTAAAATAAACAAAGAAACAAAAATGAGCAGAGTTGGCTAAAATCACAGATTCCTTCTCATCCTTGCCACAGATCTCCTCAACCAGAATGTCTCACGGAGGACCTCCCCCCACGCCTCCTTAAACCTTTGCAAATTTCCAGGTAGTTATTATGATCAGAAAATCTAGGAAAAATCAAAGCTTGATGCAGCAGGTGGGGAGTGGCTTTTGAAATGGATGAAACTGAGCTAGACTCTTGGCCCTGCTGATCACTAATTAGGTGGTCTTGGGCTGTTTAACTGCCCAGCAACCCCAATTTCCTTATTTGTAAAAGGGCTAACATGGATAATACACACCAAGCAAAGTTAGTGGTCTAGTCTGTTGTCTTGATAACAGGAGAAATACCTGAGACCTGTGAGTAAACAGAGGTTTATTTAGCTCCAAGGTCCATGGTCCAGGACTTACCTCCTGGGAGGATCTTCCTGTAGCTGAAGACTCTGCAAAGTCCCAAGGTGGCACAGGACATCATATGACAAGGCAAAGCAAGAGCATGTTTCTGTCCTATGTCTCTGTGTCCCCTTATAACTCCATTAGTATTCAATCATGGGGACCTCACCTGGATCCTAATCTCCTCCCAAATATCCCACCTTTAACACCATAGTCCGATAAAGTTTTCACCCTCTTAATCCTATCACAACCAAATCTCAACACATGAATTTCAGAAGGACGGTCCGACCATTGAGGTTAGTGCAAGGAGGTAATAAGCCGCTTTGGAAGGGACCTCACACTCAACACAGGTGCTCATGTCACTTGGGTTAGGAGAGTCAGGATCCCTTCAGATGAGGAAACATATCCAAAGTCCAGAGATGTTTCTCCATATGTGATGAAGAAGGAGTTCTTTCCCACACATTGACAATTAACTGTCTCTGAGGGTGTCAAATCATTGATTTCGTCACATGTGATGATTTCAATGTTTATTTCCCTTAGTATAAGCTATTTTTAAGGTAACAGATGACTTCCTAGAGCCTCAACGTGGCTTCAAAACTTTGACCCCTTCAAGTCGACAGACTAGCAGCCCTTTCTCTGTTCAGCATCTCATTCCCTGAGCCTCCTGGTGACAACTGCAGTCTTCACAGTCAGAAAGTAGCCTTCCCCCCACTCATGGCTTCAACTGGCGGCTGCCATGAGACAAGGCACAACCGATCAATAACAAGGGTATCATCTGAGCAGCCGGGCCAGGAGAGCGAACTTCCTCAAGGAAGTGGGTGTTCAGCAAAGTGAAAGCACCCAGAGGATTGTCAGAAAGAGAACTCTCTCAAGTGGGGGAGAAATGTGACTCAAAGTGTGGAAGATTCCATCTGCACAAGGCTGATCTTTGCACTCTCAGGGAGAATCAAAGTACAGTGAAAAATCAAGTGATGAATTAGGGGGAAACAATTCTTGCATTTTCAATAGCATTCTCATGGGAAAGAACAACAGCAACTAATGTTGATGGAGAACTTACTGCATATCAGACACTGAGATGCACTTGTTCTTTATAAGTAAGTCTTCACAGCAGTCTTTATGGGCCAGAGTCTGTATGGGCCAGGCT
Source organism: Tupaia tana (assembly GCA_026018925.1). Classification (NCBI taxonomy): domain Eukaryota; kingdom Metazoa; phylum Chordata; class Mammalia; order Scandentia; family Tupaiidae; genus Tupaia; species Tupaia tana. The sequence continues at coordinate 8,596,408 of JAKSZU010000018.1, forward strand.
ATGCTGCAGTAACAAACAACTCCCAAATCTCAATGGCTTAAATGAACACTGAGTTATTTCTTGTTCATACTCTGTCCACTATGGGTCCATGGGCATCTCTGGCTCCACATCTTTCTCATCTCAGCAACCCAATGAAAAATAACCCCTATCTGGAAGTTACCAGTTATAAAGGGAGAGGGGAGGATAGCATGGAAGATTTTATCTTGACTTTCAACACTTCTACCAAGAAGCATCATTCTTCACTTCTGCTCAAATTTTACTGATCAAAGTAAGAATCTCAATTTAATCCTCCCAATCCCAAAAAAATCCATTGAGGCAAGCACTGTTATCTCCCTCTGGAAAGTGGAGAGGCATATGTTACAAGACATCCATGTAAATAAATTGGAGAATAAAGTCAGTATAGCACTTGAAAAGTTGTAATCACTAGACCTACCCCATAAAATACACAAACAACAACAAAATATTTTTGGGTCACTTGCTATTTTCAGAGCACTTTTCTAACGACTTAAAGTGAACTAACATTTAATTCTCCCAAACAGCTTTATGATGAGGTAAGCACTGTTAATATTATCCTTTTGAAGATGAGGAAACTGAGGGACAGGGTCACAGACAGGAAGTGGCTCCCAAGTCAGGCTGCGATTATAAACCAGAGGGTTTGGATCCAGAGCCTACCCTCGAGTCAGAATCATTTGCAAATGGGTTTAACGATCTTTTTCTTGCAGAATTTAGGAAAGGATAAAACAAAACAGTGGTGACTCTGGTCATGTGTTTGCCACCCAATAGTTGCATGTGCATTCCCTTCTGTTCCATTCCTTTTCTTTCTCCAAATGTGAGTTTCTGTGGGCGCTTGGATATTTGGTATGTATCTTATTTATCTTGGTTCCCTCATAGTCTCCCTACAATAAAAATCAAAATAATGTTGGCCTGTGGGGAATCAAGCACCCAGTTTCACCTTGGGAGATGAAAGACCACCGACCATCAAATCTGTGTATAAAACAACCAAAAAAAAATCAATCTTCTGGGCAGACACAATTTCTCTTGAAAGGTGACACAGTCCTTTAAAAATAGCTATGGGTTCCATTGTGCAAAGACAGTGACAGAGACTGACAGCTTTTAGAGAGGTGTAATGTTCCCGGGCAGTCGGCTAGCATGGCTCACCCAGATAGAGATCAGTAATTTGATCTGGGGGAGAGTGCTAAATGTTAGAGGTTAAGCTGCTATGTTCTTATTACTAATCAAACTTCAACACCATGCCTCAGCCTCCTCTGGTCCCTATAAGGAAATGGTGAATTATTGAGAGGCTTCAACCCAGGCGCCTGGCTTCTCAGGTGCTGCTTGCTCTCAGTTATCTGCAAGCCCTGCATCTTTCCTGGGTCCACCCAGATAAGGGGTTCTGAGAGCCCTCCACAGATGTGAATAGTTTTTAAGTGACAACCTGGGTAGGCACTAGTTTTTAAGTGACAACCTGGGTAGGCACCCTCTGCTATTCTAATGAGAAGACAACAGAGACGGTCATAGATCCCTGGTGCCGACTGTCACTAGTTCTTCCTTATACATCAACGCAAGGCAGAGGAAGATGTTGTGGAGTTTGGTGTTTATCTGCACTATTCATTCCTTTTCCTTAGGAACACAAAGATTTTGAAGGTGAGCTCTGTGATTTGAGCCTCTTTTTTTTTTCCTACCGTTGAAGGTAGTGATATGCTGGAATATGTTTAATCACCAACTTGCTCAGGGATAGAAGAGTCATGATGTATAGCTTTCGCCAATTTCCATGGTGTAAATGCTTCTACCATGGCTTATTTCCAGCCAACAGCATGAAGTCACTAAACGTGTTAGAAGGAGAGGTACACAATCAGCTCTCATGGAGTGAACAACTCCAGCACACTCTAAGTAAGGGTAGGTTTGTGTTCCAGAGGCATTCCTACTGTGTTGGCTATGATCTCATCTTTGTGGCAGGTCAAATCCTCATCCCGCTACTCCTTGAAGTGGATCCTACCTCTTCTCTGAGAGTTGATGGAAATCCCTACATCATTTACAGAGCCTGCAGAAAAGGCCTGGCTTTGATCTTCCACAAGTTGGGTCTGCTTGGACCCGATTAAAAAAAAAAAAAAAAAAGTACAAGGATTCAGCTAAACTGGTTGATTGCTATTCCAGAAAAGTGAAAGTAGATTATTTACTCTGAGCCTGTGGGTCTCCATGCCTGATCTCATCTAATATCTCACAACAATCCTGGTGGGTGGTGTCATCACCTCCATTTTACAGACAAGATACAGGCTCAAAGAAGCCATTAGCATGAAGCCACATGACTTAGTGGTAGAGCTGAGATTTAAACTCATGCTTGTCTTGCTCCAAAACCCATGCTTTTGTCTATAACCATGTCTCAGCTGACCCCGGAGGAGCATCATCCGTGCACATTTAGAAGGGTGCAGATGGGAGACAGTCCAGGTGAGACTCCCCAGGAGAGCTGAAACAGAGGGATAGCAGAACATGAGGCAGGAAAGAAGTGAAGGGATCCAGAAGGATGGGGTGAACAATTGAAATGCACGGACATCTTTTTCATTGGAGCTGATCCTGAGCATGAGGATAGGGTGGCTGATAGACAGAAGTGAGACCATGGGTCTCTTCCATGGACAGCTCCCTGTGTCCTGAGGTAATTATTCCAGGAGCTGAGAGGCCTTTTCTTATGTGGACCTGAAAACCATCCCCACTCCTTTTTACCCACTGCACCATGTTCTTCCTTCTGGTTGTACTCAGAATGACTCTAGAGTGACACTGCCCGGGCCCAGTAGTGCTCCTCCATGGAGGGCTCTTCACATGGCATAAGATGGCAATCTAACATCTCAGGTTTTTCTCTTGTCTGGGCTCTTATCCTTACACTTTCCAGCAGTTCCACACATGAAACAGTTGGCTGATCCACCATCCACATGGTTACCTATTCTAGAATCTCTCCTGAGTATCAGTGCCTCTTTTATGATGTGAGTCCAGGAGTCAATGGTAGCACAGCAATAAAACACATCAGTGCAATGCTGGCCCAAATGGGAAGGTTCTGGGTTTGTGACTAGAGACCTCCTGAGTATGCTGGGCATGCGCACACCCATGATCTTGGGCTGGTTGACCCTGGGGGTGGATTATGTCAACTCTGATAGAGGTACTGTCTCAGTCCCTGTGTCTCTCATGAAATAAACAAATGGACCAAGTTGCGAGATGAGAAATGGGTGCCTGAGATGTTGACATGGTCCTGCTCTATAGCACTCATTCCAGGAGTCGATTTAGATGGTTATTAAATTGCTATCTGAATTTTCCTTTTTGGCTGGATACATCCCAAGAACAGGAATTGTGGCTGGTTTTATCCCCAACATAACCCACCCCCAGGCACATCATGGTGAGCTCACTCAGCATTCGTGGTTGAGTAGATGACCTCACCGACTTAGAGGACAGTGTATTAGACCATCCTTTCCTCTAGAATGTCATCTGCAAACACTGTGTCCTCTTAAAGAAATGTTCTGTGTACCCCAGAACTTCTTGTTGTGGCACAATCATCAGACATGTCTTTTGAGGTTACTGGCACTGGTGGTATCATCGCTTACTGAGACCTCAGGCAAAGATTTATCATCATGCCCTTTGGGGTACATAGCACCCAGATGGCCCAGTGTGGGAGAGAAAGTGCTGGCATGCAGCAGCTCCTGACTGTCCAATTCCAGGGTGGTTAGCGTGTGCAGAGGGGACAAGGTGTGGAGGGAGAGGGACTGGGGATCTGAGAGTGTGTTACAGCTCCCAACTCATGCCAGACTCAGAATGGGCGTGGCGACCTCTCCCTGCCAGCTTCCGGGAATGCCTGTGGGTCTGGGAACTGGGTCCTTCCCTGCCTCTGTCTGGCTTTATTCAGACCTCTGTGAAAATGAGTGTTTTGAAGGACCCTTCGTTTCCCTTCAGCGCTAAATCTGTGGCCTTTCTGAGCAGTCAGAAGTGGCTTGTATTGAAGTCCACCCTGTCACTGAGCACTCCTGCTGGGAAAACCCCCCAGAGAACAGAGCAGCCTTTATTACCCTCTTGGCCTGCCTGGATCTTGGACTCTTCAGAAATGGACTCCAGAAGAATGTGGGAGAATTAAATGGCCAATTCGGGCTTCATCACAGCAACCATTCTCACGTCATGATGAAGCCAGCACACTGAATGTTTGTCATCGTCATAGCAGTCAGCATTTAACACCGTGCTGTGTGTCAGGCACATACAAAACCTCCATCTACGTTATCTCCTCTAATCCTCCCAGAAAGGTTAAGTGACTTGTCCACATTTCATGAGCAGCTGCTGAGAGGTGAGCTCAACGCCACATTCACAAGACTCTGATGCTCCATGTCTACCCTGCCTTGAGAGAGCCAGTCCTGGCTGGGATCTAGCACCGGGTGGGATCAGGTAGCTCTCCTGGACTGCCTTCCCCTAAATGAACGTCATCAAAATTAAAAATAATCACAGCTTGGGGAGCAGTGCGCACGGGGAGGTCAAGGGTCAGGTTGCCTGTCATTCTCATCACTTGAAGGTCAGACTGCTGTGCCCAGGACTCTGGTATGCAAAAATGTGGGCTGATCAATCCCGGTAGTCATCACTCTGCAGCCTGTAGGAAGTGGAGGGCCCTACAGCAGCCCCCGCCCCAAGCCCTGGAGTCCAAGTGAAAGGGCAGGATCTACCTCCCCAACTGTCGTCATAGCAAACAGTTCAGCTGTTGATGGAAAAGGCTCCCAAAGGCTTCTAGCCCTGCTACCCCTTCCTCTGCAGGAAGCGGCTGTAACAGGAGGCAGCTATGTCCAGAAACTGCTTCCCCGAGGTCTTTCTACAAAGTCACAAGGGCTGCTGGCAGCAACGTGAGTCCGTCTGAATGTTGGCCCTTGGCGTACCTTCATGCAACATATAAGAGTGATGCTATTGTTCAGTACTTGGACACAGCATCCTGCTCTGCAGTTCGGCCCAGAGCAGTTTAGCCATCGCTCCCCACTGAGGCCACAGAGCTGCTATAAAAGAACCACAGCAGCCTTCTCTCTGTGAAGCTTGTATGACTTACGACATCAGACACTGGGTAGAGAGGAGAATGGGGTCTTTCCTGGACCACGCCACACTGGGCGTCTGATAAAGGAGACCGGCCTGTTATTTCCTCATCCAATTGCCATTCCCCGGCCAGTCCCCTGTGTGGCGCCTGGCACTGGCTAGCTGCTGGGGATTCGGCACTGAGGAAGATAGACGTGGCCCTGACCCTCCGGGAGCTCAGAGGCAGACACTGGCATTAATTAGGAAAATCACTCCAGTAACTAAACTTTCCTGATGCCAAGTGCAATGAAAGTTTTACCCAGGAGAGCCGACATCTCCATCAGGAACAGAGGCACAGTGCCCAGGAGACTTCCAGGGGCCCATGAAAAGCTTTTGGCTTTCGTTTCTTTTAAAGTAAAGAGAGAAAAAAAAAAGAATATGATAGTGGCTAGATAATAATGAACTCCGCCTGGATTACATTCATCTTTGTAACAATTGTGAAATCATTTTTAATTGAGGAAGAGACCCCCAAGTGCAAGAATGTCCAGGGCCTGAGAACGCTCCCCCCAAGGTGGCCTGCGCCATTTATGAGGGTGGCCTGATTTAGCATTAAGGTTCAGGACAGCTTCTCCACAAATGTAATAATTAAACAGAGCTGATGGAAAACAGGCGTAATTGGCAGAGGAAAGAGTATTTCTGACTGCTAAAACAGCATGTATGAAGGCCTGAAGAAGAGTGAGTTTTGGAAACTTAAAATGCTATGGAACACAAGGGTGCATGGTATGAATCAGGGCTGCCCAGGTGGGCAGTGGTCTTGGCATCTCATGTCAGAGCTGTAGAAACCCAGAAGCATTTGACGCCCGAAGTAGGAAATAGTTGGATGGTGGTGTCAACTAGGGACTTACTTTACATATTCCCCTGGGCTATGAGGTGACTGAATGACACAATATTAAGAGTGGAAACAGGACCAGCAGGTGGTAAAGAGGTTAAGGCACTGGACTCCCACATGGTTGGCTGTTGTGTGAATCCTGTACCCAGCAGCACTCTGGACACGTGTGCATGCATGCCCCAAATCCAGAGAGAATAGAGGAGAAGGGATTATGGCATGGCCATCCCCTCAGGGGGTCATCTCTCATTTTCTCTATCTCTCTTTCTCTGTCTATACTCTCTCTGGCAAATGCACACACCTTGTAGCAAAACTAAAAAAAATAAAGAACTACAAGAGTGGAATCAGGGTGAGTGACTAGGACTCTACTTCAATGGTCCAGGCAAGAGTCAATAGTAGCTTAGACCAGCATGATGGCAATAAAACTGGAGAGAAGGGGAAACTTGAGAGAGATTTAGGAGGTAAAAAAGCTTAGACTTGGCAGTGTTTGGATTTATTGTAAGAAGGACAGAGAGAGATTGAAGATGGCCCCCGGGGATCATCAATGCAATTGATTGGTGGAGCCCTTGTCTAGCATGCAGGGAGCACCAATGAAGCCGTAGGGCTGGGGTGAACATTAGAAGTTGATCTGTAGGAAGGAAGGTAGCAGGGAGCTTTAAGGGGAGTGACCGTTTTCATCTGGGCCTGGAGAAAGGATGCCCTGAGGTGTTTCCAGGAAGAAGCAATGTTTTAAGCTGAGCCAGGAAGAGTTGAAAGTTAGTCCTTGAGGCCAGTGAGACTTCTGGGTATCAGTTCCCCAGACCTGGCCAGAAGCGCAGAATCTGGCACCTGGAAGGGGCTCAGCCAAGGCTGTATAGTGGATGGCAAAGAGAAGATACACAAGACCAAGAAAACATGTCAGCGACTTGAGGTGTGGATGGTAGGAATGCATCCCCAGGCTGCAGAAACGCGAGGTACACATTTGGGAGGCAGGAGGAGAAGGCGGGGAGAAAGGCTCCCATGTCCTTGATATTAGGCCACAAAGGTTCTGCTGCAAACGGGTCCGCAAAAGACTTAGCCTCAGCAAGCCTGCTGCACTGGCTTCTGTGAGACCAGGCGATCAGACAGGCTGCATCGACATCTGAAAAGATGATTATGTGGCCTGCGGATTTCCTGCTCGTCAGGTAAAATTGAGAGCTCTCAAAAAGAACTAAACTCTGGACAGGTGTGTGTGTGTGTGTGAGTGTGTACATGTGTGAGGGTATGTGGGTGGATATGTGTGTATACATGAATGAGTATGTGTGATGCATGCATTTCTGAGCGTAGGTGTGCGTGTCTGTACACACGTGTGAGTGTTTGAATTAGTGTGCATGTGGGTGCATACTTGTGAGCATGTGTGTGCATGTATGTGTGTATGTGTGCATGTGCATGAATGACTACATGTGATGATGGTGCTAAGAAGAGGAAGGAGAGGAGCAGGGAGAATTTCCTAGAAATACTAGCAGTGGAAAAAAAGACTAAGAAGCTATTTTCTGGTTGTTCGGGATCTTACTGTAAGTTCTGTTCTGAAAGAGCCTCGTCTCCCTTTGAGAACATTATCAGAGTGATTGGGTGCTCAGGATGTAGGGCCCCACCACGGTTCCCATCCCCATGGACCATCCCGTCACCTTAGAGAGTTGACATAGTGCTAGTTCTCCCTACAAAATACAATGAACTTCCACAGGAGAATTTTTTGTTGTCATCAGATTTTCAACCTCCTTCTCCTGACTAATTGAAGCACTTCCAATTTAGATTCAGGGAAATCATATTTGGGTCTCTACTATATGTTTTTATCATGTAATTATCAAAACTAGGGGGATAGGGTTTACACCACGTAGGACGAGACCAAGGCGCAGGGAGGTCAAACAGGGTGACAGATCTGGGCACACATTTGTGTCCTCCGATACCAGATCCCAGGCGCTTCCTTCCTGGTCTGCTTGGGTGACGGAACGCCACAGCCATGGAGAACCTTTGAGCGAGACTCTTTGACAGTGAGGCACTCTCATTGGACCCCACGGACTCTGCTTAGGCTCCGCTTATCCTAGTGGGATGAAACTACATCTGGAAGCTTCTGATGATTCCAAGGAACTGGGAGCCCAGACAGAAAGCAGGTGGCTGGACTCATTCCTCATGCTGGCCTTTTCCTCCAACATCTCTGGGCAAACCCAGGCCCTAGCCTGGGTTACACCTCAGTTGGGGTCCCCCACTGCCTTTGCACCGAGAAATCTACTCTCTGTCCACCAACTTGAGCCAGAGATCTGGTTCTATTTTAAGAAGGTGGGAGGGGATCTCCAGGAGGGGAAGTTGTGAAATAATGGGGAGACAGGATCACGCAGTGCCAACTCTTGCAGGAGTTTTAATAAGGATCCTTCAAGAAGATAAACTTGGGATTAACTGTCCTGAAGTAAAGATTATTTTAGCACTGTTGAAATGGTTGAAGGGAGAAAAAAATAATCTTATCAGGAAAGGAGAAATCGTTTCTATTTGAGCCAACTTTGGTTTTAAAATGTTATGAAACAACTTTTGACTGTTCCCCAAACAGATTTTTGTTGTTTTTTTCTCCCAGATCTTTGTCAGCTCTTAGGTTCTCTCTCCCCCTTTTTTTTTTTTTCCAGTGGGGGTGGTGCTATAGGGCACATGCACTCTCTGAGGAGAGAAAGGAAGATAGAGAGAGGGAAAGTAAGAAATCATACCCCTCCTCCAACAAGGGATGGCCATGCCACAATCCCTTCTCCTCCATTCTCCTCTCAGGATTTTGGACATTAACACACATGCTCCAGAATGTTTATTGAGCCACTAGGTCTAAGACTCAAACTGCTCAATTAGGCATGTGAGATCCAGCACCCTAACCACCATGCAACCTGCCAAGCCCTAGATTTCTTATACACATGATTTGTTTTACTGTTGTTGTTTTATTTATCTATTTATTTTTCATTTTAGATTGGCATTTATTTTTCTGTTTGTTTTAAAATGTTTTTTTCACATTTTTTCATTTTATTTTCTTTTATACATTCAATCCCATTATTTAGCCTACAAAATGAATATTTCAACAGATGAACACTTCTCCCTAGTCCAGTTGATAAAACTATAAAATATCTTTAACAGATAACACCACGTAATTTTATTTATTCATTCACTTATTTTAACTCGACCAGAGAGAGACATAGCGAGGAAGAGAGAGAGGGCAAATTAGAAAGCAAGCCACCAGGTCTGGGACTCAAACCGTGGTCAGCCATGTGGGAGTGAGTGTCCAACGCATTAACCACCACACCACCTGCTGGTCCCATGTTGTACAGTTTTTAATGCCTCCATGTATATACGTTTGCACTAGAAGAATTAAATTTATATTTATTTGGGAACAGCCTTCTATTTCCATGGTTCTGGTCACGAGGGTGAAAATTCCATTCAAAGTGGAGAGGACCCACATAAAACACATCAGAGGACTACCTGTTCCCGAGGACAGCACCTCCTGGAGAAATGAACACAAAAATGTGTGTCTTCTCCCACTGTCCTCCCGGCACCAAGCCCCTTGGCTCCTGCGATGAGGAGCTAACTGCTGGAGTGTCTATCAGCCCCTCTCTGCCCTTCAGGTCCGACTTCTGCTCCGTTTGTCAGCAACGCCTTCCCTTCCCCTCTCTGTAGCCTCAGTCCTTTCCATCCTCCAAAAGGCCATTCTTAGTCCCTCTACTGGGACGTGTCTCTGCACTGCTTCTGCCCACTCTCCTGCCTTGGCCAAAAGGTGCAGTGGCATGTGTGTCTGTCACCCAGCACACATGATGGCATGACACGGATGAGCTCAAGCACCTTGGGTCCTACTGCACCCTGGACCTCCACCAGAGTGGTCTGTTGCTGGGACTTTGCCTCATTCATCTCCGCCTTCAAAGAGGCCACGGTCCATTGATAGGTGTACTGGGATCCCCAGAAAGCTTTGCAAGTCTGAAGGATGGCCGTGGGCATTAACAAAGATGCTAAGTAAGAGTTGGGAACCAAGGCCAGCAGGTGGTGTGGTGGTTAAAGCACTGGACTCCCACGTGGTCTACCATGGTTCAAGTTCCAGACCCGGTAGCTTGAAACCCACACCAGATATGTGTGCATGTGTGCCCAAATCCCAAGAAGAGAAGGGATTTCAGTGTGGCCATCCCCCCCGGGGGGGTGATTTCTCACTTTCTATCTCTCTATCTCTCTGGCAAGTGTGCATGCCATATAGCAAAAAATATCTAAAAAAAAAAAAAAAAAAAGAGTTGGGAGCCAAGATTGTTGGGGCCCCCAACCATGAGGACCATCATCAGAAAGATTTTTATTTCACTCCTGCCTGTGCTGCAGACTGTATAAACTTGGCCAAGTCCCCTGTCCTCAGAGAACCTTCATTGATCCCTTTGAGGAGGCAGAAAAGTAAGAATGTACCCTACAGAGTTCCCAGAAGAATTAAGCCCCACGATAACTGGGCAGCTCCTAGCAGGATCTGAAAAATGGCAGGTGCTACTCTGATGGCCCCTCTCCCTGCCAGCAGCCTCACTCCAGGGCCCTGGGTTTCAGAATCACATTGTGAAGTAAGCTCTGCACCACTGAATGTGTGGGTGACCATTATGCACCTGACACCACCAGTCTTGCAACCTCAAAGTACTTTGAGAAATTTCTCAATGAGTTTGCATAATTTATCAATTCCATTTACATGTTCGGGTATGATCCCGTAGTCAGAGAAGCCTGATACAGTATTTGCTTCTCTCTCTGTCTGTCTCTCTCTTCCACTCAGTTCATGACAAAAGTAATAGGGCGAGGATTGCACATTTCAAACATAAGGATGACACGTGTTGCATCACTACTTCCTGTTTCAGGCATGACATCTTTATACCTATGTCCCATCTGATTCCTGATGCCAGTGGTTCATGAATAGGGGTGATTGACTGGACCCTACCTCCCCGACATTTGGCAATGTGTGAAGACATTTTGGTTGTCACAACAGGGAGGAAGATGGGCATGCTGTTGGCGTCTAGTGAAGATCCTCCCATTTCAGGACAGACCTCGCCAGAAGGAACCGTCTGGCTCACATGTCAATAGCACCCATGTTGAGAAGCCCTGCTCCATTGACCTGGTTTTAAGCCTATGCCTGGGTTCTATCTGCCTCCTCTTTTTTAGCCCCAGCCATGTAGCGGTGTCGCTGAATGTCACCCAGCCCAGACAGCCCTTCGGCTTCTGTCGCTGAAGTTTGGCCTGCTCTTAGGTATTGGTTGCTCATTTTTTGACTCTGTTGAAACAAGATCAGTAATCGCTGATGACGTTGTTGGTGGGGTGATACACAGCGTAAGTCCTAGCACAGCCCTCCATGGATTTGGGCTGTTTTGCTGTCGTGAAATTCCTACAACAAATTTCAGACACAGGGAAGTTCAGAAACTATGCACGGCCCTGGCCCTGCAGCTGATGACGGGCAGCCTCAGGGATCAATCCCCATCTCTCTGGTCTCCTCACCCCAGCTTCACCTCTGCTACGATGCTCCTTCCTCCCAGAGGGCCACCACCATGGACCAAAGTGCCCCAGAGCACCCTTTGTAATTCTAGAAGACGTGGACTGTGTGACTGTCGCTGAGAAGACCTGCAATGACAGGAGAGGGTAACAAGAGTCTCTGTATGACGTATTCTTGCCCAGAGTTTGGCGCTAAACCCTCCTGGAGCTGAGAGGATGATTTAATTCTGAGTCGAGGGTGTGGTTGCCTTAGCTACTTGGCAGGACATTTTGTGACTCGGTCACTTTCTCAGGTCCCTCAAGCAGGTGCTGTGTCTCCGCCTGCCCAGAGCTCTGGATGGACACCTACAGGCAGCTCAGACCCAGAGACAGGAACCAGGGCCAAAAGGAGAGGTAGTGTCATCTCAAGGGTGACATTGCCATCCCTGGACAGTGTCCTGACATGCTCACTTGAGGGGGTTTGCTCGTTTTTGGTGTCACTGTGCTACTTGCCGGTGACCGTAGTGAAAAAGCCAACACCGACAGGAAATATAAAAGCTGCCCACTCAGAGCTGCCAGATTACCCAGCAGTAACATGCTGAGGCTCAGGCTGCCGTCCCAGGCCTTTGCCTGACACTTGTCCCTGGAGACCTGGCATGTTCCAGCCGCACCTCACTGGGGTGGGAACAGTTAGGGTGCTGAGGCTGGCCCACCATGCCAAGTCCCACCTCAGAAATGGGTAGTCTTAGAGACGGCTTTAAAAACAGATGCTGTGTGTTGGACCCTTGGAATGCACCATTCCAAGGCTCTGGAATTCAAGGATCCCAGGACTCTGTGCCTATGAAGCCTGGGACTCGGCGATCATTTTGCACAGAGATGCAGATTTTGAACCCACCGTTTTGCTACAAAACTCTCTCCCACAATCTTCTAATAAGAACCCAGAAAACAAAGAGGGTGGGGGCACACAATCAGAGTGACTGAGGAGTTTCCTACAAGCACCAACACAAGCGGCCTTCCCTATTTCGTGGAGAGCTGCTTCTGCTCCTGGTTAGCCACATAACACACCTCTGGGCTTCAGGCTGCCGGGAAGGAATGAGCACACCGGCCACGCTGTGGACTCTGCCACTCTCGGACAGGCCACACAGGGGCTCTGCCCAACACAGAAAGAGAGGGTAGAACCCCCACAGAATACAGGCAAAGAACCCCCACAGAATACAGGCAAGCTTCCCAAACAAGGAATCAATCACAAATCCTTGAGAAGCAGCATCTGTCACGGCAGCAGAGAGAGACGTGGGGCCAATGCCACCTTCCTGGCAGAAGGGCCCTCATGTCTGTGGGACCCTCAAGTCTGGAAGCTGCAGGTGGGAAAGTGGGCAAACCCTTCTCGATTGTCTAGGTTTTCTCCTGAGCACGTGGTGGGGGTCAGATCATGTGTCCACACATACATGCACACATACACATGCGTGCACACACACACACACACACACACACACTCTTGTCACTCTGCTAGGGCAGGCACCTGCTGTGACCCCAACTCCACCTGTCCTGAGCTTCATACTTAAACACATTTGTCTCTCGCTCACTCAGAGCTAGAGTGCTGTTGGAGCCGGCCCTCGGAGTGGCTCTCAGGGCAGCCCTCCTGCTGGGTCCCAGCAGCCTGAGCTTCCCCTACTGTGGCTCTGCTCTCCGTTAGGAGGACAGAGGACCCTGGGGCCCTCTCTAGCCTATTGTTAGGTGGACAAGGAGCAGAGGGGACCTGTGAGAGCTCAAGGGTTAGCCTGGACGTGATGCAGGTCACTTCTGCTCACACTCGGGACTCAGCAGGGTGACCGCATCCACCTGCAGTAGACAATGATTTGGTGAACGGTTTACGAGTGTCTGCCACGGCACTGCCCACGTGTGGTATCGTCCCACCTGTCCACATCCAGAGAATCGGATCCTGTTCCTGAGCTCGTACGTCTCTGAAGGTGGAAAGATTTCTAAGTCCAGGAGTATTCTACGCAGCTCAATAACTTCAAGACTCGCCATGCACTTGGCACCAGGTGGGCTTTGAGTTGTGGGTGCTGGTTAATTCCTCACGTTCACTTCTCTAACCCACAAGCAAACCTGATTCAGGTACATGGAGGCCCGGATGCAAAGGCACGTTACCCACTTGAACACACCCAGAGTGGAGGGAAGGGGACTCAGCTGTGAACAGGGCTCCCCCACAGAGGTGATAACAAGGCTGGGCTTGAAAGGGGCAGCATCAGGAGGGCAGCAGGAAGCCAGAGTGGAAAAGTGCACAATGTGGTTCGGTCTGGGGGCTCTCATGGCAGGCTTTTTAGAGGAGGTGACTTTTCACTGTGAAGGAGGGAAGAGTGCAAAGGCAGCGTTTTGAAGGGTGCTGTGTTTGGGGGAAAGAGGAAAAGGTCACGATAGGTGTGGCACAGAGTTCATGTTTGGAATTGTGTGGGCAGGAAGGGGTGTCACATGCTCAAGGTAGGAAAGGCAGATTGCAAAGGGCCTTGCCACCACGTGCAGCCAAGCGGTTTGTTTCCACCTACTTAGCAACCTATGGTGGATCTCGGACGGGACAGATGTAAGAGGTGTTCGTGGGCCAGGGCAAGAAAGAGCTCTGTGCTAGGGCAGACACCTCTGTAAAATGCCCCGTGTCCCAGCATGAGCAAGGCCATGGTCCTTCGAGTTCCTACAGGGACCGCAGCAGGACTCTGGGCCAGGACGTCTACACAGAGGCAGGCCCTGTGTTCTCAAGCAGACCCAAGTCAGCCTGGTGTCCATTCATGGGTGGTTCCAGAGTAAAAGCAGAAATGGATTATAAGGTGGTCCTTTCTAAACAGGCAATGACCTTATTGCATTGTCCAGGTAGGAGGTGAAAGAAACAGCATATGGGTAGGGAGGAAAGTAATTTTCTAAACAGCTGAGCCGAGGAACTCTCAGACTCCTCTATGAATCAGAAAGCAGACCAGGGATTCTTCAGAGGGCAAGGGGGTCTTAGAAGCCAAGCCATAGGAAGACAACCTGTACCTCTGAGGAGCCCCATCTGAGAGTGTGAGCTTTAGATGCAGGCAGACTTGGTCCGAATTCCGGCTCTCCCTCTTTTATGCCTCGTGTCCCTGGGCAAGACAGAGAAGCTTTCTGAGCCTCATTTTCCTATTCTGTAAGTTGGGTTAATAACCCCATCACTGCAGTTAGCATACAAATCGAGTAAATACCCGATACACAGCAAAGGTCAGGGGTCATCCTCCCCTGCAGACGCCGTCCATCGCCATGTCGAGGGCGAGGACAATGGAGGGGCCGAGATCAGGGGCCACGAGGCCAGGGGACAGGCATATTGGAGAGTCCACGAAGTCAGTATCCCCTAGTCTGGGCACTGAGCCCCACCCGCGGGGCCATGGAGCTTTTGACACCAGCCCGCTCGAGAGACAGGACCTCGCTGTTGAGGGCCATGACAGTGGCTCCGAATATCTGGCCTGACTCACTTTAGATCAACTGAAGTCTGAGCAGATGTGCCGTCGGGGTCACCTACTTGCTTTTCCAGCTGCAGCCATCTCCTGGTGGAAGAACTCCGTTCCCCCGACACCGCCCCAGCCATGTAGCCGTGTCGCTGAATGTCACCCAGCCCAGACAGCCCTTCGGCTTCTGTCGCTGAAGTTTGGCCTGCTATTATAGGGACACTTTGAATTCTTCAAAGAGTAATTCTCACTTACCTTTTTTCCTCTTTTCCCCTTCAGGTTCAACCCCTTTTATCACACTAAAGTGCCAATCAATATTGCGAGATAGATGTTACATCTTAGCTTTTTATAACATTACTCCTCCCAGAAGGGACACTGTATCTTTAAGGAAATGGACCCCGTATCCTGTTTCTGAAGGATTAAAACTCTTTAAAGAGACAGAAGAGGCTGTAAACCCCGATCATATTCTTATTCTCTCTTCATTATCCTGTCCACTATCTATCCCTGCTGAGTAAATCTGGTTGTGTGTTTCTCCAAAGTGGTCATAAGAAGAAATTTATTTACTCCGCTTTGCACTGGAGGGGCATTACTGAGCTTCAAGGCTCTCCGAAGTAATAAAGATTTTGCAGTGTGTGCAAAAGGAGCAGAAATTCAGAACTTCTTTCCCCCTCTGAGGTCGTTTGGCCATTCAAAGGGGGAGTCACTTCTCATTTCCTGACAGGGTTTATTTCCGTAAGATTTTCCAATTAGCAGGAAAAGGTCACACTGATGTTGGTGCCGGGTAGGGAAGAGGATCAGACTATGCAAATAGAGACATCCTTGAAAGGACAGTATTAAGAAAATAATAATAAAGAGTGGATTTGTTTCATTTATTAATTTACAGGTTACCTGTGTGTGTGTGTGTGTGTGTGTGTGTGTGTGTGAATGCATGTGTGTATATACATACACACATGCTACATACGTGTATACCCCCTGCCAGCAGAGAGGGAAAGAGCTGATGGACTGCATTTGACCTGCTGCTTCGTGTTCTTGCCTGGGACAAAGAACCCATGGCTCCTGAGTCTGACCATCAGCTGATAATGAGTGACTTGGGTTCTTAGGTAGGAGCTAAGAGGAGGTCTCCGAGCTCTGGGCGTAGGACGTGCAGGGCCAGGGGCTGTGAGGCCACAGAGGTGGAGCCAGCTGCCAGGGCAACCTCTCTGGACCTCCGTAATGGCCAGTGCGTCCCCAGCCTGGCGAGCTGACTGCCAGCATGTCATTTTTAAACTCGGCTCAGATCTTTTTCTGACACTTCCCCTGCTGCTTTTGTTCCCTGTTCGGTGCGTGTGAAGCACGCGAACTTTTCTCGATAATAGGGAGGGCTGGGAGCCGTGTCAGGGAGGATGCACTCCAGCCGTGGGGAGGACAAACTTCGCCGATGGCCATTCAAATGCATCCAGGGGACCGTTCGCTTTGGGTTTGGAATCGATGCCTGGCTCCTTGTCATCTCTAAAGCGCCATGCAAACCTTATGACTGAGACTTCGGCTCGCTGCTGCTCCTCACTCATGTCTGTTGCCAGTTGGAAAGGAGAGCCCTACGTGGCAGGAGGCAGAGGCCTGGCACACCCACCCACGCACCCTTGCATACCCACCTCTTTGTCAGCACAGGTGCAATCAAAGGGAGGGCTCTCTTCCTCCCGCAAGGAGCCCTCTTTCCCACAGTACTGTGGGAAACTCAGCAGATGATACAACCTGACCAATTTCTAACAGCCACAAGAAGCATTTGTGGAGTGCCTGTCTGTGCCCGGTCCCCACCAGGGGCTGGGGTAAGGAACGTCTCAGGATCACACAGCTGCTACCTGGCTAAGTCTGGATTTGGCTGCAGATATATCTGTCTCTAATAATGCCACCAAGTCGTAAAGACTGTTGGTCTTACCTTCCTTATGAGCTTTCAAAACAAACAAACAAACAAACAAACAAACAAAAAGGTAGTAGAGTGATATTGACGGCAGGTCAAATCTTATCGAAGCACCAATTCCAATGACCAGTTCTCCATAGGATAGAAGCCAAATGATGCAAATGGTGTTTAAAAATCAGAAGTGTGCAAACAGATCTCAAAGAGGTGCTGTGTTGGGGGACCGTTGTTTTCACTCTCTGCCGAGTATTATTTCTCATCATTTGTTATCAGTCCCCGCCCATCATGAATATGCAGTAGAACTGTGAACATGAGCTATAGGGCAGACGTACTGTGTAAGAAGACACTCATATCCTCTCGTATCATTCAAATCTGCTGTGACACACATCTTCACCTTGTAGAGTAAGACAGAAATGGTCCATCCTCAGCTTAAAAAATTCTTCTTCCTTCCTTGAAGCTGAAGACTAATGTCTTAGGAGGCATGACTTGAATTTCAACATGAAAAAGAAAGCCTGTTATTTTTCTTTGCCATTAAACAAAGAGTGACC
The DNA here is from genome assembly GCA_026018925.1 of Tupaia tana. Classification (NCBI taxonomy): domain Eukaryota; kingdom Metazoa; phylum Chordata; class Mammalia; order Scandentia; family Tupaiidae; genus Tupaia; species Tupaia tana. The sequence continues at coordinate 8,613,664 of JAKSZU010000018.1, forward strand.
CATTTCCCCCCCTTGTTTTCAGAGTATCATTTCTTTTTTTATTGTTTAGCAAGTATTCCTTGTGGCCAATTCTTGGCCTCTTTTTCCTTAGAATAAATTGGGAGAGTTACAAAGAATGAGCCTGGTCAGCACAGCATAAACTAAGAGTTGTTTGTTTATCTAACTCCACTCATGGGGCCAGCAGGTGGCATGGTGGTTATGGCACTGGACTCCCTCATGGCAGATCCTGGTTTGAGTCCCAGATTTGGCAGCTTGAAAATCAGGCAGACATGTGTGCATGCATGCGTGTGTGCCCAAAGTCCCAAGAAGAGAATGGAAGAGAAAGGATTGCAGTGTGGTCATCCTCCCTGGGGAGGTGATTTCTCACTTTCCCTCTGTCTCCAGTGAGTGCGTGCACCCTGTATCAAAAACATAAAGCAAACCCCTATTCATAAAATAGTTAAATGAATCAAATTCAAAATCATCCTGGCTTTATCTAGAGGAAACTATCACAGTTAATCAAAGCAACAAGCAAAGGAGTAATTATAGTAGCCAAACACTAAATCCACTTACATGTCCAACGATATGCAACTGGTTAACCCAAGTGAGGCATGTTTTTTCAGTATGTCACTATTGTAACGAATTCTTATCCCTGTCATATTTTATGATTAAGTTGGATAGAATGAGAAGAGCTGTGCAAAATTAGTGCTGAGAAGGTCGACAATACGTGAACAGACATGAGATGAGAGTCAAGACTTTGGGAAACACCTTATATTATAATTGGATAAAGTAATATATAAATGTAATGAGAAACATAACAGCTTTAATATAGATTGTGAAGTAGGTTGAAGAAAATCAGGTACAGGTAAAAATAATAATGGTCAGAGTACCTTCATTGAATGCTTTCTACATGGTAAGCATGATTCTAAGTCATTTAAATGTTAACCAATTAAATGTAGGTACTCCTATGAATATTCCTGTTCCAAATCTAAGTAAACTCGGGCACAGAGATGTAAAGTAACTTACCCTGAGGTCGCACAATAGCCTGGGAGTAATGGAAACCATTCCTTCTTTTTAATTATCTTCTTCACAAAAGGATGTAACAAATTTAAACAAAAGAGTTCATGATTTACTTCTCTAAATAATCACAAAACAGAAGGCTACATTTTAAATTCAGTCCCTATACCCTTGATAACAATTCCTAAATTTAGTGAGACCATTGGGAGCCCATGCTAAAAATGTAAACTCTCAGGTTGACCTGATAGTCTAGTGGTTAAGGGAGCCAGGTCCCATATGGCCAACTGAGATTCAAATCCCACCCCTGGTGGCTTGAAAAACAGACCAGGCTTGTATGTGTACATGCCTTAAATTCTGAAGAAATAGAGAACCAGAAGAGAAGGAATTGTGGGTGTGACCACTGTCCATAGGAGATGTTTTTCTGTCTCTCTCTGTATATATATATATTTATGGTAAATACGCCCTCTGACAATTAAAAATGAATGCCAAGGTGCCAGCAGGTGGTGTGGTGGGTAAGGTGTTGGACTCCACATGGCCAAATCTATGGTTTGAGTCCTGGATCCAGAGGCTTAGAAACAAGTTTGTGTGCTCAAAATCCCAAGAGGAGGAGAGGGGATTGTGGTGTGGCCATCCTCCCAGCATCCTTGGGTGGTGATTTCTCACTTTCTCTCTCTGGTGAGTGCATACTCCATATGGCAATAAATAAATAAATAAATAATAAATAAATACCAAATCCTGAGCCTTATCCAGATATATGTAATGTAAATAAGCAGGGGGCGATGGAGTGCACATGCCAGTGCTTAAAGCTCTCCAGATGACACCAAAGTAACCAGCTATGATCTGGGGACCACTTTGGAATGACAAGAGTCTCTGGGATGCGTATTATACAGGCAGCCTCCAAGCCTCTCCTCTGGAGATCTGATTCAGTGGCTCTCAGATGCAACATGAGACTTATTATCTCTAACTCAGTGATCTCATGTCCTGGGGTGTCTGGATTGTCCTAATACTGCTATTGTCCAAGCACATTTGCTAATGACACCCCCCCCTTCATGCTCAAAATCATCCCCGTTTGGACATTGAGGTGCATGTTTAACCAGGTCACCAAGAGATTCCTATGGACAGGACCACTCCGGAAGCTCTGAAGGATGTCAGTGACTTGGGTCTAGTCTCCAGTCACTTACCAGCCTTGCAACCTTGGGTGTGTTATTTTAATCTCTCATTGTGGCTTCAGTTTTCTCATTTGCTAAATGGACAGAAGGATGTCCCACTCCTTGGCTGTTGAGAAGTGTAAATGCATGTGTCATCCCTTCAAAACAGACAGAGAACAGGCCAAGCAGTGGCACAGGGTAACGCAACTGGACCCACATAGGCGAGGTCCTGGGTCCGCGTCCCACCACATTCCTGGGCACGCTGAGCACCTGTGTGCTCATGATCTGCCGAGGGTAGATCATGGTTGAAGATCTTGTTGGAGATGCCTAACTCCCCCCTGTCTCTCTCTCATGAAAGAAAGAAATAAACTTGTTTTTTTTTTTTTTTTTTTTTTTTTTTTTTTTTAAAGAAAACTAAATACTACTTATTAAAGAAAAAAGAAAAAAAAGAGGCAGAGTACCTTGGAGGTGTACAGCAAACCCAGCTTCATCTCACAGCAAGTGTCGGGGGATTCTCCAGATCAGCCCTCCGAAGCCTCTCAAGCTCGTGAGAATCAGAGTGGGCTAAAAGCGTGTGGAAGAAATAGCTCTGATGCTGTCTTTTTTATTTTTTCAGATGGCCAGTTCTTATTTTTCCTTCTTTTCGATGTTTTAAGTATGTCACTATTTTAGCAAATACCAGTGTGGCGAGTGAACCACACTAGACCAGGATCTAGTGAGATAACATGAACATTTCCAAGTTGTCAGAGGACACATGAACACAAGCAGCAAATTGATTTTACCCAGAAAGTATAGTTTTGCTTTAAACTGCCAGAACCAGACCCTGAGGTTGTCTTATGAACCACTAAACTGATCTATATATAAAAAAAAGGAGCTAGAGAAGGTGAGGGAGAATGTAGGAAGACCAAGTCAATAAACCATTTGGAAACTTTCAGACCTGTTGCCAAAGACAAGGCGAATCTGCTGTCCTGTTTGTAGCAGGAAGAATTCTAATAAATAATCCAAAAAGAGACATAATCCAGATGACATTTTAAAGATTATTGATCAAAAAGTCAGGGGTTTGCTAATACAAATGGCCTTTACCACAAAATTTGCATTCACAACACTTGCATTAGGCCTGTCTCTAGCCAAGGAAGTATTGATGCAACTGACACAAATAATGATACCAACCAGACTATCTGTTTTCAAGCAAAATGAGATTAAAAAAAAAAAGTTTCCACTTACTATTATGGTTGAAATGACGATGTGTGTACTTTTTGATGACTTCCAGGGTTGTCTACATGTACGTGAGTTCCAGCCAGGTGACGCAGTTGCCCAGTTCCAAATATGCTCATCCCATCCCTTCTAAGAGGCCATTTGCAGCCAAGATGATCAAGTCACTTGATAAAATTAGGATGTCCTTGAGGTTGTCCGCCCTGGAGTGTGAACCACTCCTGGGAAAACAGCAAGGATGAGAAGAACTGAACACATACATAGATTTTTTGTTTGTTTGTTTTGCTGATTTGACCCCACAAGCAGAATGTGTCATAAGCTTACATTTGTGGTACTGGGACATGTTTCCTTAATGACACTGTGATGTCACCCAGAGGGGCACAAATGCCTCTCTGCTCTTATATCACATCTTCCTCTGGCTCTGACAGCCATATTTTTATTTATTTATTATTTTTTGCTCCAAAACAGCTTTCACGTGGCTGAGGTGCCTGAGTATCAGGCAGTGTATCAGAACTTGTTTCCTGCATCAGCCGCAAGTTACCAACACTGGTGAAAAACATGCCTAGGGGGTGTTTGCGTCCCTCAGCCTTACGAAGCAGTCAGTGGCATGGAGAGCAAGTTAACTATAAGACCAAGTAATTTAGAGTCCAAACCCTCAGAAACTCGTAATAGGTTCTAAGTCTGCCTTTGCTGCTCACTGGCCATCTAAGCAGCTTCTCCAGTCTTTTCTAAGCTTTGGTTTTTTATGTCTATATTTTGGGCTAGCACTGTGACTCACGTCCCATCGCAGAGTTCCGGTAGGCTTCACTGAGGCAAGACATTTTGGACTACCCTGCTGCACATTCAAAAAACGTCAGTTTTGTTCTGATTTTGATGTCCCTGATAATGATGATGATGACAGTTATGGTGATGGTGATGATGGCAGTGATGACGACGATGATGATGGGGGTGGTGATGACAACAATGACCTACTGAGAACACTGAGAGCCATCTCTTTGAATTCTTAAAAAATCGTTAAGAAGGAACTAGCATATGGCGTAACGGTTATGTCGCTGGACTCCCACATGGCTGACCGTGGTTAGAGTTCCAGATCCAGTGGCTTCAAACTTAGGCCGTGTATGCGTGTGTGTGTGTGCCCAAAATTCTGAGAGGAGAATGGAGGAGAAGGGATTGAGTTGTGGCCATCCCACTGGGAGGTGATTTCTCTCTTTCTATTTCTCTGCCTCTCTGGCAAGTGCATGTGTCCTATACTAAAAATATCTCTTAAAAAAATCATTCAGAGGAAATGTGGCTCAAAAGTGTTGGAGAAGTCTTTGAAAGTGAGTGAGCCAAAATTCAGGGTCCTTTTAACTGTCCCATGCTGAAGTCCCTCTGGATTTTCTTACTGGTGAAACGCTGTGAGGAACACACTTGAATATCAACCCCGGAGGTATCCTCCTTATTATTTAGGGGCTTTGCAGATTCAGAATGGAGAGGGGCAAGGCAGGCTTCGGGTGTGGACGGGCTTTCAAGTCAGAGGAGCTGACTGGGAGCCGGACGTGCCACCGCTCCCTGGGTGGCTTTGAACAAGACTCTTATCTCTGAGCCTCAGTGACGTTGCCACAGAACGGGCTAGGTCTAATTATGGTTCCCTCCCAGCATCTTGGAGATCAGAGCAATGTGGAGCTCTCTGTAACTAGAGTGTAGGTGCTTAAGAAAAGAAAGCGGAGGAAACCAGCAGTTGGTGTAATGGCTATGTCGCTGGACTCCCACGTAGTCGACCGCGGTTCGCATCCCAAACCCGGTGGCTTAAAACTCACGCCAGGCGCGTGTGCGTGCATGCCCAAGATCCCGAGAGGAGAATGGAGGAGAAGGGATTGTGGCATGACCATTCCCCCTGGGGGGTGATTTCTCGCTTTCTGTCTCTCTGTCTGTTTGTCTGGCGAGCGCACGCGCCCTAGAGCAAAAACCTCTCCAAAAAAAAAAAAGAAAGAAAGAAAGCGGGGGACAGCACGCGGTGTGGGGGTTAAGGCGGCTGGATTTCACTTGGCCAACTGCAGTTGGAATCCCAGACCTGGTGGTTTGAAAGACACACTAGGCATGTGTGCACCTGTGCCCTAAATCCTGAAATGAAGAAGAAATGGAAGAGAAGGGATTGCAATGGGGGGTGCTCTCTCTCTCTCTCTCTCTCTCTCTCACTCTCTCTTTTTTCTTCAGTAAGAACACTTGCCTTTGGCAACATTAAAAAAAAGAAAGAAAGAAAGAAAGAAAGAAAGAAAGAAAGAAAGAAAGAAAGAAAGAAAGAAAGAAAGCTTAAGTTCTGTCATGATCGGTTACAGTGGTAGTGGTAGTAGTGACAATAGCAGTTTGGAGATCACATCCCATCCCATTGGGCTACTAAGTCCAGAAGCATCACCTCAATCTGCCCTTCTGTCACACCCAACCCTCTGGCAAGTTCATCCCTCGTGTGTCCAGAGTATGCTTCAGTTCTAACCCCTGACCTCCACGCCGCCCATCAGCACTCAAAGTGCCCATTTCTTGACTGAATTACTGCCACAGCCTCCTAACTGGTCTCCCTGCTTTCACCCCTTCCTCACTTCCCAATCCATTCTCTACACGATAATCAGAGTAGTATTTTTTAAATGAAAATACTATTATGTCACTCCTCTGCTCAAAAGACTTCAATAGCCAACCTCATAATAATAGCTAATAACCAGGGGTGTACAGGGAAAGGCTTCACCAGAGATGCTCCAGGCATCGAGAAGGAATCCTGATTCCTAGAACTTGCCAATTTCCACAGTGTAAATATTCCTCCACGGCAGATTTAAAATCAAGTCACCAAAGTGAGGTTGAGGTGAGAAGAGATGCACACCATCAGTGCTGTGAGCTGGTTCCCACCAGCTACCATGCTTCACTGGGCTACCCAGGACAACTCTGCACCAAGCACACTTCACATGCGTGAGCCCGTTTAGTGCTCACAACAGGTCTGGGCGACAGGTGCTCCTCTTGTCCCCATTACACAGATAGGGAAACTGAGGCACAGGCCACCGGGCTCCAACACTGGCCACACTACCTTGCTCCTTTTCATTGTGATCAGGATAAAATTCAAATTCCTTAATTCGATGGTCTATGTTCTTCTCCCCATCCTGTGCCCTGCAGTGGCTCCCACACTGTGCTCCAATCACACCTGCGTCCTCTTAGTCCCTGTACCTGTCCCTCTCCTCTGCTACAGGTCTTGTCCCTTTGCCCCTCTAACTTGAAGACTCTTCTCCAGCTCTTTACACAACTAATCTCCGTTCATCCTGAGGCCCCGGCTTAAATGTCACCTCCCCAGAGATTTTTCTCTGACCACTCATTTTCCTTTATCTTGCCATCCCACCTCTATCCTTCCCAGTATATATATATCGCAACCTGGTATTTATTTATTTATGTATTTGCCCAACTGTTGAACAGAGTTTTTTAATAGAGGATGAAGGGCAAGAGGACAGATTCGTATTCCAAAGGACATCTGGCAATGCCTAGAGACATTTTTGGATTTTTGGTTGTCATAATTTGCAACAGGAAAGGAAGACGGAAACTATTAGATCATTGAGATCGAGGCAGGGATGCTGCTTAGTGGTCTATAACGCACGGACAGGCCTCTCCAGCCCCACCAGAGGATGATCTGACCTCAAGTGCCAATAGTGTCGATGCTGAAAGATGTCACTGTGGACCATTTTTCTCTCCCTGTTAGGATGCAGACTGCAGAAAGACACAGCCTTGACTACTTTGTTCTCTGCTGTACTCCCAGCAGTAGTCACAGGGCCTGGCACAGAGTAGGTGCTTTAAAAGTAGCATTAAATAACTAAATAAAAAATCACACACTGATGATGATGATGATACTGAGGCATTCTTTTAAAGAGTGACACCTAAGTTTTGAAGGTGGGTAGGAAAGGACTAGAGAAGGTACTATTCTCCTGTTCTTTCTGCTTAGCACTCTTCTTGGCCCAACGACAAGAAAGGAGGGGCAGGCATTTGATAAAATCACCTCCTCCTCCATCCCTGACCTCCCGGAGCAGCCGTCCACTAAGTGTTGCACTTGGCTAGAGTTCCCCATAGTAATTTGGTTAATTGGATGAACAGGCACTTTAGTGACACAGACTGGATTTCCACGCCGCAGTCCATCAAAACTAATCAGTTGGCTGTGTTCCATTTCTCAGCAACTGACAGCTTCTCCAGGATGGTGAGTATATGGTAACTTTTAAAATTGAAGAACTTGCTAAATAATAGCAGTTAGAACTTGGCAAGATGCGTTTAAAGAGGAAAGGGAGGAAAGAAATACAGTGTTGGCTTTGTTTTCCCTCAAAGAGATAATCTTGTTAAGGGTTGGCGGATGAAAAGATTCTTCCATAGGCACTAGTGGAAAGTAATCATTTTGAAATTGTACTTTGTTGCTTTTGCATTAAAAGGAAATGCCAAAAGCTGGTATATTGCATTTTCCCTTTACTTGCTGCTTATTAGACATTCTGTTACTCTTTGTATATGCTTGCTATTACCACACCCTGTTAATTGGGATGGTACTAGCTGTTGTAACAAAACATATCTAACATTTTAGCAGCTTAACTTAAAATATCTCACTCCCTCAGAGTCCAATAAGGAGTTTCAGGGTGGGAGGGCTCTCTTCCATGTAGTGATTCAGGGATCCAGGAACCTTTCATCTGCATTTCCCTAGGCCTTCAATGTTATTTCTTCTTAGTTACAGAATGGGAAGGAGGGTGTGGAGAGGCCCATCCAATTTATTAAAAAACTGTGGCCCACAAGTAACACCACACCTCTGTTCACATTCCTTTGGTGAGAACTAGTCAAGTGTCCTATCTGGCTGCCAGGGGATCTGATATACATGTCCCTTCCTAGTAATAACTGCATTGTGGAAGGGAGAACATAAGCTTTGATGGACAGCTAGCCACCTCTGCCGTAGGTGGGCATGTCATCCACATCAAACCTATCAGAAATTATTAAGATTTCCTCTTTCTCTAAAGGAGGAAACGGAGGCTCAAATGAGTTAAGCAGCTCCCTTTCTCTCAGCCCCTTTCTCTCTCTTCTTCTTTTGCTCTCTCTATTCTTCCTCCTGTTTCTTCTCTTCTTTCATTCTAAAACTTGCAAAATTTTAAGACATGAACACTTTGCTTCTGTAACTCTGTATGTTTTCCACATGGTTGTCCTTTAGGGCTCAGAAAGTATCCTCATTGAAAATTCTTTAACCTAAAGGAGATTTGTTTGAGGTACAGTCGCTCAAGGATTCATTTTGCTCTCAAAAGCATAGGGAACTTTGAAAGGAGTGTGATATAAAAGAGATGTTTCTGGAAGACAAATCTGATACTGTCACTCCTCATATAACCATCCTTGCTATCTCCTATCACTTTCAGGATAGAGTGTGTACTCTGTGGCTTAGTGTATAAAGGCAGCTTTGCTCTAGCCCCTGATAGCCTTGCTGGTCTTTACTCAGACTCCAGGTATTCCTGGGGAGTCCCACAGTGTTGCCACACACAGCTGGGTCCCCTGCCCGCCAGGCTCTGATTCCACATGCTTATCCTCTACCGCGTTCTAGATACCAAAGTATGTTGCAGGTCTGACTGAAGACTAAATGCTAAATTGTCTCTGTTGGCTTCTTTGAGTGCCTTGTGTCCCTTCTCTTGTTAGACTGTGAGATCTAAATGGACTGGGGCACATTCTGCTTATTTCATCTTCTCAGTGCCTAGCACAGGGCATGCTACAAAGCTGGTGTCCTTTCAATCTTATATACATAAAAAGGAGAAGGGAGCGATAAGATACACACAGGGAGAGAGTGGTTTCACACCCATGAAAAGTTTAAATGGCAGCGATTTCATTTGACTTGAACTTGCGGAATGGATCAGCCATAGTTGAAGCAGGGAATGGTAGCTTTGTGCATGCATGGAAGAGTTTTATCGTTCATGGAGAACTCCCCTAACATCCACCCAGAGCAGGAGGCAGGATGTGGCATGTATGTTCGTGTGTATGAGGGAACTTTAAAAAGTTCTTGGAAAAATGGAATTAAAGTGCAAATTTATTTAGGTGCAAAAAAAAAAAAAAATTGAAATCCAGGGACCAGCAGTTAGCGTAATGGCTATGTCGCTGGACTCCCATGTAGCTGACTGCGGTTCGCACCCCAGACCCGGTGGCCTAAAACTCATGCTGGGCACGTGTGCGTGCGTGCCCAAGATCCCGAGAGGAGAATGGAGGAGAAGGGATTGTGGCATGGCCATCCCCCCTGGGGGGTGATTTCTCGCTTCCTGTCTCTCTGTCTCTCTCTGTCTCTCTGGCGAGTGCAAGCACCCTATAGCAAAAACCTCTAAAAAAAAAAAATTGAAATCCACACACAACATTTTCAGAATTCACATTTGCCATGAACTTTTTGAAAAAAGGCCTCTTTTAGTGGGTGGTGTGGATGTTTTGTTTGCATGCACCCATGCACCCACACCTGCTGCTTACCAATCCTCAACTCTAATAATTACATTTTTTCTTAATTGCCAGAGGGCAGATGAGTGTACCAGAGAGACAGAGCTAGAGAGAGGGAGAAAGCACACCCCAGTAGGGCATGGTCTCCCTGAAATCCCTTTTCCTTCATTTCTCCATCCCGTTGGGATTCTGGGTACACAGATAAACATATTCTGCATGTTTACCAAGCCACCAGGGCTGAGACTTGAATCACAGACAGCCATGTGGGGCTGGGCTCCCTTAGCTACTAACACAAGGAGCCAGCCCCACAAGTACATTCTCGACACCTTTAAAGATGGTGGAAATTACTCCTGAGTTGGGTCACTCGAAAACAGTACTCTGTGTTTTGCAGTCGCATTTCTCTTTATTGCTGGTTGTAAGATGTTAGCTTGAGAAAGAAGACTGTGAGGGAGGCCACAATATCTCCAAACTCCAAAACACGGACTCCAGGGACCTATGACCCACTCTCCCAGGGTAACAAATGTTCCGAGTACCGTGCACAGATCGGTCCTCAATCCACATTGCACAATTGCAGAGTTTTGTATGAAAGTTTGCAGGAACGTGCCAGAGCCTCTTTCTAAACAGCCTGATGATTTATTTGATGCCTTTGGATATTTAAGTAGTCTGCAGTCTACACCAAGTGTCTGAAATGTTTATTTTTTCTTTGCTTTAATGTGTGGGACCTCTCACAATGTCTTGTGCACCCCAGGCACTCAATAAATATGATTTATGGAAGATGTAAATAAATGCAAACCCAGATTATGTCTGTGTTCATTAATTTGTAGCTCCGGCAGGCAGTCGCCCCCTCCAAACTTGAAGATGAGAACAATCCTCACCAAATTACAGAATAAAAGAAACGAGAATTGAGCCACACAAGGGCTCAAGTAGCAAGTCATGAAGCTCCCCAGAGTCAAATAGGAAATCTTCGATTATGTTCTCAGCTGTACCATACACAAGGAGGTCTTCAAACACTTCTTGGAAAACGCATGTTATGGAAGGAAAACACACACACACACACACACAATCTCTGCATGGATTTCAATGTTTGTAACTAAAATATATGTGTATTTCATGAGAAGACTTCAAAAAGTTTGTGGAAAGTGGAATTCAAGTCTGAGTTTATTTTGGTGCAAATAAACTTTGCTATCCATGTGTCTATTTTTTATTAATACACATTTTCATAGACTTCTTGAAGGCCCCTAGTACATGCAGTGTGACCTCAAACCTATTGCTTTAACTCTGGGTCACACCTCCTGACTAAATACTAAGCTAATAGTCATAGTTAAATAATACTGCAATCCCACTGAGCCTCAGAGAAATAAAAAAATGAATGAAAACAGGATGGAGTTAAATTTCTGAGGCTCCATCACATTCTAAGCAATTCTACTTAAGATTTTCAACTATTTTCCTCTCAGTAGCCTTAAAGTGGATAATGGAGTGGTTAGGGCCACAGATTCTGTGGCATGCTCCCTGCGTTCAAATCCCAGCTCTGCTACTTATTATCTGTGTAACCTTGGGCAAGTTGCTTCACTTCTCTGTGCTTTTAGTTCAGTCATTTGCAAAATGAGGTTGACTGTAACAGTAGCCCCTTTTGGATTGGCTGTGAAGCTCAAAGGAGGTTGTTCATATAATGCATTATGTAATACTATTTACATAATACAAAATACTATTACATAATACAATTTTTGTCCAAAATGATCCAAGTATTTTTTTCATTACCATGGTTCTCATTTCTGGATGAGACAACTGGAGCTTACAGACTTAAACACCATGGCCGAGGTTACACTCTTTGGTACCTCAAGGAGGGGGTAACTAATGGGAAAAGGGTCAGAGATCTAGCCCAGTTCTGCAGTTCCATAACCCTAGTGTTTGTGCCTAGCCCATGATGCCCCTGCAGTGAGAGTCTGCCCGTCCCGCACCTCTAGAAGCCCAGCCTCTCCTTGTCTGGTCTCGAGGACTGTCGACTTCTAAACATGCTCGTGGGCAGGAGTCTTAGGCACCTCTGACTCTTCCCTGGCAGGTCCAACATCACCAGACCATCTCTGCAGCTGTCTCTTACCCCTTCTGAACAAAATAGGAACTAAAAGTCAAGAGAACGAAGAATATCACAGAGCAGAGGTGGAGATAACAGCAAAGACACTTCGTTGTTTGGGGGATGGCCTCTTCCTGCTTACTCCCCATGCCCTGGGTAGGGATTCCTGCCTGCTACGTTTGTCCTTTATGGAAACTCACTCCTGATCCTATCTCCTTGATGTGTGCCATACACATCAGTCCCTCCTTTCTCTCAGGGTCCCTGCATGCTGCCTCCTCTACCTGTGAGACCTCCCAAGGCTGACCTTCGTGGAACCTCCAGCTGGTCTTGGACATCCCTGCCCCCCCTTCACCACCACCCCCATCATTTCCTTGGGCCATATTAGGATAGAATTTCCATATTCCCCTTCCTTCTGGAACTTAATTGCGTTGAATACAAATATAAATTTTAAATGCACATTTCAGCTTAATTTAGCTCTTCAGTTTGATTTAGCTCCTCTTAGGATAAGCCAGCTTACCAAGCTTTCTGGATGCTGTCTGGCCATGGCACCAGAAAGAGGGCACTGTTGAGTTGAACCAGAAGTAAATAAAAAATGATTTGGGGACATATAATATTTTTTTTTCATATCACCCCCCCCCCCAAAAAAAAAAACATCAATATCTCTTTCCCTTTTATATACGTTCTTCTAAAAACCTTTTTTCTGGAGCATAGTATAGGGAAAGAGTGTTAATCTTGAGTGTTCAGCTCAGCCAAACCCTGCTCACGTCACAGACCTGCAAAGCTCCAGGTGTGCATGTCTGCTCTTTGTTTAATGTTCTGCCCTTGCTGTCTCGATCATTTTTAAGGAGAGACCTCCCCCCCCCACCCTTATGTTTGTTTTGCACTGGATTACAAGTGATGTCACCGGCCGTACATTCAATGAATCATTCCGTATGTCTAGACCTATAGACCCATGCTCCTGATCAAGACAGAATGTTTCCAGCCTCCAGATAATTCCCTTGGGGCCCAGCTCAGCTCCATAGAGGTGACCACTGTTGAGACTCGCCACCATGTTGCCCTTGAACTGCATGCAGGTGGGACCATCCAGGACATCCTCATGGGCTTCTAGCTTCTTTGGCACTGAGTGTCTGGATACTTCTGCCATGTTTTTGGTGATTCAGAATCACTTTTTCTATTATTTCTCTGTTGTAACCACTGCACGACTACACTTCAATTTGCTTATCAATTCTCCTGTAGAGAGTCACTTGGGTTGTCTTCTGTTCCCAGCTATATGAATAAAGCATCCATGTATGTGTTTTCGGGGGTGGGAAATGCATTTATCTCTTTTGGGTAGATTGCTGCATCAGAAGTGAGTCTATGGTTTAGTGTTAGTCCTGTCTGTGTTTGCCTCATGTGGATTAGGGATTCAAGTGGCCTTCAGAAATTCTGGGGAAAAGTAGTATTAAAGGATGAGCTTGTTCTGGTGCAAAATTTTTGAAATTCATGCATTTTTTTATTTTTTATTTTTTAATTAATTGATTTATTGTAATTTATGATCAACATATAGGGATGATACATCTTTATAGGGCACAGTATGCTTTTGCAAGTATGTATACAGAGTGCAATAAACAAATCAGGGATAAAAACATACTCATCACCTGCAACATTTGACATTACATTATGTTGTGAGCATTCAAACTTTGCTCTACTGGCTATTTTGGAAGTACATACTAAATTGTCAATTATGTTCTTTACTGTGAAATACTGTTCTAAAGAAAAACAAAGTGACTTAAAAAATCAGACAACAGAGGCCAGGAAATGGTGTGGTGGTTAAAGCACTGGACTCCCACAGTGCCATTTGAGTCCCAGAACTCACAGGTTGAAAATCACTCTGCGTGCATGTGAGTGCGTGCCCAAAACCCCAAGAAGAGAATGGAGGAGAAGGGATTGCAGCATGGCCATTTCCCCTGTTAGTCAATTTCTCATTTTCCTTCTCTGTCTCTCACCAGTAACCACACATGCCCTAGGGCAAAACCTAAAAAAAATCAGACAATAAAAAGTCTTACAAATTAATGAGGATGGATTTTTTTTAAAACAAAGATAGTCTCAACATAGCGAATGAAGGAAGAATTTGTAATTTCCATGTAGAGGATTGCGGGAGATAAGAATTTATCATCTGCAAAGATCAGTGGAATCAGTCATTTGTCTACTTAGAAATAGGTAAAATTGTATACAACCATAACTCATTAGGAAAAGATAGGAAAATAAAAAGAACTTTTACTCACTCACTGTGAGTTCTTTTAAGACCATAGTACAATACTGTGCATAAAGAAATAAGTCCTCAAAAAGGCAAAAACAAAACACAGTTAGAAAAAGAGATGTTTAAAAGTGAAGACATGGTAAAATCAGGAATTTGGTGATTTATAGTTTCTACAAAGCTCTTAATTTTAGCCCTCTTCAAATTCATTCCAAAGAAAGACTCAGCTACTTGTAATATTTTGGACTTTCCCTCTGTTATCTAGTTTTATATGATGAATGATAGTTATAATAATAAATATATAAATGCAATATGAAACCTTTGGAGACAACTGTCTTTTTTTTATTATTCTTACATGAAATCGCTATACATCATTTAGATTGTGAAGAGACTCTACCCAGCATGATATACACCTCAGCCCAGCCCAGTTGAGACCACCATACACATCCTCGTCAACAGATAATAAATCTTATCTGTGTCCCACAAGTGTCTTACCTCTCCATTTTTTCCCAGAATTTTCTTTCCTATGCTCTTCCCCTCCCACACTCTCTTTCCACTTTGTCTCTAGTGTCCATTACAATTTTTAATGCTTTCATGTTCTCCAGTCTTTCAGTCTCTACCATAGAGTGTGGACAGTCAGTATACGTTAAGTGGAGACATATAATGTCTCTCTTTCATAGCCTGACTTACTTCCCTCAGCAACAATTCTTCCATATTCATCTACTTTCTATCAAATTCCAGGGCCTGTCTTTTTAAAAAATTTTTAAAGATTTTTGCCACAGGGCAGGGCATATGCATTTGCTGGAGGGAGACAGAGAGAAACAGTGAGAGGGAGAGTGAGAAATCAACCCATAGGCAGATAGCCACACCATAGTCCCTTCTCCTCCACTCTCCTAGGATTTTGGACATGCACATTTACATGCTTGGTTTAATTTTTTAAACCACCAAGTACAGGACTCGAACCATGATTGACCATGTGGGGGAGTCCAGCATGGTTACATCATGTCACTTGCTGACGACTATGAACTAATTAAGTTCAGAACTTAATCCTACTGTGTGTAAAATAGTTGAATCTTATTTTTTAGCCTTTTAGTTGGGGAATGTAATTCATTGATATTCAATATTATCATTGATATGTGAGGACTTACCCTGTTGTCATTTTGTTATTATTTTTTATTCTAGTTATTTTGTGTTCTCTTATCTATTTATTTCCTTTTAGTTATACTAGTATAATACTTCCTTAGGTATTTCCTAAAGAGTCAGTTTAATTTTGGTAAATTCTTTCTGCCTTTGCTTATCTAGGAATGATTTTATTTGTCTTTCCTATATGAACGATAAACTTGCTAGATAGAGTACTCTTGGTTAAAATTGTTTTTCTTTCAAAGTTTTAAATATGCCTTCCCATTTTGTCCTTGCCTGTGTTGTTTCAGTTGACAGGTCTGATGTTAGTCTAATGGGTAATCTTTGTAAGTAATTTGGCATTTTTCTCTTGCCATTTTTAGAATATTGCCTTTGTCTTTGATTTTTACCAATCTGTCCATTGTATGCCATGGAAAGGATCTTCTTATGTTAAATCTACTTGGTGTCCTTTTTACTCCCCTGGATTTGGATTCCTGTATACCTCTCCAAATTTGGAAAGTTTTAAGCTTATATATCCTGAAAGAGACTTTTTGATGCCTTTACCTGTCTACTCACCTTCTGGAATACCTATTATGCAGCTATTCAGCTGTTTAATGGTGTCTAGGATTTCCCATGTGTTGTCCTCATTTTTAATGGTTATTCTTCCACTCTTTTTTGGTTACTTTGAGTAAACTCTGGAGGTTTTGTTTTCAAGGTCAGAAAGTCTTTCTTCTGCGTGGTCTAATCTGCTGTTCATACTTTTGAGGGAGGTTTTAATTTCCTGCATTCCACTCTTTACCTTTAGAAGTTCTGTTTGATTCTTCTTCAGAGTGTCTATATTTTTGTGGAGTTCCTCCTTCAAGTATGGAAGGGTTTTCTCATCTCCTGGAATTGGTTGTCTACTTTCTTTTGCATCTCACTGAGTTTTGTTACAATGACTATTCTGAACTCTTTTTCTGACATTTCTGTGATCTCTTGTATATTATCCATTGTTGATAAAGTGTTACTATATTTTTTTCGGAGGGTGTAGATATTTCCTGGTTTTCTCCTGTTTCTTGAAACTTTACTTTGACTTTTACTCATCTGGAGATACACTCACTTTCTGCTTCTTCAGAATATGTTTCTGCAGCTGTGTGCTCATGCCCTTCTGTGACCTCCTTCTGTGCCAGTTTCCCTCCTCTACTGTGGGAGTGTGGAATCCACAGTGAGAGTTTGGGGTTCAGGTTTTCAGAGGAGAGTTTCTCTCCTTTTACTGTTAGCGGGTTTTGTGGGAAGAGAATTCCTCCATAACCTCACTGTCATCAGGTGTTTGGTTCCTGTATACATAAACCTCTCTGCTCCCAATATTGCTGAAGGCTGAGCTGGACAGGTAGAAGGTAAGGCGGTAGTTTAATTTGCACACCACATGTTGTGTGGTGTGTGGGCTGGAGTAGCCTCTTCTCTTCCAGTGCAGAGTGGGTGGGGGTGTCCCTGCTGATCAGCTCAGGCTGGGTGCCTTTACTTCCCTGTTGTTCCTCTGATCTCTAGAACTGCAGAAAGCAGGTGATAGTCCTTGAAGGCCAGAGCAGTCCATCTTGCCCCACTACAGGCTGGGTGGGGGTCTTTGTTAATCAGTTCAGACCAGGTGACCTTTGCTTCCCTGTTGGTCCTAGATGGGTAAGGAGTGGAACCGCATCAGCACAGGTGGAGCTGTAGCTCCTACTTCTATCTATGAGACTGCAGGAACCAAGTGGTGGCCCATGAAGGCCAGAGTACCTCCGCACACACACTGCAGGCTGATCAGGGGTCCCTGCTCATCGGCTCAGGCTGGGTAGTCTTTGTTACCCTGTTACTCCTATCCCTGCACTGGTTTTTGTTGTTGTTGTTGTTGTGTTTTGTTTTTTTTTTCATAATATACATTTCCCATAAACTTTTGAAAACCACTAGTATGTCCCTAAGACAGTGGGATCTCAAACAGGAAGGCATGCCCCAGCTGGAGATGTCAGACAAGTTTCTGGATATGGTGATGTCCTCAGGTCCCAGTGGAGTGTTGGAATCCAACTTTAGATCATTTCCTTTCTTATTCTGGATTCTGTGCATGGGGATTTGCTTTTCTAAAAAATGTAATGAAATAGCAAGTTGTATTATGATTTTTCTATGGTTTTCCTCACCCATCAGTGCCTGTGGAAACCAGATTGACACAAATGCCTTTCTGGGCCTTGGCTAATATTGACACACCCTATTCATTCTGGACCATTGGTGGGGCCTGTTGGATCACTTTGGCTTGTTGTCATGTTCTTGTTTGCTCCTCAGGCTTTTTGCAGACTCACCACCAGCAGAGCTACCTCAGTCTCCTACTACTTCTGACAGCAGAAGCTGTGGACCCTGCCTCAGAAACAAGCACAAGTTAGCCCCTGCTGTCAGAGTCTTAGGAACTGTAGGGTCTTATCAGCAATAAGAAATAGACCCGAGGCCCAGGTGGTGGTACGGTATGAGTGCAGTTGGAATCACGTAAGAATGATCATGGGTTCACATCCCAGGACTTTCTTGAGCATGTCAGACATATGTTTGCCCGTGATCGAAGCTGGCTGAGACTGGGGGTGCCTCTTAGAATGAAAATCCTGTTGGAAGCGCCTGTTTCTATGTCTCTGTATCATATAATAAATACATAAACTTTTTTAAAAAAAGAAATAAGACCCTCCAGTGGTGTGGTGGTTAAGGTGGCTGGATCCCACATGACCAACATAGTGGTTCAAGTCCCAGATCTGCCATTGAAAAATATACTAGGCATGTGTGTATGCATGCCCAAAATCCCAAGAGAAGAATGGAGGAGAAGGGATTGTGATATAGCCATCTCCCCTGGGGTATGCTTTCTCACCTTCTCTCTCTCTCTCTTTCTCTTTGTCTCTCTCTGGTGAGCACAAGAGCCCCATAACAAAACTTAGAACAAGCCTGGTTCAAAATAGACTCAGGTGAGCTCCTGGGAATACGTCAGAGTTTTCAGTTCTTCTGGTCCAAGGGGTGTAAGGGACAATGCAGATGAGGGCCCTGGCCACATGTCTGGTAAGATAAGAAATGAAGACTGTGGCTCCTATCCCTGCACTGATTCAACCACCTACAGCCAGGGGAGCACCTGCGTGGACCCAGCCATCTGCTACAGGCCAGATGCAGGGGGTGGACTGGGCAGTGGAGTACCAAAAGCACCGGGGCCTTGAAGTCAGCAGTAGCTGGCCCTGAATCCTAGCTTGAAATGACTCAAGAGCCAGGTGGCCGTGGGTACATGACTTCCCCTCTGGGCAGTAAAATGTAGTACAAAATAGTGCCGACCATGAAGACAGACTTAGTTGCTCTTGGAGTCTAACTTGACTGTCTTCCTGCGTAGGTGAGTTGTTAATTTCATCAAACTAGGCCTCAGTTTACTCATCTGTAAAATAGAACTAGTCATAGAATTGACCACATACAGTTGCCATAAGGATTCCAGAAGCTAGTATTTAAAACAAACAAACAAATAAAAACTGTCTGGCATAGAGCTAATACTTGATAAATATTGGCTACCATAATTATTATTATGGTCATTTTTTACTGTCTAACTTAAGGGAGTTGTGGTTAGGATTAAATGAAGTAATATACACAGGTGAAGGAATAAATAGTATCTTAGTTCTATGCCAAGTAAACTAGTACCCAATAAATAGCAGCAAAATTGGAGCAAGGGCATTCTAGTTATGATTTTTATTATTATCTAATAAATCCTTTAATGAATATTTGCTGAGTACTTGGCATGTGCCACAAAATCCTCTAAGTCAGAAATATTGGAAATATGACCATGAATTAAACAAAGTTTCTGACCTCGTGTAGTTGATGATATGAAGATTGCAGCATGGTCATTCCCCCTAGTGGGTGACTTCTTGCTTTCTGTCTTTCTGTTTCTACCGTGAGTGCACACGCCTTGTAGCAAAAATCTCTCTAAAAAAAAAAAAAAAAAAAAAAAAAGGTAAAAAGGAAAGAAAGATCCAGCACAAATGCGGTTGAACTATACAATTGGGTCGCCATGCTGCATGTGTGGATAACCTTTGCTCTCGTGAAAACAGCAATAGGGTAGGGCTTCAGCAGCCCATACTTTTACCTGCATTGATTCAATCCAATCAATCCACTTCTTGCTGTTAGTGAAAAATAGTACAAGTGTATTTTAATTGAAATATCTTTGATTAAACTTCTGTTGATTAGATGGTCCTTTCCTAATGTTTAATCTTTCACTGTTTTTCCATGATAACTTAGTGTTTATTTTATGTGTGTATTTGTTCTTTATATATCAGGTCGTTGGGAAAGTCACGATGTAGTTTTCTACGTCAACATACGTCATGACTCTCCTGACAATAATGGTATGGATATTATCCACATAACCCACATGTCCATGTAGAAAGGGATTCAGAAAGATAATTAAGTTGAAAGGAGCAATTTGGAATTTGTTTTGAATCCGTATTTGAATAGAAAGCATTTTGTTTTTACCAAAATTGTATATGACAAACCAATAAGATAGTGAAGTTTTCTAAAATTGATTTTATTTTACTTTACAAAAGATGACAAAAGTCTTGGGTCCATATTATAGCACAGGGTTGGGAGTTGAGGTTATTCAAGTGTCGGAGTGGGAGGAGATACTACCATCGATTGGATCCACTTCCATCATATACGCGGGTAATGCAGTTCTCTTGTTTTGTTGTTTACTGTACAGTTTTTAATTTTTTTATAATTCTTTATGAAAATTTTGGAAAGACTATTTTTTTGGTTATTATTTCCCAGAGGGCACATGCGTTAGCTAGAAAGAGACAGGGAGTGAGACAAAGAGAAGTGAGAAAGCACCCCCAATGGGGGATGGCCACGCCAAAATGCCTTTTCTTCCATCTCCCTCTTGTCACGATTTTGGGCACACATGCACACACAACCAGCATGTTTTTCAAGCCTCTGGGTCCAGAACTCGAACTGCACAGTCAGCTATGAGGTATCTAGGTAGCCTCAATCACACACCATGGACTGGCCTGGAAAGCAAAATTTTTAATGCAATTATTTACTTCTTGTATTTTTCTTTATGAATTCCACTACAGGCCCAAAAGAAATGCTACCAAAATTACCAGATACAGGTGACATGAGATTCCCTGTGCACAGCACTTTTTCCGATATAAATCTTTCTGGAAGCAAAAGTCTGATGCAAGCTTTCACTTCCCTAAAGTCCAGTTTAGTCAAGCGAGAGTCAGATCCTTACAACCCACTTCTCGGTCACTCACTGGCAGCCTTTGTCTTAGGAGGAACTGGGTTTCGAAGATCAGTCAACTTTGGTACGTCTGACTTTTCTAGCAGGGAGGGGGAAATAAGGTTTCTTTTAACCTAATGTGCCCTGGTGTCAATTGCTTCGTCCGGTTCTCCAGGAAGAACAAGAAGCAGAATATGGGAAGTGAAACTTGAAGTTTTAAAAAATCACAATGAGAAGGGGGAAAGTAGAAGTTCAAGTAGTGGGGCAGGGGCTAGGGCCTGCAAAACAGCCCTTCTTTCTTTCAGAGCTGTGGTTATTAGGAAGCGCTGAAGGTGGACACCAGAAAAAGATGCAAGGATGCACCCGATTCTGCATCCAGGTATACTCCTAGTGTGAAATACATAGGCAATGCAAAACTGATAGTTAAATGCCTGGCAGAAAGCTAGCCAAGGCTTAAGGCAGCAGCTCCCTGGCATTTAATCAGATAGAAGGGGGCTAAAGCAATTGAGAGAGGAGCGATTCTTCAAAGGGTTCCATTTTAATTACAAGCTGGTTGGAGCATATTACTTTCAGAACCCTCCCTACTACCTGGGTTCACTTCCAAAGCCTAATGGAGTTATATCGGCCAAATGAAAGACTCCCAAGTCGCAGCGACAACTTCCCTGCCCAACCTCAATAAGCTTTGTTTTCATACAAATGCTGGCTTGGCTAGAGGGATTTTAGATCTGCAGAGAATTAGCTCCCTCTAGTCCTCCTATTTCATTAAGAAACTGGCAACAGATCAAAAAAAAAAGAAAAGGAATATACATACTGGGCCCCACCCCACTATTTCCACTGCCCCCGCCCTCAAAACCTGCAGGGATATAGAATTCTCCTTTGCCTCGGTTTTCCTCTCTGGGAAATAAGGGGTCCCCAAAACTGGAGTTACCCTCAATGCATTCCTCAAATTGTATTTTCTTGTCTGTAGGCTATTCCATGAACAAAATCTGAATTTATTGAACAGGACTCTGATTTGCACCTGTTTGAGCTCATGCATAATGAAAGTGATCTTGGCCAGGCACCACCCTCTGAACGTCAGTGTGGAAACAATAAGACACTCAAGGAGAGAATATATATTAGACATCTACTGGTCAGGGACTGATCACCTCCATAGGCTCATTTTTTTTTTTTTTTTTTGAGAGGTTTTTGCTATAGGACATGTGCATTCGTTAGAAAGATAGAGAAAGACAGAGAGACAGAGAGCGAGAAATCACCCCCCGGGGGATGGCCACACCACAATTCCTTCTCCTCCATTCTCCTCTCGGGATCTTGGGCACACACGCACACGCACACAGCAGAAGTTTAAGTCACCAGGTCCAGGACTTGAACTGTAGTCGACTACATAGGAGTCCAGAGACATAGCCATTATGCCAACTGCTGGTCCCCATAGGCTCATTCTTAATGAGTATAAAAAGGATAAAAGGATAAAAACAACTTATGTTATTTTACTTACTCCTGACAACTCTGAGGGCTGGGTGTTCTTATTCCCATTGCCCAGAGAACGAAACTGAGGCTTGAGGGAGTTTTGAGGGTTTGCTCAGATTCTCCTCTCTCAAAGACTCTTCAAAGTTGACTTAAGTCCTATTGGCCCCTAAGAGGATTTGGGGACAATCAGACTTGGTAATGGAGAGAACAATACTCCATACTCCACAAAGATATTTATAGGTGGGCTAATGTTACTGCAGTTACTCAAAGGACATGAAAGTGAACCTTAGTGCTCACTTTCATGTCCTTCTTTCTTTATTTTTTTAATTGCCAGAGGGCAAATACACTCACGAGAGAGAGAGAGCGAGAGAGAGAAACACCTCAATGGAGAATGGAGTGTGATAACAATACAATATTTTCCCTCCATTTCCCCATCCCATTGGAATTTTGAGCATACATGCCCAGGTGCCTGATGTGTTTTTTTCAGCCGCCAGTCCAGGATTCAAACCCTTTGTCAGCCATGTGAATCTGGTTACTACCGGGATGGTAACTGCTACACTACAGGGCCAGCCCTAGTGTCCTCTGTGTCCTCTTTTATAAAAGAGGATTTTTAAGAGTATCCTCCTCATGGACTGGTTGGGAAGATTCAAAGTGACAAAGTAGTCAAGACATGATCCCTAAGACAATGCAAGGCTTGATTTGTGGCATTATTATGGTTTACAAAAGTGTGTGTCATTTGAATAGAAAAAGCTGGAACTCTATCACAGCTGGGAAAACATTATTTCTACCTTAGCTACTTTTAGATCACCCTGGGTGGGGCTGACTCACTACAGTGAGTTTTTCCAAAAGCTAAGTATGCAACTGTCCAATCAATACCTGGTGGCTTTATCTCTTGCCGAATATTAACTCATGGCTTTTCCTGTACATAGACACAGCCCTCCCTGACCAGTCTCTCTATCAGAGACAATCACTGTAGAAATGGTTACGCTGGAGAGCAAACATCCTTCAAAAATATAAAACACATTCTCTAGCAATAAATGTCATAGAGGGGTCAGATGGCCGCACGGCAGGAAAGCAATACTCTTCAAGGCAGTCCCACAGGGGAAAGTTCCTGGTTCAAGCCTGGAGATCCCCTTAGTACACGGGGCACACATGTGCTTATGATCTGGGGCTGGCTAAAGACAGGGGGCTGATCACAGTGTCGGGACCCTGTCATGGGGTCGTCTCACTCTCTCAATCCATCTCTCATTTATGGAAGAGATAAAGTAAGCTAAAAAAAAAATCATATGAGAGAACTATCCGGAAAATGGGAATGCTTACGAAAAGCCAAGGATGGTCACAAGCATCAGAGCTAATTCTCCATCATACCGGAGGGACCCCCAAAATGGTCTTCTTGCCGCCACCCCCCCCAGCTCCCGCCCCAAGCCATTCTTTAGAAAGTGGGCTTTTAAAACACTTTTAAAATTTAAAAATCCAATCAGCTTCTGCTGCACACCCACAGAGATTTCCCCTGCATTGCAGGCCATCCCCTGTTCTGACAGGCTGTGAAGTGGAGCAGTTCAATATGCAGGCTCTGAGGCCAGCATGCCGGGTTCAAACCCCACAGCTGCCACTTACAATGTGAATTGCCTGGGGCAAGGTATTCTGAGCCTCAGGACCAAAATCAAGCTTATCCCTTCTGGATTCCTTCATTTGCTTTTTTTCTCTTTTGAAAATCTATTCATTTCCTGGGCAGAGGCTCCCAGACGCTATCCTGTTTGCCTGTATGCCTCAAGAATGACTGGTAATATCTGCAAAACTTCTCAGCACCCAAGTTCAAGGCTCAGCAGACTATGTCCTGGATGCCAAATACATACTCCATCTGTTTTGTAAATAAAGTTTTATTGGAACACAGTCACACACCTTAATTCACATATTCTCTGTGGCTGCTTTCCCGCGAAAACTGCATAGTTAAACAGTTACAACAGAAACCGTATATAATCTGGGAAGCTTAAAATATTTACTATCTAGTGCTTTACGGGCAAAGCTTGCCAATCCCTTCTCTAACTCTGTGCTTGCAGAACTAATTTAGGGTGTAGGAAATCTAATGTCATGATCATTTCTGTTGAAATGTATTAAATGTTGCTATATCCAACAGAAATTCATTAAATATAGATGCTATGCTAAATTAGATATCATTTATAGTGCAGATTTTTAAATGCCACCATTTGGGATGGGAAAACATTTAAATGGGAGGGGAAAAACTGTTCATCAATGGTTTTGGATACTGATTTGGGTAAAATGTCTTACATCAAATGTGTTGGGCACCTGCGATGCCTGAAGCTCTCGGTACTCTTCCACGTGTTCATGTCCTTAGCCCTCACTGCAACTCGATGAGGCAGATACCGAAATTTATTCCGTAGAGAATTATAAATTCTGGGGAACCAGCAGTTAGCGTAATGGCTATGTCACTGGACTTCCACGTAGTCGACCGCGGTTCGCGTCCCGGACCCGGTGGCTTAAAACTCATGCCGGGTGCGTGTGCGTGCGTGCCCAAGATCCTGAGAGGAGAATGGAGGAGAAGGGACTGCAGCGTGACCATCTCCCCTGGGAGGTCATTTCTCGCTTTCTGTCTCTATGTCTCTCTCTGTCTGTCTGGCGAGCGCACGCGCCCTATAGCGAAAACCTCTCCAAAAAAAAAAAAAAAAAAAAAGAATTTATAAATTCTGGAAACAAAGGGAAACAAAGGGAGATGTACATACATGATGTCATCAAGGAAATCTTCAGTCTGCTTAAAAGAAAAAAAACAATAAATTAGCTAAACCTTTAGACTTTCCAGATAAAGTTGTATTATGTGGATTCAAAGTTGAGACTGAAATTGATAAAGTGGTTGCCAGCAGTTGCACAACAGGTGGCGAGGTGGAGCCATAGTCAGGCTCTGGCTGTCTGGAGCGTGGTCATGCTAGTTTCCATTTTTGGCTTTATTGCCTCTCCTTGTTCAATGTCGTGGCATATCAGAGTTCCATAGGATCACAGCAGGACCCTGGCCAGGTACCTTCCCTGAAGACTTTAATCCGTTCTGCCTAGACTGGGGCTCTCTTTATCAGCTCAGTTATCTTGGTTTTGGTCCCCTTCCGAGCCACGCTTGTTCTGTTCTTTCTAGCTTAAGCTCATTCCCTTTGATGGATAAGACAAAAGCAAATGAAGAGTCGAGTCTTCCTGCCTTCGTTCGCACTGTCCTCTTTTAGTTTCACACATCAGCCGCGAGCACTATATTTGTGTCTTGCTTTGTTCTTCTAGTTCTTATGAGAACTCAAAAGGCCTGTGTGTGTATGTGCATGTGCATGTGCGCATGTGTGTGAGTGTGTTTCTGCACACACACATGCCTTCCTGAAGCCGGAGCTCCAGAGACAGCCCATCTACATTCACATCCTGATTCCCACTTACTGCGGGGCCCTGAGCCAGCTGCTTCTCTGAGCTTCCTGGGCCTGCTCTGTGAAGAGGAGTGTCACAGTACGTGAGTCGCACAGCTGTGGCAAGGGTTCAAGAGATGGCGTGTGAAGGCGTCACCGGCAACTGCCATGCTGGGAGCATGTGATCGTGCCAATAGCGTTGGTAGTTGTCGCTTAGCGCTAATTCCATCCTTCTGCCTTCCCAGACCAAGTGTCTATCCTTTATTCACTCTTGAAGGTGCACACCTCTGTAGTGGGTGGAATGGTGCCCCCTGCACCCCCACAAAAAATAGATATGTCATCCAGAACCTCTGCGTGTGATCTTATTTGGAAAAACAGTCTTTGCAGATGTAATTAAATTAATGATATAATTGAATTAATGAAATCACCTCGGATTAGGGTCGGTTCTAAATACAATGATGAGAGACCTTGGATGGGACTAGAAGGGAAGCGAACCTAGGAGTGAGCAAAGGGGAGATGAAGGCAGAGGTGAAAGTGATGCGCCTACAAGCCAAGAGACACCAACTGTCACCAGCTGGAAGAGGCAAGGCAGGAGTCTCCCCTAGAGCCTTCAGAGAGAGCAAGTCTGTGCTAACACATCAATTACAGACTTCTGGCCTCCCAAACTGTGACAGACTAGACTTGTGTGGACGTTTTTGGTTTTGCTTTGTTTTTGTTTTTGAAGTTTATTTTTTGCTTTCATGAGAGTGAGAAGCAGAGAAAGACAAGCCACCTCAGCAGAGTCTCACACCATAACCCCCTCCCCTCAGCCCTTCCCCACCTACCAGGGTCATGAGCCCGCAGTGTGGAGAGGTTGACTGAGAAATTGAACCCATGGCCTTCTATGTGGATCCAGCAGCGTTTCAGTAGTGCATTACCTCAGTGCCACTGAGCCAGCCCAGATCTGTGTGGTTTTAAGCCATGACGCTTGTGCTCAGCTGTTACAGCAGCACAGACCCAGTGCACGGTCTCTGGGAGGGCTCGTCCGCCTGCTCACCGCATCTCCTGCCTTCTGTCCCAGCTGTGGCCGGGTGTCCTGCAGAACTCTGCATCCAGACTCCACCTCCCATCAGCTGGATGCTTCTGGTCCGATTACTTAGCCTTTCTGGGCCTCCGTTTCCTAGTTTATAACATAACTGCTAATGTTTGCTCATAAGCTCATTGTAGTAATAGTAATCGCACAGCCATATCGGCAGTTGCCACTAGTGAGCTCTGACTACAGGAAGGCATGGTGATGAGACACATCATTCCTCTCATCTTCGAGCTGACACCAGGAGTGGGTACTGCCACAGCCCACATTCCTCACAGAGGACACTGAGACATGATGAGTCTAAAGTAACTGTGAAGTCACTCTGTGTCTCTAAGTGCACAATTCATGTTTATGAATTAAGCAAACTTTACTGAGAACATAGCAAAGCTCTGGGAGCCTCCCCACGTATCTGCAGGTGCTGCTGCTCTGTACGGGGCAGGGCCTGGAACTTTCACTGAGCTCACGGCCAACCAGCCGCCCTCCACTCTGCTCTGGGAAGCAAGAGCCAAACTCACAGCCTTCCCAAGAGCAGAGCTGTGAGCACTTAAGATGCGCAGTGAAGAGGATAGCCTTCCTTCCCTAGGAGAGCTTACATAGAATTGGGAGACGCCCACGTTTGGGAATGTTCTGAGCCTTCTGCACGGATATCTATGCAGTAACTACGCCCACCCACCACTGTGCAATGCTCCTGTGGAAAAGGAAGAGGAGGAATTTAGTAGCTACAAGTTCATGGTCACTTTCTCCCAAGATCATGTCACTTCTACTAAACTAAATGGTTCCTTTTCCGAGGGCTGCAGTTCTCTCTCGTTACTTCTTTAGCCCTCTGGGAAACCTGGTTGTCAGCAAGGGTGCTGCTTTCACATGCCTCAGGGTGCAGGGATCGAGCCTCCAGGAGTGATGCAGGTGGTCGGGAGGTCTCCCAAGAGCCCTCACCTTCCCTCTCGGTGCCAACACCATGATGCAAAGTATAGTCCCATCACTCGATGTCCTGGGAGCAAGAGTGTTTCCAAAACAAGACTACTTCTTCTCTCTCTTGTCCTCATTTTCCCCCCAGTGGGCTTTGAAATCTTGAGTTTATTGTTTCCCTTCTTTTGTATTTTTCTTATAAAAATTACATGAGGGGTACATTTTCCTATATCTCAAGCCTGATCCAGGAAAGTGGATTCTTTTCCTAAATGTCATCCACAGAGCCACTCACTTACTCATTCACTTTCCATCTTGTCCCCTGTGAACACACTGAGCACCAGGGCCCTTTGTAGGGTGGCCCCGTGTGACGTGAAGCAAAGACCCTTCCCCAACATGACATTCGGACCAAGTAAACCCTGGACCCAGCCTTGACTCCCAGCCCACACAGCAGTCCTCTGTTCTGTCCTGACTCTGTGCCTTCGGGCATTCCCTTCCAGCTGCTGAAATGCCCTTCTTTCCTGGCTTCGGCTCAGCAAGCTCCTCCTTCTTGGTACGTTAGCTCACTTCTCGGGAATCTATTACTGACTTACCTCTTCCCGTTCAACCTCCATGTCCCTGCGGCCTTTGCCCTCTCATCTTCCCAGGACATGATATTTGGGTCATATTTCTACTAGAAATGACTTACTGTTTATCCAAAATACACATTTAGCTGGGTATCTGGTACCTGTGTTTATTAAATCTGGCCCCCAACCAGAGACCCTCACTGGGTTGCCATGGAGTTCGTCCACTCTGCAGCCCACGGCTGGGCTTTGCCGTGTCCCTAGTGGACAACCTGGTAGGTCAGGCATAGAGGCAAATCTCTGTTAAATAGATGCTTCCAAACACAGTGATTAGCACAGAACAGCTGCTCCATAAATTACCCACTAAACAAATGGGCAATAATGACCCTCAGAACAGCTACCAAGTAGGGGATGAAGGTAAGAGATAAAAACCTGGCTCTAGAGTTAGATATCTGGGTCCCACTCCCACCTCCCTCATTTACTGGACTGCGATCTTGGGCCTATTATCTTACCTCATCTTTAAATGGAGGAATAAAAACAGTACCTCTTGCGTGGTGAAGATTAAATGAGATAATAGATATATAAAACACTTAACACAGGGCTCAGCAAGTGCTCCACAAATGTCACCCATTATTTATTAAGTGCTGTGCTAGGCCCTGCCAGACATTACAATAGTGTTAGATCATTTAATGTTCACATCGAATGATGTAAGTGTTAAAATTCCCATTTTCCCATGCCACATTGGAAGCTTGAGGACATTGATTAGTGCACTCATGGCCACACCCCAAGTGGAGAAACTGGGAATAGAGTCCAGAGTCTCTGGCTCTTCTTCAAGAGACACCCTCGAGTGAGAAGCGAGCGCCAGGCCTCTGGGTCAATGACAGGAGCTCAGGGGTCTCCTCCAGATGCCAGCAGGTGCTGCGGCCCTGTCCACGGCTGGGCCTGGAACTTCCACAACTCATGAGCTGACCAGCCGCCCTCTGCTCTGCTCTGAGAAGTGAAAGCTACACTCGCAGCTTTCCAAAGAGAAGCGAAGTTTCTTCTTCTCTTTCAGGAGGCTCCTTTGGTGGATGCTTTAGCAGAAAAGAAACAACTCTCTCCTTTCTCTTGTCCCCTACATTTTGTGCTCTGGTGATTTTTTAGAAAAATGTTTATCATGCCAACAGGTGGCATGAAGGATAAGGCGCTGGGTCCTGCATGGTCAACTGTGCAGTTCGAGTCCTGGACCCAGCAGCTTGAAAATCACTCTGGGCACATGTGCATGTGTGCTCAAAATCCCAAGAGGAGAACAGAGGAGAAGGGATTGTGAGGTGTCCAACCCCCTGGGAGTAATTTCTCCTTTCTCCCTCTCTCTCTCCCTCTCTGTCTTTCTCTGGTGAGGGCATATGTCTTATAGCAAAAAACTGAAGAAAGGAAGGGAAGAAGAAAGAAAGAAAAAGCTTACCTAGGCTCAGCCAGGATAGCACACACTGGTAGGTTTACCGTTCATCTGGCTGAAGCGTCGGAGGCTTAGGCTTGGCCTGTAATTCCAGCTACTCGGGAGGCTGAAGCAGAAGGGTTGCAATACTGAGAAATGCTCCCTATAAAACAAAAATTAATAACAAAATAAATGTGAAAAATCACGCGATACAGATCATTCTGCCGTGAATGGCTTCAATGGTTTCTCTTACACCTGAACAAAATCCAAGGTCCATTGGGCCCTCCTCGCCCTGGCTTCTGTTCCTCTGACACTGCGCTTTGTACAGATCTTTCCCCAACCCTTGACCCTGGCCTTCTTTTCCTCTGTCACACTGCCCAAGCTTGACTGGGGCTCTTGAACCAAGTCACAGATGTCACCTGGCCGGCTCTTAGACTCTCTTGGAAGCTGTGTATTTCACATCTCTTCTCAATACTCAAAATTTGGCTTAACTTCTACCTCTGCAGAGCGCATCCCCAACGATCCTGACAAAACAGCCCCCTGTACGCTCGGCCACACTCGGCCCGTCCTCCCGCTGACGTGATGCGCTCTCTGCACCCCTTTACGGGGTCATGGTTTCTCTCCCTCACCAGAATACAAATCCAGGGCAGCAGAGAATCACCCTGCTGTTTCTCAGTCTACACCCAGTGTACCCCAGCGGCCTGGTCGCATCACAGTTGCTCAATAAATGCCTCCTGGAGGGATGAATAGATCATGCAGGAATTAATGAATGAAACTGAACTCCTCATTTAAGAACAATAACAATGTGTGAAGACTCCCACCAGTTAAAAAACGCATACTTGTTGCCCCAGACCCCTCACATCTACCTCATAACTGACGCAGCCGTAGTTTTCTGCTGATGTGTGTCTGTGGCCATTTTCACAAGTAGCTGGGCTTGTTGAAGAGACTGACGGCCAGGATTAGTGGATTGCACTAGCTAACCTCCAGTTTTCCAACTTCTCTTTAAAGAAGCACCGTGTGTACATTTTTACAAATAGTCAGAGGCAATGATCCATAGAATTTCTAAAGTTTACTTCAATTAGAATGAGTTTCAGATAAAGATCAAATTAATTAAGTTCCCCCCCCCCCCTTAAAGTTCATCTTAATTAGCCATTGTTTCTCGATGGCTTTGTCATTGGCTGGGCTCCAACCTGGACATAGAAGAATTAGAGGGGCACCCCCTAAGTGGCCATTAACACGTGGCATGGCCCAGGGTTCTCTGTCTGGGCTTTTTGAGTGTGCATCTGCTACGTGATGGATCAATCCCTGAGAGCCGAAGTCAGCGGTTCCTCCCAGAAGTGAATTTCCCAGTTTTCCCAACTGACACGAATAGCTGCACAGGAAGGATTTTTTTAATCTGTTGCTTTGTTTTGTTTTTGCCTCAGTTGTGTGTGTGTGTGTGTGTGTGTGTGTGTGTGTGTATGTGTGTGAGAGAGAGAGAGAGAGTGAGTCATGGAGGTTCGACAGTTCTGATGGCTGTCAAAGTTTAGCAAGCTGGATTGCTATGGGGATGGCTCTATGGCTTTTCTCTCCCAAATTGCAGCCTTGGACTTCCGAGGTAGGGGAACCTTCCAGCAGAGGCTGCGTTTTCTGATGTCCTGAGATGGCCTTTCCCCGTGTCCCTCGTAGCCTGAAGAGTATTTTATGGCACATCTTTGATACTCAGGGAACAGGTGCAAACGCTGCTAAGTGATATAATGTGTCACACAGATGATTTTAAAAGGAGCCATGAAATGAATGTATCCAACAAAAATATAATGTTTAATTTACTCCTTCCGAGAACTAGTGATGTTGTGCCAGGGGCTGCGGGCCGTAAATCATCTGCCGACTGAGACGACACCCCAGCCATCTCGTTTCGGGAAACTCCTTTCTGGCTGGTGCAGATCAGGGCTGACAAATCCATTCTTCGTAGTTCTAGGGCAGGTTTGTGGCTGCTGCGTGTTTACATAGTCCCATCACCCGGGCCTCAAAAGGATGGGGATGTGGACATTCTAGAAATGGCTTGTGTACCAGGCAGGAAGGACATTTTCTTCTCCATGGAGCCTTTCCTGATAACAGGGCTGTGTCTAAGGATCCGATTTTCTTCTTACTACTTAGCACCAACACCAGCACCCTGATGCTGTCTCACAGAGCTGCAGGGTGCCAAGTTGAGTGTCTTAGATACAACCAGAGAGTAGGCACACTCAAGAAGCCAACCCCAATTAACATCTTTTCTGCCATCCTGAGAGTCCCAAAGGTAAGGATCACGTCCATCCTACTCATCTCTGTAGCCCCAGCCCTATGACAGCACAATTTCCAGCACATTATAAGCTCTTAAGACATGTTTAGAGAGGAGATTAATTAATTAATTACAGGACATACTCTGCTTACATCTTGGGTAGGTCCTGAAAGGGGTAGTAAGGAAATACATGGCACTCTTGTGTTATTGGCTGTGCTCATTTGTTCAAGGAAAATAAAAGTGAACAAATGAACAAATACATTAATGACTGTAAATTCTTTCTGAATGGGACAGGTGAGGTAAAAAGTGTAGTCTACATGGAGCTGTCCTACATAGAGAAGTGCAGAGCCGTGACATGTCCCACGAGCTGCGAGGCAGGTGGAGCTCAGGGCACCGTCAGCAACCCGGCAAGAGGACCGTGGGTCAACAAGACCTGTGAGAAGTGGGAAAGTGTTCCCTCTGCAGGGTCAGTGATAGTGTGGGTTTTACTCACAGGTATAGTCTTGTGCTTGGAATAAATAAGAATTTTTGGAAGGCAGAAAGAGAAGTAAAGAAGGAAAAACGTGAGGGCTGGAGAGAGGGGAGGAGGGAGGGACGGAAGAGAGGAAAGGAGAGAGAAAGGTGGAGGAAAAGAAAGAACCGTGGGCCCCAGTAAAGGACGACATTACTTTCAGCTCTATCTCTTACTTGTGTAATATAATGCATTTTCATTTTTCTGAGCCTTAACGTGTTCCTTTTGCTAAATAAGGCTAACAAACCTTCCCCAGAAAGGGGAAGATATGAGAACTCATGAGGGAATTTATTTTCAGTGACTGCCACGCTGTCAGTGTTTAATAAACATTGGTTCTCCATTCCCACCCCTTTCCTTTACACCCAATGTCTTGATTTTGGCAACCAGTCCACAAGGGGAGGGTGAAGTGGGTGAGACCTATTTGTTTAGGTCCTCCCAGGGTGCTCATTCCCTATTCCTATCTCCCAGGGTCCTCTATAATTCCAGTGAGATATTCTGCAGGATCTGTGATCCATAATTTTCTACCCACCCTCCAGTAAGATGTCTATTTTTTTGGAATGTCATTTTTGGCACACTAGAAGAGATGGAAAATGGCTCCTGGGATGGGAGTGACAAAAGGCAGCCTCTGTGGTTTTAGGGCCAATTGCCTTCTGAAAAAAGATGCTTTAGCAACTCAAATGAGTACCATTTAATCCATTTAGCGGAAGAGGAAACTGAGGCTTAGAAACATGAAACTCTGTTCTGAACGGTGTCGTTTTCAGCACTGCCGCAGGTGCATGTGTGTCAGGGAGGAGGCAGGAAGGTTTCATTAGTGTCCTGCAGACCTTGCTGTGTGGGCAGCTGCCTTCTCCAGTTATAGGTATATGGCTCTGTGGAGAGATGCATCTAGAACATTGCATAAGCTCAGAGTTCTCTGGAAACAGAGTGTGGTGAGCTTGTCAGTACTATCAATCTTCTCTGTTTTGGTCATTTGCTAAGTAAGGTCCCCAACAACTTCAAAGAAGACTCTACTATCAAACTGGGAATGGAAAAAGCTTGCCATGGGGTGAGTCACGTTCTGACAGGCACCCACGCCCTGAGGTTGAGTTGGGCTCTGTTTTCACCAAAATAAACCCACGTTTTGCATATTAAGGTTATGTGTATTGGTGACAACTCATGAAACTCACAACTGATTCTCAATCATGAGCATGATCTGGTCCACCTTGCAAGGATCAGCAACTCACACAAGGTTTTCAGAACAGCAGGTGCTATTGCCAGGGTCCCCATAGTTCCTGCAGAACCACATAGACTCTCCTAAGGGCACACTAGTGGGGATGCTGGCCATGCACTTCCAGATCTGCCTGGAAAGTCTCATTGGCAGCATCTGTTATAGCCATGGAAGGCTTCCCTTATTAATGAGGAATGTGGTAGGAACCTGGGTTTCAGAGTGTGACAGCTCTGGATTTTAATTCATGCCCTTAGTAATGTATAACCTCTATGATCCTCCCTTCCATCACCTCTACAAGTAAAATATGACCTACCTATAGCCATTATAGTAGCATGCTTAAATCACAGGCTCTAGGACCAGACAGAGCTAGATGTGATTCAGAGTCACCACTCAGTAGAACTTGGGGAAGCTACTGGACCAAGCCCAGCCTCCATTTTCCCATCTGTAAAATGGGTATAATCAATAATAACACGTGTTTAAAGTATTTAATATGTGTATGGTACCTATTAACAGTTCATTGATGGTTCCATTGGCAGCAATTTTAAGAGTATAAATATATTTATAATAAATTTATTTAATTAAAAGATGTGTAACCCATAGATATTAACTTCTACTAGTACTAGTATCTTATTCCATTATTGCATTGTCAACAGGAAGACCCGAGAATGGGTGATTTTATAAATAAATATAAAATTCAGTTCATAGTTTGGACATCTGAGGTCTAGGATCCACCTTCTGGTGAGGCTTCAACATGGAGAGGGGCAGGACCTTGGGTGGAGCACCTGCCCACAACTTTCTATGTTTCCTTAGGGTCACATTCTCTGACCATATACCCACCAGAAGACAATCTTAGGGGCCTTCCCCTAATGACATTACTATACCCAAAGCCCCTACTATGGAACACATGAAGGAATTAAGTTTCCACCTAGCACCTTTACAATGCAATCAAGTCCTAACCCATGAATTTCAGGCAACATCAAACTCAAAAACATGAAACTTTGGGCGATAAACCATTCTCCAAAGCATAACAAATAGTAAAATATTTTTATAATTAAAATAGTAGTAGCTTCAACTCTCCCTTACCCCATTCCATAGTCCCCTAACTAGCTTTATTTTCTATCATAAACATGTCACCTCCTGGCACGTTACACAATGGCTGATATGTTGTCACCTAGGTCTTCCCGCCAAGCTCTACAGAGACAGTTCCTACTTTATAAATTAACCTTGATCGCAGGTGTAGATAGGAAACAATGAGGTATGTACAGAGTTTAGTGCCATCTGAGGTTTCAATCACCCACTGGAGGTCTGGGAACTATTCTGCATGGATAAGGGGTGCCACTGTGTTTAATCATCACAGAAATCCTGAAGACATGAATGCTATTGTAATAAATTTCCATGAGGACAAGCAGGCTCAGGGAGTTGGTGTGACTTGTGACTAGATAAGGAGTTCTGCTGCCATAAAGCAGACTCTCAGGCTTCTGGGCCTCAAACAGCCAAACATGAAACAGGTCCATGCCCATTTGCAGAATAAGTAAACTCGCAGGATAAGTAGTCCTGTCTTATATGGAGCAGAGACAATCTGACTCATCGAACACCCTTATCACAGATTCAGATTCAGATTCTCGTAGATTCGGGGGGCGATAAGGGAAGGCATGTTCTCTTCCAAGGGAGACAGGCCCCGTAATTAGATATGAAGGCAGCGGCTCATTGGGTTCTGGTGCTCGCCTGACCTTGATCACTGAGATGACTTCTTTAGAGGCCGTCCTATCTAAGGACCCGGCACAGGTCACAGACCAGAAGATTCAGAAGGAGGGGATTTCTGTATCTCTGCCTTAGTCTGTGGAAATTTGAACAAAATAACAACTATTTTCAAGTAAGATATACTATGTGGAGAAGCCAATGTGTATGGTTATGGGGTGTCCATACTGATCCAGTCCATGTGAAATGTCTAGGTAGAGATTAGCAAAATAAAACCAAGTCAGAGTAATGAATGCTATTTTACATCCACTTTCTTATTTAATACTAGCTATGACCCTACAATTCACTCTGCTTTGCAAATGTGTGGCTGTGTGGTTGCGTATGTGTAGACCACGTCTAGAAGGATGTGTAGGAAACAGTCGTGAGGTAACTCCAGGCCAGTGGGATGAATGAGGGGGAAATTTTACTTTACATATTAATTTTCCTTTTCATTTGCTTAAAATGCAAGTATTGCTTTTTTTTTTTTTTGAGAGAGAGAGAGAGATTTTTGCTACAGGGTGTATGCACTCACCGGAGACACTGAGAGACACAGAGAGACAGAAAATGAGAAATCGACCCCCCAGAGGGATGGCCACACCGCAGTCGCTTCTCCTCCCAGGATCTTGGGCATGCATGCATATGCTCCCAGTATGAGATTTAAGCCACCGGGTCCAGGACTCGAACCGTGGTTGACTATGTGGGAGTCCCGCAATGTAACCAGTGAGCCATCTGCTAGTCCCGCAAGTATTGCTTTTGTAATAATAAATAAAGAAGGAGGAAGAAGAAGAGATTAAGAGGGAGAGAGGTATCAAAGGAGAGGAAGAAGGAGAAAGGAAAAGAAAAAGAGTGAAAGAAAAAGATCTGAGTTTAACAAACTGCTCAAGGTCAACCAGCCCAGACAGGAAGTGGGCTGAAAGGAGCAACTGTCCCTCCCAAGCCTCTGCTTCCCTCCTGGCCCTTGTGCCTTGCTCTGCGGGGAGCCGGGTCTGAGATGACCAAGGACCCTGCAGAGGTCCGTAGGCCTGTTCTGCTCTCGAATGTGCGTGCTCTCCTTCACGCCCCCGGACCCTCTGATCACTTTCAGGATGTCATCGTAGCTCGGTGGCCCTGGTCCTGTATCAAGCTGAGACAGGAAAAGTGGGCTGAGGAACCTGGGGGGAAAATCTCCTAAGCTGTGAAATTGAGTCTCTGGAGTGAAACAGGAGAAGTTTCTAGACGGAAAACTGACTGCAGAGAGTCTGTTCTTGTCCAACCTGGGCCTGGCTGTCTGCCTTTCCTTCCGGCTGAGCACTCCCCTCATTGCCAGCACCCCATATCATCCAGAAACCTGGGGCGAAAGCAACTAAGGACAGACAAAGCTATTTCCTAAAATAAAAAAAAAAAAAAATGGAGAAAGAAAGAAAAGAAAAGAAAATTTTAAGTATCCCAACAAAGGTTTTATAAGCCCATGGTGCCCATTTACACACTACACCCTGGGCATTCCAAACAGTTCTGGAAAACTCACATCATTCTCAAGGGGGTCCCAGAAAAGGCTGCTTGACCCATGCTTTCCATTTCAAAACGAAGTAGAAAAAGGCCAATACCTGCATGCCATTCTTGGGGCCAAAAGATGCAAACTCCAGTTTGTTTGGGGGCAAAAAATATAGACAGGTGCGGATGAAGTAGGAGAGGGAGGCTTTCTGGACAGAGGCATTTTTCCTTTCTCCTGTAGTTACAGCAGCTTGGCGCTCAGAGAGAAGGCTACACAGGAGAGAGCTCCTGGCAACGGGAAGAAATCTGGGGAGAAATCCAGGTTAAGGAGCCCATGAGCTACCACTGGGGGGGTGGCCCGTGCTGAGAGTGTGGGTGTTTGAATTTGGTGCATTTTGCAGGCAAAAATAAAATTGAAAAGCAGCCGTGGCGGCCGCCACCGCCGCAGCCAGGGTGGAAGTGGGGCTCCTGAGAGCACAGAGCCGAAGCACTGAGCGGAAGCAGCACCGCCCTCGCGCCCAGCACCTGCCAGGGCCCAGGCGCTGCCAAGAGCAACTGGGTACCGACTTCAATAATATCGCAATTCAGTATTTAAATAATGCGACAAGATTCCTTTGGAATCTGACCAGGGGCTGCTCAGGGCAGTAATTTTCCTTTTAGCAGCGGGAGCTGCGAATCTATAATTTCCCAAAGATAATACCACTCCACCCTTCTCTGGAAGAGCCCAAATGACAGCAGAGGGAAAGAAAGGAAAAATTCACCCAGGCAAGCCGATGACAATGGAAGGGATCTCAGATCAGGACCAGGGACAATGGGACACTTTGGTGAATGTCGCAGAGGCAGGTGCAGGTACCTTTGATCCACTCAACGGTGACATAAGTCACTTGTCGCCCCATCCAAACTCCAGATGTGAGGGCAACACATTCCGAGGGCGGCTGGCTGGGGCCCGGAGAGCAGACGACTCATGCTGGCCTGGCTCTTTACCACGCTTACCGGGAGCCTTTTCCGGCTGGTCTCTCCTTCACTTTCTGGTGTCCCAAATGCTCATAGCCAAAGACATCTCTTGGACTCCTTTTTGCTAATTTATGCTTTCTCCCCTAGTGGTGCTTACTGGGTTTTGCCTCCTCACATGTGAGGTGAGAATGCAGGGACATTCTGAGCTCCCGCTCAGGTTCTAAGTCAGGGATCGGCCTCGTATTTGTGAGAGGGTGGCTGACCTTCTTGCGCATGGCACTAAGGCTGCATTTTGCTCAATTCCATTAAAAAAAAAAAGAAGAAGAAGAATATGATGGGGGGGGAAATCCCCAGGTTTTAGTCATTCTCAATTCCAGAAGTTCATTCTTCTTTTGCTGTTTACCCACATGTTCTGTTAACTGACCACTGCTCACGTGTGATGGATAACGCCCTTTAAGCCACGGTGTAAGTTACAGTAATGGCACTAGGCTATTAACCTCTGAATATTTGCATTGTTAGTCAATCCTCTAAGTCCTTGGACTTAAAGCAGCCACTGAAATTTTTTTATTTCCATTCTGCAAGAGGCAGGAGTAAGGCTGTGTGAGTTTCCAACGGTAGGAAGATACGGCTGTTTCCTCAGTTCGCTCTTCGGTTTTGTGTGAGGGGGGACCACGCACACACAGGCCCGGCAGAAAGGCAGATATGCTAATAACCACCTCGTAATTTATGGTAGAAGTTGTCGCAAGGAGCACACTTCTAAACAAACTCGACATCCATTCCCACTGTGGATGGGGACGGGGTAACGTTTCGCTGCTATGGCGTCTGTTTTAAAGTGGAAGTATTTTAGCTTTTGACAGGTATTATGAGCCTCCTTTAAGCATGAAATATATGTCCAGATAAAATATTTGTGCTCTGTAATGCGAAGCAATGCACCAAAATCTAGGGCAAAACAGTTTACATATAAAATCCAACTGGAGTATGAAGACATAAGTTCTCACTAAGCGCACTGCGAAGCAGGAAAGAAATGAGGTGCCAGGACAGCAAGAGTTCTGGGGCGCCCAAGGTGGGAGAGGCGGTGGAGAGAAAGGAGAAAGAGAATTGCAAAGCTGACAAAATGGTAACCTTAAGTGAATCTTCTACAAATAGCCAATAAAGGCAATTATGTAACAAGGCACTCTGAGCTCCTGGCCGTGACTCAGGGCATCAGCTAAATGAGGCCATTCTCTGATTTAACCAGGAGACCTACTACCTCCACACTGTTGTTCATGCTGTTTCTTGGCCTCAGTTTCCCCACTCTTCATGGTTTATTGACGTACGCCGTAGTATCTGGGGCTCAGAACAAACACCAACTTTTGTGCTGTGAAAGCCTTTTGTACCCATCCGTCTCACTCCTCTCTGCTCCAAGGTCTGCATTTACTTCACGTGATGGCCCACGTTATGCTTCTTGTATAAACGGCTCACCACCCCAGTAGACCCCCAGCTCCCTGAAGGTGGGACTCTGTGATTTTTTATCTATCATATCCCCGCTGCTGGGCCTCAGGAAAATACCTTGGAAAGAACGCAGAACTTGGGTCAGGAGAACTGTGGCTTTGTTTCTAGATCTGCTACTTCTGAGATCTGAGACTGTAGTCAAGTTGATGTCAGCCTTGCTTTTAAAAAATATGGCATAACTTTGAGGACTGAAGGATATGCTTGTCAAAGACAGGCATCTATTGATATACGCCCGGGCAACTGTCCATAGGGCTTCCACATTTTAATATGCAGACAGCAAAGAAAAATTCCTAGTCAGGGGCCAGCAAGTGGCATGGTAGGTAAGGCATTGACTCCCACATGGCTGACTGTACTGTTGGAGTCTCAGATGTGACTGCTTGAAAAGTGTATCAGATGCATGTGGGTACATGCCCAAAATCTTGAGAGGAGAATGGAGAAGAAAGAATTACAGTGTGGCCAACCCCCAAAGAGTGATTTCTCTCTCTCTCTGTCTCCCCAGTGAGTGTAAGCACCCTGTAGTGAAAAAAAATTCCTAATCAGAATAAATCACCTCCAATAAGAGTCAACTTTATTGAACACTTATGATTCCCAGGTTTTATGCTAAGCTTTTCAACACTTATTTTCATTGTTTAGTCCCTATGAGCCCATGAGGCCAACCCTTTTCACCCCCATTTTCATGATATATAAGCCAAGGCTCAGAGACATTATCTAGCAGCCACAGAAGCTGCTAACGGATGGAAGTGCCTCCCAGAGGCCTCACTCCCACCATCAAAGGGTTTCTCTGAAGTCTGAAAGACTCTGGAAGTTAGCACCTTATCTTTGTAAAAGATTGGGTCTTCTTTCAACCAGGGCCGGAGTGACCAAAGTCCCTGAACCATGGCCCGGCTGACCTGATCATTGCAGGTGTCTTAAATGATCAATGTGGACCCATGTCGGGTCAATTCAGCTGCAGTGATCAGTATTGATCGTCTAGACAGCCCCATCGATTGGGTCAGTGCGGCTATGGGTCTTCAGGGACGCCACAGACGTGACACAATCTGACCCTGCCCAGTGCTCTGTCAGATAGTATCACCACTGTCATTACAACGAGGGAAACTGAGGCACAGGCAGATGGTCTCAGGACAGATGGATGGATTGAGAGGACAAGGAGGCAGCTCTGTTTCTGCAAAGTCCAATCCGATACTCACTGTAGTAAAGGACTGATGAGCCAAACATAGGATGCAGAGGAACGGCTTCCCGGGGCCTGTGGGGATTCCACGGATGGCTGTCCACAGTCTTTGTAGACTTCGTTAGCCTGAGACTCTAGACCACAGGACCATCATTCTGGCACAACCTAGGGCCTGATCAGTTCATACCTGCTTTATGTTTGAGGTCTACCAGAAAAACAGGTATGGATGAGGGTGGGGAGAAGTCTATCTTAGGCCAGCTGGGTGTCTTGCACAATCACCCATTTTGTGGTAATGCTCTGTGTCCCATTTGAATAGTTGTTAGACCATATTATTATTATTAAAGCGAAGGGTAACACTGGACACTGACATTTTCTGATGTATTGCTGGTCGTTTTAGGGGGAGGTGACTGAACGCATGGGGTGTTTCTTCACTTCCGGAGTCCATAGGCACAGGAACTGGAGGCGTCCTGAGAGCACGCAGAAAGGTGCTGATGTGTTATTTCCAGCCGGGCTCGAAAGCAGAAGTCCAGCCCGTGGCCTCCTCCTGGGGAACCTGGGCTGTGTCTCCCACTTAACCTCAGGACACACCTCGCTCTGGGAGTCTGCAGCCCTCACCTCCACATCGGGCAGTGGAGGAGTCACGTCCTGCTGGGTCTGAGGCTGTGCAGTTATGGAAGAAGCTGGCGATAGGCAGCCTTGTGGTCAGCTTGCCCGGGGCCAGAGAGGCCCAAGCCTCTGCCGCAAAATCCTCCACAACCCCCAGATTTATCACAAACCTCTGGCTGACAATTTATGAGAGGTTTTTATCTCAGCATAGACTGGGGAGATCCACTTTGTCTCCTTGATTCTCAAGTGGGAAAAAAAAAAAAAAAAAAAAGAGGATCGGGTTTTTAAGATCCTTTTTGCAGATCGACTCGTTGGATAGCAGGAAGGGGATGTGAACAGTGCACAGAATGTGACACCCCGGCAACAGCAAGGACAGCAGACTGTGTGTATGGG
The DNA here is from genome assembly GCA_026018925.1 of Tupaia tana. Lineage (NCBI taxonomy): Eukaryota > Metazoa > Chordata > Mammalia > Scandentia > Tupaiidae > Tupaia > Tupaia tana. Next base: position 8,654,707 of record JAKSZU010000018.1, read on the forward strand.
GCACTTTCTCATAAAGCAGCCCGTGTAGTCTGCACAGGGGCCCCGTCATACAGCTACTTGATCATGTTCATGTTACAGAGGAGCAAGTTGAGGTGCAGAAAGGTTACACAGCTAGACCCAAGTCACGCAGCTAGCACGTGGCAGATGGTTAGAGCCCAGTCCAGAATCCCCACGTGGCATGAATATGGGAGCTGTTAAGACTGGCCAGCCTATGACAAAAATGAAAATGATGATCGTGTTAGCAGTTAACATCCATCAAGGACTGACGATGGGCAGAGAGCTGAGCCAGTGGCTTTACTCAAAGGCTCTCCCAGAAACTGGAGCTGTCTGTGTTCCCGACTCTCGTACCCCACTCATCCAATTCATCTAGTCTTAGCACATCTCATACCACCTTGTAAACCACCAACCTCTCTCCATCTCTCCTAGAAGCCCCAAGGTTTTGCCATGGATCAGGGGCTTTCTCTATAACCTTCATTATAACTTAACATGTGGCAGGCATTCAGTAAATCTTGTGAAGTGAATTAATGAAGTTCTTGGTGTCATCACGTCATCGGCACAGCCTGTGAGGGTGGTACGATTGTTGTCTCCATTTTGTCATGAAAAGCAGAGGTTTGAAATGAGAACAAGACTTGTAGCTTTCTGTCTCTCTATCTCTCTGGCAAATACATGTGCCCTGTAACAAAGATCTCTCAAAACAAACAAACAAAAAGTCTTGCATAGATCATGCAGGGATTTATATGACAAAGCAGGCAGAGGAGACATTTAATGTGCTGCATCCTATTGCCAGTCTTATTTAGGGGAATTGTCCACCTTATAAATCCTTGGGAGGCAGAGACCCCTCTCTCAATATGGAAGCCAGGAAGACCAGCATTGCTTTTCTCAGCCTGTCTTGGAAACTGCTAGGCATGTGACCTGGTCTCAACCAATCAGATAAGATACAAAAACCCTAGACGTGGTTGCCAGAGAAGCCTAGAGGCAGCAAGAGGGATGGACACCCAGACTCTGGGGTGGCAATGTTGGAGCAGAGGGTCCAGGGTCTGTGGTGGCAGGAAAATGCACTATGGACCCCTGGTCCCATGGAAATGCAGACAGTGCCATGAAGGCTGCAGCTGCCGACAGTCTGGGAACACGACTCTGCCTTCCTCCCACAGTCCCTGCTTTCTGAGCGTTCTTCAGCTTCCCTGTGAGCCCTGGTGCCCTCTCTCTACCTGCATCTCCCAGAGCCAGTTCCTATTGCTTATAGCCAGAACGCTGTCTATTCAGATTCAGGTTCAAAGTGGTGCCTCGTCCACACAGCTCCAAACTGTATCCACTTTCTGTTTCCTCTGATGTACCTGGAGAGTTCCAAACTCCTCAATTTCTGCAGATCCCCTCCCAGTGACCTCCGGAGGGCTCACAACCTTCCTTCCCATGAGCCTTGCAGACCCTCAGCCTTGTCACACCAGTGTTGTCTACAAGGAAGATGCTCCCTCAATCACATTCTCCATGAAACCCAGGAATGAAAAACATCTAGAACTTTGCTCCTGTCTGTTCCAGCAGCAGATTGAGGTTGGGAGCAGGTGGGGACCGAGGCTGCGAGACCTCACCTCTGCATTTCTGGCGCCCTGTTGTCGTACTCTCGAGCTGGTAGGGATGTGCTCGGTGACTGAGCAATTGCAGCCCTGCTGCTGGTCCTGGTGGGAGCTGTCAGCGGCTTATTCATCGTTGAGTTCAAGTAATAGAAACAGTTCACCTGCCCCACTGACTCGCTCTCTCCCTGCGATGCTCCCCGGGACCAGCTCCCGGCCTATTGCCGTGACCTTGTTTCTTTGGACGCTCTAATACAAGCCGAAATGGATATTAGCTGTAATTACGCATTCCACACAGTTCTGCAGGCCGCTCTTTGTACCAGAGTTGAGACCCTTCATTGTCTACGTTGCTTAAATTACTGAAAATAGCGCCATCCGATCTGAATTAGCACCCATTAATGAGCTGGCAGTTGGAGAAACTCCCTGTTTATTATTCAGGGGCCAAGGATAATCCAAGAAGCTGCACAGCAGCTCCACTCCTGTGACTTTTGATCTGTCATGCAAAGTCATGGGAAGCGAAAACAAAAACCGGAAACCCACGTGAACTCACTTTTTTGTTTTCCTGACCAAAGGTTTAACAGACCCAGAAATAGTCATCTGGCCCCTAGCTTATAAACGGCCCTCTTGCTCTGAAACGAAATATTGATCATCGCAAGGGAGATTATTGTTTGTTTTTCAAACGGCTGGTTTTCTGGCTGGATGTTCCAGAATCCCTAGCACTCTTTTTCCATAGTCTTGATGCAGAGAACACCTTTCTTGTTCTGACTCTCACCAACGTCTCTTTTGTTCCCTGTGTCTCCAACTTGGAGGGTCAACAAGGCAGATGGTAAATAAAATAAAATAAAAACCAAAAAGGGCAAAAGAAAACAAGCATAAATTGTAAAATAAGCCATGCAAATGGTCGTGGGCCAAAAGTGCAGTCAGTATTTAATTTTCAAAAAATCGAGAATGAGGGACCAGCAGTTAGCGTAATGGCTATGTCACTGGACTCCCACGTAGTCGACCGCGGTTCGAGTCCCGGACCCGGCGGCTTAAACTCACGCCGGGCACGAGTGCGTGCGTGCCCAAGATCCCGAGAGGAGAATGGAGGAGAAGGGATTGCGGCGTGGCCATCCCCCCTGGGGGGTGATTTCCTGCTTTCTATCTCTCTGTCTCTCTCTGTCTGTCTGGCGAGCGCACGCGCCCTATAGCAAAAACCTCTCCAAAAAAAGAAAAAAGAAAAAAAAAAAAGAAAAAAAAAAATCGAGAATGGGAAGATTTAAAACAAAACTGTCGATGCTTCCTTTCTGTGTGTTATTACACAGTAATAGGATCCGGTATCTCCCAGGGTCCCAGCTGTATAACTGCATCCTTCGCCCGTGTTACGGTTTCAGCCATTCTCATCGGAGGGCGTGCGTGCCTGGAAAGGGGAGGGAGCGCAGCTTCCCGGGCTGACATTGATGTGTCTGCAAGGACATTGTGCCAGGGTGCGACAGGTCACAACCAAATGGATTGCTCCCCAGTGGGCTGGGCTCCATCACACTGTCAGGTAAACACAGAAATATTCTGTCTTCGCCTGCCAAGCCTTGTCAAGTATCTGTATTTGTTATTGCATCTTGGGTCCCACAGGTTACCACCCATATTTCTTTATAGAGGAAATGTAAACCATATGCTTTCGTCTTATTTCCACTGAACGCATCCAAACGCGGTTTGGGGCCAGACATAGCCTTTTGCAGCGCTTCTTCTGAATGGAGGGCATCAGCCCTGAACCCCTCTTCTTATCCACATTTTCCACATGACTTGAGTAGGTTGGACTTTCTGATGTAAATTCAGTTGTGATAGATACTAAATGTGAAGAAGTGGCTTCTGATGGTCCTACCTTGATTTTTATTTTGTGGTAAAGTTTTTAAAAATGAAACATCTTCTTGTAGCAGCAGGCAAATGAGAGCAGAGGCTAGCAGCCAATTATGGTACTCTTTTGTAGGGGTCTAACTCTTTCTCAACACAGTGCCCCGACAGTCCTTGGGAAGTAATAGGCATCGTTATTTGTCGTGTCAGTGAGAGACACTTTTCTTTATGTTTATTTATTTAATGAAGTTGAGGAGAGAGGAGGACGGAGACAGGCACCCCTGACGGGATCTTGCCCTACTGCTGCCTTCCCCCAAGCCTCCTGGTCAGGCAGGAGCGCAGGCACGTGCAAGCACACCGGGATTTCAACCTGGGCCTCCGATGTGGCCCCATGGTTACCAGGCAGTGCCCTACGCCACTGCAGCTGGGCCCGGCGCATATTTTTAGCATTTGTATTCTTTTTTAAATTGCCAAGGAACACAAGTGCTTGCTGGGGAGACAGAGAGATAAAGAGAGGGAGAAGGCACTCCCATTTGGGTGTGGTTATGATGCAATCCTTTCTCCTCCTTTTCTCCATCCTGTCAGGACTTGGGGCATGCATGCACATGTGCCCAGTGTGTTTATCATGTTTTCAGGACCAGGATTCGAACTGTGGGTGGCCATGGCAGAACTAGCTCCCTTAACCAGTAGGGTATGAAGCCAACCCATATTTTCTTTTTCTTTTCTTTCTTTCTTCTTTCTTTCTTTCTTTCTTTCTTTCTTTCTTACTTTCTTTCTTACTTTTTTTAAGAGAGATTTCTGCTATCAGACATGTGTGCTCACCTGAGACAGAGAGAGACAGAGAAAGTAAGGAACTAACCCCCCCAGGGAGGATAGCCATGCTGCAATCCCTTCTCTTCCATTCTCTTCTTGGGATTTTGGGCATGCATGCACACACACTCAGTCTGAGTTTTAAGGCTTGAACTGGGTCAGTGACTTGAACTGTGGTCAACCATGTGGGAGTCCAGTGCCTTACTCACCACATTACTTGCTGGTCCCAAGGCCAGCCCAAGTTTTCAAGAGCATTAGCAGGCATTGGATTTGACCAGCATCTCTTGTCGGAGAACATATTTTGCCAGACACTAAAAGCCCTGAGAAACAAAAGTGTGAGCTCCCAAATCACAAGTTAAGTTAGAATCCAGCCCCAAGCAGGGAACATTCTTCAAGAGTTGTAGCCTGGATAATGCTGAGAGCTCCCCGCCCCGTGCTTCCCAAATTGCACACTCTTTGAAAAAGTAGGCAGTGCCTTTAACTTCCTGCTGTAATCCCACGCCAGGCTCTGAAGCTATCTTAAGCCCTGCTATTTATCCGCCTGGTGAGGCACAACACTTACTTATTAAAAACATATCTATCATGGTTAATGACTTGATTTTTTCCCTTTAATACAGTACAATGACAGGTGTAAAAGGGAAGATGAGAGTCAGATGCTGTGGCAATATGCTTCCCGTGCTAAGATGTCTAGAACATCAGCCTCCTTCCGTGGTGCCAGGAAGGCGGGGGCTTGGGGGGCTCCCACCGCCTCACTCCCAACACACACACACACACACACACACACAGATTACACGCTTGTGTTGGATGGAAAATCGTGCCATTTGCAGTTTCAGATAAAAGCATGTTTGAGTGCATATGGAAAGTACCATTAGGAGCAACTCCGGAGTGCCGAGTAAAATGGGTCATTAGGCTTTTGTTTGTTGGAGAGTGTCTCCCATCTGACAATGCCGAATGGTACCACTTTTAGCAGCTTATGTTCCCAGTTACATTAAACAGACAAACAGATTGACTATTTTGCATTTCTCATTTGACAACAGCTTGTCTTCATTTGCCGCACACTGGTGGCAACGCTGAAAGCATGGTGGATTACTGTAGCCAAGGTCCTGGTTTTGAATAACAGCAGATGCCAACGTTTAACTTCAAAATCAATCAAGTCTTTTTCCTGAGTATGGATAAAAGGTCTAGTAGAGCGCCTGAAGGAGGATTTCTGCTGTTTACAGCTGAAAACAGAGAAGCTACGTTCATTACCAAACTTTCTGCAAGAAATAACAAATGTGGGGAGTTTGATGGAGGGAGGGGTTTGCAAGAGGCATTCTCATGGAAGGGGGACAGGAATGCTGCCTGTAACCAGGTGGCTTGATAACGGGGCATGCCCCTCAGAACTCCACTGGATTAAGACGATGGCGATACCAGTGGATGGGATTCCAGCATGAGGTGTTACTAATACGCAGTGACAGAAAAGACAGTCCTTTTCACACTGACCACTTTTCTTAGTACCCTGTGGCTGGTGGGTTAATTGAAAGCTTCTGCTAAGAGAGAGATGGTCCAAGAGGCCACTTCTCACTGGAAAGGAGAACAGCTTGGTTTCAAGGTGATCAGAATGCAATTCAGCATCTTGACATATCCAACTCATCGACCCTGCTGCCTGGGCACCTCCAGGATGGAGGCCTGTGTCCTTCAAAGGATGTCCCCCACTCTGGTGTTTCATGCCGCTGTCATAGGCTGGGTCGCAGCCCTCACCTGGCACCGTCACCATGGCCCTTTATGTCCAGCGGGCACTCCAGGAACGTCAGTGAGAGACGGGCACCCTGGGAGAGGTCTGGTTGCCCTCCTAGGTCAGCGCCGAGGCCATGGCTTCTCTGAAAGAGGCAGGGATCTGGGTGGCTATAGCCCTCATGCTTTTAGCACAGGACAAACCTTGGCTCAGTTCTCAACATTGTCCTGAAAGGCTGTGAGACCCTGTGAAACTAATCTAACATCTCTGAGCCAGTTTTCCACTTTCTCCGAGCTACTTGTAAGGGAGAGATGCTAAGATCAATGGGTAAAACCTTAGCATCGCACCTGGAACACAGTAAATACTGAGACACTGAGGTGTGTCCAGATCTACATGCATTTTAATATACATTATATGTACATTACACACACATGTAACATATATGATAAAATGTGTTGTGTGTGCATATGTGTGTCTATATACACAGATAGATAGAATGTAATAAAATGTATATAACTAACTAAATAAAATTAGGTGACTAAACAGGCACATGTAAATGTACGGAATGAAAACATGTGCATAATGACTATCTGTAGTACACATGAGATTCCCTGATGGCGCCTCATCCCTGCAGCCCTACCCTCAAGAGGCAGGAGTCAAACAATCCCTCCTTGGAAAATTCGGTGTGCTTCCTTCAATCTTATAACAATAGTAACTGCTGCTTGAGCTTCGATTTCAGGCCATCAGGGATCACCTGATCTTCAAAACCAGTTTGAGGTAGTAGTTGGTGTCCAGGAGGGGGAAGTCCCCATCCCAGAATCTCATGGTCAGTGCTCCAGTGGGAATGCAAACCCCAGTTGCCTCTACTTCCATGTCTCCCCAGAAGGGTGGGGTGTCCCCACACAATTGGGAAAGCAGAGAGCTGAAGGACCAGTCCCACTGAGCACCTAGCCTGCTTCTCTGTACCAGGGGAAGGAGCCACACTGGGCCTCCTCACCTCCTTGAGGCCTCCTTTTGTCAGGCCTCTGCTTGCTTTGTTTGTCCCCCAGGAGAGCTGTTTAGTGGCAGAGTATCTCCTCTGTCCCCTTTCCTGTCTCCCCTTCTGCCTCTGCTCTCTGTTCTTTTCTTCTCTTCATGTGTTGATCAAAAACAAACTCAGATCCAAGCATTTTGATTTTTATCAAAACTTGCAGTTGGTCCTTTTTATTTTTTAAAAAAGTTAATGATTGATGCATAATACAATAGACTTCTGAATAATTTCTTTAAAACGTACAAAATATTAAGCCCAAATTACTGCTCACGTCTACCCACGCCCTAAAAATAAATAAATAAATAAGGGAGTTTTTGTTGGTGTTGGGCTTGTTTTGTTTTGTTTTATCATTTTTAGAAAGTTGCAAAAATCCTAGGATAGTGTCATGATTTGAAATGAGGCTTTTTAAGAGTCAATACTCAAACAGTCACTGGTCAGGAAATGTCTGTTTTTAAATTTTTATTCCATACACCTATCTGACTCAGGAACATCCACTAGCCATTAGGCCTAATACAATAAAATGATAACTACCATTTATTAATAATAAAACCTTCCATGACTAGATATTTTGGGGGCATTTCCTTCATGCCATGAGTGATCCTAGGGGAGTCAGGTGGGATAATTTAATGAAAGGACTTCAAAAGCTTGTGAAAAAATAGAATTAAAGTACAATTTTATTTTGATGTAACAACAATAAAAAAATTGAAATCCGTACACAGTCTTTTCCTACTCCCCATTTTCTGAGAAGTGTTTGAAGCTTCCCCCAGCAGGTTCATCCCTGCCCTGGACACTGGCCGATGGTCAGGCAGGACTCATGAGACAGCAGTCTGAACCAGGTGGCCAAGGGTCAGAGAACCCTGGTCCAGGGTTAGATTGACGATTATTTGAGTCCTGAACCTGATTGGACCTATGCTGGACCCTTATGCATGTGTGCCAAAAACCCCAAAAGATGAATAGAGGAAAAAGGCTTGTGGCATGGCCATCCTCCCCCCTGGGAAGTGATTTCTCCCTGGGTCCGGCAGGTGGTGCAGTGTTTGAGACACTGGACTCCCACATTGCTGACCATAGTTCTAATCCTGGACCTGGTGGCTTGCTTTCTTACTTTCCCTCTTTCTCTGTCTCTCTCTGGTCAAGTTTAAAAATAATAATAATAAATTTAATTTAATTTAAAAATTTTGAGAGTGAAAGAGATGGCTCTGGACTAGTGTGGTTTAGCATGTGACAAAAGGATGAAGCCTTTTAAAAGTCACAGCATCCTCAAAGGAGAGAGAAAGTAAGAGCAAGCAATCTGGACCACGTGACCTGAATGCTCTGGCACCCACGTGGATGCACTGCACAGGGGCCATCAAGGTCAAGGCTTCTACGGAGCGTGGTGTCACTGTGCAGGACACTGGGCTCAGCGTGGGTCCTCCCAGGGCCTCAGCTCTTAAGTCCAGAAGAATGCTCAGAGCATCAACATGTGCAGTGTGGCGGGGGCAGACTCACCGGAGGTAACTCAAAACACACCCATGCACACACATACACAGCAGTTAATTGAATTTTCCTCTCTTCCTGGACCTCCTCCCCTTGGGGTCACCCCCTTCTCACCACTCTTTGTGCCCCTGGCCTGGCATTTAGGACTTTTGTTGTCTTAATAGAGACTGAAACCTGCTTAGGGCCTGGAGTTTGCTGTTTTAATTCAACAGTGAAAGGACTTTTTTTTTCTTTTTCTTTGTTTGTTTTTCCCTTCCTTTTTCTTTTCCTAAGCCAGGGGGACAATGCATTTGCAGAGCAGAAGCTGTGTGCTAGACCCTCCCAGATCCTGAACAAAACGCTCATTAATGGGAGGTGGGATTTCCTGGTCACAGCTTTTAGTCAAAGGGCAAAGGTCACCCATTAACCAGCATCCAGTCTAAACAGGGCTGTGCAAAATGACAAGGAAGGGAGGGAGAAAAGGGAGAGAACAGTCAAATATTTGCTTGTAATTCTCCAGTTAGCAGCAGGACTTGTTGAGGCTGAGACAGGCACCCATTGGAGCCACAAGCCACCCTGGAAGGGTCCCCTGAGAGGGGCCATTGCTTTGTTACTGTGCCAGGAGTTAGTGTCGGTGAGCAGGGGCTCGGTCCTCTGCACTCTCCCTCAGCCCTCCAGCCTCCACTGACCTCCAGACCCTAGCCCTGGGAAACTTTTCTGATCATACCAAGACACAAACAGGGACTTTCTAGGAGATGAAGTTTCCATTTACCCCTGCACAAAACACCTTGAAACCCTCCAAGGCCACAAGTCCTGCCGGTGTGGCCCTGCCAGCTTTTGCCACATCCCTCCTACCTGTCTCCACCCGACTCAGGCCTGTGACCTTCCTCTCCCTGTATCTGTAGCCCACCCAGCTTTGCACAACCTCCCACCCTGGCACTGGCTTTCTCCTGAGAGAAAAGGCTCTCTCCTGGGTCTTCGCTTGCTGGCTGCTTCTCAGCACTTGCTTCCCATTTCTTTCTCAAAGCTGACAGTGTGTCTGAGCCAACTTCATCAGGTTGCCTGCTGGCCGGGGCACCTGGCCCTTGGTTTAATGCTCTGCTGACATTGTCTTGAAATTCTTAATAATTTTGAACAAACAGTCTTGCATTTTTATCCTGCACTGGACCCTGCAAATTATAAGCTGGTCATGACCTCAGCTGCACATTAGAATTCCTTGTGAAGTTTTTTAAAAATGTGAACTGCTGAACCCTATCCAGAAGGTTGGGATTTAATGGGGTGGGACTTCCCCAAGCGATTCTAGCACACAGCCCTATGAGAGAACCCTGGCGTATAGGAGAATATTTAAGAGGAGGAATGCATGCTCTCCGCAGGAATAGCTCAAGAAAAGTCAAACGCCCACAACTCCATCTTCCTACAGAACCCAGCATGTACTCGCACGAGAGTTCTGATCCACTCAGTTGTAATATTACTGTGAAGGATGCTAACAATATCTGTTGAGTGTTCACTCTCGGCCAGGCATTCCTAAGTATGTTTATTTTTCATTGCATTTGAGTCTCAGGAACTGCAAGGAAGTCCCATTACGCAGATAGGGAAGCTGAAGTTCTGAGCAGTTCAGTAGCTTGTCCTAAGGACCACCACTACCAAACGTGGTCAGCTTGGGCTGCTACTTGCCCGTTTGCGGTCTGACTTCCTTAAAAACTCCTGACACCCTCCAAGGCGTGGCCAGCGCCTTCTTCCTCTCTAATTCCTCAGCGCCATGGCAGCACACATTGCAAGTGCTCCGCCAAGGCCCAATCTGTTCTTCAGTAAGAGCTTCCACCATGGTTTGCTATTTTCTTTGGGTGGAAAACTTCACGTGGCTTCCAGGGCTATTGAGAGTAATTGCCAAGAAAACCTGTCTGCCGTATTTTGTCACGCTGACCTGCTTGGATTCCCTTTGCCTCTCTATGATATTAGGATGGCCTCAAACTTAGCGACAGAGAGGCCCTCGCGGCACAGATGCTAATATGATCCAGACGGCATCCCGCAAATATTATCCGGGATAGCGGCTGGTTGAAAACAAGAAGTGGCTGTTAAAAGCAGAGCCCTCAGCCAGACAGAGGGCATAGCACCCCAGGACGCTGAAGGTGCTGTGCAAAGTGCACATTCCTGGCCATTGACAGGAAGATCTGCATGAATCTATTCCTCAAAGGGCTTGAGCTGTTTTCTCAAAGTGGGGTTTGATGCACACACAGAAGACAGTGGACTCACCAGGGCATTTAGAGCAGGCAAACTGCAAGTCCAGAAAACACAGGATGGAATCTAAACCTCCTCAGTAGCTTTGAGCTGCAGGGGGAGGTGGCAGGTCAGCCTGGAGAGGAAGTGGACAGATTCGAGTATAGGCTGGGCAGGGCCATTCCTGAGTCTTCAGGATCCACTCCCTTGACCCTGGGGCAGGTGAGGAGCTAGACTGAGGTCTTTCATGCAGTCAAAAGGCTTCAAGAGCTAGAGAAGGGGGGGGGAATGAATCTTTGAAACACAAAATAAATATACTGTAACTGGGAAGCTGCTGAAATGCATGTTTATGAAGCCGATTTTGAACAGATTATTTCTTCCCACTGGTACAGGATGTGGAAAGGACTGCCCCCTTGTATTCTTGTCTCTCTGATCAGGTTCTTTAACTACATGTATTAGGTACTTAGTTTACCTGTAGTAACTTATTTCACCCCACACTGATGCTATGAAGAGGAATTTACCACTGTCCCATTTTACAGGTGAGGCTCAGAGAGATGAAGTTAGGCAATGCTGGGACCAACTCTTCTGTTACTGATCCACAGCCATTCGTCCGTGGAGAACTTATTCAACCAGAGGAGGGGAAGGGGTGTCGTCCCTAATCCTCACTGACTTAAGGAAGGTCTGACCTACAGACCGAGGGAGGCGAGGTACTGACTGCTGGCAGGTCACAGAGGAATGAGCGTGACAGCAGACTGCTAGCACGTTGTTCTAAAGACCTTGACAGGGAATGAGGACTCCGTTTCTCATCTGTGAATGGGGATGCCGGCAGTCCTTGCCTCAGAGTTGCTGGGAGAATTAAAAAAGAGAAGGTGGCTTGGGGAGCTTCTGGTACAGCACTTGCTGCAAACACATACCCGATAGATGGCTTCTACCACCGCTCAGGGCGGACCCGGCCTTATGACGCGTTTGACTTGGTCGTTTTGTGTGCAAATAACTCCAAGCATGAAAAGTTACAGTGGAGGGGTTTCTCTTGACATTTATTCTTGGTAACCCTAGAAACAACATAAAGTTTCAAGTTGAAAAAGCAGCATGGAGGAGGCCAGCAGGTGGCATGGTGGTTAAGGCACTGGGTTCCCCCATGGCCCTCCAAGGTTTGAGTACCAGATAAGGCGGCTTGAAAATCACACCAAGCATGTGTGCATGCATGTCCAAAATCCCAGGAGGAGAATGGAAAAGAGATTGCAGCACTCTGGGAAATGATTTCTTACTTTCTCTCTCACTGTCTCTCTTTGTCTCTCTCCAGTGAGCACATGCATCCTGTGACAAAAAGCTGAAAGAAAATTAAAATTGGGACCAGTGGATGGCATAATGGTTACATAGCTGGACTCCCACATAGTCGACTGTGGTTCAAGTCCCAGACCCAGCAGCTTAAAATTCATGCCAGGCACGTGTACATGCACGCCCAAGATCCTGAGAGGAGAATGGAGGGAAAGGGATCACTGCATGGCCACTCTCCTAGGGCGTGATTTCTTGCTTTCTGTCTCTCTGGGAGTGCACACTCCCTATAGCAAAAATCTCTGAAAAAAAATTAAAATTTAAAAAATAAATAAAAATAACCACTTTAGGAGCTACCATCAGGGTGGGATCTAAAGCTGAACAAAGCCTCTATGTTAAGATCAGGATCTTACGCTCTACTGGTCAATGTAGGGGACTTGTCAGTGTCCTCCTAGTGTGGACTTCCAGCCCTTTGAATGTTTGCCAGCTCTAGGACTATCCAACCAGCCACATCAGCCACAGTGGGGAAAGTGGACAGGGAAATTAAATACCTGTAAAACAGGGGAAGACCAGCATAGCGTGTGGGCTGAAGCACTCTAGGACTTGAGAAACTCAAATATCTAGTCCAGAGATTTTATTCATCTTATTCAGAAACACACTCTTTCTCCTCCCCCTCAAAACAACGTAAATTCAGAAAGCATTACTTTTGCTGCATTGCTTATAGTATTATCAATAACATCATTTTTTTAACGTGCTATTGTGTGAAGTAGCCTCTTTTCAAGGAGAGAACCCCCAGGACCCTTGAAGAACTATGGCAACTAATGGCAAAGTGAGAAATTGCTTCCTCCACCTGTTGTTCTTTGTCCGGAATGCCAAGTCGAATACTTTAGCTGAACTGGATTGAGGCCACATCACTGCAGTTTGGATGTGGTTTAGTCTCTGGCAAGGTCAGGGTAGTTTGGTACTGGAGAGGGAGTTGGCCCCATGGAATAAGCATAGACTTTGGAGCTAAATAATCTTGCATTCAATGGCTGTTCCCACCACTATCCGGATGATAGTGGTAAGTTCCTTAAGCGCTCTGAGACCCATTTCCTCTGTAAACTGTTAAGAAGATTTGCCTAAAAGCAAGGACCAAATAAGATACCACTCCTTGATAATACACCTACTCTCCTAACCTGTCTCATGGCTAATGAAAGAGAATACTCAAAGTTGGGTAATTTATAAAAATAGAGGTTACTTTAGTTCACAGTTTGGAGGCCCGAGATCTTGGGCCATATCTGGTAGGTGTTTTGAAGAGTCCTTATCACATCAAAATGGGGACAGGAGAGCAGCTGTCTATAATTCTCTCTGTTCCAGTCTCACTCCCTCTTCTTATAAGCCCAATCATGGGGGGCCACTGCCCTAATGCCCTGAATCCTAATCTCATCCCAAGGGCCCTGCCTTCCAACACCATAACTGGGTCAAGTTTTCACCCTCATAATCTTGTTACAATGGTTCAATACATGAATTCTTTTTTTTTTTTGGGGGGGGGCACATTCAAACTACAGCACCTACCTAAATATTCCCAGGGCTTGCCATATGATAACAACCAATTCACAGATGGCTTAAAGTCTATCAGCAGCACAGTCTAGACAGCACCAACATCAACTTTGTCTTTTTCAGCTAGAAAAAATGGCTGGCCAGAGGTAGTGCATGTTTACTCTTGACCGAATACAGTAAATAGCTGTCTTCAGTAGAGGGATGAGAAATCAACCCCACTGATCAAAGAAGCAGTCCTTTAGAGACAGTTCAATTTCCAAAGACAGAGACTGTCACAGTTCCCCATTCTTCCTTTTTCCCAAGGGAAAAGGATGAGCATACAGGAGTGTATGAGGAGTGATGTCAAGAACAGCTAGTGTGAATGATTGCGTGACTTGGGGACTCTCAGGGTCCAGAGAACAACCCTGGCATTATCTCTGAAGGAACTGAGATGTTGCTTTGTCCCTGGATTCAGGTGTCTTAAGAATTACCTAAGAACACTCGTGCAGAAGGTTCTGTAGATTCCCAGGTGGATTGTGATGGAATCTCAATTACCCTGGGGCCGCCACCTCTTGCACAATCGTGGTATCTTACCTTATTACAGAAAATCTGTGAGGAGTATCTCTCCACAGGGCCCCATCCAGGCAATGCCCTAGTGGCTATGCAGGACACAGGACTGAAATGATCTGATCACATTCTCAGATAGAGACAAAACCCGTCTCTCTCTTACACTCACCTTCTCTCTGTCTGTCTGTCTCTCTCATGCTCTCCTTGTCCTTGCTGTCACCCTTGTTCTCTCCATTGAGAATCCAGTGAGATCTTATTAATGGGCATAGAAAGGGGTGGTTCTTGTGTCTTGTATACAGCCATGGGATGCTCCGTAAGTGCCTTTTCCCTTCCCAGAAATGCTATGCACAGTTTAAACTTGGTAATTACCAACCACATCTAGAGTTCAGAGAAAAGAGTGGTTCGTTGACTGTCTGAGTCCTGGAAGCCAGTTTCTACCACAAGTAGCAGGCCAGGGTGCAAAGAACATAGGTCGTGGAGTCAGACCTCACTGAGCCACGTCCTAGCTCTCTGATACGGGTGAGTCCTGTTTCGCTCATTTGATAAATGGTGAATATTACATATACCTTTAAGTTTCTTATAAGAAAAAAAAAAACAGGATATTTCATATTACATGCAAAAAATATAGCTAATGTATAGAAATAACGTATGACATTAAAACTTTTTTGAAAAATCTAATTCAATTTTAATCTTTTCTCCCTGTTGTCAGAAAATAATGCAATTGATTTCAAGGATATTCATAAAACTGACTTTCCCTGTGTGGTTGGGACCCCTGAATCCACCTTTTCTACATAAGATTTGCATTGTGAGTGACCCTAGGGGTTGGGGTCTTCTTGGAGTGGCCTGGGATACCCCAGCAGGTGGTGTTGGACAGACATATTTAAGCATATTCTTTATACTTGAAGGAGTTTCCTAGGGTTGTCACAACCAAATGCCACTGGGTAGTTTAAACAATAGAAATGTCTTCTCACACCTGTAGAGGCTGGAAGGTGAATGCCCAGGTGTCGGCAGGGCCACGCTCTCTCTGACAGCTCGAGGAAAGACTCCTTCCCGCCTCTTTCTCTCTTCTGGCCACACCAGTTTCTCAGCTGGCAGCTGCAGCACCCCCAGCTCTGCCTCGGTCCTCACAGCGCCTTCGTCCCTGTGTCTGTGTCTCTGTCTCTCTTCCTGTAAGTGGACTTAGGGACTGTTCAATCCAGTGTGAGTTCATCTTGGCTAATTAAATCATGAAAGACCTTATTTCTGAAGAAGGTCATCTTCACAGGTACCAGGGGGTTAGGATTTCTACATGTCTTGCGGGGGGGGGGGTCACAATTTAACACATGACACTCCCGGTAGCTTCTGTGTAAAGCCTTATCTTGCATATTCTTTTTAAGGGATGAACATGTTCTGAAGGTAATTCCTTTGAGATGTCACTGGAGCCTCTGTTTCCTCATCTGTTTGAAATGATGCCACATGTGAATAGCACCAGGCCCTACTATTGCACCTTCTGTGACACCAACCACTTCTGTGCAGGAACCCTGCAGTTCTTGTGCAAAGGGGGCCTTTCTCCTGAGAAGGGACACCCTATGAGAGCCTGGACCACTGCTTCCTGATCCCAGTGTGTCCCCAACACCTGGCCAGTGCCTAGTCTCTGGTGGGTACTCAGTAAATACCCTTGGATGGTGAAATGACGTCTATAACACTTTCCGCACCATGCCAAGCACCAGGGTTGCACAGTGGCTTGTGGCTTGCTGGCTAGTTTTTCATCCAACCAGACTTTCACTGGCTGCATGTTCGAAGAGTGTCAGAGGAAAAAAAAAAAAAAAGGAAGGTTGCCCAGAGATTAGCAAATGCAGAAGCCAGTTAACACCTGGGCTGTGTCTTGTTTGGGAACCAGAGCCCAAACACAGAAGCCAGTCTGCAGAAGGACCATGCAGTCAGGCTTTCTGATGGGAACTGGAACCAATGAGGTGAGTGACACCTTCTCATCCCCCTGATCTCCCACCAGAACCTCCCACTGTCCACAGCTACCAGCTACCAGGAAGACGGTTGGTCAGTGATTGCGGGGAGGGCTTGAGGCTGGAAATGTCATCCGCAGTGGTCAGTTTCCTGCTTTATAGACGGGGGAGGGGGGGCAAAAAGAGACCTCAGAGCAAACAAGCAGACAGCAGCCCCAGTTCCCAAATGCAGCTGCACCTGTGAGCTGGCTTCCTATTATACATGATGGATTATGAGGAAGATGTGGAAAAAAGTCCTTGGGCAGCCTTGTCTACTCTTGGGAATTTATGGCAGTATTTATTTCCATGGTCCTTAGTTGTCATTGGGCATAAGTATCTTGGAGGAAATAAAATTCAGATTCCAGACTTCACCCACAGAGAGTCGTCTTCTGGGTAGGGAATAGGAAACTGTTTAAACAGAGACTGCCCTCTTATGAAAGACCAGCCTCAGTGATTCTAATGTGTTTGATTAAAGGTCAATAATGTGAGAAACATGGAGTTGGACAGTATTCTAGTTTCCACAGGGAGGAACAGGGTGCCTTTGGAACCTTCTGCACAGAACAGAAATATCACGTAGTCCCTCAGAGCACCTTATAGACAAGAGACCAGAAGGAAGACCTGCTCCTTTTAGACATCCCTCCAACCCAAGTTCTTTGCCAAGAAATCCTTCGTTTTGCTCAGAGCTGCAGAAATTGCACACAGCTAGTTGGTGGTTAAGTACAAAGGCTCCTAGGTACTGCTGAACTAACTCTCAGCTATCCATGGCTAAATTCTCTCTCCAAAGATGACTCTGCCTCTCAGACTTATGTCACCCTGTTTAACAGAAAGGGTACTCGGAAAGAAAAGGTTTCTCCATCTCCGACACTGACTCAATGACCCATGTAACTAGTCCTGGGGAAAGATAATTACACAACTGAGCCCTAATAATTTAAGAGAAATTAACATGTAAGGTTGAGGGTATCTTACCAAGTAAGAGCTGGGTCTTTGTCCTTCTGGTATACCAACTGCCTTCTGTTTGAAACCACCCAGGAGACAACTCTTTTATCTGATTGGAAGTAGCCTCTTTCTCCCTGTGATCTCAGACTCTGGGCTTTAAGAGAAAGTAGAAACAGGTGTCCTGCCTCTTACTCATCCATGAGGAGGCAGCTTGCCTCAGGGAGTATTTGCTGGAGTCTGGGCATTTGGACTCCAGCCCTGGCTCTGTTATTTCCAGGCTGTAACACCTTAGAAGAATTCTTGATTTCTCTAAGCCTCAGGTTTTACACCTCTGAAATGGGTACCAGGTACCCAATCAGGCTACTTTGCAAAGATGTTAGGCAAATCATTTGTGCATGGTATTGGGTCTTGTCTGATGGTCACAGCCACCACACACTCGGCTGCCCCTAGGCACAGGTGCAGGATGGCAAAAGAATACATGGCTTATCAGCTACTCTCAGCGTCTCCTCCCCACTCTGCCAACCTGCTTCTTTTGTGTTCTCTCTCCCAGCAGGTCCAACAGTTCCCCAAATGAGACATCTGGATGTCAGCCCCCCACAATTTCATCTTTCTCCTCACGCCTCAACCAGGGATTCTCTAAGACCTGCCATTTCACTTTCTAATGATTGATTTCCTGCACCCTCCTCCTACCCACCCCACTACTCCCTCAGACCATCTTCTCCTCTGGGCTCCTTAGTCCCTGCCACTATGTTGCCAGAAAGAGGAGTTCGAGGTACCAGTCACACCATGCTGTCACATCATGCCACTCCCTGATTTAAATGCCTTGTCTTTTCTCCTGGGAATAGAGGGAAAATTTCTTAGCTGAGAATACAAGTCCTTCCACAGCCACTTCCTGCCTCACATTTTAGTACAACGGAATCACTTGGACATCTCAGTATATCTCTTGTTTCTCTCTCTCTCTCTCTCTCTCTCTCTCTCTCTCTCTCTCTCCTCTCTCTCTCTCTCCATTTTTTAAAGTGTGTGCAATCCTTCTGCCTCAGCCTCCCAAGTAGCTAGGACACACCATAAAGCCTGCTTTATATTGAACCTGGACTCAAACCCAGGCCTCCCATGTATACTCCCTTAACAGTATATGCCACTGCAGCTGAGACTCTTTAAAAGAAAAAAAAAATATTTTTTTCTTTGCTTATTCTCTTCTACCTGGAACATCACTCCTTCCCTCACTTTTATCTGAATTGCTCAGTTGTAACTCCTACTATTCAATCATTAATTTGGTCATCCATTTCTGTATAATAGCCCTACCCCTGATCTAAAATGCAATGGCTCAGAACAAGTCATTATTACTGCATCTCGAAATTCCACGGGTCAGGAAGTCACACAGGGCACAGCAGGGATGACTCTGCTTTGCTCAACGATGGTTGGGTCTAGACTGTGATGACTCCAAGGGCTGGTAGTTAAGGAGTTGGGGCAGGAGGACTGAGGCAACTCTCTGTCCCTGCACAGGGCTTCTCCAGGTGGTTAGCTTGGGCTTCCTCACAGCATGGCAGCCTTGGAGTTCTTACATATCAGATCAGGTCCCCAAGAGAAAGTAAACGGAAGGTGCCTTGAAATATCAGAATGGAAATTGCACTATTTCCACCATACGCTATCAGTCAAAGCAAGTCAGCCTAGGCTCAAGAGAAGGGGACACAGATCTTATCTCTCAAGAGCAGAAGTGTCAAATAATTTGTGGGCAGCTTTATTTATCACCACCTTTACCTCCTCGAGGACTGTTCCCTGATGGCCCTCACCCTTCCTCTGCCCTCAGATGCCCTTCTCTCTGCTTACTGCTGAGAACTGAACATGGTATTTCCCCTTATCCTGCAAGGATATATTCTAAGACTCCCAGTGAACACTTGGAACCATAGATATAGATATAGAGATTGTATATATGAGGTGTCTTCGAAAAGCTCATGATGAAAATGCATATTATGAAAGAAACTATGCATTGAGTTCAAAAACTTTTTCACCAAAACAAACTTCTACGTTCATTTCTCCACAAACATTTTGAAGTACCCTCACATATACCGAGGGTAGCTTAACTATAAATTAGGAGTAGTAAGAGGTAACAACAATAACTGTTGATTTAAAAACGAATAATTTTAACAGGAAACTGTATTAAAAGTTGTGTGAATGTGGTCTCCCTCTATTTTTCTATCAGAATATGTTATTGTACTATATTCATCTACCTTTGGAGCCTGGTTAACCCACTGGTCATTGAGACCACAGAAAGTAAAGCCACAGAGTTGGGAGAACTATTGTAATTACAAAGTCTGGTACCTAACAGGTTCTTAATAAATCAATGCTACAATTAAGAGGGTTGGTTAATATTAGTAAAACAAAAATTGTGTCTTATCTTTTTGATAACGAATGAATGAATAACAAATGAATGATTAAGCTGATGGCCCAACTAACAAGTGAATGCTTCTGATACAATCCTATTTCTTTTTTGGGGGGAGAGGCTTTTGCTATAGGATGTGTGCACTCACCAGAAAGAGAGAGAGAGAGAGAGAGAGAGAGAGAGACAGAAAGTGAGAAATCACCCCCCAGGGGGGCCAGTCATGCCACAACCCCTTCTCCTCCATTCTCCTCTCGGGATCTTGGGCATGCATGCACATGCGCCCGGCGTGAGTTTAAGCCACTGGATCTGGGACTTGAACCTCAGTTGACTACATGGGAGTCCAACAACATAGCCATTACACCAACTGCCGGTCCCAATCCTATTTCTTTTTAGAAAAATTTCATCAGAGGTCACGTGTGATCAATGAAGAGACAAAAAGAGAAGAAAAGAAGAAAGTAACCCCCATGGGGAAGGTCACACCGCAATTCCTTCTCCTCTACCACTTCCTCCTTTGGGATTGGAGACATGCACACATGTGCCCAGTGTGTTTTCAGCCCTCTGAGTCCAGGACTCCAACCACAGGTTCAGATATATGGGATCCAGTTTCCTTAACCACTAAGCAACAGGGCCAGCCCCACAGTCCTGTTTCTGATGTTAAGGGGTCCAGGCAAACCAAAGAATAACATCTGATTGCAGCCCGCCTTGACGCTCCAGCTTTAATTATGCGTAGGTCATGTCAGGACTTGGAGTTTGGAGGTCTGGGGGAAAACAACTGGCCTCCTGCCACAACCTCACAATAGAGAAAGGTCTACACCACCAGCTGCTGGTCCTCAAGCTTGCAGCGTGGACTCCCATCAGCTGTGCCCTTCCCCGCCCCAGGGAAGGAGCAGGTTTGCAGAGTGAGACCCTCTCAAGGCCGAGAGCCTGGGAGTGCTTCCTCCCTACCCACAACAGAATGACAGCTGGGCTGGGAGCATGGCAGGTGTCTAACAGCCCTCCGCAATCCTGCATAACAGGAAGTGAAAGAGAACACCATATCCAATTGAAACTGCAGTGGAATATGGGCTGCAATGCTTAATTAACCACCCTCAGTCATTTCACAGATTTCTGTTGTTGAAGAAAAAAAAAAAAGGAAGGCAGAGTATGTAGAGGACAACAGAGCCGCTTCTGGAATGTTCATTTGTGTTCATGCCCCCCTCCCCCCGCCCCTGCTCTCTCGTTTACAGCCTGCTGACATCATGCAGACGGAATGCTCACTTATGGCTTCTGTTCTTAATGGTTTCTGAAGTTTGCTGTTTTTGTTTTTGGTCTTTTGGCAGAGTCAGATCTGTACTATATGCCTAGAAGTCATCCATGTATATGTAGGGGCGTGGGATAGAGGGTGAGGGCAAAGGCTCCGTGTGTCTGTGCCATTGTGTACTCGAAGGTGTTTGTACAAACAAAGAGGAGTCTGTGCGTGGGTCTGTGTGGGAGTGTGTGGCTATGACCATGTGAAACCAGACCTGCATGCAGGCGCTTACCTGGGTGTGGGCTGGTGCACATGTCTGCATACCCGTGAGCATGCCGTGCCTAGATGGAGCACCAGCACATCTGCCTGGATAGGTGCTTCAGTAGGTGTGTCTACCTGTACAGGTGTACCCAGGTGCATCTCAGAGGCTGTAAGAAGTATTGTTTTCGTATGTATACCTGTGTGTATGTGCAAGGAGTCATTTGGCAAATAACACATCTGTGAGATTAGATGATTGCCAAACAACGAGGACCCACTAAGTAGGTGGCCAGAAATTTATACTTTGAAACTATCTGCTACTTGATGGCCGGGGTGTATCTTTGCTAAGCCAGGTAATCTCAGCTTCCTTCTCCAGCAGAGGAGAGTGAGAGGGCTTTCCCCAGGAGGAACCGTAGCTTCTCTAAGCTTCACTGTGCACCAACACCTTCTTCCCAAATTGTGCTTGTTTACTCACGTGGATGGACATCCTGGGGAATCCTTGGAATATTTTAAAATCCAAGAGGACAAGAATCGATTAAAGGATAGAAAAATAGCCAATGTTTATTAAGGGCTTCCCATTTGGCTGATATCACCTCAGATGCTTTGCAATATTGATCATATTTGATCCTCCCAATACCCTCATAGGATAGGGACCATTGATTATTTCCTATGCAAAGTTGACAAACTGAAGTGGCTGCTGGGTAGTCACGCCAGGATGTGAATGCGCACGATAGAGGCTTAGCACCCCAAACTACCAGGTCATCATCTAGCAGCAGGCAGAGAAGATGTCTCTTTGCTCAGTCAGTTTTACAGCAGGTATGATTTGTTGCATTGCCGTTAGGGCCAGAGACTCATCTGTGAGTGTCAGAATGTCCCAGGGAAAAACACTGGTGTAGACACTGCTGTGTGTGTTGGTCACTTCTGGAAGATGACTCCACTCGCATGTCACCTTTCTGCAAGATACCTGTGTTCTTGTTGGTGGCAAGTCTTCATAGTATCCTCTGGCTTTTCCTGGGCTTCAGCAGACTCTTTCTCTCAAGCAGCATATTTTTGGGATTTGAGGGTGGGTTCAGTAATGGACTTCAGCCCTGAGGATCCACTAGAACCACCCCAGTGAGCCTTTTAAGGAAGCACCACCCAGAGTCCCACTCCTGGAAATACGTGTTCAGTGGGTCTGGGACGATCCAAGAACTGGTATTTTTCATAAGCCTCTGCCACTTTCTGCACCAAGCTGCCTCTGATGTGGGTGTCCAGAGACCAACCTTTCAGGAAAACTGCTCTCCACATGTTCCAGGTACATAGTTCAGGAACCCTCCCTCCCTGCACCTAAAGGAGCTCTCAAGAGGCAGGCCATGATTGTAGGTCCCAGGCCACTAGGGCACTGGCTGAGCAGTGCCCAGATGGACCTTCAGAAAGTGGGGCCAGCGTATTTCTCCAAAGTCCCATCTGCAGTGACAGGCAGTATTTCTTTAAAAGCGGCTGGGGAGAGGAGCAGATAAATGCCCATGCGAAGCCAGGCATCCTTCAAGGAATTTAAATGGGTCAGGAACTCTGAAAGAATTTAAATGAGCATGAAATAGGTATAGAGGGTTTTCTGGGCCAATATGCGAGCCAAATAGTAAATAACTATTTTCAGCACTGAGTTTGGTTGGGAAATTTGCATATACATGTGATGCTGTGCGTTTCTATTTTTACCATGGAAATCTGCAATCTGTAAAGAGAGCTGTGTGCCTCCGTGGAAATCCGGGCTCAGCTGTGCGCTAGGAGGGGCTGGTTTGGGTCTGGCTGGACCTGGAGTTCTGTATCTTAACGAGTCCAGGTGAGAGTAGTGAGGCAGGCAGAAAGTAGTCTCAAGTCTAGCCTGTGTAGTGTGCCAAGATTTTGCCTGAAGCAAAGTGGTCATACCTGAAAAACGCAAGTTAAAGTGGAAAGTTGGTCATTTTGCTGTGACGTTGGTCTTGCACAGTTTGAATCAACTTCCCGACCTTCCTGACGAAGCCACTCCACTTTATCAATTTAGGGTTATTGCTGATTATTATATCGGGGCAATTACTGTGACTCTGTGGGGAGACAACTCCAGGACTAGAAATGCTTCCGCTTTTTTCCTCGGCGCCCTCTTTGTTTAGATGTCAGTAACGATATGTCGGTAATGATGTGAGTAATAAGAGTGTTTGGTGAATTTCTTAATCCCTTCATTTAGGCTCGGCCTGTGATTGCTACATGTGTTTTACATAGCTATTTCATGTGTATCCGTACATGTTGGAAAATAGTACACCTTCCTTCACTTTCTCTTGCTGCAAGGTTATAGAATCGGAGGGTGGAGGAGTGCAATATCCTTTGTACCAAGAGCTCACATAGACTAGGAACTTTTGCTCGAGGATGAGGAGGGTGGAGGTGTCCGCCATTGTTTACCTTCTGCTCATGGGCTAAATATTGGTACAAGGCCAGTGAGTTTCCACTAAATTACCACCGAATGCTAGCAATTTCAAGTCATAGTTTTGCCACAAATATCAGGAGATTCACTTCATTATAATTTGTAGCTGAGGAATAAAGTGTAGATTGGTACTTAGAAGACCCCTCCTCCACCACCACTTCCGCTTGCTTTTTTTTTCTTACATGTTATCCCATAAATGGAATTCGAGCCCAGTGGGAAAGCTTTTCCACCTACCCACGAGTGGGAGCACTTCTTCAGGAGAGGGTCAAACAGCTTGGTGACCACTCAGCAGTGCCTGCCCAAGGCTTTGAAAGGCCGTACCCACACCAAGTCTAGCAGCTTGGTGTGGCCTCTGCTTGATTTTTAGACACTTTCTTTATCAGAACATTAATTAGTTTCTTTGTTGGAAGCAACCCCAGCTTGGATTGGCTCTGTAGAACAGTGATTAAGTACTACGCATGGCACCGACTGTCCACACTCTATGGCAGAGATTAAAAGGCTGAAGGACATAAAGCAGTGAAAATAGTTATGGACACTGAATAGACAGTGTGGAAGGAGGGTGTGAGAGGGGAAGGCTGTAGGGAAGGAAATCAGGGAGAAAAAAATAGGGAGGCAAGACATTTGTGGGACACTAAAATGCTTTATTACCTGTTGATAATAACGTATAGTATTCTCAACTGGACTGGTCCAAGGTGTATTTCATGTTGGGTAAATTATCTTTATATACCAAATGATGTATAGTGATCAAATGTTTTTACCAAAAAAAGAATAATTTAAGAAATAATAAAAAAATAGTTATGCTTGAAAAATAAAAATGGGGGGGGGGGTAGTATCTGTATGGAGACCTGGACTTCATAGGCTGAGCACGTGTGAATTCCAGCTCTGACAGCTTCAAAAACATGTCAGGTGTGCACCTGTGTGTGTGTGCGTGTGTGTGTGCATGAAATCCTGATGGGATAGAGGAAGAAGGACTGCAGTGTGACCGTGCCCTTTAGGCGATTTGTTTTGTTTTGTTTTGTTCTCTCTGGAAAATATATACAACTTCTAGCAATTAAAAAATAAAAGTAAAAAACAACAACAGGAACAAAACTAACCCCAAGTTGATCATGATTGCTGATCAATTGATTATGGTGACACTACCATGTTTAGACAATTTTCAGAAACTACTTAAGATTTTTGCGACAGCCTTGAACACTTGCAAAACATTTTTTAAAGAATTATTTTAAAACATGTTTTTCAAAATTTGTGTTCCTCTTAGTAATTGGAAAAGCGCATGAGTGAACTAAAGGAGATATATTTAGAGCTTTGGGACTGTAAGTTAAGCTTTCAGGGTCTTTTTAAAATATAAAAATGTATGCTTATTACTTCTCCAGAAGGGAATTTTAACCAATTTCAACAAGCTCTTGAAAAGAATATATTGTAAACTCTTGCCCAAAATGTAGCATCTTTGAAAAGGACTTTCTGTAAACTATGAGGAAGTTTCTGATGTCTGACATAATATGACATACTTCTCTAGAAAGGCAGTTTCCTTTGCTCCTTATTGAGTTGAAAAAGATCCCTAGTTGTTATCTTATACAGATCTATCCATCTATCTACCCATCCATCCTCTACCCAGTCATTCCACTCGCTCTGCAGCACATGGAGGGCATTCACAGTGCCTGCTTTACAGAGATGAATTGGAAGCAGTCCCTACTCCTTGCCCTCAAGAAGCTCAGAATCTGGTACAATCGATCTTTGGCAGGTACAAGATTTAACATTTGTGGTTTGTTTTGATAATTTCTGAGTAGCGCAGAGCTTTGTGACTTTATAACTTGTCATTTTGCTCCTCCGTGGATTTGAAAGAGGTGCTCAATGAAACTAGTAAACAAAAAGGGAACTTTGGATTAATAAGTTTACCTGACAGCCCAGTGTCCGCCCTGAGATCAACTTTGTGATTCTGTGCCTGTTCTTTCATTCTTCTTCCATTTTTTTTTAAGAGAGATGTTTTGTTTTGTTTTGTTTTTGAGAAGTTTTTGCTATAGGGCACGTGCGCTCACCAGAAAGACAGAGAGAGACAGAGAGACAGAAAGCGAGAAATCACCGCCCAGGGGAGATAGCCATGCCACAATCCCTTCTCCTCCGTTCTCCTCTCTGGATCTTGGGCACGCACGCACACACGCCTGGCGTGAGTTTAAGCCATCAGGTCTAGGACTGGAACCATGGTGACTATATGGGAGTCCAGTGACATAGCCAGTACGCCAACTGCTAGTGTCCTAGAGATTTTTGCTATAGGGCACCTGTGCTCACCAGAGAGACAGAAAGAGAGAAAGAAGAGAGCAAGAAATCACTGCCCCAGAGGGATGACCTCAATCCCTTCTCCATTGTCCTCTCAGGATCTGGGGCACACATGCACACACACCTGCCATTAGTTTCAAGCCGCCGGGTCCGGGGCTCAAACCACAGTAGGCCATGTGGGCATCCAGTGACATAACCTTTATCCCATCTGCTGGTCTCACCCATTACCATTCTCATCAGGGCATATGACAGTGTTTCAGAGGGTATAATAAACTCCCAGAGACAGCCACTGCCAGTGCTATTTATGGAACAAAAGAGAAAGCAGATACCTACTTAAAGTTTGGATGGAAGAGATTATGTGACAAATTGATACTGAGTAAATTGAGAATTTGCGCACAGGCTCCTCACTAATATCAAAAGTCTTCTTTAGGAGCAGCAGGAGGTAGAATGTTTAAGATGCTGGACTCTCAAGTGGTCGACCGTGGTTTGAGTCCTGGACCCGGTTGCTTAAAACTCACACTGTGTGTGTGTGTGCATGTGTGCCCAAAATCCCAAGAGGAGAATGGAAGAGGATGGAGTTCGGCGTGGCCATGCCCCCTGGAGTGTGATTTCTCACTTTCTGTCTCTGTCTCTGGTGAACACACATGCCCTATAGCAAAAATTCCTCAAAAACAGTCTGTTTCAATCAATTTCAATCATTTTCACAACAGCTTTGGCCATGCCATTCATCTTTTGCTTTTATGGTGGTGGGGGACACTAGCACCTAGCTCCCGAGGCTGCATCAGTTGTGACCCCAGTTCTGCTACTTCTGTGGCTTCAGAGCTAAAAGAGAAATTCATCTCCCAAGCTCCTATCAGTTTCTGAGCTTCTCTTCCAAGGAATATGGGGAGACTTTCCCCATGCCTGAGCCCTGGGCTTTTCTGAGCTACACCGTGAGTCTCTGCTCATTTAGAAACTTCTAGTACCCCGGGTTTAGGCACAGCCTTTCTGCTTCCCAAATGGCACAGTGTTTTTGCTTCCCCAAATGGCACTTCTGAACCTCAAGAGCAGAATTCGATACCCTTTATTGTTTATTCTGGTATTCCAAGAGATAATTTTTCCTTTTTATTTTATTTTTTGTACCCTTTGTACATGAGGCCTGACACACCAGGGCTCCTGTTTTTTTTGTTTTGTTTTTTGTTGTTGTTTTTTTTTTTTTTTTTTTTTTCATATCAAAGGATCCTGGGGTGAGGTTGTAGATTAATATCCTCTGTGTGGTCTTTGCTGTCCAGACAGAAATAAAAGATCCTGTAATTAGTACATTGGGCAAGAGTATGTACCTGTGTGTGCAGGTTGTACTGCATTCTTCTAAAAAGTGTCCTCAAAGAGTGAGCTCTCTCAATGTGCTTAAGCCAGGATTTGATATACGAACAACTGAATTAGAGAACTTTTTTCAAGAACACGATTAACTGCATAAAGCAAGGGTCACTTTAGAGATTCAGCATCAAGTGCCCTATGGCTCTCTTTTTTATTCATTATCACCTCTGACCTCTTTTATTAAACCATATGTTATATTTTCTAACTCTCCCTGGGGGCTTTTTTTTCCTCTCACACAGGATCTCAGTGTCCCTCTTTGGGGTTAGCGGCAAGGGTCACCTGAAAGCTTTGGCTCATTACCCCTCACTGTCATGTCTCCTTTCGTGAAGGAATGCAGATTATTTATTAAGTGTATGCACGCAGCTCCTGTCCAACCTCCACCTTCTGAGTCTTCCTTCTGGGTACCCCTGGATGATCATCCATCCTTCATTCTTTTCTTCTTCGTCTCTTCCTCCTCCTTGCCCTTTCTTCTTCTGTCTTCTTTCTGGTCTTTCTTCCTTCTTTTTCACCCCCCTTTCCCGTAATTCCTTCCTCTCTCTTGCTGATCTGGGGGGCACATACTAATCTCATCCTGGCTGGAGAGAGAAGAGTTGGACCAGCACGACAGTGAGTCCAGGACGAAGGGACCACTTGTCTCAGAATAAATCGAGACTCAGCAAGGAATCAACATCTGAGTCCTTGCAAACCTCCCCGCCCCACAGCTCCAGTTCTGATAGCAAGTCCTTAGAAGTGGAACTTGAGACGGTGGTTCTTGTTTCCATGATGTGAGAGAGAGAACAGGGAAGGGGCTGAACGGGAATGGAACCAGCTGGAGTCTAGCCTCAGCCTGAGTCCACAGGTGGCTCTGAGGGTGCACAGCTCCCCAGAGCTGCCCTACCTGGAGGCAAGGAGGTGCCCTTTTGTTACCCCCAGATTAGCCAAAGTCTGTAGGCTGCCCCTTAAGAGCAGGGCATAACCTGCAGCCATTTTTAGATAGGGAAAGAGGGTTATGATGGCCAAGAGACATTCTCAAGAGAAGGGGTGATGAGCAGCTGAGGGTTGAGTGCACCAGCTGGTTTTAAATGGGATCCTGAGACCAGCAGGTGGTGTGGTGGTTAAGCTGCTGGACTCCCACATGGCTGATGGCAGTTTGAGTCCTGACTTGCTTTCTCACTAGCTCTTTCTGTCTCTCTCTCACTTTTCCTCTCTCTCTCTCTGGTGAGCCCATGCACCCTGTAGCAAATTAGAGTAATAATAATAATGATAAATAAAATTAAATAAATCATTTAAAATATATAAATAAATAAATGAGATCCTTAGGAATCATCAGTCTCCTTAGCTCCCCTATAAAATGTGTGTATTACCTCAAACATCAGCTTCATTTGAAAGAATAATAATTTCTCTTTCTTTTTTATTTCAGTCAGTATTCTGCTTATTTTCATTTAGTACTTCCATTATAATCGTCTACCTTTTCCAGCTGTGTTGCAGATCAGAAAGGTACTTGTGGCTGTCTCTGGAACCTGAATGCTATTTCTATCAACCACATTCAAAGCTCCCCTGTAAGATGGGGACTTCCTGTTCATTACTTCTGTTTCTGTGTTGTCAGGAGCTTTTACTTGAAAGTTCATATGACTACGATCTGTTTTGGCCTGTAAATCACTTCTGCCTTACTTGCTCTCACTGATCCACCCCACCCCAGCTTTCTCTGACCCCTGGTCCCATCTTTGCATCACACCTGATGCTTGCTGCTTCACGTTCCAGCTGCTTCTCTGACTATACTCCTCCTTACAGGGCGAGGAGTCCACGGCCCACTGAGACATTCCCCCCAGACCCTCCTTTCTGGAGTGTGTGCTTTAGGTCACCCAGAAACCTGGAATTCCCCCGTGTAGCCCCTTTGCCATATCAGTTCTTCCAAGAACAGGCCACAAGCAGCGTGTGCAGCCCTGGGCTGACGGGTGGCCGGAGGCTAGCTGATGTCAGGAGAGGATGTGATGGACAGAACTAGGTATGAGCCCATGCCATGGACATGTGGATGGGTGCACAGTGTCCTCCCATGTCCACCTGGAAGCTCAGAATGCAATCTCACTTGGAAATAGTTTTTGCAGAAGTAATTAGTTCAGTTAAAATGAGATCCTACTGGGGGCTGGACAGGAGAAGCCAGAGACAGAAGCTGAAGTGATGCAGCCACAAGCCAAGCGGCATTCTGGGAGCCCCGCCCACCACCAGAAGATGAAGAGGCAAGGGAGGCCTCGCTCCTGGAGTATTCAGTGGGAGCATTGGCCCAGAACTGAGAGAAAATTAAGTTCCAGGGCCAGCCACCGGCATGGTGATTAAGGCAGCTGGATCCCACATGGTTGATGGCACAGTTGGAATTCCATTCGTGGCACTTGAGAAACACCAGGTGCATGTGCGTGCATGCCCAAAATCCTGGAAGGAGAGAGAGACGGAGAAGGGATTGTGGCATGACCACATCCCATCGGGGCTGTTTTCTCACTCTCTCTCTCTCTCTATCCCCTTCTCTCTCTGATGAGTGCACGCATCCTCTGGCAAATTTTTTAAAAATATAAAAGAAAGAAAATGAAAGGAAGTCTTGTTGTTTTAAGGCAGCCAACCTGTGGTATTTTGTTAAGCAACCGTAGGAATCAAGCACGGCAGATACGTGAGAAGCCCTGCGTGGTGAGGTGCACAAGGCGGTGGAAGAATGAGATCAGATGGCGTTGGTTCCAGCCCATCCTGCGCGTTCAGGTTTAGCTGCAGAACTCCAGAGGTTCTAAAACTGAAATCTCAGCCTGGTCTTCCAGCCTTGTGTTAACATGTATTGCCAAGGGTAAAGGAGAAAGACTTTTTTAAGTTTCTAGTGGATTTGCAACTTTCCAACCCTAAGCTGTCCCCAAGTGTCGGGGTGAGCCTTTCTTCTCCAGGGTGCACCCAGAACTAGGTTTATTTTAAAAAGTCCTGTTCAGGGAGTGATTTCTGCTGCAAACATGCAACTGCTTTAACCTTTTCTGGATTTTCCTAAATGTAATTTTTTCCCTTCTCGAAGATAGCTGAAAATCACTTCTGGTTAGTAGGGCAGCTTATCAGCAGATGGTCTTCCTGTTTCCTTAGCGACCTGTGGCCTCACATCGCCGTCAGAACAACTTCGCCGCTGGAGCCCGTGACGAGGTGGCAGAACCTGGCTTCAGATCTAAGTGCTAAGAATGCCACCACTGCCCCCAACTGTGTCCTGGGCGAGCCCCGGGTTTATAACTTTTTCCAAATCAGTGTAATTCAGACCTTCACCTTTTTATGAAGAACAAGCTGGAATTCCCCCAAGCCGTCAAATGCCCTACCAAAGCTCTGGAGTAGTTTTTTAAAATGACACTAATAAGCAGGTTATTTCTAAAGGAGAAGAAGAAAGCCTTGTGAGATGAAGCTCAGTTCTCAAAGGAAGCTCAAGGCTGAGGCCTAAGAGGACCCCTGTGCTGGGCACCGTGGTATGAGGGGAACAGAGGCCCTCCTGGGGTTCAGTATAGTCAGGTATGAGCCACCCACTGGGGGTCAGCCCTCCAAGGTCCCTCTCTCCAGTCCCGTTGCTCTGTGGCCTAGGGATCCACGCAGGAGGATAACTGGAGCCTGTCTCAGCCTGAGCTCTCCTCTTCTTCCTCGGTCCCACTCCCAAGCCCCTCAGCTGCTCAGAAAGCAAGTCCACAGGAGTGATCATGGAGACTCCTGGGATGGAATGGTGCCCAGAGAGACTAGCCTTTGCAAGTTCCTTCATGGAGCTGAAAGCCCTTCACCACCTTCAGCCCTGTTTCCTCCTACTCCAGGGTGGTACTGCTCACATCTCACTTCCCAAAAGACCTCGCGAGGCTCCAGGGGGCCACTGTGTCAGTCAGAAATAAAAGGAGAGGTGACTAGGAGCCCCCCAGGTGGGCATCTGTGGAGTTGGTTGGTGAAGAGAGGTGGAGGCAGGGAGGGATGAGCCATAGTCTACCATCTCCTATGAGTGTGAACAGGGAGACATGACCTGGCCCAGCTAAACCACTGCCTCTTGTCTATACCAGTTCTGGATGAGGTGGAGCTGAGAACTGGATGACGAAACAGATCCAGCAGGTCCACATAGTCCCCAGAAATAGGAAGCACCCTGTATACACATATCTGGGGGTGGTGTACAACTCAGAGTTCCGCCTTCTTCCTGCCCCAGCCTGCAGTTTCTCATGGCTCCTTCCTCAGGTGGAGGTGCAGGACCTATTTCCATAGTAACAGACAGGTTGAGTAGGCTGGTCCTTTGCCTGACATCCAGGACTAGGCCGGGACAGACACTTGGGGTAGCAGGCAGGAAGCCAGGGAGCCCCTTCCTGCCCCACTAGTAGGGCGGGCCTTTGTTTGAGTAGCTCTACAGGCTTCCTGACTACGCAAATCACACTGAGTGTGAGGCCTGGTTTCTGAAACTGTTTATCCCTTCTACCCACGAAACCCTGAATCCGTCACTCGATGCGGCTACCAACAGCCCTTGTGCTTTAAGATGCAGAAAAGGTGTACTTCAAGCAGACATCTTCTTTCCCAAAGCTCAGTCTGAAACTCAAGGGCCTCTTAGTTCTGAACGCAAGAGACAGAATGATGCCAGGTGAAGAAACAAGTGGGTGGGAAAGCAAGTTGGAGGATTTGTCAAAAAAAAAAAAAAAGAAAAACTTGGAAAAAGATTTTGTTTGTTTCTTTCTTTTTCCTCTGTCTACCAGCAAGGCACAAGGATTTGAGTTCTGAAAGGAAGATGGCATTGACTTTTAAAACTGCAGTTTTTAAGCATGGATGTGTTTTCATTCAAGTGACTGAAAAGTCATAAACATGCAACTAAAGGTTGCTGAAGATTCACTTTCCCCTTGAAAGGTCACCATCAAACCTGCCACTCTCAGGCAAGAGATGGCTGTCCCGGTCCCTCCATTTCTCAAGAGCTACTGTCTCTAAATGTTCAGTGGGCAGAGACCTGAATAACTCAATCTATTCCTGATTAGACTGGTGAAAGGGAACAAAGGAAACTTCTATTCACTTAGTGCAGCATTTTCCTACGTTTGCAGGATCAGGCAAGACCCAGAGCCCCCATTAAAATGCATATTTCCAGGCCTTCTCTTCCAGAGATTTCAATTTAATAGCTTTGGGTCAGGCATGGGAACCTGCATTCTTAACCGCCTCCCACCATTTGCAGATCCCAAGTGTACTGTTTCCAGGACTACATTGCAAGAGGCACAGACGCAGGGTCTCGAAGGGACAGCACACCATGAAATGCCTCTTCTAGCTTCTATATTACCAGTTCATGTGACTGTCATATTTGTAAGTATGCAAAACCTCTGCTATGGGACCAGCAGTTAGCGTAATGGCTATGTTGCTGGACTCCCATGTAGTTGACCGCGGTTTGAGTCCCGGACCTAGTGGCTTAAACTCACACACCAGGCGTGTGTGCATGTGTACCCAAGATCCCAAGAGGAGAATGGAGGAGAAGGGATTGTGGCGTGGCCACCCTCCTGGGGGGTGATTTCTCACTTTCTGTCTCTCTGTCTCTCTCTGTCTTTCTGGTAAGCGCACGTACCTTATAGAAAAAAAAAAAAAAAAAAAAAAAAAAAAAGTAAGCAAACAAAACCTCTCCAAAAGCTCTGCTACAAGAAAAATGTCTCTAATTTTACAGATGGAGAAACTGAGGTTCAGAGGGATTGGGTAACTCCCCGGTCACATATGAGGAAGGAATATATTTTGCTAGTGTTGGCGCGATTCCAAAAGCCACTTACTACTTCGTCTCCTTCACAAATACATAGGAGGCTTTGTTTCCTCATCTATTCATACATACAAAATATAATAGTATTAGTCTCAGAGGGTTAAATAAGATGATAGGTCTAGCGATATGAAATCACTGACATTCAACCATTTACAACCTCCCAAAATAGCCATTTCATACGACTTGACCTCATAATTGTAAAGTGCTTGATACGTTCCCTGAAGCAAAGTTATAGCTCAAGAAATATCAAGCATTTATTAGAAGCTGTTGTGGATACAATTGTGTACCCCCAAAAGCTGTGTTGACATCCCAGATCCTGATACTGATCATTTGGAAAGAGAGTTTGTGCAGATATAACCAGGGGAAGAGGAGGTCCTACTGGGTTAGGGTGGGTCCTAGATCCGAAGACTGATGGCCTGATATGTAAGGACGGAGATTCACGTACAGAAGTACACAGAAGGGAGAGTGCCACGTGAAGGTGGAGGCAGACACCCACACTGATGCGGCCATAAGCCAAGGCCCGCCAAGGCCCAAAGATTGCCGAGCAGCACCAGCAGCTGGAAGGGGCAGGGAAAGACCTTCCCTGGAGGCTTCAGAGGAGGCGTGGCCCTGCAGACGCCTCGGTTGTAGACATCTGGCCTCCAGAACTGAGAGATGACATATCCCTATTGTTTTAGGCCTGGTTTGTGGTAATGTTAGGACCACCCTCGGGAACGAACACTCACACTTTATCCCTCTCGTGCTGTGTCGCCATCGCTGTGGCCACCCTGACCATCATCACAAAGAGCGTAAGGGTTGGCACAACGGTCAGACCACAGACAGTGACCTCTGTGGACAGCGGCGGCTGATGTTGGAGTCGCTCAGGCCCAGCCGCGTCCTCTCCTCAGACGCACACCACACAGGCGGGTTTGCTTTCCACCCAGATTTTGAGAGGATTCTTTTGTGGTACGAGCACGTCTGTGCTTTTCAATGCATTCCCAGGCGCCCTCTGGCTTGGGTAATGCAGGCTTCTCCCCAGGGAAATGTTTTAAGAGACAGAAAGACGGAAAAATGGTGGCCGCAGAATGCTGGGTAAACATTAGCTCCTTTCATAACCTTCCTTTCTTGGATGACAAGTCTGTGGCGGGGCCCCCAAATCCCAAGGAGGCCTGCTTTAAACATTCGTTTGGATCAGTCTAAATAAAGGGTCACGTCCCTGAATACAGTGTTCAGATAGGACTCACAGGCTGGCACTGAATTCCAGAGTGGAGTCTGTGGCCCGTTCAACTTCATCTTTCATTCACTACCAGATTTCCATGACCGTATTTCCATTTTTGCACAGAAGAGGTACTTCACTGTGGGTTCCCTTTTACCTCTCCCCACCCAACAGAAATGGAAATAAAATCACAATGCTGTCCGTTCTGTTGGTTTGGTGACCCTGTTTTCTCAATAAGAAAAGCAAAAGAGTGGCCATGATTGAGAAGGGGCAGAATATTTAAAATCTGGATTGTCGAGACAATGCATTTATGAGGGTACATTCTGGAAGCAATCTGAGTTTCAATCCCATCTCCTTGTTAGATCTGTGAGCTTGGGCAAGTCACTTTATCTGCTTGTGTCTCAGTTCACTCAGCTTTTTGAAGTCAATACTATTAAATCACTCCCATTTTATAGGTGTGAGTTTTCAGTGAAAAACATGAACAAAAAGAGTTTGTCAAAAAGACAGTCATGTAAGTTCTCAAAAAATACGAACTGGTACTTTAAAAATATTTATTTGTTTATTTGAAGAGATTTTTGCCTTAGGGTGTGTGCACTCGCTGGAGAGAGAGACAGAGACAGTGAGAGGAAAGTGAGAAACCACTCTTTGGGGGGATGGCCACATCACAATCCTCTTCCATTCTCCTCTGGGATCTTGGGCAGGCATGCACACATGGCTGGTGTGTTCTTTTCAAACCACCATGTTTGGGTCTCAAACCATGGCTGGCCATGTGCAAATCCAGTGATATAACTGCTACGCCACCTACTGGCCCCTGGTCCTTTTTTTTTTCCTTCAAATTCTAGAAAGGAAGGCCTTTATTTTGTCCATTCTATATCAGACATTTGACATCAGGGTTGCTGCCTGTGCAGTAGACATTCTGTTATAGCACAGAGGGTTTAAGCAAAATATTCCAAGTCACATAGCCACTAATCTCAGAGATGTGAATTTAAGCCTGATTTAGTCCCACAGTCCCTATCTTTGCCTCTGTATCATGTTGGACCGTCCAAAATATTTGACTCAAAATGAAGTCCCCTCTCTCTCACATGAAGATGACCCATGGCTTTGACCCTTCGGACTGAGCCTTACAAGGAGGCTTGGCAGAGAGCGGGGGTGCTAGTGGCACGGACAGCTCTCTGCAGCCTCAGCTCAGTCCCCTGAGCTCTGTTTCCCTGGGCTCCAGAACTGACCTATGTGAGTCTGGACTGTGGTCACTGGGGGCTCCTCTCTTTATGGAATCAGGGGTGGCCAGGGAGCAGTTATGTTGGGGTAGTTAGTTCAGGGACATAGTTGGGTGAGAATAATGAATGGATGTTTATGAATGAATGAGTGAATGAGTGAATGGATTTACTCGGAATAGTGGCCCGTGCTGTGCTTTGGAGGGCTTCCCTAAAGGCAGTCACCTTTCCCAGGTCCACCTCAAACCTCAAGACGCTCAGAGATGGGTGTGACCATGTGGTCACGAATGAAAGTTGTCCTACTTCGGGCCTCGGCATGCAGCAGCACTGTGCTCTGGTTCTTAGTGAATCGGCATGCAGAGATCAAAGTCCCTACCGCCCCTCCACTGAGGCCTTTGGCAGCAGGGACCACGCACAGGGCCACTGGGGGGCAGGTGGCACAGAAGCCAGAAGACACTCCCCGACCCGAATCTGGGACTCTTGGGCCCGGACTAAAGGGGGCTTAGGTTTCTGCACTTTTCATGTGGTGGCTTTCAAAATCGGAATCCACTTGAAGTGGTTTGGGTTTTTCTCTTCCCCGCCTGGTGTTTGCTGTAGAGAAACACCTTCAAACGCAGACAGCACGGCTCAACGCTCCTGTCACGGAGCGCGTTCTGAGGAACCAGGGAGGCCACATCAAGGTGAACGTTCTCATCAGAGACGCCCCGGTTGGGCCCCGCCTGTAGCTCACTCTTAGCAAAGGTTTTCTTTTACCCCCATTTGCACTCCCACCCCCTGCACTGGTTCACACGTGCTGGTCTCTGGGAAAACAAGCCACCCTTGTTTCTCTGAAAGGACCTATTTGGAGAATTTGGAGCCCACACTGGGGTTGGGGCGGGGGGATCCCTGCTGGATCCTGCTGGATTCGTATTCTGTGTGGACCCCTACTTTGCTCTTTGAGTCTATGAGGGAGGTGGGTTGTTGGGGGCGGTCCACTCGGCAACTTCAGGTAGCAGCTCCCTCCGCCACACCTCCCAGGCATTGCTGAACACCTTTTATTTTTCCAGGCCTTCCGCCAAAATCCTTATTTCCTTGTTTATACCATGTTTGAAAGAAAATGTTTAGTCCCATTGACCAAGGAAGGCAGAAGGCTGGGTAGATGTCCCAAGTCATAGCCTCCCGAGATGTCAGCTTCTGCTCTAGTTCACGCTTTAGAACGACTTCCTCACCTTCCCTTAGATATGTGTGCATTGATAGTTCTTTAGTGATCTCAGCAATCAGTCTTTGTCAATATCAACAGGCCTGCATGTGGGAAGAACACAAACAATCGAGGCCTCATGGACATTCATTTAATGCTTTAATTACCCAGAGGCAGTGACTGCTTACACGTGGGTAATTAAAGAAAGCCAGGAACTTTGCAAAGTGCATAGTTGAACCTCTTTATTTTACAGCTAAAGGAATGTATCCCAAAAGGTTTGTCTAACTTACCAGAGGTTGCTGCATACTTCCCTGTTGCATTGAATGGCCTTATTTGTATCGTATAAGATCATTCCATGTTTTGAGAGACTTGGAAATTCCATTCAGCAGTTACATAGGAGGCTATGGGCCTTCTGAGGTCTCTGCTGCCTTTTTTTGCAAATGAGGAGGCAGGAATCTAGGGCCCCGACATGGTTTTAACATGAACGCCTTGGTCATGTCTCCCTATTCATGAATTAGAGTGTGTGCCTGTGTAAGGGGTGTCCATACAATGCCGTGGCCTCCTGAACTTGCTGCTGAGAGTCATAGCAGGAGGATTCCTTTGGGCGTCAACCACGCAGACCAGGGCCCATGGGAACCTTCTTCATCCTTCTACCTCCTACAGTCACTAAAGGATTTATTTCTTGAAAAACAGTTTGGCCGGAAAGCCACTGCATCTCAATTTGGGGTGCTGACTGCAAACAAGGCAGTCCTGCCTATGGCAATAATGGGGCTCAGGCAACACCTTTCCCTTAGTGGCTTTTCCCTAAAACAGGTGTGGAGAAATGGTGGTTTCCAGCCTCCTTGCTTTCAGATGGGGAAGCTGAGGCCCCAAGACCAGCGCGGAGTGCCTCTAGGTCTTGCAGACTCGGAATCCTGGACTCCTGGCTCTTCGTTTTTCTTTCCTTCACTCACACCTCTTCCCTGCCCTTGGCCACATGTCCAGACTGCCAGGTTTGCTGTGGCACTTGGAGCTCTCAAGAAATACATCCCACATGTCTGCCCACTTGCTGAAATCAGCAATTAAAAAAGACCTTTTCAGTCTGCGTTTCAGTGCGCAAAGGAACTCATACACTACAATGCTTCTTTTTGGGGTGTTCTCTATGGGGGTTCAGAAAGGGGCTTGTATTCAAGGGCTTCCTCTTACCCTTATGTCCCAGCTATTCCGTGATCCCTGATATTTGTGCTGCCTCTTCTGACCCATGCAAGTGAGGAGAGGTAGCCAAGAGACATGAAAAGCACGGGATTACAGGGAAGCTACAAACCCCCCAGATTGGGAGTCTTCCTCTGCATGGAACCAGTGCATTTATTTTTTGACAGATTGAGTTAGATTTGTCTCCTATCCCTTGCTTCTTGACTTACTAGAGGCAAGTAAGCCCTGGCTTAGGCAGAACCTCTTTCTTAGAGACGCACCCATAAAATAGAAAGTAGGTCCAGGGAGGTTGGAGGTCGTTACATCCGTCCACTTCCTTCTCTGGTGTTGCCACCCCTCACATCCCGCCTGGGACAATTTGCATGAAAGGAAGTCTGAGAGGCAGGGACAGCCCCAGCCCTTGAAGTCGCAGGCCACAGAGACGGAAGATGAGCCAAAACCAGAATGATTATCATTCTGCTCTGGCCCCTGAAGTTCACCAGGGTTTCAGAACGGCCATATTCATCATCGTGACCTTATTTCTGCACAGGGAACTTCAGGATGTCATTAATCACAACTGGATCTTAGATTAAAAACAAATACATTGCTGGGTGACAAAACAGGGGTGTTGGCTCATTTGGGATGTGAGTTCTGGTTCAGGCCCCCACTCCACCCCAATATGCACCCCCATTTGCCAGGGAGAGAGAAGGAGGTGTAAAACTATGTTCCCCACTGAGAAGGGTTCTATGGCCAGCTTGACCTATCTTTCAGCCTATTGGCTGGAG
Organism: Tupaia tana; assembly: GCA_026018925.1. Taxonomy (NCBI): domain Eukaryota; kingdom Metazoa; phylum Chordata; class Mammalia; order Scandentia; family Tupaiidae; genus Tupaia; species Tupaia tana. Next base: position 8,692,799 of record JAKSZU010000018.1, read on the forward strand.
GCAGAACCATGTTCGAGCCCCTGGGGCCTGCAGTTGAGGAACTGAGTATCAGGAGGAAGTGTCACTGCCCAGGTATCCAGGTGCAAGCTGAGGAGAAGCTGAGCCCACTATGAGGGGCTAAACAGCCCTGCGTCTGATCCAGCTCCCATTCTATACTGGACTCTGATTTCAGTTCTTCCATGCGAACGCCAAGACAACTCGGGGGGGTCATAGTTCAACACACATTTGAGGCTAATCATTCGACATAGTGGCAGTCCCCATGGCCAACAGAAATGAAGGTTGCCTTCCACAAAGATTGGGCAAGAAAATAAAGGAAGATGAGAAACTAGCAAATATAAAACAGGAATTCTGAGCAAGCCACAGACAAGGAGCTTTTATCTCCTTGAATTCTCATACTCCCAGGAGGGCCTATTTATTATTCCTATTTATCAGGTAGAGAAAGAGAGGTATGAGGCTGACCTCATAGCACAGCAGTTAAATGCTATGCTTTGGGAGCCAGATCCAATATGGCCAACTGCAGTTTGAATCCCAGCCCCAGGAGCTTGAGAAACACACTGGGAGTGTGTGCATGTGTGCCCCAAATACCTAAGGAAAGGACAAGTGGAGAAAAAGGATGTGGTATAGCCATGCCCCAATGAGAAGAGGGTGTCATTATTTCTTTATTTCTCTCTCTCTCTGGTGCACACATGCCCTCCAGCAATAATAATAACTAAAAGGAGACAGAGAGAGAAAGAAAGGGACAGGGGGTGCAATGTCTTGCCCAAGGTTATACTGCTGCTAATAAGAGAGAATCTGGCTCCAAGGAGCCTGGTGATACAACTTTTGTGTATTATTTTGACTGCCCCAGGTGGCCAGCAGTACCTTGGGGATTTATTTCTCAGGACTGAGGTTTTCATCTGAAATTGATACACAGACTTGGCGGGCTCTGTTTTAGTGACTCTTAGAACTAGATTTCCTTCATCCAAGAGTTTTAGATAATTAATTCAGTTGTTTTCAGGGAGTGCAGCAATGTTGCTGGTTCTTCCTTGATTTTTAAATAATTCTATGCCTATTAAAGCAAAGCTTTCTGTCTTGGTTTTACTACAGAAATGTGGTTCCTCTGGAGTGGGTGATAGCGATTGGCAACTGGCACTGTGGAAGCATTATCTGGATTCACTTTCACAATAATCCTACCAGGATACTGCCATGATTCTCATTCCCATTGGACAGATGAGGAATGTGAGGCTCAGAACTGACTTTGCAAAACCATGCAGTTGGTGGCAAAAGACTCAGGATATGAACTTAGGATTCCTTCAAGCCTATGTCCTCAATTCCCAGGTAGAAGAACCACTTCTTTCCCGCCATGGAGTGGGTACAGTTACTCTCAGTTCCAGTGTGCTTTCCAACCCAGTGCTGAGAAGCTCATGTCTACACTCTCTAGCCATGAAGGCATGGCGGGTGTCAAAGGGCCCCTCTAGTGGCCATTCGTTTTGGGGGAGGATTTATTGCTTGACCACAATGAAGATGATGGGCCAGAATTCAGGGACCCCAGTCCTTTAGAGAACAGAGAACACTGCCAGTAACTAAAAAGCCTGTAGAAAGTCCCACAAGCCAAGAGCCAAGGTAAGGGCACACTCTCACCCCCATTCCAGGGAGCCTAAGAATAAGCAAGGTAGCAGAGCACCCAACCTCATCCTCACCCAGGTTTGGTGAAGAGAAGCAATTTGCCATTTAGGAAGACGCCCAGGCCCTTGTCGCCCTGGCCTCATCATGAACACGTATCAGGTACATGGCTTGTGTGCTCCGTACCTGTGCTATTTCCTTAGGTCCTGACCTAACACTGCAGAAGTTAGTGCTCTTTTTAATCCTATCTGGCAGAAGGGAAGGTAGAGATGCACGAAGACCAAGTAGCTGGCCCGAAGTTCAGAGACTGAAGCCACCTCTATATCTTCACAGATGACACCTGGCTTATCAGAGACACTGTCCTAAAGAGTCCCCCATTATCCAGATGGTTGGCTCTGCGTCATTTGTCCACTTGTCCATTTGTGTGCCATCACACCTGCTACTTGCGCTAGAAGGACACGCACACGACGGCATGCAAAAAGTGTTCTTAGTTCTCCATTTGCCGAACTGTTCACTCCTTTTTCCTACCACACACACATACACAAATCTGCAAATCTCACACTCTTCCTGTGCCTCTCTGCGTCTTGATTCTGATCACTGAGTCTTGGGTAGGAACAACCTAAGCCATTTCCAAGTTGGTGAATCTGACTGCCAAGTCAGCAAGACCCTCTGGAGCTCTGTTTTCATGGTGAGCAGGGTGGCCCACCACATTCATGAAGGCAGCTGCTTTGTCAATGCGGATCCTCATGGACTGAAGTTCTATACTGATCCACAATGATCTGTAACTCAGCAAAATCAACTTGGATTGCTTTAGGCTTCTGATCTGTTGAGGCTCTCCTGGTCTATCCTGACTGCATTGCATTATGTGGAGAATGGATTATTACGTAGGGGGACCTCACAGTCCAGTAGTAGAGACAGACTGGAAAATCATTATATAATAGGAGCTCACTCATTCAACACCTGTTTACTGAGAGTCACCATGTGCTCACTCCACACTCTGCTCTAATCCATGAATGTGCACGTCTTCTTGGCATAGAAAGGGAGACGTATGCCCTGGCTATGATACCCTGTGGACATTTGCATCTCCCCATTCCTAGGAGCATTACTAGTTTGCACCTTTCTCTAGCAAGACAGGCAGCAGGATCTTGTTCAGTGCTGCACCTGCTAAGCCCAATATCCTGTTTCTCACATAGTACCTCCTCATTAAATGTAGATTGAATGACCTAATTTAGCAATGAATCCACGCAGTCCTAGCACCACTTCACCTCCCCTTTCCTTAATGTCCCAGGATGAAGAATCTGGTTGGATTTGGAAACATCGTACTTACATACCTGATAAGAGTGCAGCATCGTAGGTGAGAGGAAGAAGATCTCCTTGATATTATGCATATAGCTACCTCTGGAAAGAAAATCCCAGTTTAATTGTTCCATACAGCACCATGTTACTTTTCTTTTTTTCTTTCTATTGCCAACCTCTTTCTTTCCATCTAACTTTTCCATTGTGGCCAGAGAGCTTCTCATTGTCCTGTTTGAGACTGACCGCACTGCTCTGATAGCCCTTAGATCTCATCAATTTAAAACTTGTATTCCAGGCTTATTACCTCAGTGTCTCTGAGCTAACAGGTCAAGATTGGGAACTCAGATGAAAATGAGAAGAGAGAGGGCTCTGAGAACTCAGTCATGGCCATGACCAAGTGCTAGAAAGTGATCATCTATGGGCAGAAGAGTAATATTCAGACTTACAGTACTGTCTTTACTCCATAACTTCTTTCTCAGCATCTCACACTTGATGAATTTAGATTGAACAGGGGGAAACACACCTTTATTCAGTTGACAAATGGAGATAATGGGTCTTGAAACATAATAATGATTTCCATTTATGGGATAACCATGCATTCCTAGATATTTTGAATGTATTATTCCCCATGGCAGATGAGGAAGTACAGAGAGGTATAATGGTACACTGACTTGATCTTCAAATCAGTCTTTTCATTTTTTCTAAGAGTTTCCTGAAGAGTTTTATTCAGTAGAAGATCAAGGATTAGTCATAGGCAAGTTTTGGTTCCCACAGCTTCCCTTCCTCAAAGTTTGCTCTTTGACTCTGCAAGTCCTTTAATATCTCCTGAGAGTTTGGTACTGAATTAAAATTTGGGAAGCATGAGGTGGAAGGAACTGGTATTTGGAAGTACAAGGAACTGATACTTGGTACAAGAAAGATAGTGGCCTCTGTCTTTAAGACGTGAAGCATCATGGGCCAGCTGGTGTTATGGTGGTTTTGGTGGCTAGATCGCCCATGGCCCACTGCATGGTTCAAGTCTCAGACCCTGTGGCTTGAAACACACACTGGGTGCGTGTGTATGTATGCCCAGAATGCCTAAAGGAGAAGGAATTGTGGCACGGCCATGCTCCATGGCGGTAGGGAGTGGGCAGTGCTTTCTCACTTTCCATATCTTTTTCTCTCTCTGGCAAGTACCTTCTAACAAAAACAAATAAGTACATAAAAGGAGAACAGATCCATGGGAAGCTGAGGGAGGAGGAGTAAATTTCTTAGAGCTTAGACATTTGAATCAGAAAGACACGCTTGCTGTGGCTTGGAGTGTTTGCAGAGGTCTTCTAGAGAAAGACGTGCTTTTACTCCTGCTGTGTAACTCAGTGAGGGTAACTTTGGTGAGTAGAAACAGTTGGGTTTTTTGGGGGTTCAAATCCTGACTCTGCTACATATCCATGGGAAACTTTGAGTGAGTTATTCAATGCTGTTAATAGAAAGGACATGGATTAAAATGCTTAGTTACAATATCAGTTAAATAAAAGAACATAAACAAAGTATTCAGCATGGACTCTGAGACCATTATGATTTTCAAGGGCAAGTTCTTAATGCCTTTGCTGTTAGCCAAATCACCTGAGTTTTTCAAGTCCTAGCGATTTCTCTGTTCTTTTTCCCTCCAGACTGAGGCAGAAGACCTGTTTTTTTTTTTCCTTTTTTGGAGAGTTTTTTTTTTTTTTTTTTTTTTTTTTTTTTTTTTTTTTTTTTTTTTTTTTTTTTTTTTTTTTTTGCTATAGGGCTTGCCAGAAAGACCAAGAGAGACAGAGAGACAGAAAGCAAGAAATCACCCTCCCAGAGGGTATGGCCACATCGCAATCCCTTCTGCTCCATTCTCCTCTCAGGATCTTGGGCACGCATGCACACGCACCCGGCGTGAGTTTAAGCCACCGAATCTGGAACTCAAACCGTGCTCAACTACATGGGAGTCCAGCAACATAGCCATTACGTCAACTGCTGGTCCCAGAAGACCTGTTTTTAAGACGTAACTCTGTTTGTTAAGATGTGCTCTCCCCTCTCAAAGCTTCCACTTCTTTTTCTTTCCCATGGACATGAGGCGTTACCATCCCTGGATCTTTTCCTGCAGTTCTCCCCTCTGGTCTTCTCCATCCACGGATTTGGGAGATTTGTCTATTTGGCCTCCTGGTGGGCTCTTTTAACCCACGAAGAGCTTAGACCTGGGCTTACCATTCTAGGCTGAAAAACACACTGGGTGCATGTGTTTGTACACCCCAAATCTTGGGCACCAATATACAGGCACCAACACCAAACCTTCAGAATATCAGAATTGAGAAGCCTGGGACCACCTAGAAAGGACACTTTAAACCAGGCTGCATCAAAATGACATCCTCTGAGATGTGTTTTGCTAACCAGAAATGGAGCTGCCAGGAAGGAAAATGCATCTTATGGAAAAAACTGCATAGATTTCAAAATGATTTCACCAACATAAACTCATTAACTTCCTACAAAAATCTAAAGTCCTATGTGCTGCTAGAGAGAAAGGGTAGACTTGACTGACAACAGAGTCCCCTGAAGTTCCAAGTTCATCATCAGAGAACATTAGAGCTCAAGAGACACCCTCCTTCCCCTCCACACACAGACACAGAACAGCTGGTCTAAAAACTTGGTTTAGAAAGTAGCGTAGACACTTTGACTAAGATTGGCATGAGGAAGACAGAAAACGGAATAAAGAGAGAGAGGCCCCTGGGCCCTACAAGGGGAAATGTATTGGCATGAAGGCACAAAGCTGAATTTCAGAACTGCACTGCCTGAATTCCATTCCCTAGCATGGACATTTCTAACCCATGCTCCAAATGCTCCTGGATTTTTAGGGGAGAACATGAAAAGAGTTAATGTCTTCCTTTAGGAAAGTCCAGAGATGGAAACTGAGTGGTACTAAGTGCCATGTTAGCGTTTCTAACTACATAAGGAGACTTCAAAAATTATGGGAAAAGTGGAATTAAAGTATGAGTTTATTCTGGTGCAAAAAAAAAAAAAAAAAAAAAAAAAAAGATGGAAATCTATGCATGGCTTCCTCCGAATGCCCACTTCCATACACTGTTGGAGCCGTCTAGTATGTAGCCAGTCCCCATCCTTATCTTGATAGTCCTCACAGAATTTTTTTCCAGCTTACAGACTAAGAAGACTAAGGTGAGGAAGCTGCAATGACTCACCCAAAGGTCTTGGGTGTGAGTTTGTGCTTATTAGTCCATTCCCTAATCCCTCTGCATACACCAGAATTGGAAGCTTAGTGGGAGGCAGAGTCTACCCCGCTGGCTCCTTATCCTCGGGGCCAGGTCTGTTCCTGGCTCACGGCGAAGGCCTGGTAAACGTGAGCTCGGTGACTTGCGTTAACACTCGGTTTCACTGTGAGAATACAGAAATACCAGCCACGTCCTATGGGCGAAATGGCCGCCTCTGAACTCCTGTTCTTTTTCTTTGACACGAGCTGCAGGATAAATGTGAATCTGATTTTGCTATTCATTATTCAGTTTGAAACATACATTATGAGAGAGCAAGACATCACTTCTACATTCTTCAGAAATTGTCACAACTGTTTCTCCCCCTCTTCAGTACTAGTCACCCACCAGCCTGCAGAGAATGTTAGCCCTCTGATATCTGTGAAAGTATCCCCCTCTAGGGCCAAGGCTGTGCCTTCTCTCCATTGGAGTGGCTGTGGGTGATGCAGTCATGGAATCTTTTCCTGGACACCGGGGAGAGCAGCCTGAAGCAGGGCAGACTACTTCAGAGGGAGAGTGAGGCACTCGGTCCCATTTTACAGCCCACTGCTCTGGGCTGGGCACCTTCCTATCACTCCCTCGCTTGCATTCTCTGCACCTGCAGCTGGGAGTCAGATCCCTTTCTCACACCTTGGTGCCTTGGCATGTGCTGTGCCCTCTGCCTGGGGCACCCTTCCCTATGTGTTGCATGAATAGATATGCTGTCCGCCCGAGGACCTTCACCTAACAAATTTTGTCTTAAGGATTTCCCGCCCAGGTCCAGAGCATTTAGTCAAAAAAATGTCCCTAAATATTTCTGTCCCAAGTCTCATGTCCCTGGTCTACATTTTCTATTGCTTTAGGCACAGAGCCCGGAGGTCTGTTTTGGAAAGAGTGTAGGCTGTATCTGAGAGAACATGGGTTCTAGAATGTGAACGAGCTCGGTTCTGTTACTTACTGGTTGTGTGGTCCTAGCTAATGAGCTCAACCCTTCAAGCCTCAGATGCCTTATCTGCAAAATCCCCCATCCTGCATGGTTGTCATGACAATGGCGTCAAACAAGGCTGCGAAGCTCAGGCCACAGTGAGCAGTACATACAAGGGGCTCTCCAGTGTCAGTCCTCCTGCCTCGCCATTCTGCCCTCTGTGTGCTTCCTGAGAGTTGAGGGGAGAGAAGGAAGATGGGGGTCTGGCTTATCTCTAAAGAGGCATCTTCTCCTGGGAGGAGAAAGTGCTACCTCCAGCATTTGTATGGGCTGCTTCTGGCAAGCCAACCCAGAATGGCTCCCAAAAAGTCCACAGGATCAGCTTAAGACAGGGAGTCTCCCCTGACCCTTCCACTGCCAGGAGAGACTGAGTTAGTCCAGTTCTTTCAGCACCCCCTGCAGGACTCGGTGCCGAGTAATTAATGAGAGTGTCAAAGAAATTGTCTTTCAGACCATGCCCTGTCTCATTGCCCAGTGTCCTGTGGGAATCTCTTTCTGTGACTCTGTCACTCTGCGATCCCTGAGCTCTCCTGCAGCCAGCTTGGGCAGGTGGGGCTGGCCATCCTTCAGGGGCCCCTGACTGCCTCCTTGCTGTCTCCTCGATAAAGATATCTTCCTTCCAAGATAGGGGCAAGGGTTATGTGAGTGAAGAGACAGCCATTCATCCACTCATTTCCTGACTCAGTGTTTGCTGAGCACCTACTCTGTGCAAGGTCCTATTCTAAGCCTCAATCCAAGGCAGAAAAGTGAGAGCCACAGTACCACCTGTCCTGCCCAGCTCGGCCCCCTAACCTGCTTAAGGGCAGCCTGCTCCCCTCACCCCTCTGCTCCTCACCTCTACCGTGGCTCTTAGCACAAACCCCTTCCCTCTCCCCTGGATCCTTAGAACAGCTTTCTCACCCTTTTCCCAAATCCACACACCAAACTGTTGCTTGAGTCGTCTTTCTAGAACATCCTCTGGTCATGTCAATCATAGGCATGCTGTTTCCCACCTGGTCTTAATCATCTTCTTTAAAAGCATGTGTGGTGTGTGTGTGTGTGTGTGTGTGTGTGTGTGTGTGTGTAATCTGGCTTTTCCCCAAACAGTAACATCTATGAAGTTACAAATTGGTGCCAACTCACATATTACGCACGTGTGTGTGTGTGTGTGTGTGTGTGTGTGTGTGTCTAAGGCAGGGATTTGCGAGCACTATAGGGAGCAGCACCTGAGGAGAAAGGAAGGCTGCAGGACAAGACAGCGAGTGTGGCCAGACTCCGCACCAGGATGTCCATCTGTGCCCGCTCAGATTCGGCGGTGGAGGACCCTCATCTCCTCCGGCCTGGGAAATCGAACATGGGCTTCTTTTATGTGCTGTTCTGACACTGCTCACAAACAGAACAACCTCCGAAACACGGATTTAGAAGAAAAGATTCTGCTTGGAGTTGTAGATAATGTTTTTAAATCCATATTCGTATTTACATTTTTAGTCTTTTTTTTTTTTTTTAAAGTTTGCTACAAGGTGCGTGCACTTACCATAGAAAGAGAGAGAAAAATGTACGAATGTGTTTTTAAAGATCTCTGTAACAGGAAGAACATTTGCCCATGCGACCTGTGACTATCAGGCACCGATAGTTCTGCCTGCTGCAAACTCACCAGTCTACACCACGTGGGAAGGTGGTCAGCCCTCATGCACTCTTTACTGAGCACCTACTATGTGCCACGAAGGATTTTCATGTTAGGCATGCAATTTAAAAATGTCAACATCTCTGCTCTTACAGAGTTTCAACTCCAGAAAAACAGACTACAGAAAAGTAAGATACATGAGTCGAGTGACTTCATCCATCACTTGTTAGTTGATAAAGGCATTGGGGAAAACAAACAAACAAAGGAAGCAGGAAACAAAGCAAGTGCGGTAAGCTGGCCTCTGCCTTTCCTTCCAGCCAGCCTCACTCCCTCTTAGCAAGGTTCTCCACAGACAGTTCCAAGCTGGACCACAAACCCTGCCTCCATCCGGGTGGCTTTCTCTACCCTGCCCACATGCAGGGCTGGCTGAGTCACCTCTATCCTTTGAAATTCATAGGTGTGTATAGCCAGCAGATGGCATGGTGATTAAAATGCTGGACACTCCCACATGGCCAACCACAGTTCAAGCCCCGGACCTGGTGGCTTGCTTTCTCACTTTCCTTCTCTCTCTCAACATGTCTTTCTCTGGTCAAATTAAAATAAATGAATGAATAAATAAAAATAAGTAATTTAAAAAAAGAAATTCATCGGCACATCCTTCGAGTCCTGCCCTCCTGTGCCCATTAGAATGACATCTACCTCTGGGTACCGGGGCCGTCTCTGTGCTTCCTTCTAACCTCAGCGTCCCTTATTTGTGTCATGACCACCCCCCCACTGGACTGTTTAGACGGTGGTGATGCCACCTGCATCGTTGCCTCCTCACCCACAGCCAGAGGCCTGGCCGCACGGCCAGACTGCCTCCTCCCTCAGCCTGGCAGCTCCCGGGGCCCTGTGGTCCACTTTGAGGTGTTCAGCCAGGCCCGGGGTTCGGGGCGGTGCCTTGTGGGGTGGGTTGGGTGTCTGGCTCCTCTCTGTTATTATCTCAGCATCTTTTGGACATTGTTGCCTTCTTTGAAAAGCTAGAAATGAATAATTCTGCAGAAACAAGTCATTTTGAAAGGACACGTCCTCCCCCACTCACCCCTCTTTCCCCTCCCCGGTAAAGATGAAAACATGCAGGACAAATGGAGGAGATGGCTTTCCACTGGGGCAAGGCAGGGCGGGGCACTCTCCCTGGAGTGTTTTCAAGATATGGTGACCGTGTTTGAGACAAACCTGCAGCAAAGTTGCTTCTGGAATTTGGTCATCCTAATCCAACTCCCAGGAGCATTTCACGTCCAGGCTGGAGAAGCCGCTTCCCCTGTGCTGCTCCCATGCTCCTTTGCACTGTCCCCGTCCTCTTGCCAGTCTCACCTCTTCTCATCTGGGCCCCAAGATGACTGTGGCATGCTGGGTGGGCAGGCTCAAGAGAGATGCACTGCATCAGCCAGCCAGCCAGGTCACCACAAGGTGCTCCAGAGCTGCTGGCCAGAAGCCAGGGCAGGGGGACCAGAACCCCATCTGCTCACCCCGAGATACCTACAGAGCCACTTTCTCCCCACCCCGGGGAAGCAAGTTTTCACATGCAACAAAGAGACTGCTCCATTGAGTAAAAGTGTCCTTTTCCCATCATTTATTTCATTCATCCAGTATTTACTGAGCACCTACCACGTACCCTGCCCTGCACTTTGCACTGGAAGATTTGTACAGACACGAAAGAGAAGCCCTTGCTGTCATGGAGCCACCTGCCAGTGGCAGGGAAGGAGACAGTCTTCAAATAAAAGACAGAATAGAGTCACGTCTGTGAGCAGTGTTATGAAGGAAGTAGGTGGGGCCACTTTCCGGGCCTCCATGAGGTTCTGAGTTGATAAAACCTGAACATTGGAAGGAATCTATCCTGCTGGGTTGTGCGCAGTGGGCGGGGAGGAGACCAGCTTCCCAGGCACCGGGAACAGCAGCAAAGGCTCTGAGTGGAGAAGAAGCAGAAAAAGAGCCAGAAAGACAGGGGATTGTGCAGAGCAAGGAGGGAGAGGACAATCAAGGGGAGGTGGGAGCCAGAGGCCCAGTGAGGGTGTGGCTTTTATCCCAAAGAGCAGAGAAAGCCATTGGTGGGTTGTAAGTGGCTCTGGCAGGTGGAGGTTACAAGTCACTTATCCTGGAGGTTACAAGATGTTCAAGATACAGAAGGAATAAGATGTCAAACTTCCCAAATGAGGTCGCAGGATTTCTCTCCTTTCAGCCTGGACGTGGTGGGCTCTGGGCGCCCCGATACATGGGGTAAAGGCAGCTCTGAGCCTGTGTCCCCATCTTCTCTCCGGTCTCCCTGCCCATGTGACACCAGCAGTGGGCAGCCTTCCATCATGGTCGGTCCCTGGACAGGAACCAGCAAGGCAGTAGACCTTCAGGGTACACGGGCCTTCATCAGCATGGTTCCCGCCAGCGGGACTGGAGCAGTCTCTTGAAGCAGGAGGCGATGCCTATATTTAGACCACACAGTGCACTGTGTTCCTAACTGACCACTGCAGCCAGGATGGGGCCTGACTCCTAAATTCTTCTGCATCCCCCAGGGCAGGCGGCTTCTTGTTCCTTCCCTAGAGTCTGCCGAGGGTCATGATAGGGTGAGGGAAGGAGCCAGTATTCTGGAGGAGCATGAATAGGCAGCCTGCGTGCCCACAAGTGCCCATCGGAGCCCCTAAGAACAAACTGGCAGAGGGAGCCCAGCGCTGCAGGCTGGCACCGTGTAGGAGAGAAGGAAAATGTGGAGGCAAAGAAAATGGATGAGGACTCAGGAATGCCCTCCCTGAGGCAGTGCGAAGGACAGGTTCATGTACTAACCTGAGTCCCCTTGGAGACTCCTGCCTGGGGGACGACATGGGGGTGCGGAGGGTGGGCAGGTCCTGGTCTCCATGGAGCATATGACTGACCACTCTGCCAGGGCTGGCTTCCAGCACGCTGCACGCTGGAGCATGCTGCATGCTTCATGAGCAGACTGTCTGCACTTTGGGACCACAGAGCTCATCTCAGCCCTGATATTAATGACAGCAAATGACCATGCACCCAGAGGATTCACCACTAATCCTCTCCTGGGGGAAATGCCGGCATCTCAGGCAGATTCTGTAGCTTACCTTCTATTTGCAAGGGCTGAGCTAAGACAGGCAGACAAGCTGCCAGGTGAAGTCTGTTCTTTCACTTTCAACTAAAGGTCACATTTTAATCTCATTTTTAAATTTGAAGATACAAGTGCTCATTGAATTTGTTTTGGAAGTAATACATAGCAGAATTTAAAGAGGAAAACAAAAATACATCACCTATTCATAACATTGTGGCCAAACCATCACCCCTGCTCGGTGCCTGCCTATGCCTTTAAAAATAGCAGCAATAGGGAGGCCAGCAGGTGGCATGGTGGTTAAGGGTGCTGGATGCCCACATGGCTGATCACAGTTCGAGTCCTGGACTTAGTAGCTTGCTTTCTCACTTTCTCTCTCCCTCTCACTCTCGCTCTGTCCCTCTCTGGTCAAATTAAAATAAGTAAATAAATAAATAAAGTAAAAAAAATTACTAAAAAAAATAGCAGCAATCGTATAAATAATTTGTTGTCTCCAATTTTCACTCTCGATATTTCCTCTTAGCATTAGCATTCTTATACGCATCAATAGCTCATATTTATCTAGCACACACACAGTGCCAGTTCTATTCTGCACATGCACTACGTGGACAGACGCAACGTGAGTGGTGGGCGACACTGTGCTACCGTGTTGTATTTATGTACTGGAGGTGTGGCAACACGAAGGAACTCACCTGAGGTCGGTGGGTGGAAGAGCACACCTTCACCCCCCACCATAGCCTGCCTCGCTCACCCCACCAAGTAACTGGGTGAGAAAGCACTTTAAAGCCTCTCACAGTATATGTAGGCCCAGCCTGGGTGGCTCAGGCAGGAAAGCCTCTGTGAAGCCAGAAGCCATGTAGAAGACTGAAGCTTCAGATGCCCGTCAACCTGAACACAGGAGGCACACGTGTGCACTCATGAGCTTGGCCGGGTGGAAGGCTGGGGTGAGTGGTCATGGTGTGATGGGACCCAAGAGAGACCCAATCTCTCTCTCTCTCTCTTCTGAAATAAATACTTAAAAATGTTTTAAAAACCCATCTCCTATTGTAAACATTATAGCCCTTTCTGTATGCATCTTTTAGTCCTTAGGATAATTTTCTAAAAGAATGAAACATAGCAGGGGGATTACATTTTTAATTTTTTTTAATTTGAAATAATTTTAGATTTATGAGAAGCAGCTAAATTAGTACAAGTCTCAGCTCCCCGCAAGGACAATGCCTTCTACAACCACCATACGCCAGCAAGACCAGAGAACTGACACTAGTATAATGCTACAACTAAATGACAGGCCTAATTCGGATTTCGCCAGTCTGTGCGTGCACTCTTTTTAATGTTTGTTGTACAGCTCTTTGGTGTCATAACATGCATAGATTTGTGTAAGCACCAGACGGGAGGTTTTTAAGGCTTACAAGGTGTGTTGACAAAATTTTAAGACAGATTTCTGAGAATCTAAAGATTGTATGCACTGACCAGTGGTAGACAGAGATGAGAAAGGGTGTCTGCTGTTCAGAAAGGACAGTTCGGCTACCAAGAAAACCTGGCTGTCCAACTCTGGAGATCCAAGTCCCTAAACCCTCATGCTGGGATGGGAGGACAGGTCTTATGAGTCACCTCACAGTCATCTCAGGGGCGCTCGCGTGTCCTCATCTGGCGGGCAGGTGGTTGCTGGAATTTGGGGCAGGCAATGCAAGGTGGCAGAGAGAACGTGGGCTGGTGGGCAAGGGAGCCGAGAAAAAGGCCTGAATATGTCATTGGGCAGGTCACAATTCACCTGGGGCTTGGTCTCCTCACCTGTAGAATGAACATACGAGGGTGAAGTGGATGCTCTGCAGGGTGGGACACTGATGCGCCACTCGGTTTACACTTCTCTGGAGACACTGTGGTTCATTAAGGCTCCAGACTGCAATAATCCATCTCAGTGTTGATCCTCTCTCACGCCAGGTACCGTAAAAGGGGCTTGACACATGTCTCTCCTCTCCCAAGCAGGTTCCTGGGAAGCCAGTCTTCCCACTCACAGATGAGGGAAGCGAGCCCTAGACAATGAAATGAATTTGCACCCTCTTGTCTGACAGCTTATCAGAGATAGTCTCTGTGAGCCCCGTGCAGAGACTACATCCTCACAGGCATGCCCTTCCTCTATCCACACTGTGCTTCTGTCCTGACCCACAACAACAGTTGAAGACGACGTTTTCCTTAGACCAGGTGCCCCGCCCCCCGCCAAACCCCCCCCCCCCCCTTCAATGAGAAGTTTAGAAGTGGCCGTGACCCCCGGCTAAAAATCTCCAACGAGCTCTCCAGCTGAGCTCTAAGGCCCTTCTGGCAGCAAAGCAAATTTGAAATCGTTAGCAGGCAGATGCTGCCTAGATAAAACCGCATGGAGATCAGTTCCGAATGGGTTTTCCGGCTGCATCAGGCTTTTATTCCTTGTGATAAGGCAGGTAGCAAATCTCCCTGTTGTTCACTTGACACAGGAGGTAGCTGTCTCCCCAAACCTTCCTAGTCACTTGTGATATCCACCCGGCACCGGAACCTTAGGCTGTCATCCTGCCCTCACAGAGAGACCAGCGTAGGTCACGTGGCTGTTGTTGGATGTTATCTAGCAGAAAAGGCAGGCCTAGCCTATGTGGGACAGCTGGTCTCAAACCAGGCTACAGAGCTGGAAGCCACCTGCCAACTAGGGTTCCAGCCCTCAGCCCGGTCAGCCTGAAAACACACTGGGCATGTGCATGTGTGCCCAGGATCCCGGCAAGCTGGAGGAGTAAGGAAGGTGATTGCTGTGTGACCGAGCTCAGTGCTCAGTGGAGGGGCCTCTCTCTCTCTCTCTCTCTCTCTCTCACAAGCACACACTCCACCATGGCAGGTGGGGGGATGCAAAACTACATTCTTGGTCTGAAAGTCAACCATTGCATTTTCAGAAGGCAGGCTAGCATGCATTTGAGGGTCTGTCTATTCAGCAGTTCCCTGATGGGACACAGGAAGTCAGGAAACAGTTTAGCCCTTGGTATGCTTAGAATGAAGACATTTCTGGGAGAAATAGACCTTTATCAGTGCACACTGGTAGGAGCCAACATGATTTCTTGATCTCCCAAAAGCCTTCTCAGTGAAATACCGTCTAATGGTTTTACTTTGCACCACATCCATGGGTAAGTTGATCTGGAGAGTCCATTCCCGTAGCATGTCTTAAAACAAAGAAGTTAAGCTTTGCTATATATCAGAGACAAGCTGACGAACTCAGAAAGGTCAGGCAAAGTGATAAATGGTTGAGCTGGTATTTATGTTCTGAAACAAAAGGTTGGTCTGTGAAGCTGATCTGGTGCCGTTTGCAGCCAAGTGCACTGAAGGGAAGAAAAGTGCACGGCTTGGGGTAAAGGTGGAGAACTGAGCCGAAAGTTCCTTGAGGATAATTCTGCCTGCCAGAGCAATCCAGAGACCAGATTCTAGACCAGTCAGAAAAAGCAGAAAGACAATAGCAGCTGCATTGTTCAACATTCCACCCAACCTCTGACAATACCTCTTCCTTAAAATATATATAACTGTTTCTCAAATGTTTATAGTCATTCCACCAACAGCAATCAACTATAAATAAGTAATTTAAGATATAATAAAAATCATCTAGGCACAAAGATGTTGCTTGAAGTGATATTAATAATGATAAAAATTGGAAATAACTATTCAATAAAATGGAAATGATTAAATAAAATATAAGATGATTCCTGGTTGACATATTATGATGTCATAGCGCGAGTTTGCTAAGAGAGTAATAACAAAGAAAAATATTGATGCTACCACGTTCAGTGACTAGATCAGCATGCACACTACTATTTATGTATATATCCAGAAACCAAGCGAGAGAAAGAATAGAATCACAGTAATATGTCCAAACCCTTCAGTAGCCAATTATTTCTAAATGTTGAATAGGGATGTGGTTGATTATTTTTCTCTTTGTTCAACTGCTCTGTGCTTTTAGTAGGCATTTTGATTCTCTTTATACTATAAATATACAGGATACATTTTATTTTTTAAGAAAACATAAGAAAAAAATCACTCATGAAGAGTTCTTTCCCAAGGTTTTCTGAGGCATGTTACAGATGTCCCAACAACACTGGCAGGGACAGGAAGAGGATGGCAGCTGGCGACAACCATGTGCAGTCATGGACATACCATGGATTCAGAACACACAGGGCCAGCCACTCACACAGAGAAACTCGTAGGTGGAGGATGGTGCCAGCACTCCAGAAGGAGAGGAACCCTCAGGATTCCTTCACTGATTACAGGATAAAGAGATCTAAAATGATGAAACAAGGCACAGAGCAGGCGGTGTGATAGCCCAAGTTCTTGGCCGCACAGGCAGGGATGAGCTGGCGATGGTCGGCCAGAAATGTCTCCCCAAGAATTGCAGGTGCTACACATTTCAAAATCAGGGCCCAAGAGGTGCAGGGAGAAAAGGAAGCTCCATGGAGGCGAAGATGAAGAAGGGAGTAGATGCATGTGACTCTCCCCTCCATACGCACGCTTGCCCAGGGGGCTTAGAGCAGAGAGGCCACAGGGATTGCCGAAGGGATTATATAAAAATCATACCGCTAAAATGGGGAAACTAGGGCAGGAGTTGAAGGTAGGCCTGATAACGTTATTAGGTAAGCATTGCTTGTATCATCAGAAAAAGTCATAAAAGAAAAGCACACAATGCCTCCACCCTGGGGAAAAGGTCCAGGGGCTCTCCAGGGATGGTGTCACGGCAGGGTTGAGGGTGAAGAGGCAAAGGGCAAAGAACATGCGTTCGTGAGTTTGATCCGCGCTGATTTCAGGTCAGTTTATTCTGCCAGAACAAGTTCTGGATCCACATTCTGAGGGCTGTTGCTTCAGGGCTGTGCCTTGCAATGCTCACAGCTATTTGCAAGGCAATCGGGAGTAGGACCAAGGACAGGGCACTGGTTTCCCCCAGGACTCAGTTCTAACAGCTAAGTGTCCTCACCATGTGCTACAAATTTGTATTGTCTTATCTCATTTAATCCTCACAATAAGCCCATAAAGTAGGTTTTATTTATTCACTTAAGTTTAATTATACTTCACTTCTTTAACATTTTATAATTTCTTATTTATATTAACTTGTACATTTTTATGACATACTACAGGTATTTTCAAAGCATGCCTGCAGTGTGTGATCGGCCAATCTTTTTCAACAAAGAACCTTATGTTCTGGTGTCTGTTAAGCCCTTTTCTCCCCGAACCCCTCCTCCTCCCCTCACCATCCACCCCCACCCCATTCTCTGGTATCTACATTTGTCCACTGAACTATCATGTCTTTGAGCCTTTCAATGTCTGTCCTGAGCACAGATTGTTGGTACAGACTTTATTTTTTAGAGGAGTTTTAGTTCACAGCCGATTTGAGAGGGGGATACAGAGAGTTCCCATATACCCCCTGCCCCATAGGTTTTATTTTAACACACCCTTCAGAATTGATGCTACTGAGGTTAGAGATCTTAAGTAACGTCTCACAAATATGCAGATACTCTTTGAGGCAAGAATGGACACCAGGCTACTGACACATCTCTCTTGCAAGGATCAGCAAACTACAGCCCATGGGCCAAACTGAGCCTGCTTCTTTTTATAGGATCATCAGTTGAGAGTAGTACTTAAATTTTTAAGAGGTTGGGGGGAAAGAGAGTATTTTGTGGCACATGGAAAAGTATCTAAAATTTAAATTTGAGTCTATAAATGAAGTTTTACTGGGACACAACCACACTCAGAACCACTATTTTACATTGGTTTATGGCTGTTTTCACGCTACCATGGCAGAATTCAATAGTTGCACCATTGTATAGCCCTCGAAACCTGCAACATTTACTATTCTGACTTTTTCCAGATGAGTCTACTCAGTCTGCTTTAAAGAAACATATTTTTCACATTTACTAAATGTTTCTTTCCAATATTGTTAGATTTATGCAGGCTAGGGTGGCATGGATCAACAGATTTTCAAAGGGTGCTATTTTGAGGAGTCCTGGCTCTCCTTTAGACCAGAGCAATGCACTTTAAAGGCTTTACAAACTTAGGCATCTGTGTAATAGTTTGTTTGAAGAAAGGGTTCCACTGCTAAACATAAATACACACAGAGAAGTTGAAATATCAAAGCTTTTCTCATAGAAAAAAGAATACAGGTGATGAAAATTATGTCTGAATTCAAGGAAATTCCAGGATGGATACCTGGATCCATTCTTCGCTTGACTGAGGAACCATTATGAACACAACTGCCCCACTGGACCCAGGCAAATGGCATCGTTCAGCCTGGGGACACAGCTAGACAGAGTGCTGGCAGTCTCCCTTCCTCTGGAGGAAAATGGCAAGTGGTCACTCTCCCTGTCGGGGCAGACCCAGCCCTGGTCTCCACCTGGGGTCTTTCTATGCTATTGTGAGGCTGGGTAGGATCCCGAGGAGGACTTTGAGCCTGAGATGGTTTATTGATGTGGATGCTATTCTATTCTCTACCCCCCACCCCCACCCCGCACACACACACACACACACACACGGGTATATATTCTTAAATGCATCTCTAAAAGATCAGCCAATATACCATGCATTCCAGATGGGAACATTGATATTGTATGCTGCAATAATACACAGTGAATGAATGTAAAGGGAATAAATTTAAATAAATTAAAAATAACTGCACTAACATTATCATACCCATAAAACAGTTAATAATAATTCCTTAATGTCATAAGATACCTAATTGGTTTTCAAATTTCTGACTTTGACCCAGGATTTTAGTTCAGGGAGGTCAGGATTTGGAATCCTCGTTCTGCTACTTACTGGTCTTGTGACCTTGAAAAAAATCATATATCCTTTCTGAGAGTCTGTCTCTGTGGAATGGGGATGATTCTAATAACATTAGGGCTGCTGTGAAAATAAGAGGATCTTGGTAAAGTCCTAGTAAGAGGAAGCATGTGTTAAGTCACTGTTATGAGAAGGAGGGGGAGGATGGTGAGCTGCATTGTGGGTATAATCCTAGCATTATTTGATGTAAATCAAATAAGGTCTCTAATCATCCAGTTTGCTTGGAATGCCTCAGTGTTAGCAGTGATGTCTTGAATGGAAACTCCCTTTGTCCCAGGGAACCTGGGATGGCACAGCCAGGCCAAGTTAGCAACTGGTAAAAAGTGAGTTGATAACTGATAACCCACGCTCTGGAATCCATGTGTAACAGATTTCTTAAACGAGTTTATTATTGGATTGATGCAGTCAGCAGGCCTGCTGGATGGGATCCCAGATTCTCTATGAATAAACAGAAAGTGTTCAGGAACTTCAGACCTCAAGCTCATCACCATCGAATTAGGTGTTTTACTTGTTTCCACTATTCAGAAACAGAGATGTCCCCCACACCCCAGAATAATGACCAATTCCCATCTGGAAAAGAAATGTAGTCTCTTGATATCATGTAAGCAATTACAAAATGCTAGAAGGATGAAATCGTAAAGTTTATTTGGGCTAATCCTTCTTTATGGCAACTAAAGAGCTGATTGCCAGAGAGGCATGACGACCTCTTCAGACTCTCTCAGCAGATAAGAACGAGCTGGTGAGTGGTCGATCTCACTCGGGCTGTTCTCTACAGATCACCGTAAACATGCAGAAATGCTAATGGGGAATTGGACAGGAATCCCTCTGTTATTTGAAAGGCCTCCTTTGTGAGGATAACACAGCTTGGAGAAGTATTTATTCAAAGTACCAGATACCAGAACCAGAACTCAAGGGAGGAGAGATGGACCCAGGAGAACTGGGTTTAGGGTGTGCTCCCCTGGGAAGGAGTATTTGTGGATGCATCTGTCCAGAGAGGTGAGAACAATGCTTTCTCAAATAGCAGCACCACAATAATAGTAGTTCATAGCAAAATGAAAATGACATGATGAGCTCATGCTGGTAACTAGCCAGTACAGGTAATATTGGAGGCCAGGCCAAAGAATTGAGGAGAAAAGCTGTCCCCTCTGGGACCTGCGTTATTACAATTAATTTGCCAAACATTTATTAAGCACCTGCTTAGTGTCAGACCCTGGACTAGAAGCAGTAAGCATTATAACTGTGATGTTATGGACTCACAGAGCATCAAATAGTGGCAGACAGAACAAACAACCAAGGGAAAAAAAAAGAAGCAACTGCAAGTTGTAAATTATCTCTATGAAAGAAGAAACAAGGAAGGTGGAGAGGAAGGAGGGAAAGAAAAGAAAATGGAAAGGATAGGAAGAAAAAGTAGAATAGAAAGTGGAGAGATTACATGCAGAAGCAGCTAGAGAAGACATCTCTAAAGAGATGTTCAAGTTGGGAACAACAGTTAGCGTCATGGCTATGTCGCTGGACTCCCACATAGTCGACTGCGGTTCGAGTCCTGGACCTGGTGGCTTAAACTCACGCCGGGCGCGTGTGCGTGCGTGCCTAAGATCCTGAGAGGAGAATGGAGGAGAAGGGATTGCAGCATGACCATCCCGCCTGGGGGGTGATTTCTCGCTTTCTGTCTCTCTGTCTCTCTCTGTCTGTCTGGCAAGCGCACGTGCCCTATAGCGAAAACCTCTCCAAAAAAAAAAAAAAAGAGAGAGATGTTCAAGCTGAGTCGTTGGGAGGGAGAGTTGGTTATCTCAAGAAAGGGTCTGTCTTCATCCATTCATGCTTCTATAACAAAACAGCTTGGGCTGGCTAATCTGTAAACAATGGAAATTTACTTTGAAGAGTTCCTTAGGCTGGGAAGTCTGAGATCGAGGTGCCAGCAACTTCGGTGTCTGGTGATGGCCCATCCTTCCTAGATGGACATTTCTGCATCCTCTTGGAGCAAAAGGGGCAGGGCAGCTCCCTTCAACCCCTTTCATGAGAACACTAGGCCCATTAATGAGGGTGGAGCCCTCTGGACCTAATCTCCTGCCACCTCTTACCACTACTGCATTGAAGATTAGGTTCCATATATGGGTTTGGGTGCAGGGTGGGGGTGGGTACGTACCAACAGTCATACTGTAGCAAGAACTAAGAACATTCTGGTTAGATTTTTTATTTTTATTTAAAAAACTGTTTTCTTACCAAACTCAATGTGTTATATATCTAATAATAAATGACCCATATCATTCATTTTTAAGACAAAATGTCATTGAATTGACCTCCCAAGGTCATTTCAATAGACGTTGCACTCACCATGTTGGATATGTTTTGTTAAATCTTGGACTTGTGTTAATTTCAGACAATCTGAGCATCATCTGGAATTCAAGTGAGATCCGCTTGGCAGTATCAAACCAAGCTCCCAGAGCTAAAATCCCTATCTTCAGAAAACAGTGTAAGATACCCTACTGAATGAAATCAGAATATTTTTTTAAAAGTGAAAATGAGATGAAAAGGATTGAGAAGAAGCCAAGCGATAGTTAAGTTAATCTTCAGGGGAGGGAAAACATGTCAGAAAATGTAAACTAGATCATTCCAGCCCATGTTACAATTCTGCAGAGGGAATTAAATTCCTATGGAAAAACAAGTCTCTGATTATGAAAGGATTTGGCTGTGTGAAAGAATCTGGAACATCCCTCTATTAAAAATACTTGTAAAACCAGGGGAATCATGTAAGAAATTAGAGAGCTAAAAGAAGTGGGAGAACTTGGGTTGTTGGAAATCAAGTTATTATTTCAGAAATTGTATCCTATTAGGAAAACTGCAATGAAGAGAAAACTGCTTTGTTCCAATCAGCAAAAGGTGTGATCACGTAGTATCATTTAATTCTAAGTGGATCTCTTAGTCTTTTATGTGACACTCTGTCTCAACCATAAGAAGTCAACATATGATTTTTAAAAACAATTCCAGTGTGCAGGACTAGTATGTGGTATAATGGTTATGTTGCTAGACTTCCACATAGCTGATCATGGTTTGAGTCCCAGACCTGGAGACTTGAAACTCATGCTGGACACGGTGTATACATGCCCAAGATTCAGACAGGAGAATGGAGGTGAAAGAATGGAGGTGAAAGTATTGTGGCATAGTCATCCCCCTGGGGGGCAATTTCTTGTTTTCTGTCTCTTTGGTAAGCACATATGCCCTATAGCAAAAATCTCTCAAAAAAAAAAAAGGTAATTCCAGTGTAGCTAACATATGGTAGATTTGTTTTATGATCCAAATAAAATGAATAAATAAAATTAAACTAGACATGGGAGTGAACACTCTTTGAGGTTTATTAGGGACAGAGTTTTAAAAATTGGTTGTATGCTAAGAGATTTGAGATTAGTAAAAATATTTCCAGAATTGAGTGGGTAAAACAAAAACTATGGGAAAAAGATGCCCTTAACTGAAATTATGAGCACACTTAGAAGGAAACAAAATAAGACGAGTTTTAGCTCATTCCAGATTTTTATATACAGTTGCTGTTTTTTAAGTATAATTGTTTTACAAAGAAATGTGATTTGGGTGTGCTATCACATTATCTCCATTTTCTATTGTTTAATTCCATATCTTACATGCAAATCCAAATGGAAGTTAGTAAGGCATGTTCAAATAGACTTAAAAAAAAACCCAAAAACTAGCAAAGGCTTCCAAGAAGGTGCGTGTGTTCTGGCGGCAGCTGACGAGGGTTGGTTGACAGTGGTGAGGACGGCTAAGCAGTTTGCAAATGGCCACCCATTACTTCCAATGGGGAAGAGGTGCCTCGGGAAACATTTATGCAGAATGTTTTGGGCTGTTTGGCAAAAATCCTCTTCCTTCCTCCCTAATGCCGGTTCACCAAGTGCCTAATTTCCCAAAGCTCAGCAAACAGGAGTCCGTTATTGAATCAGACCGGATTCAACTGGGTGAGCTGGAGGGAAAAGCCAGTTTTTGTGATGGGCACACAAAGCCGCTGGGATTGGCAGAGACTTTGGGTATGACTTCTCTGTGGACACGGCTTAAAAAGATGCAGAGGATGGATCCATTCTTCCCCTCGTGATACACCGACAATTTCCAGATGCCTTTTCCTTCTTGTTCTATTCTTTCTGAATCTCACACCATGCCAGGCTCATTTCTGGTTTAGTGCTTTCACCCTGGTTGTGTGGCCTCCTCGCAGGTTGTGGTTTTACTCCTCTGATTCTCAGCTCAGAGAATGAAATGAAATGGCACCACCTTGGGGAGGTGTTCCCTGACCACCTGCTCTGAAGCAGCAACCCATCCCCACCTTCCTGTCACTCTGCCACAGTACCAAGACTTACTTCCTTCACAGCACTTACCAGTGAAGCTTTCTTGTTATCGATGGATTTGTCTGTTTGTTTACCCAGAATATGAATCCCATCTGAACATAAGCTATCTGGGAACCTGAAATAGGACCTGGCATACAGCCTACCACCAGAATTATTATAAGGTGAACGGAACATTATCGAAAAGATGGATGGATAGATGGATGAATGGAATAATAGATGGGTGAATGGAAAGATGAATGGCTAGAGAGACAGATACAAAGAATACCCATCTGGAATAACCTTTATGCTTGGACATTTTCCTTGGGTGAAGTTCAGACGTTGAATTCTTAGACTCAGTTCCATCCACCAGTGATTATTTGGGTTATTTGTCCAGCTGCCAATGGTTCACTGATGTTCCAAGGCACCCACTGAAATCCACTTAAAAATTAACACATTTCTTGTGGAAATTGGATAGAAAATCCTTCCCCCTTCCAAATTAAATAAAAATAAGGAGTATATTAAGGCATTTAAATATATCCTCTAAACAAAACAACCTGAAAAACCTGACCAAATATAGCAAAGGGAAATCATATTTTATCTTACAGGGTTATTTTTATGAATGTCTGCGTGAGGGAGTTCATGGGTTTTCAGAATCCAGGCCCAAGAGACAGGGGAAGAAGGCCAAATTGTGGGTTTAGTAAAGTTTGTGGGGAGAGGTATTTTTAAGCAGTGGAAGATACAAACAGGTGAATAACTCTTTTAAAAGATGCAGAGTCCAAATTAGTTATTCACGTTTAGTATAAAAGGTTTGTATAAAGTATGTCTCTTGCTTTTCAGCAAACTGAGGGGAAAAGCCTCCTTATTCAGGTAGAAGAGGGGGGCGAGGATGTTGGTAGAGTAGCTTTGAGGGGCACACAGAATCTTGGCTTGTCTTGGGAGTCCCAGGATGGGATGAGGAGGCTATTCAAAATGGCACTAGACATACAGACATCAGGGAAGAGGGACAGGAAACAACAAAAAGAGGACACCTGAGAAGAATCCATCCTTCTTTTTTTTTCCTCATTCACAAGGTAGGATTGCTGGATCCTTGGCCTTGAGTGTCCGTCTAGCCTCCCGAGTCGGCCTTTGTACATATCCTTCTCCTAGTTACACCCACCCACAAGTCGCTGAGCCCCAGTACCGTTCTGTGCCCCACTACATTGCATGACCTGCTCCTGCAATGCTTTTTGCCATGCAAAGGGGGGAATCCTGGGCTACCCTTGTTGGCTCATTTAAAATAATAATGTCGGTAAATCCTTAGCAAAGGCTTCAGCATTGCTACACCTCCCCTCGCCCCCACCCCGGACCTCACACCTCTGTGAAGCTCTGTGTGATGTGACATTATCCGTTAAACATCAGCCTTGCCCTCCAGGCCTTTAAGGTCAGTGCTGTGCTCTTCGGCTCCAGCTCTCTAGCGCCATGGGCTCCGGATCATTCATTTGTTCAGTCAATAGATATATCTGAGCGTCTGCAATATGCCAGGACTATTCTAGAACCTCTGGCGATGTCAGTGATGAACAAAGCCAATGTGCCCTCATGGAGTTAGTTTATCAGTCATTGGGGGAGGTGGACAGCAAGCAAGCAACCAAACAAACAAACAAAAATTGCGATAGCCAGTTGTGAGGTATGTTCTGAAAGAAGTTGTGAGGGATACTCTCAGAACTTAGGGGTTGGAGCTACACAGCATTGTCCGAGAAGGCCTCTCTGTGGCGGTGATGGCTAATTCAGCTGTTAGTTCACAGTTCAGAATTCATTCATAGCTGCTCAGCCTTGTGTAAGTGAGGCCCCTGTTACTCAATGGCATGCAATTTGAATTTGAGAGGTTGGTTCTGTATCCACCATCCACCCAGAGAACCCTCAGCAGCCTCCATAGTAGCATGACAAACTCATCTCAATGTGCCCAGGACATCCCAAGTTTGAGCATAAAGTGATCATATCCCAGGAAATCTCTGAGTCCCAAGCAAATCAAGAGAGGGCGTCACACTGCTAAAGAGAGACCAGGCATCTCTCAATCACAACGCATGTAAAAGGACCGCTGGGTACGTGTGCGTATTTTACGGAGTGACAGAATTTGAGTGGCAATAGAGGAAGACTCTGGCAGAGCAGGAGGTTACAAAACCCAGCGCTACAAACACAACTAGCCTGTGAACTTTCTATTTTTCAGGAGGATGAAGGGTATGGTCGCAGCCTTGGCCAAAGTGGCAAACCACAGCAGGGAAGTGACCCAGAGAGTGGCTGTTCAGGTATTCAGGTCCCTGGACTGGTGACCAACATGGTTAGGGCAACAGGAAGTGACAGAAGAGATTGCATCTCCCCTGGGTTCACTCTGAGCCCTCACTTCCCCTGCGGCCAGCCCACCACTTGCTCAGAGCAAGTAAATCCAGGTCCACAGAGAGGCCTGGGGAGGTAGTGGGCAGAATGGGGGGTGGGAGGTCAAGTTCAGGTCCTACATTACCTGAAAGAAAGAGATCCTGTCTGTGAGGTACTCAAATTTAGCAAATTAAAATAGAGGGAACCCAGTTAAATTTGAATTTCAAATAAATGACTAAATTTTTTAGCGTAAGTATACCCCATATTGCATTCTTAGGTTAAGCAATGTATTTGTTGCTTACCTGAAATTTAAATTAAATTGAGTGTCTTGTATTTTAATCTGGCAGCCCCATATTATTTTTCAGAGGACCAGCCTGCCTTGCCCCTGACACTCCCCTACAGACTTTAGGCCCCAGATACAATAATAAAAACTGTTTGGCAACAAGAACACTCAAGTGAGTATTCTAGAAATAAACTATATATTTGGATGAACTAGAAAGATGCAAAGAACTATGGAGATCCTAGCCCTTTGAGATACAAAGGGAACCTCCAGATGAAAGACAGTGGTACCTCTTTTCAAAGCCTAAAAGGAAGCACACAGTTCCCATGTGGCCTCTATTCCAACCAGCAACTGCTCGGATTCCAGGGAAAACTGCATCACTGTGACACTGTCTTTTCTAGCAGTAGTGGATGCTGGACTTTGTCCAAGGGGACTAGAGGAGAAAGTTGAGATCAGTAAGTTATCTGTTCCACATGACCCCAACAAGCCTCAGAAAGGTCAGAGTCAAGATCTTTGATGATGACTGTAGGTCACAGCCTGAGAAACCAAGACCCACACAGATAGACAAGAGCAGGAAGTAGGAGGAAATTCCAAAGGTCAAAAGGTGAGACACACCAGGTCAGTAGAGATGCAAGGATGGAGAATCATCCCTCGTTCTAAGCGTTGCTGTACTACCTCGACTCAGCAGGTTGGGATGTGGAGTCATGGCCCATGGCCAGGACTGACTAGACCAGTGGTTCTTAACTGATAGCAATTGTGTCCTGGGGATATTTGGTAATGTTTGGAAACCTCCTGGGTTGTCACCACAGGGTGGCATGTTGCTATTGGCAACTGGTGGGCCGATGCCAGGGATGATGCTAAACCCCCTACAGAGCACAGGGCAGCTCCCTGCATCAAAGAATTAAAGCCCCCAATGCCACTGCACTGAGCTGAGAAACTAGGATTAATTGAAGCATTTAAGAGAAACAACATGGTCTGCAGGTGGCATGGGTGGTTAAGGTTCTGGATTCCTGCATGGTTGTCCCAGTTCAAGTCCTGAACCCGGTGGCTTAAAAATCACACTGGTCACATGTGCACACATACCCAAAATCCTGAGAGGAGAAGGGATTGCACTATGGCCATCCCCCCTTGGAGAGTGATTTCTCACTTTTTCTCTCTCTGGTGAGTTCACATGCCCTATGGAAAAAATCCTAAAAAAAAGAAAAAAGGAAAGAAAAAAAGAACAGTATTCTTTCTTGTGACGGGTCTTAGTTTCTAGGTCCCTGTACTGAAAGACCAGATGTGTCATGTTCCCCAAGCTAGAAAGACCATGGAAAGTGAGAAGGCCAACGGGAGAGAAGCCACCTCTCACCCACTCCCAGTGGTTATTCACCAAGTCTCATGCTCATTAACCAATTACAGCAGAGATTTACCGAGGAGAATTACATTTTCATTTAAGTAGGACTAACACTGTTCTCTCCCAAGCCACCAGCAAACTCCATGGGGCTTTAATGTGACTGAAGACAAAGTCAGCTAATAGAGCTCGTGTGGCTGGGATTTATTCTCTAATTGTTTCTGTGGTTCTGTCTCAGGGAGGTATCTGTCTTGGTACACGGACACCAACAGCGGGCCATAGCATTACAAACAGGATTAGGAGGGGTTTTTTAATTATTATTTCATCTGTAATTATAGGCAAGTTCAGTTTATTACTTAGAAATCCTTGAAAACATTTTAATTGAAATGGTCAGTGGCCTTTAACTGACCCTGTCTCAGTATACACCCGGGCAATCAACGTATGTTCAGCTATTGGGTTAATAAGGACGGTCCCTGTTCTAAACCATCTCATAAGCATTATTTAAAATTTTGGATTTGAGGTGTTTCTTTTTTTTTCCCAAGATTTATGGCATAGTTGAAATGAGGTCAAGTAGAAGCACTAAAAAATTTAATTAGAAATGTCCTCGCGTGCTCCCTATCGCTGTAAACCTTGCATAGGTTGTCCCTGGAGGGCTTGGAGTCATTGGGGATGGCATGTATCTTTTTTTCAAAACTTCTAATAAGAAGGAGCTATAACTTGCTGCTATGTCTTCAATGGGGAATGTTGGACAATGGGGGCCAGAGAGGAAGGAGTGAGAAGAAGTTCCACTCAGAAGACAAGGCAAGAGACAAGGGCCTCCTGTCCAGCCTTAGTGGCTGACGTCAGAAAGACCATTCATTAATTTCTTCACCACATTTTTCAGCCCCTTCTGTGTCTCAATACTGTGAAGAGGCTGAGACTCTAGAGATACATCTGTGTTCTCAAGGATTTTAGAGATGAATGGCACAAACAGAAGGTCTTAACAAACCAAACCAAGCAGTATGCTTACTTAATACTAGAGAAGTTTGTATCAGCTTCAGTGAAACCAAAAGGAATGGGTAAGACTTATATCAGAATGTGGGTATTGAAGGATGTGTAGGTGTCCACCTCAGTAAACCTGGAGGAGGGAGAAGGAGGGATAGGAGTCTTCAGGTAGAAGACCCAGCTGTGACAACTAGGATGGTTCATCAGAGATCCTTGATACCCAAACATTCATCTATACCAAGAAGGCACACCAGGCACTCAACAAAGGGAGAAATGCCAGAAAGCAATTCAACTTAGAAGTCCAATAGATGTTTGCACATCTGAAGATTGCCTCTTAGCTGCTGAAGCCCACTCCGGGACCCCATTAGCCAAGGTTCAGTCAGCCTGGACTATGGAAGTGTTAGAGCGTCATCATTGGCTGGGGCTCTAGAGGATCTCTGAAGTCCTACTGTTGGTACTGATAATGGGCACCATCCTGGGGGAGATGGAAAGACACCCTGAATCTGGGGAGGTTTAGCTGGCAGCAGGAGATAGGAGACGGTGCAGTCCTCCCTTTCCTTCTGCTCCTGAATTCCATTGTCACTGTGCAGTTAAACCCGTGAAGTTATCATGAGCATTAGTGCTACTAGTGCCAGGTATTGTATGCATGCTGTGCTGAGCATTTTTCTCTGTTATTTTTATACTTAGGACAATCTTGTCTGGTTAGATGTTTTTAGTTTAGCCTTCCTCCCAACAATGAAATGAAAAATTGCTAGCAATCATTAATAAGATGAATTTATCCTACTATTACCCTTAGAGCACATATGTAGAGTTGTCCATGTGAGAAGTACTTTGATAAAAATGTAGGCCCCCTAGAGGATCTTCCCCAGTGGCTCTCAATCTGATACTCATGTTTGTTTTCTCCATACACGGCCTATGACTTCTCTCTTGTGTTTATAGTCTCATGGGTCAATTCAAGGTAAGTTGACTGCCAGTTGCTGTGAGGTTTTCCCCAGGCCCCAAAGTAAATTTTGTCCATGTCATGCATATCAGCTAGCATTGGCTGCATAACAAATGACCCCAAAATGTAATGACTTCAAGCAGCAATCATAATTGTTCATAGATCCATCAGATGAGAGTCAGTTGATCATGGCTGGGTTGGTTTTAGGGTGTGGATTAGGTTTTTGGCTAGCCTATGTGTTTCTCAACTTTTCAGACTTGGTGGTCCTTTGGTAGATACTTCTTTCATAGTGAATGGCAAATATGTAAAAGTGAACATTGGCAATGCAAAAACATGGAAAACTCCTGCTTATCTGTTTGCTCATATCTCATTGCAAAGTAAGTTACATGGCCAAGTTCATAAAGAGACTCAGGTGGCTGAATCTTACTTCACTAAGGACTGGCTTAGGCACTGACTGGGTTCTACAGCTGGAGATAGTATCAGCTAGTCCCTTGCTGGATGATCTAAAGTTGGGGTTGCCACAACCTACTTTATGAAAGGACAAAGATGTGTACCATTTTCTACAATATTTCCAAGCCTGAGAAACACAACCTGTAGCTCTTTCATTGGGAAGGTCCTGAAGCATATTTTTGCAAAAATGGGTTGCTTTTATAGATGAATCTAACTCATACTGCATTTGAAAAATAAATGTGCACTAAAAGTAATTAAAACATGTTGGTTCAT
The DNA here is from genome assembly GCA_026018925.1 of Tupaia tana. Classification (NCBI taxonomy): domain Eukaryota; kingdom Metazoa; phylum Chordata; class Mammalia; order Scandentia; family Tupaiidae; genus Tupaia; species Tupaia tana. Next base: position 8,722,377 of record JAKSZU010000018.1, read on the forward strand.
GAATAATACACTACTTTACAACTATTTGCTGAGCATAATGAGACAAGCTTCTAAATTGACAATGAACACTCTATTATGTGATTGCCAACTGTTTTATAAGATATTGAACATATTCATTTCTTCTATCATCATGTGTATTTTCCAGCTATTGCTTTTTAATAAATTAATTTTCTAGAAGTCTCTGGGGTCTTTGTTTGAAATCTGGCTGAGGGCAAAATTAAATTAATTGTGTGGTCTGCACTGAACTACCAATGCTTGGTGGCTTACAAATAAGTATCACTATTGTCAGCCCCTTGCAAAAAACACTGTGTGTGGTATGCAAGTGTGAAGGAAGATGTCACTTTTTGTCAAGGACAGAGCAAAAAGAGCCACTAGCACCTTGAAAATGAAGTTTTTGCCCCTATCCGCACCACCATCCAGAAAGTGTTTGGAGGCTGGGCAGGCCTGTGATCAATTTCTCAAAATATTCCATAAAAGCAAATTGGTGCTTGATCCTATTCTGTTTTATATACTTACTACTTAATCTGCTTGTCTATTTTTTTCTTTTCCTTTTTTAAAAGTTTATTATTGGGAACCAGCAGTTAGCGTAATGGCTATGTTGCTGGACTCCCACGTAGTCAACCACGGTTTGCGTCCCGGACTCGGTGGCTTAAAACTCACGCCGGGCGCGTGTGCGTGCGTGTGCGCCCAAGATCCCAAGAGGAGAATGGAGGAGAAGGGATTGTGGCATGGCCATCCCCCCTGGGTGGTGATTTCTCGCTTTCTGTCTCTATGTCTCTCTCTGTCTGCCTGGTGAGCACACGCGCCCTATAGCGAAAACCTCTCCAAAAAAAAAGTTTATTATTTCTTCTATGAATAAAAGAGACAGATGAAGCAAGAGAGATAGCTAATACCCCTTGATGCCACGATCCATACCATACCCAACTCCAGTCAGTACCAGTTCATGGGCACACACATGCCTAGGGTATTCAGTAAAGTCTCTGGACATGAACTGAGATCTTTCCCATGCGGGTCAGACTCACAGAGCATCTTGTTTCTCCACTGTGCTGCCATCTGGCTGCCTCTACTATTTTTCAAATGTCAATAATATCTTCATTGGGCAATTTTATTGCCATCTCATCCCCAATTGGTGAGGCAGACATGGGTCCTCTCTTCTCAGATCTCACAATATTTGTGCCTACCCATAAAATCCTTCAACATATTTTGCCATCATTATTTATAGTTTACACAGCTCTGGGAGAGGATACTCACAATGGATCTTCATAATGGAACCTCTCAGGACCAATGTAATGTTGCCACTTGTAGATGCACAAGGGGCCCTGGCTGAGCATTGCATAGATCTGCTTCCAGTCCCTACTTCGAGTTCTAGGGCTAACAAAATGCATTTTCCTCTCTGTGCTTTGGGATATTAAATGGCACCTAGGTTAGAAGGTGCTTATGAAGTATTTTTCGAGTTGAATAAATGATCCATCCTGTACCATAATTTTCCCACTATTTAGCCAAGGATGTCTCTTTATTGCATGGAAAATCTTCTTTGGTATTCATTAAGAAGGCACTGTCTTTAGGTTAAATTTTTCCAATTTTTATTAAACTGTGGCATTATTTCTGTGACTTCTACCATATCTAATCCTATCAAATGCATGGGTCGAATTGGAGGGAAAATTCAGCCACATGGGTCGTAGGGTGTCATGGAGAACAAAGAACCACAGACACATACCGGCTGGACATTGTGATTTTGAATTGTTCTCTAACCTGGCTTCACACACTACCCATGTACCATGGATAGCAGGGAGTTAGGTCTTAAGCCTTGAATTCCTTCTAACATTGGATTAAGTATGTTTGCAAGAGCTAACATATGATGTAGCTATCACCAAAAATGGAGTTAACAGTATCAGAGAATCCTTGATCACATTTCATAAAGCACAGAAGTTTTTACAATAACTGTATCTCCCCAAATTAACATCTTGAAAATACAGCCATTTTTTCTTTTCTTTCTTTTTTTATTTTTATTTTTGGAGAGGTTTTTGCTATAGGGCGCGTGCACTTACCAGACAGACAGAGAGAGACAGAGAGAAAGTGAGAAATCACCCCCTGGGGGGATGGCCACGCCACAATCCCTTCTCCTCCATTCTCTTCTCGGGATCTTGGGCACACATGCACACGCGCCCGGCGTGAGTTTAAGCCACCAGGTCTGGGACTCGAACTGCAGTCGACTACGTGGGAGTCCAGCGACATAGCCATTACACTAACTGCTGGTCCCCCAATACAGCCATTTTAATTGGCTATAGTATATTTTCTTAGAGTCTCTTTGTGTGCATGGTGTACATCTTTACCTTAATCCTGTTTTAATACTTTAGCTCCTGCTTTTTTTCTTTTGCAAATGTGAGTACTCCTTTTCTTTGGTGGGTTGGGGTGTGCCAATAGCTAGAAAGATAGGTAGGATGACACCTGACAATGAGGTGACCATTAACATGCAGCTAAGGAGGTCACACTTGGATCGAAGGCGTTGGAAGTCTTCATTCTGTGGTTGGTGCCAGACCACTGTCTACTGCCTATAGAGGCTAGTTTGCTTCCCTTCTTCCAACCTGCAAGATCTCAACTACATTCTCATACATATTTCAGGTTTATATCTGATATCAGTTTTCAAAATAAAATGCAGCAAATGCTCATGTCTAGTTTTACCCCAAAAACTAGGTCTGAATACCAACATGGTGGTACCTCCCTTCCCCATCCTCATCCAGGTCAGCCCAACCTGGGCTGGGCTTTGGGGACTTTGAGATCCTGTCCCAGAAAAACTCACTGGCAAAGAGTGTGTGAGCCTCGGAGGCTCTGGACTTGAGCCACCACTGTCTGGGTTTGGCATTCAGGTGGGAATAGCACCTTGGCTTCCGCTATCCTGCCTGGGAGCTATTTTTTCCCCATTTTTCTAGAGGCAAAACTAATGTGACGACACAGCATAACATGACGTTCCTGATTTTAATTGGCTTTTTGAGTGATTTTTAAAAATAGATCTTTGAACCAGACCAGCCTGACAAGCTGCAGCCAGTTTTAGGCAGGTGCTGATTATTCATTCTGAGCAGGGAACTACTGTGGTGGACAGCCTTGCCCCTTTGCATTAGAAAAAGACATTACTGAGAGGAAGCGGGGGTTGATAAAATGTGTCCTCTTGACTTCACCCCAAAGGGGCCCATCTCACTATGAAACAAGTACATTTTGTCCAGGAAAGTTGGGAAATAATCTTAGAATGTGAGATTCAGAAAGGACACTCCATGATGGGAAACTAGTGCCCACAGAGTCTACACGCCAACTATTTTCATACATTTGATTCCTTTCATCTTTAAAAGGAACTGTATGGCATATGCATTTTCAGGTCAGCTTGGTAGACACACAGAGGCAGTATTTCCTGCTAAAAGTTGCTCAGCTGGGAAACTAGGATTCGACCTGGGCTTACTTCCTTTGTACCACATGGCTTCCCAGGATCAACATATTCTTTAAAATCAATGGTCCTCTCCATTTGCTCAAGGTCCTTCAACAAGGTGAAGGTGAGGACTGGCTGGGCGTCCTACATCTGAGGTCTAGCCAGTGCCCTGCATGTGGGTGGCCCTCCCTCGGAGTCACCACACCTCTTCCTCAGCCCTGTCTGTTGGTCACACTTCCCTGTGCCTTCTCTCTGCCACTGCTGGTGGCAGTACCTACAGAAGCAGCCCACTTATCCCAGGCCAAAGGACAGAAGTCATGGCAGTCAGGATACCAGAGGGAGTATTCCTTGTAACATTTCCTGCATCTGATCCTCAGAAAGATTCTGTGCCACTCAGTTCCAGAAAGTTAACTGTGTAAGAACCGAGTGTGTTTCTCAAAGCAAGGACTTTTCTAGGGGTTCACTCAGCATGTATCTGTTTTTGGCCTGTTTACAAGATCAGTGCTTAAATACTAATAGTCTCACTGGGTGATTGATGTTTACCTCTTAAGAATGAAGGGTTTAGTGTAGTGTTTTTATTTTAATTTTTTTTTCCGTAAGCAACTACCCTGCAAATTGATGAGTCCCTCTTAATTAGATGGTGGAGCTGTGTGCTTAACACTGCATGTAAAAGGCCTATAAAAATGAAGTTAAATTAATACACTGGCTGCTGCAAGCTAGAGCCGCAGAAATCAGGTCAGTCTATGAGAAAGTGAATGTAGGACCTATCTCGCCACTAGGGGAGAATCAAACCCAGCATCTTTCACTTTGAAATGGAGAGAAGGGCTCCAGGGGCACCGGGTGCTTCATCAGATCTTCGCTCAGTGCTGCTCTCCCAAATGGCTTGGTTAGCAGCTGACCCTCAGCCCCAGATCCCTGATCTAACTGCTTTGTCCTCAGTCCCTCTCCCAGATGAATGGGGGCACTGAACCCCTGACATGCCGCACTCACTAGTGTCTTCTCACTGGCCAGTGCAGAACAATGGACCCCCATCTTTGGGCTGTTCATAATATCCTGACATTGTACAACTCCCCTGTGACTGCAGGGGCGAGGATGGGCAGCTCTTCAACAGACCACCCAGGAGACACCCCACAAAACACCCACCCTCTTGCTGACTGTTGGGCACACTCAAGGTCCATCCCCAGACAGTGGAGTTACTGCCATTGCTCTTCTCAAGGCTCCATTAAACCTGTCTCTATGGAAGCAAGGGAGTTCACTCCGGTCCAGAGGTGAGGGGTTAAAATTAATACTAGTACACTCCTGCTATGGCCTTATCCTCAAAAGACTAATATCCATGTGACCTGGGTTTTACAGTTCTATTTTTGAGGAAATAAACTCTGAGAGGGCAAATGATGTGCCCACGATCGGGTGGCTTGATGCATCTGATTTGGCCTTTTTTTTTTTTTTGAGAGGTTTTTGCTATAGGGCACGTGCGCTCGCCAGACAGAGAGACAGAGAGAAAGTGAGAAATCACCCTCCAGGGGGGATGGCCACACTGCAATCCCTTCTCCTCCATTCTCCTCTCAGGATCTTGGTCACGCACGCACACGTGCCCGGTGTGAGTTTTAAGCCACCGGGTCCGGGACGCAAACCGTGGTCGACTATGTGGGAGTCCAGCTACATAGCCATTACGCTAACTGCTGGTCCCTCTGATTTGGCCTTTTCTATGGCACTCTGTTCTTTCTCTGAAAACAGTGTTGCTCTTTTGCATATATTGCTTTGCTAACTAACTCCCCATTTTGGTTTCCCCTACCCTACCTCAGCCAGTATCTGATACGTGCCTCATGTTTTACTGGAAGGAGGAACTGCAGTCCACCTGCGAACTCCCTTGGGTACCATTATCATTGTTATCTATGTGTGCAACTCTCCAGGTCCAACTTCCATGAAAGTCCACCCAGACAGGCACCTCCAACTACCCCACCCCACCGTCACCACGTTTGTCTTCCTGGGCCAATTGTCTATAACTCAGCCTAGGTGGAAGCACAGAAGAATGTCTGACCATGCCAAGTACAGTCAAAGGCCCTTTCTCCTTCCACCTTTCACATCTGCCTTTGGGGGGGTCTGTAGAAATGTTTACGATCAAAGGCGCCTGCCATTGGAAAGGGCATAAGCCAGTGAAGAAACACGAGCACAGGCTCCAGAATCATGAAAACCAAAGTGTGAACGTTTGCGGTTGCAGCAACACATCCAGGTCAGTTTGTGAAAGTGCTCTCTCCAGGGCCTTGCGAGTTACCAGTGCATTTCCTGTCCTGGAATGAGAAGTCAGAGCAAAACTGGAAAAGCCATCTGTCCCCAGTTTTCCTGATGAAACACATGGTGCTCTTTACGAGGGATCACACTGACCTTACTCTCATTTAGACAGAGATTAATAGATGAATGATTTGGATATATTTCTTAGTTATTCATAGTTTCTTGTATTGGAACATCGGAAAAGTCATGATGCATTTTTCTATGTAAAAACAACTTCTCGGACTACCTGATACAGTTTTACATAGAGAAATGCATCATGACTTTTCTGATGACCTACTGGATGGTATACTTTTGATCCTTTCCCCAGAAATAGAAAGTCTCACAACTCAGAAAATTTATTTTAAGTCTCAAAATATGTTATTCTCGGGAACCAGCAGTCAGCGTAATGGCTATGTCGCTGGACTCCCACGTAGTCGACCGCGGTTCGCGTCTCGGACCCGGTGGCTTACAACTCACGCCGGGCGCGTGTGCGTGCGTGCCCAGGATCCCGAGAGGAGAATGGAGGAGAAGGGATTGCGGCGTGACCATCACCCCTGGGGGGTGATTTCTCGCTTTCTGTCTCTATGTCTCTCTCTGTCTGTCTGGCGAGCGCACGCGCCCTATAGCGAAAAACCTCTCCAAAAAAAAAAAAATATATATATGTTATTCTCTAATTCCAAGGAGGAAGCTGTTCTCAACACCTAGGACTTTGTTCCAGTCTAGCTAGTTAAACATTGCTGATATTGTGATGTTTACGTATTTCATTCAAGATTTTTTTTTTGCTGAGTTTATTTGTTTAGAGTAGCGTAGATTGTGCCATTTATTTTTCTAATAATATGTTGTCTATAAACTTTACATTGGGGACCAGCGGGTGGCATGGAGGTTAAGGACAGCGGGATCCCACATGACTGACTGCACAGTTCGGGTCCCAGATATGGAAGCTTGAGAAAGGGGCACGTGTGCATGCATGCCCAAAATCCTGAGAGGAGAATGAGGAAGGGATTGCTACATAGCCATTTTCCCAGGGGGTTGATTTCTCACTTCCTGTCTCTGTCTCTCACTCTCTTTCTCTCTGTCTATTGCGTATGCTCTACAGCAAAAACTAAAACAAATAAAACCTTTACAACGACATAGATCAAATGACTAAACGAAATCAATACTTGAGTTTATCATTTAGTTCAACAGTTTAGCAAGCAATAATAAAACAAAGTAGAAAGGAGCTTACCACACGTTGACACTCTGGTTTTGCGAAGGCTGGGTATGCATCTTAATGTCAATGTGAGTTCATTGAGGTGGAGAGTAAGGAGCTGACCTACTGGAGTACTTACTCAACCTTGGAGGAAAGTCAAACTCCAGTGGAGGAAAAGTCTTATGCTGAATATTCACCTGGCCAGAGCCTCGGGGAGATGGGGTTTGTGCACAACCATGAAGAGTGATTCAGACAACCAGCTGGGTTTTTTAAGTCACCAAAAATAATCTACCTGTTTTATTTTGCAAATATATTCATCTTTGTGTGATCCTAAAGTTCTCTACCCCATTCCTGTGAAACTTAAAAACCCTTCCATTTCTGTCAATATGTCAACCAAGAGAACATTCTGGAAGATCAATTACTGGACCTGCCTCAGCACACAGTAGTGCTGTGATGCTTAGTGAGACATTTGGGTACATTTTGCAATCACTGATATGTTTTGTCTTTGTTTTTATAACTTTTACTTTTTTTAACTTTTATTTTTTAAAAAGTAATAGAGCATGCTATTGTTGTAGAAAATGTGGGAACTAGAGATAAGCACAAAGAGAAAATGTCATCCACAGTTCCTCAGTCCAGAGATAACCATTATTAACACCTTTCAATTCTCTTTCTCTCAATGTATAATTTATATGAACAGATGCACAAATATATATTTAACAAAAATGCAGCTATACCCTATAAACTCTTACAACCTGCATTTTTCACTTATATGTTATAAACATCATTTCATTCAATTAAATTTCTTCTGCAACATCATTTCATGGTTGTCAAAGAGCCTTGCCCCAACTGTTAGACGTTTAAATTGATCTCACTTTTTCATTATTATTCTTATTGTTGCCTTAAGAAATACATTTATTGGGACTGGCCTCATCGCCTAGCAGTTAAGGGAGCTGCAACCCACATGGCTGACATGAGTTTGAATTCTGGCTCCAGAGGCTTGAAAAATACCCCAGGCACATGTACTTGTATACCTAAAATCCCAACAGGATGGAGAATGGAGGAAAAAGAGTGATCTGAATGCCCCAATGGGGGAATGCTCTCTCCTTCTCTCTCTGTGTCTCTTTGACTCTCTCTGGCAAGTACATGTGCCCTCTTGCAAATACAAAAAAAAAAAAAAAAAAAAAAAAAGAAAGAAAGAAAGCTATTTCTCTACCTGTGTTCCAGGGAATACAATTATTCTTGTTAACAAATAGGAACCAAAAATAAAAAAAAAGAAAAGGAAAACAGAAAACAATAGTGGCCAATGTTCAAAGGATTTGTGGTTAAACATAGTGAAATCACTGGTTTTTAGTAACAGGATTTTTAGTACATTAATGCAGTCTTTGAATTCCAAGACTCCTTGCATGCATGCATTGACACACACACACTTTTCTTCCCCCCATAGGGCACATGTGCTCACCAGAGAAGGACAGAGAGAGAGGAAAAGTAAGAAATCACCCCTCAGGGGCGTTGAACAAGTTGCAATCCCTTAACCTTCATATTCCTCTTGGAATCTGGGGCATGTACATATACATACTTGGTGTGAGTTTTAAGTTACCAGGTCTGGGACTTGAACTATAGTCATCCATGTGGGAGTTCAGCTCCTTAACTACCATGCCATCTACTGACCACAAATCACATATACTTTTATTGACTGTCCAAGCTGTGAGAATTGCTCTGCTTTAGGGTTAACTCTTAGAAATTGAATTTTTGGGTCAAGGGGTCTTATTTTCATTATTAATAATGATAGTAGTTATTTTATTTAATATTTTATTTAAACAGTAGTTATAACTAATAGTATCTAATGTCACTATGGAGCCTGAACATAGATACATACACACACACAGTATACTCAGATATTTGTTTTTCCAAGTCCTCTAGGTTTTGAGGGTGCTGAAGCTGTGAAGGTGTTGGGGACATATAGAGTAACTTACGCATGTTTCTAGAAGGGTCTAGATCCTTGCTCAGAAAACAGGATGACTTGAGTGAGTTTTTTCTTTTTTTGGAGAGATTTTTGCTATAGGGCGTATGCACTTGCTGAAGAGACAGAGAGACAGAAAGCAAGAAATCATTCCCCGGGGGAATGGCCACACCGCAGTCCCTTCTTTTCCATTCTTCTCCTGGGATCTTGGGCGTGTATGCACATGTGCCCAGCATGAGTTTGAAGCCACTGGGTCTGGGACTAGAACTGCAGTGGACCATGTGAGAGTCTAGCAATGTAACTACTATGCCATCTGCTGGTCCCTGAGTGAGGTTTTCTTGAATCATTCTGGGAGGATCTGCTCAGTCTCCCTCCTTGAACAGGTTTGAAGGTAGCCATGAGTCACAGCAAAAAGCCAAGTATTTTGTCATGAAGTCCTTCAGATCCAGGCCACACCAGGTAACATTCCCAAGAACTAAATTTAAGAGCAAGCTCTGTCTCAGCAAACTTTTCAGAGAATTCTGAACATTTCTCAGCATGGCCAAGAAAGCCTTCAAACTTTCTCAGTAGGTTCGTCAGCAGCAGAACAATTAACACTATCAAAAGGCTGGCAAAACCAGCTGACCTAAAGTTTAGCTGGCTTCCCTCTGCTTTCTGCATTCAGCCTTTTTCATTTCGCTGACATCAGGCTCTGTCCTCTTCTGTCTCCGTTCCAGACGGGTAGGAGCATTCTATACCCAAGAATGCTGATGGACAACTCTCAGTAAGATTAACACCGCTGAGTGCCAGACCTGCAGATCAGCTGGGGAAAGTAAACTGATCAACAGCAAACCCACCTGGGTAAAACACACCTGTTCTTCTCTAACAAAATCTGCCACAGAGATCGAAGCCAGCCACGAGGGCAGCCCAGGAAGTCTCTTGCCAGGAGCTTCCCAGAGTCTTTGAAATTTCCATATCGTTTAACTTCGGCATTCTCCTTGGAATCTACATTAAGAAAATAATCAAACTATCCCCCAAACACGTATACAAACACATTCACTGACCTGATATTTATATTTATGAAATGGGATAAGGTGGAACGTTTTAACAGTCCAGTAACAATAAAATGAAGTAACTATGTCATAGCTATTCAGTGAAGATAAGACTATAAAGGCAATAAAAGATTTTAAAATAATTTATTTAGGTCAAAATTTATAGAGTTGTCTATGGAGTATAATCACAAGTATATGAAATTTAAACCTCAAGACACAAAGAAGTTTAAAAATAAAATCAAAAGCAGAAGAAAATATACCAGAATATTTATATTGGTTGTTTTAAGTGATGGGATTGTGGGCACATGGGCTTTTCTGAAATTCCCCCCACCTCCCAAAGTTTAAATGCTGAGCATACATTTTAACTTTCTAATGAAAACGGCAATAATGTTGTTTCAAAGATAATTATTCCTAAGATTAACTATATTTAAGCATAGTGCTGTCAATCAATCTCACAAAGTATATTTGAAGGATCTGAAGGAGCCAGGCAGTTGTACAGCAGCAGGGTCACAGCTAGGCCCACCTGGGAAAGGCTCCGGGTTCACACCCTGGGGTCTCCCTGAGCATCCAGGGTATGTACACATGCCTGGGACCTGCACTGAGGATGGGAGTGTACTGGTGTGGGGACCCTACTGGGGTGTCTGTCTCTGTCTCTCTATCTCTCATGAAAGAAAGAAGTAAACTTAAATAAAAGATCTAAAGTATAAAGCTACATTCAAGTAAGCTATGAATGGAATACACATTCTCTCAGCTCAGAGAAGCCCACGTGTCTGTAAACAGAAAGTTAAGCAAGAAAGGGATGGAGTTAAAGGGGGAAGGGTGACCACAGAGGCAGAGTGAGTGAAGGGAGTGGGGTCAAACACTCACAGGCACAGATCCATTAAATTAGGGAAAGATAGCACACAGGAAGTGGCGGCCCCACCATTCGCATGGCTTCCTCCTTGGTGAAAAAGGGACAGTGGCAATCATTTTGAAAGTTGTACATCTTAAATAAAACACTTCAGAATTTCAGGTAAACATTTGACATAAAGATTGAGTAAGCACTCGTGAAATAGTATTTTATAAAAGTGGATTTTCTTGTCCAAGATGCCCAGCATCAGATGAGATATTGTCACAATTCCAAAGTGATAGGACAAGTCCCTAGAGGACAGCAGACCAATCAGTAATGCCAGAGCAAGACACAGAGCCTTGGTCACTCGGATGAGTGATGGAGAGGCTTGGTTTGCACAATGCTATTTTGAAAATGAAAAGCAAGTTTTCTTCTCTCACATCTTGGAAAAAGCAGGATATGGCCTTGTAAACAGATCAGCCTAGAAGCTATACAACCTGAGTGGTGTGGCATATTGCCGTAAAAGCAAACAAGACCTCAGCTACGAAGAAGTGTCCCGCTAAGGAATCCCAACTCGTAGACAAACACTTAGACTAGTGTGTACTGAGGGGCTTAGGTGCTAATGTGGGTCTTTGCATGACATCCTGATGGGGCACATTCAGATCGAAAAGCAAAACTGGCAGGACATTCGCTGGCTGAATCACGTGGTACAGATGAAGCAGCTTGGCTGACTGATTTTTTTTTTTTCCCTAACAAAATCAAATGCAAACTCACTCTGTATCTCCACTCTAATTAAAACTGTGAACATGGTCCTGTGGGAACACGAAAGACAAAACGCTTCTATTTTAAATAAGGATGCTGGCTGCTTGGGAATATTCTATATAAATAGTTATAGGATGTGACAATATGATGTTAAGTAAAATAATAACAAGAGTAACAATGAGAACACCAGCATCGATATGGTTGTGAACCATCAGAAGCACGCATGTTCTGGTAGGGGAACCCTTCCAGATGGCACCATAGCACCATGTGACAAAAGCCATAGAAGAGCTCTAGGATCTAGGACTCCTGCCTCTACAAATGTATGCTGAGAATATAAGTTAATCAAGGGAAAAAGCTGTGTGCATTAAGACACTAGTAGAATCATTCGTCCCAGCAGTGCAAACTAGCAATAGTTTAGATGTCCCATGTAGGAGAATGGGATTCCCAGGGATGGACCCTCACCAACATGAGGTGTTAGGCATCTATAAAAGTAACTGTGAGGCCAGTTTGTGGCATGATGGTTAAGGTGGCTGGATCCCACACGGGCAATGGTACAGTTTGAGTCCTGGACCCAGTGGTCTGAAAAACACACAAGACGTGTATGTATGCATACCCAAAATCCTGAAAGGAGAGTGAAATGGTGGAGAAGGAATTTAGTGGCATGACCATCCTCCATGGGAGTGAGGAGTACTTTCTATCTCTCTCTGTTTCTCTCTGGAAAGCACATGAACACTCTGGCCAAAACAGCTTTAAATGAATGAATGAATGAATGAATGAATGAATAAATAAATAAATAAATAAATAAATCGACTGAAAACTTTGAGACATAAGATGATTGGGAAGGGTGGGAGGAAAAAAAGGAAGGGCAGAAAGTTAATACCATGAAGACTTACCAGGTAATCAGGTGAAAATATGTGTGTTAAAATAATAGTATTAGGAGATTCTGTTTTTCATTTAAAAAATTGCCTCTATTGTTGCTACATTATTTCATCAAGATACAATAACTCAAAATGGTTTTTTCAGTAATTACATGGATAATATTTCACGGTATTATTTAGTATTCTAAAATGACTTCTACCAAACCAGTTTGGATACGTTGAAAGGCATAAAGAGTTAATCTACATGGTCAGAATTGCTATTTTAGATGCTGTTTTACGTACATTTCTAAAAATGGTACCTCCTGGTAACCAGAATGGTCAGCACTTTTGTAAGCCAAAGCTTTCTGGCCTGGGGTTGACCTTGATCAAAGTAATCAGGCCTCCTTCATTGAAGTTCAAAACAAAACCACCCATCACCCCATTTTAAAGAGCAAAACCACAAGCCACAGGCTTCAGTTATGGTTGGGGGAATGCTTCAATTTCTTGCTTCCTATTGATAAGTTGCAGCAAGGTCTCCCTTAATCAGGCGTGAAAATAGAAACTGGCTGCCTTTTGGGTTTAAAGAAACGTAAGGAGAGAGAGGGACTCACAGGAAAATAACCATAGAGAAACTGGCTCACTCTTCCTGTTTCGGGGGGGATTCTGTAGCATCAGACAGTGGTGGAGAACTCTGGACCTTGAGTCAATTCGAAGCTAAGCTCAGGGGAAGAAGGCCAGGCACAGGCCTATTTGCAATCAGAACAGTGGAAAGGGCCTATTGTGAAATGTAGGTCCAGGGAACCCAGTATTTCTGGGTGAATGGCACGTCTAAAAACACTTTGTAAAGTTTTTATCAGGCATTCAGAAACAGAGAGCCATCGCTCTGCGTAGGTAAAAAGCCAACTAGTTTTTGTGAAGCATTCACCCACTGTATACTTTTAACATACCTGTGCAATATGAGTATTACTAATAAAGACTGTGCGTGGATTTCCAATTTATACCACAATAAGCTTGTAGTCCATTTTTTCATGCACCTTTTGAAGTTTCCTGAATACTGCTGGTCTAAAGGCCACCCGTAAAAGAGCAGTGTGTCATGAAAGGCACATGCCATTCACACAGACGGAGCTTCCATCAAATACTGACTGCAACTCACCAGCTATCAGACTGTGGCTAGGTTACTTTCTCTCTCTAAACGTCAAGTTCATCCTCTGAGTACAAAACAAAAAAATGGGTATGATTTGTCTAAACCATCCATTGGCACAGAACAGGTGCTCAACAAATAGTATCTGTAGTAAGGCCATAACATAGTAGACTCATCAGTATTATATAGAGTATATACTTTGTATATACAGATGTGTATATACATGAGAGATGTGTATATACACGTAGATCTGTATATCTCACGATAGACAGAAATAGTTGGCTGTAGAATATGAACACGCTCAAATATGTATTATGCCACCCACTTGCGCCTTTGTCTAGGAATTCTCCCAAAAGAGTAGTCAAAGAATCAAGATTAATATGTCTAGCAAGGGAAATGGTCCGAAGGGACTGGCAAGGTCTGACTGAGTGTGTTCAGGGTGAAATGGGTGGAGGAAGCCTGGCTGTTGTTACGGGGCCTCAGTTCATCTTCAGGGAACCTAAGAACTTTTGATAAAGTTGATTAGGGCATTGTGTATCACAAGGGCTCCTTCAGCTCCATGACATAAATTCCTTTCTAGCAGGGACTCTGGGGGAGGGGAGGGAGAGTTAACCTTAAGCGTTGAATTTCCAGAATGTAGAATTCAATATATTCTCTGAATGAATGTGTTTAAAAAATGTAAATGGCCTACATGACTTAGGGAGCATGTTGTCTTCGGAGAATCCTCATCTCCCTGTATCAAATGCCCACTGGTCTGAGGCAGGACCTACTTGGAAATCAACACAGACGTCTGAGGCAGTGCAAGGAAACAGGTGCCCAACCTACACCCACTTGGTTCTCTTTGGTGATTTGGATACCACCTTTGTTGATGATTCTCCAATGTCCTCTTTACCCTGGCTTACCTTTCACTCTCACCACATGCCTACAGCTTAGCCAGAATCAAATATAAAGAATGACTTTCAGGACAGTTGGTAGCCTGGTGACTAAGGTGGCTAGACCTCACATGGCTGACTATGGTTCAAGTCCAGGACCCAGTGGCCTGAAATACATCCTGGGTGTTTGTGTGTGTGTGTGTGTATGTCTTGAAAGGAGAAATAAAGGAAAAAAGATTGCAGTGTAACCATCCCCTATGGAGGGTGCTTTCTCACTTTCTCTCTTTCTTTCTGGGAAGCTCACATGTTCTCTGACCAAAGAAAAAGAAAAAAAAAAAGTCACTACTCTGCTCAACCTGAGACCTTCAGATAGTACTTTTTTTAGAGGATTTTGCTATAGGGTGCATGCGCTTGCCAGATAGAGAGAGACAGAGAGACAGAAAGCAAGAAATCACCCCCCAGGGGCGATGGTCATGCCGCAATCCCTTCTCCTCCATTCTCCTGTCGGGATCTTGGGCACGCACGCACACGCGCCCAATGTGAGTTTTAAGCCACCGGGTCCAGGACATGAACCGCAGTCGACTACGTGGGAGTCCAGCAACATAGCCATTATGCTAATTGCTGGTCACCAGATAGTACTACTTATCAGAATGTATATATTCAACTATTGAAGAAGCACTGGCGTTAGTGCAAGGAAGATCACAATCTTGAAATTAAACAGACCTGGGTGTGAACTGCGGTTCTACCAACCAGCTTATAAGCTATGTGTACAAAGGCAAATTATGTAACCCCTTTGAACTCAGTTTCTTCATTAAATGGGAAGTGGAGGTCACCTGGTAGGTCTTTGGACACATTAGAAATTAGATACAATGTTGAAGCCCACTTAGCACATTGAGTAACTCATGACCATTCTCAAAATGATGGACATTCTCGGGAAGCAGCAGTTAGCGTAATGGCTATGTCGCTGGATTCCCACGTAGTCGAAACCCGGTGGCTTACAACTCACGAAGATGAGACGGCGTGACCATTCTCGCTTTCTGTCTCTCTGTCTCTCTCCGTCTGTCTGGCGAGCGCAATAGCAAAAAACCTCTCCATGATGGACATTCTCTTCAAAAACATAATGCCTAGTCACCAAGAATCATTCTTTCTTCCAATGGTGATTTATTAAGCCTTCTATGTGATAAGAGCAGCTCAAAGCACCATGGCCATAGTTGTGAAGAAAACAGACAAATATCATAGAGTTTATATTATAGGGGATAAAAATAGAAAACAAGAAAATAAACACACAATGTGTCTAATAGTATTAAGTGTTGTGGAGAAAAATAAAGGGTAAATGGAGTGTTAGTGGAGTGATACCATGAATACAGCAGCCAGAAATGTCACCTCATCAGATAGAGGCACTATTTAAGCAGAGACCAGAGAGCAGTGAGAAAGTCTAAAGGGAAAGCACTTCATCGTGAGTAACAGCAAATATAAAGGTATTGAGTGAGAAGTGTGCTTCACATGTCTAAAGAACACAAGGGTAGAGTGGCTTCTAATGGATGAAGATAAAGTTCTAGAACATGAGATTAGAGAGGTAACTAGGGACCAGATTAGGAGAGAGCTCCTTGGCTACGGTAAAACATTGGACTTTATTCAGTGAGGTGAGAAGCTGTATCAGTTAGCTTTTGCTGTGTAACAAGTAATCCTGAAATTAAATAGCTTAAAATAAGAAAATTTTGTTACTTTTTCCAGTTCTGGGATTGACTGGGGAGTTTCTTCTCATCTGAATGGAGAAGATCACATTTCCAGTGACTAGATTTACATCAGTTCAGGTGCTATGTGTTTCTAGTCATCTGACAGGCTAGCCCAGATTCACTCACATAATAGTTGTCACAAGGTTATGAGTAACAAGGTCAGGCCTTGGTGCACAAGCACTTCTCTGACTGGCCAAGACAAGTCACATGGCTAAAGTGAGAGTTAGTGTCAGAGAAGGCCACCCAAACATGGTCACTGAAAAAAGAATGATGATGGCCACTCTTGCAAACAATCTTCTTCAGAGCATTAAAGGGTTTGGAGCAGATTCATAAAAGTTCTATGATAAGGATTGATAAGGGAGAATATAGCCAGATGGGAGGACATAGTCAGGCTCTGAACCACTGGAGAGTGATGTGTTTGACTGGACTGCACCACACAGGCAGAGGCCCAGAGTTCCATGATGCTGCCTAGCCTGAGTTCCATTTTCAGAAGGAGGAACAATGACACACATCCTTGTTCCCAAATTCCTGGTATTTCAGCAAGGTGTCATTCTCTCCATCTTGCCAGAGTGGACTCTCTCCTATCTTTGCTGGAATGCCCTGGACACTATGGTATGAATTGAAAGGGATGGGTTCAGAAGCCTCCAAACCTCCCTTCTAATACATGGGGGTCCTCTCTAGTCACTCAGTACTTGATAATTACAGGGGGAGTGAACCACTGAGGACTGAAATCCAACTGTAAGTAATAACAAAACATCTGAAGGTACAATGAAATGACAGTCACCTTTCTTCTTTCTTTGACAGAAAATATGATGCTGGCATGCTAATCGCGTGAGACAACTTGGCCCACAGACAGCCACAAAGCACAAAAACAAAACAGACTCAGAGAAGAAACAAGAACGGTGTTTTCCTGGCGTCTACAAGAAGCGCTTTATTTTTCCTCTAGATTTCTTTTCTAAAAAATAAAAACAAAAACAAAAAAACTGAAACGAACACTCAATGAGACAATACAAACTTCAGGTGATTATATTCAAGCATGTTCTTTTATTAAAGCATAGGATGGAGGAAGCTGAAGCAGAATGCGAACGCGGGGCAACCAAGCAGCTGGGAGACCCAGAGAGTTGGTTGTTTCTTGAAACTGTGACTTTTTACCCCTCCCCCCAAATATCCTGCATATTCATAAAGACACAAGGTCTCCTTTCCTGCCTGTCAAGGAATCTAGGGAATGTTTTACAAAATTTGTTTGCTATCATCGCTAAAGGAATTTTTTGTATAGCTTTGGCAAGGGAGTCTGTTTCTGGAACTTGCGCGACCCAGGGACCCGCCTGCTCCACTCATCTCTGAGCGCCGTGGCCATTCTCGCTGGCTGGAGCAGGTTCTGAGATTCTTCTGCCCAGGAGTGGCCCACCTGCTCAGATTGCTCAGAATGGATGAGACAACCATCTCCTGGCTCTGGGCAGAAGCAAATCGTGGACACTTGTGCTTTCTTTACTAAACAGGGCTTCAGCAGCGGACAAGGTGGTAGCTGGGTGGGACCTGGGGATGCCCGCCTATTCTAAGAATGAGAGAGAATTGCTGTGCTTCCACCACGAGAGAAGAAACCCACATCCCAAGCAAGCTTTTGTTTTTAAACAGGCCACTACCAGAAAGCAAGGGACCCATGCCTAACCAGCCCTAGGAAAGCTATACTGTCCCTCTATCCCTAAACTCCCTGGCTCCATCAGTACTTAGATTTTCCACTCTGCTGGGACTTCTCTTATTTCCTTAACTCTTGCGGATTAGTATTGGAGGGATGTGAAAACCCCGTGGATGGTAAGGGTGTAAGGGGCCCAGCGTTGGCAGGTGTGCGAGCGAGCACATGTGGGCTAAGTGTGTGCACGCTTCTTGCTCGAGCTTCCACCTAGCTGTGCTGGCTGCCCAGTCGCTCTTGGATCAGCCTTTCGCTCAATGCCCACAGTGCCTGGGCCGTCTCTTCATTCTGAGCTTCTGCAGACGGCATGCAGCGGCAGCAGTTGTTGAAGTACATCCCTCCCAGGCCCTCCAGTTCTGGAGCAGTGGCACAGTAGATGGTGGTGGCAGCTCCCTGTTGCTGGAAAACAAAGAAAAAGACAAAAAAAAAAAAAAAAAAGTTTGTTTTTTTTGTTTGTTTGTTTTTGTTTTAAGAAAATGGGTGATGGAATGATTTCATTCTGACTGAGAATTAGCGAGTTTCCCCCTACCTGGCGCAGTGGTGATGGATTTCAGCATGGCAAAGGGTTCTGAACTCAAGCGCGTGACTGTAAAAGGTATGATGTGACCATCCTGGAAAAACGAGTTCATAAACCCTGCTCATAAAGCTGGTGTGACTTTTTATACCTCGTCTAGGAAAAGGCTTCGAAAATAAATGCACGTAACAATAAATAACGTCCGGCGCCTCTTCTGCACAGAGAAAGATGGTATCCTTCTGAATATGCAAGGACAAAGTATCCAAGCCCTTGACTTCTCAGTGTGTAATGTGACACCAAGATGCTTCTAGAACCTTCTGCCTGGATTAAACCAACCCCTCTTAATTATGGCCCATCCAGTAGAAAACCCACTTGGAGTTGGTGCCAGATCGTTCCTGTATTCTTTGCCCAAGGTGCTGCTAGAAAAAGGGTCTGCAACGCTGTGTTAAGACCTTTAACACACACACACACCTACACAAACGCCCCACCACGCATAAACGCATGCCTCACACAGACACGTGATGCATTTATTTCATTCACCCAGACCCTCTGAATTCCTTCTGTAAAATGTCCTAGTTGCCTGGATTTACGATGGGACAGTAGTCAACGGGGTACCTTTTCTCCCAGCCCACTTCAAAATGCGAGTTGCAGCGAGTGCAATGGATCACTTTCGATTCACCTTTCGGCTAGCAGTTGGGGCTGCGGCTAGGGATGGGTGGGCTGATGGGGCACCATATCATCCAGACTGACAGAATCTGTCAGGGATGCTGTAAAGAGGGCAAGAAATCACTTTGCTTTGCAAGCCATAATTAAAAATAATAGGCTGCTGTTCATAGGGAGACACCGTAGGCCCGGCTCTAATTTAAAACCAATACAGTTTATCTGGCATCTTATGATTATTTATGTGCATCACAGCTCTTGCTGCATCAACTAATTATCAGCTGATAGGGAGGGGGATGCCAGAGAAGACCAACAAAGGTAACTGAAGATAAGGTCGTCATTAGGAAAACATTAAGGATGTTCAATTGTAGGGGGAAAGGGTTCCCATCACTACCCAGAGCCTCTGGGTTTTCTGCACCTCAGGGTTGAATTGTGTCCAAGCAGAGTCCAGAATGGAGAAGGATCCCGTGCTCGGCTTGGTTTGCACTCACACTGATTACGTTCTTGAATCATTAGGAGCCATCTTGAGAACCAGGGTCCCATGGTGTTACAAGTCTAGAAACTCAAGCTACATATCAGATATCCTTAAAAGTGCTATCAAGCAGATTTAAGTTTGGGGGGCTTTGGGGATTTGTCTTGACTTCGGTGTGTCAGGGTCTATGGTTACATTCGAACTAGTTTGAAATCTAAATGGTCAAATACAGTCAAGTGATGAGACTGTGGGAAAGGCGTGGAGTGTGAGACAAGCATTCGCGTTTCGATGATAACTGGCTGCTCGACTCCAGTAGACCAGTCCCATTCGTCTAGAGTTTGAATAGCTGACCTGATTAAAACTTAAACTGTAACATGTTTGTTACCTCGCCAGACCCCTCGCCAGGCCCACTCCCCAAATAGCCAGTTATCTTTTGAGATTCTGCTGTTCCTTCTTCAATTGATTTGTGTGGTTTGAATCTAATGGAAATGAGTTGATGTCATCCAAATTTCCTTTCACTGAATTATTACTATCCCTAGGAACCCTTAGCTTAGCACCAGGCACATTCATCAAAAGACTTCTGAGTGGTTTCTCAGACTTCTCCATATCCCATATGGGGAAGACGGAAGCATAGGTGCCTCTAAAGACAAATTGGAGAATTGAGATACTCATCCACAAACTCAAATATTAGCCTGGTCTTTATTCTTAGCAGAGTTCAGGTGGAGATGGTGTTTTGCATACATTTCAGGATAGCTGTCAGAGATTTCTATTTTATTTCACAGCTGCCAAAACCACCAGGGAGTGGCTGGGTAACATGCCATCAACTTCCCAGTGGTGAGGGAATCCAGTCAGTTCATCTCAAAGTCTACTCTCCCTCGGCCAAACCCAGAGTGCTTATAGGATCAGTGTTCATGCAGCATGACAGACTGACCTTTCACAGTTCCACCCATCCTGAGAAAAAAGACCAGAAGAAGCCATTGGGGAAAGCAGAGAGAATTCTTCCAGACCCAACTGTAACATTTTGCCACCATGACCTTGTAAAATGACACCACGTTGCGTTCTTGCATTGCTGACATGGTGTTTTCCCAAGGGAATTATGCAGTCCCCTGGATTCAAAATGGAAATGATGAGGGAGCCAAGGGCATGCATTTTCCCTCCATGGAACCTGAAAACAACCACAACCGGCCTCATTTCATGTAAACCTAGATGTTGCTACTATGTTAAAAATCAGACAATTTAGAAAAGCCCAATTTGTTAGCAAAAGCTGGCTTTGATTCCTTTGCCCCGAGGTTTGGGGTGGTAACTGAAGATGAAGTCTCCATTAGGAAAACATTAAGGATGTTGGATTGCAGGGGAAAAGGATTCCCACCACCACTCAGAGCGTCTGGGTTTTCTGCTCGCTTGCATTAGCGGTAGTTCTGGCTTTGTAGCAGCACACAGTGGAGGGCGGCTGCTAGGAGCAGAGCCCACCTTCTCCACTGCAAGGGTCAATGGTGCACATTTGGCAAAGGGTCCCTGTTAGATCCGTGCATGGTTTGACAGATCCTTGGTTCACTTTCCTTCCTGGTTGAGCGGTAAGTGGTGGCAGTATCTCGCTGGTCCTGTGCCCCTTCACCCCTTTGGCTCCCTGGGGAATTCTCTTTTCAGCTGTGCCAATGGCACCCTCTGAGTGACATCTTTATATGATCAGATGTGACGACAGTTTAATAACAAGTTCTCATTTTTGGCTCATCAGCTTTCCGGTCTGCATATCATCAGAATGTAACTGAGCTACATTAACAAAATCTCATTAGTAAACAAGCCAGTACTGCTGATACAAGATAAAACATTTTTAAACTGATAAAAAAATTTTAAAGAGCACTTTAATCACCATCAAATGACTTTCATGCCACTTTTTGGGGCATCAGTACATAATTCAGAAAAGATGAAAGAACCATATAAAGGAAATAATGTTAACAACTCCGTTATAAAATATCTGAAGCAATGACTTGCCAGTTGTCACCACTGTTTACTGATGCATTGTGATAAAATAATGATACCTTGACATATAAACACTGGCTGGAACCATGGGTTCCCCTAAATGATTTTTTTAGAACAATTTATCATTATCCTAAGCCTATAGGTTGTATGCAGTTGCTAATCACAGGAGTGAGCCCGGGGGGGGGGGGGGGGGGGGGGAGCGTCTCTATCCCATAGCATTGGCAATGAGTTAGGGTGTTGACGACACGGGACTGAGAAATTCTGGGAAGCCCAGTAGAATCTTTAATCATGCCTGAATGCCATTTCCGATCTAGTCAAACATTTGTGAGCTGCCAGAGGAGAACTGTACCATCAATCTTGATAGTGTATGTAAAATTACCCAGGATTCTTGTTTGGGATTACGTGAAGAGTATCTTGGTAATAAGGGTTCATCATTCTCTTTCAGAAATCATTTGTCAGATTTGTAGCACAATCTTCAACTACAGAAAGGTGGGATTTAGGACACAGTTTCTGTTTATTTATAGTTGAGTCCCTGAGATCTAAATTATCCATCCTTCCAAAACCCTTTGTTGGGATGAAAATGTTAAGTAGCTGCTTGTCATCAACATTTATTTGATAACTGCTAGTCATCAATTTGTAGCTGTCAGCATGGAATACAAATGAATATTGACTCCTTTAAAGGAAAAGGTGTAGTTTCTGATAAACAATATATGGTAAAGAAAACAAACCAAAAAAAAAAATAAAATAAGAAGCCCATACATTGATATTTGGAATGCACTGCTTAGAGATCTAATATAATACTTAAGTTCTAATAAGGACATGTACTACATACTTAATGTTTAGTTTTCAGGTTTCTCTATTTTAAAATGCATGCTATTTTAAAGAAAGAATAGATTCCTATCTTAAAGTAGATGTAACTATGAGATGTATGAAAAATAGACACAATATCATGGTATATCTATATATTCAATGGTCACGAGAGAGTAGTAGACCTTCTAAGATTGCTTTATTACAGACATATTGATACCAGTACATTACACAGCAAATGCTGAATTAATCAATTTATGCAAAAAGCAGAACTGTGTAGGAGAACACACCATGGAAGTGAGATGGGGCTTGAAGCCCCAAGGGCAGGAAAGGACTGAGCAGCCCTTTGGGAGGTGAGCAGTTATCACAGAGCTGAAATCCCAGGACAAAGAAGTGACTCGAAATGAGCAAGTTAAGAAAAAAGGAAAGACAGGTGCCTCTGCAAACCCTCAAAGCTGTCATTGTTACTCATCTGGGGTGTGTTAGGCAGAGCAAATACTTCCCAATCTCATACCAGCCACTTCATCCAGTGGCCCTGTGAATATGCCACTTGGAGCAGACTAATTTATCACAGAGCTGTGCTGGCAACAGGGGGGTGAGCATCTGTGTCAGGTGGAATAAACAGCTGCTTCCATGGTCTCTCTACAGTCCCCTGTGTCTCACTCCCATGAGAGAGTTTATAACCACTCTCTCGGTTAGCTGTGAGGTGATGTTGGGAGTTCACCTCCAGATACCTTTGGGCTTGGAACATAGATGGCTGCTCCAGAAAGTTACGTGTGCTCTACTTACTGTCCAAGAATGATCTCAGCAGACAAAGATGCCACATATCCCATTAGTTCAAGTAGAGTGATTGTGGTTTGTATAGAAATAGGTGCATAGTTTCCCCAACTGGCATGGTCACAACCAAGTCACCCTCTTCCTCTACCACGATACTTAGAGCATTGACTCGTTCAACTCAATTTAGAATAAGTGCTCAACAGACCTGTCAACTCCCACCAAAGTTTTGCCAGGTGGTGGAAGAGAACAGAGACCTCTACTCCAAAGGACTCTGTCCTCCAAACTACCCTGCCTTTCCAACCAGCTGTGGGCAACAGGGACTCAACATGCTAACAATGACAGCATGTATAGTGCTGCTACAATTCACCAGGTACTGTGCAGAGAGCAATATAAGCTTCATGTCCTAACTGTCACACAGCTCCATGAGCCACAGACAATTAGTGCTCCCATGAATAGAAAATATCGTTCCATATCAGAGATCAAAAGCAACTTGTCCAAAGCCACACAGGTAATCACACAGACTGGCCAGCTCCAGAATCTTATCAGCTGGTACACAAAACCTCCTTCCCAAATATGGACGCACTTACTTGCATATTGCCCGTCTCCTCTCATATGTCCCCCATTTAGCTCACTCGAACTTCCTTATGCCTCTTTGCCTTCCTTTTGTCCAGGCTAATGTCTGGCCAAAGAGTGTTGCCCTGACGTGGTCTACAATTATATGTGTGGGTTGTCATGTGTTCACCTGAGAAATGCTAAACGGAGATTTTTCCATTGTTGATTTAGTCAGTGAGCTAAATTGGAATTATATCCATTTGGATTAACAAAAATGAAAACTCAGCAGCAACTTCGTGGATCTAAGAGCAAATGACCCTTGATAAAAAGGTTGACTGATTCAAAATGCCAAGTCCAGGTACCAGACCTGCCAAGCTAAGGAATCTAAGCCTAAGATGTTAGACTTTTCCGAAGGATGAACCACAAA
The DNA here is from genome assembly GCA_026018925.1 of Tupaia tana. NCBI lineage: Eukaryota > Metazoa > Chordata > Mammalia > Scandentia > Tupaiidae > Tupaia > Tupaia tana. The sequence continues at coordinate 8,746,319 of JAKSZU010000018.1, forward strand.
ACAAATACAACCTATACAGCCTCCATCTTTTCAATTCCCACACACGTAGATGAGCGTGGCCTTCTGTAGGAACACAGTCTAACCTGCTCCATCGCATGCCCTGAGAAAACTCTGGTCCATCCTCTTTTTTTATTTGCCCTTTCCCAACTAATTCCTAACAAATAAATTCCTACAAATTCCTAGCAATCGATTTCTATAAAGGCCTTGAACAATGCAGACTTGGGTATATGCAAATACCTCCTGTAGATATCAAAATATAAGTTTCTTCATTAGCCCTTGGAAGTTTTGCTCACTCACAGATTGTTCTTAACATTTATTACAGAAAGAGAATGCACTCAAGTTCTCAAATAGAAGAGAGTAAAAAAGATTAGGACAGCAGAGGTTTATTTGGGGCTTCAGTGGTATGAGCAGGTGCCCTGAAGAGCCCGTCCATGGGATCACACCCAGACGCCTCACCCTGCAGAGAACATGCCCACTCTGACACCATGCCCTTGGGTGATGCACTTGCAAGTTAAGCCTTTTGCCACAAGGAAAACAGTTTCTTTACTAAAACCAGGTTCACACATGTGGGAATCTTCAGTTCCTTTTCAGCTGACTCTCCCACAACAGGTAAAGAGAGCCGTTCTCCAGGTGACACTGGGGACACAGTCTCTGAGGAGGGCCTGATGGGCTTATCTGAGAGGGAGCTAAGTGATGGGAAATGTCAACCCAACCCAGTAAGTGCAGCTGGTCTGTGTACAGGCTACACCCCAAAATTGCAAAGGACACCTTGCGTGAAATGTTTGAGGGGGAAGAATGCCATATGGTTGTCAAATGACAGCTGTATGCTCCCAGATCTTTGCTCAGGGAGAATCTATGGGTGGACCTGGGAATAGTTCTGTTTGTAGTATAGACACCCCAAATAGGGGCCTCCAAATCTGATTCAGATGAAAAGGAAGTGTCATGAAAGGCCCTATCATTCTTCCTGACAAAGGACCTGCATTTCTAGCAAGATCACCAAGGAACTGTAAGAGGTCGACTTGAAGACCAGGGCAGAACGAACTGAAAAGTCAGAAGAGTGTCGCTTTTAATCTTCTGAAAAATATTTACAGGAAAAAGCAATGGAGCCCAGTAGGTTTAGAATGGAAAACTGGAAAGAATTCTTTTAAGGCGGAGGAATATATTTGTCTTCCCTAGCCTTCTGGTTTGGGGAGGAATGGGCAGCCAACCCACCCATCTGAAAGAGTCCAAAGCCATGTTGTTCTGGGAAAGCCACGCACAGGAGAATTTCAGCGTAGGTCGTCAGCAGGACTGAAGGGCAGAGTGACCTTGGTAGGCTTTTCAAGTCCACAAACTGTTCTGAACTTTTCCTCAAAGCAAACGAGGCCCTTTTCATACTTCTTCCATGTTCCAGAATTCTTGCCATAAATGTTTCACTGCTTCCATGACACATTTACATCTGGTCTTAAAAGAGTGGAGGCATAGTATGTAGAATTATTTCACCTTTCCCAGACTGGCTCTGATTGTGAGACCCTAGACTTGTGTTAATGGGGTGGGTTGGGGTATTCTTAATGAAGAAAAGAAAAAAGGAACTTAAGTACAATCCACATCGGTGGTTTTATGCATGCTTGCTCTGCTACGAAATGTGTCTGCCAAAGGTGTTCTAGAGCTGATTGGACCTGAGAGATTATGTCATTAGAAATAAGAGAAGGCATTATTGACTAGTCTTATATCCACAAAAGAATTCCCTGGCCATTCCCTGCTGATGCTGCCTGGAATAACAACTTTGGTCAAAGTATAATTTCTTCATGAATGGGAAGTTCTCTTGTTGAAATGGAAAATCATGTGGGGGTATCTACTCTTCAGTGGGAAGTCTGAAATTGTCAAGCAGAAGAGCCATTGAAACCTGCCAACAAAAGGAACATCTTACTGGGAGCGTCATCCTTTCACACGGGACAAGTCTGATGGCCTGCCACTGAAATCTTCCAACTGGGCCACTTCAATGCCAGTGCTGAAGGATTACTGAATGTTTATAGGAGATAAACAAAAATATTTAGCTTGAGTTCATTTGAAACATTTTACACTTTCACTCTACTTCTTTAACCTGTGTTATAGCTAGCTCTGTATACTGTATATAAGCATATGCCTCTATAATCGCCATGTACACTGAAATAAACCTTAAAATTATTGCCAGGCAGAATTAATGAGTTCAGTCTTAATATAATGGTGCAAAGAATATCTTTATAGTGCAGGTGAAACAAACAGCCTCCCCCCTTCCCTTCTCTGCACAGAACAACTCCACCTCGTCTGCTTGTCACATTAGCTCTTTCGGAAAACCAAGAGTTGATTGTTTGGGGAGCAGGCAGGATTTCAGGGCAAACCTCCAACAAGCTGTTTGTTTAGATTTTAAGGCTGACAGTTCATTTACACCTGTGTCACATATGTATTCTATAACGTAGTACGGCAAAGGCACTGGGGGGAGAAAAACGCAGGCTCTCTGATGGAGCCACATCAAGGTAAGAAATTAACTCTTAACTCTGTTTTCCAGAAAAAAATTAAGAGGATGTACTTTGCAATAATTCAGATCTCACAGGCAGGCCCCCGATGGCCAGCCCCACTGTTTCAGGTCGGGCATGCCTTCGTTAGGTGTGTGCGTTTTCATAGAGAGCTCACTTGAAAAGATCATTTCTCAGGCTCAAAGACGCTGGCCTTGTTAATATTTCATTTAGAACACACTGTGGTGAGCGTCTCATTTATATTACTTCCATAATTAATGGTGATAGCTTAGGCACTGCCTTTACATGGAGAGATCTCTTCACAGTGGTCGATGGGTAATGAGAAACAATAGATATTTCATTCACCAGCAGCTTGTTGCTAGTCAGTGGGAAATGATCGTGTGTGCTGTTGCTTTAATTGCCAGGGTAAATAATTCTGCCTCGGTGTTAGTGAGCATTTTAAAGCACTGGATGCAAATAGACTAGAAGCAAAACAAACAAACACACAAAAAATTACGTTGATTATGCAACACCTTAGCATAGAAAGTTACAAAGGTATGTCTTTTTTAAAAATTTCATTCTATCATGCAAATATTATCTAAATATGCATGTGCGACTACTCATCTACTGTATTTTAGGAAATACAATTAGGCCGCCTTTCTCTTCTCCTATGTAGACTGTAAATAACTGTAGATCTTCTCCTGTGTCCCTATGTAAATATATGTAAATACTAACAAGCTATGCATGCTGATATTCTAGGCAATTTCAGGTACTTTTATAATCTGACGGCATGTACTTGAACTGGTTTGTTAAACGGGGGAAAAACTCTCTCAAACTCTTCAATGCTGACTAGAAATTAAAGATTTCTTCCTACCCCATTGTGCCTTCTTTGTCTGCATTCCCCTCCCTAAATGGAGTCCCCACTAGCTGGCCTCTCTCATCTTTTCCCATGGGACAAAGGGCATACACCGAGCTCAAGGATAAAGCTGAATCATTTGGCTTGGAGTTTTACACACTTTCCTAAGGTTGTCTAAAAAACTCCTAGAATAATCAGGTAGGCTTCTCTGGATTTTTCTAGGAAAAGAATTCCTATTTGCGGTTACCTCCCTGTGTGCCAAACACAGTGACTTACAGCCCAAAAACATTTAGAAAGGGTCCTGTTAGTCCCATGTCACAGATGCAGAAGCTGAGTCACGTCAGGACCAGGTACTTATCTAGAAAGCAAAACTAGTAAATGGTACTAAAACCCTGATTCTTTCCTGTAGAGGAGAGATCAGTCAACTTTTCAGACAAAGGGGCCAGAGATGAAATAATTAAGGCTCTGGGGGTTATACAGTTCCTCCAGCAATGACCCAACTCTGCCATTGCGAAAGCAGCCAGAGACGACGTGTACACAGATGATAGGGCCGTATTCCATTAAAACTTTATTTATAAAAACAGGCAGTGGGCTGGCTTTGGCCCACAGACTATGTTTTGCCAACTTTTGGCCTACACAGTCAAGACTCAGTCGCTTTTCAACAGACTGTTAACATTTGCCTTTTGAGTTTGTTTCTATGTTTGATGGATCAGGGAAATAATCTGATCCATTGGAAAGCCTCCATCTCTTCCTGAAAGTACCAATGCTATTTGCAGAGAAATCATGAGATAATAAGGAGGTGAGCAAAAATGGAGTGGATAAATCAAGCTGTCTTCCTCAGACAAATTACTCTGCCAGGTTTCAATTTAGTTATCTTTTGTTTTCATAAATGGGAATGGAGGAAAAGTTTGAAAGACAAAGGTAAAAAGGAAAAAAAAAAAAGGGAGGGGAGAAGAAAGAAAGAAAGCGAACAACACTCAGTCTTCAATGAGAGGAAGGAGGCTATTACCTCAGGTATCTATGGAAACCGAGCAGCCGCAAACTTTTTAATGGCTGGAAAACAGCGTTTGTGTTTGAAGATGCTTTTCCCAAGTATGATGTTTCAGTGTAAATGCATTAATTGACAGTTTCCTTCGGGACTTTTTTATTGAAGTTTCCAAACTTAATTTGATGGCACGGGAAGTCTCTGGAGCCCTTGAAGAATGCTGCAAAGTTGGGTCTTTAGAAAATTGAGCCAGCTCAGGCATCGCGTGCAAATTCAATCCAACTCTCTTGCAAAGCAAGTGAAGAAACAGCTCTCACTCCCTGTAGTTTTCCATAAAAAAAAAAAAAAAAAAAAAAAAAAAAAAAACCCTCTATGTTCACCTGGGGAAGGGAGAGGCCCTTTCTAACCTCTATTGAACGGGGATCAATATCAGCTCTTCTGTCCAGAAAGGAACTGAGGAGGAAGAGCAGGAGGGAAAAGATCCAGGCATCTTTGCGGATTGGGTAGAATTAGGAATGGTGGAAAGGCCCGGGGGCTGAAACCAGAAATACATCTGGCTGGAATCCTGTCTTTGCCACCTGGCAGCATTGTGTGACAAGCCACTAGGTCTCAGTCTCCTCATCTGTGAAGTGGGCAGAGTAACGCCTGCTCCACACAGTTCTTGTAGAGTGCCTCGTGACATTTGGCCATTTCCTGGGTCCACAATAGGTACTAGCTCCAAGGTAGCTACAATTTTGTTTATTACAATTTTCAAGCATGAAACACACAGATCAGAACATGATGCCTTTTCTTCACTCCAAAGCCTTAAAATAGGGGGGAAATTTCTGGGCTAGAAATCTGAGTAGCTGTCACCCTTTCCTCCAGCTGCTGGACAGTCTGGGGACTGTCCTGGCTGTGACTCTCACTGTTCCTCCGGTTTCATGGCCACAACGGGCCAGAACCAACTTCATGGCTACGTTCTTGGGTGCTGACATTTAAACAATGGCCTCAATATTTGCTGAGTGCTAAAAAAATTTCAGATATCACCCCAGGCTCTTTTTGTTTTGTTTTGTTTTGTTTTGGAGAGAGCTTTTTTGCTATAGGGCACATGTACTTGCCAATGAGGTAGAGAGAGATAGAGAGACAGAAAGTGAGAAATCACCCCCACCAGGGGGAGGGGATGGCCACACTGCGATCCCTTCTCCTCCATTCTGCTCTCAGGATTTTAGGCACACACACTCAGTGTGAGTTTAAGCTGCCAGGTCTGAGACTCAAACTGTAGTCGACTATGTGGAAGTCCAGCGATGTAACCATTATGCCATCTGCTGGTCCCCACGCCATATAAAGATATTCAAGAAGTTCATGGAGAATGAGATGAACAAACGAGTTTACTTGGGGGCAAAACATTTTGAAATCCACACATAGCTTTTTTTATAATATATACTTTCTATGAACTTTCAAAAGACCCCTCATAATCTCCACTAAGCGTCCAAACATCTCTGTGCCATGATAGCTGGAGAAAGCCACACACAGAGGGAGTGGTAGATGAGGAAGCGAATGGGGTTAAAAATAAAAAGCAGTAAACACGTAGAATCTCGGTATTGAGCCCTTGAATGGGTACTGCGATATTCTTCAGGTTCTATATTTGAAAAGTTTTATAATGAAATGTTGGGAAAATACATGCATCCTAACTATGAAATACTAGCCCCATTGTACAGAAGACTGAGGTGCAGAAATGGTGTTGCTGGCCCGAGGTCCTCTACTTAGTAAAGGGGGAAATCCTTTTTGAAATCCATGTCCACTGAGTTTGAGTTTTCTTTCTATTGTGGATCCATAGCATTTCTAGTCTACCTCATGGGGCACTTAACTCTGCTTCTCTTATTCTTTCAGTTGAATTTTTGCCTCAAAGCATGAAGACTAATTTCCCCACATTATCCAGCAGACAGGCCGTTCTCGGGATCCCCAACTCAGAAACCAGCTAGCTGAAGAGCAAAACTGACCCATGTAAGAACCGTGTGAATCTGCATTCATTCGATTAATGGTTGTTTAATTAGCTTTTTAAATTAAAAACTAATTAAGAATCTTTACTTATCATTATTTCTTTCTTTGCTATAGGACACATGTGCCCACCAGAAAGAGACAGAGAGAGAGGGAGAGTGAGAAAGCACGCCACCAGGTCCGGAGCTCAAACCATGTTCAACCATGTGAGGGTTCAGCACCTTAGCCACCATGCCACCTATTGGTCTCTACCTAAGCTTTTGAGGGTGAAATGCAGATGCCCATGAGTACACTGGAGGTATATGATTTGGATCCAGAATACTCTAAGGTGGGAGGTGGGCAGAACACAGGAAAACCGATTAATCAGCTGACAGCATCAGGAAGCAATGCCTTCTGGTGTCTGCACCACACTGGGCAGTGAGATGGTGGAGGGTGGATGCATCTGACAGTATCTATCAACACAGTCCCATGACCAGCCAACTGCATTGGGAACCCTCCTGTTCACAGTTCAAAGAAATGCTGACCTCATGACAATGGGGTATGCCAAGGAACATCTTACTCTGCCCCCCAGCCCCCAGCAGGCTGCCACACCTGACACGAGTCATCCTCACATATGCCTGGCTTGCAGAAAAGAAGGCACACAAATACACTTTGCTACCTAGTCAGGTGTCAGTCAGGATTCAGTAGGGTCGCTGGTCCTGGTGTCACGGTGGCTGAAGATCTGTTCTCTATGGTGCACCCTTTGGATTCTGAATCAAATGACTGTGCAAGGCAGTTCCCTCAATGTGTGAACCAGTCAGGGGCCTGGATGCCTTCTGTGGTACTTCCTGGGTGCCAAGGAGTAGAATAAGTGGTGAACTCTCACAAGAGACCTGTCGAGGTATTACTATCCCATTTCATTGAAAGGAAAACTGAGGCTCAAGCAGGTAAGATGATTTAATAACGTAACTTATTTACGGAATTCTGGTTATGTCAACTTCCTGCCTCATGCTAAGGGATTCGTGTGCCTCTAACACTCTCTGTGAGAATTCACCCTTTGCGTGCCAGACCCTCTCTGAGGAATTTTTACCCATTATCCCATCTGAAGGCAGGTTAGTAAAGTCCAAAGAGGTGGGGCCCTTTGCCCAGGTCAACCCCAGCGCTCCACTAGGGATGACCTATGGGGCAGAGTAGTAGGAATTATTTGAGGAAGATCATGAGGCATGACAAAAGAGATCAGAACCTCAAGGTCATGAAACTGAAGGAAAGTGTCAGGTACTGTGAGAAAGACCCCAACCAATCTGGGATACCAGGGAGAGAGTGATAGACCTGTGAATTGGAAACATTTTTCAACTTGGTCTCCCTAACCTAACCTGATTCCACTCAGGTGCCTCCCCTGACCATGGCCTCCTAGTTTCCAATATGTATTGATTAGTTCTGAGTCCTAAATATTGTTCTAGGAACTTTGTAGGCTATCTCATTTAATCATTTGACAACCCTGCAAGGTAGATAATGACACCCTTCTCCCCCTTTTTTTAAAGTTTGTTTGTTTGTTTATTTATTTATTTATTTGGCTATAGGACATATGCACTGACCAGAGAGAGACAGGGACAGAAAGAAAGAAAATGACAAATCACCTCCCGGAGGGAATGGCCACGCCACAATCCCTTCTCCTCTGTTCTCTTGGGATTTGGGGCACATATGTACACATGCCCAGAGTGATTTTCAAGCTGCCAGGTCCAGGACTTGAACCACAGTCAGCTATGTGGGAGTCCAGTGCCTTAACCACTATGCCAAATGCTGGCCTCCAATGACCCAATTTTAGAGAGGAGACTGAGGCTCAAGGCGCTGAAATTTGCTTGAGTTTGTGTTGCACAGAACTCTTGAAATGAGGTGGCAGGATTCAAATCCAGATCTGGCTCCAGACCTAACCAGGGAACTGTCTTCCCTGAGTATTGGCATCCTTGAAAGCAAAACATTTCTACAGTGGCATCTGCATATTATAATAAATAAACATGTCTCCCCCAGAAAAACAGTCTCTCAATGGGGGTCTTGAAGTCTGTGGGGCCGGAGGCAGGGCTAAAGGTGGGAACAGGAGGGCGTGGGAGGAGAGAATGAAAAGAGGCAGGGGAATATCAGGGAATAGAGAAGACAGAGCAACGCATGAAATTGGAGATACTGAGACTCTCTTTTTCAGGCATTACAGGGAGTTGGGCCTGAACAGACTCTGATTCAGTCCGTTTGTCCAGCCGCACAGCTCCTTACAGCCTGGGGAACAGACAAACTTGTGCTGCTCAGGGGCCTCCCTTGTGCAGTTAGAGCATAAGTTCTTGAACTGAAGGTCCTCTGGTTCAGTTCGATCATAAAGTGAAGACACAGCAGAGACGAGAGTTTGTTCACACTGCACTTCTGTAACTTCATCAAAGGTGCCAAACCTCGAAGCTGCTTTTGGTTTTGGTCCTTCCTCAAATGAATGCACAAATGAGTTCCTACTGATTAAATTACATGAGAAAATGTCCTAGAACATAGTAATATTATTCTCTCTGCTGTCAAGACAAATTAAAAAAAAAAAAAAAAAAAACTAGACTTCTTCTATGAGAAAGAGAGATGGAGAGAGAAACACAGACAGAGGGACACGGACAAGAAAGCCTAGCAGAGTCCTCTTGGTGCAGATCCACACTCGGGCTTGGCCAGCCAGGGTCACTGGCATGTATGTGCCCCGTGAGTACAGGGAGACCTCGGGACATGAACTTGTAACCTTACCACATGGCTTCAGCATCACAAAGGGTTGTATTACTGCTTTGCTGCCACAGCTGACTTCAAAAAGCATATTTTATACTAAAAGTGTCTTTACTACCTGAATTAACCGAATTTTCCCCATATGGGAAGTATAGCATTTTAAAATAAGAGATAGAAACTAATGATGTAAGAAAGGAAAAAGAAGGGCCAGCCAGTGGTGTGGTGATTGAAACAGCTCGATCCTACATGGCCAACTCTGTGGTTCGAGTCCTGGACCTGGATGCTTGAAAAACATGGTGGGCAGGTGTGTGTGTACCCAAAATCTTGAAAGGAGAAAGAAAAGGAAGGGAAGGGATTGCAACATCACCACCCCCTACGAGCAGAGCTTTCTCACTTTCCCTCTCTGTCTCTCTCCAGTGAGCACATGTGACCTCAAGCAAAATGAAGGCGAAAGAAGGAATATTTTTCCCATTGCAACTAAACTGCCTGACATTCCTGTGTCTAGGACGTCACATTCACCCACTCCTGGATCTTCTAGGTTTCCACATACACAACCCTCTAACAGGACTGAGCCCTCCCCCGCTCATTGCCCGCTGGTTCACAGGGAGCTAGCTCCAGTCTAGCCAAGCTGGCCTACCTTTCTAGCTTTTTCTCCTGTCCTCCAACTCTATGCCCTACATTGAAGGGCCACTAAGAGCAGGGAGGCAAGGCTTCAGAGTGAGGGCATGACACTGCAGTGGCTGCTGGGCTGTGCTGCCAAGATTCTCCTTTCGGGACCAGAAGGCACTCGTTTCTCCAGATGTTGAGGGCCAGATCCCTCTTCAGAAGTGCCCTCAGCCAACGGGGCTACCTTACCCAAGGGCACACCCCTGCAGGAGATACCCACATCAATGACTTCCTGCCTCACTCAGAACATCTCTGAGGAGTCTCCCTAGGACTGGCTGAAGCAGCTGCTGCTCCTATACCACAGCTCATTCCCCTCCTTGTCTCCTCCTGCCCCGGCTGCCTTATAATGCTCACTGCACTCCTCCACAGGTGTGGACCCTCAGACACTCCTCTATAATCCTCCTGCATGCCAATCTCAGCTGAAGGATCCGCTTCCCGGGACACCCCTACAACAAACAATAGCAGACTGACTTGGGGGAACACACATAGCCCCTCTGAGCCTCTGTTTCCTCTTCTGTAAATCTGAGACACTTCAACACGTAGATTTGTCATGTTGATGACTAACCCAGGCTGTGTGTGCAGCGTACGCACATGGAGCTTGCACACCACCCACACTCAACAGGTACTAGCGGGCAGGTGCTAGAAGTAGCAGCAATCGCAGTAGCATCTGCTCCAGCAACTTCCTGACTGGATAGCTTTCTCATCCTTCACTGTGAGAACTACAACACGGGGGAATACAGCTTAGACTTTTGGAGGATTCTGATTAGTTGTGGTAGATTCATTTCAGACAGTGTTGGCTATACTCCCTCCAGAAACTCTGTGAGAAGTGTAAAACAGGAAAAAAAAAATGTTGAACTTGGTGATCAAGAAACATCAGCACGAATTCTAGAAGATGGGAAGCAGATGGAGAAGTAGTAACTCCTGACTCAGCACAAGGGTGCCCACAGAAGGGGAAGACGCCGAGAAATAAGCCAGTTCACACAATGGAAGCTGAGAACTGAACAGAAATGCCGAATGGTCGGACAGGGAAGAGGAGAACCGGCAAAGCTGGGTCACATTGCACGGGATGTCTGAACAGTCTCTCATACAGGACAAGGCTGTTCAACAGAACTGCAGCCATGATGACATTCCGCTGTCACCCCCTCGTGTGTTTGTAACAGAAGACTGTCCCCACCTTTACAGCCCATCCATATTATGTACCTTCTGGTCCCGAAAGGAGAATCTTGGCAGCACAGCCCAGCAGCCACTGCAGTGTGTACTTTAGACTGTAACCTCACTGGGAGAGGTCCCCAGCACTCAACCCAATGCTTGGCCTCAGTAGGTGCTTACCAAGTATTTCTAAAGGAAGGAATGAATGAATGATCGAATTTTCTTTGGAGAGCAAAGGAAAAATATGTCAATCAAATTCAGTTAGTTCACAAATGAAATGACAGGTCAAATTACTTCCATTTCGAATTATTGTTGGTGTGGTTTTGACACAGTTGTTCTTCACAAGTATGACTCATGGTAGAGCTTCACTCATGTCATGCTTTCTTAGGGGTCTGAAACTGATCTAAGCACATTCTCACTCTGTGTGCACACGCACATACAAAGAGAGAGAGTCTTCACAACCACCTTGGGACATAGCTCTTTGGTTATTTCCCCCCCAGTTTACAGAAAACAGAGACATAGGTGTTAAGGAACTTGCTCAAGTCTACACAATGATTAAGCGGCAGAGCTGGGGTTCAAACTTACGTTCAATGATTCCAAAGGCCATGGTGCACAGAAGTTGAGGAACTAAAAGGCTGTTCCATAGGTCCTTGGGTTCTTTCTCTGTCCTTGTACGTGCTTTTCAGGTACGGATTTCTGCAAGGCTCCCAGCCCATGGGGTTAGCATTTGTCTGCAAAGCTACTTGAGAGTGAAGGGCCAATGGGATCGGGGCTGTCTCCTGGAGCCCTTTCTCTCTCTAGGCAGAGGCCAATACAGAGTCTGACTTCAGAAGGAGAAAAGGCACAATCTCACAGAAGGACTTGGCATTTGGTGTTTCTTCTTACCCCTGAGAAATCAGTGATACCAAAGTACCATGCTCTCCAGCAATCAGAGGGGGTCTGATAAAAACCAGCAGGAACTTGGTCATGGATGACTGCACTGTTGGGGAAGAGGACTGACCTTCTGATGCAAAATTCTGCAGTGGTCTGTGGATCAGCTGCACAGGTGAGCTCATGCACCACTGTAACTGATATGGTAAACCATAACCCTGCCTGCCTACTGGTGCAGTAAGTGCCACCTCTTGGAACGGAGCTGGGATTTGCAATCTACTGGGCATCCTGGACTGCTTTTTTTTTTGGAGAGGTTTTTCGCTATAGGGCGCGTGCGCTTGCCAGACAGACAGAGAGAGACATAGAGACAGAAAGTGAGAAATCACCCCCCAGGGGGGATGGCCACGCCGCAATCCCTTCTCCTCCATTCTCCTCTCGGGATCTTGGGCACGCACGCACACGCACCCGGCGTGAGTTTTAAGCCACCGGGTCCGGGACGCGAACCGCGGTCGACTACGTGGGAGTCCAGCGACATAGCCATTATGCTAACTGCTGGTTCCCATCCTGGACTGTTTTTGTTCAAGGAGGGACTTTGCTCCCCTTCCTCCAGACCAGTGGAGTCTCACCTGGGCTCCTTGCTGGCTGGGTGATCTGAACAAGAAAAGGCAGTGGCACTTCTAGATTTAATATGCAATAGTCTGGGTGATTTCTCTGTGGATAAAGTATGCTTCTCATCCAACTTTTAAGAATATCACAAATATATGCCGACTATTTATTGGGTAAATATTGCCTCTCATAATCTGAGATCCTGATAAAGTACAGAAAAGGAAGGTGTCTCTGTGAGGGTAATGCCCAGGAGCACTGCCCATCCACAAAACTCTTCTTCACTCAGCCTCATCTCTATTCGAGTTTCAGCAAAACCTAAAAAGCAAACAGCCGTGGGTGGGGGGGCAAGTCTGTAGTATGCTGGTATTTGGGGAGCAGCTCTATAGTGCTTTTTTTTTCCCTAGGATCCATGCTAAGACCTTCCATGTAGGTAGCTATGTGTTCTCATCCACTCTCTGAAGTACTCACTCTTGCCTTCATTTTTCAGGGTCCCCAAGGCTAAATCACTTGTATGCAGAAGCAGAACTTGCACGTGAACTTAGTCTATCCAATTTCAGAACCCATGCTATTAATTCTGTTTGTGAGATTCTAGCAGAAAGTTCCAGAAAGAGAATCCAGCATCATGTAAATGAAAGGCATTTGCCTGGACCCTGAGATCAGAGAGGCCAGAGAGCAGAAAATTGGCAACTCTTCAGTAGTTTGCAACCATGGAGACCATCTTCTCTCCACAATTCATGAGCCAAACTGACATAGCAGAAAGTGTAGGGGGCTAAGGAATGAAAGGGAGGCCTTCTTGTCTTCACCTTCTCCCCAGTTGCTGTAACAGTAGTAGTCAGTACTTAACGTTGGTTCTACAGCCACCTGAGAAAATTGAGCTCAGAGAGACTGAGTAACTTTCCTAGGGACACAGAGCCAGTCAGGGGCAGAGTTGGGATTCAAATGTGAAAAGAGATGGATGGACTCCAATGTTCAAGTTCTTCTCACTATACTGTCTCTCCTGTACCAAGAATAAACAAAGAGGGTGGACACCATGCTACAGAGGAAACAAAAAAGTGAGAGAAAAATAAAACGAAAGTGAGAGAAAAGCTACCCTCGCAAGCATAGGATGACACCGATCAGCTTTGGGGGGTGCTTCTGAACACCTTGCTACCACAAGAGAAATCTCTCCACACTCTGCAAATCTTCCCTTGACCAACAGAGGCTTTACCGGGTACAACTCCACATCTCTTTCAGTTGTCAAATCATTTCTTGTACTCTACAGATGCGGCCAAAATGTTCACTGGCAATAAGCTCCTGGAAAATGAGATTTTATTCACATACATTTCCCTTGTACTTAGCACTGAGCCTGATTACAGGGATGTTTAGTGACCATGGGACAAATGAATGAATGGATGGAAGGATGGAGGACTGGATGGTTGGATGAATAAATGAATGGGCGGATGAATGGGTGAATGAATGAATGAGTCACCGGATGAATAACTGAAGAGCTCTTTGGGGGCACTTTCCACCCTAGTTCACACCAAAGAAAGGTGTATTGTGGAAATGACTCACTAGTGGCCACCAGACTTTTAAAATACACGCACTCCTTACTAGAGCTGGCAGGAGCAATTTCAGTTCTGAGAGCAGAGCTCCCTGCTCTCGCCTAATATTACATGAGGTGTTAACTACATTATCTGGAAATGCCCTATGACTAATTCCCCATGCCTTATCTCGAGGAGAAGAAAATTGTCTCTAGCGCGAATGCCCCAGATTCCTGGTCAGTTTATGTAAGGCATTTCAAGTGATTGCGGTATTTTAAGCCATTTTTAGCTTAAATCACCTGATAGGTGGTGAGCCCAGAAAACCTGATCTCTTGCTCCCTGAAACTCCCTGTTTTTCCACTAATTTTGTTTAAACTACTTACAGCACCCTAAGTACTTCACCATCAAAGAATGGGCTTAGAAGTACACAGTCCCTGGATGATATGATTTTTTTTTTTTGAAAAAAAAAAGACATTTATTCAGTGGATTTTGCAGCAGTATCTCTCTCAGCTCAAGGCTCTGTTGCTTTTGGGTGATCCCACTTCTGCCAGGTCAAGGGTGGGAGGTATTTGTGCTTTGTCATGGCCTATTCAGTAGTTCTGTAGGTTGAAGAGTTTTCTCCTAGTCCAAACAGGATTGGGTATAAACTTGCTCAAAATGATATCTCAAATGATCTTCAGTGATGGAAGAAGTGAGCACCCAAGAGACCCTCAACTAGCTAGAAATAAAAACTGGGTTTTAGTAAAGTGACTGGAGAAAAGAGGAGGGCCCTTTCTCTGTGCAGTTGTAGCTACTTTAAAATAAATAAAACCCACAGAAAAGCAAAAAGCAGAGTATCAAATAGACGTTCTACTCGGTATCCTGGGGGCCTTTCCCTCCTATACACAGAAACCATGCTTTGCTCTTCTCCTCCAAATCTTATTACAGGTATGTCACCTTCAATACATGATAGCATTTACACATGGGGACAAGTAAGAGAATTGGCCACAATTAAAAAATGTAGGTAGCACCAATCAGTTGATCTTCTAATTCAAGAGTCCTCAAACGTCATAGCAAACAGGCAGATGGTAATATTTTAGACTTTGCAGTTTTATGGTTTCTACTAATCAGCTCTACTCTTTTACTACAAAAGTAGTCATAGATAATATGTAAACGAATGTGCATGGCTATGTTCCAATAAAACTTTATTTACAAAAACACACAGCTGACAGGATTTGGCCTACGGACCTTGGTTTGCAGACCTCCCGTCTACCTCCTACCAATGACTTAATCATCTAAGTAACACCACTAGTTCATCTTCTAAATGATTTCCCTCCCTTGACAAAATGGACTTGACATTTGACTGAACTTTCATGCCAGTTTAATCCAAGTTAGAAACGTGGTAAGAATTTTGATGGAGTCAGAGAGCATGCGGTCTCTGTCTTTGTGCCTCTGTGCAGAGGTAAGGTCCCGATTGTGGGTCTGAATACCCAGAAACACATCGATGAGCCCTATGGTCTTTGGAATTCATAGCTACCCTTAGGCAGGAATCCATGCCTAATGGCTCCACATTAATTCTTGTGAATTTTTGCCATAAAAAAATTTGTTATGAAAACATTTCCAAGGGAAGATAAAATAATAAAGCCATCAATGCCTGTAAGTTGACATTTTTATCACCCTTCTTTTCCCTACTCTAGCTCTGTTCCTAAAATGAGGTAGAGTTTAAAGTAGGCAGGAAGTTCTTAAGGAGTTAAATTACCTAAAAATATAATGCAGCTTGTAGCAATTGTAAGATGCCAAATAATCACCCCACCTCTCCCATGGGGAGCAGGTAACAATTGCGCATGCCTAAAATGTCAATGCAGCCAGAGCAGCAGAATGAAAGACCCTCCCTCATCCACATTCCTCACCTCTCCTAGTTCACTTCTGTTGTAAAAAAGAGAATCTCAGACTTCTGAGATGGAAATAGGAATTATTATGGCTAGTTATTCTTTCAGAAATACATTTTTCTAATAGTTGCCTGTTCAGTATGCTCAGTCAGTTTTTCAGAAAGTCGATGCTTTGGAAGTCTGTGTGCTATGCTGGCAATAGAAAGCCCAATGTCCCAAGGCCACCCTATCCCTCTTCCTAGGCTTATAGAGATCTCTCTGTTCCTCTGCATGTATGTGTGTCTTCTTTCCTTTTTTACCTGCAATTTTCTGTCAGCTATTCCATGTAAACTCCAAAGGCTTTCCACTATGTGTCACAATATAGGTTTGGATGCTGTAAAGACTATAATTACTGAGCATTTATGAGAAGTAATATTTTCCCTCTGGTGCATGTTAGCATGCCTGCTTACACGCAGGTATGAATACTAATGCCTCTAGCTTACCTTGGTGCCTCCAACATTTGGAAAAGTAAAAGAGTGACAGAAGTGAAGGTGAGAGAATGGAGCAGGCTCAGGAAAAGCAAACTGGTCCCCATCAGCATCTTGAGAAGATGATGTGAATTTGGAGGACAATTTGGAAATAAAGGTGGCGATTTGCTTGCAGGATTTAAACATCAGGCCTTTGTGCTAAGAGACTTGGAGACTCAACCCAGCACATACGACCAAGAGTTCTACAGATCTTGCCTGGCAACAGATGGCTTTGAAGGGCTGGATTGCAATATAAACATTTTAACTGAAAGTTTGATTTCATAAGTGTGGAAATGGGGCAAAACAAAAGGAAAATGATTCTCAGAAGCACTCCAATTAGTAATTTGTAATTTCTTTGACAACGCAGGCTTCGCTCGGTACTCATCCAAATATTCTCCAAGAAAGGAATTTTAGAAATATTTAAAAAGAAATCCAAAGTGTCTAAGACAACGTACACGGTTACTAAGAAAGAGAGCGAACATTTGCAAGGGAACCATGCTTTTGCCACAGTAGTCCCAACTCAACACTGTGTCTGAAACCAAGACATGAGGCCAGCCTGAAGGCCTGCCTCCCCTGACATTTCCTCATGGGTACTAAGGGCAAAAGGGGCTGTTTCCGTTTTTATCACATGCAATACTAGTTCTCTCCCCTCTTTGTCCCTTTTCCCATCTTCACTTCATGGAGTTGAAGGTTTGGTGGGTTTTCTTTCTTTATTTGTAAATTATTTTTCAAAGAATTATTTATTTAATTGTATGTAGTATAATTATTTTGTAAAATTTGCTATAGGGCCCATGCTCTCACCAGAGAGACAAGGTCCGGCACTCAAACCACGGTTGGCCACGTGGGAGTCTATCGCCGTAACCATCACTCCCCCTGCTGGCCCCAGCTTGGTGAATTTTCATTTGTGGTACTTTGCAGGAAGGAAAAGAGGCAAAAAGTGACTCCTTCCTAACTCTGTCAACAAGTAACAGCTTTGGGGAGGAAAGGGTAAAGTTACACAGGAAGTGGGAGAAGGACCTTGTGTTTGAAGACAACAGCTCGTCTCCCTGTGCATGGCTGACAGGGTGGGCAATTAGAGGGAAGAAGGGACATTATCAACTTGCTTTGTAGGCTCAGCATCCCTGGCCCATGTATCAGAGGACTCACAGCTCATAAAACAAATTCATTCATTTTTTTTTTCTGTTTTCAAAAATACTAAGAGAAAGTAAAGTATGAGCACTTCACCCGTAGAAGTATGAGATAAATGCTTGTTAAGTGCTAGCTAAAATATTGGTTCTAGTAAGAATAACCATTAGAGATAGACTCGTTTGCTTTCACAAAAGCTCTATGTGGTTAAGTACTGACATGAACCCATTTTATAGAAGGGAAAACTGAGGTACAGGCATTTAAGTAAAGGGCCCAAAGTCATCCGGTTGGTAAATTAAGAAATCGGGACTAGATCCAAGTTGAGCTCAGAGTCTGATTTTTCTATTGTTTCTGTTTGTTTGTTTGTTTATTTATTTATTTATTTATTTTGGATTTCTTTGATGTTTGCTATAGGGTGTGTGCACTTGTTACAGGAACAGAGAGAGAGAAAGTGAAAAATTACTACTGGAGGGTATGGCCATGCAACAATCCCTTCTTCTCCACTTTCCTCTTAGAATTTTTGGTGGGTGTACACACATCCCTAGAGTGATTTTCAAGCCACTAGTCTGGGACTGGAACCATGCAGTTGGCCACCTGAGATCCAGTGCCTTAACCACAGCACATGCTGGTCCCCAGAGTCTGATTTTTTTCAGCAAGTCATCCCAGCAAACTCAATGCTCAAGTTGCTCCAGCTCCTGTTGTGAACGTTTAGGGTGATATCTTCTAATGCACATTCTCCAGCAGGTCTTGTTTTAGAGATTCTGTCACGCTGTGACACTCAATGACACTTGTCAGACTACATAGCTACTTTGGGACTTGGAAATAAACATTTGTCACAGTGAGCATACAGTAAAAAAATAATCAGTACAATGAGAATTAGCTCAGGTACAGAAGAATGGAAAAAAGACAATAAAGGCAAGCTTCTCTGTGTCTGTTTCCTCATTTGCAAAAAGGTGAAATGAGCAGTAGAAAAGTTCCTAGCAAAATGGTTGGAGTATACCAGATGCTCCAGGAATGGCAACTGAACTGCTACTATTAGTGAGATAGTTATTCTTAGTACTTGTTCTAGATTGGATTGGGTCCTCCAAAATAGACGTTGAAGTCCTAACTTCCAGTGCCCCAGAATGTGACCTTACTTGGAAGTACAGATGTAATAGATCAGATTACAGATCTAATTAGTTAAGATGAGGTCATATTGGAGAAGGGAAGGCCTTAATCCAATAGGACTGGTGTCCTTAGACAAAAAGAAGACACAGACATACATGTGACAACAAAGGCAGAGATAAGAGATCTGTGGCCACAAGCTCAGGAACACCATGGAATGCCAGTGAACCACAGAAGCTGGAAGAGGCCAGAAGGATTCCTCCTGAGAGCTCTCAGCGGGGGCATGGCCCTGCCAACACCTTGACCTCAGACGTGCAGCCTCTCAGACGTAAGAATACATTCCTGTTGATTTAAGCCATCTGGGTTGTGTAGTTTGTTACAGCAACCCTGGGGCATGAACACTTTCCCATGACTATTATCATCCAGCTAGGTCCCTCCTCAACCCCACATTAGTCAACCTAATCCTGAACATATACAGGACACCCATGCCCAGAACCTTGATGGAGAAAACTCAGCATCATTTTCTGACAACACCAGCCATGTGAAAAAGAATTTAGGATTTTCTGAATGCACCTCTTCAAGGCCAACAGGTATTAATCACTCACATACACACACACACACACACACACACACACACACACACACAGGCATTTCTCCTAAATGTCTGTCTTACTGTGTTCTTCCTGATGCCAGGTATCTGAGCACCAAATTTATCTTCTTTATGTTACTTCTTAGGAAACAGATGAGTGCCTCCTCCTGCAAGGCAGTGTCTGATGTAGTCCATCCCGTGAGCCATACATACTCTCATTTATCCTCATCCTCATTTCTTTCCATAGTCCTTTTACCTGCCACCTTCTCTGCTCCCAAGACGACAGAGAAGGAAATCTATGATGTTCTGGAATGGACTCTGCCAAATGCTCATCGGCAGGTATTTGACAAAAGGCCCTCCCTGCGTCTTGGCAGTCCAAACCATGAAAGATAAATGCACATGTCTTTGACACGGGATCTGTGCGGTGAGTTCTCCATCCATTCTGAGGCCACCTGACAAATGGGTCTTGGCTGGTGGGGAGTGAAGGCAGGAGGAATCCTATCTCCTTTAACTAATAAGTATCTCATACAAAAGGAATCTTTAAATAAAAAGTGCCCCCCCGTTAGAAAATATGGTCAAATATACTTTAAAGTATTAACTTTTTATTTCCTTCAAAATGTAAGTACATGGAGGGAAGGCAAACTGTCTATCACCCAGAGCAGAAGATGGGGTTGGGATTTGGTTTTCCATCGAGATTTCTTCTGCTCTTGGATTGGAGAGTGCAGAGCGTCACTTGTCAGTGTCTTGACCAGACAGTGGGGCATAGATGGGGCTCTATGAAGTCCCAGCATTCTGACTCGAGGAAATACCACATTCCCCTAGATTCACAGAGGAGAGGACCTTCTCCCACTCTGCCATGCCCGGTTCAATAGTTCAATAAGATTCATCTACAGGGATGAACCTTCTCTCCAGACATCTAGAATCACAAAGGGACCTGATGATGAGAGTTAATCAAATTATCTTCGTGTTGCCTGATTTTCATAAACATCATGAATGCTTAATCATGAGGACTATGAACAGATCTAACCTTATAACACTTTACAAATTTAAAGTTTAAAATACCATGATAGCCAACAGTTATCCCCCAAAGTAACAATTTCCTGATTCTTTGTTGACTGATAATGTTTCGTCACCTTTCTTTAGAGCCAACTGTCTCACTGCCAGGAGCACGGGGCAATCAGAATTAAATAAGCTGGAGGAACGAGCGGTCCAAATTGCCATTGGTGCCTCCTCCTCTCACTCCTATCTTTGTTATTTGTCTTCCTAGACGCCCACTCTTCTGGGAAAGCTTTTCTGGGAAAGGTAGGACGTTCTCGGGGTCAGGTATGAATCACAGAGGTGCTGGGAGGCTTAGCCAAGGCTGGGTGCCATCTTGACTCCCAGGAGAGGCGGGTACAGGCTGGTACTGTTGAGATGGGGATTGGAGAGCTTGCAGACTGGGTGTAGAACACCACAGTTAGAGGTATAGTAAAGGAAAGATGCTGAAGTCCAAGTGGACAAGACTTTGGCCAATATCCTCCAATCGGGGGACCAGCGGATGGCGTAATGGTGATGTCACTAGACTCCCATGTGGTCAACTGCTATTTGAGTCCTGGACCCGGTGACTTAAAACTCACACTGGGTGCATGTGCACGCATGCCCAAAATCCCAAGAGAAGAATGGAGGGGAAGGGATTACTGTGTGGCCATCCCTTCTTGGGGGGGGGGGGGTGATTTCTTGCTTTCTGTCTCTCTGTCTCTCTGGTGAGTGCATGTGCCCTGTAGCAAAAAACTCTCTTAAAAAGTTTCTTCTGAGGACCAGCAGACAGTTTAATGGCTACATCGCTGGACTCCCATGTAGTTGACTACGGTTCGAGTCTTGGACCTGGTGACTTAAAACTCACACCAGGCGCATGTGCACAAGTGCCCACAATCCTGAGAGGAGAATGGAGGAGAAGAGATTTCAGCATGGCCATCCCTCCTGAGGGTTGATTTCCTGCTTCCTATCTCTGTTTCTCTGGTGAGTGCACACACCCTATAGCAAAAAAGCTATCTAAAAAAGAAGAAAAAAAATATATATATATAATCTCTGATCAGTCTTCAGCAAAGATAGTGGGAGCGCACAGGGCATGAAAATCGAAGGTCTGGATAATTGTCATACAAAACGACTGTTCCTTTCAGATGTTTGTCCCTGTGGATGTGCTTTGATCCTACATGTATTGCCACTGTTTACCACAGTGTTCAAGAGCATTTGTTGAATAAATGAATGGTAGGCTCTTGTTCATAAAATAGCTTCTTTTGAAAGTCTTATTTCCTTACTTGTGAGAGGGGCAGACAGAGAGATAGGCAGCCTCAACGAGGTCTTCGCCACGAGCTACTACCCAGTCCCAGCTCGCCCAGATGCCCAGGGAGGTCCTGACACACAGATCCAAAACCTTTCCCATGTGGGTCCGGGTGCATTACTACTGCCCCATAGCCTCCCCTCACCTATCTTCCCATTTTCTTTTTTTATTTTACTCTTCTCTCTAGACTATCCAAGCTAACTTTATCTGATAGCAGCTTAACTGTGAACATTTAGGGAGGGCTTAATTTTGAAGTAATTTTGTATTGATTACGCTTATAACTGTCAGCTTTCCCATGGTTGGGGAGGGGGCTTTGACAATGTTCTTGTTTTCCTTCTTGGGTAAAAGTGCTGACAAAGAGTGCTGTGAAGAAACAATGAGAGAAATGAGAAGACTCAAGGAAGTGACAAGGGTGAATCCTACCAAAACATGTTTGTTCTGGAATCATCTAAAGAGCAGTTCTCAAAGCTCAGAGTATAAATAGCCGAGCAATGAGAAAAGGACTGAATGATGGAGTTGGTATGACTGGAGGAAAGAATATAAATTTGGGAGGCTGAGAGACCTTGGTTTGAATCCTGGCTCTGCCTCCAAATCACTATAGGAGCTAGGACAGGCTATTTAGTTGCTATACCTCAGTTTTCTCATGGGTAGGGTGGATATGATCATAGAAGTACCTCACTGGGTTATTGTGAGTATTAAATAAGATAAAAAATGCAGAGTCCACACATGATTATTTCACCTTGATTAAAATAAGAATTACTATCATCACCTAATATGTTATTAAGTAAAAGATGCATCGCTGACGTGCTCACAGTATTGGGAAGGAAGAGTACTCATACAATAGGTACCCACAGAGGTTACAGAAAGCATGGCAATTTCAGAAATATGTATAAGAATCTACCTACCTCCTAGAAATGAGTTTATTTATTACAAGCCTGTTTTTTGTTTTAGTTTGAAATGTTCTAGAAGGCATGTGCACTTATTGGAGAGAGCCAGAGAAAGTGAGAAAGCATCCCTCCCATGGGGGATAGTCATGCTGCAATCCCTTCTCCGATTCTCCCTCTTTTCAGGATTGTGGGTACATGCACACACATATGCCTGGTGTGTTTTTTAAGCCACCATAACTGGGACTTGAACTCTTCCGTTGGTCCTGTGAGATCCAACCACCTTAATCGTGCTACTGGCTGACCCTGCCTCAGCTTCTATGTCTTCTCACAGGGAAGTCTAAGTGTCACACGTGCAAACATTTGTTCACACAGTGCCTAACATAATGCCTTGTCCTTTCTCTTGTCCTCTCTTCTATTTCCCACCACCACCACCACCCCCAGAGGACAAAGACCAAGAAGTTGAAAGCATTACCCCAGCTTCACAAGTAGCCTTGACCTCGTGCTCCCCCAGTGTGAAGGAAAGCAAGAGAGTCCAACCAGCAGTCACAGTGGTGGGCAGGGCCAGCCTCAGGCCCAAGGGCTGCCCTTCTGCATGGGGCCCCACCTGCCCTGAACATTCCCCTTCCCCTTGGGCTGGGGGTCTTTCAGTTTTGTTCCATCCTATACCCTGACCAGCAGTGGGAACACTCAATGGCTGCCAGAGGTGAGCACCCCAACATGGAAACTGCGTGACACCACCCCTCTCAAGTGTCAAGGACCTTGGCGTGCTGGTTGACAAGACACTCCGACGTGTAACCTGCCTTCTTAGTCCTTCTGCCCTATGAGCTCTGCCAGCCTGCTTCCCAATTATTCCAGCCATCCCAGAAGGTTTTGATAATATTATGTATTCTTTTGCCTCACTGGAATTAGGAAGAACACAAACACAGCCACTCACATATGATTTCTGAAACTCACACACATAGACACAGTGCTTATTCTGTGCCAGGCGCAAAGTGTCTCCGAAATAATGACTCATTCACTCCTCACAACAAAACTATGCAGTAGGAACTATAATTATCCCATATTTATAGTAAAATAAAGGTATAAAGAGGTTAATAACTTGTCCAAGGTCACCAGCTTGCAAGAAGAGGGGTCAGGATTTGAACCCAGGCCTTCTGGCTCCAGAATCCAGGCTTTTAAACACCCTGTTATTCTATTGTAAAAACACGAGTAACCCCACAGACCCCATTATAATAGGCCCTGCAAATTACTTCCCCCCCTTCCTGGCCCCTTCCAGTTCTGGCTGGGAATCACTGTGTTATCACAGAGGTCTTTCAGTAAAGCCCTCACACAAAGATGGCACATATTTAAATATAACATATAAGAGAGGATTAGGAAAAATACAAATTTGCATATTGTGACTGAGGAATGAAGTGTGAGCAGGGAAGTTGAGAGACGAGGAAAGGCATTTCTGGTTGTCAGGATGACCAGCGTGCTGCTGGCATCAGCAGGCAGGACCAGGCATCCCAGATGCCCCACGTGCTAGCTACCCAGTGGCTCACACCAAAGAGCTGTGCAGTTCCTAATGGGAATGGTGCCCCTTGGGGCGTGCTGGACAGGAAGACGACAACACACAAGCAGAAAGAGAAGAGAGCCTCGCTTCTGACCCCAGAGTAGCGCTCTAAGGTCTCCACACAGGGGTGCAGGCAGGGATTATTTTTTGGCTGGGATGCAGTGACATATTTGGGGGCAGGGGAAGGCTTCCCCATGATGCCCTTTGCCTCGTGACAATGTGTCTGCTGCAGAATCCACAAACAGCCCCGGATTGTTAGAAGGCTCACTAATGAGCTGTGGTCAGGTTAGATGAAGCTTGCTGAAGAGCAATGTTTGTAAAGTTGTATTAATAACTATGCTCTGTCCCGGTGGGAAATGGAATTATTCCAAGGGTTTATGCTGTGGTTTGTAAAGTGCTGCATTTGGATGAAACAGTGCAGCCGAAACCTGCCATAGGATTGTTTGCAGCCTGAGATTTAAAAGGCTCCTCCATTTGTGACCTCTGACCCAGTAATTCCACTTCTTGGACTCTAATTCAGTCAAAGGAAGAACGATTCATGCAGAAAGATGTTCATCTCAGCATTATTTATAAAAGCAGAGAACTGGACACCACCCAAAGGCTCGGTGATGACAGAAACATTAAGTAAACATTGGTACAACCACATGATGGAGTACTCCACAGCCAATTAGAAAAAAATCCTTATAAAGAGTTTTCAATAGCATGGGGACATGTTCTGTGTAATGTTGTTTTTTTATTTTTTTTGGAGAGGTTTTTGCTATAGGGTGCCTGCGCTCGCCAGCCAGAGAGAGTCAGTCAGAGAGATGAAAGCGAGAATCACCCCCCAGGGCGATGGCCACGCCGCAATCCCTTCTCCTCCACTCTCCTCTCAGAATCTTGGGCATGCACGTACACGCGCCCGGCGTGAGTTTAAGCCACCAGGCCCAGGACTGGAACCGTGGTTGACTACATGGGAGTTCAGCGACATAGCCATTACACTAACTGCTGGTCCCTGTGTAATGTTAAATAAAAACACAGGATAACAAATTATGTCACCTGACCTTTGACCTGGAAACTCCACTTTGGGAATCTATTCTACAAAATTAAAACCATCAGCATAGTAGATAAATGCCTCAGAATATGTGTTCCTGCACAATTTATAAAGGCTAAAACAACAATGATAATACAACCAAAAAGAATTGGAGTTTCTATCAATAGGGGAATTTTTTATTTAATTAGGGCTAATGCAAAACACACAGTAGCATGGAAGTATTTAAAAAAGTTGTTTGATCTATATGTAATCTGTATGTATTGTTAACCAAACAAAGCAAGTTTTTAAATAAGAGACTAAGTATTATCATAGTAAAACACACCACACAGAGACACAAACACATACATATATTCTGCATGTTTGCATGGTCACAAAAGAGCTATAATTGCCACTATGCAAAAGAGATAGGATCAAGTGTAAATCATTAGTTTTTTTCTCCTCTCATCACCATATTGTTTGACTTATTTAAATGAGTATGAACTAGCTTAGTAATGTAAAAAAAAAAAACCTAATATGCTAAAAAAATCAAATGCACAGTATGATCTCAGCTGTATTAAAATGCATATATCTAAGGAAAGACCAGAGAGAGATGTCTTTATGTGCACCAGTGGTTATAATTTAGTGCTGGAATTTAGGATGGTTGCTATTTTATCAAGGTTTTATACATTTCCCAAATTTTCCATTTGGGTATCTCATTTAGTTTTTAATTAGAATAAATAGATGGATGAATGGAATGAGGGTGGGAGGGGAGGGAGGGACAGATGGATACATACAAATAAAAAGAGAGGTGAAAGGAAAGGAAAGGAAAGGAAAGGAAAGGAAAGGAGAAAGAAAAGGAGAAAGAAAGAGAGGGAAGAAAGAAAATAGGAAAAAAAAAAAAAGAGAAAAAAAAAGGAGAGGAGAAAAAGAGAAATGGTGAGAGAAAAAAGAGAATCAAACCAAGCAGCTGAATGGCTGGATGGCCTCCATTTTTTCTTTCCCCTTCTTTAGGGGCTCCAGGTTCCTGTTCCCTCGGTTCCTCCTGCTGTTGTCTGTCATCCCATGACTGAGGGTCCACCTGGACGCTCACAAAGACACACAGCTGAACCCGATTACAGAGGCAGCAACATCTGCACCGCCTGGTTTATGTCCATTCTGTAATGGGTGAGACCCTCTGGAATTAATATCTGATGAAGAAATAAACCTGTTAACAGGGCAGATTTATAGTATTCAAATCACTATTGATCCATTCCGTACACAACTAATAAAAACCTTCCTTGTGTGACCTTCCACCTTGGGCACGCTTAAGCAAATTATCTCTAATAAACAAGTATTATGAGGACCCAAGGAAAGTGTCAACCTATAAATTACAAATCTCTCTCTCATTCTTTTTTTTTTTTTTTTTTGAGAGGTTTTCGCTATAGGGTGCGTGCGCTCGCCAGACAGACAGAGAGAGACATAGAGGCAGAAAGCGAGAAATCACCCCCCAGGGGGGATGGTCACACCACAATCCCTTCTCCTCCATTCTCCTCTCGGGATCTTGGGCACTCACACACATGCGCCCAGCGTGAGTTTTAAGCCACCAGGTCCGGGACACAAACCGCGGTCAACTACGTGGGAGTCCAGCGACATAGCCATTACGCTAACTGCTGGTTCCCAGATCTCTCTCTCATTCTTAAAATGCAGCTGGAAGTTAGGCACCAGCACCTATTTTTATTTATCCAGTGACCAAGCCTTCAGATCCTCCAAAGTCTCTTCAATCACTTTGAAGAGATTCCTCCTTGTTGAAGTGGGCACAATAGTGTAATAGGACCTTGTCTCTCAAAAAGCAGCTCAGTGAAAACCAAGAGGCAACCACCAACTTCTAAGCAGTAGAGGTGGAAAACAATAAAACTAGTCAAAGAGTCCAGAAACATGGACTCTTATTTTGGATCTGGATTTCATCACTTCTGAGACCTTGGGCAAGTCACTTCACATCTATGTTGTAATTCTAATCAAATCAAAATACAGGATACTTAGTTCATTTAGTTAAATTCAATGATACTTTCTGAAATTCTTGAGAACAGCTTACACATCTCTATTACAGAAGTTGAGGAGTCAACAGATGCAAGGTTGGAATTTCCCACTCTTTCCCCACTCAAACAGTTACTGGACTAAGTCTAGAGTCACTAAGCCTGGCCATATTCTAATGCTAAAGAAGTATCAGGCAATGGATCTACAGTGGCTCAAATACAATGGAAAGGCAGCTCTGCTCCACAGAGACACTCAAGGAAACATACAGAGGCTCTGTCATACCTAGATCCTAAGCACCCTGAGTGGTGTCTTCCTTCTAGCCAGGCTGAAGGGAAAGAAAGAAAAAGCAGAGGACTGCACGTTCGGAGACTTCCCATTGGCTCAGACAGAGGTTGGCGGGCATCACTTCACGCACAACGCATCAGTTGGATTCTGTCACTGTGATTCTCACCACTGGGTTACCTCTTAGTGCTATGATAAATGCATATCTCCCTAGAAGATCCTGGACTACAAACAGGAAATACTCAACCACTCTGTGTAACATCATAAAATTATTATTTTTTTTATGAGAAAGGAGAAGAGGGAGACAGAGAGGGAAAGAAAGAGAGAAACAAGCATTTTTAGGGTCTCACCACGTTGCAGTTTTCTTGATCCAGTTAGCAAGGACCACGAGTATACACCCCTGCTCTTAGCCTGTGTAGGTGGGGCTGGGAGGAGAACCCAGGCCACCTATCCAGTCTTATTATTATTTAAACAATAATAATAAATAAACTTTAAATAAATAACAATCAATAAACTTTAAAATAATAATAATGATGATATAGACCAAACCATGGTGACATGAGTGGGAAGGCTTTGAACTAGTCATTCTTGGAAGATTAGATAGAATATTTAATACCTAAAACAGGAGTCAGTAAACTCATGCTCCACATTCTCCCCACTGTTTATTTTGATAAATAACAGTTTATTGGAAAACAGTCACACTCTATTGTCCATGGTTGTGATTTTGTTTTACTATACTGGGACTATGTTCTGAATACTTGTGTCAGTCAAAATTCTGGTTTATTTATTTTTTTTTTGAGAGGTTTTTGCTATAGGGCACGTGTGCTCACCAGACAGACAGAGAGACAGAGAGATAGAAAGCAAGAAATCACCCCCCGGGGGGATGGCCATACCACAGTCCTTTCTCCTCTCGGGATCTTGGGCACACACGCACACGCACCCGGTGTGAGTTTTAAGCCACCGGGTCCGGGACGCGAACCACGGTAGACTACATGGGAGTCCAGCGACATAGTAAATGCATGGGGTTAGTGACCTTACAGGAGGCTCCAGAGAGCTGCCTCATCCCCTCCCTCTCTGTAAGCACACAGTGAGAAGGCACCAGCTATGAACCAGGAGATGGGTCTTCACCAGACAATAGAATCTAACAGCAACTTGACTTGGAACTTCCTAGCCTCCAGAATGGTGAGAAATAAATGTCTATTGCTCATTAGCTACCCAATTTATGATATTTTGTTATAGTACCCCAAACAGATCAAGGCAAATGGTGAAGTTGAGTATTTTTGACACCAGTCTATGGCCCTCGATGCCAGAATATTTATGATTCCTTTACAAAATTAATTTGCCAGCCCTTCTTCTGAAATAACGATAAAAACTGTGTCTACTCATGATGACTCAAATGAAAGTGCCAGGGATAGGCCACATCCTCAACATACTTTGAAAAACCCTGGTCCCGATGAAGCGGGCTTCAGCGGATTCTGTCCTCTTCTCCCATTCTGTTGCTCACTTTCAAATATAATAAGAGAGCTGGTGAATTGATTAGAGACAAAAGAATTATTGGAAGCTGGAAGGAGAGGGATTTAAAGGAGCTGTAATGACACCATAAAAGCTTTGTGGGGTTGCTTTTATGAGCCTGAATCCGCTCAGAGGAGCCTGACCCTAAGAGGTTAGCGGAAGTGTGTAAAAGGCTTGGCTTTGGGATAAATGCATATCAAAATCTGTCCACCAAGGGAGAGCAGAGAAAAGGGAAATAAATGACAAGTACAGTAGTTTAACAGGGAAAATTTCCTCTGAAAGGAAGCAAGCAATGAGGCCAGGCGAGGAATAAATGGTGTAGAAATGACAGTCTCTCTTCACTCGGGCCACAACCGCACTCGCAGCTGATAAGATCCAGCATGTGTCAGTTGCCACATCTCTCTTTTCACACTTCAATGTGAACTTTACAGCAAAAGGGGGACAGGAGGCAGCGAAGGGGAAAACACTGGCTCAGAAGGACTTGTGCACAGAGTGTGAAGCCATTTCAATTTTATATTCGAAAGGACTTTGTAGGTGATCCCATGAATGCAATTATGCCCACCTAATAAAAGCAACATATGCTAAGACAATTAAAAGATTTTATTATACATCTATTCGTTGTATTCCATTTTAGGCAGGAGGAGTGGAAACGGATGAGAGGGAAAGGATGAATTTAGCAGGAAGGGGAGCCAAAGTCGACCTGGATTATGCCAATGGGGAAATGAGTGGATGATAATATATTTTTAACATCAAGATGAATTACTAGGCTACTCTTTACCAGGGGTCTTTTCACCTTGCAAAATGCCAAAGCTCTGGTTTCATGCCTCTTTATTATGAGGGAAATATAGTTGAAGAAGACATCACTGCCTTCCTAAAATCCTTGGTGTTTTGGTATTTAATCATGCAATTAAGACCTCTGAACAATGCCAAAACGGAAAAGGTGTGCCACTTGATCAGAGTTTTAAGGTTGACAAATGAAAATCAAGCTAACATTCTCCTACCCATTCACTCTGTATGGATTGGGGACCATGTGGGAGACCTAAGTTTACACCAGATCCTTGAGATGCTAAAGGCAGGGGGGGTGGGGGGGTGGGGACTGCCTATGCCCTCGATAGTTCACTGTGACAGACTGCTGGCTTTCCAACAACAATCCATGTAGATTACATTGGCCAGCCTACTTTGCAGTCAGAGACGGCCATGTGGCTAGTTATCACCAGGAGAGTGTGCTTATAGTGGTTAGGGATTATCGTTCAGCCGGATGTGGATATCAACAGGGAATGTGGAGCCAGTGGTGGTCCCTGATCCTTTGGTGGAATCCAGCTGCCACTGGCCAGAAATACCCACTTCCGCCATCTTGTGTGTAAGAAATATAGCCTTTAGAGTTTGAACTACGACGCATTTGGGGAGTTGTTTTTGTTGTTGTTGTTGTCACTGCAGTTTACCTACCCTAACTCATATCTTCACAACATAGGTGTGCAAACAACCCATTAAAGCTCATTGCAAGACTGAAATAGGTACTTTGATGCACACTTTGGGTGATGGGAACAGAGGGAAGATCTTATAATTCTACCTGGAGACCTAGGAAAGTTTCATAAAGAAAGTAACACTGAGTTGAAACAAAGACATGAAGCATAAGGAATCTGACAGTTGGAGTGGAGGGAGGAACAGAATACTCAGGTAGCAGTTACAGCATGACCAAAAACTCAGAGGTGTGAAAGGATGTGGCCTATTAGTAGAATCGTGAGTGATTATAGGAGTGGGAAGCAGGATGTGTGGGAGGAATGGGTGAAACAAAAAGGACACTTGAATACCCAACAGCGCAGGAGCTCATGTGGGAATGAAGGACTCACACCAGCAGCTTTGTGAAAGCATCTTTCTGGTTAAGTATTGATGCCGGGACACAGGGCGGCACACATGTCTGCCTCTGATGCTAACCGTCCTTGATCAGAATCAGAGCACAACCCCACCAGCTGGGGCCACAGCTGGGTTAGATACTGCCTGTGGAAGGTCATGAGCCCCGTGAACTGGGATTTCCATTCCCTGAGATGCTTTCGCCCAGGAATAGAGATAAAATCAAGGGTAACTGAGCAATCTCTCCGGTCATATCCACAGAGCTAATAATAGACACGGGTTGTCCTGTGATTCATGCCGAAGGGCATTGGACTGACCAAAACCACCACTCTGTGACTGACCCGATGGTCATATGGAAACACAAATCAAGCCCATTCAAAATAAATTTAAGAAATCCACACACAGAATTCTTAGACACCACACAATAAGTGAAAATGTCTTCTCTTGAGGCCTCAGAGGAACTAGGTTTTGTTATTTTTGAAGAAGTTAGATTTCAAATCGATTTGTAGTGTCTAATCACTGAGAAGCACTGTAGTTATTTTCAAATGTCTTCCCTTTATTCAAGTAACTAGAGTCAGGCATATTAAAAATAGAGCCTTTGGGCCGGCCGGTGGCACGGAAGTCAAGGTGCTGGATCCCACACGGCCAAATGAGAAGTTGGAGTCCTGGACCTGGCAGTTTTTGAAGTGTGTGCATGTGTGCCCAAAATCCTGAGAGGAGAATGGAAGAGAAGGGATTGTGGTGTGACCATCCCTGCTGTGGGTGCTTTCTCACTTTCACATTCCTTCTCTCTCCATGAGCGCACATGCCCAATAATAAACTAAAAAGAAAAACTAGAGCCAGTAAGCCGTATTTTACCAATCTTTATGGGACTGCAGTTGGACTCTGTGGGTTGCTCCAAATTCCAAACACTAGAAAAGTGAGTCCAGCCAATGGATAGGTATTGATGGAGACTGGTGGGTTGTTGAGTAAGGAGTTAGTTTAATAGAAAGAGGTATGCTGAGGGAGAAAATACATATTCATACATGTTAACGTGTGACATATCCAGGTAAGAATATCAGTTCTTTGGGGTTACTGCTTATTGAATGGGATAAATTGTGCAAAATTTAGAAGTATTTATGTAAAATTGTATCTAGTAAAGATTTCATTAAAGAAAGATACTTTACTCATTCTCTTTTATTTTTCTTAATTAGTTTTGATTTTTCTGTTACAGTTATCAAATATATTACTTAGTAGCTTCCAAAGCTGCCCATGAGTCATTTTCATTCCTTTTCTACAAGAACTCACCCATGCTTCAGGCTACCTCAGGCTTTGGCTGGTAGTAGAAACTCACTGGGCATCACAACACTCTTACTCTTGAAGGACTTGTCATGACTGTGTAGCCAAAGCATTAATTATTGCATTTGGAGGAAAAGACCATTTTTCAGTAACTTCCTGACAGTTAAGACAACAGAGTAAAAAGTGGGTAGCATCGACCACCAAGAGGCATTTGACATGGAGGCTGGGCTGGGGGATGTTTGCTTTATTCTAGAGCTGTAGCACCTTTGTTGGCATTGCCATTAACCTGCCCTCAGAACCTTTCCCTCTGAAAAGTCATGGAAACAGACCTCACATGACCAAGTTCAAATATATATTCTGACTATTTGTGAAGGCTCCTCACAATTGCATATGTGGAATGGTAGATGCCTGCTGTTGCTTAGGGTGGTGGTAGATTTGTGAGACCATGTTTAATAGACATAAGCAGACTTGTGAATAAGGCGAACAGGCTGAGTGAAAAATATGAACAATTTAATACATATTTCTTTCTTTCAGACAGAGATTTTTGCTATAGGGTATGTGCACTCACCGGAGACAGAGAAAGATAAAGAAAGAGAAAGTAAGAAACCACTTCTTACAGGGGTTGGCCATGCCATAGTCCCTTGTCCTCCATTGACCTTTAGGGATTTGGGGCATGTATATACACACATCTGGTGTGAGTTTCAAGCCACTGAGTTCGGGACTCAAACCACAGTTTGACCATGTGGGAATCTAGCACCTTAACCACTATGCTACCTGCTGGCCCCAATACATATTTCAACAGCAACAACAACAAAAACAGTAGAACTATTATTAAATGTGCACCAATATAATGTAATGCTCAATGTTGAAGAGGTGTATATCCTTGATTTGATTGGCATACATTATATGCATGCTTTAATTAATCACACTATACTCCACAAAGGTATCCATCGAATATACATAAATGAGAAACCAAAAAAATGCAGTATTTTAACAATTTACAAGTTCCCATGAAATTTTACTGATGAGACCTTTTTTTCCAATTGCCAGAGGGTATGCACACTCTCTAGGGAAAGACAGAGAGCAGAGAGAGACAGATGGAGAAAGCAACCCTCAGTGGGTTAGCACTGCAATCCCTTATCCTCCATTTCTCCATCCTGTCAAGATTTGGGACACACACGCACATGCTCCCAGCATGGTTTTTCAAGCCCCCAAGGCTGGAATTGGAATTGTGATCAGCCATGTGGAACCAGACTTCCTTAACCGTTGGGCTAGGGACCAGCCCAGTGAAGCATCGTGAGAGGGTTTTCAAAATCTCATGGCAATGCAAACCATTTAACACTTTGAAAAGTGAGAATAGTACCCACATCTATAATATGTCATTTATCATCTTCTCCCCCATGCAACTTTCTTTTAAAATAGTTGTAGTCAGACAATTATATTCCATTTTGACTCCCCCCTTTTATTATCAAACCTTTTATGGTGAGTAGTTTTTTCCAATTGCCATTTTAATTTAGTGACTGCCTAATATTCCATCAAATAGATCTATCAAGATTTATAGAACCATATTACTGCTCTCCAATCTTCAAGTTGATTCTAAGATTTCACTGGGTGGGGTTTTATGTGTATGTAATTTTTAAAGAGGAGAGTTTTATTTTGTAGGAAATACTGATATTTCAATAATTGGACTGTTGAGGCCCCTGAGCTGTAGCCTCTTCCTGAGTCAGTGAAGACAAGCCAAGGGAGTCTGCTTACAAGTCCTTCAGGGGACGCCATTTCAACCGTTTGCTTAGAATTGCCCTGGGCTTCTGATCCCTAGCTCTGCCTATTTACTCATTTGGATCATGCATGAGGCTGGATAAAAGAGACCCATGTGGGCCATCCTAATAATCAAATATCTGTACGGATGGGCTACTCAGCTGCCCCCAACATACCAAGCATTTTTATGCTTCTAAGGTGGCTCGTGGATGGTTGCCTGCATTTGGAATGTACCACTCGCGGGCCCCTTGGGAGTCCCAGCAGAGAGGCACATGATGCAGACCCGTAGGGCTCGTCCTGCAGTAGATGCATAGGGACACAGGCCTGGAGACATGGACACACATGTGTTTCAAATGTGATTAAGAATGTCTTTTCATGTGCTGGGAAAGATTTTTCTGGGGAGAATGCTGGATGTCTTTCCAGAGCAATGAGCTGAATTCACTAAGGCATTCAAGTTACAATTTTCAATTTCCATGGCCTTTTTACACACATGAGTACATACAAATCACACCCACAGGGGGGAAAAAATCATCTCTCACAGTCTGTGATTGGCAATGAGATCGCCCAATTCTGGGGTGGGAGTGGGGACAGCAAAATCATACCTCTAGGGGACAGCAGGTGATGTGGTGGTTAAGGTGCTAGATTCCCACACGGCTGACTGCGGTTCAAGCCCCAGACCCTGCAGCTTAAAAATCATGCTGGGCATGTGAGTGCCTGCCCAAAATCCCAAGAGGAGAATGGAGGAGAAGGGATTGTGGCATGACCATCCTGACCATCCCCCCGGGGGGTGATTTCTCACTTTCCCTCTCTCTCTCTCTCTCTCTCTCTCTCTCTCTCTCTCTCTCTCTCTCTCTCTCTCTCCAGTGAGTGTACACACCCTATGGCAAAAACCTAAAAGCAAAACAGGAGGACACACACCTATAAGGAAGTTCTGGAATAGACATCCTGGATAATCGATGCAGCCCCTTGATGAGGGGCAGACATTCATGGAGGGCCTATTCTGAGCCAGACACTGAGCCAGGGGCTCTTGGTACAAGAATGGGTGGTCACTTTCCTTGGAGAGTTTGCAGTGCAGACAACAAATCCAAAGCTTGACAGTACCTCAGATCCAGGTTAAAGAGGACTATGTGCTCTAAAATGCTGTACCTTTGACCGGCGCTGAAGTCCAGGCTTTCTGCACCAGAGCAGCTGCATTTATTACACGTCTCCTACGTGCCAAGTGGCATGCAGACCTCTGGGATACACGTAGTTCCTGCTCCCTAAAGGCTTATGTCAAGTGGAGAAGTAGCAAAATAAGGACACCATCAGGGCAGTGAGAGAAGTTCGCGGAGTGTACAAGCAGACACCAGGAGCCCATGCGAAGGCAGAGCCTGGCCTCCACCTGCTATGTGGTGACAGAGCGGAGTCACATGCTAATGCAGGGGAGGGTCTGGGCTTGCCCTCCCTCCGCAGGCTCCTGCGGGAGCTCCGTGTTCCTAAGAGCCTCCATGACCCGCCTGACTCATGGCAAGCTGCCAACTGCATTTGAAATCCAAGCCTATGTGTATATCAAAATGCAGGAAGCCATCTTAAAAGGACGCACTAATTAGCTTCCTGGGATTTCAGATTTTAAAAGCTTCTGTGATCGAATTTGTTTCGGTAATTTTTTTTTTTTTTTTTAAAGGATTCTGAAGATGGGTTCTGCTGTCAGGACATCAGAAAACAACAAAAATGAGGCAACCAACTTACTGGTTTGCACAGGGGAGTGCTTTCAATATAAATATCTGCCGATTGGTTGGTAAAAGGCAATATGGCATTGTGAGGCCATGAGGCATCGTGAAGAACCACCCTCCCTTGGGTGGCTTGATTTGACATTGAGTTACCCTTGTAGAGCATTTGTACTCCCACTCGAAATCAGCACCCACTATTAGAGTATCTGGGGGTGCCATTTCATTTGGATAAAGAAGTAGGAAAAACACAAGCACAACCCAAAACAAAACAAATTTAAATTCTAGGCAGAAAAAAAATTAAGCAAAAGATCACTTAATTTTTTTCTTAAAAACAACCAACCACTATTTTCATTAGAAAGAGATAGAGCTAATAACAGAAAGGATGCACTAATAATTATATTTGTGCAGTATAGGGGAATAAATAATAACTAGAATGCTATACTATTAAGAAAGTATATAATCATATTATTAGATATGTCCCAGCATTGAAAGCCACTATCAAAATACTTCTTTATAGCATTAATCCCTCCCTCTGATCAGCCCTTAAACCTTGTCTGCATATTTTCCCCGGTGCACACACCCAGTGTTTCAATTATCTGTCAGCATCCAGGTCTTCTGAGTTCTCCATGACCTCACAGGCAACTACTGACTGCATTTCATCCATCTCACCTTCTCTGTGCCTAGCATCGGGTCAGCAAACAATCACTGTTGAATTAAATATATTTCATTTCCTCTTAAAGTTCACTTCTGTAGGCTGACTAATCCTTCAGTCTATTCTTGGAAACCTTTTCAAACAACTCACATTTTTCTTAAATTGGGGGTTGCGTGTATGTGTGGGAAAAATATTTAGATAGGTAAATATATTTAAAATGTGTAGGCAAGGCACTAATAATCATCAGAGATCCAGAGACTTGGCCGAAGTCAATGATGAATCACGAGCTATCGCCCCCAAGCCTGGGAAGGCCTCATCTCTGCTTACATTTCTTGAAAAAGAAAGATGACCTTGCAAACTATGGCTTTATAAATTTAACTTCTAAATTTGGAAAGGTACTGAAAGAGGGGGAAAAAATCATAAAATGAGCTTGCAAAATCTTAAAGAGGGCATTTACATTAAAGAAGTAACTCTTACCTGTGAAAAGAGAGGGGATTTTGGGACCAGCAGTTAGCGTAATGGCTATGTCGCTGGACTCCCACGTAGTCGACCGTGGTTCGAGTCCCGGACCCGGCGGCTTAAACTCATGCCGGGCGCGTGTGCGTGCGTGCCCAAGATCCCCAGAGGAGAATGGAGGAGAAGGGATTGCGGCGTGGCCATCCCCCCTGGGGGGTGATTTCCTGCTTTCTATCTCTCTGTCTCTCTCTGTCTGTCTGGCGAGCGCACGCGCCCGATAGCAAAAACCTCTCCAAAAAAAGAAAAAAAAAAAAAAAAGAGAGAGGGGATTTTTTTGTTGTTGTTATTTTTTAAGCTTTTTTTTTTTTTTAAGAAAAAAAAATTCTGTCTTCTGCAATGGAATCAATCACTTACTCGTTAGGAGGTAATTTGTGGCCAAATTTAATTTTCTTAATCAGGCATCATTTGGAATATCAATAAAATTTGTTGACTGGAGATTGGTACCATTTTTATCCAAAAACAAAAACCAAGTGGTCGTATTAGTTGGATTATAAGATGCTCCTCATAGGGCCAGCCCCATGGCCTAGTGGCTAAGGGAGCTGGAACCCACATGGCCAATGATGTGGTGAATTTAGGCCTCAGTGGCTTGAAAAACATATGGGTGTGCCCAAAATCCAAACAGGATGGAGAAAAGAGAAGAGACTGTAGCATGACCACGGCCCATGCAGGGATGCTTTCTCCCTCTCCTCTCTCTCTTTCTGGTGAGCACACATGCCCTCTGGAATATTTTTTAAAAAGGAAAAAAAAAAATGTCCCATATAAGAAAATGTCTCAAGAGTAGAGGAGGAGCATGTTTAAAGTCAGAGGTGGGTCAAATTTCATCTTTACTACTTGCTTGTTGGGTAACCTTGGGCAAAACATGTAACCTCTCTGATCCCCTATTTCCACAACTGTAAATTGGAGATGATGACCAAAACATTAGGATTATGGTGAGGCTTAAATGAGGAGATGGGTGTGAAAAGAAACGTGCAAAGGGAACACAGGGAATTCAATGAGATTCATTTCCTCTGGGAAAAGCATGGTTAGACTGGGTTACTGAAGGATATTATAGCAACTTTTAGGACATGGTGAAAGATAATAGGTGATCCCAACTTGACTGAGCTGACTTGAGCCCATTATAAAATCTCCTTTCAAGAGAGGTAGTGAGAGTATCCTTAAAATCACAAGCCCAGGGTTCCAGCAGGTAGTTAAGGTGTGGTAGTTAAGGCACTGGACTCCCACATGGCCGACCATGGTTTGAGTCCCAGACCCAGTGGCTTGAAAGTTACATTGGTTGCTGTGTGCATGCCCAAGATCCTGAGAGGAGACTGGAGCAGAAGGGAGTGTGGTGTGGCCATTCCCTTTGGCGAGTGACTTTTCACTAGCCTTCTCACTGTCTATCTCTGGCACTCATGTCCTATGGCAAAAACCTACAAACAAACAAGGAAACAAACAAAAAAACCCACAAGCCCTGCAAAAGAGCACCTGACAGCTAGCCAACAGAGACAGTTCTGCTGAGCCACTGTGCATGACCACCAATATGGGCATATTTTCTTCCCCATCTTTATTACTAAATCTTCCAGACCTGCTCTAAGAACTTCCCTG
The DNA here is from genome assembly GCA_026018925.1 of Tupaia tana. Taxonomy (NCBI): domain Eukaryota; kingdom Metazoa; phylum Chordata; class Mammalia; order Scandentia; family Tupaiidae; genus Tupaia; species Tupaia tana. Next base: position 8,784,255 of record JAKSZU010000018.1, read on the forward strand.
GAAGATAGTAATCTCAGCTAGACCCCTCATGGTTTAAAGTCGGAAGAAGAATATAGGAAGGAAAAGGGAGATCCTCAAGGTGACAAATCTTGTCCATGGCACTGTTAGAACAAAGTCCAAGCCTTTGACTTGCCACGTCAGCCTTTCCAACCTCCTTGTCTACCTTCCTATGTAGCAGATGCACTCTAATTGCCATGTGTCTTGGACAACTCCTTTCTGATTGCTGCTTAGGCTTGTGCAATTGCTCCTGCCTTTAGCTCTTCGTATGAAGCGAGACTGACACTCACAATTCCTCTTCCTCATCCCTGATTCTGGGCTATGGAGGTTTTCCTTGGCTTTAAAAGGATAGCCAGGATGTGAAGAAAGGAAATGCAAAGGAGACTTGCAGACCCAGCTTTTAAGAATCCCAAGCATGGGGCTTAGTGAGACCCTCTGCACCCACAGGGAAGGGTTCCACTCCTACACGTCCCTCCCACGCACAGATGGAGACTTGAAATGCTGTGCTTTATGTAGTACTGGCCTTGCAGAGCTTGGTCTTGTGCTCAAGTCCTTTGTGCTCTCTGACACATCGGAAGCCTCAGACATTTGCTGTAGCAGAAACAAGCTGCAGTCTGGAGAGTCAGGAAACCTGGAGCAGACATCCTGCCTCCAAACCAGGAGACTGTGGACACATTATTTCGTGTCTCTGAATCTTAGTTTCCTCACCTCTACCAGGGGATAAAATCTGTTGACTTTTCAGAGAGATGATCAATATGTATATATATACATATGATCCAGCCACAGTCTCAGTCAACCCTGATCACAGATATGCATGTGCATACCTGGTGTGCTCAGGAGGTCCTGGGATGCAAACCCAGGAGATTTCCCAGACGGACTAGGTGCGTTAATACTGTTCTACCATCTGGCCTCAAAGAGGTTAAAAGAGTCTTAAAGAAGCTCTGGGATCAAGATTTATACAGCAGACCAATTTATAAAGTTGGATAGTTTAGGGTCAGCAGGTGGCGTGGAGGTTAAGGCAGCTGGATCTCATTTTATTTATTTACATATATATAAATTTTATTTATTTATATATATAGTTAATACATGAAAAAAAAACTTTAATTTTTTTAAAAGGAATTTTTAAAGTACTGAAACTCTGGTTTTTATTTCTTATTTCTGTTTTCGCTTTCCAAATGTGAAGGAATTAGAGCTGACAAAGGCTTGGGGAGACCAAATTCTAACCTCTGTTGGGATAAAACAAGTTCTGGGATGTAGGGCAAGCTGGCTGACTTTGTTGGGACTCAGTTTTCTCCTCTGCTTTGCCTGGCCTTCCTCCCATTCCCTGCGTAGAACTGCAAAGAGTAAGATGAGAGCCCAGAGGTGAAAGCGCCCGGGGACTCTAGTCGCACTCGTTGAAGGCATAATTATCACCCTCTTGCCTTTCTCCACTTTTCTAGGCCACCCATCCTCCACCCGTGGGTAAGGCAGAGCTCGAATGGGGCAGGCAGGGAGGGCACACAGACTGAAATAACAGGGACAAGATGCCTGCTGGCTATTTCAGTTGCTCACACGCAAGTTGAGGAAGTCCCTAGGGGTTGATTAGAGTTACCTGAGAAGATTCCTTAACTCTTTCTGCAGAAATGAACTTAATGAAAATCGAGTGCCTTAAAAGACACAGTGAAACATTAAGGGCAGGGATTTATGTGAAGTGTAGCCACCGTGGAAAACAATTTGGTAGTTCTTCTGAAAGTTAATCCTTGAGTGATGGCATAACCCAGCAACTTCAATCCAAGGTACACACCCAAGATAAACGAAAACATACCCACACAGAAACCTGTGCACAAATGTATATAGCCACACTATTCACAACAGTCAGAATGTACAAGCAACCCAATGGCCATCAGTAAATAAACAGGTAAACGACATATGGTGTACCCATGCAGTGGACTATTATTCAACCATAAAAAAGAACGAAGTACTGATATATGCCACACCTTAGATGAACCTTGAAAACGCAATGCTAAGTGAAGGAAGCTAGAGACAAAAGGTCACATATTTTAGAAGTTCTTTTATATTCTATTCCCGGAATAGACCAATCCATAGAGACCAAAAGCAGATAAGTCGGAAGAGATGGATGGAGAGTGATGACTTAATGGGTATTGGGCATTTTTTTTTTTTTTTTTTTGAGAGGTTTTTCGCTATAGGGCGCGTGCGCTCGCCAGACAGACAGAGAGAGACATAGAGACAGAAAGCGAGAAATCACCCCCCAGGGGGGATGGTCACGCCACAATCCCTTCTCCTCCATTCTCCTCTCGGGATCTTGGGCACGCACGCACACGCGCCCGGCGTGAGTTGTAAGCCACCGGGTCCGAGACGCAAACCGCGGTCGACTACGTGGGAGTCCAGCGACATAGCCATTACGCTAACTGCTGGTTCCCCCAGTATTGGGCATTTTTATGGAGTGTCAAGCAAGCTGGCTGACATAGCTAGGGCTCTTGTTACTTTTTCAGAAATGAGACAAAACATTTCAGATGAAGTGCACTTGTATTGTGTCCCATGTACTCAGCACAGCATCTCTTTTGAGCAAATCAGTAAGTCCAGTAGAGAATTAATACGTGGAGAAATAGTTCAGTCATTCAACTGGTTTTTATTCAGGATCTACTCTGTGCAAAATGCATCCCTCAGATGTGGACACCATGTTGTGGAGCTTCGTGTTAATGAGTCCTTGGACATGTGCTGAAGGCGCAGACCAAGAAGAACGAAAGACAGCTGTCACCAGGTACCTCGGTTACTGCACGCATTCAGTAAAATGGGTAGTTTATTTTCTAAACCTGAGTGACCGTTAACCAAGCAGCATGACTCAGAAAACAAGTCCAGTGACATCGTCAAGGCACTGGCTACCCAGCAACTGTGCTGTTGGAAAGTATTGAAAACGAGGCACTATCCACATGGTGAGATTTTGAACTCTTGGTAAAAAGTACAGTGATATGTACATGAGTGCACACAGTGGCTCTCTAGCAAAAAAATAAAACAGGATTTATGATTGGGAAGAAGTTAAAAAAAAAAAAGCAAAAGGGGCAAATCTACAAACTAATAAGAATTTTAAAAACAACTTTTGGAGGAAGATAATGCAATCTCACCTTCCTTAGTCTCAGAAATTCAAGCCCGGAGAAGCCCTGGCTGAAATGTCCAGCTTGCTGAGTTGGGAGCAGAATTAAAGGGGCAGGTGGAAGTGAGAGCCAGAGCTCTGCTCTCAGGAGCCACTAAAGCCAATAACTTTGTAATTTCATGCTTTCGAAGAAAAAATAATTTGTTTACACCATTAAAAAAAAATGTCAAGAATGAACTATGGCGATTGCCCAACTTGTCTGAACACTATGCTGTGAGGCAAAGCCGTGTGGGCTGCTGGGGATACAGTCTTTTCAAAGGAGATCACTGTACCTGAAATGTAGAGAGTTATAAAAATGGCATTAATTTGCTTAGACCGAGAGATTTTCACAGGAGAGCAACTAGCAGAAAACATTATGAAAATGTCCGAGAGGGCTGGTAATTGAGTTGATTAGTATGACCTTGGTTATGAAGGTAATAGAAGAGGGGCCGGTGCTTAGACTGAGTTATAACCCTGTTCCCGGTTCGGCGACCGAGTGAGGGATGTAATTTGTTCAGGCTGACTCGGAGTAACCAAGCCAGCCTCTGACAAAGTAATACACTGACTAGCCGAGCTTGGCCTGTGCTTTTTACCCTGACAGAGTAAACAGGACAGGGTCAAATAAGAAATGATGGACGGGCTTGTGTGCTGGTTCTCTGTGCAGACACGCTGCGGGCAGAACCTCCCGGACACGGAAGCCCAAAAAACATCACTCTTTGCTTCTGAATGACTGAAGAGGGAAAATAACACAACTGCTCCCCAGCCAAAACAAAACAAAGCAAAATACCAACATAAAGAATAAACATCCCAAGAAGGCCTATGCTGAATTTGCTCTGGCTCTGTTTTTCGTATTTTTATAGACATTTATGAAGCAATATGCTACTGGCTGCGGTGGGGAAATTTAGCTGCATTAATCATAAGAAAGGATCCTACGTCTCTCTCTAAAGACCACGTTGCTTCCACGACACCTGCTTAAGATAGGCAAATTTCTCTCAATAACTTATCCATGAGCACACACGCACGCGCACGTGCGCACGCACACACACACACACACACACACATATTAATCCTAGCAATGATACATGCAACGGTTGTTTTATTAGAGAGGGTCGATGGACCTGAAGCCCCGACAAAGAGTGGACGAAGTCATTAGCATTGTAACTATTTGGACAAAGTTCATGTCCAAGGAGTCTTCTACTTTCTTATCTGCCATGACCTGCTTCATCAAGTTCACCCCAGGAAGAGACCTTACATGGAACCTGAGATCACTTACTTCAAAAACAGTTATGTGCCCACAGAGAACTCTCAAATACAGGTTAAACATTGGCACAGGTGGTCCTGAACATTTTACCTTTACTACTCATAACGAAGACCTCTCGGACTTGAACTAGAAGGTTGTACTGGGTAGATAACAACAGGGTAACTCCAAGCACACTCCACTTCCTCCCTAAGCTATGTGTGTTTGCGTGTGTGTGTATGTGTGTGCATTTGTATGTTTTACCAGTCGCCAGTTTCAGGCCTTGGACTCCACAAACGACAAAGGGCCCAGACTCCCTTGTCTCCTTGCCTCTGTCACTGTGCTTGCTGACCCTCTAGTGAAAAGGATCTGACCACCACATGCGAGTGGAATAAATTATCGCTGACACTCCAATATTTAATTATGCAGCTGTCAGAGCGGCCCTTTCGAAATTCATTTTAATAAAGTGGGAACTTTCCCTTTCAAGGTTAGAGTGAGGGGGGTCACCTTTGGTGTCAGCCGGAGGTCTCCACCATGAGCTCTGCATTCTTGCTCCGGACGCCTGTCACTTGGCCTGATAGAAGGACCTGATAACAGCTCTGATGCCTGGTGGCCTCCCCCCATTCCTGCCTGAATGAACATCCTTCATTTAAACCCACAATAATGAGGACCTCAAAGTCAGAGAGGCGGGCACAAGGGCAGCTTGTCGGGGGGAAAAATGGCTTCTTATTATAAAATTCACTCAATGTGGAAGTGGCAATCTAAAAGCAATCATGTCCATCTCCCCATTTTAACTGGCTAACCAGAAATATTTAACATGGTGAAAAGAAAAAAAAAGAAAAAAAAAAAAAAAGAGAAAACTCTAAGGTGAGAGTTGGGGATGTTCAGACACCAGCACTTCCACAATCGCTGTGGGTCCCAAACTCATGAAAGAGACATAAAAGTGTTGATTTATATTTTTCTATAAAATAAAAAATGGCATTATAGTTTTTGTAGTCTGGTTTCTCAGTCATAAAGTTGCACCGAGAAAAAGCTTTTATATGGCAAACTGGATGAGTGAATGTGATCAGGACAGCCTGTTGTGTCTGTGTCTGGAGTCTGTGTTAAGCTCACACTGCTCACTGTTTGCATGTAAACCATGCCTACCTATAACCTATGGAGGGAAAAAACAGGCTGGGCTCAAAAAGGCAGAATCAACCCCACAGATAACAAAGACAGCCAGAAAGGTTCCTCTCTTGTCTTTTCTCTGCTCTCTCTCCTCTTTCCCTTTCCTTTATTTTTCACTCTCTCACCTACTGTTAGTTCTCATTTTCCTCTTTTAAAAAATTTTGTATCTTGCCACTTTCCTAAAGTCATTCGTCACTTCTAGGAGGGTTTTTTTTTGTTTTTTTTTTTTGTGGATTCTTTCAGATTCTCTACATATTCATTTTCTTAAATCTTCCTTTCTTTCTCCTTTACAACATGATGAATATGTATTGATTAGTGACTTGGTGCTAGAGACATTATTTATTGCCTCTTTATGCTTCTCTCTCTATATATATTTCTCTGCCTCTTTCTTTCTTTCTCTCTCTCTCTCTCTCTTTTCTTTCCTTTTCTTTTCTTTTCCTTTCTTTTCTTTTCTTTCTTCTTTCTTAAAGGGTGGGGAGACAGAGAGAGAGAGGCACCAGCTGACAGAGTCTTCATGCTGAGATCTTCCTCCCAGACTCAATAGGCCAGGATCATAGGCAAATGGATGTGTACCTAGTGTACACAGGGAGACCTCAGGATGTGAACCCACATGGCTTTGGAATTCTGGAGCACCACAGCTGTGCCACTGCTGCTGGCTCCTGTATGCTCACCTCTCATAACACTCAAAGCAACTCTATAAATTAGATGCCTTAATGCTTGTTCTCACCATCACAAATGAGGAAACAGGCTCAAAGATACTAGCGGTCTTACTCAAGAACACTCAGTGCACAGTACCTTTGAATTCAGGAAGTTTCCAATGCTTAAATACGTAACTATGCTGCTGTGTGTATTTCTTTCTTTATTTCTCTGGTCTTTTACTCACTTTCTTCCCCTTCTCCCTCCTTTCTTCTCTCTTCCTCTATCTCTCCCTCCCAAGTTTGCATAGATTGTGCCTGCACAGAGTACATGACAGCTCTGAGTATACACGCACAGACCTGTCTTGAGCACACATACTGTAGCTCTAGTCAACAAGCCCTGGTTATGGAAAGAGGCCTCTTCCTGTGTGAGTATTTGGATAAATGCCCAATAGAATACTTGCATGGGACCATTGAAGGTGCTTTCTCTAAACTGTCATAACCAGATCTGTCCATTAGTACTTTTTCTGAGGAACAACATTTTCTTCCCTGTGATTGGGAAAATGGCTGCTTAGATGAGTTACAGAAAAACAGGAGGCAGATGCAGAAAGCAACACCTTTGTCTTCACTTTGCAGCTCTATGAGAAGACCTGATCTGCAGAAGTTTGGGGAAGGAGCTCCAGACTCATCTTGGGCCTCTAATCAGGGCTCCTGGCACAGCCCCAAGTGCAACAGACTTGTAAGTTGTCTTTGTTTTCATTCTTGGGGCTCTTCATGGGGACTCATCATAGCTGAGGGCCCAGTGTTTGGTTTGACCTACAACAAGAGCAAGGATAAAAGTGGATGTTGTGGCCAAGGGCAAACTATTCACTCCCTTCTTACACTGTTCTTAATTGTGCCCTGCCCTATTCTAGGGTCTAAGCTCCAGAGGTATCTCTGTTTTTCAAGGGCCAGTGATAACTGAGGCCATCCGAGGCCATCCCTTCCTCTCCATGTGTGCCAACAATGTTACCCGTTAGGGGGCCATCAGTAGAATGGGACAGCTAGGACTTATTATCTATTTACAGGATCCAAAAGAAGTTCTCAGACTCGAAGCAGGCAGGCAGGTGGGGAGAGCAGCATTAGAACCTACGCACATTACTCCAATTGCATGGCATTAAACCCAAACTTGCAAGGCGGGAAACAATTTCAAGGAAGTAAATTCCTCTTTAGAGTCCCAGTATCTGTCACAGGGGAAGTCTCCCATGACTGTTTATTGAATGAATGGATAAATGAGTATTTTATACAAGTATTCCATCAACCTGAGGACACATACAAAACTTTCTCTTAGCCATGAAAACTGTAAAATCAGGCACCTTTATTCATAGAGAGGGACACTCAAGGAGAGATAGGGAATACTTTGGGGGTAAACCAGTGACCACCAGTGACTTAAAGCTGTCCAGAAAAAGAACAGGTATAGGATATAGGTGTCCTGGTTGGCCACCGTCAAATTATGGACACACTTCGCATGGGTGGACTCCTGTCTGCAAGCTTCCATTGGTCTTTCTAATGCCTGGGAAGAAAAATTAAGGCTGAGTGTTTCCCTCCTTAAGGGATAATTGCGAGACAACTCAGGGAGATGGTAGGTGGGGGCACTTATTAAAGTGTAAAATCTAGAGACCCAGCGGTGGTATTGTGGTGAAGGTGCTGAGCTTCCATGGGGCCGAATGAGTCTGAGTCCCAGACCTGGTGGCTTGAAACTCACTCTACGCACATGTGTGTACATGCCAAAAATCCCAAGTGGAGAATGGAGGAGAAGGGAGTGCAGCATGGCATCCTTTCTGAGGGGTGATTTCTCACTTTCTGTCTCTCTATCTCTCTCTGTCTCTCCAGTGAGCACATGTGCCCTATAGCAAAAATCTCTTAAAAAAAAAAAACACACAAAATCTAGATATAACTTATTTAGAAACTTTTTTCTTTTTATTTATCTTTTCTCTCTTTCTCACCCTCCTACCTCCAAAACACATGATCCCGTTCTCTTCAGCCATAAGTCTATGTTTAGTTAATGTGCCAAATTTAAGCTACTGGCCTTTCATTTAATATTTGCAATAACCATAGGTGGAAGGGAAGCACTAAAATGGCCCCCATGCCAGAGAAAACGAAACTGATGCTTAGCAAGGTAAATAACGAATGCAAGGTCATTGAATTAGTAAAAGGCAGAGGGAGAATTTGAAGCATGCTTTGCTTGACCCCAGCACCTTAAATACTGTGCTTGGGACCAGCAGATGACATTATGGTTATATCACTGGAATCCTATGTAGTTGATCACAGCTTGAGTCCTGTACCCAGTGGCTTCAAACTCATGCCAGACACGTCTACATGCATGCCCCAAATCCTGAGAGAGTGGAGGAGAGGGACTGTGGTGTGGCCATTCCCCTGGGGGGTGATTTCTCACTTTTTGTCTCTCTGTCTCTCTGATGAGTGCATGCACCCTATAGCAAAATCTCTCTCAAAATTAAATAAATAAATAAACACCATGCTCTGTTTTAACTAAACATGTTGGTACTTCTTTTTTTCTTTCTACCCAGAAGTGAGTCCAGAATTTGCTTTATTTAATACATGGCAAAGATGTAGAATGAGGTCTGTGTTCAATAATATATACAATACATACTATTATAACTATCCAATAGTAGCAGTAACAGCAGCAGCCACCATCACTGAACCAAATGAGGTACCTGCAACTGTGCTAAATTACATATATTACACACATGCACGCACACACACACACACACACACAAGAGGATTTCTAAGAGTTCTGAGGTGAGAAAGAGAACCTTTTTAAATTCTACTCTTCTACTCCCTGAGTATTCTGGTCTTTTGTGTAAGTCTCAAAGTAAAGGAATTTTTAAAAATAAGCCTATTTTGGTACAAAAACATTTTGAAATCCATGCACAGTTTTTCCCTAATACACATTCTTCATGAATTTTTTGATGACCCCTAGGTTGTATTGTGTGTAGTGCACATATGTACATATACATATTCATGTGTCTATGCATATGTGTGTATATATATCTACATACACATATGTATTTTTTCTCTAATCTGTGTCATAACTATGATTCCAATTTCATCATTAAGTAAATCCAAGCTCAGCTAAAGGAAGTAACTGGTGAGCTGAGTTTGGGCTACAGATCTGTCTGACTCAAAGCTATTGTTCTTGAAAGGAAAAATAAATAAAATAAATTATATCCATCATAATGTCTCTGTAGTACTTTAGAACTTATATAACACTTTTGAAGACGTCATGTCATTTAATCCTTACTGCAATCCCGCAATCTTAAGATTAGCTATCACTGACATGAGCACTAAATGTTGGTGAAATCACCATTGTTCCAGGCGATGAAATCAAGGGTCCGTGGGACCAGCAGTTAGCGTAATGGTTATGTCGCTGGACTCCCACGTAGTTGACCGTGGTTTGCGTCCCGGACCCGGTGGCTTAAAACTCACGCCGGGTACATGTGCGTGCGTGCCCAAGATCCTGAGAGGAGAATGGAGGAGAAGGGATTGTGGCATGGCCATCTCCCCTGGGGGGTGATTTCTCACTTTCTGTCTCTGTCTCTGTCTGTCTGTCGAGCACACGTGCCCTATAGCAAAAACCTCTCCCCCCCCCCCCCCCCCCAAAAAAAAAAGGGTCCGAGGTACTGGGACTTGTCTAGGACTCTGACCAACAAGCAGGTTGAGTGGGACTAGAAACCAGCCCGTGGCCTCCTGCCTAGCGCTCTACCTGCCATGTTCCATTGCGTCCACCTTCCTCAAATGGGAGCAGCTTGCTTCTGCTTGGTGGCTCTGTGAACCAGGGACATCCAGGCATCAAAATGCTCTTCCTGCTGAAGTTCTCACAACTGACAGCTTCCATCTTGAACAAAGAGCCTGGTGTTGGTTTGGATGTTCTCAGCCTCACATAGCACCCGTCCCAACAGCTCCTTGGCAAGCGGATTTAGACAACGTGTTTGATGCCAGTTCTCTCATTGCAAATGGGAACAGATTCACAAAGCACCTGGCAGCAGCTGCCTGTCACAGATTTGGCAGCCAGAAATAATTACGGGTTGAAGTCTGCCCCAAATCCCAGCACTCCCCAGGTATGCGTCCCAATGCTGCTGGAAAGGAAGGGATGGGAATCAGACCACTACCCCCATGAGAAGACTCTCTTCAAAGAGCACGCACGATATGCACCCCAAGAAGACAAGCAGAGGCTAGAAGGCTGGAAGGGAGAAATAAATCCTGACTCAACTAGGATTAAAAAGTCACCTAGCATGAGGAGAATTCGCACTCCACAAATTTTTCTCGACTGAGTAAATTTAAAGAAATAAAACTAGATTGAGCATGCGTTTAATACTGGCTGCTATCTTTTGCTCTACTCTGCTCAGTGGCTTGTTAAATATGAAAAGATTTGCCCTGCAAGGAGAAACAGGGAGAGGCAATCTCTGGAGGACTCATCAGCTACCCTGCCCCTCCTCTTTACCCAGGTAAAAAAGAAAGCCTTTTTATTTATTTTATTTTTTTATTCCAGCACCCGAGGGCCCTGCTCTTGTGTACAAGTCTCTGGTACAATCACTGGCATCACAACCATCTCTTAATAGAAGGGACGATAATAAAAAGCTCGTTCGAGATGCCAGGAGCTTCCCTTTCTGACCCTGGCTGCCTGAGAGGCAAATTGCATTAGAAAATGACATGCCATTCATCTCGCGAGTACTTGCAGGAACATTTAGCTAATTAAATGATTAATAAATTTAACACTGCTTTATAATTTCATTTAGCTGTGTTGGAAATCACACGGTGAGCTGCGTATGCACCGAATGAGATTAGGTGGGAGTGAGGGTTTCAGAGGCTGCCCTGGTAATTGAGATTAGTCTATTACTACAGTGACCTTTTTAACTTTTATATTCTCTTGTTAAAGCGAAATAAAATTTTATTCACTTTTAAGGAATATTTACTTAGAGAAATTTACATGAAATTAAAGAAACACCAAGCCCAGGAGCCTACTGGGGCTGAAATCTAGGCACTATTTCTTTTATAATTTTCAGAGGCTCTTTAGGAAATTGTTCTTGAGTTGGGCTGGAAGCAGAGTGAAGTACGGTGTTTTCAGACAGTTCATTCACGTATTCGACAAACTCTAAGTAGTTGGTGTGTCCTGGGCACTGCTGTAGGACTCAAGGCTATGGCTGTGAACATCACCCATGTCTCTGTTTCCATAAACTCGAATTATACTGGGGAAATATAAATGAGAAATAAGTGAATAAACAAAATAACAGAGTGAGATAAGTACAGTGCGGAGGACTGGAAGAGGTGACTTCTTTAGACTGGGGAGGTCAGGCGAATCTCTCTTGAAAGGTTTAATTAAAGCGGTCAGATGTGCAATGCTCAGGATGAACAGCACAGGGAACAGAGAAGGCTGAGGAGGAAGATGCTGAGAAGGGAGTAAATGAATAAGGAACCGAGAGCACAGCAAGGCCAACACCTGGTGAGAAGTGTGAAGCCATGTAGCCCAAGTAGGAAGTTCAGACTAAATGAAAACCCTGCTGGCCATGATCAAAGATGACTTAAATGAAAAGATGGCCTGCCAAGGGCATATAAGCTTGCTGCAGAGAGATGGAGAAACAGAGAGGAGGAAAGTGAAAAATCACCCCTTGAGAGAAGGTGGCCAATCTCCTCCAATCTCATCTTGGGATTTTGGGCACACAGTCACATGTGCCCAGCATGTTTTTCAAGGCATCAGGTCTGGGACTTGAGTCACACAGTTGGTCATGTGGGATTCAGTGTCTTAACCATCACATCACCTGGTTAGCCCATGTTTGGGCACTTTTAATAGGTGTAGTGGAAAGCTGTTACAGGGTTTTTAGCCCTGCAGTCACACCATTTGTCAGGAGATTCCATGTAAAGCAAACATCCAGCCAGCTAAGAATTGGACTGAGACCAGACTTGGTTTACCTATTGTCAGTCTCTCTAACTTGTGCTTCCTGCAGCTGCAAACTGTACATGCTGGCCTCGCTGCGTTGCCTTCTTCATAGTTCTTCTCCAGTCTCCTCTCTCCTCATCCAGAAAGTTTAAAAGCACGTATTTTTAAACTTCCAGAGGTCTGTGTTTGAGTCTCTCCCATATTAACTTTGCCCTTTTTTTCTTCTTCAGTGTACTCCTGAGCTCTGACTTCTGAGGACTTCCTGACCCTGGAGGGATCTCCTTTCCCAGGGTTAGTTAATTCCTGAAGATAGTAAACAATTCCCCTTCAGAGAACTCCTTTCAAATGCAAATTGACCAATCCAGAAGCCACACCCAGGCTGCTGTCCATCTGCCCTAACCACCTCAGGGCCAGATAGGTACCAGACAACCAGAAGCCGCCTTCATCTCCAGGGCCTGCTGAAGTCATTCAAAGGAGCAATCCTGAACCTACTCAACCTGCCTGGTCTTTTCGTCCCACAGAACCAGTGTCGGCCACCATCTTCCTCTGCTTCCTAGGCATTTTGGTGCTTCCCAGGATGGCCCCACCCCCGACACCACTCCCATGGGGCAACTTTTCTCTTGCAAGTGTGAACTACACAGGCCACAGCTATCACACACTATTTCTTCAGTGGTAGTCTTTCCCTCGTCTGTTGATTTTATTATACTTAAATAATAATAAGTCTATTGTTTTAGAACATCTCCAGATATCCAGGGTTTTGCACACCAAGTAACTATCACGGGGTAGTCCTATTACGTGCTTGATGCCTTAGAAGCACTATTGATTTTAACCTACTCTAGTTAAATCTTCCTTGACACACACCTGCAGAGGAGGTTGTTTACTTGGGGGTTTAGGGCTTGTTTGTTTGTCTGTTGTTTCATTTTTGTTTTTTGCCATTTTATAGATGAGCAAACTGAGACAAGAGTTGTGAGACTGGACCAAAGCTTCTTAGTGCCAGACTAAGAGTGAAACCCAGAACAGAGATGGTGTAGTTAATCAGAAAGCTATCAGTTGTCTCTTTCAAAGAACTAAAGGCCACTTTTTTGCAGATTCTTGAATAATTCTTTTTTTTTTTTTTTTCCCCTTTTTAGGTTCATCCAGCCAAACTGGTTTGAAACTCATGGTTGTACTTTTGTATTTAATCACTTTCTCTCTTCTCCCCAGAATTTCTGTGTTTTCTCTCAGACCTTCTCTCCAGTTAATATAAGTACAAAGAAATTGTCTATGGAAATAAATGTCTAGGGTCATTTTACCAGTGCCCTGTGCCATTCTTCCAAAAAGAGGGCCAATTCTTCAGGGTATCAGCAACAATCATCAAAGAACTTTACTCTTCTGATGATAATTCATGTTTTGTGAAACTACATACTCAACATTTAAAGTTTTTCTGTTAGTTGTTGGTTTTCCCCCCTACCAGCCCATAGAGAAGATGAAACAAAAGGTCTTCTTTTTAGAAAGTGTTTAAACTACAGTAGTTTCAATTTCAGGTAATTATGCACACATCCCTTGGATATTCTTAAGGCTTTGAACATAGCCCCCTCCCCCTTAAATTTGAAATCCTGTGATACCTGCTGCAAACCCTAAAATTTGTAAGCAATTACCTTTGTAAGCAGTGTTATTGGAAAATAACATCTGTGTGTGATTCACACTTTTTTTAAACTTGTTAATTGTCTGTTTGTTAACTCTGACTACTAATCTGATGCTTAAGAATTCATAATTTTTTCCCCAATACCTTCTACTTGGTGTGCAAAATTCAAACCTACTTGTATAATCACAATATTTTCTGCTTCAAAAAAAAATCTAATTGTTGGATCTACAATACTATTGATACCTGGTAATAGTAACAAATGAAGTTATGAGTAGCAAGAATATGCAAATTCTAGTTGAAGAAGTGGTAACCTGCCTGATTTTTCTCAGAATTGCAACATATACATATATATACATATATATACATATATATATATATATATATATTATATGCACTCTACAGAGGGACAGAGAAAGATAGAAAGCAAGAAATCATTCATTGGGGGGATGACCATGCCACAATCCCTTCTCCTTCATTCTCATCTTGGGATTTGGGGCATGCATGCACACAAACCTGGCATGAGTTTTAAACCACCAGGTTTGGGACTTGAACTATAGTTGACCATGTGGGTGTCCAGTGATGTAACCATTATGCCATCTGCTAGTTTGCAAACTCAATATTTTATGATTTTCATAGTGATATGACCATATGAGTTATGAGTGCTTAGATGGTTTGATTAGGTGTTTCCTCTTCATTAGGTGTTTAGAATCATCAGAAAGACATGGGCCTAAACTTTTTTTAAGCTGAAATTCCTCCTCCTGTTTTTCTTTTCTTCCTCTTGTATGTATTAGTACAGTATGAATCTGGCACCATACTGGGTACCAACAATATAAGACAAGAAAAAAAAAGTCAACTGGCTTTCTGTTTAATCTTTTACATTCCAACTGTGGTCCAGAGACCATCAGCATTAGGATCCTCCAGGAACTTGCTAGGAATCTACAGTTAAGGCACCCTCCCAGAACTCCTGATTTCAAGTCTGTATTTTTTTTTTTTTTTTAAGGTTTTTGCCATAGAGTGTATGCATTTGCCTGAGACAGAGAGAAGGAAAGTAAGACATCATCTTTCCCTGTGAGGGGTATGGCTGCACTGCAATTCCTTCTCATCTATTCTCCTTGGGATTTGGGGCACGCATGCACATGTGCCTGGTGTGATTTTCAAGCCACTGGGTTTGGGACTTGAACCACAGTCAGCCATGTGGAAGTCCAGCACCTTAACCACCACAACACTTGCCGTCCCCCTCACAAGTCTGCATTTTAAGAAGCTCCCAAGTGACTCAAGTGCACATTACAGTTTAGAAAACACTGTTCCAGATTTCAGTCTGCTATCTGTGGCAAGTAGGCCACATGCAGCTAGTACCTGGATTTGTTGCTGTGGGTGGTTTATTAGTTTTTTAGGTCCATAATCTAAGAGACATTTCTGTATTTTAAAAGTACTATACTCTAAATGGCCAGAGTAATACATATATAATAATCTCTCTCTTTTTTTAATTGGCTTACCAAGTCTAAAATATTTACTATCTGGCTTTTTAAAGCTAAAGTTTACCAACCCCTATTCTAAAATCTAGATAAATCTAGCTCCTAAAGTCTGGATGAAGGCACAGATCAGGGTATCTTTTAAAATAAGCATGACACAGGCTTGGAAGAACTTCTCAAAGCTTAGGGGCTATAACTTAGCCATGCGTGTCTCTTTTGGGTATAGGTTACAACCTGTAATCTATTGGAAAGAACATCATCCCTAAAAAAAAAAAAAGCAAGCACTCCCCAATACACACACACACACACACACACACACACACAAGAGAAAAGAAAAGAAAATGAAGTACAAAACTGGTGATACTAAAGGTATCTTCCAAATGGCATTGGGAGGAATAACAGAAGTATGTATAATGAGATTTAGGCCTTCTGTGATTCCCCAATTTATGATGAATCCATAAACCACGAATTCTAGAGATTCTTATCACTTTTGGGTGAGTAAGTGATTATGTGCAGTCATTATTAGTATCGTTACTTAGACTAGTATACAACCTGGGTTTCCAGCAATGCATTACTACAGGCTGCTCCCTGGGGATCTATAGGCAATGACAAAAAGCACTCTGATGTAAACCAAATGATGTGGGATGTTCTCGCACACCAGTGGCCACCTGAGAACACATCTACATCTCCCTAGATAAGTAACTGTGAACAGAGGACTCTGCTTGGCTTCCTGTTTATGGATAAGATGCTCAGAATAACTGATGTTACTCTAGACTTTCCAGAAAACTTGCATGGGGGTCTTCCAGAGCTGGAGAAGGGATACCAGATGAGATTGGGCACTTTTTATCAAGCTACTCTACTTACCTGTGTCTCAGTTTCCTCCTTCCTTCAATGGGGGTAATAAATTTGCCTCTCAGGACTTTTAGGAAGTTAAATAAAAAATACAGCAAGTGCTAACATAGAGGGAATATTCAGTGGCTTTGGAGATGGTGCGTGTGTGTGTGTGTGTGTGTGTGTGTGTGTGTGTGAGAGAGAGAGAGAGAGAGAGAGAGAGAGAGAAAGAGAGAGAGAGAGAGAATGTTATGCTTCATAGATATAGCCTCTGCTCAGTGTTTACTTAAGGGGCCCCCTTCCCCAGTATCATCAGTTCAACTTGACGTATCCTCCTTCAGGTGTCACCTCCTCCAGGAAGCGTCCCCTGACACTCAGGCTAAGACTAGGACCAGTCCTTTTTCCACTGTCTCCTAAACGCAGGGCCCATTTCTATCCCTACTCTTCCCTTAAGTAATGCAACTGAGTCTCATACTTCTGTCTCCTGGGAGTGAACTTCTAAAGGCTTTCTCATTCCTACTCAGGGTGGGCTCACCTGACCCATAGAAGGTAGTCGGTGTTAGCTGACCTGCAGAACAGCGTCCTGCACTCTCCACATAGTAAGCTGACTGCTAACCACTCTCTTTGGTCATGATTGGGGAGATTTTATTAAAGTTTGACTTTCTGCCACTTGGCTTCTACCAGACACCTTTTCTGCTTTGATTCAAAGGGGCGCCTGCTCAGGCTGGGCTTCCCTTTAGGCCTTATAGGCCTGTGCCCAGCTTTGTAACATTCATCCTCTGTTCTGGTAACATGGGTCAGCAGATCCTGCTTCTTGGGCCTCTGGCCTTACACAGTGGAGAGACACAAA
This sequence comes from Tupaia tana, assembly GCA_026018925.1. Classification (NCBI taxonomy): domain Eukaryota; kingdom Metazoa; phylum Chordata; class Mammalia; order Scandentia; family Tupaiidae; genus Tupaia; species Tupaia tana. The sequence goes on from JAKSZU010000018.1 coordinate 8,801,133, forward strand.
CAGAAGTTCGAAGGCAGACCTGAGAGAAATAAAATCACTGAAAAACAGATGGAAGACAAATTTTTCAATGGTATTAGAGGAAATGAAACAAGTGGTTCATTAAGATCAAGGTTTTCTATGACCCCCAATGTATGATTAACACAGTGACGACAAAATCTTATTGTGTCTCCCCATAATATTGGGTTGTTGGGAAGGTCATGATGCATTTTTGCATAGAAAAACATAGAAGAAATATGTCATGACTTTTCCAACAACCCAATAGAGGCTCTTTATTGCCTTTTTAAAACTCAAAACCTAGATATTCTCAGATATGATATTTTATAGCTAAAACAACAACAACAAAAAGATAAATAAAGGCAACTCCCCCATCACAGAGAAGAAAATGATAATTACGTAAGGTCAGAATTTCAACACTGAGGCTGGAGGCCAGGGTTTTTCTTTTGATTCCAGGAACTCCAAGGTCAAGTAGGCCCATGAGGTGACTCTGGTTGTCAGGGACCCTGGCAGGGTGTTCCAAGATCAGCATGCCCTTTACACCAAATATTATGACAATTTCCAATTTTCCTGTCATCTGGCATCCTTGGCTAGTCCTCCATGTTCTTGTTATTTCCATGAAAAATGCATGAAGCCCACAAGCAGACAGTACACACCCAGCTTCCCTGTCTTTGAAATCTCAGCCTCATTATAGCATTGTTTGTTTGCTATGGGCATGAAGCAAGCCCTTCAGATGCCCAAAATGATCATGTGCAAAACCAATAGTCTCAAATATTAGTCACTGTCCTCCCCCTTCCCCACCTCCTGCCAACGCAAGCCAATGCAAATACTTTGGAATGTCTAGCTCAGCATGACCAAAGAGAAGATGCACATACTCTTCATATCTAAAAGGAAAGAGAATCTGTAGATTTAGGGGACACCACGTGACTTCTGCTCAACCTGTGTTGTTACTGACTTCTAGGCACTCATTGTAAAGGTAAGTGCCGTCACTCGGAAGCAGTGATAAGTAAACCATTGTAAGATGTAACAGTCCAGATTTCAAATGACTGAAGGGGTTGAGTATTTAAGAGGCAGTGCCAAGTTTACAGTCAACATTTTTTTTTTGGAGAGGTTTTTGCTATAGGGCATGTGAGCTCGCCAGAAAGACAGAGAGACAGAAAGCAAGAAATCACCCCCCAGAGGGATGGCCAAGCTGCAATCCCTTCTACTCCATTCTACTCTTGGGATCTTGGGTATGCATGCACATGCACCTGGCGTGAGTTCAAGCCACCAGGTCCAGGACTTGAACCTTGGTCGACTACATGGAAGTCCAGCAACATAGCCATTATGCCAACTGTTGGTCCCAATAGTCAACTTTTTAATCCATAGCAAGCAGGGGGTATGTTTTCTGGGGAAATTAGTCTTTACTTTTAGCATGAAAATGATAGATTTACATAGTTAAATAGGTGTGCCAACAGCAAGGTTGACTTTTTAAAAATGACGAACTTGTAAAAGGAATGTCATACAAAACCTCAAATTAGGTAGACATAAAAAGGGTTGAAAATGTCTTCTACCAGGAAAAGCAAAATGGTAGCCACAGATTGAATCTGGCCTGAGGATATATTTCATTTGGCTCATATCAAGTTGGTGTAAGCAATGAATTCATTGCCACCATTTAAAAATAGGATAGTTTTATATTTGAAAATATGTAAATATCTAGTTACTCTAGAAAAATGGAGGTTCTGGGAAAAAAATTAGACCTAATTTCTATATGAAAACATTCATCTGAAAGTTGATATAGCTGTTCTTATAGATGAGACATGAATGTTGTTTTTGACATTTTGTATTGTCTTCCCTACATTCGGGACATAGGTCCAATAACACTGATCATCTTATGCAGACAGTTACATTCAGTTATTCTACCTGCCTGATACCTGTAGACATCTGCATTGCCCTGTTCTATGCTAAAAAAATTATTAGTTACTAACAGAGAAGTCAAACTGATGCACTTAGTGTGAATTTCCTCAGATTTGCTTTTTGACAGTTTCATGAATCTACAATTTGGGAAAGGACCTCTTCCACCAGTAACAAGAGTTTTCATTTTTAATATTCAGCCACAGGTAGACTAAGCAGAGTTGGTCTTGGTAAAACAGGATTATCTGTGAGTCTCCATCATCTTTAAAAGGCCTAATTAAAGAAAAAAGGCCTGGAGGTTTCCATGACAAAATAAATGGGCACTTTTGTTGGTCTATAAATGTGATGTTACTGCTCATTGGGATGTGAAGAGCCCCTTTTCAGTGATGTGGATGGATGGATAGATGGATAGATAGATGTGAAGTCTCTCATCTGAATCCCTATGTGATTCACAACACCTATTTTGTAAGATGGCTGATTGAGTGTGGACAGAGCATTCATCTTAATAGAACAGAGTGATGTATACTAAGCAATGTGAGGCCAGGACTTGGAGTCTAGCCTTCTGCTCTAACCCACTGGCTGTGGGCCTAAATGCAGTCTGTGGCTGAATGCCAGCTGAGAAAGAAGTACAAACCAAAATATAGACAGGCAGATTATTTATGAGATGTGAAACTAAATGTTCACTGCTTTTTATGTAGCTCAAACTGAGTTCTACAGTATCTGATAAGGACTCAGTTGAGAACCGTCCATAAGCAGGGAGCTGTGCTCTTCTTTCATATCTTCCTAACCACAAAAATGGAATCCACCTAGCAAATATTTACTAAGTACCCTCTCCTTGTTAGGGACTTGATTGAGATCAATGTTTGCTGAATTAAAGTTAGTGAACTATTCCCAAAAATATTAGCAAACTGAATCCAACAATATACAATATGACATTTATACCATGACCTAGTAAGATTTATTTCTGGTTTTCAAGGCTGGCTCAATATTTAAAAATGATCAACAACATCTACCAAATTAACAAGTTAAAGAGAAAACAAATCTTATGATTTTGCCAACTGTCATTAAAAAGAGTAGCTAAAGAAAATTAAATAGTCATTTATAAGTTTTTTAAAAACTCAGAAAATTATGGATAGGGGATGATCACTTCAACTTAATAAAGAGTATCTATAAAAAAAAACTTACAGCCAGCATATTTATTATGAAACAGTGAATGACTTCCTTCCTAAATCAGGATCAAGGCAAGGACATTCTCATAATTCTCATTCAACACAATACTGGAGATTTTACAATGACAACATGACAAGAAAAATAAATAAAAGGCATGCAAATTAAAAAGAAAGAAAGAAAACTTTCTATTTGCATATATATATATATATGTTTAGTCTATATATAGAAAACCTAAGGAATCTCAAGAACTAAATAAAAACAAAACCTAATAAAATCTCCTAGAGCTAATAAATGAGCTTAACAACTTCACAGCATGAAGATCAACACACAAAACTCAACAGCACTTCCATGTACTAGGGATCTTCAGAAAGTTCATGGAAATGCATAGTATGAGAAAATTATGAATTTTAATATTTTTTCACCGAAATAAATTCTCACTTTAATTTCATTTTCCTATAGATTTTTTAAGTCCCTCATCCATGTGTAAGTTGAAATTAAAAACACAATACGATTTATAATCACTCCAAACAAAATAATTATACGTTGAATAGTATGCACTAAATAAATGGAATGACATACCATGTTCATGGACTGGAAGACACAACCAGTAAAAGATGTCAATTTCTTCCAAATTGACCCATAGGTTTAAAGCCTACTAAAACTGCAGCCAAGTTTATTGACAGGTATAGACAACCTTATTTTTAATTTTTTATGGAAAAACACAGGTCTTAGAAAGTGAAAACAATCTTAATAGCAAGCAAGAAAATAAGAAGAATCACTTTACTTGATATTAGAGCTGATAATGGTAGCCACAATAATCTAGATCATGTATAATTGTCAGAGAGGAAGACATATAGATAAACAGAACAAAATAGAGAATATAGAAATACACCCATACAAATAGATGCAACTGAATTATGATCAAGGTAAAAAAAAAATTAGGAAAATATAGCTTTTTCAACAAATGGATATCCATGGGGAAAAAATATGGAATTCTTGAATTGGAAGTTCATAAGGAAAAAAACATAAGCCTCAACCTTAACCTAATACTTTATACAAAATTTAACTCAAAATGTACCTGAATATACATGTAAAATGTAAACAAAATTAAAACTTTTAGTATAAAATATGATAAATTATATGGAATCTATGAATTTTTAGACATGATGACAAAGGTCAATTAATAAATGGAAAAATAGGTAAATTGGATTTCATCAAAATGAAAAACTTTGCTTATGCAAAAACCTGTGTGATGAGGATGAAATAATAAGCTACAGACTGAGAAAACATGTTTGAAAACCACAGAGTCAACAGAGAACTAATACCTAGAATACATAAAGAACTTTCAACGTGTAATAGTAATAAAACAAGCCATTCAATTAGAAAATGAAAACACATCAATAGGCATTGCACTGAAAAGGATATCCAGACAACAAACAAATGAAAATATGTTCAACATCATTAGCCATCAGGGGAATGTAAATTAAATTACAATTAGTCATCACTATCCACTTATAAGAATGGCTAAAATAAGAAATAGCAACACCACCACATGCTGGTAAGGACATAGAGAAACTGGATTACTCATACTAGATCATCAAATGCTGGTGGGAATATAAAATGATACAGAAAGATTTTGAAAGATTTTTTAATGAAACTAAGTATGTAATTATCACATAATCTATCATTGGCATTCATGGGCATTTACTCCAGGTAAATGACAAAAGTTATCTGTATTCACACAAAATCTGTACATGAGTGTTTATAACCGCTTTATTCTTAGTAGTCAAGACTAGAACTATCCAGATTCTCTTTAATGGAGGAATAATTAAATAAGCTATGGTTTACATATAAGATACCATAGACTACGACTGAGCAATAAAAATGAGCAAGCATGTGTTCTGACACATGCAATAATTGGAATGAATTCAAACTGATTAAAAAATGTCACTCCTCCCTCAAATTTGATACTGTATGATTGTGTTCATAAAACGTTTTCAAAATGATGACATAGAATAAATGGAGAACAGCTTAGTGGTTGCCCGTAGTTATACACAAGGCAGGAATAGAGGCAACCCAAGGGATCCTTGTGGTAATGTAATGTCCTGTTCAAGATCTTGAATGTGGATGAAGGTAGAGGAAGCTATCCTTTTGAAATTGTATGAATTAAATACACATGCACACACACAGGCACACACACATATATCTGAATAAGATCTGTAGAGTCTATGAATGTTAACACTCTGGTCATGCTATTGTAGAACAGCTTTGAAAAATGTTATCACTGAGGGGAACTAGATAAAGGATGCAAAGGACCTCCCTATTAATTTTTACAACTAGCAGTAACCACTCTTGTTCAACTGCCTTCACTCCCTACAATCTCTCTGACCATCGGATTCTCAAAACCTTTCTTAATATAAATCAAGTGCTTAATAAGTAAGTGTGGAATAAGTGAACCTTCACTTAAATATGTTTTCTAAGTCCTAAAGTCTTTAAGTTCACAACCCCGAAATGGTCATTATCATCCTCATTTGAGGAGGATGGCTATTATTTTCTCCACCTCATATTGGGAGGAGAAAAGTGAAAATGCACACCGGATAAACACTTGCTCAAGTGATCAGTTTTCAAAACTTGTTATGACTCCAAATCTCAAGATCTTTCCACTATGCCACATAGATCAGCCATGTACTGATGATCAGATGCAGCAACACAGGGTGATATGAGCCAGTTCTAGAGGATTAGTGCCTGCAATGGAGTCCTCAGAGAAGGGAAAACGTGACAGGTTGGAGACACGTTATCAAGGAAGGCTATACTGGTAAGACAGCATTTTTAGCGATCAGAGTAAAATCCTGATAAATTCCAGGGGTAGTGACTCATTGATAAGAAATAAAAATTCTCCAAGACTCCCTTTTTGTTTCCTCTGTATAATGTTCAAGATAACATAATCTAAGGAGTCCTTTACCTAAATTCTAAACCTCCTTTATCTTACAGACTTCCTTTCTACTTCCGTGGAATGGATCGGATAAAACATAGCATGTTATGTTAATTTAAAAATTCCAAATCCTATCAATATTTATTTTGTAAAAAAAATGATGGATTGGAAAACACTCTTATTTCAAAGCTTAGCTTTTGTTGACTGATCCTTGTTTTAGCAGATATCTATGGTAAAATTATATGGTATCATTGTGGAATATGGATGATTTTTTTAAATCTCCTCCACTAAATCTTCATATATGAATATATATACTCATAAATATATCTGAATATATAGTCAATTACTGTTATAAATTTATTTTGAAATATTTTATAGTTTTATTAATATTTTAAATGAGTTTCTTTTTCTATTTCCATCTTTAATTTTGTCTAGTATAGGGAAAATCAGTTAGTTTGCATATATTTACCCTATGCTTAGCCAAGTCTTCAAATTACCTATGAATAGTTTTTACTGCAACATTTTAGTTTAAGATTATAGTTATATCATTTTTAAATGAAGCACATTTTCCCTATTATTTGAGTCACCTTTGTTTTGCTGTATTTGTTAAAACATCTAAAATAGGGAGCAGCTGTTAGCATAATGGCTATGTCGCTGGACTCCCACATTGTCTACCGCAGTTCGAGTCCCGGACCCAGTGGATTAAATTCACGCCAGGCGCATGTGTGTGTGTACCCAAGATCCCAAGAGGAGAATGGAGGAGAAGGGATTGTGGTGTGGCCATCCCCCCTGGGGGGTGACTTCTCGCTTTCTGTCTCTCTGTCTCTGTCTGTCTGGCGAGCACACATGCCCTATGGCAAAAACCTCTCTAAAAAAAGAAAAAAAAAAAAGTCTAAAATAATGTGAATATTGATGAGTATAGTAAATAAGCTTCTCTAGTTTCTGATTCAAATGAAAAGCACTTTACCACTTTACTGTTAAGAATAATATTTATAGTAGGTTTTTAATAAGATCCTTGACTAAATTGAAATAATTTTCTCTATTTTACTTGGAGGTAGTATTGTTGTTTTGTTTTTGTTTCTGTTTTTTCTTTTTTACAGTGACTGCTGAATTTGGGCAAATGCCTTTTTTGGTATTATTGATGGAATCATGAAATTGATCTTTAATTTGTTTCTATAATAAATTACATTGATAAAGAATAAAAACAATAAGTAAAGAAATGACATGAAAATGTAATTAGTTCAATAAATAACACATTAAAACACTCTCAACAAGCTCCAACCCATAGTAAGTGGCAACTTGCAACAAAATATAGAAAAGCCCTTACTTACATATGATCATAACAGGAATTTTATTACATAAATCAAAATTTTTATAAGATTCTGAAAGGAAACGATGAGTGAACTTAATACCGTAAAGTCAAAGGTGTCCGTTCTCCCCACTAGGAATCATCCCTTTTCCATTTGACCATTTCTAAAGTACATTTGAAAGTTCAGTAGCCTGGACTGAGCATTTAAGTTCAGTAGCTCAGATCATGTTCCAAACAAGAAGCTGAAATGGAGTAGAAGAGGAACTAGGGTCTGTCCTACTGAGGGGCAAGTGTAGTGAAGCATGGTACCAGCTCATTTTGTGCATATTATCTCATTCGATCCTCAGAACGTTCCAGTTCCCTCTACACAGAGGTGAGCAGCAGTGGACACCAGAGAAGTAGCAGGCATGCCTGACTCTTGTGCTCCAAACAGCTTCCTGGGCAGGTGCTATTCATTTCCCTCCCCTCGACAGTGGGTCCAAGGCCACAGAGCTGGCAAACGGCAGAGCTGGGACATACATGCTGGTGTGCCTGAGTCACAGAGCAGATCCTGTCTGATGAGCATTGGTGATACCACATGGTGGCTTGATGCTTTCTATCAGCAGATGAGGACCAGAACCCTGGTGAGGTCCATGTGGGCTGTACGGTCTCAGGACAGTTACTTAACTGCTCTGTGCCCCAGTTTCTCATGAGTATAATTAAGACAACCTAGCACCTATGTCACATGGCTGCTATGAGGCTCAGATGAGGTGTTACCCACAAAGCCTCGGGCATGGATTATAGAAAGCACGTGACACACACCTGCTAATAACCTATTTATTGTCATTATTATTATCGTAATTTTTATCATCATTGAAACTACTTTTTGTAATGGCCCTGAGTAAATCGTCTTTGGTATCTAGAATGACACTCCAACAGAAGCCACTCAAATAGCTCTCGCTCGCTAATAAAACCTATTAAAGTCGAAATATCCACTTAGCCAAGCCACGGAGTACACCACTGTTCAGGTAAGTCATAAAGTCTTCCCTGCAGTTGTTACAATGATTGATCCTCAGGCACAATTAAAATCCAAGAAATGCACTGACATTTTAATTGAACAAATAACTTAAATACATTTAATGTGTTAGGTGGCAACAGTTTTTGTAAAATATACCGACAAATTTGGGAAGTTTCTAAAAAAATGTTGAGAAAGATTTTATCCACAAGGATAAAGCAGGTAAGGAGAATATGACTGGCATTCTCTGAGAGAAATCATAAAAACTGCAGCTCCTGGCACAGAGCACTTAATTTCAAATACCAGGCCCTATGAAAACCATCCCTTAAGTATCTATCTGTGTTCTCTTTCCCTTATTTTTTTTCTATCATCTCCAAAATGCTACTATAACTAAAAGGTTAAGGTACTTCTTATATTTCTGTTGACCTTAAAAAAACATTTTGAGATGAACTGATTCAAAGAGGAGGGGAAAAAAAAATGGCCTCTGATTTTCATGCTGAACTCAAAATGAAAATTCTCTCCCATAAAAGGTAAGATCTGCGTCACCTCCTCCTCCAGGATGATTTCCAGGGATGTTCTAGGAAATATTTCATCATCATTTTTGGTGGGGAAAAGGGAGTCCTTATTTGTAGCACTTGCCAGTTTTCGTGGTACAAAAATTCCCACTATGGCTGAAGTCAACGTGTCATCATGATGCCATTGAACATGGAAGATGGGGATGATTGACTTCTGGTACAAGCAGTTCCAAAGTTATGTCTCCCCTGCTATCTCCCTAGCCTATGTCACACGCGTCCAGGCACCCAGCACCACCAGGAATCATCTAAGTCGTCGTGATTTTCTTGTCCATCCCTGTGCGCCCACCCGAATGGAGCTTTACGAGGCTCTGAGGCACGTCTGCTTGTCGACCTTCAGATCTGGCATATCTAGACCGTGGCCTGACAGAGCAAGCACTTGCTAAATATTTGTGGAATGGAAAACTAAATGAGAGGGGAGGAAGAGGGAAAAGAAGAGGGAGGAAACGGAGGAAGGTAAGCTCCACACGTCGCATCTGGGTCAGATCCTGTCCTCTGCTCTTTCGTTCACTGCTGGGATAACGTCCCAAGGCCATTTCTTCCCCACCAGGCTGTTATTGAAACAACCAAGAAGCTCTGAGAAGTTACCTGGAAGAACACCCTTCCCTCTGGGCCAGCATGGACAATCAACAGTCACGTGACTTATTTTTATCTCCAAACCTTTTCATAGTCCTTTATTTTCTTTCCTCTTAAAGAATGTGATCTTCTGAAGAGCTAAAGATCTGGTAAAACTCCATGCTGATTAAAATGAGATTATCGAAAATAGCTGATATTCCCATTGAAAGTTCATTCTGACGATTTTTTTTATAGGTGTGGGCCTCGTTTATTCCTTCTGGTTTTGATTCCCAGCTGTGAAAAGTCAGAGGTCAGCAACCAACTCTGGCAAATCCCTGGCCTCAGCACCTTCCCCAGGGAGCCAGGCAGGAGAACTGCATGGAAACCACTGAGTGACCAGAAGAATCTCTGGCTAAGTAGGAGTCTGTGCATTTTCAGAGGGATGGGGAAAAGGAGACCTTCCCTCCGAAGTCTAAACTTAAGTCAGCTTAATGAAACGAGCAGACATCTCTGTCTCTACACAACTCATCTCGAAAGCTTATGTTTAACTGACAAAAGCTAACGCCCCGTTCCGTGTGAGGGAGATGTTCTCTGAAGCCGACTGGCCGTGAATTAGAGCTAGAGGATTTGGGGGGGATGTTTCTTAATTACCGCATGGCGGTCTGCCTGCCTCACGCGGCACACTCCCTTCACGCTGTCACGGCAGGGAGAGATTTGTGAGGTTCAGGGCAAATCAAGACGAGTCTGCATTGTTTTCTGCTGATTTCCCAGAGAGAGAATCTGCTGAACTCCAAAAGGATTGCAGTTTTCAGGTGCCAGGGCTGCAGGGCACAGAGAACGCAGCTAAAAACTCTCTATCATCAAAGAGTGAGTGATTAGGAGAGCTGGGGGATGCTGGGGATAGAGTTCGCTTCTAATTCCCTTTGTACAAATGAAGGGAGATGCCAGGAGCAAACGGATCGTGCATGTCACCGTGGGAGCATCCAGCAGGGGCAGAAATCACCGGCCGCCCCACTCCACTTGACAGACTGCTCAGAACGTGAACTTCAGGGAAGGCTCCGCAAGTCCATTTTCCGTTTAGCTGCTAAGCTATTGTAGAATGGTATTGGGCAAGACTGACACTCCCTCAGTTTCTTATGACTGCAAATAAAGCTCCTTTATCAGCAAAATGAAAACAACAACAATGACAAGAAAAAAAAAAAAAAAAAAAACAGGTAAGGAGCTTAATGTTTCCAACAGAGTTAAGACCATGGGGCACTGTGGGTATGAAAAATCCAAAAATGCTTTATCAGGCTCCTTGGTGCTGACAACGCAGCGAAGCTCGGCCGGAACTGTGGTGTGCTGCCAGAGTTTGAATCAATGCTAGTGCGAAAATGATGTAAGGTACCGTGGAAAAGTCCCTATTGAGGGGACAACAACTTTGCTATGCTCAAATAGCTTACGGGAAGGGTCTTCGATAGACACCGTACCATGTAAGAGAATCGAGATCAGTTTTAGACGTTGTCTCTAAAGACACTCAGGCAAAGGCCCAGGGCCTCTTTTCGGGGTCCAGTTATACCTCTTCGACTGTACTGTCTCCCCTCTCCATGATGAGTTGGTAAGGGTCCTGGTGAAGGTCTAATTTTGTAAGCAAATTTTGGAAACCTATTTTGTTATTTGGAGAATAGAAAAACATTTCAATCAGAGCACTTTTTTCCGGTGATCCAAAAAAAAAAAAAAAAAAAAAAAAATACACGCATGTGTTTCCACAAATTGATTCCAAAGAAACTAAAAAGATCGTGTTTGGACATCAGTACAAATGATGGACACATCTTGTTGTTTTTTGTTTTTTTTTTTTTGCAAAATTTCTTAACTTGGCTTGCCTTGAAAAACATAAAGCAACACTCTGGCTCTAGAAGTCAAATTAATTGCAGGCAAAGTGTGTTACAGTAATTCACTTGGCAGTTTAAGCAAAACCCAGAGAACAGCATTAAACTGGATCCCCGTGTGCCAACAGGGCACCGACACTTCGCTTTCCCGGTGGCATTCGACTGTAAATCTTGCCTGCCTTACTTTGATCAGCAGCAGGAGAAGATCTGTCCTTCTCTCTGCATTGTGTGAGATGGTTTATTTGCCCTCCTACGAGGCACGTTGATATATAAATCCCAGGTATGATTATTATTATTTTGAACTATTATTATGAGTTACTTTTATTACTTTCCTGAGACAGAGGGAATGGGGCATGGGAAGCTGGCGGACGAGACGAAAGCGGGTGTGAACGCTGAAGGGGGACCATCTATCTTCGTTCAGGGCAGTTTCTGTAATATTTCAGGAAAGAAAGGTCATCAATACTAAAGGGAGTTAAACGTGCAGGTGGGGGGAGGCTCCGCCCGTGAATGGATTGCCTGTGAGTCTCACCCTGGCTGAATTATCCTTGGCATCTAGCCTGCTTTGCTCTGGCTCCTGGAATTGGATTCCTCTATGGCCCTAAGGAAAATTCACGCAGCCTGCTACATTTGTTGAGCACCTACTGTGTGCTTGCTTCTCTGCTGTTACGGCAGACTCAAGAGGAAAGGAGACCGAGCTCCTTCCAGAGATCCAGTCTGATCAACACAAGGTTGAAATGTCTAAAGGTACAAGTGAGCATGACAGGATGCTGTGTCGTGGCTGTACACGGTGGACCCCTCAAGTACCACATATGGGTTGTGTCGACTGCACAAGTTAGTCTCAGGTAGGCTTATCTGCCCAGGTTCTTCCAGGAAAGAGCATAGCCAGGATTCTCTGCCAGGTCTGAGCTCAGGGCCTGTGTTCTCTCACCTGTCTGTGGCCACAAAAGTAGGAGACAATGCTTTTGGCAGAAAGGGATGAGGATGGTGTTGGGCAAGACTTCACAGAGGAGGTGACTTTTTTTTTTTTTTTTTTTTTTTGAGAGAGAGATTTTTGCTGTAGGGTGTGTGTGCTCACCAGAGAGACAGAAAGCAAGAAATCACCCCCCAGGGGGATGGCCATGCCTCAATCCCTTCTCCTTCATTCTCCTCTCAGGATTTGGGGCACGCATGCACACATGCCCAGCGTGAGTTTTAAGCTGCCCGATCTGAGACTTGAACTACCATCAACCTCATGGGAGTCCAGTGACGTAACCATTACACCATGCCCAGAGGAGGTAATTCATAAGCTGCAGCAGGAAAGCTAGCCAAATGGGGAATGGCCCCTGGGAGAAGGGAAAGCGATGGGTGAGGTACTGAAGGGTCCCCTTGGGGTTCGCTAGGAGACTCCAGGGCTGAGAAGTAGACCATTGTCATCCTCTCGAAGCAAAGGATCACAACTAATTACGCATTTTCCTATGAGTACAGCACCTTGCCCTTAGAACATAAAACCTTCCCAAACTTTAATGAGTCCCTGAAACAATTTCTGGCCTTTCGAAAGTGGGGCATCCAAGGAAAACACCGGAGGACCATCTGAAGGCACACGCAGTCTTCTCGGGAATTATTTCTGGCCATGGCCCCTGCTGTGGATCACAGGCCTTCGGCTCTCCATCACATGGTTGAAAGGTATTCATAAGAACCCACGCGGTCCGGGGAAACAGTTTGCGTAAAACATTTTCCTTTCTTGGAATGTAAACGGGTCTGTCTTCACCTAGAATTATTTTTTACCCATTTTGTCCTCAAAACTTCAAAGATTTTTTTTTTTCTTCCTCTGATGTTGTGCTAATGTTGCAGCCCCCACCACCACTTCGGTCTTGTGTTTGTGGAGGCATAGACCCAGGATCAGGATGCCGGCCAGGAGACCCAGCAGGCACACCTGGAAGTCATTAAGGATGGGGGCAGGGGGCGGAGGGCAGAGAAGGAAGGGAGAGAAGAGAAAGGGTGAAGAGGAGGCACAGGACACGAAGAGAAGAGGAGAAGCCCACTTCTTTCCCAATGCTTTGACACTCTTTTTCCATCATGGCAAATCCGAGCCAAAGGTGAACGTGGGCAAAATAAACACCATACAAATTCTTTCTAAAAATGCTGCACTTTGCCTCAGGGTAACGTCAGGGGTCCAACATGCCACTCCTGAGAGGACAGAAACAATCTAAGAAGGGCCCTACACTTTCTGATACTCTAGAACATTTATTTGTAAGTGAATTAAATGCTTAATTATTAAAATGTCTCAAGCTGTTGGCTATGATAAAAGACCAATTCAAACAAACCTCGTATTAATTTAAGGCGAACGTATATGAATTTTCATTGGCTGAGTCTTGCCAAGAGTGTCAAGCTCCTTAGTTCACGCTCAATTTGATAGCCTCATTTTCTTCTAAAAGGAAGCATGGAGATTTTTATTAGGCCTGTGGAGGAAATACAGGCCATAGGTATTAATGCTACGGAATGCAGAGAAAAAGTGCCACATTACTAGAAGGGAAGCATTAGATGGTGCATGTGCCAGCCACAGAGATCCATAAAATTCAGAGAATTTCCTTCCTGAAGCTCAAAGATATCCATATTAATGAAATTGGAATTAGCTTGTAGATAAAGAATTTGCAACTAACCTTTGGCAGTGTATGGTGATAAAATATCTCAATAGCCACTCCTCAGTGGTCTTCCTCCCCACCCCCCACCTTTGTGGTCTAGTTCCCCTCCTATTGTCTTTAAGATAGGGAGAAGGACTCATTTAATCGAATTGATTTATTTAATGTATCTTATGGTTTGGACATGGAGAAATTCATATGCCTGGTGTATGCCGTAGAACTGTCTGCTTCGGGTAATATTACTGCTGTCCTGCTTCGGGACGCCTGCTGCAGATCATAGCGCCAGACTGGCCTAGGCGAGGAACTGGTCTCTGGCCTGTCTCTGGAGTCTATGTTCTGGCCAACAATCCAGACAGAGGTCAGTTTTCCACTGCTGGGCCTATGTCCTGTTACATTTTCTCTCAGTGACAATTTCATATGAATGTGACTGAGAGGTGGCATGACATGGGACCAGCAGATAGCATAATGGTTATGTCACTGGACTTTCACATGGTTAACTGCAGTTTGAATCCCAGACTCGGTGGCTTCAAATTCACACCAGGTGTGTGTGTGTGCATGTATACACAAAATCCCAAGAGGAGGGTGGAGGAGAAGTGATTGTGGCGTGACCATCCCCCTTGTGGGGTGATTTTCCACTTTCTGTCTCTTTCTGGAGAACACACCTGCCCTATAGAGAAATCTTTTTCTAAAAAAAAAATTCTTTTAAAAGTGGCATGATAGTCATGCTCACACAGCTTTCTCCTATCTCCTCTTCAGGCAGAAATAGCAGTTCGACGTTGACTTGATTTTGGAAATACAAGTGTTCAATGGTATTCGCCCAAACTCATTGTGCAATAAAACTATATTTATCTTTAATACATAAAATTTCTGCACAAAGAAAACTTTCAAAGTTGCAAGCAAATGACAAACGTAGAGATATTTACCACATGGCACCTCTGTGAAACAGTGGCAACTACGCACCACTCAGGGGAAGCTGGATCCCACACGGTGATCATGGTTTGAATCCTGGGCCCAGTCAGCCTGCAACAGAGCAGGCATGTGCACAAGACCAAGCTCTCACGCGAGGGAGGGCTCAGGAAGGGGACTGCGGCTTGAGCAGACTCTGTGGAAGATGCTCATATAAATCTCTCACTCTGCTGTGCATGCCCATCTTCTATCATGAATAAAGAAGAAGAAATAATAATTTAAAAAAAGTTTACAATGGACAGTGATGAACTGGTTTCCTTAGTTGCAGGGCTCTCACCAACATCTCAGAATGACCTCAGAGAAAGTGGGACAAAGAATGGAAAGATAGCTCAGAAGAGAAGAAATGTAAGCAGCCAGTAAAAGTGTAAAAATCCACCCAATCTTACTGATAGTTACAACATAACAGTGAAAAAATGTATAAATCAACATGTATATGGGATATAGATACTTAAATTTGGTGTGTGCCTGAAAACACTTAGGGAAGGAGGTCAATTTAGGGATATTTATCAAAAATTTAAAGCGTGTCTGATTGATCCAGAAATTGGACTTCTAGAAATTTACTCTTTTTAAAATTTAACTCATTTATTTATTCTATGATATAGAGAGAGAGACACCGCCCACCATGAGAGTCTCCATGCCATGACATCACCCCAGACTCAGCCAGGGTGTTCAGTGAGGTTTCAGGACACAAACCCAGGACCTCTTCCATGTAGATCCAGTTATGTTACTGCTACACTGCTGCCTGGTCCCAAAATGTGTCTACTAAGGGACATGCCAAAGTAGGTCAGGATATATGTTGAAGGATATTTACTAAAGTATGGCTAATAAAAGCTGAAGATCAGAAATAACTCAGATATCCCCTAATAGATGATTAAATAAATGATGGTATGGGGTTCACTATAGTAGTGTGCCACTCTGTGATACTGAAGTCATTGGAAGATTGGGGTTTGGTTCCTGGGATGGCCTGTACACACCAGGTGTGTGCATGTATGCCTGTGATCCTGGCTGGCTAAGAATAACAGTATGAAACTGTAAAGAATATTGGTCTCAATATTTTTCTCTTAAGAAATAAGTAAAATAAATTTATAAAAAGATGATGATCTTTGTAAGGAAACAAGAAATTGGTTTCTCTTTTTTGCTTTAAGAGTTTTTTGTGGGTTTTTTTTGGTAAAGATTTATGCCTTAGGGTGCATGTGCTCCCCAGAGAGAGACAAAGACAGACACTGAGAGGCCCCTGGGGGATGGCCACGCTGCAATTCCTCTCCTCCATTCTCCTGAGATCTTGGACATGCATGCACACACACACACACACACACACACACACACACCCAGTGTCAGTTTCAAGCTACCGGGTCTGAAACTCAAGCCATGGTCAGCTATATGGGATTCCAGTGACATAACTGCTATGCCATCTACTGGTCCTTTAAGCATAATTTTGATATTGTCAGAAAATGTAATTATTTCTCTCTGCTGAGAATAACAAAAACGTGCCCTTGCTCAGCTCAGCCTGGGCTGTTTTGTGAATTCACATCCATTTTTCCTAATGACCTCAAATTTGGAAAGGTGGAAAGTTGTCAGATGGCCTTTCAGTCTGAAGAGCCCAGAGCTGTGATTTGAAGGCCAAGAAGATGAAGGGCAACAGAGACCACAACCAAATCTCTGTGGCTATGGCAGACATAGGATGGACCCAACTCTTCCTTCTGGCTTGCTTTGACGGTTTGGCTTAAGGCCTCAGCTTATATATGTGCTCCTAAAACTGGTCATCTGGGCCCAGCCTCAGTGGCACAGGTAGTAGTGTACTGAACCACAGTGCTGGAAGCCACACGGCTACCGTGGGTTCAGATTCCAAGTCAGCCTGGGGCTGACACATGTGTGACCAAGATCCTGTCTAGTTGGAGGGTTGGGCAAAGTGGATCTCAGCTTGCTGAGACCACTCTCTTTTTGTACTGTGTGAACATGCATACCCACACTCATGCTTTCTCTCATGAACAAAATATAAACTTTAAATAAAAGAAACAAAGTTTTTCTTCTTGAGGACTTGGTTGAATTCATTAAGTATTATATTAAACCCTTCCCTGGAAAACACCAAAAATAAATCTACTCCCATGATTTTGCACATATTTTGGTGTGAAGTCTTTGGAAAGAAGCATTTGTTGAGGACTAACTAATGTTACTTCATCATTTCTCTCTTTCTCTCTCTCTCTGAGAAGTTTTTGCTATAGGGCGCATGCACTCACTGGAAAGACAGAGAGAGACAGAGAGACAGAGAGAGACAGAAAGCGAGAAATCACCCCCCAGGGGGGATGGCAATGCCACAATCCTTTCTCCTCCATTCTCCTCTTGGGATCTTGGGCATGCACACACACATGCCCAGTGTGAGTTTAAGCCACTGGGTCCAGGACTTGAACCATGGTCAACTACATGGGAGCCCAGCAACATAGCCATTATGCTAACTGCTGGTCCCCCTTTTTTTTTTGAAGAGAGGTTTTTGTTATAGTGTGTGTTTTTGTTATATAGTGTGTATTGTATAGTGTTTTTATTATAGTGTGTTTTTCACTGGAAATACAGAGAGGGATAGAGAGACAGAAAGAGAGAAATCACTCCCAAGGAGGGATGGCCATGTCGCAATCCCTTCTCCTCCATTCTCCTTTCAGGATCCTGGGCATGCACGCACATGGGCCCGACGTGAGTTCAAGCTGCGGGTCTAGGACTTGAACCGCGGTTGACTATGTGGAGTCCAGCGACATAACCATTAGACCATCTGCTTGTCCCATTAGTTTTCATGTTTTACTTCCGTTTTACATGCTTAAGTCATATGTTTGACCAGCTCCTGTTAGGAGAACTTTCATGAACTGGTAAAAACACTTGCTGACTTTTAAAATTACTGATACAATATACAACTCCTCAGTGCAGACCCCAGGCAAGGACAGTAGAACTACATGGTATGCATACCTTCCATAAGTCCACATTCCACATCATTAAAAAGGCTGCACCTTCCACTCCATTAAAATAATACAAAAGAAATAGAATGATGGGAAAATAGAAACATATTTAAGGAAATAAAATTTCAATACTCTAAAATGAGCACCACCTGTCCTGTATCTTATTGTCAAACACTGCACCTCTTCTTTGAAAGTATTTCTTAGCCTTCCCCCCATGTGAGCTGGTATTACTGGCAGTCTTTGCTCCTATTCAAGAAGCATATCTTGGGGTTAACTATTAATTTTGAGGGGGACTTCAAATTTGGAAAGGTAGAAAGTTGTCAAATGGTCTTTTTGACTGACAGAAGTACAGGGCTGTGATTTGAAGGTCAAGGTCAGAAGATGAAGGGCAGCAGAGACCATGAAATGCATTTCATTAGATCTAATAAAATGTATGACTTCACTCACTTAATTACATAAATAAAGTTGTTAAAAAGAAAATAAACTCAGGCATGCACCATGCTGAATTAGCAGGGGTTTTATGTAAGACCAAGAATCTAGAAACAACCCTAAAAAGGTCACTGGCATGTATGTGGTCTCTTTGTAAAAGCTTCATGCGAAGCAAGAAGGAAAATCTCACAGAGCCATGTGTCCGCCAGGACTGGTGAGATCCAGCAGTGCCGAGAACAGACCCAGCAATACCGAGGAGGCCAAATCTTGGGATCCGCCAAGAAACCCTACCACTAATCCAGTCCTCTGTCCATCTGGTTTAAATCGTGGTTTGAAGCATATTTATGTGATAGAGAATTAAAGCTGTTTCTCTTGGCCACCTAAATAATTGGGACACTCTCTTTTGGAAAGCCAATGACATCAGTAAAACAACGGTACTCAAAACTGAACTTAGAATTAAAGAGGCTTGAGTGTGCTTAGCTTTTTATAAAGCATGCCAGAGCCTCCTTCCAAAGGGTTTTTTTTTTCTTCCAAACAACAATGTAAGTAATAACTTAGCAAGATCTTAAGAAATAGTCTATTTTAAAACAAAAGGGGATGTTTGAGAGACAAAGAGAAGTCACAGAGAAAGCGAATGGGAAGGGTGCTGTTAATGAAATTGAGAACGTCCCTGAAAAGACCCACCCTATCTCCAAATCACGTGAAATGTAGCAAGTAATTTCCTGAATCCTGAATACATACTACTATTTTAAACATAAAACACCATTTATTTAACACCTACTGGGGCTTTATTGAGATTGTGAACAGTTCTACAAAGAAGGAATTATTCTCAAACAGGATTCATCAACGAGAAGACCAGGGCTGGAACCTATCATAATCCTGCCTGAAACCAAAGCCTCTGTATACTCTCAACCTTCCCATGCTGCCTTTATATTTAAAAAAATCAAAATGTGTAAGGCCATCTAAAGTTCCATAGACAGTGATTTAAAATATGATTGCTTCCTGAATACAGAGATGGTGGGGGAGGTGTCCGAGCTCAAGCGTTGGGGAGGGGGAATAAAAGCGGGTACTGTAGTATGATCACTCAGGTTCTATTTTTGGAAAGGGAAGACTCCCTGAGTTAATTCATTGATGCTGAGACCCTGGAAGGAACAAAACCTCAATATATTCTTCCATGTGACTTCGAATATGACAAGGTTATCTTTTAATACACTATCGTTCAAGAATTGATTTATGGGCTTCTGAGTACCCCCCTCCCTGTACTCAACTCTAGACTTAGGATTAAGATATTCAGCCATATTTCTTAAAATTTTTACAAGTTGCACAAAACCATTTGCTGGCATTTAATTTCTGTAAAATGATTGCATTTAATTGCCCCCCCCCCTTAGGGAGGAGGCTAGGTGCTGAAATACCTGGAAGCCTCCTATGTTTGAGGCTCCTTTTTTCTTTTCTCATTTAAAACTGTCATTGTTACTTTCAGAGAGCACAGCATCCTGGCTTGGGCTGGAAGACCTGGGAGGCAGGAGCAGTCTGGGGTCTGTCCAACTCTCATCTGAAGCCCATTTTTCAGAAGCGAAATTGAACAGAAAGATAAGCCCGCTGGCCACTGTGTGTTCTGGTTGTGCAATCACTTCAGCCCAGGAAGGACTATGTAAATGTCCTTTTTATGATATCCTGCACATCTCAGTGGTTTTCTTCACGGCTGAGAATGTAGCGGGCTGCTTGGTTGCCGTGTAGCCGTTTCCCTCACTTTTCTGTTTCAAGAGCCATAGGTCCTCCTCGGCCAATGCACCTACAGTAGTCACCGTGTGGAGAACATGGAGATCCCTGAAAGTGGCTTTCACCAGGGAGCACATGTGATCACAGACCAGCAAGACAAATGGCTGTATCTGTGTTGTCATGAGCACCAAGTCCGATCTGTAACAGCACCAATCCTGGAGCGCTTCGTTAGAGTCTCACTGGTGGCTGTGTCTTGTCACCCCGAGGAACCTTGTTCTTGGTTTCCTAAACGATCATCTACTGAAGGACACACTCCATGAGGGCGGCATCACTGCTGGGGGATGAGCAGGCAGGGTGCCCTGAGCTTCACCAGAGCACTGAGAAACGATATGCGTTTGTCATGCCGTCCCAATAGACCTCTCGGGTCTCAAGACTGGGCTCAAAGGACATCATCTCTATGAAACCTTCACTGACCCTGCCTGTCATGTAGAACTGATTGTGCCATCTTAAACACCCAAACTGTATTTCGTACAGTTTTCTGTTCCTGTAACATTGATGCACTTATTCAATAGTAGTATTAACCATAATGTCATATATTATTGAATATTTATTCAATTTTTTTTTTGCTTAGTTTTGCTATGGAGCGTGTCCACTTGCCAGGGAGAAAGAGGGTAGAGGGGAGATGGCCATGTTGCAATTCCCTTTCTCCCGTTCCCCTCTTCTAGGCATGCATGCACACGCTTCTGGCGTGTCTCCTAAGTCACCGGGTACAGGTCTCAGACCTCACAGTCAGCCATGTGGAATCCAGCCACCCCAGAGGCTGACCCTAAGAATTTCTCTTCTTTTTTGAGAGAGATTTTTGCTATAGGGCATGTGTGCTCGTCAGAGAGAGAGAAAGCGAGAAATCACCCCCTAGGGGGGATGGCCACACCACAATCCCTTCTCCTCCATTCTCCTTGTGGGATTTTGGCCATGCATGCATATGTGTCTGGTGTAACTTTTAAGCCTCTGGGTCTGGGACTTGAACTGTATTCAACCATGTGGGAGTGCAGTGACTTAACTAATATACCACCTTCTTTCCCAAGAATTGTTTTTCCATGAATATTTTTCATGACCTTGAAAACTTTCTTTCTTTCATTTTTCTTATTTTTTAGAGATTTTTGCTATAGGGCACATACACTTGCTGGAGAGACAGAGAGAAAGAAAGAGAGAAATCACCCCCAAGGGGTGATTTTTGCTTCCATGCAGCAATCTTTCTAGGTGATAGTCATCTAGTCATCCTAATTTTTAAAGCATAACTGCATCAGTCTTTAAAAGCAAACCTTCCTTTTATATAGAATCTACCTAATGTGTATAGCTTTTAAAAATACAAGCATGCGCTCATTTTATTTTAAATTTTTTATTCATTTTACGGGGTTTTCTCCTCTATTTTTGATAAGTCAGAAATGTTTCATATGGGATACACTGCATGACAGTGGAATCTTGAAGCACTGAGAGGTGCACGCCTACGTGCATAACCAACAGCAGTGAGTACCCTTCATTATACAATCCCTTAACATGGGGGAGTACCCTGAAAGTAAATCTCGATTTTGCACTGGAGATTTTGCAAGCCCAGGCCCTGCTCACTTCTCACCAGCCCGTTAGACTTTTCTTGCTACTTGTGAAGGCTAAATGCCTGGACAGTCTTGTTGAGATATGCTGGGCAACATTTTATAACTCCCCTTGTTCAGAAGCATTCCTATCAAGATCCCAACTTGCAAACTCTCAGCATAAAAGAAGAAACAGCATTCTTTGTTGGGACAATGAACTTAGACTGTTATTTACCAGCGAATGGAAAAAACATTTCTCACCCTGAGCAGTGACACACGGCACCCTTTAGCGATCAGCTCCCTCCGCTCTCAGTAACAACGGCGCCATTGTGCAGATTGTGGGATCATGCCACCAGTCAGGCCTTACTGGTTTGGGCAACTGAGTTACCACCCTCATACTTGGGAGTCTTTTCCAGTTTCATTGTGAACTAAGATATATAAGGAGACCTAGCCTCCACCCTCAGCTCTGCTATCCCTGACTTCAAATCAAATGCTACTGTTTCACAAATGCATTTTTCAAAATTTGGCAAATTCACTCCAACACATTAGAAATGAATAGAAAGTTGTTAAAGATTAGCATTCTCCAGTTAAGAGAAATCAGCCTTTGGAAATAAATGCCCAGACCTTCTGTCCCACTGAATTTTCTACTGAAGTCAACAAGTTATAAACTTCAGGATTTAAAGTTGACCCGGTTCCAAGTTTAGGTACCATTGCTTAATAGCTGCATGACCCTGGCCAAGCTATTTAAACTCTCTGAACCTTAGTGTTCTTACCTGTAACAGGAGAATGATAATGACTTTACAGGGCTGTTGGGAATATTAAAAAGACAGTTTTGTTTTGTTTTGTTTTTTTCCAAGGTTCTAAAACCTAGTTTTAAAAATCCTATTAGGAAATTCTGGAATAACAAAATTAGGTGCTTGTTCAGACCTGCATGAGTCGGTGTAATGGGCAAGCTTTCTGGGTGGGACTAAGAGAAAATGGAGTTGCCACAAAGAACAATGAGCTCTGTCTCAAATGACCCTGGCAGATAGTAGTATCTTCATCAAGACAAAACTGATGTCTTTGTCCTAAATCTTTTCCTCTCCCCAGCCCCTACTACATAAAAGCATCTTGGGGTGCCAAAGTAATCATTAAATTCTCCCTTGCCTCACTCCTCATATCAATCACTCATCAGTAAGTTTCTCCAATGTCTTTCTCTCTCTTGTTCTGCCATCAGCTCAGACCCTTGGACACATTCACCTGGACTGTTGCAAGTTGCACTAATCTGCTGCCCCAACTCCAATCAACTCCTTGCAGTCCAACTCCATGCCCCACCAAATATTTCCCCTTAGAGCATACTCTGAGGATACTTGCTTGCAGCTTTCCATCGCCTGGTTCTCTGAGTCCATCCGTCCACCAGCTATAAAGAATGGAACCAGGAAGTGTCACCCTAATTGTCAAGCATTGCTCGGTAGGTCTGTGAATCAGAACAGCCTCCACGGGGTGCAATCTGGCGAGATCTATGAAAATGACCAAGCGAGCACTCTCTGCACCAATGCCACTGCCTCTAACACTCAATCTTGCAAATACTCTCACACATGTGGGAAACAATGTCAGTGCAAAGTTCCACACTGCGGCACGATTCACAACAGCAAAAGACTGGGAACAACCCAAATGTCTATCAGTAGGGAAGTGTTTTAGTGAATGATGAAACATCCATACAGTGGAATCCCCGGCAGTTGTTTAAAAAAATGAAGCAATCATTTCTATGCTGATTTTGAGCCAACTCGAAGCAACATTGTCAAGTGGAAGAGCAAGAGTATACAGCACAGTGAAGGGGAAGGTAAAAGAACACATAAACATATTGTCTTGTGAGTGCGTGTAAGTGTCTAGAAGGGCAGATACATGAGGAGATGGAAACATTGGCTCACAAGAGAAACGAGGTGCTAAGGGAACGAGAAAGAAGGAAATTGTAAAATGTATAAAATACGTGTGTATATTTTAAGGATTATAAACATATACACATACATACATATATATAACTGTTTTCTATCTTCTACTTCAGATTTTGAACCATGTAAAGGTATTACCTACTCACAAGCAATTATTTGAAATTATATATACATATATGTGTGTATGTGTGGGTATGTATGTATGCATATGCATGTATGTATGTATATGCATGTGTGTATATATACACATATACATGTGTACACATATATATGTGTGTGTATATACATATACATAGATACATACATCTTAAGTCACAAAAATCTAAGTAAAAAAAACAATGGCCACAGAAGCCAGGTGCCTATTTGAATGAGGCATTCTCATCAAAGCTGTATTTGCACATCCCAGATCATCCTTGAAAACTATTTACTTCTCCACGCTTTTGGGTAACGTGAGCAGGTAGAAAGTGTTCTCAGGGTGTTTGAAAACAGCAACACAATTAGGAAGGTTTTTAAAGGAACCAAAAATACAGGGCCAGCTGATGGCATGGTGGTTAATGTGGCTGGATACCACACGGCCGACCTGTGGTTTCAGTCCTGGACATAGCAGCTTGAAAAACAAGCCAAGCATATGGGTGTGCATGCCCAGAACCCCAGGAGGAGAATGGAGAAGGAACTGCTCTTTGGCCACCCCAGGGTGTGACTTCTCACTTTCCCTCTTTCTCAGTCTCTCCCTGGCATCCTGCAGCAAACGAAAAACAAACAAGATGATCAACACTACTTTGGAAACGTCAGCAGACTTTTTGGCCTGGCAGGCCATGGCTGTAATGTACATTTACGAGGAAATTTTAAGGCCATCTTAAAATAAATATATCTGATCCTAAATTCCAGGGTTTATTTTCAAACTGAGAAGCAGACAGAGAGAAGGGTAGTTTCTGGCAGGATCTCCATAGACTTAGGAAGAATTAATTCTTAAAACTAATATAACAACAACAACAACAACAATAATAATAATAATTGCAGGTGTTGGGGGAGAATTGTTTGGGCCAATCTGTGGCCCGGTAATCGAGATGGCTGGATCCACGTGGCCAACAACATGGTTCGAGTCCTTGACCTAACAGCTTTGAAGAACATGCTAGAAGCATGTGTGTGCTCAAAATCTTGAAATGGGGAGAGATGGAGAACGGAGTACAGCATGACTATGCCCCATGAGGGTACTTTCCCACTTCCTCTCTTTCTTTCTCTCTTTTTGTTCCTCTCTACAGTGAGGGCACATTCTCTCTGCAAAAATTAAAAAAAAATAAAATACAGAAAAGCTGAGAAAATCGGTTCTAGCGTCAGACAGATGTAGATTATAATCTGGCTATGTAACAAAAGTTGGGTGATTTGGGAGAAAAAACAAACAAACAAAAAAAAAAAACCTATGAACATGTTCTTGGTTTCATCAGCTTTAAAACAAGGACAGTAATGCTGCCTTACACCGAAACACGCCAGTGTCCCACAAAGTGTCTTTGCAAGCCTGACTTTTCATTCCTTGCCCCCTTTAGGGAACCCAGTACGAAGTTTATATTTTTATAACACCTGCCAAATTGCACACTTTCTAACCAATTTCGTTCTCTCCTGACCAAAACACTTTGGGACACAAATGTTTCCCATCTGTTTTGCTCCATTAAATAACATAAATCCAACCCATCGCCCCTCCCTTTTGCCACCAACAGCCTCTCTTAACTTATTCATCATTCCACAAGAAGTCTCGCCTTCAAATAAAGGCATTTCTTTCTTTCTGGGGCTGGGGGAGGGCCGTGGAATATACTTCGGGAATAATCCGAACGCTACTGCATCTGAGTAAGCATGAACTCCGTCCTTTAAGTGGCGGCCGGACAGAGCCTCTTTGTGCTGCGGCAGTCCTGCCTCCTCTTTCCCACCCTTAACACATCATGATAAGGAACTTGGTGGTGTTTTAAAAGCATAATAATTACTTAGATTTCGCTGTGGTCTCCAATAAACTAGTGATTTTTTTTTTTTTTTTCCAAAAAGTCCATGAATAAAACAAACCCCGTCACCATTGGAGATGCATTTCCATGCCAGCGCGGATGCTTTTAAGACCATTTGCCGAGCGCTCCGCACCGTTTGACCAGTTCTGGGGCAGGGGGCACGCTCTAATTACTGATTGTGGAGTTCGGTATCTATAGCAACAGGCGGAATTGACAACAGGAAGCTTCGCCCTCTGGGGCACCATCCGAAGTTTATAAAATCAACTTGAGGCCAAGGCTAGAGTTAATCAGGAGGGCTTTCAGAGCGCGAGTGCTCCAAGTCCACACTGAAGAGGCAAAGAAATTATTTAATAAGACAATCACGGGGCTCGAGAAGGCTGAGTTTATTCAGCTTGGCTTTGCAGTGCCTCTCGTAGTAATTTATCCTAATGGTACCAATTCGCCCGTGATTTGATACCGCAGGAGACCCAGGGTATCGGTTTAATCAAACCTCCCTGGGTGCCGCCTGTTTCTTAACCATCATCGCCGTCTATCAATCAGTTTCACTCGATTCACTGATCGGCTGGCACGGGGACATGAATGTTCCCGGGAGTCACAGAATCGGGTTGACATAATTCTTTATAATGCGCCTGCTTTTAAATAGCATTATTTCACCTTGCTCACATTATTTCATGTTCCTAGAGTGGACAGGTCCGGACCCTAGTGGGCTGCTGGGAGAGGTGCAGAAGGGAAAAGCCAGGAGCTGATTGGGGTGGGGGGCGTGGGGGATGTCAAGCTATTTTGATGTCTGGTTCTGCCACTTACTGAGGCCAGGGACTAGCTACTAAGCTCCTCTGGGTCTCAATGTCCTAAATCATTACACTGGGACCAGAATTTACTAAGTCACAGAGCTATTACGAGGATTAATGAGCTGGTATGTGAATGAGCTTAGAACAGTGCCTGGCTAAGGAAGAAGGATTCCGACAAATGTTGGTTTCATTCCCTGCCTGCACTCACTTCTGCCCCTGTAGAGGGGCAGGAGGTAGAGGAGGTACCTGCATCATTTATACAGTATTTACAGGTCTGGTCACACCTGCTTTGATAATGCTGGGAGGGAGTCTAGACCCAGATCCTCATTCTCAGCTCTCTGTCTCCACTGCCAGAGCCACGGAGTCCTATCCTGTTGTACATCCTTGGGGCTGGCCTAGCTGCTGGGAGGGTTCCTTCTCATAAACGAGCGCTCTGCTGCCCTCCCGCCCACCCACCGATTCCCCCTTCTGTCTTCTACTGCAGGAAATCTGATTTAAACACCGGCCAGGCACAGGTAAGAAATTAAAGATCAAACCTGTTCTCCAGAAAGGAGAGAACACCCGTCTTCACATCTTGTTTCTGCTGTTCAAGAGAGAGGAGGCACAGAGACGACTGCACCCCAAAGCTCGAGGCACTGACCAGGCAGCCAGTGAGGCCACGGGGAGGGGCCAGCTGGTGCTCAGGCCCTAACAGTCGAGGCAGCCACCTCCAGCCTCAGCTGCTGCCCTGTAAAATGGGAATACCAAGCCTTACTGCCGAAGCTGTCATGGTAACACAAGTGAAGCCACTCGCCTCCTGCTATAAGTGGGCACGAGTGTGCTGCTCTCTTTTCCTGAAAGGAGAATGACACCCCCACCTGTCGCCGCTCAGCCCGACTGTTCCTGCCTTCTCTCCATTTTCCTATCTTACGGTTTTCCCACAGAGAGACCTGACAATGATTTAAGAAGAGTGAGGACGGAGGGAAAGAAGAAAGAAAGGAGGAAAGGAAGAGAGGGAGAAAGGAAGGGAAAAGAGAGAAGTAAAAGGGAGAAAAATGAGAAAAAGGAGGGAGGAAGGGGGAAGAAGAGAAGAAATGGAAAGAAAGAGAAGAAAAAAGAGAAAAAGAATGAGATAAAAGAATAAAAGGAGAAAGGAAAGCTAAAAAGGGGGAAAGAAAGAGGAAAGAAAGCCCAGCCCATTTTGTCACCCTTTTCCACTCTCCATCTCTCGTCCGTTCGTACTGTCGGAGGATTTGGTGTGGCGTTGGGAAGCTTTATTGCTTCAATAGCCAGGGTAAGGAGGTTAATGCTGCCTTGGCGAGGGAGTCGTTTCTTCCTCCCTCCCACCTTCTCCCTTTTCTTTTTTGGCTCAGCCTAAATTTCTAACACTACCTGATGAAATGTAGTATACAGCTTTTAATTGTGCCCAGAGGCAGTACAACTTCATAGAGGTTTTTAAGCAAGTGGCGGAGGATTTGAGAAACAGCTGTGTTGCCGGCCCAAGCGCTCCGCGGTGGAACAGCGCCGTCAGCACCTGTGCCCGCTGAGCACACACCCTCACACCCTACATGCGTGCGCACAGCTGGGACCCATCAGGGTTGTAAGGAATTAATACTCTTAACTTGGTATTTTATTGTACCTTGAGGAGCCTGATGCTATATTAAATCTGTAGCACATAAGTAGGATTTTGTTCAATCAGAGTTACTGGGGGCTTGGTGGGCTGGGTGGGGATATTAAACACACACACACACACACACACACACACACACACACACACACGACCTCTTTTCCAATGCCGAGGACGAATTGTTTTAATATCCCAATGTTCGGTTTATTTATTATTAGAGATGAGTGGCCACTTTTAAAGAGTAATAGACTTTTCCCCGCACTAACCTAGTTTCCCCAACTGAATCAACCTCACACTCCCAACAGTTGTGGAACGCTGCCAGTTTGGGTTCTTTTCTCCAAGTAACTTTCACTGAGGCCTGACTTCCTGTGGCACATGTCATCAAGACACACGTTTGGACTCCTCATGCCATGTCCAAAATCCTCCTGTGACTCTGCCACTCACAAACACTGTCCTGTTTTATTCCACCAGACATCCACCCCGTCCCCCAGTGGGAATTCAACAAGGCAAGTGTCCTTGTACCCATGCTACTGTCCTGGAAAGAGAAGTTCAGGGAAGCCGCTGCCTAAGTCACAGGGAAAGCAACAATAGACTTTGGCATTCAGTCTACTAACCCTGAGTCCTTTTCCCTGAGCATGTTATACCGTCTATCATCAGTACAATGTGAAAGTGGATTCTGTGGCAGCTGGTACTGTCTGTGGGGCCACCTGAAAATATACCAGGAAGGAGTTTTGACATGTACTCAGCAGAGAACTTCAAGATCTGTGGTAAGCAGAGGATACCCACGTCAAACTCTTGGAATCTGAATGTGACCTGACTTGATAACAAGGTCTATGCATGTGTGATTAAGTTAAGGGTCTCGAGAAAATAGTCCTGGATTTTCCAGGTGGGTCCCAAATTCAATGACAACTGTGCTTATGTGAGGACGATAGAGGGAGATGTGAGTCAGACAGAAGTGGAGAGGCCATGTGACCGCAGAGGCAAAGATGGGAGTGATATGGCCACAAATGGAGAGACTCTTAACAGCCACCAGAAGCTAGAGGGGCAAAAAAAAATGGAATCTCCTCCAGGGCCTCTAGAAAGAGTGTTACTTTTGGACATTACTCCAAAATAATTTTGGATATGCCTCCAAAACTGTGAGCAAATACTTATCTTTTTTTTTTTTTTCTGGCCACCCTATTTGTGATCATTTGTTACAGCAGCCACAGAAAACTAATACACAGCCTTTTTCTCCAGGCGCCATATTAGGTAAGTATTGCTGCTAAAGGGAGCTCTTCACATGAGGGGTACCTTAGGCTTTGGACATTGCTGAAAGAGTGCTGGTGGCATGGAAGAATGACCACCACACTGCCTACTGGTATCCTGTCCTGCCCCATTGTTGGGGAAATGACAGCTCAGCATCACACAGAAGCCTGCATAGACAGATTCAAACCAAATAGGTGTCAGGGAAGCACACACAGAAAGAGGGCGGGGGAGTAAACTGTTTCCCCAAACATCCTAGGTCTCTTCCCAGCTGGACCATTTTCTAATGTGCATGTCTTTTTTCTTCTCCATCTTTTGTTATTGCCAGGGGGCACACACGTGTTCACCAGAGAGAGAGAATGTATACCTCGATGGAGTGTAGTCACACAATCTCTTTTCCTCATTTCTCTGTCCTGTTAGGATTCTGGATATGCACACATATGTGCCCAGTATGTTTCTCAAACCACCAGGGCTGGGACTCAAACCATGATTGGCCACGTGGAATCCAGCTTCCAATGCATAGCACCTAACCACCGTGCCACAAGCCCCCCCCCCCCAGTGTATACATCTTAGACAAGTCATTGAACCCATGCCTCAAATACCTTATCTGTAAAAAGAGATCCTCCATGTGAAACACACTTTGAAAAACTGCAAATCATCATATGAATGTTGTTTGCTTGCTTCGATACATATTTATAAAGCACCTATGAAGCTCCAGACTCATGGAGTGCAGATGGTGTTCTGATTTTAAGGGAGGACACAATCTCCAGAGTTATTCTCCAAAATATGCTTTCTTTTAAATATCCACTTATCATCCATTAAAATATTGAAATCTTTTTAGAAGCCATGCAATCCAAAATGCTAGGTTAATGTAGCCCATAAATTTAATTTCTGCTATGTTTCTTTGGATTCTCCAAATTTGCCTCTTTCAAGCATTGAACAATAAGACCTCAAACCAACAATAACACATCATTTGTTTGTTTATCATATTAGCAATGACTTTTTTTTTAATGAGCACTCAATATTGGTTAGAAGAAATTGGACTCTCAAATGCTGCTTTTGATCATTTAAATTGCTACAAGCCTTTTGGAGAGCAATTTGGCGATATGTCTTAGGAACCTTTCAAACCTTTGACCTGATCATTCCATTTCTGGGAATCTATTCTAAAGACATAATGGGAACTATTGAAACTGCTTTATGCACAAAGATGTTTATCAGAACACTTTTTCTGACGATAAAAGTATTTAAAAACATCTGAATGCTCAGCAACACAGAAGTGGGTAAGTAAACAGCAATGCAACTATCAAGGAAGCCTAAGACTTGCTGTTAAGAAGTGTTTCTAACCACACAATGACGCGCAGAATGGCCACACGATGAAGCATGGAATGGTAGCGAAAGATAAAAAGCAGGGTGCCGAGTGGATCCATGGCAGTGATCTCTCTGTGGGACACACACAGCACAATCCACAGGCAGGCAATTGTTACTTTGGTTTCACAAAATTATGAGTGATTTTTTTCCCCTTCTTTTTAAAGATTTTTAAAGAATTCTCCACGGAGTCATATTAATTTTAAATAGAGACATGTATTTAAAAACAGCCTCCTCATTCTAACCATCATAATTGGGTACAGAAAAGACTTATGGACATACTTTGTTCCTTTATGACTTTGATGATTTTGATCTTATGCAGTCTTTTCCTTGTAGTTTAAAAATTCCTTGTGGGGGAACCAGCAGTTAGCATAATGGCTATGTTGCTGGACTTCCACGTAGTTGACCACAGTTCGAGTCCTGGACCCAGTGGCTTAAACTCATGCCGAGCACATGTGCGTGCGTGCCCAAGATCCTGAGAGGAGAATGGAGGAGGAGGGATTGCGGCGTGACCATCTCCCCGGGGGGTGATTTCTCACTTTCTGTCTCTCTGTCTCTATCTTTCCGGCGAGCGCACGCGCCCTACAGCAAAAACCTCTTCAAAAAATAATAATAATAAATAAAAAAAAATTAAAAATTAAAATAAAAAATTCCTTGTGGGGCCGGCAGGTGACGTGGTAGTTAAGGTGCTGGACTCCTGCATGGTGACTGAGGTTTGAATCCCAGACCTGGTGACTTGCATTCTCACTTTTCCTCTTTCTCTCTGGTCAAATTAATAATGATAATTAATAAAATTAAATATAATTCATCTATAAAATTCCACACACAGGTCAAAGTACTTTCTCTGTTCCATCCTGTCATTCATGTATTCTCTCAATCAAAAGTGAGACCAGGCTGGGGCTGGGAGAGACTCTGAGCAGCCCACACAGGCATACTTTCATGTCACTGCTAGATTCTTTGTGAGAGGCTCTGGGCTTTTCCTGAATTACTGGCTTGTTTCAAGTTTACAGATGCTGTAAATTGCATAACTGATGGTTTCTCCCAGTTTGTGGTGGCTGCTAAGAGGCTCCGAGTCAAAGGGGCAACTCATTTGAACAAGAGCACCTGTGCATTTGAGTCTTTGCTCACACTGGGCTTCCTGTTCACCCTGCACCACCTAAGTCCTGATAAGCTGTTTTATTTTCTTATCAGAACGAGCCATGTCTACACTTAATTATTATTATTATTTTTGCATATAAGATGGGCTATGTGCATCCCTATGAACTGTGCTTCCATTGATTGGTGGAGGGAATTTCAGGGAAGGAAAGGGCCAGTCTCACAGAAGGACCCTACTCGAATCCACGTTGCCACAGCTATCCTGGGTATTAAAGAATATGGAGAACAGGAAAGAGTTAAGTCCATGTGGCAGCAGAGGATGGGAGCTGGCAGTATTGAGAGGCCTGGTCCCTTCCTGCACAGGTGGGCAACACTCGGGGTCACCAGAGCAGGCAGGAACTTGCACTTGGCTTTGCTGGGAAAGCAAATATTGTACATATCAGTGTTCCTGTGGGCGAGCTAATTGTCTAACTGCCCTTGAGATGTATATAATTTTGTCTGCAGCTCTGTTCCTCCCTCTGTGTCGTCGTCAGTGGGCTGGAAACATGAACAGCAACATTGATGCCTATTGAAGGGGAGCAGCTGGACACCTCTGTCACCCATGGCCATGGTCCTTGGTGTGTGAACCGACTGCTGTGCTACCGCTGGGAGCTGCTAGTTCATTCGGTTAAATGGCACCTGTTTAGGTACTCTTTGGCCAGTTGAGAAGGGGTACGGGAGTAGTTTCCCAGGTGGCCATAACCAAGTGCCATAAATTGGGTGGCTTGAAACAACAGAAATGTAATCTTTTCTTGTTTTAAGATTATTTATTTTATTTTTTTTGTTAGTAGTAGTATTATTTTTTAAATTTGACCACAGAGAGACAAAGGGAAAGTAAGAAAGCAAGCCACCAGGCACAAGACTCGAACCAAGGTCAGCCATGTGGGAGTCTAGCACTTAAACCACCATGTCACCTGCTGGCCCTCAGAAATGTAACCTTACGTCTCTGGAGCTCAGAAATCTAGGTGTCACCAGAGCAGTGCTCTCTCCGAAGGCCCTAGGTGATTCCTTCCTTGCCTCGTCCATCTCATGGGTGTTACCTGAAACTCTTGGCATTCCTTGGCTTGTAGCAGCATCACAGCGGGCTCTGCCTCCATCTTTATACGGTCTTCTACTCTTCTGTATGTGTGCACGTATATGCACCCGTGTACACCTATGCACATGTGTATCTCCCCAAACCTACATTTGTACATACCAGTTGTTAGATTCATAATACACTAATCCACTAGGATCTTATCTTCATGAGATTCCATCTGAAAAGACCTTACGTTCAAATAGGTCACATTCACACGTACTGGGAGAGAGGATTGGATGCATTTTTAAGGGGGGTACCATTTAACCCATAATAGAAGCCTTTGACAATTAAGCAGCAGTTAGGAGCATAAATTGACGAGTAGTCTGGATTCAAGTCTGGCCTCAACCCCTTACTAGCAGTTCCCTGACTTTTCATAGCCTCTGCTTTATCATTTGAAAATGGGCCTGATCCTAGCACCTCCCTCAGAGGGCTGCTGAGAAAATGAAACGAGCTTGAGTACCATGAGGGGCATAGCGGCAGACACACAGAAGCTGCTCAGCAAGGATGAGTGTGGCCCAACCTGAGAACTGTCACCAAGCCCTGTCACACCAATCCCAATATCACGTTGGGAGGCTCTGGTTCAAGTTAACAAGGAGCAAATCATTAATAAGTGGGTCTAGCTCTTCACACATGATATCTGATGTTCCTTTGCCTGGAAGTCTTCCCTTTGCTTTCCCATCATTGTACTCCATCCTGAGCCTGTTCATTTCCCACAGAACCCCATCACAGTATGTAACTACACACGCGTGTTTGTTTTGTCTCTCTGCCTGTGAGCCTGGGAGCTCTAATACTGTGACTCTACTCACCACCACTAACCTCTGGCACCTAGCATCAGACAGGCACTCAATGAGGCCTTGCCAGATACTACATAGGAATGAGATAATGAACAGGAATGCAGCTCTCTGGGTTGCAAAGAGAAAGAGTGGTTTCCAGTCCTTCAGAGCTGTATTTGACAGAGACCACACTGTCCAGACTTGAGTTTGGGTCTCCCTGTGTCACTCTTTTAGAATTTGACCTTGGACAGTCTCCTGAGCTCTCTTCACCTCGGTTTCCTCATCTGTAAAATGAGGAGTGGAAGCTAGATGATTTCTCTCGTGTCTTCCGGCTCTAAAATTCTATGACTCTATATTCTAGGTAATAAACTTTACGACTATGAATAAATTAATGGAAATGAATATTTAAATGATGTGCAAACATTCATGCAAGTGCTTTCTTAGTCTTTTATGTAGTGGGAGAGTGAGAAATAAAACTGAGACACAAACGAGAAATA
The DNA here is from genome assembly GCA_026018925.1 of Tupaia tana. NCBI lineage: Eukaryota > Metazoa > Chordata > Mammalia > Scandentia > Tupaiidae > Tupaia > Tupaia tana. The sequence continues at coordinate 8,835,085 of JAKSZU010000018.1, forward strand.
CTAGTGCCCGTGGACACCTGCTGTCTCGCTCCTATTCAGGAAGGGAGTACAGGAAGCGTGTTCAGTTAAGAACTCCTAGGGGATAAAGGGTCAAAAGAAAAGCAGGTATTCAGGGAAGCTGGATGTTCATTGGATGAATGTTCAAATGGATGAATGTTCCAGGTTTGGATATTCCTGGGACAGGTTCTCAGGCCCAGGGAAGCAGCAGAGGCAACTGAACCCAATGTGCCCTCCATGTTTCTAGCCCCTGTCATGAGCCCCGACAATGCTCATCATAAAGGGATGGCAACTTGGCATCTCAGTGCTTCATTTATTAGCCACGGTGATCTCCTACTTGTCTGTCAAGTGGAGAACACTTTCACAGGGCCAGCAGGCCTAAAACTAGAATGTGGGCTTTGACATATATATATGTACTAAGAGGGAAGAAGGACCTAATACTGAAAGGTGAGACCACCTAACTTATGTCAGTAGGATAAGTGAACTGGAAAGAAGGGAGAGAGAGAAAATTCTTAGACAGAACCTGTGTTGGGCTATGTCCAGGTCTCAGGGTCAGTCAAGTTTGGGCATCAGGGTGTGACTAGGGAGCTGGTTCGAGCATCCACCAGAAAGAATGGGACTGTGGGAGGTGCCGAGCATCCAGAAAGAGACAGGCCTGATTAGACTGACGCAGTTACAAAGCGGGCATTGATGGGCAGGACTAGAATTTGAACTCAGGGCAGAGGCTGTTACATACTCTGTCATCCGCCAAGCCCAGTGGACACACATCTGGGTCCATGGGATGTCATGGTTTACAAATCAAAACCAACAGTTCTTTGGATGAAATTCTCATAGGATGAACCTAGACATTTGTTCTACTGTGGCCTCCTGGTTTCTTTTTCTGTCCTCTGTGCCTGACATAACCCATGCTGATATGTGTGAAAAATTACCCACTGCCCTTCTTTTAGGACATTTTGGTCTCTTGTCAATTGAAGCTATTTTTTTTTTAGTTTTTACCTGTCTAGTTGTTATTCCACCAGCATACTCCTTTACAGGAGTACATAAAAAGGTGGGACCGTGATGATCATTAATTATTGAATTAAAAGAGTATAGAATGCTAAGTGCAGGATTTCAATTAGGTTTACATTTTTATTTCTAAATAATATAGAAAACAGCAGTTCCTTGCCAGTAAATGACAAGGTAAAAAAATCCCGGTGAATAAGGAATTGCTACAAGCCAGAAGTTCCATCAGCACACTGGTTTGACTTTCTGCTTTTTTCCCCATAAACAAAAATAAAATCCAACAGAGAAACAACAACCAAGAAAAAAAATCTGCAGGTAGAGTCACCTCTATCCTGTGTCTCAATGCCTGAGCTGCTTATAAATCATGAGCTCTTGTTCATATCACAAAGATGCATGAACCAACAGACACTTGTCCCCCCTGGCATTAGGGAATATTTACGTGACTTGTCACGTTTATTCACTACCACTGAGTCTTTGCAATACTCTCTCTATGGTATCTATGACTCTGTGGGTGCTAATGATCTCTCCTGGTCAATTCAACCTACATATACGGGAGAAAGGTCTTCAAAAAGTTCACAGAAAATATGTATTATGGAAAAAATGATGCATGCATTTTAAAAAATGCACCACAATAAACTCATACTTTGATTTTCCTGTGACGAACTTTTTGAAGTGCCCTCATAATTGTTGAGATGATGTAAATGTAAGGGAAGGATAGAAGGGGACAAAACTATCATTTCTAGACCATGAAGAAGGTAGACAATGTGCCAGGTGCTTCTCTATATCTTACTTCTTAGAACAATCCCCAAAGACCAGTAATAGCGTCCTCACTTTACTGCTGAGAAAACTCTGAGAAGCAGATATATTTTTAAAAAAAGAAAGAAAGAAAACTCTGAGAAGCTGAGTAACTCACTCAACAACACCCAGTGCATAAAGGTAGTGCCGAATGCAAACTGAAGGCTGTCAGTCTCCAGGAGCCCTGCCCCTTTCCACTCCAGCTTCCTTCCCAAATCAAAATATCCCATTTCTTCTTCAGAACAGTTGAAAGTGGCCCTTCATTTTCCTGCCAGCAAGATAACAAAATATGATCCTAGCAGCAATGAAAAGAAGCACAGCTGAGAGGTGGCTGGGATGGAGGGTGTGCTGGGGGCGGAAAGAAATGACTGCTTCTCTTTCTTCACACAGGGGAAAGAGTGGCTGGAGGTACAAACTAGTCAGTCTCTGTCCCAGTCAGAACTGGGTCAGATATTCCAGCAGGGAGAGCAGCTTGTTCTCTGCTCCAGCTGTTATCTGAGCTACACAGCTGGGGGGAGGACTCCCACTTGCTCTTTGGGCTCCAAACTCAACGTTTCCACAGCTCTCCAAACTGCATTTGATGGTCTCTCCCAGCAGGAATGAGGAGCAGGGAAGAGGGAAGAGAGGAGATGAAGAGGTGGAGGGCAAAAGGGAGGGGGGCATTCTGGTTTCTTGTTGTACAATCAATCATGTTAGTTGGACCTACCTGATTCAGGGATGTCAGTCAGTGAAAATTTCCTGCAGGATGTTCATGGGTGGGAAGCTGAATTACTATAAGAGAACCCTAAAACAGCCATAGGGGATGCTGATGAAATAGGGTGCAATCAGGTTGCTTTGCTAAAGTCTGAAAGTCCAATTATAGGATCACTCTCTGATCAACGTCTATCAGGCTAGCAATAAACTGGAATTTCCCAAAGCCCTTGAGACACAAGGCTGGAGTCTTTGCTTTGGAGGGTTTTCCCCACCCCCACCCCCATGGAAGTGGGATTTTAAGCTCACAGAGCACTCACGAGTTCTGCTTCTAAATAATCCCAACATGCACGATGCTGCATCTGGGACTCGGGCAACGTTTGCTTGGAAAACCTCCACCTTCACGCATGTATCACTGAGTGTGCCTTAAACACAGCACAGAGAAAATTACTGATTGATCCTAGTTACCCGATGCTATAGCTCCGCAATTCGGGTTTCTTGGTGAAAAAGCAAGGAGTTGTTCTATGAATTTTATAATTTAGAGATAAATAATGAACACCAAAGTTGGAGCGAAATACCCTAGTGTTCGTTTTATTTAATATTCTCCATTGGTGGAAATAAATTAAAAATGAACAAGGCTTGTTTATGCCTGCCTCACATTGCTCTCCACTTTTGAATAGCAACCGCATATTAATTTGCCAAGATCCCATAAATTATAATTAGCCCGGAGGATTAACAACATAAATCCTTGAATTTAAAACCAACCTGCCCGGCTCTCTCTTCCCTATGCCCTAAAGTAAAAAAGAGCCATAAAACCTATCACCGCTACTTGATCCATTAAACTCCGGAGACATTCTTATTTCAGCTTAGCTAGTGGAGGGAGTCTTTGTTAAATCTTTTTAAAGTTACAGTAGCTCCACAGGAACTGGGAGTCTGGGAGACGAAGATCCGTGTTAATGCCCCTGCACAGGGCACACTGCCCAGCAGCCCAGATATGGATTAGGAAGAGAATAGAAATAAGGACGGCAGAGTATGTTTTGGCTTTGGTACGGTTGACGCAGAGTCCTGGCCCTGATCAGAGTTGAAAAGTGGCCCTGGACTCTACAATGCAGGTCACTTATTGTCAAGAGCCCTGTAGTCTTTGGGAGACACATGTGGTCTCACATGGACAAGCAAGCCCAGAGCACATACACACAAGTCATGATCTGGGCTTGCACCTGCCACCTTCATGTAGGCTGACTCGGGAGATGAAGAGGGAGAAGCTGCTCAGGTGACAAAGTGTTTAACATAACACTTTGGCCAGTTTTAATGCTCTGGCTTTGCTGATGAGAAAAACAGCAAACCACTTTTCTTTGTTTTTAATTTGCCAGAGGCAGCGTGCACTCTCTAAGAGAGACAGAGAGAGGAGGGGGAGTGCCCACCAGCAGGGCATGGTCATACTGCAGTCCCTTCTCTGTTTGCATCCTGTCAAGTTTGGGGCACACACACATGTGCCCAGTGTGTTTCTGAAACTGCCTGGCCAGAATTTGGAGCATGAGGGATCTGGTTCCTTTAACCACAGGCCACGGGACCAGCCCACAGCAAATCACTCTTAAGCAGTAATGGTGTACAAAGTACCCAGACAGTGGTTCCTCCAGCACTGTGCACAGGTCAGCATGGACAATCCCTCCACCTGAAAACACACCTGCACTCTGCAGCTATTCCCATTCATGCCTCCTCTCCCCCTTTGAGCCAGCAGCTCCCCTGCAGCAGGGGCTAGGTATGGCTAGAGTTAAGTCCAGAACAGTCTGTGGTATGCAGTGACCTAGGTTCAATAAGCATCAGCTGTTTGGGTGGGGCCCCATGTGCCTTGGTGTGTAGAAGAAAGGGTGAGCAACCAGACAGGATTCCTTGGCCCCTCTGGATGAGCCCACATCAGTGTGTTCTTTCTGCTTTCTTCCCTTCGCTTGGGCTTTTAAGCGTCCAGCCCCACCTCCAAGCCTAGATCTTGTTCCTCTGCCAGCTTCCCTCCCCGCCTGTTGGTGAAGCCTTCTGTCCCATCATCTCTGGGATCCCTACTGGACTGGGAGCTTGTTCAGGAGAGGGAGCGGGTCTTGCCCATCTCCTTACGCATCCCACTGTGGGTACTGCCCGAGGGATGGCAGGTGCTTCGATAATTTTGCCAAATCTCCGGGGTCATAAAAAGCAACAAAGACTTAAACCACACAAAAACAAAAAAATAAAAATGTTTGTCTTTTATCTCTAACACTGCAGCGGCTTCTCATCTATGGAGAAGTTTGACCTTGGTAATAGATCTTGAGAGGGCCATTCTCATCTTTATGATCAAGGTAGCAAATGTTTGTGAGCATTTGAATTCCTCAGACATGTGAAATGATGATCTTGCTAGCTTTCACGACCACCATGCCAAACAAGAGCTAGTGTTCCATTTCATGGTGAGAACTTGAGGAGAACAGAAAGCCAGCATGAGAACAAAAACAAAAGGCAAAAAAGTCAACTTAGGGTTAAGACTTGTAAGAAAATCTGATAGGAGCACTTTCCCTAAATATGCATTTGTTCTCCAAATCTTGCATATAATTTCAAAAACGAGTCATGGATGCCCCAAACTCTCCTGATCTAGATTAATTCTATAGAATTTAGAGGTGAAGAGGAATAACGTCAAAAAGTTGGGCAGTAGGAACACATGGGTATGAAAGTCTAGAATCTAAAGATTCCTTCACCTGAATTTAGTGAGCTCAGGTACAAGATTTGAGGTCATGAGCTGAAAATTTAAAATGTGCTCCCCTAAGAATTATGTAGGAGAACTAGAAAGTTAATCTAAAGCAGTGGCCCACAAACTTCAGCTAGTACCGGGATCCTTGGGAGGCTTGTCAAAATGCAGATTGCTGGAACCCAGCCCCAGACTCAGGAGGTCTGGGGTGCAGCCTAAGAATCTGCAAATCCTAACAAGTTCTCAGGTGATACTGATGCTGCTGGTGTGGAGACCTCACTTTGGGAACCATTAACTCAACATATAACTGAACACCATACAATGGCATACTATGGAACCACTGAAAACCATGTAGAGTGATATTTATTGACATGAAAGAGATTCGCAGTATTCTGTAGACCAAAAAAAGCAGGTCATGTGGGAATATATACAGTATGATTGTTTGTAAAAAAAAATTTTTTTTTTGTAAAATAAAAAGTAGAGAAAGAGGTTTTCAAAGAGTTCATGGAAATGGATATTATGAATCCATTATGAATCCATATGCATGGATTTCCAAATCTGATTGTATTAAAATGAACCTGTAAATTCCAAATTTTCCACAAACATTTGAAGTTTCCTTAGAGATAGATACGTATGGATATTTGTAAAGATACAGATATATGTGCGGATAATTATTGTTATGAATATAAAGTTGGCATCTTTCCCTCTGAGATTTATTTTTTAAGTGTATTTATTACTTTCTTTCACGAGAAGGAGAGACAGAGACTACTTTCAGGATCTCGTCATACCCAACTCCCAGTCTTCCAGTCAGCTAAGATCATAGGCATGTTCAGGTCAACCTGGGATTTGAACCCAGGGCCTTCTCACATTTCTCCAGTATCACATAGCAGTGTCCTATGCCTTCACCACTGTGGTTGGACCCTTTTCTCTGAGTTTTGTAATAACTCTTCTGCTCTTGTTATTTTTGCTCATCTACACTTTTGACCTGGTCAACCCAGAGTGTAAATCGTTTTCATGATAAGAAACACAACATTCCTTTGAATTACCCAAAATCATAGCAGACCACCTGACGTAGGACCCTTTTGTACCTGTCACTGGTCAGAGAGTACTTGTTCCAACCTTGCCCAAGTTTCACAGAGAGGCTTTGGGGAGGTTACAGGACTCACCTGGGGACCTACAGCAGGTAAGCAGCTGCACCCCAGCAACAGCACGCCCAGTGATGGTTCCACTATGTCATTCTCCTTGACAGAGGTAGAGACCTCTGTGAACTAAGAATCACAGCCCAGCCCTGCGCTGAACCAAGACTACTCTCTCCCTGGGTGGGAAATTGGGTAGCTGGTGAGTACGGCCTCCGGGCCCCAGCTCTCTGCTTTGCCTGGCGGCCCAGCAACCTGCAAGTGAGCCAGCAGCAGGCTCAGTGATGGAGCCTCTCCTGACCACTGTCTTCTGAGGCTGGGGAGTCTGGGTGAAGTGGGGATTGCAAATACATGCAGAACACGAATGTCTTCAAATGCCTTCCTGAGTTAGCAGCAGTTGTTCTCGGCTTCCTTTCAGCGGGTCCCAAAATGAATCTTGGAGAACTACTTATGCTGGGGATCCTGATGTCTGTTTTCACAGATTAACAGAAAATCAGTTAAAAACTATGATATGCATTTTTAGATGCATGTATATACATATGTGCATTTAACATATATATATATATATGTGTGTGTGTGTGTGTGTGTGTGTGTGTGTGTATCTCTACATGGACATTTACATTGGCATAGATATCTATCTATCTATATCTCTCTCTATATAAATGCATATACATTGATGTCAAGTTGTCCATTGGGTTTTGTTAAGAATGACTAAGATTATATCCTTCCTTCCTATTTGGCCATAACATATCATTTGGAGCTGGCCCTATAGCCTAATGGTTAAGGGAGTTGGATCCCACATGGTTGCCCCAGCAACTTGAAAAACATGCTGGACGCATCTGCATGTGAGCCTAAAATCCTAGCAGAATGGACAAATGAAGAGCCTGCCGCATGGTCACCTCCCATTGGGGGATGTGTCTCCCTCTCTCTGTCTCTCTCTGGCAAGTGCACATGTCCCCTGGCAATTAAAATAATATCATTTGTTTTAAAATATAGATGCATGAGTGACAGACAGATGGGTGAATGGATAAAAATCTATGACGAAGCATTTGTAGTGCAGTAGTGAACCATAGCTCACTATAAAATCCTTTCAGTTTCAGTGTGAAGGACATTTCAAAAAATTCATGGGAAGTAGAATTAAAGCATGTTTATGTAAGTGCAAAAATTTTGAAATTTGTGCAGTGTTTTTCAAAATACACATTTTCCATACATTTTTGAAACTCCCTCACATGTTGATTGATTTTCATCATTTCAACTTTTGGAAAAATTATTTGTCTTCTAAAAGAATGGTTATAGCAGATGATAATTGAAGTTTTATAAATGTTATTAATGTATTTTCATACCAAAAAAAAGGAAGGCTTATCTATATCACCTGACTTTTTGAAAATGTGATGACTTTTCAAGGTCTGAAAACTCTATTTGTGGTCCTAGCATCAGTGCTTCCCAGGCACTAATGAAAGATCTTTGATTGTCTTGGTAAGTTCCTTAATAAGTTTTCCCAGGGTATGGATGGATGGATGGATGGATGGATGGATAGATAGATAGATAGATAGATAGATAGATAGATAGATAGATAGATAAATAAGCGGGCCACCACAAGGCTGTTTCTATGTTTTCTCAGGATAGGTTTTATATGTTATTGACTGCAGAGCCTAAGTCGCACCATTCCTGGACCTCTCGAAATTTCACACATCATTTTCAATTAGGAGTCCTTTGCCTACAGGTTAGGGCCACCTGCCACCTGGTTTGTCCTACAAAAGATACCTGCAGACAGATGTGTAGACCATGATGTCTTACCATTACACGCAGCTCTTACCATTCTTCTTGATCACGCAGAAACCCAATACTTTTGGTGGATTTAAGTATTTAAGTAATACATTTAGTATTCGTAATAATTTTTTTAAAACTCTTTTATGAATAGCTAGTATGTAGCTGGACTGAATAGATAATTTTAAATGTTACTGATTTGTTAAGGTTGTCAAAATTAACTCCTTTCGTTAAACCAAACTACATATGAAACCAGATACATAGCATAGAATAATAAACAGATATAAATTGCAACTCGGCCATCATCTTCTTCCCTCTGTACCCATCACGAAACTGGTATTCTCCAGCTAAAGGCTCCCAGATGGGGGCCTCAGGAAAGCGGGGAGAGGACATGAAATCTGAGGGGGAATGCAAATACCAGTGGCTTTTCCACTGAGCCTCTGAACATTTTCACTAATGCTTTTGCTTTGTGACACTCTAAGCATTTTTCCTTACAGAGGATTTCAGTTGCTGGATTCCCCTAAAGGTACTTTAATACCTGTGCTGGGAGGAGAATGGTCACTTCATAGAGAAATTAAATACATAAATTAATAGACGCTTCTTCAGAAAGCCTTTCAAACAGAGAGTCCAGCTGCTTCGGCAACTCTGTAGTCAATAGGTCAAGGCCTTGGTTAATGTACAGGGAAAGGCAGAGAGGGGATTAAAATGGTCCCAGAGATTCAGCAGAGATCAACAAACACGTCCAGATGTTTAACCGCTTAGGTGACTATTTGCCTTTGTCAGGGAATGCCTGAGAGTTTTTCTGAGGACTTGCCAAGACCAGGGGACAGCCAGAATCCAGGCCAGTCTTGGCATCCCTATTGCTCGCTGATGAGGAGGCCTTGGCTGGTGAGTTCCAACAAAAAGGAGGAACTGAAAGAGGAGGAGGAGGAGGAGGAGGACAAGATGGAGGAGGAGGGGGACCAGCAGTTAGCGTAATGGCTATGTCGCTGGACTCCTACGTAGTCGACCGCGGTTCGAGTCCCAGACCTGGTGGCTTAAACTCACGCTGGGCGCTTGTGCGTGCGTGCCCAAGATCCCGAGAGGAGAATGGAGGAGAAGGGATTGTGGTGTGGCCTTCCCCCCTGGGAGGTGATTTCTCGCTTTCTATCTCTCTGTCTCTCTGGCAAGTGTATGTGCCCTATAGCAAAAACCTCTAAAAAAAAAAAAAAAAAAAAAAAAAAAAAAAAAGATGGAGAAGGAGGACCTACTAGCCAGAATCAAATGCAGGTGGGTGCACATCACATTCTGCCTCTCACCTGTCCTCTTTAAAGATCAGAGGAGAATGTCACTCATGCCTTTGACATGAGTGAGCTGGAAAAACCCTTCAGTTGTCTGATGGAAAACTAGATTTAAACATATAGGCTTTTAGCTTCAGAAACTCTGAGCTCTCAAATATGACCAAAATGCTTGAACTCGTTATGGGGTGGTTATCCGACTCTTTTCTAGGGAGGCACCTTGTATGTGTTTATTATTTAATGAGATCATTTTCAAACCCTTGGCAACTCTTTTACCCATTTGTCATGTACTGAACTTCAGAGTATGATTTCCTTCAAAGTCGGGCTTCAGCAACTTTTAAAAAGCTCGAAAAGCATGATGTTTGCTAAATGCGAGAGAGCAGACGCTCCTTACGCTTCCTCTCCTATGGCTCCTAACAGAGAATCTAGCATGTACTAGGTCAGTAATATTCCACAGACGCAGACACACGATGGAGATCTTGTGTGCATGGAAGTATCCACCTAGTTTACCCATTTAACAGATGAGGTAGTTGAATCCTAGGGAAAAAAAAACACCTCTTGTCCAAAGTCTAAGATGTTGACAAAATAACTGAATTAAGTAAATAGCTTAATTAAAAAATTAATTCTTTAATTAATTTGTCTATGTATTTGTTGTGATTTTCAAGCCACCAGGTCTGGGTCTTGCACCACAGACGACCAGATGGGAATCCAGCACCCCAACCACTACGCCACCTGCTGGCCCCAATAGTGTACATTTAAATTTTATTTTTGTTGGTAAATTGTTTTTCAGAAGCGATTCAATGACACATTCAGACTGAATTGTATTGGGTCGTAGGAAAAGTCATGATGCATTTTTGTATGGGAAAACCCATCATGACTTTCCTGATGACCCAACAGCATTGGTACCAGATCCCTCAAGAAGTGTCCCAGTACATCGTTTTGCTTGTTCCTTTTTGGTCTCCATCTACTGGAGGGAGAGAGAGAGCATCACCCTGAGTCAGGCATCAACTCCAGATTACGCTCCAGAATTATCTAGTTCAGATCCTATATCTCCCTGTGTGTCTCCTAAATGAAAGTCTTCCATTCCTTCCAAAAGGCTCTCCTTCTTGAAAAGCCATAAACCATGCATACTTCATGCTGCTAGCAGGAAGTCTCTAGCAAGTAGCTGAAGAAGCAGCAATTAAATGTTAGTCTTTTGTCGTTGTAGTGAAGGGCACATAATACAGGGGAAAGGGAAAATGAGGAGCGAAGTCAGGTAATTCCCTTTGGAAAGTTTCTATCATTTATTTGCTTTTTCTGGGAGGCACAGAGGGTTCTGTGGACATTTATTTCAGAGCAGTACTTCCTGCATTTACATGGACGAAAAGACTCACCAGGGACACTTGTTTAAGATAGGAATTCCAGGTTCTTCCCTAGACTGATTTAAACACATTCCCTCTGGCTGGGACCTGGGCATTTGCATTTTTAAAAGAATCTCTCCCAATGACTTTCATCATGAAGTCATTTTGGAGAACTTTTCAAATTTCTATTGAAAATACTTTACCTGATAAACAAAATCTCTCTAAAATGTGGGTGTGATCTCGTCAGTAGTGAGACCAGCTGAGTTTCTGGACTAAGAGAGATGGGTTAACAGAAGTAAGCTCATCTAACAACCATGTACCCCATACTGTCATCCACGCACTCTGACTATGTTTAAATAAAAACCTTTCTAAGTTATTTCCAACCACATGGGACTGCTCCAAATGAGGCCAATTTCCAGGCCCTCTTAGCCATTTATCTTTCAGGGCAAGATTCACAATAAAGGACATTTCTGAGTTGCCATTTTGGAAGGCTGGTTTTTAAAAATGGTCTTTGCCAAACTCCTAACCTGAGTTTCCTTGCACTTCCTTCCCCCGCCCCCTCCCTCTGTTTGACCTTTCCACAGGTGCCAAGTCTACCAAAGAAATTATGTCCAACCCCTACGGAGGAAACCCTGTTGGGAGCAGCATGCAAATGGAGTCACTTCTTGCCAGTGGACGTCTTGTTAATAAATTCTACTGCCCTCCGCTCCAAAAGGGAGATCTTGTCTGCACCACGGGGGGACTAGAAAATGCACTGTGTGTTCCAGAGGGAAGAAGGACTATTTCTGCAAGCCCAGCCCCAGTCCCGGAATTATTTTAATTGCAGCCCGGTGATGCCGAGGTGCTGAAGCACCCCCTTAGGCTGAGTGCTTAGCTAGGAGGTACTGAATTAAACTGTCAGAACATGCAGAAAAATTGCAACGCGGCCTGTCAACAACATTTGTTAAGAGACACGGGTGAGGCTGGTGACTTGTGTAGAAAAAGAGCTGCCTGTGCAGAGCCATCAAAGCACAGCCTGGAACTAATGGGGTATTCAGAGGTCTTGTTCTACTTCATTGGTCAAAGCCAACACAAGCCTGTAAGATTTGGGCCCGTTTGCTGTTTATTACTATGGTAATAAAGGCCACTTAAAGATACAAACCCATCTTGTATTGGCTCAAACCCAGGGCTTCTTTCCGAAATCAGATTACTAATGTAATCTGATTTCTCAAGCTCTTTAAAACAATCTCCTTTTTCATGGAAAAAAAAATAATCCAGAAATATTAAGATTCCTATCAAAGGATGATACAGTAGTCTTGATCTTATTTATCTTTAGCTTTCTTTTTTTTTTTTTAACATCTATTCTGGGAAGGTACTTTTATATAGTATCCTAGTGAGGTTATAGTTTCTATTTACTCAAACACTAATAGAGCTGTTGCTGGAAAGGGATTAAAGCTCACTGGGGCCAGATGATGGATGGATGGCAGTTAGACCACATAAGCAGGTCCTTGGTTCATATATTGGGACCTTTCTGTACATGCCAACGTGCACATACCAATGATCCAGGCTGGCTGGGGCTGGCGGTGGATCACAGCATGGGGTCTGTGTTGGGAGTGCCTGTCTTTTTCTCTGTGTCTCTCATGGAAGAAATAACTACACTTTTTAGGTTTTTTTGAGAGAGATTTTTTGTTATAGGGTGCATGCACTTGCTGGAGAGACAGAGACCGAAAGCAAGAAATTTCCCACCAGGGGGATAGCCACACTATAATCCCATCTCCTCTGTTCTCTTCTTGGAATTTTGGGCAAGCGTGCACACATGCCCTGTGTGAGTTTCAAGCTGCTGGGTCTGGGACTCAAACATCATTTGACCACATGGGCGTCCAATGCCTTAACCACAACACCACCTGTTGGCCCCATGAATAACCTTTTGAAAAAAGCCTTTAGTCAGCTGACTTTAAGCTAGGGCGATTATCCTAGATAATCTGAGTGGGCCTAAATCAATCGGTTGAAACATTTTAAGAGGAGAACCTAACCATCCCTGAAAAAGAAGAAATCCCATGCAGGGATAGCAGCTCCCGCCACACTCAGACTCCCAGCCTGCCTTTCTTGACTTCACAGTATGGATGTTGGACTTGCCTAGACGAACCCACAGTCACATAACTCAGTTCCCCACGGTAAACCTCTTAATATCTCTCTCCCACTGGCTCTGTTTTTCTGACTGAACCTTAACTGATCCACGCCCCATGTGATTCCTTGTCTCTCCTTGAATCGAATTTCTTTTCATCAGAACTCTTAAATTGGAGATCCGTGTCTACAAAAGAGTCATCTTGGTTTTGGCCTCCATTCCTGTATTTGGTGCAAAATTGGCCACCAACATTTAAAACTCCTGAAGATTTAATACACACACACACACACACACACACACACACACACACACACCCCTACCTGCATTTCTCGTTTCTCTTAGCAAAAAAAAATTAGAGCATCTGGTTACCATCTTCTCTCCACTCTCCACATGGCAACAGTCAGCTAGGAAGGAAAGTGTCATCCCCTTTTGACAGAGTGCATGCTCTGTGGTTTAATAGTCACCACCACTCCATGTTGTCTTTCCAACAGTGACACTAATTGTCATGGGCCTCTATATTGTTTTTATTACTAAAAAGAGACAAGTGGGCTGGCTCCTGTCCCACAGCACAGTAGTTAAGTGCTTACGTAGGGAGCCAGATCCCACATGGCTGACTGTGGTCGAAATCCTAGCACAAGCAGCTTGAAAAACATGCTAGGCGTGTGTGTCTCTGTGTGTGTGTGTGTGTGTGTGTGTGTGTGTGTCTGTGTGTGTCTGTGTGTGTGTGTGTCTGTGTCTGTGTGTGTGTGTGTGTGTGTGTCTGTGTCTGTCTGTGTGTGTGTGTGTCTGTGTGTGTGTGTGTGTGTGTGTGTGTGCACCCAAAGTCCTGAGGGGATGGAGAAATGGAGAAAAGGGATTGTGGCATGATCACACCCCAATAGGTAATGCTTTCTCACTCTCTGGCAATTAAAGGTAAATAAATCTGAGAAACGTGAAAGATGCATAATACCCTTTATTCTATCAAAAGTAGAAAACTAAAAAGATATATGGAGAAGACCAGGTGTTTCAAGGAATAAAGCGGGGGGGGGGGGGATAGAAAGGTAAGTTAAAAAAAAATGTGGTAAGTTTATCCATCTATCTATGCCTTGGCAGAAATTAAGACTATTCCTATGGATTCCATTTTCCAGAAAAGTATATCCGGGTTATTACTTACCCCCAACTCACTCATTTATGTGCCCTTCCTGGTAGGCATGCATTATTTACAATTCCTCCCTAAGCCTTTCATATTTTAGGATAAGTTCACTATGAAACTATTCTTTTTCATTCTGTAACAAAAGAAAACTCTGAGGTGATTAAAGAGAATTTTGCTCAGGATACAGGGATGCCTCTGGAACAGATCACTGAAATGCGGGTCCAGGAAATGGGTGAAGGAGATCCTAACACCCCTCCTTCAGGTAATCCTTACATGTATGCTTTGGCTTGTGGCAATCCTTGCTGGGTCAGTTAATGGGGTTTCTCCCAGTTAAGAAGCAGAAATGTGGTCCAGGAGAAAAAGCTGCACATTGGGAGCCCAGATATCTGTGTTCAATCTTCTCTCTGTCTCAGACACTGAAATTCGGTTCTTCCCTGGTGGAATAAGAGGCATTCCAAAATGTGACACTGCCTCTGCTTGGAGCTTCTAGGGTTCAATCCACCGTCCAATGAATGTGTCTCTCTGGAGGGTGAGGCCCGGGAATCGCTTTTAAGGTTGCAGGTGATTCTGATGAGCAGACAGGGTTGGAATTTGCCAGACTAGGAAACATCTCGAGTTTCTCCCAGCTCAGAAACTTGATGTTCCTAGGACTCCAACTCTGCAGACGCCTCTCCAGGCATCGGACAGGCAACGTTCCAAACATATGAATGCTTTGGGGCCACCGGGATATGGTTTTAAAGACTTGAAGCATTGCCACACTGCCTTAGTCACCTGGCAGGACCTGACTTACCATTTTGCCTATAATTTATGGTGCTTGGTGGTTTGGAAATTCACTCAAAGTTCTGGTCCGAGGCAAGATTCAATGATCAAAATCAATAGACAGGAACTGCTGGCCAGATGAAAGACTCAAATCCCCTCGATTCCCATTCTGTGTCCCTCATTCTTTTATACACAGTGCCAACTGTTTATGCTCGGATACTTAAAAAGGGACCATGATCACCTTCCCTAAATAAAGGACAGATCCTTCAAAGATCATTTGGAAACAGAATTAAATTGCACAGGGTTCGCTCCCGTGCACAAACCTAACCCCCTTCAGAGAACATCTTTGAATGTCGTGGTTCTCGGAACCTGAGGGGCTCTTTCTCGTTCTCAGTGGGAGAGGGCTGTGTTTTTTCCTAATGCAAACAAAAGACATTAGAAAGCTTGTGGAGCATATGAGAGCGCCGCGGTGCCACAGCGAACAAAATATGGATTTTGCTTTTGTAATGTGTGACTATTAGATCACAGTGTTGGTTGCAATAAATTATCACTTTCGGTTCCTGCTAATTGCTAGAATCTTCTGCCATGGGCAGCAGTGATGCGGGCCAAAAAAAAAAAAAAAAAAAAAATTTGGAGCCAGATCCAAATATGCATCCTGCTGGATTGTGAATGGCATCTCGGGTCTTGAATAAATGCCTAAGGAAACAGCTGGGGATGAGAGCCTGGGAATCAAAGACGTCATTATGCAATTATTGAGAAAAGCAGGCTCTTTAGAA
This sequence comes from Tupaia tana, assembly GCA_026018925.1. Taxonomy (NCBI): domain Eukaryota; kingdom Metazoa; phylum Chordata; class Mammalia; order Scandentia; family Tupaiidae; genus Tupaia; species Tupaia tana. The sequence continues at coordinate 8,850,567 of JAKSZU010000018.1, forward strand.
AAGAGAATTCAGACTTCCACTGACCCCAGGGCGGTTTCCGCCTTATATACAACCCTGTCAATAATGAGGACCTCCAGGGCATAGCAGAACCAGGTAGGTGAAACTGGAGTTAAAGGGAAAACAAAGTTTAAAAGAGAATTCAACTGACCCTTACATGAAGAGATGTTTCAAGGCTACAGAAAGGACAACCCTGCAAAGGAGGGAAGGCTCCATCCAGGCTCCTTGAGGGGCTCTCCTCCTAACTGTTCCTCACCCCTCCCTATTCCTTTCTCCTTCTCAGATTACAGAGACTATCCAGTGAAATCTTCTGGGCATGAATCTCTGCTTCAGGCTCCTTCCCATTGTTCTGTGAGAATCAAGTTAAGCCTTGAAAAGATCAAGTAAGTGTAAAGCACCGGGTTCCTGGTGATAGGGACGCAGCAGTAACCAAAGGAGAGAAAGTGCCTGCCCTCTGGGGAAGAATCTGCATTCCCAAGGAGGGGAGAAAAGGCAAAATGAGCAAGTTAGCTGCAAGGTACATTCTGTTTGATGCTGGTGTGGATGTGGAGAAAAAGAAAGCAGGTCAGGGGGTTGGTGCTAATGGGGACAGAGAAGGCCCATTGAAATTGTAACTTGAAGATAAATGTTTTTCTTTTTTTTTTTTTTCCTTTTAAATTTGCCAGCCAGAGGCATGTGCTTGCTGAAGAGAGAAGGAGAGAAAGAGAGAGGGAAAGTGAGAAACCAACCCCCTGGGGGATGGTAAACCACAATCCCTTCTCCATTTCTCCCTCCTTTTGGGAGTTTGGGCATGCACACATATATGCACCCAGCCTGTTTTTCAAGCCACCAGGTCTGAGACTCAAACTGCATGTTGGCCATGTGGGATCCAGCCACCTTAGCCACCACAACAAGGGCTGGCCAATATTGTAAGGATATCTAGAGAAGGCCTCCTCTGAAGGGGAGAGAGGGGAGAGTCTTCTCAGCAAGGCCCCTAGTAGGGGAGAGGCCTACAGGCTTACAGTGCCGTGTCTGGTTCCCTGGAACAGCAGGGTGTCCAGCTTAGCTGGAACAGAGTGACAGAGAGGGAGAGCCAGGAGGTGAGGACCCAGCACTCCAGAGAAAGGTGAATGTGCAGGACCCCACAGACTCTTCCAGGCTTAGGAAAGTTAAGCCTGTAGAAGATTCTAAGCCAGGAAAAGTTATGATCTAACTCATATTTTAAAAAGGAGACTCTGGTTCTCTTTTGAGAAAGACCAAAGGGTAAAGGAGATGAGGGGGTGGTGTGTTTGGGGGCGGGGTGAGGTGGGAGGATGAGGCAAGGACAAAGTCGGCTTTCGTCTGCAAGCCTGTTGGGGAGGTGTGTCACGTGCTCCTCCCACACATCAGCTCCACAGAGAAAAGCTGCAGGTCCACCTTATTAACTGCACAGACCCTGCCCACAGAACACAGGCAACCAGCAAGGGCCTCACACTGAAAACCCTGGTGGGTGAAGGAGTCCACTCAGTGACCAATACCCATTTCTGCCAGATGAGTGGTAACTAAATCTGGCTCCATTTGTTTCAGTATCTACCCAATTTCAGCTTCTCTCTCCTTTCTCTCTTTTTCCCTCTTCTGATTTGAAGAGGACAGCCTGACCGATGGCCCAGGAGAGATGCCAAAAGCCCGCAGCCACCTCACCTCTTCTGCCACCTGCCTCTCTGCCCTTCTACCCACCAATTATTTTATCTGTGCCTCAGTTTCTCCATCCTGAAAATAAGAATAGTACCACCAAGGGAGCATTATAAGGATTAATGAGGTAATAAGGACATGCCTGAAAGCAGTGTGAGCTCCTAAAGAAACAGCTATAAAACAGGGATTCCTTTTTCTATCTCTCCTCTCCTTTCCACTAAGTAAAACTGCCTGAGGGAGGGAGTCCTGTTAGGGAGGGGGGCAAATGGTAGACAAAGGCAACAGGTTTTCTTAAGCAAAGGACACTTGGGGTAGATTCCAAGCCATCATCAAACCTCTTAGAAGAGCCTCCTTTGCAACAGAAAGGGACACAGGGCAGAGAATATCCAAGACATTGGGAGGATTATTTCGCCTCAATTTGGGAACCAGAAATTGCCTCAAGGGGACTTAGAAATAAACCAGAACTACATCGCCCCTTCTGGGAACCCAAAGAATGCAGAAGCTGATGAGGCGAACTGGGAAATTCCCTTGGCAGTCGGATGAGAGAAAATTGCTGAGACACTGATCAGGTTTGGGTTGATGACACTCTGGGGGGTAGATAGGGTATAAACCTGTTGGATCAATAAATATAATGAAAGAGACACTATCATTCTCCTCTTATTACTTGCCTTATTGTCTCTTTAAGTCTCTTTAAATGAGAGAGAGAGTCGTTATTCTTTATTCAAGATGAATTTTCAGATGGTCACAGAGTTTATACATTTATCTTTGAACCTCTTCTATAACGAAACTTCTAGAAAATGCTAACTTTTTAAAAATAATTTTACATGAATTTTTAAAACGGTATTCCAATGCAGTATGTAGTTGCACATTTATCTTACATTGTTTGCACCTTAGAATTTAGAAAATAAAGGTGACAATGCTAGAAAAAAAAATATTAACACAATATTGACATTCAAGTAGCTTTTGAAAGCAACCCACTTGCAAATTTATAAATTTGCCTATAGTCACAGTCATGAGGAGATGGGACTACCTATCTTAATTATGCCACTTCTTCTGGGTGACCCTTTGGGCACTCCCAGTGTTGCCGTTCTCCTACCGAACACAGCACTGGGTGCTGGAGTACTTTGGGCTTCCTCTGTTTCTCCCTCTTGGAAGGAGAGCACTTAGGACGGGTTGCCAGGAAGCTGTGGTGAAGCCTGTTCTTGGCTGAGACACCTAGTCTCACCTTTTTCCATTCTAGTTCAAATCTGTCATTCTGTCCAAAGTGTGGGGGCAGGGAGAGGAGGGGCAGGAGAGAAAACTATCATTGGTTTGAGAAAGAGGAACAGGATTCACGAATACCTGACTATCCTTCAGATGTTCATTTGATTACCAAACAGGCTGGAGTCCCTCCCAGACCTGACAATAAGCATGGGGTAAGATTAACATCATCGTGTTTCTTGGGGCTGTTGCTGGGCCATCTTGGTTCTGGAGGTCCCTCAGAAGATGAACGGGGCCTACTGCTCTGCCAGGTGTAGTGGCTGAGCTGCTGTGATTGTAAAATGACTCTTTTTCATTAAAATCATCACTGTAAGCACAATTTTTATGCAAATAAAAGCTCCATTCAAATTAAAGAGAAAAATATTGGGTCAGAATAAACCACTGAACATTTCTTTTTGATCTCATAATTGAAAGTACTTATTTGGCTAAACAGGAAAATATGAGGGTACTTCAAAAAGTTCATGGAAAAAATGGATTTGAAATACAAGTTTATTGTGTCCAAAAAAAAAAAAAATGACATTTGAAACCCATGCATTGCTTGCTTGCTTCCTTGCCTTCCTTCCTTCCTTTCTTTCTTTCTCACTAAGTTGCCAGGGTCATATGCACTTGCCAGAGAGAGACAGAGAGATAGAAGAGAAGGAGCAAACACACCCCAGTAGGGTGTGGTCATGCTGCAATCCCTTCTCCTACATTTCCCTCCTTTTGGGATTTTGCACATGCATGCACATGTGCCCGGTGTTTTTTTCAAGCTGCCTGGGCCTGATTTGAACCACATTCACCCTGTGGGATCTAGCTTCCTTTACAACCACCAGCCTACAGAGCCAGTCCATGCAGTTCTTTCACAATAGATATTTACTTTTTACAGAATTATTTATTTTATTTTACTCATTCATTCATTTTATTTTAATTTGACCAGAGATAGAGACACACACATGCACACACATACATACACACACACACACACACACACACACACACACACAGGGGGGGGGGACTGAGAAAGCAAGCCACCAGGTCTGGGATTTGAACCACTGTTGGCCATGTGGGATGTCCAGCACCTTTAACCACCATGCCACCTGCTGGTCCCCAACACAATACATATTTTTCATGAGCTTTTTTAAGACCCTTATACAAAGAAAAACTACTCCAGAGTTGAATCCTTCGAATACAACTATTCTAGGTAAATTAGAATTTAGTGTTTTAGATTTTTCTCCCCACTCAAATATTTGCTTTTCTCTCTATCCCTCCCAAACATGCCATGACATTTATTTTGGTTTTACCATAAATGTAAACAAATACTTTTTGAGGGACCAGCAGTTAGCGTAATGGCTATGTCGCTGGACTCCCATGTAGTCGACCGCGGTTCGCGTCCCGGACTTTTTGACAGATTCCTTTCTAGAAGTAGTGTTGATGTAAAATGATCTTTCTTTTAAATGGCTATATTAGAGTTACTTAACTGACATCTTAGCATCTTTCCTTACAGCTGGTGAAATGCTAAGAATAAAGTAGAAAATAGCATTATATTTTACAGAGTAGAATCATAGGTCTATCAGTGAGAATGAGAGCTGTACTGGGTTGAAACCCAGACTCCAGTCCTGTGGAGCTGGGAGAAGGGGGCGGGGAGGATGGGAGGGATAAAGTCAGTCCTGGCACTCGGGGTGGCCTAGGGTTTATGGGAGTCATGGAGGATGTGGTTTAAATAACATTTACATCAATTCCACAGAAATCTCGAAAAGCCCTCACCTTTGGGTCTAGTCCTGTGGATATCATTTCCTTGAAAGGTACATAAATCTGTCTGTGTTTCCATCACAATTCATTCCCTGCCAAGCATTCCTTTTACTGGAAAAAGGACACCAGATTGAATTAGATCAGGCTAAAGACCAATTGCTCCCAACAGTAATGAAGCAGGCAGCCTCTTCCCTCCCTGTGGCTGGAACTCGTGGCCCCAGGTCCAGAGGAAAGCACACTGGACAGCTGGAAGACGCACAGGGTCTGTGTGGTGGTGAGATCTAACGACAGAGGTTCACATGGCAGTGAACTAATCACGTCCGACCACTCAGTGAGGTTGCCTCTGGCTTTAGGAACGCTAAGTGAAGACCACAGGTGACGTGGGGGCCATCCTGCAGCCCTGGTTTCAAGCAAGCCAGCACACTGATGCCTAGCTCTTCAAGGAGCCCTTCTCTAGTATCTCTCTAGATTCTAATACGGGTAAAGCCTTAATGACAGTCGGCTGTATACACACACAATGAATCCTATTAGTCAGAAATAGCTCCTTGCACCCAAGGAAACAAGTGAGGAAAACCCTCTGTGGCACAAGGCAAACATCCGTAACTCAGAGTACCTGGAAGCAAAGCTGGTCTGAATTATGCATTTCTTAAAAAAAAAAAAAAAAAAAAGTCCTGTCAAGTGTGTGCAGAAACCTTCAGAAAACAAACTTTTATCTGGCAAAGTCTTGAGGTGAACTGTTTAAATGAACAGGTAAGAATATCCACGAGTAAGTAGGCACTTCTGAAATGCCTGCGGGTGCTCTAAAACTGCTCTCTTGCAAAGGGCAAGATGCTCCAGACTGTTCTGGAGGATTCTTTGCTTACTAAACCCTTTCTCCAAGGTTGAGCGCACAGGTAAACCTCAAGCTATGTGCTGAATCCAAAGGATCATAAATTCCAAATTCCTGAAGTCCACCTTATCGAAGATGGAGTAGGATGGGCACCCTACGGGGAAGCAGGTATACGTTCTACCACCTGCCAGCTTTCAAATTCATTTATGCTCATGAAAGCAACGGAAGGGCTTCAAAGCAGAAGCAAACTTACAAAAAACTGCTAAACTGCTAACATCAAGGTTAGTACACAGTAAAAGATGAGCAAAAAGAAAGAAAAAAACAAAACAAAACAAAACAAAAACAAAAACAAAAAAACACGCCCTGTCTACTACTACTGGAGAAGGTTTTTAAATTTTTTTCCAGTTTTTTTTTTCTTTTTTCTTTTTCTTTTTCTTTCTTCTTCTTTTTCTTTTTTTTTTTTCTTTTTTATTTTTTTTTTTTTTTTGTAGGAAGAGGAAAATATGAAATATGGAGGAAGGTCTTGTTATAGAATTGGTGACGAAACTCTTGAGGGCCTTCCATCTTAATCAGAGTAAATTCCCAGTCCTTCCACAGACTTCCAAGGCAGAGGATGGCCAAGCCTCCTCCGTGTCGCCCATCAGCCTCCATGGCATTCCTGGACCATCCGGAGCTCATGCCCGCTTTAGGATCCTGGCACTTGCTTTCCCTCCACTCTCTCATGCTCTCTCTCTTTAGGAAGACTTGGTTTGCTGGCATCTCCTCTCTCTCTCAAGTAGTGGAGGCTTCATCCTTCTGCCCTCTGGCCTCTGAACAGGTATGGATTATCTTACAGAACTCCTTTCCTGGCATGTCCTCAGGTTTCACAGCACTTTCTGCAGCTAGAATAAAAGCTGGAGGGCAGGGGCTTCATTTGGTTGTTCGCTGCTGTGTCACCAGGCAGGCACAGACACTCGGGAAACGTCAGTTAACAGGATGAATGGGTGAAGGAGTGAATCATGTAAGTACCTAGCGAGGACGCCCTTAGACACCTGTGTGGCACGTTAGATCTCTCTCTCTCTTGCTCTCTCTCTCTCGTGCGCACACACACACACTTGCACCGGAATCAGTAGGGACAGCATCCCACAAGGCGAGGATCTCAACCCGACCTCAGCCCACTCAGACCCACCAAGTCAAGAAACAGCTCTTTATGTGCCTTCCAGTAACATTAATTGTTGGTCATAAAACTTCAAAGAAACAGTTATTTATAGCTTGATTAAAGCCCCTTTTTCCACACACACTCACCGCAGCACTTTCCAGCTCAGTTCCCATGAGCACACTGAAAACAGCCTTCTGCCCACTTCCTGTCGAAGCCAGCTCCTTAACCGCTTCGGTCCTGAAGCTTGCCGGCTCTTTTTTTTTCTTTCTTTCTTTTTCCAGTGTTCAGTCTTTCAGTTTCTCTTGGGTTTTCACAGTTGGGTTTTTCACTCCTGTTCTCAGGCACCAGACCCCACCGCTCTTGAGCCACCCCCACACCCAGCAGGGCAACAGGGGCCAATGAAGACATCATCGCCTGACAGTGAGAAGGAAGGTGCCTTCTCAAAACATCCTCCTCAGGGAAAACAAGCAAAGGTGGCGAAGTTTCACAAGGTCCAGGCCACTAAAACGGTAATCTGTTTACCATGTCTGAAAACTGGAGGGGCTGGAAAATGTTTCAGGAGTGCACCAACCATTGGCACCTTGAATATTCTTGGTGGTGGTGATAATTTATTACCAATCTTTTGCCAGAAGCTTCCCAAATATTACTTTTTTTCAAGTTTATTTACTCTTCCATAAGAGAGAAAGAGATGGAAAAATAGAGAGAGGAAAGAGAGAGGCACTCCTGTTAGGATCTTCACACCAAGACCCCCACCTCCCCTGCCTCTGTCACGTGGATTATGGCCACACATGCTCACACCCAGTATGTATAAGGAGGTCTGGGGAAATGAACCAAGAACCTTCCCGTGTGGGTCCAGTAGCATTACTGCTGCATCACTATCTGGCCCCCCAATATTATTTCCAACTAAGTCTTTTGAGATGAGTAACTACAGAGCTGTATCCATATGAAGCATGAGTAAAGAGACTCAGAAAAGATGGAGAGACATGGTGAACAGCTACAAATGGTGGAGCTTTGCCCACACTCACCATACAGGGCCTTCCTGATGAAAACCCGCATTCCTATTCTTGGTACAGGGCACCCTGGCAGAATGGGAATTGTGCAAATGATATAAAAGAACACCAAAGTGCCCTAATTCAGGGGAAATGGAATTGGTCCCATACCTGATAACAGCTATGTCCAAAGTACATTGAGTTCATCATGCTCCCTCAGGCATCAAACATCAGGACGAAAACAAATACATTTTTCAGATTTGCCCCTGTAGGAAGTATCCTTTGGGAGAAAAGTGATCAATACGTCCATTTAGCTTTAAAGGATGGAGGTCAGAATGCACCCTGGGATTCAGCCGATGTCCTTTGGAGAGTGATGAATCCTTGGGAATATCTGGAATGTGTCTGAGGTGGTCTCAGCAGCCCACAACATGCACTAATTGTGGTAATTAAGAAGTATGTGATTCTAAGCAGGGACCACATATTTGAGAAATGACGTACCAACAGTGAAAGGAGCCCCTCTGTAGCTGCTATCATCTGAGAAAAATGGAAACTAAAGTGGTCTTGACAGGGTAGGTTAGAAAACCCCTTTTTAGTTTCCAAAAGAAACCCCCAAAGAAAACACGGCACCTCTTCACCTCATCATCTGTCTGGTTCTGTTGTGACGGCAGATAATCCTTGCTCCTGACTGCAAAGTCTGCCTTCACTCCATGCACCAGGGGAAGGTGAGGGAGTTCATCAGCGCTGCCCTCTGCCCAGGGCCAGACCCACACTGCTCTGCAAACCTGGTCTCTGTCTGATCTAGAGCTACAGCTCGGAGGTTCAGGAGAGCAACTCCAGCTGCAGGACTCCTGCTGCGGTCAGGATTTGTGGATGGCTGTGCTGGAGAACATGGCAGATAGACTGCGGTGTCCTGCTCCCCTCCATCATAAAATGGACCACCCGCAGGTACAGGATGCTCACCTTGGCTGAAGCTGATTGGAGGTCACCAAGTGGACTGAGCCCAGCTAGTCCACAACCTGGCTGGGGACCCATAGGTGTGGCCTGGGAAGATGAGCTGATTCCATCAGATTTTTCTCTGTCAGGAATCTGAGGGATTTAGATCAGGTCATACTATAAGAGAAAAGTCAGATTGGCGAAGACTGAAATGGGAAAGTCACATTTAAGAGGAAGAAGAAGCACTAAGCAGAAACCAGAATGGAGGAGAGAAGCCAAGAGCTGGGTCATGTTGAAGGGAAGCCTTGCACGAAAGATCCACAAGCACCTTGGCCTCCTTGACCCCGGAATAATCCTCTACTCCCTGTCCCTTCTAAGACCTACTGTTTGGTCTCCTGGTCCCTTGAGTGTGCAGTTCACTCTAGTCATTTCCTTGCAACCAGAAGAGCCTACTGAGAGCACAGATACTTCCAAATTCCAGAGAAAATGCTGCAGGTATCAAGAACTTCAGTCTCCTCTTTCAGCAGGACCACAGCCTCAAAAACCTGAGGGCCTTGTCATGGCCAGCAGCAATCTGCAGGTAATTCTTTCCACTCAACATGAAGTCAAATCCCCACTACTCAGGATTTCATATCCAGGATAGAGTCTTGCTGGCTTCCTGACTCTTGGCCAACTTCTTCCAAGCATGTTCATCTAGCATAGAATTGAGAATTTTAGGCAAATAACCCCAGGTCAGGCCTGACCGACTGCAAATTGAGAGCTACCTACAAGCTATCTACTCCAACTGTCAAACATGGTGATGCTCACTGAGGTAAGAATTCTTTGATAGGCAATGGGCTTTCTTCTCTCCTGTCCATTCCCTGACCAACTAGGAAAAAGCAAGCTTTTTCTGAGAACATTCCAGATATCTACATGCTTCACACACTTGGGGTGAGAAGAAAAAAGCACCAGCCCCTGTCACTCTCAAAAACAGAGCTGAAGAATTGAAATCATGGAATTGGCCCCGGACTGTTTTATAAATCTCTTGAATGCACTCTTCTTACCATACCACCTGCCCTCTCACCTCTAACATGCAACCATCTCTCTCCCTACCCCAACCAGTGTCTGATAAAGGGTCTCAGAGTCATTGGAACCATCTGTCAGGAGGCCAGGTGGGCAATCCAACCCCCAGAATCCTTTCCTGGGCTGCCTTTTTTCCAGACATGGGCCTCTAGGTGCTATGAAGAGAGTCTGTACATGAGATGTGACTTATTGCTTGTCTAGAACACATAATTGCTTAGTCACATTTTTAAGCTAGGTCCCTACCACCAGAAGAAAGATGTACTCACTAGCTTAGAATTTGGATAGTGCTGATAAGTCCTGCTTCTGCCAAAAAAAGAACTTAGGTAATTTTAAGGTCCATACCCTCATAACACATCAAGAACATTCTGCTAAAGACATCCCTTCCTTCCTATCCCTTGCAATTCTACACACAGATTTGACCCTTGTATACCAATCAAACTAAAATAATGGGAATAAGAAGCTAACATTTGCATTTTTGCTATTTACATTTGGAATTTTGCAAATAGAATTGGGAGAGCAAAAGGTTGACTTAACTTCTCAAACAAGGGTACATGCCTCTAGACCTCCCTCCCCAAATGTTGTAAAATGTAGGATATAATACATTTTCTCAATATATACAGTTACTATAAAGATAATATAATTTCAAAATAAAAATAGACAAATTGATTTTTCTATCTGGATCAGTTCTACCTATAGTTTTGAATAGACTCAATTAGAGCTGCATTTCCAATGGATTTCTTTTTTTAGATTCAGTCTTTTATGTAGTGAGGGAGCAAAAGAGAAAAAACAACAACAACAACCCCCAAGTTGTGCCCATATCTGCCCAGTGAACTGAGCAGCAGAGAAGGTTTCTCTTGAAGCTCAGTGAAGCAGACACCAAAGGGAAGCTTCCCAATCAGTGAAAGGCATGGTCTGGCCGCCCAGCACTGAGGCTGTGCTCAACCCCAGGGCACTTTCCGGGCAGGTGCCACCACCATAATGACCCAGAGAGTGGCTCCTTGGTGCTGGTCACTGAGCAGATCTGAGAGACCTGCAACATGTGCTTTTGACGGAGAAGACAACCAACATAGCTCCCAACAGAGCGGAGAGACGGCACGGTGGGACTTCATTCTTCAGCACGTGTATCCTAACATCTACGTGTTGATATACGCATTAATGAAGTGTGGAGTGAGTAAATGCACACGTGTGTGACCTTAAATCACGGAAGCTCCTTTCTTCTTTGTAAAAAATATAGCAAACCTCTAGAGTCACAGATGGTGTAAGGGTTAAGGTGCTGAACTCCCACATGGCCTATGGCCATTTGCGTCTGGACCTGGTGGCTTAAAAATCACACCAGGCACACGTGCATGTGTGCCCAAAATCTCAGGAGGAGAATGGATTGCAGCACGACCCCCTGGCTAATGGGAATGATTTCTTACTTTCCCTCTCACTGTCTCTCTCTGACTCTCTCTACAGCAAAAACCAAACAAACAAAAAAGCAAACCTAACTCACAGATAATAAAGAAGATTAAGAGGTAAGGTGTACAAATTGCTTGATGCAATCTGGTTTTGCTATTTATTTTAGGAATTATTTTATTTTTATTATTTATTTGGGGCATTATTTTTACTACTCACTTTGGTATTATTTATTGATCTTTACATACGATCTATATTTAAATTTACACTTCCTCCTGCATAGCTCCTGAAAACATCGTTAGTGTCCTTCCTCAGCCCTTCACTAGGGAGAAGAAACCATTTGTAAATATGCACATCTTTCTTCAATCTGGCCTCCTAAATGCCAAGGGCACCCCAGAGCTGCTGCCTGCTCTCCGCTGGGCTCCTGAATCAGCTCCTTCCTGTTTCCCTCTTGCTACTCAGACACTCTCCACCACAGTGTAAATCATGAAGTTCATGATGGTCTGCTTCTGCCTGTGGCGCCTTAAAGCTGATGCGAGTGGTTAACCAATACGGCCCCCACAGAAACTACAAGGGTGGGCTCCCAATCGGGAGTCAGAAATTCTTTCTATGAAAATGCAAAGCACGACCTCATAAAAGAAACCCACTGCAGGAAGATGAAGAAATGTCAGTTTGAATTAAAACAAAATAGGAAGATGAACATTTCAACCATCTGGCCAAAGACCCTCCTATACAAATGCATAAAAGTTGCCAAGGAGTTAGACAAGCTCTCAGATGAGAACCACAGAACTCCACAAGGCTGCCTTTGTGCCTCCTTAGGAATTTGCTCCCTTTGAGCAAATTCAGGGCCTGGTGTTAGCGATCGCTTTACTGTAGCAGTATATTCCCTCTGTGCCATGCAATTGTCTTTGTTTTGCTTGAACCTAATTGTCTTATTGTGCATTAGAGCCTGTAACATGTTTGGAAGGAGGCTGGGTTATACCATGCATAAGCAGGTGAATAAAACAATACTGATGTGGAGTTCTGTGAGAATAAACAGGGTTGCGTTGGACAAGATAGGCTAGGCTTTTCTGCAGTAATGAATACCTCCGAAGTCTCAGTGACTTAACACAACACGCACATACTTAGTAAGGGTCAGCAGGGAAGCTCTGTTGAATGCGGACACTCAGGGACTAGGAGGACAGAGGTCCCATCTAAACATTTCTTCCTCAATTGCTGAGGCATAGAAAGTGATCAGGGTGAGCCCCCCGCCCTGGGTCCCTAAAACTTCTACTAAAATTTCTACTAAAATTTCCTCCTAAAAGTGACACACATCACTGTCATTCACATTTCGTTGGCCAAAGCAGTCATTCATTATCTTGTCTTCTCTAGACTCATGAAAAAGATGAAATGGCCCAAAGCAAGAGGCCCTAGATTCCAGTGTTCTGTTTTGGCAGGAGTGTCAGGCAGGAGTTTTGGGAGCCACTCACAACACCCTCTGATGTAGATTGCAAAATTTTAGAAGAGTATCCCTGGTCTTCTAAACTGAGTCCCTCCTGATCTTCCCAAGTATACCTGCTGCTTATACGCATGTCATGATGGACAGCTCACGGCCTCTGCAAGCCTCAGTGGCAAGAATAAGGTAGAAAGCAAAAGGTATGAAGAAAAGAGTAAATATCAGCCTCCCCAACTCTCCCCACACCGCGTCGTATGAACAACTCTGCACTTGTACCAACAGCTGAAGGTCCGTGAGTTGAACGTTACAAGACCAAACCGTGAATCCGAACTAGTCTGTGCCTATAGTGATGTGGTGAAATTAAAACACTGGGGCCCTTCGAGCTGGCGATGGTTCATGAAACCATTGTGTGAGCCATAGTACACACCCTGTGAAGATGGGCCAGGGTGCCAGGCATACAGCTTCTCTGGGCTACTTTCAACTCCTCCAGATGTCCATAAAATGGCAGGGAAGTGGCCATTCCTGAGTACCTGCTTCTCCCGGTCCTGTGCAGAGTGACCTCATGGCCCTTCCCTGATTTAATTCACGCAGTAAATTCATGCAGTTGATATTACCCTCATTTTACAGATAAGGGGATAGAGGTTCTAGAACTCACCTGAGGCTACGTCCTAGCAAGAAATAGAAATGGGTCTGAAAACAAAGTCCACCAACTCTCCTCTGTTCCATCCCTTTGCCTCCCTTTCCTAAGTTGACGTGTTTTAATATTGGTTTTGATGGTGTTTGATATTGCTCTAGACAACTGTCAGGGAATCAAACTTGTCACAACCTCACTAGTGCTTAACCCCTAGTTGGTACTGAGTTAAGAGGTTACTAGGCCTGAGGATATGGCTGACGATACTATATTTCCACCTGGCATGGAATGGCTTCATTCCAACAGAATGATTTTGACATAAACCACACTTCTATGCTTACGGAATTTCTCACGAGTGGTCTTCTTGCCCTGGGGTAGGAATCTGATATCAACCATCCCTTTGCAGTTAAACCAAACCTTGAGGTTTTGCTAAGGTTTCACTCTGAGTGAACTTGCCAATCAGAGTGAAACTAGGATAGAGAAAGGGGTCCTAGCCCACAGAAGTGGGAGGAAACAATCTGCTTTGTCACTCGAGCAGAGCAAGGCTTCAGCCCCAGAGCAGCAGCACCAGACAACGAGAGAATCCAGCCTGAGAGTGGGCGCGCCGGCTATTTATAGTCTATGCTTGGCATGGTCTAAATTCCTGTCACTTAGTTTGCTGGCTATTCCTGGCCTAGGGTTTCTGAGAACCTCAACCCATTTAGGCAGGTCCCATTCAAATAGAATACAGTGAGAAGAGCCTCAACTGAGGAAGACGCTAAAAGTTCAGAGATGTTTTGTCTGGGGTCTCACAAATAACAGCAGAGTTTAGACTGACTGATTACAAAGTACAGGGTCTGTTCTCACTACTACATCATCATGAACATGACTGTAGGAAGCAGATAACTTAATGGTGATAACGAGCTTTGAAAAAGGAGGCTAGTCCGAATCAGTACTCATCAGGGTCTTAACTTACCCCCATCCAGGGGACCCCGGGAACTACATGATAAACTTCTATGATAATATTGGTTTTCAAGTCTGCGAGTGTGAAATAAAGCATGTGTGTGTGTCCCTATGTAACTATGCTGGAAGAGTTCACTTGCCAAATAAACTGTCTTAACTACTAGGAGTCGGGGATGTTTTCTTTTGGGAAATTTGCCCAATTCAAAAAGGCTCTTTTTTTTTTTTTTCTTTTTCTTTTTTTGGAGAGGTTTTTGCTATAGGGCGCGTGTGCTCGCCAGAAAGACAGAGAGAGACAGAGAGACAGAAAGCGAGAAATCACCACCCAGGGGGAGATGGCCACACTGCAATCCCTTCTCCATTCTCCTCTCGGGATCTTGGGCATGCACGCACACGTGCCCTGCATGAGTTTAAGCCACTGGGTCCAGGACTCAAACCGTGATTGACTACATGGGAGTCCAGCGACATAGCCATTATGCTAACTGCTGGTCCCAAGGCTCCTTTCTTTTTGTTCAACAAGACCCCGACGTTGGACACTGATGACTGGATCAAAGGTAGACCTGTTCTGGGTTAAGCCTATCAGATTCTCCCTCCCACATTATTGAAATTAGGATTCGGTTTTAGACAATTTGGTTCTAGGTACGCTGTGATTATAATGTGTAAATTCCCAGTCTTCTGTCACATGTACATTGGAGCAGAAAACACTGAGTAGTGGTGAGCTCACTCAGAGTAAGTGAGATGTGTAGAGAAGATTACAGATGAGGAGCAGGGGAAGGGAGCCCGTGTGGTATCTTGCACAGTCCCTGTTTCTGGTGTCATCTCTTCTAAGTCCTGGCTCTATCACATGGCTTCCGTGGTCTCCGGCGTCCCGATGTGTCATTACTCCTTCTCCTCCACACCCTCAACTTTGCCTTTTTAAGTCAGCTTGAAAGATTTCTGCTGGTTGCCACTGATGGAATCAAGGGCCATGAGTTTTCTGATTCATGTTCTCCGGTAGTCCAGTGCCTAGGACAGTACCTAGCACAGTAAGAAATACCCAACAGATACCTGCACAATAAATACCCAACGGATACCTGAGTAATAAATAAATTCAGAAATTCTAATTTAAACAGCATCCTGGGGGTGGAAGGAGCAGCTTGAGGATCTCTTCCCATTTACTCTCAGCCTGCCAAATTTTCTGTATCCTTGTAACCAGGCAAAGCTATGCCCAAAGAGGCATATGCTGTCACTGCATCTGTGTCCAACCAACCTTCACACCCTCATTCCAGAGAAGCCTGAAGGGTTTGTTGTGTCTGCAAAATAGTAATACAGTTTAATGTCGCAAAGCATGTGTTAGACATAAAGAAATGTGTTGTAATCACAATTACAATTATTAAATGTATGAAATGTTACAAGATAAGGAAGTGAGATGAGCAAAGCAAGGTGAAAGAGTAAGTGAATGAGAGGTCATGGCTAAATAAAGAAAAGTTTAGACAGTCACAAGCAAAACTGAAGCCCCAGGTGATGAGAGGAAGTAGGAGCCATGGGGACCATCTAGTTGAAGAATGCAACAGGGAGAGGAAAAAATAACCTTGAGGGGAAAAGTCTGTGGCCAAGGGTCACAGGGAAGAGTCACAGGGTATAGACGGACAGATGGATAGATAGTGAATGGATGGATAGAAGGATGGCTGCACGCATGGGAGGGTGGTGATACCTCTTTATTATTTCCTCGGACAACCCAAGGAAAAAAGAGAAGCAATAATTGAATTGGCAGAAAGTAATGACCTGGACTGAAAGACAAAAGTAGTTTGAGTGGAATTGCTACTGTAGAAAGAGTCTCATGATGTGGAGAGTCTAAGTAATAAGTGCTGCAGGACATAACGACTCACGTACTAGACACGCCCCACAGCCCTTCCCTCTGCATAGGGGCCCATAATCAAAAAACACTGACACAATCAGAGTATTTTATTGAAAAAAAAAATGAATGTATCTGCTAAAATTGATGGCTTTGTGGCCATAAATATGCCAGTGAAGAAAAAAAGGAACTACTCTGTTTTAAAAATATGTGGGTATTGCTTCTATTTCAGAGCTGACTAGTGAACTACCAAGAATTCAGGGTCTTTCTTCCACAGACTAGAAATATTGCTAGGGTCTTGCTTCCCAACCAAGATGCGCATTTCTTAGCTCCCTTGTATCTATTGGGTTGCTGGAAAAGTCATAACATATTTTTGTATAGAAAAAAAAAAAAAAACCAGAAAAAATATGCCATGACTATTCTGACAACCCAATAAATTGGGCTACATAATTAGTCCTGGTGGCTGTATGAAAATCAGAAGTGATGTGGTTACTTCTGTGAAGTGATTCCTAAACATCCACTGTCATCTCTCCCTTCTTTCCTTTTTTTATTGTTATGACCATCAAGCCAAAAAACAAACAAACAAAAAACAACTATGGGCGTGGTGGTGATTGAAAATGGTAGAAACGTTTGTCTCTAAATCTCTACCTGGAAGAAAACCTCCTGAGTACATCTATCTTGGATATTGAGCAATAAGTAAACTTACATAATGTTAAGGCACTGATTTTAGAGTTATTTATTACAGTAGTTAGATTATCTTGGCCAATACAAGTCAAATGTACTACATTTGAGCATCTCCATTGAATCTCTGTGTCACATTTAGGGAAAAAAATAACTCTAGGGCAACCCTCTTTGATCTCTATTTTGGAGAGGATCAAGAGGAAACTAATGGAAGAATAGTTATTGAGCACCTCTTCTGTGCCAGGCATTGGGGCTAAGCACGTCACATGGACATATAACAACCCTACTAATAAAATTTAAGGGTAGGTCTCATTATCATCATTTAAGGAATAAAGGTGAAGTTAAGCAACTTGCCCGAGGTCTCATGGTTTAGCGACAGAGGTTAGAGAGAATGGTTGAAGGAAAAAGTAGGACTTCTATATTGGATGAGAATCAAACTGGAAGTTTGACTCAATGAGATGGGTCAGAAGTTGTCAGACTTGGGTCCAACTGGGCTATAAATTGATAAATCCCTCTTCATCAGTCAAGTCTTTTAAATACTTTCAACAAATTCAGTTCAATCCAACAAATGCTTATGAAGATTTCACTCAAGGCCAGCAACTGTGCTAAATTCTGAGGATTTACTTCTTGAGAAGGCATATCCTACTTTCCAAGGGACTCGGGCTGTCCCATGGTGTGAGAGTTAATGGATGTACATAATTCTACATGGTCAAGGTTAAAAGTAGAGCCTTGGGAACCAGTAGATGGTGTAATGTTTACATCTCTGGACTCCCACATAGTCGACCACGGTTCAAGTACTGGACCTGGTGGCTTCAAACTCACACTGTGTGCGTGCGTGTGTGTGCCTAAGACCCTGAGAGGAGAATGGAGGAGAAGGGATTGTGGCATGGCCATTCCCTCTTGGGTTGGGGGGAGGTAATTTCTCTCTTTCTGTTTGTCTTTCTCTGTCTCTCCAGCGAGCACACATCCTCTATAGCAAAATTCTCTCTTAAAAAAAAAAAAATGAGCTTTGGCCAGTATGAAGGGAAGCCTAGAGGAAGAAATGCTGGGTGGCACTCATGGGACTTTGTCAGCTCCAGCCACCTGCCATCACTACATCCACAACACACATGTGTGCACACCCTCCTTCCTGAGCCATGACAATCAGAGACGTGATTTCAAAGCCATGCATAGCTAGGCGCAGTCCTAGGATGGTGGTTTGCAAATGACAAAAGCCCAACCCAAACCTAGGGGAATTTGCCAACCTATGGCCAAGGAAGAGAGCAACCAAAGTATGCAAAAGCTCTGACCTTTTTTGTGGGACCAACATCTGGAAGAACACTGGAGCCAGGGACTGAACTATCTGAAGGTGTGATGTGACCTCTCTTCACACCGCAGGAAACTTCAAGGCTAACAGCTCGTTCCCAACTTTAACATCCTGAAACTTCCACCAGTGGAAGGAGCTGGAACTTCCCAGTTCCTGAAATTGGGAAGGGTTTTTTTCTTTTTTCTTTTTCCCCTTGGGTGAGCCTTGGGCTGATAGATAAAAGTGGCATCTCCCAAGACAGTCATAAGGAGATCAGAGGAGAACAGTTTCCAAGAAAGGTCGGGGGGGTGGGGGGCAAGGAGGGCCCTGCAAAACAACCCCATAAATGCCTACGACACCTCTGGAGAGTGCTTTGTTAGGAAAAGTGTCCAAGACACTAGTGAATAATCCTTGCACAGGGCTTTGTGTCAGGAGTTTAGAAGAGAACGAACCTGGATTTTGAAATTGTTTTTTGAACAATTGTTTTTTGAACAATAACAGAACAAAAGACGTGAGGGGGTCACTTTTTTTATTGCTCCTGATATACAATTCTTGTTGATATTTCATTGTATGCTATGAGAAATATGAGTCCTATGGTTTGGGGGGAAAAAAGGGACCATGTGAGGACACAGGGTGAGGCCCTTCCAGCAACAATGGAGCTTTAAGTACTTGACAATTTGTATGCTGTCGGTATGTAAGCGTTGAGCTCTACAAACCCCACAGCTGCGTGTTTACAGTTTAGACCATCTCTGTGAATTGCATCCTTATGTTCTGTATTTTAAAAGGCCATTTTCAGCTCCTACTTAGCTTCCACTCAGAAATACCATTCAAATCAGGTCTCTGTGCGTGCCTGTGTGTTTTTTTTTTTTTTTTTTCAATCCACACATTGTCGGGACTGGCCACGGCAATTTTCCCCATTGTGTTCCCTCTGCATACCCAGTTCCACGCTGAAATTCAAAATTCTGATGTTTGTCAAAATGCAGGGGCCCCATTTGAACTTATGACTTCAGTACATTTTAATGATCAGTAAGGGTAGGCAGAAGGAAAACAAAAGAAACTATTGGGTTTTAAGTCTCCGATTTGTGCCTGGCATAGTGCCAAAGCATTTTAGTGTTCAGCTGAGCACTGAGAAGCATGGGTTGAGGTATTAGACAGCAGTGGGTTAAAATCCTGGTTCTGCCACTTTTTTTGCTATGAGACCTGGCCAAATTATTAGGTTGAACAACATAAAATTGCTGGTACTACCATTTTCTACCTACGAAAACAGCAATTTCATATGGCTTACCCTGGTAGTTCACTTCTTTAAGCCTCATCTGCAAAATGAGAATAATGATACCAGCTATCACTTGGGTAATGATGAGGATGAAGCTGGCTCGGAGGCACTTCAGTAACGCACTGTCTAGGAGAAGCTGCCCCACACAGTGATTGCAGTTCAAACCCTTTGCCTGGTCAGCCTGAAACACACCTCCCATGCACTCATGCCCCCAAGATCCAACAGGCTGGAGGACTAGAGGAAGATCATGCATGGCAAGCCCAAACCCCGTGGGGTGCTAAATTCTCTCTCTCTCTCTCTCTCTCTCTCTCTCTCTCTCTCTCTCTCTCTCTCTCTCTCTCTGCCCTCCTCTCTTATGCTCACATGTACACATAGTCACTCTGTCATGAATAAAGCAAAAAGTTTAAACTAAAAGTAGATAAGGATGAAACAACACACTTAGTATAGAATAAGGAACACTGAGGTTGGCACAAAAACCCCAACACATGTTAGCCATTACTGTTATTATTGACATAGGTTAAATAATCTCACCGTGACAACAACCCTGTGTACCAGGTATTATGCCAATTTCACAGGTCAGAAAACTGAAGCAAAAGAGCTTACTAGTAACTCAAGCAGTTACATAACACCTCTGTGGTGAAGGGAAGGATTCTGTCTGATTAGCCTGACTATAAAGTTTGTGTTCTCTCATGACACTGAACTTGTAGTCGTGGATAGAACTGAAGTCATGGAGAGGCACCGGCAGGCTTGGGTCCAAAGACCAGAGCACATCACAGAATTGTGGGACAGCTCTAGGACAATAGGGGCTGACCCAGGCAGCCCAGGGACCAGCAGCATTAGTTTAAATTCTCTGAAAAAGATAGCATCTTGAGTCTCCCAGAGACTCACAGTAGCTTCGAGGAATTCTGGTGCAGGAAAAGGGTGAGAAAGAACACTCTGTGAACACTTTGTAAGATGAAAAGCTATATTTTGGAGTTTCCAAGAAGGCCACTAGATGGTGAGAAATCAAGTCATCCAGTGAGTAGGAAAAAGTGATTCTTTTACTCAGATTTCTGTAGAGGGAGCAAACACGATACTGTGTGTGGTCACACATAACCCACAAATTTCACTGAAATGTGACAATTTGTTCCCTAATATGAAGCTAGGATGTGCTTCGTGAGATTCCTTTGAGAAAATTTTGTTCAGAACAGGTTAATGGTACCCTTACAGATCTCAGCACTGTTTCACTGGGGCAAATCTTTTGATTAAGAAATCAGTTTTTAAGTAACATTCTCAAGAAAATATTTCTACATAAAGAAAGAAAAAGAATGCCCTTCGACAGATTATGTATGTTGGGAACCAGCAGTTAGCTTAATGGCTATGTCGCTGGACTCCCACGTAGTCGACCGCGGTTCGCGTCTCGGACCCGGTGGCTTACAACTCACGCCGGGCGCATGTGCGTGCGTGCCCAAGATCCCGAGAGGAGAATGGAGGAAAAGGGATTGCAGCATGACCATCCCCCCGGGGGGTGATTTCTCACTTTCTGTCTCTATGTCTCTCTCTGTCTGTCTGGCGAGCGCACGCGCCCTATAGCAAAAAACCTCTCCAAAAAAAAAGATTATGTATGTTGATGGCTGGGAATGCCACACATACTCCAATATTACCACTGAAGTTAACTAAATTAAAGTCTGCCACTTATAGTCCAAAGCAACATGAAAAAAACTATGACTATGAAAAATAACTTAGTATGTCTTTTTGAGAGAGTCGCAGGGGAAAGAAGCAGGCTGCCAGGGAGAAGGAAACTGTGGACACTGCCCTCTTTTTGCCTCAATTCCTTACAAGTAAAATAGACATTATAATACCAACCACCAGAGGTTGTCAGGAAGGAGATATTATTTAATACATGTAGGAAAGGTCCTGAGTTTGAATCCTGAGTCCTCCCTGAGCACACTGGGCAGGTGCATGTGTGTGCACAAAATCCTGACAGAGGGGAGAATTGGAGGGAAAAGGACTGAGTGTGAGCAGGCCCAGTGGGAAGGGGGGTTGTACTGTCTCTCTGGGGAATGCCTGTGTTCTTTGGCAAAAGAGAAAAGCAAAAAAAGAGCAAAGTCCTACAAGCTTCTAGGTTAGGGTGGTGTAAGCATGAGTTCCTTTTCCCCTTCCTATTACTTGCTGAGGTCTGATGTCTATGTGCTTTGTTTTTTTTTTTTTTTTTTTTTTTTTTTTTTTTTTTTTTTAATGAACAGTAAATAAATACATTTGGAATAAATAACTGTATCATACAATGGTTCTCCGTCTTCAGGGTTAAGAAGAACACTTGGGATGCTTCATGCAAATGCAGGTACTCAGGATGCCTGAGATTCTAATTCAGTTGGTTGCAATCTCCCAAGTGACTCAGGAACGGTATTTGGGAAAACACTGTTATAGTGAATTGCTAACAAAGTAATGACTATTGCATTTACTTGGCAATTTTGTTTTTTTTTTTTTTTTTTTTTTTTTTTTTTTTTTTTTTTTTCTGTATTGAGTTTCTCTGGAGTCTTCAGAGTCACTGAGGGGTGAAGAGTCAAATGACTGGAAGTTGGGAGGATTGAAGTTTCCCACTTAAAACAATGCCCTTTACACATAGCTGTTGTATATATTAGATTTTGGCAAAATATTTAGTTTAGTTTAGTTTTAAGGTTCTATATCTAAAAATAATAATAGAAAAACTTAAAAGCCACTTAACTCTACCTTCAGAATTTGGAATGGAAGTGGCTGCATCAGTTTTGGATTTCTGTATATTACTAGCTCTTCCCTGAACTGGGCAAGTTAGACTATCTCAGCTTGGTTATTTCTGTAGAGGGATGAGGAAAATAAATAACGTTTGCCGATCAATTTATGTCTCAGATTCTTTACAAACATTACTCATCGAATCTTTGTGGAGACCCTATAAAGTCTTATTCATTATTTTATTTCATTTATATTTTTGCTATAAGGCATTTGTGCTAGTCAGAAAGAGAGAAGGAAAGTGAGAAATCACCCCCTGGTGGGGGGGAGGAGATGGCCATACTGCAATCCTTTCTCTTCAAGGCTCCTCTCAGGATTTAGGGTACACACATGTGTCTGGTATGATTTTCAAGCCACCAGGCCTGGGACTCAAACTGTGGAGTTTGCTATATGGGATCCGGCACCTTAACCTACATGCAGCCTGCTGGCCCCTGATGAATTCTATTAGGTCATATGCATTTTTGCATAGAAAAATACATCATGACTTTCCTGACAATCCCATATTTTATAAAGGAAGACACAGAAGTATGGAGCACTACTTCCTAAGTAGGTGGCAGAGTAGAGATTCAGCCTTCGACACTTTGTCTCCCAAATCTGATTCTTTCATTTTCTCACTCTGCCAATTGACTGACTGTTCAGCTCAGAAAATGGGGGAAAAATGAAAAAAAAAAGACTGATGATGTTTCCACTAGGATGACAATGATAAGTAAGGTGGAGTAATAGCTGACAGTCATTAAGAACTTGGTCTAAATGGGGCCGGCAGGTGGCGTGGTGGATGGGAGCACTGGACTCCCACATGGCTGACCACGGCTCAAGTCCCAGACCTGGTGGCTTGCTTTCTCACTTTCCCTCTCTCACTCTCTCTCTCCCCCTATGTCTTTCTGGTCAAATTAAAAAATAAAATGAATGAATAAATAAAATTAAGTAAATAATTAAAAAAAAAAAAAGAACTTGGACTCAAGACCAGCAGTTGGTGTAATGGCTATGTCACTGGACTCCCATGTAGTTGACCGTGGTTTGAGTCCTGGACCCGGTGGCTTAAAACTCATGCCAGATGCATGAGTGTGCATGCCCAGGATCCTGAGAGGAGAATGGAGGAGAAGGGACTGTGGCATGGCCATCCCACCCTGGGGGGTGGGGTGATTTCTCACTTTCTGTCTCTCTCTCTTTCGGGCAGGTGCACATGCCCTATGGGAAAACATCTCCAAATAAAAAATAAAAAAGAACTTGGGCTCCTGCCTTCCTGCTCCTTTGTCTTCAACACACAGCTCCACCGTGTGCTCTGAGCTTTGCTCCAGCTCTGACTGCTGTAAAGTCACATTCAAGCTAGCAGGCATGAAGTAAGGGCCAAAAGAGTCCCACCCTCTCCCTTCAGACACACTACACTCAAGTTTTACATCCCAGTGCTTTCAAATGATCCATGGCTACTTTTTCCCTAAAATCATTAACAACAGTCTTATAAAGAATGTCTTCCTCATTAAAATGAAAAAAAAAATTAAATTACTAGGAAAAAAAGGAATTAAAAAGTACATACGAGGCTTACCAGGTAGTGTGGTGGTGAAGATGTTGGACTCCTACATGGTGGAGTTGAACCTCCTAATCATGGTTCAAGTCCTGGACCTGGTGGTTTGAAAATCATGCCGGGGGCTTGCGCACATGTACCCAAAATCCCAGGAGAACAGAGGAGAAGGGATTGTGACATGGCTATCCTTTCTGAGAGGTGATTTTTCACTTTCTCTCTCTCCCTCTCTCTCCCTTTCCCAAATCCCCCCCCCCCACCACCATTAACACACATACCCCATGGCAAAAACCTTAAAATAAATAAATAAGTAAAATAAAATGAAAACACTCAATTTTTTAAAAAAGATATACTAAATAAGTCATTTTTAATTATTAAGCTTACAGAGGCAAACTTAATTCTACCAAAGAGCAACAAAAGTTTCTCAAATTCTAACTCAACCCTAAGTGGACCAGTAATAAATGACGAATAGCAGTGATATATAGTAATTCGACCTAAGTCCCATTTGGTCAGAACTTCATCAAACAAACACTCTAGCTGCAAGGGAGGCAGGAGAATGTAATCTTTCTTCAGGCTGTTAAAAATGAGGGGTTGTATTAGTAAGCACTGAAGGGGGAACAGATATTTGAACACACACACAAATCTTAAGATGAGGCCAAATCTATGGTTATCTCTAGCAGAAATGAACTTAAATAAATTGATAGTTCTATATAATTCACATAATAGTACTAATAATAACTTTAAAATAAAGAAGCAATGGAAAGGTCTTTTGTGGAATAATAAGAATTTCTAGACAAATACAATGAACACACAGATGCAGTAATTTTCACTGAGCACAACATACACCTAGACATGGGTGTGTTGGACCATGTTTCAATGGAAGACAACACAAGAGAAGAAAGCACATTCCTAATAAGGGGTCCCTCCTTTCTGTGGTGGGTGAAGGGGAAAAAAAACCTGCCAACATTTTTCATTTTGATTTTTATTAAGAAATTTAAGATATTTGCATCCCAAGATACAGTGGTTCAGGAGGTTGTGGTTTTCTTATGCTGGGTAAGAGGCCACCACTCTCCCTGTGAGTACTAAATTAAAGCTACTGGAAGTGGCATCTACACTTCTCATCATCTCAGCCCAAATTCATGCTAGAAAATAGCTACATATATTCTGGTTCTAAAGACGTGCATTTGAAAACAAAAAGTCAAAGACTCAGCATATATCGAATATAAAGATTATGCTGTAAGATAAACAGACAGCCTCGAGGAATTGCTAGAAGACCGAAGAGAGAAGGGGAGGCTTCCACTGCCTTTGTAAGGAGGATGATGAGGATTCTGTAACCCCAATATCTGTAAGCACTTTAATAAGAAAAAAGGCCAACTGCAGAAAAGCCTGTCAAATGACAACAGATTAACGCAGATCTAGATAAATATAGTAGCTTTTCTCTGTCCAGAAAGGACTTCTATCATATTCTCTGTATGAATCCTGAAGTCCTCCAAGTGTTGCATTATCCACCAATAGGGTGCATGCCCATGGAATGCTGTCCATTCAGACCTTGTTTCTACAGGAGGCAGGACTTCCACAGAGCTGGGAATATATAGGGTAAATGTTTTTCTAGTAGTTAAAGAAAGGAACAATGAATTAGTGAATGTGTGAATAAATGAACACATGAACCAGCCCAAATGAGGTGCAACCACCCTCCCACCCAATGAGATCATCTGGTGGACCAGACTCGGATTTGGTTGCAACACTACTGAACACCGTTTCCGGAGAAGCAGACCTCCTACCAATGCATTTATCCCTGTGCAGAATCTGGTTTAACTCCTACCTCCGAAACAGAACCACTAGGTTTCAGGCCAACAGATCAATTACGTGAAGTAATCAAGGGACCAACTTACAGGGCGACGATTACAATGTGAAGGGGAATGTGAGGCTGGAGGCCTACAAGGACCCAGGAGTGGTTTAGGAAAACCATCAGAGAGTTACAGATCACAAGGCTGAGCGTGGATGGGACAGAAAGCTGGCAAAGAATCAGCAAGGTCTTTCTTAGGACTTCAAAAACCTGAATCAGCTTGCCAAGAGTACACAAGAAGAGTCAAAGCAATAAAACTTCCAGTTTTCAAACTAGAGAGAAAATGAAATGAAAGTCAGTTTGGGTAATTGGTGAATCCTATTGGGTAACAGAACTCTAATTGGTGAGAGGAAAGAAGCACCTACCTGCTTCTGTATTTTATACTCTCTCAAATGGTTGAAATTATTTTCTTTCACTTTTTTGTTTTGTCTTTGCTATAGGGTGCATGTAGTCACTGGAGACAGAGAAAGAGAGAGAGTGAGAAATCATGTCCCAGAAAAGGATGACCATCCCACAGTCCCCTCACCTTCATTCTCTCCCCAAGATTTTGAGCGCCCATGCACACATGCATGTTTCTCAAACTTCCAGATCCAGGATTCAAACACGCAGTCAGCCATAGGAGATCTGGCCACCTATGCCATTGGGTAGCCCTTAAATCCTTTAGCAAATAAACCATTTCCAAAACCTAAAAATATGATTTCTTCAAAGTAAGTAGAGTCATTGTCAGGCTGTCAAAAATGTATGTAGCAAGTAATAATAAATGCACTTAGCAGTGAGCACAATGTAAGATTTACTGGGATAACAAAGACCCTTAACCGTGTGCATCGGAATAAAGTGATCATACATTTGATTAAAAACTATTAGCCTGGAAATGTATACGCATAATTGACAGCCCATGAGATAAATGGGAGTCATAAAAAGAAAGGGCTGGTGGTTCTTAACCTTGTGTGCTGCCTCCACACAGCAGTGTGGGATCCACCTCTCCCTAGGACACTCCCTACATTCTGAGTTCTGAGAGGGATGGGGCAGGGAGGCACAGTGGGGATCACTGGCCCTGGAGACGCATTGTTAAAAATTTCTGTGCTGAGTGAGGGTGCTACTTGAAAACCTTCTTCTGGAGATTACGATGGCCACACCCAAATCTCTATCCCTGGGATCCTGATCCATGTAGAATCACTGGGGAAAAAAAAATTATGATACTTTAAAGAAACAAATCAAGGGACCAGCAGATGGCGTAAAGGTTATGTTGCTGGACTCCCATGTGGTTGACCGTGGTTCAGGTGTTGGACTCAGCGGCTTAAAATTCATGCCAGGCGTGTATGAGTGCATGCTCAAAATCTGGAGAAGAGAAGGGACAGTGGCATGGCCATACCCCCACCCCCAGGGGTGATTTCTTGCTTTCTGTCTCTCTGTCTCTCTGGCAAGCACATGTGCCTTACAGCAAATATCGCTCATTAAAAAAAAAAAATAAAGAAAGAAACAAAACTTTAAAGGAGGTCTTTAAAATGGTTAGTTTGAATATTACAGTAGTACAACAATAATAAGCCAGTTCCTGGATTACTACGATGTTCATTTTTATTATCATTTAATTTTATTTATCACTATCATTTTTATTTTTTAATTTGGTATATGGCACATGCACTCACCAGAGAGAGACAGAGAGAGAGAAAGTGAGAAAGCAAGTCACCAGGTCCAGGACTTGAGCTGTAGCTGGCCAAATGGAAGTCCAGTGCCTTAACCACCACACCACCTGCTGGCCCTGATTGGCAATGTGCTTTCGCTTCACTTATCCCAGCTTGAACGGTTGTGTCTCTTTGATCCACAGCAGTAACCTTATTCCTGTACCAGTCTTGACCTGTCAGTAAGGCCGTCTCACTCACAAGTCAAAGCTTTGCTCTCTGTGTCCTTGAGGTCAGAAGTTCCACCCTCCCAGACTCTGGAAGTTTCTACTGGTGGTTCAAGATATCTTATATTAAAAAGATCCAGACCAAATGAATGACATATCCAAAGACAGCCAAGAGACCTATTTAGTGACAGGATACTTCTTAAGCGCAGGGCACTTTTCAGAAGGTATCCTAACTTTAGGCTCCTCCCAGGGGCTTTCTGAAAATTAAAAGCAAACAAACAAACAAACAAAAACAGATGCACATTCTTAAGGACAAACTGTATGTAGCACAGTATTCTCTTGGGGCAAGCGTGGGTTTCAAGGCTTGTTAACTACAGACACGGAGCACGGCAGCTCACCCCCACTGCCTGGCCTCAGGAAAGGGCTGCACTTAGAGTCAGCACACTCAACCACGACATGGTAATTCTGTAGAAGGGGCGATCAGAAGATACCAAGGACATGCTGCGTTTCTGTTAGGATGAGAACCTGCTTCTTTTTCAGATGATGCTTCAAGATCATTCTAGATGCTTGAATGCTAATTGATTGCTAAAATATGTGACACTATCAGTGTGGGTCACTTTTTGGTCAGAAAATAGAAATAAGAGTTGTTTCAGTGTAGACGTTTGATACATTGAGGCGAAGTTGGTTTACATATAGTTCTGATTTCAGACCGATTGAATAGTGCAGCTTATCAAAACACAAGTTGGGACCAGCAATTAGAGTAATGGCTATGTCGCTGGACTCCCATGTAATCGACCGCGGTTCGAGTCCTGGACCCAGTGGCTTAAACTCACGCCGGGTGCGTGTGCGTGCGTGCCCAAGATCCCAAGAAGAGAATGGAGGAGAAGGGATTGCAGCATGGCCATCCCCCCGGGGCGGTGATTTCTCACTTTCTATCTTTCTTTCTTTCTGGCAAGCACACGTGCCCTATAGCAAAAGCCTCTAAACACACACACACACACACACACACACACACACACACACACAAGTTAATGCCAGGTACTTTTTCTTGCTCCTGTTCTTTTCTTGCTAACACAGATACTGGGGCCTGCAGGTTATGTAGTGGTTAAGGTACTGGTCTTCTACATGGTCGACTGCTGTTCAAGTCCCAGAACCAATGGCTTCAAACTCATGCCAGGCACGTGTGTATGCATGCCCCAAATCCCAAGAAGGAGACTGGAAGAGAACCAATTGCAGCGTGGCCGTCCCCCATGAGGCGTGATTTCTCACTTTCTGTCTGTCTCTCCGGTGTGCACATGCACCCTATAGCAAAAATCTCTCAAAAATAAACAAATAAATAAACGGGGAACCAGCAGTTAGCGTAATGGCTATGTCGCTGGACTCCCACGTAGTCGACCACGGTTCGCGTCTCGGACCCGGTGGCTTACAACTCACGCCGGGCGCGTGTGCGTGCGTGCCCAAGATCCCGAGAGGAGAATGGAGGAGAAGGGATTGCGGCGTGACCATCCCCCCTGGGGGGTGATTTCTCGCTTTCTGTCTCTATGTCTCTCTCTGTCTGTCTGGCAAGCGCACGCGCCCTATAGCGAAAAACCTCTCAAAAAAGAAAAAGAAAAATAAATAAATAAATAAATAAACAAATAAATAAATAAATAACATGCATGCTGGCCATCTTTGCTGACCACAGAAGCCTTATTTAATTAATGCTGTTTTCTATTTTCATGTGAACATTTAAAAGTTTCCTTTCTTTTTTTTTTTTTTCCCAGTTCAGAAGCCCATTTGCTTCAGGAATAGTGGGTAATGGCATGATTCCCATTAGCACTGTTTAATAGCTTTTTTAAAAAAAAACCCAACAACTTCAAATAAAGATTCTTTTTTATGCGACCCTTTTCCTGCCAATAGGTTGTGATAAATAAGCCTTTTCTAAGTTCCTAGGTTTATGTAAATATGAATGACTACAGTAACATGTGAACAAGACAGAGATGTAAAAGGTTTTTAAACCGGAGTTTAGCAAAAAGGTCCTGTCTGTCAATAAAATAAAGCTGTTTTGAATCTGTTCCCGATCATTTGGCTCTTTTGCTGGGAGCCCGGGTTTGCTGGGCAGTGATTAATGCGAAGGGCGCGCAGCCTCGCGAGTGTGGAAGAGAACTGGCGACTCCGGACCGCATTCATCTCGCCCTGTACCGGCAGGTGCGCCAGGCCGGCATCTCTGTATTTCCCCTGTTCTGGGTCACGGGGACTCATAGCTGTGTTGGCCTGTGCCAAGTGCAGTGCTAAGAGCCCACCTCCCTGGCCTGTCACATGTGGAGGGTCCAGTAGTTTATCTGCTCTGTGCTTTATTGTTCAAATAACTGAAACCTACCAAGTCAAGGTGCAAATACAGAAAAAACTGCTTGGCCGGTTGCACACCGAGGCAGACGGAGATCTTAGGCAGGTAAGCAAAAGCACTGTGAACTTGGGCAGGAGCTGGTTGTATGTGATCCATCATCTGTCCAAAGGAACCCCTTTTCAATGGCATGCCCTAGCTCTTCCCTCTTCAGCTTCCTGTGCATGAAACGCTTCCCGAGGACCGTGTGGGGCATGTGGCCATATGACTCTGCATTCCAGAGGAGGGAATGGGGTAAGGCAGTGCAGAGCGATTCTTAGGAACGGACTTGATGTAAGCCCTGGCTTTGCTGCTTACCACTTAAGGGCTCCAGCAAACCCAGGCGCCTAACATATGCCTCATCAAGAAGACCTAACTGTCCTCACAGTTGTGGGCTAAGCTATGGTAGGCTCTTGGCACAGTCTTGGCACTCTCCAGCAGTTCATAAACATCCGTGGTTACTGGTGCTACTGTTTTTATAAGAATTGCAGAATCACTCGCCCAGAGCTCTTTCCTCCGTCACCTTTATCAGATTCCACTGACACCAACGGTGTGTCTGCACTGAATCAGGAATCCTTCACCACCACCCTTCCACCCCTGGCTGCTGCATGTGCAGCTGACAGCCCCAAGGACTGCCTATGGCCAAAGCTAAGGCCGGGAGGTCAATTACAGAACCCACGAGTTCTGCTTTGTGTAGGTTTCTGTCTCAAGGCTAATTATTTACTGGCTTACTGAAGTCCTTTCTCTGGATCACA
This sequence comes from Tupaia tana, assembly GCA_026018925.1. Classification (NCBI taxonomy): domain Eukaryota; kingdom Metazoa; phylum Chordata; class Mammalia; order Scandentia; family Tupaiidae; genus Tupaia; species Tupaia tana. Next base: position 8,880,699 of record JAKSZU010000018.1, read on the forward strand.
AGCCCTCCCAGGAGAGACTCTCTGATGAGGCTGGCTTCCTTGGAAAGTATCAGAAGGGAAGGGAAGAAGAGCTTTTCATTTGCAGATAATCTGCAATGCTATACTGGCAGCACATTCATTCCATTCAACTACCAAAGTGTTGACTAAGCACGCCTGTGTGTTTGCCAGGCACTGTTGTAAGCACAGAGAACGTAGCGCAGGCTCATGGAATTTCTCAGCACGTGGATGATACTGAAAGCCACAACCAGGTGGCATCATCCAGGAAGCGAATATAAGGGGAGGAAGAAAGTGGGCAGAGGTGCAGGAAACAGGCTCTGGGGCAGCCCAGTGTGTGGAAGTCGAGGGGAAATGTTGCAAGACTACACAGGGGAGAGCCATGAGCTAGGAGACCTTCTAAGGGGCTGAAGAATGATGGCCAGGAACAAAGGTACTGAGACCTCAGGAAGTCCTGAGGTCTCTAAGACTTTACCAGGTTCCTACTGTTCTGCATTTCTTACAGCAATAAATAACGCACACACTAATAAACAGGAAGATGGCAGCTAGGGAGACGCAGAGACATGCGTGCACACACCCAAGTGACTGCCTAAAACCTAACTCCCGGCAACCTCTCCCTGCCGTGTATGTGCATGCACACACATACACACACATGAGCACGCCTTCTCTGCCTACAAAAAACTAATTCCGGGTGCTATTTGCATTGGCCGTTGGAATCTCATGATTCCACTTTTCAATATAACCAAAATACCCTTTCATCACTTTGTCTTTTTAAAGACACCATTAGAACCATTTCAGGTGGACAACTTATAAATAAGGTAAACTTATTTTTATCCTTCGTTATGCTCAGTGGTGTGCAGACCTTGGGAGTTCCTGGCCACCTCCACATACCAGTCATCCACGTACTGCACCCTCCTCGCTCAGGACAGACTTTCTGCAGCCACCTCTCATTGAACCATCCCTGGAACACGGAGAGGTATGCATGGCTAATAACTGCCTTGCTCCAAGTCTGTTCAGGAAGATGGTTTTCTGGGCACGACGCATCACATGGCAGCAGCAGCACACGTCCATCAATATGAGGGCAATGGCCACCATTTCTGCAGAGGCTGCGTCCAGTGCTTTGCATGGATTATCTCAAATCATCTTCAGCACGACCTTCAGGACTAGGTATTATTCCTGCTTTTACTGATAAGAAAACTGAGACTCAGGATGGCATCCACTCCGTTGCTGCAATCTATGTCTTAAACCATCATGGTAAATGAGGCACTTCAAAAAGTTTATGGAAAAACAGAAATCAAGTACAAATTTATGTTGGTGCAAAAAATATTACAATCTATGACAGATTTTCTTGTAATACATATTTTCCATGAACTCTTTGAAGACTCTGCCTGTTGTTTCTCAATTGTGTTAACTATCTAAATGACCAAGGGTGGGGGTTGTTTTGTTTTGATTTGGTGTTTTTGCTTTGTATTAGAACACTGGATATATGTTCATGAATGAGCACATTCTTAAAGCTCAATTTCAGATTTTATTCTTTTTCTTTTTTTTTAGGTTTTTGCCATAGGGCACATGTGCTCACCATAGAGAGACAGAGAGAGGGAAAGTGAGAATTTGCCCACCCCCCCACCCCAGGGGTGTAATCTGTCTCCTTCATTCTTCTCTCAAGATTTTGTACATGCATGCCTGGCACGACTTTTAAGCCACCAGGTCTGGGATTTGAACCGCAGTCAGCCATGTGGATTTCCAGAGTCTCAACCACTATGCTACCTGCTGACACTTTGTACCACAATTTTTAGAAATAGCATCTAGACCTATGCTTTTCCCTCTGATTAAAAAACAACAACAATAACAACAAAAGGGACCAGCAGTTAGCGTAATGGCTATGTCGCTGGACTCCCATGTAGTCGACCATGATTCGAGTCCTGGACCTGGTGTCTTAAACTCACACTGGGCACGTGTGCGTGCGTGCCCAAGATCCCGGGAGGAGAATGGAGGAGAAGGGATTGCGGCGTGGCCATCCCTGCTGGGGGGTGATTTCTCGCTTTCTGTCTCTCTGTCTTTCTGGCAAGCGCACGTGCCCTATAGTGAAAACCTCTCAAACAAACAAACAATAACAACAAAAAAAACCCACCTCTATCAGCGATAGAATTTATAAGGTTCATTTACATAAACGCCATACATGTTGTTACAGTATTTTGTGGGGAACTAGAAAATTTTACGCACCTCTAAGACTCTTACAATACATGTAACATGTGACAGCCTGTCCTCAGCCCGCCTGGTTACAACAATCTCCAAGAACACCCAGAGTCCTGAGTCACCTATTGGTCTGGCTGACGGGAACAAACCAAGTCTTGGCTCTGTACTACTCTTGGTATTCCTGACAAATACTGCTTAAAACTGATTTCAGCACATCAAGCGACAACTCTCATCATCTAGCCGTTCATCTGTTTCAACTCTTACATCCCACAGAAATGGAAGTCTGCTCTATCAGAGAGCTATTTTTACCCGGTTTTCTTCTGACTCTTGAAGGCCTGTGGAGTTGCTTGTGAAGGTTTTTTTGGAGGTGCTGGTATGTTAGTCAAGGGAGAACAGAAAAACACCACTCTGGGGGGCTAGGTTTGATTTATACAGTTGGGGCTCAAAAGCCAACGTGGACCCAAACGTGTTTGTAAACCACTTCTTAGAATTCTCCACTTGATTTTCCAGTCATCCCTGAGAGGCGCCCAAACCCTTCAGTCTTTGGTTTGGTTTGGTTTGATTTCTTGGTTTGGTTGTGCCATTATTGTTTCTCCCATGGCTGAGACTGAGTTATTTTTGCATAACTTTGACTAATATTCCATCTCCAGATTGGCAACCTATGGACAGAATTCAGCCTGATGTGGGGCAAGGGGGCCAAGATCTGCACACAGGGAAATATTCAGATTTCGGAACAAAAAATACTGTGAAAACACTGCCATCGGAGCACAGGCAGCTCGGGTCAGGTAACTGTATCTGCAACACAAATGTCGTTTCTTGTCCAAAATACCTGGAGGTCTGCTCCACACCACACAAGCAATGCAAACATTCCCTACCCTGCTCTCTCTGCCAAAAAGAATCCTTCTTCATCAAAAGTGGGGAGACAGCCCAGAAAAGCCATACAACTTGGTGGGAGCTTTGGAACTGCCCTCACTTTAAAACAATATAATGGTTTATCAACCTCCCCAACCTTCTCTTCTTTGCTGCACTCGACAAGCAGGGGACCTGCCAAGATTCAGCTAAAAATACCCCCGGCATCTGTAGCCCATCAGCCATCTCTGGCTGGTCTGGGTGGGTAACTGACCTCTGGAGCAGGTGGTGAGCCAGAAATTTATTTTTTCCTGGATTGAGTCTAAGTTGACTTAAAACAGATGTTCCCCCGACGCCGATCCGACATTTATAAAGCAAATACTATGGAACCCTGTTCAAGGACTGCTCGAACCCAGACCGGAGAAAGGAGGGGCAGTGGTACACCAGGGCTGAAGGAGTTAAATCAAGCCACCTTTTCTCCTCAGGCTGAAACCCAGAGGTGCCTCTTGCAGGGGAAGTCAGAGAGGAAGCTGTCACTTTGGATTTTCAGGTTTGCAGAAAAGCCTTTTTTTTTTTTTTTTAAATGTAAACATTCATTAAACTAATTTGAAGTTGTCATTACTCTCCACCCCTGCTGTTTTATATCAGATTATTCCTAAGTGCTTGGTGAAGAATCCCATAAAGCCACACTCGATTCCTCTGCAGGGGATAATGGCATAGTTTGCACTGTGATTTACACCGCGTGGCACCAGGAAGTGTCCTCAACTTTGAAAGGCCCTGCTTCCCTGGCAAACACTCCCTGCCTTCCCCATGGAAATAAAATTCCAATAGTCCCTCCACGACTATTACGAGGCCCCCATTACCTTCTCTTCATCCAACTGAAGATAATTAAAAGCGGTTCGAAGCACACGCCAGAAGGTATTGGACATTTTATTAATAAATGGAGAACCAAGGAAACGATATGTTCCGTGATGGTTTTCAACCGTAAGACGCGCGTCTGCTCCATGCTCGTGTTCGCTCCACCTCCCCCCCACCTTTACTTCGAGGGCAGCCAGCCATTCAGGGCTCTGAGATCAAAGGAGGAGAACAGAAAAAAAAGTGTATTTCACCTTTGCACCTTCTGCCTAAAGCTGAGCTTGTAAGAGCATCACAAACTACTCTCCTCCTTAAAGCAAATGATTCAAAGGCGGGGCTGGCCTGTGGAAGACGCCGGGATGTGAGAGGTAAGAATTCCAGTCTTGCCAATTCGACAGTGGCCCACGGTGATGGCATCCCATGTATTTTGCTTGGTAGAATAACAGAACCTACCAAGTAAGGCTGTTCTGAACCTGACAACGAGTGGGTGAGCATACCCAGAGCCCAGTACGGCGTTTCCCAAAGAGGCATTGTAACGTTGATCGAAATTGCTATTAATATACTCAAAACCATCATGACCCTAAGAGAAGGAGCCCTGAGCAAAATCAGGACGTGGGTAGTTCATTTTCAGTGCGGCCATAACTTCTGTTTCCATTTCTTTCCTCTTGCCTTGCACCCCTCACTTGCAGGAATCAATGCTGTAGTGGATCATTGGCACCCACAGAGCCTCAGTGATGACCTGTCCTCTGCCCTGACCTGAGTCTTGCTTTCTAAATAAAAACTAACTTGTCTAAGCAACAGCAGCTGAGCTGATGTGTATCTCCGTAGGGAAATTTACATTCTGCCAAAGATTCAGATGCTTTTTAAAACCAGGGATGATGGGAACCAGCAGTTGGCATAATAGCTACGTCACTGGACTCCCATGTAGTCGACTGTGGTTCAAGTCCCGGACCCGGTGCCTTGAACTCATGCTGGGCGTGTGTGCATGCGTACCCAAGATTCCAAGAGGAGAATGGAGGAGAAGGAATTGTGGCGGGGCCATCCCCCCGGGGGGTGATTTCTCGCTTTCTGTCTCTCTGTCTCTCTCTGTCTTTCTGGCAAGCACATGTGCCCTATAGCAAAAACCTCTCCAAAAATAAAAACCCAAAAAACCAGGGATGGCAAATGCTCAGGACATGTACCAGTATACTCCCTCCCCCACCGTGCTTGCTGCGTTCTGAGTTGATTGTGACACTCAATCCTTTGGCATCCGGACCTAGAAGGACTTCAGAGTCCTTCTTAACACTTCTGGCAGTCAGGGCAGGCTTTGGATTGGGGACTCAAAGTCCTGATAATCATGGCTGCCTTAACCTAAAGGAGTGAGGGCTTCTTAGTAGCATGGCAAGTCCGCGTACCTCCCTTGCACTCAAGAGACATGTCCCTAGAGAAGCTGTGTGGTACAAGGGTGTGTGAGTCTGAATTCCCATCTGAATGTTGTGCTGTGACCTTAGTATATTTCTTAGCTTCTCTGGGCTTATTTTCTCATCGATAAACTAGTCACGCCTGTTTCGTAGTGCTTTTGAGTGGCTGGTAGTCTTCAGAATGGTCCTTAGTACACAAAAAACTTTGATCAACCCATGTTAGTTATGATAATTATTGGCTACTATCCTTCAGATCCCAGTACACACCTAGCTCTCTGGTGAGAGAGACTGAACATTTTATCAAACAGAAAGATCAGAGACTAAAACCATTCTCCATACGGTGCCAAAAGTCTCGCTGGTTACATTAAGCAAAGATGAGATTGTAGCTCCGTTTGTAATTTAGGTTACAAAATGAGACTAGGAAATACTCCTCTGGTGCCCAGTTAAGTTTGAAGAGGTGAGACATGTTTCACTGTATTCTTGGTTTGCCATGCTCTTAGAAGGAGAAATCTTGTTATTTATTACTAGTCGGTGCTGGTCAGGTGTAATGAGATTCTATGAAGCACTAAAGGAAAAGAATCCAGGCAGCAGCAGCCATAACACCCATCTACCTGCAGTGACATCAGAGAGGAGAGACGTCCACATCTGATACCATCCCTGTAGTTTTCAAGATTCTCACCAGCCAATGGCCAAAAGTCTCATCAGAGAGAAAAACGTGCTATAGAACTCACGTCCGTCTATACACAATGTGACTGGCAGAATTAGCTCTCCAGTACTCTACATTTCCCAACACTATTTTTGGAAATACTGCAGATAGCATCTCTCCAAGCTCAAGAGAATGAACTAGCAGAAAAACCAGGCTTAGTATGCTTTCTATTCCCCCAAGTATAGGTGAGCACAAGGGTAGTTGACACGGGAACAATGATGGATTAACTGCACATTTGGTTTGTATCCAGAAATATAATCAGTTTGAGCTTGTTTGGGTTCAGTTATTTATCAGCTTTATATTCCAAAAAATATAATAAAAGGGAACCTGTTCAATTTTTAAAAACTTGCCAAGGACAAACTTTAAATGAATGAACTCTCAGTGTACCAAAAGCAACATTTCTGGGGGAAAAAAAGAAAAAAGAAACTGAACACGACACATTACTGAAGTTGTTAATGGAGATATTTTTGTATGTGCACAGGTCCTAAGTATTTTTAAGTAGCAAAAAGGTACCATCTTCAATACATGTGGTAAGACTACGAAGAGAATAATGTTTTAAGCTGTTGCAAGCTTTACTTATTTTTCAAGGTTTCCAAATCTCCACTTGATGAAAGGATTGAGATGCAACTGCCCATTCTCAAATGCTATGAATTTCTACTTTATGCATTGCAGATGTCAAGCTCAAACCTATATTGGTGAGTTGGTAGGTAAGGTATTTGGGAACAGGTAGTTGACAATATAGTTAATGTATTTACTTAAGCAATTACACACAGATTAAGGACTTCAACATCAGGGTGTGCTTTATGCTGTATTTTATGGTTAAACAGAGCATTTTGAGATGACAACAAACTGTAATAGCATATTCATGTAATTTTAGGATGAAATCAATTTCTTGCAAACACGATTATTGTTACATAATTCTCCCACCTGTTTATGACTCCCTGTGAATTAAATTAAAACATAACTTTACATTAATTTAAAATGTCATTTCCAAAAGGAGACATGTCTTACAAAGCTTACCACTGATAACAATCTCCCAAAATCAGAGTGGTATTGACAAAAAAACATAAATCTGTCCAATAGTCACTGGTTTACTTTAAAATCAGATTTAAACTAGATATGCCACTTTTATTACATAACATTTCCAGATTTTGACAAATCCAAAGTGTGTAGCGAAGAATAAGCCATTCTCTGGTCTGTAAATAGAATTGCCAAGGCTAGCAGGATCCCCAGTGAAATTTGAACTTCAGATACACAATTTTTTTAAGTAAAAGAATGAAATATTTTCTAGTATAAGTATATCCCAAACATTGTCAGTGTGCCCCCAGATACTGATGGATAAACCTAGAGATACAAGTTTAGTTATGCTAAAATAAGATCTAGTCGATTGATTACATAAATATTATACCCAAGAATATTTTTTCCTTCTAGGCTTCAGGCCAGCCTTATAAAGGTCAAGTTATTTTCATTCACCACAAAGAGATGTGAATTTCTTTTCAATTCCATATTCAGAGCTGATAAACTAACTACCTTCCTCCCTCTGTCTCTTCTACACTTTCTCCCTTCCTTCTTTCTCATATGAAACTCATCCTTAATTTTCCTTTTTTTTTTTTTTTTTTTTTTTGGAGAGGATTTTGGCTATAGGGCACATGTGCTCACCAGAAAGAGAGAGAGACAGAGAGACAGAAAGCAAGAAATCACTCCCCCCCCCCCCAGGGGGGGTTGGCCACACCGCAAACCTTCTCCGCCATTCTCCTCTCAGGACCTTGGGCACATACGCACATGCACCTGGTGTGAGTTTAAGCCACCAGGTCCGGTTGACTACATGGGAGTCCAGCAACATAGCTATTACGCCAATTGCTAGTCCCATGTCCTTCATTTTCAATGAACAATAAACATTACGATAATTGTACAATCTATGAGAGTCTACATTTATTGAGCATGTACTACAAGTCAAACGTGGTACTAAGGATAACTTCTTTATTCTTACAGAAACTCTACATCTTGGAATTACATTCTCCTCTCTTTTTATGAAATGGAGAAAACAGAGGTGCAGAGACATGAAGAAAGTCGCCCAGCTTACAAAGGAGGAAACTCTGAGGTCTGTTTGGCTCTGTCTATCCTAGAACTGCAGAGAAAGAAGGAAGAATAAATTAAAATAATATATGTTTCCTACACTGACTATGCTCCAGATGAACAAGTGAAACAGAGATGTTTTAGAAAACCACTTTTGTGCACAGTAAGATTTGCAATCACTATGCAAACAGCTTCACGAAAAAAGAATAAGATCCCAAGAAGATGCAAGCAGCTGTCTGAATGATTGTAACTGTGAGGAATCTGCAGTTTTAATAACATGGAGAGATGTCCTTGTACGCTATGGACATGGAGAGAATTCGGACAAAGCAGTAAGTGTATTACATGAAGCAAGATGGCAGAGCTGGCAAGATGGCAGAAGTGGAGTGTGGCAGAATTGGGATTTAGGCCCACGTTTTTCTTTCTTTTTTAAAACGAACTATTAATTTAATTTTATTTATTATTATTATCTTTCTAAAATTTCCTATAAGGAATGAGCACTTACCAGAGAGAAGGAAGGAAAGTGAGAACAAGCTTCCAGGTCCAGGACTAAAACTGGGGTTGGCCATGTGGGAACCCGACATCTTAGCCACCATACCACCTACTGGCCCTAGCACCAGGTCTTTCGAACCTTAAGTTCTCTACCCGCATGTCTCCTATCTCACTATTCTGAGCTCCTGGGAATATAACCATCAATTACCTCATAGAACCTTAGGCTGCTTTCACTCGTTCTCATTTAGCAGAAACTTGGGGGAAATCCAAATTGCCTCTCAGGGATCCAAATATTTTGCTGGTGTCCCCAAAGAGTCACCAGCTACCTAAAGGTAGTGAGGGAGTTAATGTAGATCAGATCAGGTCTCCAGATTCAGTTCAGCGCAGCCACAGGAAACACAGCAGCAATAATAACGGTGTTTATAGAAAAATTCTGACGAGAAGGGCCCCGAGAACTGAACCTATCACACTAAACTAATGCTTAGCAGAGATAGTGAATTACAGTGGTCCTCTTTTCTCTTTGATAATTTGGGGCAATTGCATCCAAATGCTAGTCCATTGATTTCCACTCCAATTCATGCCCCCATGCTGAGGTGAGCCGTCTGGCATAGACATGAGCTTGCCATTGGAAGACGAGGGTGTACTCCGAAAGAGGTCCAGGCAAATCTTGCCTCGACCATTAAGAGCAGAACTATAATGCCACTTCCCACTACCCTCTGAAGCATTTTAAGCGCGTGAGAGAACCTTCACTAGCACTCCCCAACCAGTCGTAACAGATTAGTGGGTTAAGCTCTTCAATTCAGCCTCAGGGCTGCAAAATCACTCCAGCATTTTCTAGAACTCTTCCATATTTTTCCCTCCCATGTGTAATGGTGAACATTAATACTGACAATGGCATTTTCAAAAATGATAGATAATCCACATCTGCTTACTGTACCCACGCCACTATACTCTCCTTAATTTTATACCACTTTCTGTAGCTTGGGAATGCCCACTCCACCTGGAAGTTCTTTGGCTTTGAACTATTCATGTGGCAATTTTGAAAAAGCACATCTTTTTTCCTTTAAAAAAAATTAAGTTTAATTTTCGCATCTTTTCAAGATCATATAAACTTAGCCAGAAAGATTTGTTGAGTCAAAGGAGTGGGGTAGGGAAGGGTTAATACAGTGAAGAGGCAAGATTCTCAAGGGTCAAGAATCTGGCAGTGTTTGGAGACATTTCAGTTGTGGCAGCTGGAGGAGGGCATGTGACTGGCATCTAGTGGGTAGAACCCAGGGAAGCTGCTAAATATTCTACAATGCACAGGACAGTCCCCACCACAATATGACCCAGCCTCAAATTTCTGTAGGGCCAAGGTTTAGAACCCTGGACTAAGGTTAACTGAATAAGCTTGTAATATCCTTATTCCCTATAATTCTCTGCTCTGAACAAAATTTCCCTACCCTTACACTATGGGGCAAGGGCAGCATGTAGTATGGTGGTTAAGGCACTGGATCCCACAGGGCTGATTGTATGGTTCAAATCTCAGACCCAGTAGCTTGAAAAACACATCAGGCATGTGTCTATACGTATGTGCCCAATATCCCAAGAGGAAAATAAAGGAGAAATAATTGTAGTGTGGCCATCTACCCTGTGGGGTGATTTCTCACTTTTGCTTTTTGTCACTGTCTCTGTCTCTGTCCAGTGAATGCAGGTGCCCTATGGCAAATAAATTAATAAAAACATGGGGTGGGGACTCAGTCATGACACTGTTTACAAATGGGCCCAAGGTGCTCTTCCCTGCATCATAGACATTCATCAATGCATGTACTGGTTTTGGGGAGAATCCACTTTTCTTCAGAGATCCTATTTTCTACTCCTGAGTTTAGAGTGCTGAGGTCACTTCCAGTGCAAAGAAATGCTGACTTTTTTGTCTGGTGAGAGTCTCATTCTTCAGCACTGAAGGACTAAAGAAGAGAAAACTTTGGTAAAAAATATGGGTAGATGCTGATGGGTGGTTTTACAAGATGAGAATTTAATGGGGATAGTGGGCTTTTTACAAGCTGAGCTGTGCTAAGCTATGCTATTAAAATTAGTAATTCTACCAATTAAAGCCTTCTATTTCATGGAAAATACTTGCTAAATAGAAGATTAGGCAACAGATCAGAGAATGGAAGATTTACTGAAATGGAGCTCAAATATTTATGAGACATTTACATCGGGGAGACTTCCCTCTTCTTATCCCTGCTTCCAAGGGAAATCTATAAAGAAAAGATAAAGAGCAAAGCTTAGTCCTCAACATCCACAAGCCTAAGGAATTCGACTCACTTTGAGTTTTAGTAAAAGAGAAATCCTTGGGTTGCTGCATATACATGGCACTACCATAAAATAAAGAGACTGATTCCATAGATGGCATAGAAATATTAAATTCACTATTCATAATTTCTTGCCCTGGGGTATTTGCTCTGGTTATTTATTCTGTAAGAAGCTACACAGAACACAGCGCTTTTAAATAATAGCAAATGGTTATTTTGCCTGTGAATCTGCAGTATGGACAGGGCTTTGGTATAGGAGATGGGGAGTGATTTATTTCTGATTCTAAATATCTGGGACTTCAACTGGAATGACTCCAGTTGGATAAAGAGTGAATGGATAAAGAGTGTCCGGGCAACTCATTTCCCATAAGGCCTCTGAACGTGGTTAATTGAGCTTCCTTCAACATGGCAGCCTCTGGGTAGCCAGGAGTTTTACATGGTGGTTCAGAGCTCCGAGGGCAAGTATTCTAGATACCTGGGCAAAAACTACACATTTTCTTATGGTTCAGTCGTGGAAGTCTCAGAGCAGTATTTCTGTCACATTCTATTGGACAAGCAAGCCACAAACTGCAGCCTAGATCCAAAGGGAGATGAATTCAACTCTTACCTACCTTTGAGAGAAGTAGCCAAGAATTTGTATTCATCTTTAATCGATTATTTGTAATGTGAATTCAGCTAATGCACAATGTTAATCATACAATTTCTGGTCCTTTTGGCCACAATAAAGTGTAATGTTAACCAGAAAGGCTGGTTAGATAAACAGCATAGCCCAAAAGAACAGAAAATAGCCCGGTTCTGATCATCTTTGTTATTTAATATTTGCTTTATTCAATTAACTGGTATACATTTTAAAAGGCTCTTTTTTTTTTTAAGTTCTACTTATGCTTATACTAATTACTTTGCTTCATATTTACCAGCTAATACAAGACATTTATGCCACTTCAGGTCACTGATGAAAAATATAAATGCCTTGGGAAAGCCATTTTCAGGGTGTTTCACCAGACTGATAGATAAAAGAAAATATCATCCATATAAGCTCTCAAAAAATGGAAAATCTCACTTGCTATTTATTGAAACTGTTTCTAATTCTACAACCTCCTACTGCATTTTGTAACACTTTCTTTGGTTAATTTTCCATCACCCTTTTAAAATCTGCAACTAGTTCCAGAAAATAATATACTCTGCTGATCGAATCTGCAATTCCAGCAAGCAGCCTTTGGAAAGGTTTCTCCATACTGTCATTTTGAAATGGAAATCACCCCAAGTAGATTTCCCCCCTTTTAAGGAAGCAACTGAACAATCTGTACAAAAGCCTGAGATCCCTGAAACGCCAAGTAGGAAAGACAAGGAGCTGGGATAGCCAGGGGATATGTTTGCAGCCCTAACTAAAACAATAGCGATTTAAGTAGCTATCATATAGACACTTGATGAATCCTTTTATTATCTCTGAAAGATTCCCCATTGCAGCATGCTTTTGTGGGTAAAGAGCTATATATTGGTACATGCAGCTCATAATTATGTCAGCCCAACCACAGCCAACGCTGACAGCCTAAAACATTAAAGATTTTATACAGCTAGTGCCGAATAGAGCTTCTTTTATTGGCTCAGAGAGCAGGTATCAATTATAATGAGGTAATAAAATTTGCAAGCACTGTTCATGTCCTGCTCTGATTTTTTCCCCCCTCTCTCCTTGAGATAATAACAACAGAAAAAGGAGAAAAATCCTCTTAATTCTAACTTATCACTGATTCTTCGAAAGCTTTCGCTTTGTATGGCTGGGGTGCCATAAAGCTGTTTGCTTACTTGAGTTTTCATGCTGGTAGGCTCCTCCAGCCTAAATAGAAGCAGCAGTTCCTGAAGTACACCTTGCAAGGCAGATCACTGAGGCTCCAGAATGAATGGTACCACTATTTGCATAGCTATAAACTTAAGGTAGTGCTTCCCCAGCCTGTATCCTCTAAATTGCACTTACTGATGAGATGCACAATCCTCTAAAAGGGTTCCCCAACCTAAACCAATTTGTAAAGTTGTTTTGTTATTTAAAACATTAAAGAAATTAAAGTGATCGGAATATAATTAGATTAATATTCATATCTTCCGAGTTGCTTTAATTCTAATATTAAAAAGATTAAATAGCCACTCAGAGGATTAAGCAAAAAGTCAAGCAGTAGCAACACATTTACATTACCTTACTGTGCAAATTATAAACCTAATTAATCTAAAGTTGCCTCCAAATTGAATTGGATATGCATTCACAGTCCGACACAACTTTAGGTACTTAAAATGCATTCTGATATTGTTTCCCTATGTGTGCACCGAGAAGTAAGGCCATGTTGCTGTGATGTATGAAGCACATTAGAATGGCTTCATTTGGGTTCTAATTGGTGGAAATTAAATCTCAACATAAACTTATGTAAGGGAAAAACTGAACACTTTGTAATTACGTGTGTGCAATAAACACAAACACACACACACACACACACACACACATCTCTGGCCTCCTCATCTAGTTACTGTAGATAAAATAGGAAAAGGTAACAAGTTGCTCCCTCCTAAAAGCTTCTAGTTCATGTTTTCCTTTATATTAAAGGGGACGTGATCGAAAAGATTCAGCCTAGGGGGCTGGATGGTGGGGCAGACGCAAAACCCAAAACTCTGCAAGGCTGACCCACAGGGAAAAGTCCTTGGTTCACTTCTGGAGACATCCCTGAATACACACGAAGGTATGTGTGTCCCCATGATCAGAGGATGGCTGAAGCTGGGAATGGATCAGATTGCTGCACCAAGATCCTGTTGGGAGGAGTGTTCTCTCTCACTTTCTCTCATGTGCTCATAGAAGAAATACATAAATAAACTTAATTTTTTTCATCCTTTTTATGTGGCCCATAACTAAGTACATTTAGTTACTTTTCCCCATAAGTGAGTCCCCACTCATTTCTACCATCTCCCCTCACCCAAATGTGTAAACACACTCCCAGGGTCTTCCTGAATCAGTTGTGTCAACTGTGTAGATTTCAGATCAATTCCAGATTTACTACATTACTAATTCTCTTCTTCCATCCAGTTCTTATACAATTGGATGGCACTTACGGTATTTGGTCACTCCCTGTATTCCCAGTGCTATGCTGTTTTCCTTGGGTTCCTGGGATGGACTGGTTGTTATCAAAATATGGTCTAGTTCTAATGGAACTGGTCTTTATGGAACAGTGTCCACCGGTCAGGTTCTTTATTTCCTCTGTCATGGAAACGAGCAATATTCCAGAATCAATTCTTCCCTTGACCTAAATATTGGTTGAAAAATGGCCCACAATCAACATAGAACAAGAGCCAAAAAAAGAACTTTGTGGTTTTTAAATCTCCAAGATTTTGGGATATTATTTCTTACTTCAGCAGACCTGATCTATCCTGATGGCATTGCAGAAATAACCTGTGAGACAGGTACTGTCATTTCCACAGTCTATCGAAGATACAAGAAAACCAACCTCTCTAAACCTTTACTTCCTCATCTGTAAAGTGGGAATAATACAGAATATCTTTTTCACAGCAGCTTGGCGATCGAAGTGACTCATATATTTAGCAACTAAGCTCATGAAAAGCTCTTAATCAAATAGTAACTCTTGTGATGATTATGCTCTCACAGGAAAGAGAAATTCAGTGGAAATCATCCACCGCTGGAATGAGAGGATGGCACTAAAGCAATTTTGGCGTAGACTGACTAGCTGTTCACTAATGTGCACCTCACTGAGCATACAGCAAACGTTTCTCAGCCTCCCTTGCAGTTAGTCATAGTTATGTGACTGAGGTATAGCCAATGAAATACAAATAGAAGTATGTGGCCAGGGAAGGCTGGGCCAATGACGCTAATAAGCCTCACTGGATTGGAGAATGTGCCAATCTTCAGAATGTCTTTGGTGATCATGGTAAAGCCACAGAGTGAAAATAGCCTAGGTCCCTGCATCACCATGTGGAAGAGAGTGTTTTATTGATCATGGCATCTGTTTTTGATTTTATGCTAATAAGAAAAAAACTTTTATTGTGTTCTAAGTCATTGAGTGCTTTGGTTTTATCACAGTCTCCTGTGCACAATAAAAAATTGTTGTATAGTGAGTCCATTTCCCAAGAAAGATATTTTTCTCACAGTAAGCCAACATGTATTCTTTTAAAGATAAGTTTTCCTCCCAAAGGATCAAACTTCAAGTCACACGTATATATTAAGTGATCAGCATGAAACAACTCCAGGAGTAGGGCTGGAATTCACATCTATTTATTTTATCATTGTAATGGTAACAACTCTAATGGCTACAGCTTCCTTGGGAATAATCCTGCCATTAGTGTTAACAGGTGAAGGGCTATGACGTGTGATTTGAGTGAGTGTCCTGTGTTCACAAGAGCACTTGAGGGTGCTAATCTGGGCTGTAATTTCTCATTTCTCCTCCACTGCTTCACTCTTTATGGGACTTACATTGATGAATGCAGATAAGAACTGTCAGCTCACCTGGTAAAGGCCAGCTCAAGAAGTTTAGCACTTCAGCTGGTGTTTTCTCAAGGCAGTACATGAGAACAAGACCCTGAGCCTTCAGCAGGTTCAGTCCATTCTGTTTTCCCCATTTCCTCTTTCTTTCTCGCCCAACCTATCCACACATTTTGCTGGATTCATATGTTTTAATTACATCACTTCTGTTTTTAAAATGTTTCAATGGCTTCTTAACCGAATCAAATACAAGCAGAAAATCTTGATGGATCCCATTCTTTACACTCCCTGGATCCATGCTCTTTAGATGGAGCATCACCTTTAATTCTGAGTTCAATCATGTGAGTTATTTGGGCAATAGGTGTGGGCAGAGACTTTGCATCAAAACCCCAAGTGGCCTTATGTGTTTTGACTTGATGTCTTGTGCTTCGGTCCTTGCCATGAGAAACACAGCTGGTCTGGGCCTGCTGGACTCAGTGGAGGATGTGGAGAAGAACCACACCAGCTAAAGTGCCCTCGCATGTCCACCTTAGGGAAGAACCATCAGTCAATGCAAAGAAGTGCAAAATAGATGACCCAGAGGTGCAGAAGGAAGCCCTACTAAGACTAAAGAGGACAGCAGGACAGTAGCCAAGACCAGACTAGTTTTGCTGAATCCCTCTGAGATGTGAGAAATAAATGTTAATTGTTGTAAGTCTCTGAGTTGAGAAGGGATGATTTGTTACACAGCGGTAACGGCTGAGACACTGGCCTAAGGTTCATTTTCTAAACTGTAACAATTTAATCTCATTCCAAAGCTCCAACATGCTCTCACCTCTTTCTAGTCATACTGACCTCCCTTCAGTTTCACAATGCCATGCTTTTCTTGCCTTGGAGTCTTTGTGCATACATCTCTCACCCAGTGGAATATTTTCCCACTCTAGGCTTGTCCCCACAGCTGGTTACTGCTGACTGTTCCTATTTCCACCCATATATAATCCAAGGGAAACCCCCACAACTACGCTATCTAAGCTTGCCCTCCCTGGTCACTATGGGACACTCAGATATGCCACAAAGAGGTTGCAGATGTGGCAAGATACAGATCAAATTCCTGCAGGGTTTGGGTCTCCCAGGGGCCCCACAGCACAGCCTCACTCATGGAACTTGATGCTGCTGAAAAAATTGTGTGTGTGTCCTGGTGTGAAAAGGTTGGCAAGTGCCATTTATGTCACTATGCCGACATCCTTCATATCACTTGCCATAGTCTAAAATTACCCTTTGGTTTTAGAAAAGATTGGGCTGACTCCATTTTGCCCCTTGGTTTGGGGCAGCAGTCTAGATGCGGGGGTAGCAGTGAAGTACTGCACAGAAGAAGCCAGATTCCACCTGGCTGACTGGGGTTTGAGTCCCGGCCCTGGTGGCTTGAAAGACACAATGGATACATATACATGTGTTCAGGATCCTGATAGATAGAGAATTAGAGAAAAGGGATTGAGCCGTGACCAGGCCCTGTTGAGGGTGCTTTCTTTCTCTCTGTCTCCCTCTCAGTCTCTCATGCATGCACACGATTTCTGGCATTAAAAAAATAAATTATTTGTATATATTCTCTGCCTCAACCCACCAGACCGATTACCAGCAAAATCTTGTTTTTGTAAAGTGTATTGGCACACAATCACCCGCATTTGTTCAGGAACTGCCTGTAGACGCTCTTGAGTGGTAATGGCAGGGTTGAGTAGGAGTGACAGACACTGCAGGGTCCACCAAGACTAAACAATTTACTGTCCAGCCTTTTACAGACACAACTGACCCCCACACCAGAATACACATACACCTACCCTCAACTCCTCAACAGGGTCTTTTTTTTTTTTTTTTTTTTTTTTTTTGCTATAGGGCGCATGCACTTGCCAGAAAGACAGAGGGAGACAGAGAGACAGAAAGCGAGAAATCACCCCTGGGGGTGGGGGGGGGGGGTGGCCATGCCGCAATCCCTTCTCTTCCATTCTCCTCTCGGGATCTTGGGCACGCACTCACATGCGTGCGGCATGAGCTTAAGCCGCTGGGTCCGGGACTTGAACCGCAGTTGACTATATGGGAATCCAGCGACATAGCCATTACACCAACTGCTGGTCCCTCAACTGGGTCTTGATGCTGCCATTTACTTCCAGCTTCAGCCAGCCCCAGATTATGGGTGTGCACGTTCCTGACATCCTCAGGAACCCATAACCTTCTCCTAGCACACAAGGTGAGGGGACAGGAGCCTTATCATTTTGGGTCACTTTTGTGTCTCCTGCATCCAGCACAGTCCACCAAAGAGGTGCTTGGTGCACATTTGTCCAGGGGTCATATGAATTAGGAGTCTAGCGGGTACCTGTGTTTAGTTCCCCTGTCTGTACGAAGGCCGAGGAGCCTTTTGGTTTAGGGGTAGCGGCGTGGATGTGCCATACTGCAGCTGAGCCCAGAGCACTGTCAGGGCGACTATGATGCTGGCGACTACAGCATGTCACTTGCATTTCTCAGGAAGAAAAGAGCAAAGCTACCTCCACGGGCAGCAGCTGGAGTGCTTGGTCAGCCTCTGCTGCAGGCAAGACAATGTGAAAGTTTGAAGAAATGAGAAAAACTCAAAAGTTTAATTTACTTGAATAAGCAATTGATGCTTTAGAGTATAATTATCAGAAAAAAAAAAAGAAGGAAAAACACAACACATTGTTTAGCATACGTTATGTTAATGGCAGGTTAGGATGGCCCACTGTGCATAATTTAGCCAAACAATTGATACCAAATTTTAATATATATATATGATTACTGCTACAGAAACGAAGCACCAAGACAAAACACGGGAGAGCTCATAATAGGCACACGTGAACTCAGAAGCCCTAATTACATCACGGGGGAGGGCAAACAGTTGCTGCTGAACCAAGCAGAAAATGGGGGTAATTTGTACACGGGTAGAGTGGCAGTCCAGGTGCGCCAGCATGTGTGTGGGGCTGGAGGGGCTGGGAGCGCTGGGCTTCCATCTGGGCTTTGCAAGGATGGAGAAGTTCAGGATCACTTTCCTCAGCTGAAAACACAACCCCCAAGCTTCAAACAGGTCAGCTCCCTCCTGGCCTGCCCTGTGGTTCAAAAATAGAAAGTTGAAGACTAGCTTTTCCAAGGAAGCTTCTTTGTGCTCCATAAAATAAAAGTGACTTTTCTATGTCTGCGATTGGGGGCACTTACCCTGTGTCTTGGCCTGATACCCTGGGAGACATGGGTACTTGGCATTTTAGGGAGCAGAGGAGGGCCAGAGAAAAGCCACCCTGGCCACAGGAGTGGTGTTCTCAGGAGCACCATTCAGATGATCTGTGACACAGACTCTGAGTTCTCCTGTCGGCAATTCCTCCAGAGGCAAGAGATAGGAATTCTGTGATTGTTCAGGTACATTCTGGCTCCAAATACAGAATCTGTGAATCTGAATCAGTGAGTTGTCAGGTTTCTTTTACCCCTCACATATCGAACTTCAAGTGGCTTCTGTCACAGTCATACTGTGAGCCGTCTTCAGAGTGTAACCACACATGGCCAAGGACCTGCCACCTGCCGCTACACGGTGCTTCCTCCCCTCCGTGTCCATGAGAACAAAAAGCACTCTGGCAGGCTTATGAGGAAATCATCAGGTCTGTCTCTCGTTTCGAATTCCTTTCATTCTCAAAATTGTGAATGGAATTCGTGTCTGTAGGAGTCTGGGTTGTACTGTGTGGAGTAGAGACCCTCACAAATCCATCTTCTTCTCCAGACCTCAAAATGTGACATAATTTGGAAAAACAGTCTTTGCAAGGATGCAATTAGTTGAGGCAAGGTCACGCTGGAGTAGGGATAGCCCCAGATCAAGTGATTAAGTTGTGGGGGTGGAGCCCTCGCCAATGGGACTAGTGCCCTTATGAAAGAGGTCTCAAAGAGGTCTCGCCCTTTCTACCATTTGAGAACGCAGTGAAGCAGAAAGAGGGACCTCATCACACACCAGTTTTTCCAGCACCTTGATCTTGGACATCCCAGCCCTGAGAACTGTGAGAAATAAATGTATATTGTTTAAGCCCCTTGTTCTAGGACACTTTGTCATGGCAACCCAAACTAAGAAAGGGGAGGAAAAGAAGAACCAAAGAGAATGACCAGTTTCCCTTGAGGTTTTTTCTTTGCTGGTGTTACTATAACCCTGTGCTAGGAGCCTTACAGTTCAAGGTAGGGAAAGGGAGGTGGGAAAATGCTGGGATGATGAACTGATCACAAGGACAAGGACATGTTGCACCACGATGACAGCAACAATGGCCGTCTTCTACTGGCAGTAATCCCTGGGAAAGGGATTTACTTTCCCTCCTGGCTAAGAAGGAAGACCGAGTTCGCTGCTTGCCCAGTTACATAGTTGGTCAATGATCCAGCTGAAACCGGAAACTTACGCGCCTTTGCCTCTAAGCCAGTCAATTTCATCAGTGGATATGTGCACCAACTTCCTTTGTAGCTTTAAATTCTGCCTCCATGTCCCGTTGGGGACTGAGACCAGGGGTGGAGGATTTTCCCATGTGAAGGGGAGAAGCCAACAACAAAATGTCTCTTTTGGAGGAGGTCAGCTAGCAACGTTGCCCATTTCCTGAGAGGATCTTCTCACCCACGCAGATCATGAAGCACATCTCTCTGGAGGGCGAGCCAGGCCACACTCCAAGCTACCAGCTGGACAACTGGGCTGATCCTTGCCAATTAAAATGGAACTCCAGCCTGTTTTCCATGTAGGTCAAATGTCCGGTGAGCTTTCCATATTCTCAGAGGCAGGATGTTTAATTCTGTGCCCTCAGGATGCTCTTTCTGAAATGAGGTATGTATACCACCCGAGTCTTTGGCTTTAATATGTGATTCTGGGTAAACATGTACTCTCCCTAAAAATTAGAATGTGAGGCAGAATTGCATCAATAGGACCAAAGATGACCCCATAGTGCTGAGCCTCTGCCAGAGCTTGCTGGTTCTGATTCTGACATCTACCTATTACTGAGCACTTGCTATGCTTTAAGCCCTCACACGCATTATCTCACTATCATACCAGCTCCATCAAATGGGTACTGTTATTTGCCTCGTTTTACAGGTGGGAAGGCTGAGGGCTTATTGAGGCTCCGGAAATCTGCTAGGGTCACAAAGTTGGTAAGTGGCAGTGCAGGGACTTGAGGTCCAGTCTGTTGGGCTCCAGAAACCACACTCTTGAGTGTTCCACTGTGCTGCGGCAGACCCTTCCCCCAGCATCAGTCCCTTCCCTGTGTTCCTGCTGAGAGATCACCAGCCAGAGCTTCCAAACCTTCAGTGATAACTCCTCTCCTTCAGGGAATGTTTGCTGAATACCTAACCCGTGGGACGGAATGAACTTCCCTGAACACAGCGAACATCCACATCCCTCTTCAAGGATTGATTCTCAGTATCCGACCCCTTTCTTTTACACACAGCATTCTAATCTCCCTTTGGGAACACCCCTTGCTGTGACCCTCAGGCCATAGGTTTGTAAGCTGATGCCACTTCCTGGCTCGAGAAGTGAGCACACAATGCAGGCCTAGTCAATGAGGAGTTTGTAGCCTGTGGCCACCGTGATTGGACCGCAGGGGACAAGTGAACAGAATAGTCCAGACAGGCAAAGAGTGGCAGCCCTTCCTGAAACTATTGCCTAGAAAAAAACACATCATGACTTTTCTGACACGCCAATATTTGTAGGGGTAGTAAGCGGCACTGTTTCCAGATGTCTGTAGATCCCATCTGTGCCTCTCTTAAGATAAAATGAGTAAGAAGAATCACGATTGAGAAATAGAGAAAGAAAGGTTTCTGATGTTATCATGTAAGCACCTGGATCCAGCTATACCTGAAACTGAGATTACCCTAGGCCTTGTCAGTTACTGAACTGATGCATTTTCCTTGCCCTCTAAATTTATTTTGACTTGGTCTCAGTCCCAGCTCTAACCCTAGCCCTTTGTCTTCATTTTGTTTTCAGAATCCACAAAGAATAAGAGAAATTCCCTGAAGGAAACTTTCGCATAACGGAAAAGCTATTTTAAAAAGAATGGATTTCTGCTACAATGTCACCATCTCTACTTATCTGGCAGTTTCACATCACAACATTCATTGTAAAGATTCCTGGCATCCTCACAGGAAACAAATTACACATAGACTTTGTTTTTTTAAAGACATGCTTTGCCATTCAAAGCTACACTCTTATGCTCAGTTACAACTGGCCCAAGTCAGCATCGCTCACCTGCCCACATGCCCAGGAAGCATCTGCCACAGAGGAAACGGCAGTGCCCAGGTATGATGGGAACTCTTCACGGTAACAGAGGCTGCCCCATTACGTCACTGAGAAGAGAGGCTCAAAAGAAGAGGCTAAGAGTGAATCCAGCAGGCTGGGACCACGGTGAGAACTACGGGGACCAGAGGTGTTTGCTCATTACGGAATTCTCATGCATCATTGGAAATCCAGAGGAGCAGTAACAGAAGCATTAAAAACTATTTTGGGGGGACCAGCAGTTAGCGTAATGGCTATGTCGCTGGACTCCCACGTAGTCGACCCCAGACCCAGTGGCTTAAACTCACGCTGGGCGCATGTGAATGCATGCCCAAGATCCCGAGAAGAGAATGGAGGAGAAGGGATTGCTGCGAGGCCACCCCCCTGAGGGATGATTTCTCGCTTTCTGTCTGTCTCTCTGTCTTTCTGGCGAGTGCACGCGCCCTATAGCAAAAAACTCTCTTAAAAAACAAAACAAACACACAAACAAACAAAAAAACTATTTTGGGGGCAGCCTCAAAGCCTCATGGTTAAGGGAGCCAGATTCCAAAATGGTCAACCATGGTTTGAGTCCCAGCCAGAGAAGCTTGGAAAATGCATCGTGTTTGAGTGCACATGTGTCCAAAACCCCAACAGGATGGACAGTGGAGGTGAAGGGATTGCAGCATGGTCGCACCCCATTGGGGGGGGCGCTTTCTCCCTCTCCTTCTCTCTGTCTCTCTCCGGTGAGCACACACATCCTCTAGCAATTAAAACACAATTTGAAAGCTATTGTAATTCACTTGAGCTGTTGTTGTGGGTTTTTTACTTTTGTTTTCTGGTATTTGCATGGTTTGATTGTATATTAGCTAAATATGAGTTTGAGAAATCCAGGTTGGTGGGAAAATGGAGAGGAAAAAAAATCTGGGCACTCAGGTCCCCTCCCACAAAGTCTTCTAGCCATGATTCTTGCAAAGCCCCTGTCCACGGGAACTGCATGTGTCTGATTCACTGCACATGAGCCCAACAGCTTGCATGTGTAGTTAATTTGCTCCAAATTTCCATGCTGCATTATAACCCTAATGATCACTAATAATAGACAAACCCACATTTTATTGAGTAAGTAATTTGAGACATTATGATTTTTATCATGCGAATAGGATCAGGCTGACCAATTTACACTGGGCAGAGGAAGATAAATAACTAGAGAATCAATCTCTGCAGCAGCAGACTCTGTCTTTCGGCAAAATGACATGCATTGATTAGAAAAGAGGGCCAGCTCTTGGTCCTACTAGACAGTCAAGTCAATGACCTTCTGTGTCCCAAGTCCTTTAAGGATTGCTTTTCAATGCAAAAGACAGAAGTGAGGGACCAGCACATGTCATATTGGTTACGTTGCTGGACTCCAATGTAGTCAACCACGGTTTGAGTCCCAGACTTGGCGGCTTAAACTCACACTGGGCCTGTGTGTGTGCATGCCCAAGGTCCCAAGAGGGGAACAGAGGAGAAGGGATTATGGTGTGACCATCCCCCTTGGGGGGGGGGGTGATTTCTTGCCTTACTGTCTCTCCTCTCTGTCTCTCTGGTGAGCACACACACCTTATAGCAAAAATTTCTCTCTCTAAAAAAAAAAAAAAAAAAATAGACAGCAGTGAAGCCTCAAGTTTTGGGAGCAGACCCTAAAGCAAGAGCTTTGCGGTCAACAGAGGTCTCAGTCCTGGCTCACCTCAGTCACTCTGTGTGTTGGAGCCCCCATCTGGGAAGACACCTGGAGACAGGTGAGGGCACTGTGGTATGGGTTACCAAGATGCCGGTGACTTCACCGGGCACAGAGGAGGTGGGAAGAGAATGAATCCGTTCCTTTCCCAAGGCTCTGGAACGAAAAGGTTTGGTGGAGGGGATACACACTCCCACTTCACATCCTTTTGCAAAACAGACCAGAAAGTATTGTCCATTCGTTTCCATAAAAGAAAGCACCAAAGATGTCAAGCAGTTCCTGGGCTCCCCCAGGGTCTCTAAACAAGCACGACCGAGGGGGGGGGGGGGGGGAGGGGGGGGGGAACTTGGAAGTGCAGCCTGTTATTTATCCTTTCTAGAAGATTCGCCTGAATTATGCCTGGAAGCCAGAGCAAAGACATTTAGAGTAGAAAAGCAAAAAAGAAAAGCAGAGTAACTCAGGCCCTGGGGTTGACCTAAGATCCGGTCCTATACCGCTTCACGTCCTTGCCATCTGCAGTGTTGCTTTGTCTTTCTGAGTTAGGATGGCTCTTGGTGACCTCTGTTTCTGACCCAGGCACTTGGAATTCTGATCCTGTCTCTCAGGTGCTGGCTAGGCTCCTTAGCTCCTTGGAGGCTTTGGTCCTCCCTGGTCCTCTCTAAGCAGCGGGTGATGTCTGCAAACTTAATAAATGTGATCCCTACTCTGTCATCCATGGTCCTAATGAGACACTGGGACATGGGGCTGGGGCTGACTAGAACAGCTCTGTGGGGGACTGCAGGAAGAGCAGTGGGAGAATCCTGTGTTCAGGCAGTGGACATTGAGTAAGAAAGGCTTTCCAGAGGGAGCAAGCGCTGACAGGAAGTGACAAACAGATGCTGGGGGATTAAGAAGGAAGAGAGATGTGGAAATGATGAATTCCACACAGAAAGAAACCCAGGAACTAAGAGGCATCATGCATGAGCACAAGAAAGTTTCCTACCTGTGCAGTGGTTTTCGTTTGTATTTAAGTTAGGGCAAGGCTATAGGTGAATATCCGCTTTGCATCAGGCATGCTGGTAGGTACATTACAACACATGGGATGTGTCACCTCTATTAATGCGTTGTCTTGTCATGGAGCACGGGGTCTGGGAGGTTAAAACACATTTGTCTGATGACCTGCTAGTGTCTAGAGGTGTCTGGGGTCACTTCATTGCCCCCAGACTCCAAAGCCCATGCTGTGCCCCTGGGTGCAATCTGTAACTCACGAGCAGCCCCTTCCCCAGGCAAATCCGCTGGCAGCCATGGGCTGCATTACTTTGTGGGATCAGAAAAACATTCCCAGTGTAGTCACATCCCTGTCCAAGCTCTCTGACCATGTTCGAGCACCCAGAAGAAAGCCCAAGGGCCTTAGTCCTCTCCATGATGCATCTGGTGGACCTCTGTCGTCCTGGGTACACCAAGATCTGAGACTCTGTGGCAGGGAGCTGGAAGAGGGGAGATGAAGGAGGAAATAAAACAAAACCAACTCATCGCACAGTAAGGACGTGCATAAGGAAAGTGAGAGGAATATGACACAAGATATCTACGTGGAGAGGATGAACTGAAACGTACCTGCGAGCTCAGACTGTGCTCCGAGGTCCTAAGAACTTGCAGTTGTAACAATGATGGGCACTACCATCTTCCAAGTGCTCCTGTCATGGTGGGTCTCATGCCCAGCACATGAAAAATGCGCCTCAAATAACCTCACGGCAATCTAGGTGGTAGGACCGCTCTTGTACCCATTTTATAGAGAAGGACACCGAGGCACAGAATGATGCTATTCATTGCCCAAGGCCACACTAGAATGGGAACTGCCTTTTAAGAGGGGACAAACATGGCCATAAGCATTTACCACGTCCTAGGTTCCCCACAGAGATAGCCCGGGGGCGCGGGAGATAGAGCCCTTTATCTGTTCATCCAGTGTGGCTTTTTGGAAGAAGTGAATTAGATGCTGAGTGGAGAAGAGGGTGTTTCAGGCAGAGAGAAGAGGGTGAACAAAGGTCCGGAGAAGGGAGAGCTTCTGCAAACGGAGAAAACTGGAGCCAGTCTCACTGCAACAAGGCTTCAGGCTCACCTTGTTCTGGTCAAGCGCCTCCCGGGATATCTTGTAGGAAAGGTGGCAGTGGGAGAAGGGCCAGTCACTCGCACTTTGTAAAATGCTGTGTGAAGATGCCTACTTTAGATAGGCAAAACCTCACCAGTGCCAGCCACAGGTAACAATGAAACCAGACACCTTGACCATGGGCATAGTCATGGGTGGGGGGTTGCCCTTGAGACCCACAATTCCTGATTTTTTTTTTTTTTTTTTTTTTTTTTTTTTTTTGTCTTAAGGTGTGTGCACTTGCAGGAGAGAGACAGAAATAGGGAAAGTGAGTAATGGGGGGGGATGGCCACACCACAGTCCCTTCTCCTCTTCTCTCCTGAGATTTTGGGCATGCACACACATGTGCCTGGTGTGATTCTCAAGCCACTGGGTTCGAGACTTGAGCCACAGTTGGCCATGTGGGAGTCCTGTGCCACCTGCTGGCCCTGATCTGCCTTCCTTAAGGGTAAGTGCATCCCTGACTTTGCACTGCCTCACCCAGGGGGCAGCTGCTGCACCTCCTGTTCCTGTTGGCTGCTCTGTGGCTTCCAGTGGGGCCAGAGGGCTTCTTTTCAATCTCTTCTCAGCTAGTCCTCAGTGAAACTCCTTTTCAGATGTCTACACTGGCTTGTGTTGGCAGGAGGCAAGGAAATACAAGGGCCCAGAGAGGTCTATGACTTGTCCACAAAGAAACAGTAATTCCTGCAAAGCCGATCTGAACTCTGCTACTCCTGAACAAAGCTGCAGCATACTGTCCTGGGTTCAAAATGGAACAGGAGTGTCCCCCGGAAAAAGGATCCCCTGGCTATCCCAAAGCAGCCAGAATGTGCATTTTCTTCAAAGTCTTTCATGCAGCAAATCAAGTTCAGCTCCTCCATGTTAAATTCAAAAATGCCAACTTAGAGACCAAACACCAAACCATGATCATGCTAAGTCATTAAAAATCCTCTTTCTGTCAGACATCAGTTTTGTAACTTGTCCTCTCTGTGTGTTCTACTCCTGTTTTAAAACTTATTTTTCTGACTTAAAGTGTATCTATATGTCAGAACACTCAAATAATAAAGGATATTTTTAGAACTCATAATAATACCCAGAGACTACTAACATCTCAGTAAATTTCCTTCTAGTCTTTTTTTCCCTGTGCATGTTTAGAATTTGTTAATACATAGTTTAGTCATTTTTATCCCATAATGAGAATCAGAAGATTTTCTTTCCTTCATTTTTTTCACCTAATGGTATCGCATGAACATTTTTTTCTCATTTTTCATTATAATGAGTATGTATACTTTGAACTGTCCTTTTACGTATGTCATCTTAGAGGTACAACTCACTAGATCTTTATGGGACTAACCACGTGCATGAGAAAAGACAGATATTTATAAAGGGCTAACAGGATGCTAGGTGATCACAGGAATACACACACACACACACACACACACACACACACACACGTGCAGGTGGCCTCTCACCCTGCCCTGAGGTTCATGGTGGGGACGGATCCTTTTGAACTGGATAGCTCTCTCTCCCAATCGCTAATCTGGATTTATTGTTGAGGAAGGAAGCTGGGAGAATGCTAAAGAGGATTTTGCACAAGGGAGCTGGCAGATACTGCAGCCTGGTTGCCATCATGTGTTAATTAGTCTTTTCTCGTTCTGTAGGGGAGGGACCACACCAGGAAAGAAATGTGAGTCCTCGTGCATTTCTCAGATGGAAAGGCTGTCCTTCTGACGGCAGCTGGCATTTCTGTTGGCACAGCCAGCCACCCAGAGGGCAGGCGGGAGCCGAGCAGAATCCTGATCTCTGGCAGAGAGGCTCCTGACCTTGGGGAGGAAAAGTCTAGATGACCTTGGAGGGTATAAAATCACCCAACCTGACCAGAAATGCAAACCAAGCCAACCTCTCCAAACACATTCCTACCCATCTTGGGTTTGTGCAGCCTTTTTAATAGCCTTTCACTAAAAAGTAAGGATGTAGGAGGCTGGAGGACTTGGCAGTGCATCCTTCCTGCTTCAGCTTCTGAGAGGTAGCAGGGTGCTGTTGTGGATGTTGGAAACACAGATTTAAATTGGGCTTCTGCCACTCATCAGCAGTTTGACCTCTGGCAGGTGACAACTGCTGAGTCCCAGCCTCCTATACCCACATCTGTTCCACAGACTTCACGGCCTTTATGTAAACTCCCAGCATCCACACCTTCAATAAGGGTGCCCCCCCACCTCTTAATCAGCTGACCTTGTGAATACCTATCCTTCTTAAAGCAGACTTAAAAATCAAAACTACTCTGGTCTCACCCATACCCTTGCGCTTACAGACAGGGTAAGAAAAGTGGTGTCTCCTTAGAGCTGAGAACAGGACTGGGGAAAATGTTGGCAATTCTGGGGCCAGGACTGCTGTTGCATTTCTGACAGTCACAGCTGTCAGTTCAGCCCTGTGCTTCTCTCTCTTCCTAGAGAGAAATAACCAACTGAAAATCACCAATGGAAAACCTCAGGCCCCGTCTTATGTCTAAAAGGGTTCCTGAGAAGCAGTAACAAAAACAGCAAGTGCTTATGCCGTTAGGGACAGGTCACGGTGCTCTTATTCCTATGGTGTGGTTGAATAGAGCCAACGTGATGAATTGAGAAGAGATGACTTCAAACTCACTTATTGCCCATGCAGAACAATCCCTTGGCACCTCCCTTAAACCTGATTCTCTCGTCTGTCTATAAAAATCACCTGATGCCAACATCGTTAGGGCACAGTTCAAAGCTATCTCTTCGGAAACAGGATAGACTCAGAGTCATGATGGCAGAGATGCAGCGTACATGCCTATTCTTCCTAATCCTCCACCCATTGCAGACATCACTAATCAGTCCTAGCATGTGCTCAATCAAAGTGCAGACATAGCCTCACAGTCCTTCTCAAAACAGAACCAGATAGTCACTGCCAGTTTAATGGAGTGGGTAAACCTCTCCTAGAGGAAAGACGAAGGTATATCACTCATCTATTTTCCTCCATTAAGCCAAGGACTCTGATAATTCAGACAAAGGAGGTCTTCACTCTGGCACTTGCATAGATGCTGCGCAGAGCAAGCTGCACCAAAGAAAGGCTTATCAAAACCCAGCTTGTCATTAATAATGCAGAAACACAGACATTTATACAGAGATCAATTGGCAATAATTCTATGGGGCAAGACTGGAACTTAAATCGCAAAACTTGAACATGAAAGGCATTGTCTGATTAATGCAGGAAGAGTGATGATTTCTGGATAATTCAGCAGAAAAAAAAAAAAGTAACATCCGATGGACTTTGTCTTACAGGACTCTGAGCAGAGTGGGCCCGCTGACATGTCAACAGGGTCACAGAGGGTGTGGTATTTGAGAAATCAACCAAGGAAGGAGAAACCTGAGTCAAGGAAATCTCCAACTCCTAAACTCAAAGGGTCGTATGGAGAGTGAAAGAGAGCCTAGGGAACCGGAGAGGGTGGGAAGACAGGAAAAAGAGTGTAGTGCAGTCTCAGAGGGGGAAAGCAGGCCTTGGGGTGGTGCCAGGAATACTGGAAGGATCAGTGGGACAAAGACCTATTCTTAACCCAAGCAAAAATCCAAGGGAGCTGGCGGCAATGCATGTACAGTCTTCTAGGGCCTGGGACTGTCTAAGGAGCCTTTAAGAAGCCAAGCTCTCCTGCTGGGAGACACTCCAAAGCTCCCACTAAGATATTAAAGAAGCAGCCCGTGCACAGTCCCCGCTTACGGACAGATCACAAACCCTCAGCCCTGACTCCAGCCACTACTTTAGCTTGTCTCTCCTGGCCACCTGCTAACGGATGTCAGCCTTTTGTTTCTGGTTCAGTATTCTGGACATCCTAGAATGCTCCTGGCTTTTCCCATCACCGGACACCAAAGAGAATAGGGAGGGACTGGGATTCCAGGAGTATAGCCGGGACCAGTGATTCCAGAAAGGTAACTTAGTTTTGTTTTCAAAGGCTTATTATGGCCTGTAGTTGGGATTGCCTAGGGAAATTCATGTTAAATATGAAAAAAAAAAATAAAGCCTGATATTGCAATGATAGGGTTAGTCATATTTTTTTAAGGAAAATATTTTGGTTTGTTTATTTTATTGTCCAGAATAGTAGAATAAAATGTTTAATGTAGAAAATATTGACAAGTTAAAATAATGAGCAAAAAAATGATCTTAGATGAATTATAGAAAGATAAATTATTTTCCATCTGATTATATACACGGTGTACTACCTTTCCATAATCCTACTAGAAGATCATTGGCAAATGTATTTAATGCTGTACTTCCATCATCTTTTATTTTAAAATAATAATTTAAAAGACCTTACTTAGCCTAATAGATTGCTCAGAAGAAAGGAAGGTATGTTTAGTGATACAATGAATAATTCGCTCATGTAATTTATGGCATTCAGTGAGCAGTGCTTTGAGCACTGCAGGTATGCTCTGATCAGAGAAGTATTTTTGTTTTTAAATAATTAAATTTCGTTCTCAAAACAAAACAAGACAAAAAAAGAAAATGACACAGAAGCATTCAAAATGTTTGATATTGAAAAGATGAATTGCTTTGGGACAATTCAGGAAAAGAAAATCATTCCACAATAGAATAAATATGTGGAAATTAAGCCCAGGGCATTCAGGAAGCTGGTCTTACTGATCATTCAGTGAAGTAGGGGGCAGGATGTTAAAGACAGTGGCATTTCTCTCTCTTTTTTTTTTTTCTGTCATAGGACACGTGCGCTAGACAGAAAGAGACAAAGAGAGAGACAGAAAGAGCAAAAGTGAGAAGTCATCTCCCAGACAGATGGCCATGCAATAATCTCCTCTCCTGCAGTCTCCTCTTGGGCCCCTAGGCATGCATGCACAAACACCTGGCATGATTTTCAAGCTGCTGGGTCCAGGACTCGAGCTGCAGTTGGGCATGTGGGAGTCCAGCACCTTAAGCACTGTGTCACCCACTGACCAGGATAATGGTATGTCTTAACAGAGCCCAAAGAGTGGGGCAATGAATGGCACAAGGCCCAGGCAGAACACACCTCGGAGAAAATGCCTTTTGCGTTCTGGTAGTTCACACACCATTTCATTATTTACGAAATCATATCAAAACACAGAAAACACCCAAATGGATGTCAGGAAAATTATTGTCATTACTAATAATGGTGCTTTTCATTTATATAGAGTGCCTTTATCCAAGTCAGTGAAATATTTTTACATTGGGCATGCGGCCTTTTAGGAGAGTTAATGTTTAAAATATGCTTTTAGTGTAGTCTGTGGGAAATAGTAGTGGGGGGGGAGATTAATACCAAAAAGTCAAGAGTGCCTCATAAAAGGTGTTCCACTGAGGCCCCCACTCCTTTACCACCCCTTGCAGACCACGTGGGCACAACGGCAGTTGCCAACTGTGGCCTATTTTTCCTACCATGTCTGTCTTCTCCAACACTGACTTGGAGTCCCCTGCATGGCTCCTTAGGCAGGCTAGTCAGTGCTGCTCAGATCCCAAGTCCTTGTGAAATGGGCCAGCCACTTTTGTTGGATGATGGGACAGCCAGCCCTCAATCTGAAGACTACGGTGTAGCAAGGCAGAACTCTACAGTGCGGATGAACCCTGAAAACATGATGATGAGAGAATGAAGCAGTCACAAAGGACATCTACTGCATAGTTCCACCATACGGGGTACCTAGAATAGGGAATTCATAGAAAGCAGAATGGTGGCTGCCAGGGGCAGTAGACGGGGGGAGAGTCAGTGTTTAACGGACACAGTTTCATTTCTGCAAGATGAAAAACATTCTGCAGATTGATGGCTGTGATATTAGCACAACAATGTGAACGTATGCAATGTCACTGAACTGTACACTTGAACTTGGGCAGTGTTGACATTGATAACGAAGTAGGCTATCCATCAGTGGGGGAGCCAAGGGGACTATGGGAAATCCGTATACCATCCGTTCAGTTTTGTTGTGAACCTAAAACAACTACTTTTTAAAAAGTATATTTTAAAAAATAATAGAAAAACTAGAAGGAAATACATCAATAATATAATCATTTTAAATGGTTAATTGTGCTATATATATTTTATCATCATTTTAACTTTTTATTCTATTGATCTCTTTTATGAGAGTGACAGAGACAGTGAGAAAGAGGCACCCATAGCAGCCTTTATTGCCATGTTCTTACCCACAGCCTCACCAACCAGATCACAGGTATGCACGTCTATATGCACCCATCAGACACAGGGAAACCTCGAGACTCAATCTCAGGACCTTTCTATGTGACCATAGCACCATGGGGTATTGTATGACCACTGTGCCACTTGACTGGCCATGTTTTAAACACATACATACATACATACAAAATAAAGCACCTATGCCCAGATACCTTGAGTTTAGGGCCCAGAACCATAGGATTTTAGTGGCCTTTCCTTTCCCTTTGTTCTTTGATGGCTAATTGTTGTTAAACTCTTAAGAACTGTATTAGCACAGAACCATGGAGATTAAAAGGGTCCCTTTTTTTCAGCCCATTTGAAGATGTCTAGTATTTTTAGCTTTTTGGACAACTCAAGACAACCCAAAACAAAAAAAGGACCTAGGGACCAGCAGATTCTGTAATGGTTACATTGGTGGACTCCCACATAGTTGACTGTGGTTCAAGTCCCAGATCTGGTGGCTTGAAACTCAAGCCGGGGACATATGGGTGTGTGCGGAGATCCTTAGAGGAGAATAATAAAGAAGGGATTGTGGTGTGGCCATCCCCCCGAGAGGGGTGATTTCTTGCTTTTTGTCTGTCTATCTCTTTCTGTCTCTCTGGTGAGTGCATGTGCCCTATAGCAAAAAATCTCTCTCTCAAACAAACAAACAAAAACAAAAGAAGGTCCTAGAGGTAGCAGCTATACATGGACAGTAAGAGGACACGGTCCATTGGGCAGCACTAAA
Source organism: Tupaia tana (assembly GCA_026018925.1). Taxonomy (NCBI): domain Eukaryota; kingdom Metazoa; phylum Chordata; class Mammalia; order Scandentia; family Tupaiidae; genus Tupaia; species Tupaia tana. The sequence continues at coordinate 8,913,011 of JAKSZU010000018.1, forward strand.
CAGTGTCCTCCATGGAGATACCCACTCCCTGCCCCTCAGCCCCCCACAAGTGGGCCTTCCAGAGGTGGCAGACCAAGCTGAGAAGCTCTCTAAGCCCTAAATGTCTTCAGCAAGAGAATGGAAGTGTCTGTATAGATAGGACCAGCAGGTGGCATGGTGGTTAAGGTGGCTGGATCCCACATGGCAAGACTGCATGATTCACGTCCTGGATCCGACTTCTTGGAAATCACATCAGGTACATGTGGGTGCATGCCCCAAATCCCGAGAGGAGACTGAGAACAGATTGTGGCTATCCCCTCCAGGGATTGAGTTCCCATTTTTCCTCTCTCTCTCTGTCTCTCTCTAGCAAGCACATACGCCCTATAGTAAACAGAACAAAACTTCTGTGTAATGTGAGAGCTGCCCCTTACATCTTAAAGCCAGCCTTGTGTTTATATAGTTTCCTCCTGGATTCTTCAGAATGTCAGAGTTTTCATTTAAGTGTAATTGGCCTGGGGTTTGTCAGATAATGGGCATACACCTCCAGATGATAAAATATACTGACCCGACCATCACTTAGTTCAAGGTTCAAAGACCTGAGTGCATGAGCCTTTTAAGACATGTGATAGCTGCACCAGGATAGGGTGTCTAATCTTTGGAAGACCCACACTTAAAAGAGACAGGGAGAGACAGCCCTCCTCTCTAAGTCAGTTTAGCATGCTGCCCGGATCATAGCCCAGTGTCATGGCAGGGTTTGTTCTGGCGACCATAAGTTATCACAGCTAACGGGAGCACTTGCAGCCAGTGATACAGACAGTATCTGAGTGTTGGCGGGGAGGATTTTGAGGCCAATTTAGAAAAATGCAACAACTACATTTGTCAGATTGCATTTCACAGGCCTACACGGTCACCGGAGGAGAGGAACCGTAATGAAGAAGTAATAAAGTAATTATTAAAAAAATACAAAGAGGAGAATCATAGAAGTTTTCCTAAGTAATACAAAATCATTACAATGTCCTGGCAGACATGCATTTTTAAACAATGGCTATAATAACGGAAAATTAGACTCCATTACTTATTCATAAAGTTCTGGTTAACACTAAGCTCCACTTGTAACAGTTTACTTTTATAAATAGCATCTTCGGGGCAGACACTATCTTTCGGTCATATGGTGTCAGAAACAACCATCTAGTTGGATTGTGGGATAAATGAATGCTTAATCTGGTTTCTAGCCGTTGCTTGCCCACCCCCAGAATCATGGAGAAATTATAAAACAAACGGGCTCCCAGCCCTACTGTACCATTAAAATGCCTATGTGCATTTAGACTTCCTTTTGGATTTTCTATTTGATTTAAAACGCTGTTGAAATTTGAAGATAGCAAACATTGTTTGATGAATCTACAATCTTTATACTAAAGGGAGAGTCAAAAGACCAATAAATCTGCAGTAGAATTAATAATTGAGATTCCTGGAAGCTCTAAAAGGAAATATTAAGTATGCAAAATCTTGTTGAAAAGCATAATTAAGTGCATCAATGCCTAAAACTGAAAGGACAAGCAATTACTCATTAAAGTTAGAAATGTCAATTTTATATAAGAGTATATTGCCCTATCTTTTGGAGGAATGGAGAATCACAACAAAGGAGAATAGTTTTTAAGGACTGTTTTAAAACAGTTCTAAGTTTAAAGAAGTATCTTGTTCCATTTTCAAAGTCCATCACTTCCCCCAAGATTCTAAAATAGTACAACTTCAGATGAGTTATAGCCAAATAAACTTATCACTCATCAGAACCCTTTAATAATTCATAGATGTTCTGACAACAGTACTGCTGAACATTGTGGGTTTACTGTGCAGACTGGAGAAATTAAGAGGCATTTAGGCGGCACGCCTTTTCCTTGGTGGCTCACAGGCATCTTTTTTCTATGCTTGCAGCTGAGGATGTAAGAAACACCCAGCTCTTGCATGAAAACACAAAGATGTGAAACGGAGTTGGCCCAGCTGTGATGGGGTGAGGTAAAGAATTTCTATGCATCTGAACCCAAAGTTCCAGCCTGGGGCCTTTAGACATGGAGTCTCATCTCCAACCATCAATTCTGTTTATCTTGTTTCTACCCTGAGATCCTTTGGCTAGCTGTTTTTCCAAATGCACCATTTAAAATATATCTCTGGAATAATCAATTCTTGGGCAGGTCTTCCTCACATTTAATTCTTATTGTACTTATCTTTTCAGGACATGGTGAGTGTTGCAAATACAACCTGGCTGTCGGAGGTCATTCATTTACATGGAACATTTCCCCCAGTGCTTTGAGAAATTCAGAAGCGTTCTCTCAGGGAACCAGCAGTTAGCGTAATGGCTATGTCGCTGGACTCCCATGTAGTCGACCGTGGTTCGCTTCCGGGACCCGGTGGCTTAAAACTCATGCCGGGTGCATGTGCGTGCGTGCCCAAGATCCCAAGAGGAGAATGGAGGAGAAGGGATTGCGGCGTGACCATCCACCCTGGGGGGTGATTTCTCGCTTTCTGTCTCTCTGTCTCTCTCTGTCTGTCTGGCAAGTGCACGCACCCTATAGTGAAAACCTCTCAAAAAAAAAAAAAAAAAAAAAAAAAAAAGAAAAGAAAAAGAAGCGTTCTCACCAGTTTTCAGAACAGTTTTGAGACATAGGTTGGTTCTGCAATTGAAAAACCATTTGCCTGTCTCTCTATAGGCAAACCAAATGCAATTATCCAGATAATGTAAAGAAAATAAATCCTAACTCTACTTTTGAGGGGGAGAAAAGTGTAGACTGTGGATTTATTCGGTTTGCTTTCCCTGGGGTCATATATGTAGCACACACACACACAAAAAAAAAACCAAAAAAAAAAAAAAAACAAACAAAAAACAAACCCACATTTAAAAAGTCCTGTTGGTTAAGTAAAAAAATACCAGAAATGTTATGATGGACAGAGTAGGAGAGGAGGGAAGGGAGAGACATGAAGAGTGCAAGAGGGGGAGGAAGTGTAGACGAGAAGAAGGGATAAAGGAAGATAAATATGATAGGTATGTAGACTGTAACTTTTGCTTTTTCATCAGCTTTTCAGTAGAATTGGCTAATGAAAATAGATAAGCATTCAACTCTCTACCTTGTGTTTCTGAGAAAACATCAGTAGGATGGCTGGGTAGGATAGACCTATAGTTTAGATGTCCTAGCAGGACAGTCATCATGTCGCTCAGTAATACTCAGTGGACACTTCCCATCTGCCAGACACTCTGTCAAGTATTAGGGACCTGCCAGACACTCTGTCAAGTATTAGGGACACAAAAGGAAATAAAGTGAACTAACTTGACTTTCCTCCTTTACTCAAACACTGAGGTGATGTCTTGTCCCAATTCTAAGATATGCTCTGTTTCCACCTATGTTTGGGGGTCTTCAGAAGATACTTGGTACCCACAAAAAAAATTCAGAGAAATGCTTTTTTTTTTTTCTATTTCAAAGCAGGTTCCATGACTTGTATTTGATGAAACAATAAAGAGAAAAATATATTTAGGTCATATTCCTTTTGAAAGCTTGACTGTGACAATGACCAAACCCACATAATTCAAAAAGAAGAGATTTTCAGATTCCAATTAGTTCAGGTCATAGGTTCAAATGAGAGACTGTCATTATAATTGAAGGTCCTCCAGAATAGGCAATTGTCACTCCACCATGATGACAGAAAGAAGCCATCTGCTTTTATTTGGTGGGAGGCTCTTCTTAGTGTCAACAGACAATGCATAAAACGGGAGGTGCAGGGCATGTTATGGAAAATGGCCTTGTTCCTTGCCATTCACTTAGTGCAAAGAAAGAAGCAAGAGGTACTGCGAAGGACTTCTAGATGGAGATCAGTGTGTAGAGCAGAAGGTAGACATGGACCAAGAATCACATGAATGGGTACCAGCAGGTGGTGTGGTGGTTAAGGCACTGGATACTCCCACAAGGCCAACCATAGTTCAAGTCTCAGACCTGGTGGCTTGCTTTTTCACTTTCTCTCTCTCTCTCTCTGGTCAAATTAAAATAAATGAATAAATAAATTAAATTAATAATTCTTTAAAAAATTTTAAAAAGAATCGCATGAACAAGTACAGAAATACAAATCGAAGTAAACGATAGGAAAGAAGGGGACATGGTTCTAAAAGAGTCCATACCAAAGGAAGCTGCCCTGTCCAGGAGAGTCTGTGAGGACATTGTAGAAGACAAAATATTTGAGCCAAGATCTGAAGGACAACTGGAAGAGAGGGAGGGAAAGTGCATCCTAGGTAGGGTATATGCAAAGGCCCTGAGGCAGCCAGGAGCTGATGGAGGGCAGGGTGACTGAAGAACAGAGAAGGTGAGTGTGTGGAGGACTGAAAAGAGTCATATGAGAATACTGAAGATTTGGAGTGTTTACATAAAAATAATGAGAACATTTATTTATTGTATATTTCAAATATTTTTTGAGAGAGTTTTGCTATAGGGCACATGTGCTCACCAGAGAAACAGAGAGACAGAAAGTGAGAAATCACTCCCCAGGGGATGACCACGCCACAGTCTCTTCTCCTCCACTCTCCTCTTGGGGTTTTGGGCATGCACACACACACACACACACACACACACACACACACACACACTGTGAGTTTTAAGCCACTGGGTATAGAACTTGAACTATGGTTGACTACATGGGAGTCCAGCAATATAACCATTACACCATCTGCTGTTCCCAGAGTGAGAACATTTAAAGAAGAGCCGTGGTTAATATGATCAGTTTGGTGTTTGCAAAAAGGCAACAGAACAGAGAAAGGGACAGATGTTAACCAGAGAGAACATGGAGCCTCATTAGGCATGGCGTATTAGATTACTAGCCTACATGGGGCCTGGAACGGCAGCAATTTCTTCTTTTGGACTTCTGGAGTCTGAAATCGAGGTGTTGGCATGGTTGGTTCCCTCTGAAGGCTCTGAGGGAGACGTGTTAGCCTCTGTCTCAGCTTTGGGTGGCTCAGAGCAAACATCCATGCTCTGGCTTATAGATGACCACGCCAACCTCTGCCTCTGTCTTCACGCAGCCTTCCCCTCTGTGTCTTGTCTATTTATTTCTCTTGCAAAGATACCTGGCATTGGATTTAAGATCCTCCTGAGTAATCCAGAGTGATCTTATTTGAAGGCTCTTAACTGAATTATATCTACCAAGACCTCTTTTCTCACATTTCCATGTTCTGGGTAAACATGTCTTTTGGGAAGCAACCATTCAATTACTCAGGAGGCTACTGGCTTAATTTAGTCCTCATGGGCAAAAATTTCTCAACACCTGTAAGGGTTTTTCATCTAATCCCATCCTCAGAGTCAACGACATCATCTTTCTATGACAAGTCCAACTCAGGGGAACATCCTCTGCTAAAAACAAAACAAACAAACAAAAACAAAACCACTCCTGCTCCTCACTGTCACTGGAAGAGGGGTAGACAGAATCTTCGTTCTGTAGTGGGACTACGTCCCTCCCCACTGGGCCTGACTCTGCCGACCTGCTTGTAATGCCCTCACACGAACTCCATTTACATCAGCTCCGTTCCCCATGTGTTTGTGCCTCTGTGTGAGCCCTAAGTCATGTTCCCTCTCCTTCACCCCACGCTCATGTGTTTCTTTACCAGATCCTCCCACTCTTCTTTAAAGATGTATGTCAGTGACATCTCCTTCAGGATGATGCAGGGCGAGAAAAATGTGGGGCTGCATGCCCTTGAAAATACAGGGACAGAGGGCATGCTGGAACAGGCGTCCTGCCTGCCTCGAGACATTGACCTCAGGTTCAGTAGGGACACTTCTGCAGGTCTTCGGAGGTAATGAGGCTCTTCCCCATGAAGAGACAGGATACTCAAGCAACCTCCTGGGGCACAGATGTGTGTGTGCGCACACACACAAACACACACACACACACACAGTCAATTCCTTCCTGGGACTGGCCACCTCAGGAGTCTGGGCAGGTCCTCTCAGAATCTCCACTTTGGGGAACCAGCAGTTAGTGTAATGGCTGTGTCGCTGGACTCCCACGTAGTCGACCGCGGTTCGCGTCCCGAACCCGGTGGCTTAAAACTCACGCCGGGCGCATGTGCGTGCGTGCCCAAGATCCCGAGAGGAGAATGGAGGAGAAGGGATTGCGGCGTGACCATCCCCCCTGGGGGGGTGATTTCTCGCTTTCTGTCTCTATGTCTCTCTCTGTCTGTCTGGCGAGCGCACGCGCCGTATAGCGAAAACCTCTCCAAAAAAAAAAAAAAAAAGAATCTCCACTTTGGGGGCATTTTGTGGGATCAGGAGGGCAAGCACTAGCAGCCTCACTCTCACATGCATATTTTTCCAAGTTGGGGTATATTTCATGTATAAAATTCACCCTCTTAGAATGCACAATTTCGTGATTTTTAGCATACTCATGAGGTTGTGCAACCATTCCTTTTCTGCTATTCCAGAACACTCTCACCACCCTCAAAAGAAACTCCAGACTCTTTAAAAGGTAGGCACTCTCCGTTCCCCTTCTTATGCCAGTCCCTGGAAACCACGCATCTATTTTCTGTCTTTATGCACTGGCCGGCTCTGAACCTTTCCTACGAATGGGATACAACACACGGTAGCTGATCTTTGGTGTCCGGCTCCTTTCACTCAGCATACTGTTTTTGAGGTCCAGCTATGTTGCGGCATGGATCAGAACCTCATTTCTTTTTTAATGCATGCTTTCTGCTGGTGCCAGATGGTCACTCGCCCCCCCCTTAGACTTTATAGGAGGCCCCACTATAAATGCTTACTCTCCTGGCCAGTGATCTCCCTCCATACAACCTGAGCACTTTGCGAAGAGCATCCCACTCTCAGTCCGTCCCCTTTCCCTCGCTTTCATCCTCATAACCCCCGAGCACCATGGAGCAAATTACCAAAGGACATTGCGCACATCCCTCAACTCTCCTGGAGTATATACCAACAGGATGCTAGAAGCTGACGGGGGGTTTATAAAGCATTCTGAATTCAACAGAGAAGCGCGGTGCATAAATGCAAAGAGAGGACAGTAAAAAGTCCCATCCAATCGCTTTCAAGCTTCCCATTAGGTGAAATGTGCAATATATCTGATGACAAAGCCCCCAGGTCACACTCCCCCTCCTTAAACTGATGCATTTTTGAACCTGATTATTGTTGCTATGGTTATTATGGTTAGTGTAGGTATTACTATTATTTTTCAATAAGCCAGCGGTGTGGAGTGCTTGCTATGTGCCCAGTACCGTGCTAAACTTTCTATGCACACTAGCTTCTTTATTTTTCTGAAAACCTTGTGCCATGGGGACTACTGTCAGCCTACTGGCTGCATTTCTCTGAGGGGTAAACTAATGCTCAAGGAAGGTTAATAACTTACAGAAAGAGCCCAGAGCTAGGCAGGATAAAGCAGGGACTCTGTCTCCAGAAGCAGAGCCCTGAGTGTTGCTTCTTCCACTGCCCGTGGATGGTTCTGAGCAAACCGGCTGGCATGAGCTGCCCCAGTTCTGAGCGTGGTGAGTCCCAATGTCTGTGTCTGGCCTCCCTTTCCTCTTGGGCGCCAGCCCTTGTATCAGTGCTTATTATTCGGCATAGATCAGCCCCCCAATTACATGAATGCCACAGCCACGAACACTTGTAATTAAAACTGGGACTGACATCCTGAAAGTATGTTCCCTTCCCCATTCCTCTTTGTCCTGCAAAGATATTATTGGAAAGAGAATGAACAATCATTGGGAACATATGCTTTCGGAATATAATGGGACTCAGCTCCTCGGAGAGAAGGCTGGGAAAGGCCACGGGGACAAAATTTAAAGTAGACAGCTTTATTTACTAGTTACTGGGGCATATCCAAGAAATAATAGATAAGCCAATAGGCTTGATACCCACCGGGACTTTTTTCCCCCCACCACAGACTGTGGGAAGGTCCCCTTGCTCCCCACAGAGGCCTCAGATGAGCTTTCCAGAGTTCCAGTGTGCTCCAGGCGCTGGCCATGGGAGCCAAGCCCATCCTGAAGCTCCACCCCCAGCCCCAGGACTCTCCTCCGTCTCTCAGCGAGAGCATACTGCTTGGTGCTCCCTGGCTTGTTTCAGCACCAGGGGCCTCTGCACCAGTGGTTCCCTCTGTCTGGAGGACACCTACCACCCCCGGCCCTTTCAGGGCTTTAGCTCACAGGAACTGGGTGATGTAGGTCCCTGTGTTGTCCACAGGTGATTCTGGCTCCAGAAAACACCCTGCACTTCATTTTTGTAAGGATTCTTTACTTATATCTTACATGAATGAGAGACACAGTGAGGGACAGACAGAGAAAGACAGGACCCCTGATAGGGTCTTGAAGCTGCACTCCACCCCCAGACTTCAGTCCACCCTGGATCGTGGGCAAGCGTGTGCCCAGTGTGCACAGGTATGTCTCCAGGTGCTGATCTTTCACACTGCCACTTTCAGCCACTACTCTGATAATGAATAGTCAGTGGATCAAACCCCTCTCCACTAGATGTGTTATTTAATGAGTTAGTAAGTTGATAAGGACTTATTACTAAGTCCAATGTTTGAATATTTTGATTACTCTATTTCAATACAGTTGGTTTTCTTCGTGATTCCATGCATTTCTTAAATGCGTTTTCAAACATGATCGTGATAAGGAGTCTATGGGTTCCACCAGATGTCCAAAGGGTCTATGACGCAAAAAAAAATAAATAAAGGCCCCTGAATAAACTGAATTTATCCAGAGCAGAGACCTCATCTCACTCATCTTCGCATCTGACATCATGTGGAGCTCACATTAAAAAAAAAAAAAATTCTTGCAAGAGGGCATGTGAACTCATGAGAGAGAGAGAGAGAGAGAGAGAGAGAGAGAGAGAGAGAGAGAGGAGAAGAGAGAAAGAGAAAGCACTCCCCCATGGGGCAATCCTTTTTTCTCCATTTCTCCTTTCTGTCAGGATTTTGGACATGCCTGCACTTGTGCCCAGCATGTTTTTCAAGCCAACAGGACCGGGATTCAAACTGCAGTCGGCCATGTGAGATCTGGCTTCCTTAACCTCTATGCCACAGGTCTGGCCCAGAGCTCAAGTAAAGAATTCAAACAAATGAAGGCAAAGTGCCTGAGTAACTATATACAGATCTGCCGAACAGTCCTACTTCCTTTAGCGAAGACTCCTTCACTCATCCAGCCATTCATTCAACAATAAAGACCTATTTGCCAAGCGCTGAGCTGGCATTAGAGATACGACTTTGATGGGGGCCAAAAAAAATCTGCTCTCCCTAAAATCAACTTTGTGAAGCTTCTGTATCCCCTTGGCTGTCTATCCATGCTGAATAACATGGGGTGACCTATTTAGTTACCCACCATTCGATGTCAAGAATCCCCTTAGCTCTCTGTCAAGCTAAGCTCATTAACATATTCTTTCACTTAAAAAAATCTATAAACAGCAGGCCTTCTGCTTTTTATACTTTCATGGCAGAATGAAACACATTGACTCTAAAAGTCGCCACTTATTTTCAGGGACATTCCATACTGGTCGGCTCAAAAAAGATTCCACGTGTTGTGTGGGAAGATGCAGGACGCTAAAATCAACACCTCTCCTTTATTTATAAGCATATAGCTTTCTAGTAGTTTATACTTACAAACATACAGTTTTAGGTCTCGTTATACTGCTCATTGTGCTTTTCCTTCTTTTGGCGGTTGATTTTATGACCTCATTTTCCTGGAATGTCTTCCTCCCCGTCTTCCTCTTTCTACCCAGCAAATTTGAACAATGCTAATAAAAAGGATGATAATAGTAATGAACATTTATAGATCACTTTCTATGTACGTGGCCTGTCTTTCAGGGCCGTATTTGTATTTTTCATGCATTTAATCCTCCTAACTACCCTGGGGCAGATATCATCCTTCCCATTTGACAGATGAGAAACTGAGGCACAAGAGGTTTTAACTCACTGTGACCCAGCTAGCAAGGGGCAGAGCCTGGACTCACACCCACTGGTTAGATTTCAGACTCTGCACTTGTAACCTCAAAGCCCCTTCAAAAGTCACCTCTCTGAAAAGTCTCTGATGATTGTCTCTGACAACAGTCCTCTGTCTTCTTCATCCATTCTGCACCCTGAGAAGTTCCGATTTCTATCACGGGGTTATGCTGATCAATTATATTAGGTTGTTGGGAAAGTCATGGCGTATTTTTCTATGCAAAAATGAGTCATGACTTTCCTGACAACCCAAGACTTCTTTTGCCTCCTCCCACCCCAATCCTTCCCCATTTGACCTCTTTAAAGACAAGAACTATCCCCAGAGATGGCTCTAGCTCATGACAGTGTTCATCAATTGGGACAGTGCAGGTGAGATGAGAAAGGCAGGGGGCCATGGTTGCATGTCAGGAGCAATGAGCCTTGTCCTCTGTGGGTCTAGAGTAGTAGGAGGCTCACTCGCCCTGGCTGTGTTCTTGGTGTGGGCACAGCTGCCCAGTGCACTAGATGTACTCATCCCCACTAGATAGATGGGAACATGGAGGATCAGCGAGGTCGCCTAGCTTGCCTGAGCTCACCAGCCAGTTACTGGTGGGACTGGGTTTTGAATTTGATGCAGAAGTTACACTCAAGCCTTCCACTTGTACTCTTTTGTCTTTCCAGTTAACTAGTTCCAGTGTCCGAGGGGCACCCCTCAGCGTGCCGGCCAGTCACTCTCCAAGCAATCACACGACAAGCCTCCCTGCCTACCCAGTGCTCATGTGCAGCTGTTTCCTGAGCTCACAGATAATGGAGGATACCAACTGACTTTCTTTTTTTGTTTTAGGTTTTTTTTTTTTCCCCCTAAAAGGGACTATTTTGAGTCTTGTGTCATTCCAACTTTTGATTTGGATATTTCCATCCCCCCCATTTGCATCATGAATCACCACCCTCGGGTCTATGAGGAACAAAATATTCAAAGCACTGTATTTAGCACATAACCGTTTGCTGGAAATAGGAAGACCCGGTTTAGGGCTCTGTGGAATCAGTCACTTTCTGGTTGATTTCATGTGGAGGAGGCAGCCCACATTGATTGGGTAAGCATTATATATTTGAAACAATCTCTTTGGCTTTGAAATGGTGGTGTCTTATAGACATGACCTCAATTCTGACAATTATCTATTTAATTGGATCAATACAGACAGCCCACTCCCCCAAACCACTGATTCAATTAATCAGACCATTGTCAAATCTCTTCTCCTCCTGGGTCTGTGTAGACACAGACCAAGTGGCAATTTCTCCCAAGATAGGCATAGAAGTCAATAATCTGCTTTTGGATAAAGTATCTGATCGCTTGCAAATTATACAAATCACATTGATTACTGACAAATCATAATGTTTACAGAGCACTATTTGGCTTCAGCTCCAGAGCATGACTAGGTATTTAATTAACAACTGTCAGATATAATTTACACCATTACAATGACCAGTAAATGGTTGATTGTTGATTTTACACAGTAGAACAAATACTCTGCAACTAGCCCTGGTGATCAAAAAAAAAAAAAAATGAATGGGGGTTCAAGAATAGACTGTGAAATCAAATTTCATTCCCATGTTTAAACTGGAAGATTCTTGAAGGTCAAGATACCTTCACCTCCCATGAGGAATTGACATTTTTTGCCCTTATGGTCAGTAAACTTTGCAACTGATTTTGTAGCCCCTTTTTGCATTGACTACCAGGAAACTCAGACAAATCTTTAGTCCATGTACATAATCTTTGTGTCTGTTATGGCATGCAAATACTCACTTCACTATTTTTTACATAATTTTTATTTTTACATGTTTAACTATTTCATTCAATTAAATCCCTAAGCTAAATGTTAGCAAACTATAGCTCACAGCCCAAATCTAGCCCTCCAGCTTATTTTTGTATAGCTTGCCTGTTTTGCACAATCTATGACTTGCAACACACAAATAAGGAGAGAAGAAATACTCAGATCGAAACTTATACTGATAAAAGACTCAAAGGTTTACATGGAATGTTTCTGCAAAACAAAAGATGAAAAGAAGAATATAATTTCATGACACATACAATGCAAATTACAGTGCCCATAAGTAAAGTTTTATTGGGACACATCCATGTCCATTAATTTATGTAGTATACATGGCCTTATCCTGGAGGTGGTGTTTCTCTGGGAAAAGCAACTGCTCCTTGGAAAGAAAAGAAACAAAGAGGTTAATGTTTATGGAGCCCCTTAAGCAGAAGACACTCAGGGTAACTCTTGGATCTTCACAACCACTTGCAAGAATACTGGTATTCTTTTGCATGTAAGAGGAGAGAAAGTTCAAGAAAAATCAAATAATGTGCATGTGGCTCACATAGCTAGAAAAAAGAGCAGCACCAGGATTTTGCAGCCAAAGTTCTTCTGATTCCATAGTTTTTCTCTCCGCCATAGCTGGGAGGCACAGGAAGTGAGGCCCTGTGTGCTTCATTTGCCGTTTGTCTGTGGGAACTAAGGCCATTCTACTCAGAGCCCTGCAGAAGTCAGGGAAGGCCAGCCACACTGTCACCATCCCATAGAAAAATCACAGACAAAGGCAAAGGCACAGAAGTGACCTGTGGCTTCTGATCCATTTCAAGTTGGCAGACAAAGGTTCGGAGTGACAGGAAATGAAATAAGAAACCATCTTCATGCCACACTTGGTCACTGGCTTTCTGCCTTCCTGTCTTTGGTCACCTGAAGGTGCCTTTGCCTGGTGGACACATCTTTCTCTGGTGTATCACAGGACGTTGCCACTCCTTACGAGGATTACCACGGGATTCACTAATTAAGTGTTCATCGAAACAGCCAGTGCTCACTGAGTGCTTGAAAAAGAGACTAAGACAAATGCCTTGCTATGGTTTGACTATATGCCCCCAAAATTCATGTGTTGAGATTTGGTTCTGACTGTGACTGTCTTAAGAAGAAACTTAATCCAGCTATGGGGTTTAAAGGTAGAGCCATCAGGAGGTGATTAAGATGAAGTCCCATGATTGATTCCTGACCGCTTTATAAGGAGAGAGAGACCAGAGACGACACACAGGGCACAGGGACGTGGACGCAGCTCTTGCCATGCAATGTCCTGTGCTTCCTTGGGACTTTCAAGGAGACCCTCACCAGAGACAGCCCCTTGACCTTGGACCTCCAAAACTGCAGTAAATGATGCTCTCTTCACTTAGATGAACCAGGCTCAGGATTTCTGTTAGTAGGCACACAGCGGACCAGTAACAGGCAGGACACAGGCAGGAAGCAGGAAGGGATCAAAGTATCATTTGTAGCCTTGGAGTCAGACAAAACTGGATTTGAATTCTCTTATTAGCCATGCGCTCTTGTGACTTTAATTTAAAGTGGCTTGAATTCTGCACCTCAGTTTCCCACGTCTAGCATCAGGGCGGGACTGTCTGCTTTGCAGAAACTGCACCAGAGCACGATCCATAGCGTATGGCAGTCACAGGGACTCCGTAGTTGCTCTCGAAGCAGTGGCTGCGCATTGGGCTGTTTCTGCCAAGTCTGAGGATCCTCCAGGTGAAAACATCTCCGGAATAGAACGTCTTAGAAGGATTTGCAAGCAACTGCTGCACTTTCCTGAACCAAATGTGGCAACATTTACATTTTTCATACCGTGGAAAATTGAGGGATGATCCAGGAAAACATAGACATCTTGAGAAAATTTAAAGGCTCCAAAGTGTTTTTTCCATTCAGGGACAATAGAAAACAGGAAAACATTAATAATGTGTCAATGCCCGACTGCCGGCGGAACCCTCCCCAGGAAAGCATCCTTCGGTATAAATCATGTGTCGGGCACAGTGTTCTCCAGCCGACGTGTCATAACAACCCCTCCCACGATCGCCATCCCGGGAAGATGTTGAAAACCTTTCAAACTTGACAAAACCCAGGACCTTCTTTAAATAGGCCTATCCCTTCCCAGAAAGAGATCCCACTCCCTGCCAGCTCAAAGACCCAGCGAAGAAATGCAGGCGATTGCTCAGCTCCCCCGTGGCTCCCAGGAATTGACAGTCTCTAAATTACTGCCTGAGAAGCATATCGCATGCCAGCTGACAAAAGGAGAGCAAAAATCCGTACAGATTGAGAGCATCCTCTCTTTCCTCTCCGGGGAGGAGATGTTCCTGGCGCTTGTGTCACTGGACCCGGAAACCAAATGAAAAATATGTGATTACAAACACCTCAGAGGGTGGCGGAGCCAGAGTGAAAGGAGGAAGAAAGAGGACCCCAACGTTCCCCATGTAGTAGGCAATTTAGCTAAAAAAATAAGAAGAAATGAGATAATAAAAGTAACAAATGGACCTGCAATTGCTTTGCTTCCGGGAGCTCCCATCTGATTTCAGACTGGTTCTCCAAGTCAACCTGGGTAGTTTAATGTATCCGCGTGATGCAGACCTCGCTCTGGGAGCCCGGGATGCGGTCGCACACATTTAACCCTTGGCGAGGGGGCTGAGAGTGGCGTGTCCAGATAGAAACCCAAATAATAAGTACATCCCTGATTGTCAGCATGCCTGAGCCGATGCCTCTACTGCGGAAGCCTGAACTTCTGAGTTGCTTCCTGGGGGACTTAGCTTTTACTCAATGGGCACACAGAAAAAACTGAAGAAATAAAATAAAACAAAAATGAAAACTCCAGCAAAGATAAAAGAGTTGCCAGAACTGAGCAGAGACAAGATAGGGACGGGGCATTTCTTCCGGGGTCAGATACATCACTGCGTGACTCATCATTCTCCAGCAGAGCCTGACAGCAAATCAGAGCCCAGGAGAAACGGGCGTTCGGGTTTATAGTTTAAGTGAGAGGCGCTCACTCTCACCCCCGGGGAAGGATGCTGAGAGAAAGGCCTTTCTTGTACTCTGAGCTGAGCCCTTCTGTCCTTCCTCGGGCATGTGGCCGGCATAAATGATCACATTTTTCTCTTAACCTGATGACTATCAGATCTCAGCTCAGGCTCCACCAATGTACCTGCAACTGCTTCGTTTCTGGGATGAGGCTGAACTTTCCCAGATGAGACTGAACCTCCACCTCGTACCAGGTATGACCTTGTGTGTACCCCTCCTCCTCAGCATGTGCCACAGTTGCAATATTATAGTTCTTTGCACGAAAATCTGATCAACATCTATAGTCCAAGCTCCTTTCCCACAACTCGCTCTCTAGCCCCTTGCACAGCTTCTGACACCCAGTTAGAGCTCAGAACACATTTGCTGAGCGAGAGAAGGAATCCCAGCTCCATAGGACAACACAGATTCCAGAAGCACCCGTCTATCAATTCACCTGCACTGAGCAGGAGAAACTTCGAGGCTACGTAGCTCAAAGGACTGTAACGTGCCAGCCAACTGGCATTTACATCAGACTCTTACTTCCACTCAATGTTCCCACGTCGTCCATGTAGTGTGTGGGCCTCCCTAGCAGCCAAGATGATCACCTATTAAGTGTGGAAGGGCAGAGGGCCTATGGACACCACTGCTGCCTCCCTTGGCCAGCTCTGCTGACCTCTCTAAATCATCTGAGCCTTGTTTTCAATAAAGTTAAAACATATTTAAAGGCAAATGAATCTGATCCTGAATTAGGATAACTGCATTAGCGTCATGGTGCTGACTCAATACCTGGCCGAGACGTGCCATATTTAGACGGCCAGGGACATTTTTAGCTTGCCTTTGCGTGTGTGCTGCTCATTAGACAAATGTGGCTCCATTGAGAGGCCCTGGCACCTGTTCAGTGGGACTGGAGGATAGAGCCTGGACAGGTGTTGTAGCCTGTACTTCCCCTCCCCCGGGGGCAAGCATACAGCAAGTTCAGCGTGGCCAGGTGAAGGCCAAGGGCTGCAGGGAGGGAGGAGCAAGCAGAGTGGCAGGGGTATGGCCTGGTGTGGGGTGCTTGGGCTCCTGACTCTGTCCCTCTGTGGCCTTAGGCAAGGTACATAACCCTCTGTCTCGGTTTTATCAGCTGTGAAATGTGGTAAGTGGGATTCGGGCTGACCTCCAGGGCGCCTTCTCCCGATATGTGAGTCCTGTACAATTTCCTCTTGAGTATGGCAGGACTGTAACTATGACGGGATAGTTTGCTCCCATGTATGGGTTCCACTATCCAACAAAGGTGGAGGGAGTTTGCAGGTGCCGTTAAGGTCCCCAGACAGTTAGCTTTGCATTAGTGGAAAGGAAGACAATCCTCTGTGGGCCTGACCTAGTCATGTGAAGAGAGATTCAGAGTGTAGGGAAGTCTCCCTCAGCCTAGAAGAAGTGAAGAGCCATGGTGTGAGAGGACCTATGGATGGGGCCAGAAAACCTCTGAATGGCTCTAGGAGATGAAAGCAGTCTCCAGTCAACAGTCAGCAAGAAAACAGAGACCTCAGCCCTAGAGTCATACAAAATGAATTCTGCCAACAACCATAGCCTCTGATAAGACCCATCCCTGATGGGAATGAGGTCACTTTATCTTCAGCCTTATGAGCCCTGAGCAGAAGACCCAGGTGGGCTGGGCCCAGACTTCTGCCCAACAGAATAAGATAATAAACGCATGTGTGCATATTACTTTTAAGCCAATAAATCTGTGATCATTTGTTACGCAGCAATGGGTAGCTAATACAACAAAAGGGCACTTGTTGTTATGATGACTTTCTCTGCTATTAGTAACTGATGATAAATAGTAAAAAGCTTTGATATTCTAGAAAGAGTTCTCCAGTTGTCATCCAGTTTTGTCACTGAGCAGCTATGTGATTCTGGGAAAGTTATTTGACTACATCTGTTTCCTCATCTGACAACAGTGTGTCCCTTATTACCCCATAGGCAAGGAAACAGACTCTCCCCTAAACTCAGCTTTGCGTGTACCCTGATTTTAGCCCAGTGTGAGCTGTGTTGAAGTTCTGTCATATAGAACTGAGATAATAAATTTTGGTTTCATGAGACACTACATTTGTGATCATTTGTTACAGTAGCAGTAGAAAACTAATACAGAATACCATACATAATTGTCGATTGGGAAACTGGAAGGGAAAACAAAAAAGGCAACTCTGATCAGTTTGCATTGGTCAAAAACATTGAATAGTCAACATAGTTTTGTTACCTACAGCTCAGAAACTGAAATTCTATCCAGGCACCTAGAACCCTCCTTGGGCTGACCCAGGCCCCTCTGTAGCCCCACTTCTAGCTATTGCTGGTGCAACACTGATGCTCCAACCTTCCCATGGCCCCGTCCTCGGCACAGCCCTCCTGGGCTTCTATCTACACATCCTCTCCTGCCTTGCCAGAATAAGCCCCCTCTTGAACAACTGATCAAACCCACTTAGCCTTTGGGACTGGGAAGTTTCCTCTGCCCCAGACATGCCCCAGACCAAACTTGTCACCCCCTCTTCTGCTTCCCATAGAACTATGACTACAACTCAGTCTCAGCACTTATTTTCCCCGTTGCCAACCCCTGCCACTCCCACCCCACCCCACCAGGCTGGACACATTGCTAAGGAAGGAACTATGCCCTATTGATCTGGTTCTGCACGGTGTTAAGCAAAAGGCCTAGCATGTATGTGGTGACAATAAATGCTTGGTGTAATGGGGACTAAACATCTGTCCCTGCCCCAGGAATCCCAGTGGGTAGCCAGAGTGTGGACAGATTTCCTTCTGGGGCCAGGTTTGCCTTCTAGACTTATGCAGCTTCCCCTGGTTTGGTTCCTCTCTCAGTCCAAGCTATTGGCTCATCAGGAAAGTTGTGATGCATTTTTGGATAGAAAAACAGAAAAACACATCATGACTTTCCCAATGACCTGAAACATCCTCCCTGGCCCAAACCTGCTCATCTTCGGAGCAGACCCCGTGCCGGACATGCTGCTGCAGCTGGCCCTCCACACACCTTTGTAGAAAGAGCTGTCCCAGCAGCTGAGAACGGTCTTGCCCTGCCTTTCTCCGTGGCTCACCCTTTTCCTTGGGCACAGGCTTGCACTCTGCTTGTGGACATGAGGCTTCGTGATGCTGCCACCAGCTAAGCATATCTTAGGCCAGAGCCTCAGGCTCCTTCCTGACCCCTGGGAGGAGATGGAAGATACGATTCCCCAGCATCACCGACTGCCCAAGCTAAGGCAAAGTCACAGGAGCAAGGTGACCAATAGCCTAGGATGATGGTGCAACACATTAGTTTTGGGGTCTGTTGTAATCAAGTGCCACAAACAGGGTGGCTAAAACCAACAGAGCCAGAGGCCAGCAGATGGTGGAGTAATTATGTTGTCAGACTCCCACGTGACCAACCTAAGTTTCTTCTTATATTAAATTCAAGTGAAGAGAAAACAACAATAATAACTCCTTTCTGAAGCATACAAGGAGACCTCTAAAAGCATAAAGACCAGAATAAAGTTGTGGAAGTAAACCAAAAAAAAAATTTCTACATAATACAATTCACATAGGTACACGGCCCAGAAAACTGAAGGAAACCCAAGTCCCTGCTGTGCCTTTTTATTACTTGAGGTATATGGAGTCTCTAATTTAAGGCTAAATATAAAATGAAAGCATACACAGCTGGACCTTCAAGTATTTTCAAAACACATTTAATACCTTCCCATGAAACTCTCAGAATCTGAGCAGCCCTCACTCTGCACCAGTATAAACAGAAGCTGGGGTGGACCCAATGGAGAGGCTTCAAAGGATATTCAAAAGAGAAGAGGGGCACATGAGCCAGAGGGCCGGCAGGACAGGAACGCTGCCCTGGGCCGGCCATCACGTGCTGTCCTCTGCCACTCCAGGGCCATGACGGAAGCCAGCAGAACCTAGAGGAGGGGCCATGTGAACAAGGTCTGCCTCTGACTGCAGCCGTGTCTGCCCCCGACTGCAGCCGTGTCTGCCCCCATGTCTTTTTCTGCTCTGTCCCTACACTCCAGGGCCAACAGGAAATAAGAACAACTCAAGGCTGCCTGACAGGCATGAATCGATTTTCTGTTAGCCCAGAACTCTCGGAGGAGGAGGTAGCATCCCCAGTTCTGGTCCACCATTTGGCATTGTCAGGCCCTGATACTCCTTCGATAATTACTCATGGAGAGCCTGCTACGGGCCAGATGCCTTTCCACACATGCACTGGACTATGGGAGTGAGAAGGTCAAACAAAACCAGGGTCCTTCTCTCTTGGAACTGTCTGATGTGGGAAGACAGGTGATAAAAAGATGGATAAGTAAGTAAACAAGATAATGGCAGAGTGTGGTCTGTGACAGGCAGTAACACAGGAGGCTGGGAAGCCAGTGAGCTTTGAGAATGGGAAGCCCTTGAGGGTGAACTAGCGTAGGTGAGCTCTGAGACGATGACATTTGAGAGAGGTCTATAAGATGAGGAGGGCTCAACCATGCAGAGAAAGCAACAAAACCTTCTTTGGAAAAGGGAAGAGTAAAGGACAAACATCCCATGACAGTTATAAAATACAGCAGCAGATTCTTCAACACTCTTCTCATCAAGAGGTGGAGTCTCTGTCCCCTTCCCTTTAATCCCAGTAAGTTTGGGGCTGCTTCCCCAGATGATAGAATGAAAGTGATACCCTATGACTTCAAGGCTAGGTCATAAAAGGCAATGCAACATCAGGCATGTTGCTGGAATAGAAGCCCTACTAGGAGTCTGACCACCCCGGGGCCACTGTGCTGAAGTCCAGCTGAGTTGCCCCCAACAAAGCACTGGACATGTAAGGAAAGTCATGTGGGTTCCTCCAGGCCAATCCTCTGCCAGCTGAATACCACCTGGTGGCCTCTGCCAATAGCCACTCCATAGGAGATTTGACCAGTCAGGCCCTAGCCAAAGTCCTGACCTAGAAAATCATAAGATCTAATAAAGCGGTCATTATTTTATGCCAGTAAATCATGGAGTACTTTCTTACTCAGCCACAGATAAATGGAAGAAGCCCTACGCTGATCACGGGAGGGTGAAATGAAACCACAAATGTAACGTTTCTGGTGCATGGCGGGCTCTCGGCAAACGTTAGATCACGTCCCTGTTCCTCCCATTCCTTGTGACAATAGAGTTTGATTGCCTTTCAGTTTCATTGCCTATTTTTATACTATGCCGCATTAAATCATAAATTACAAGCAGCTTATCCATGCCTGATTCTCACTAAGCACTTGGTTTTATTGGGCTCTCAAACTTGGAGAATGATAAACATGTAAATTGGAGTGGCTTCTCCCTGTTCTCCGTGAAGGAAGGTTCTGGAAGGAGGTTCTTCAGCAGGAAGAGTGGGGTCTAAATGGTCTTGTTTTAGACTTGTGCTGTGAGGCCCCATGGCAGGCATGCCGAGGAGAGCTGGGTGCTTTCACCAGGAAGTTTTTAAATGATTTTCTGAGCGCTATCATTTTTCTTTCCTAAACAGCATGGATTGTTGAGCTCTAATGCGTTTCTGCATTAAGAACAGGCAGACTCCTTTGGCATGTTTCAGCATGAAGTATTCTTCAAATCAGCATCTAGAAGAGATTGTAAAACTTAGTAATTACGAGCAGGCATTCTAGAGCCATATGGGCCTCGACGTGCACCCACAGGTGCATTACTAAGCCTCTATAAACCTCAGCTTGCTCCTCTATGAAATGGGAATAAACACACCTTTTCCTGGTTTGTCTGTGAAGATTAAATTAGAGAATGTACATGGTGTGCCTAACAAAGGGCCCAGTTAGGAGTCAGACTTAGCACAATGTAGCTGCTGTAACAAGAACCATCATTTTAGTTCCATTATGGTGAGGGTTGTTAGATTTAGCAAATAAACTACGGGGTGTCCACTGAAATCTGAATTTTAGATAGAAAGTAAATAATTTGTTAGTACAGCAAGTCACACATATTCCATGGGATATGCTAACACTAGAAATCATTTGCCGTTCCTCAAAGATTCAGCTTTTACCAGCTCTCCCATCTTTGTTCTGAGATTATTATTAATGTAATTCACACTAACAACCAACCCCCATCATCTGAGCTTGTGGTACCCACGACCTCTAATTACCACCCCCCGTTTTCTTATCTTCAAAGTTTCTCTCTCTCTTTTTTTTCCTAAAGAATTCTTTTTATTGACTTTATTTATTTATTATTTGTTTTAATTTCACCAGAGAGGGACAGAGTAAGAGAGAGAAAAAGAGAGGGAAAGTGAGAAAGCAAGCCAGCAGGTCTGAGACTCGAACCATGGTCAGTCATGTGCGAGTCCAGTGCCCTTAATTACCACGCCATCTTCAATGAACTCTTCCATCTTTTTCCCCTTCGTTCTCACTGCGGACTGCTGGCAATTAAGATAAGCTTGGAAGCTGCTCTAGAAAGACAAGCTCTAACTTTTTCTGAAGCGACACCGCCGCAGTTGTTACATAAGTGCCTCTCTACAGCAGAGTCAGGAGGTTCGCCGTGGAGAGGAGTCCCCGCTGCACATCCGCCCCCTCCACGTCTCCCCCTCTCTCCCCTCCTTTCATTTTCTGAGTTCTGGCTCTATTTGAAGGCACTCCCCCTACCACGGGCTCATATTTTTTTTCCACATAATATGGTGCAGTTTATTACATAAGTGATTTATTGCATGCCCCTTAATGTATAAGGGACAAAACTTGTTTAAAATAAATCCAACTGAGAGGATAATCTCTATGGGCAAAATGTACTTCGACTTAATTTCTCTGCTGGGTATTACACACTATATAATTGCCTTAAACAGAAGCTGCACACACAAATTTAGCTTGGCACCGGTATCTGGCTTCACAGAACACTCAAGTTACATGCTGGGTTTTGCTACAAATCCTTCGCTCCACCAGAAGAAACTCAACAGCATCCCTTAAAGAAATATGCAGCCTGCCTCTCCTGCTGAGATGGGGGTGGGGGGCAGCAGCTGATTGCATGCTGGATTTAGGGGGTTGGGGAGGCCTTTGTCTTGGGAGAGCAGGCAAAGCTGCCAGGCAATCTCTCACCAGACCCTGGCTACACCCTCCTGACCCCTTGTTCAGAAGTCCAGTCAGCAGCAAATGAAATCCCTGCTCCCTCGCTGGCACCGGATGTGGGATATGTGTTTAATTACAGTTGATAGCAGCTTGCCCTTCTTTCTCTTGCAGATTTATTAATTAATGCATTCATTGACTCCTTCATGCATTTATTCATTCCACAAATACTCTCTGCGCTCCTCTTGGGCCTCTGGGCAGTAGTAGTGGCCCCTGGGAATAGAGTAGAAACCACATGCTGTCCCTGCCATGTCTAATGGGGCAGACGGGCATTAATGAAATCATCACAAAGGTAAGTGCTGGGTATCGAACCAAGACAGTGCAATGGAGTTCAGGTGCTGCTCTGAGAGCCCTTGGGGAAGAGCTCTCCAAAGAAGGGGCTTTCAAAGGGTGTATCAGTGCCCTATTGCCGCTATAACCATTTAACCCAAAAGTAGTGAGGTAAGAACCACACATCTATTTTCTTACCATTCTAGAGGTCAGGGACCCCAAACGGGTGCCACTATACTAAAATCAAGGTGTCAGCACGGCTGCATTCCTTTCTGGGAGCTCAAGGAGAGGAAGAATTCACGTCCTTGCCTGGTCTAGCTTCTCCAGGCCACCTCATGCCGTGGCTCCTTCGTGAAAGGTAACAGCAGGCCGAGTCCTTTTCACTCTGCCATCTCTGTGACTCCTCTGCCTCTTTTTCCTCCCTCTTGTGATGACGCAGATAGTCTAGGGTACTTACCGACCTTAAAATCAACTGATCAGCAACTTTAATTTCCCCTTGCCAAATAAGCTAACCTATTCACAGGTTCTGGAGAGCAGGACATGGTCATCTTTGGGGGCCATTGTTCTGTCTACCACAGACAGGTTCTAGAGAGCAAGGAGGAGGAAGGAGAACCTCGTGGAATGAGGTGCCCATAAGGGTTGGTGTGGACACAGCCTGGGACCCCAGTGGAGGGGTGCAGAAAGTGGGTGCAGACTGTGGTTGGACAGGTGAGCAGGCACCAGACCTTAGTATGGTCAGCCTTGTGAAAGAGTCTGTCTTTACCCAAGAGCACATGTTAGTGAATCTAAGATTACAGAGGTCATTATTTTATTTTCCACTTAAAAAAAAATGCTGCCAATTAAAATATGGTATAATGCTTTCTTTCCACTTATAATTTTTATTTTATAATTATCTCAAGAACTCTTAATTAGATGAATTAGATTTCTACTTTTGTCATAGATGGCTCTTACGCATACAATTTAAAAAAATGTGAAAATATAAGTGAGAAAAAAAATGTTTAAGGCATTTCTAAGATTTCGCCACGTTAAGGTCCTTTCTCCCTGAATAAGTTTTGACCTGGAGCCTTGCTGCCCGTCTTTCTGCATACTCTATTAGTTTCTGTGCTGTCTAGAGTGCAGGTGATGCAACCTTTCTTAGAAATCTGTAAAAAAAAAAAGGAAGAGCACTGGGTCTTGGGCTGGCTCTACATCTATGTTGAGCAAACCTACCCTTTTTTTTTTTTTAAGAGAGATTTTTACTATAGATTTTTGCTATGTGTGGTTGCCAGAGAGACAGAAAGCAAGAAATCACCCCCCAGAGGGAATGGCTATGCCACAATCCCTTCTCCTCCATTCACCTCTCAGGATTTTGAGCACACATGCACATGTGCCTGGCATGAGTTTTAAGCCGCCAGGTCCGAGACTCAAACCACGGTTGACTAAGTGGGAGTCCCGCGCCTCAACCATTATGCCATCTGCTGCTTCCACAAACCTACATTTATAAGGTTACTCATGTCTTCAGAGACAGAGAGCGAGAGAGAGACTTCCCATGCTGTGATCCATCCTCAACTTCGGCGAGCCCAGACCAGGGTGCACACCAGGGTACTGTGGAAGGTCCTGGGACAGGAACCCAAGACCTTTTCCACGTGAGGCCAGCTGTGTTACCACTGCACCACCACCTTGCCTGCAAACCTGCTTTTGAATCCCACCTGCTTTTGAATCCCACCTGCTTTTGAATCCCACCTCCTACACCTGCCCGCCCTTCTGCTCCAACAACCATTTGGATCGGAGGAGCTCGAGCACTCTATTATTCTGGGACTTCCTTGGAAGCAGCCGACATCCTTCTTGCAAGTTTCATTGCTGGCATTTTGGGTGTTTATACCGGTTGAACACCTCTTATCCAAAATGCCTGTGGCCAGAAGTGCTTTGGATTTTTTCAGATTTGGGACTATTTACATATACATCATGAGATATCTTGGGGATGGGTCCCAAGTCTAAGCGTGGAATTCATTTATGTCTTACATCTACGTTATACACATATTTTAATCCAGCATATTGGTATTTGAGTGATTTGAGTCAAGTGTGGAATTTTCCACTGTGTCTCCATGTTGGTGCTCAAAAGTTTGGGGTTTTGGAGCATTTCCAATTTCAGAGTTTCAGATGAGGGACGCTCGCTCGGTCTGTATATGCGTAGGCAATGACAAAGCTTGGCACCACCCCGGGCTGGTGAAGGAGGATTCTGAGATGGGCTCAGATTTCAGAGATGCTGACGCAAGAGAATTTCACAGATGCACCTGAAGGTCAAGGATCAGACTGGTGCTTTCAAAGGGTTGTTCAATTGAAGCAAGACTTGTTCCCTCATTTCAAGTTGGAAACTGAGATGCACTGATTAATCACAGGGAGGGCTGGTCCTTTCTTGATGCTGACCACTGTGCTAGCCACTTTCTTGCACATTTTCAGGTTATTAGATGCCATCAATCACTAATTCATACCGACGATTCAGGGTGAAGGAGCTATTGCTATTATTATCGACTGAACATACTAAGAAACTGAAGCTTATTCAAATCAATGAACCCTCTGATGGCACCCAGATTATATGTGGCAGAGCCAAGATTTGAACTCAGAATAACCCCAGGGCCTAACCACTATGATCAACCACTTCTACTTTTGTTTTGTTTTAAGGTTTTTGCTGTAGGGTGCATGTGCTTGCCAGAAAGAGACCGAGAGAGAGAAATGATAAACTACCCACCGCAGAGGATGGCCATGCCACAGTCCCTTCTCCTCCTGGGATTTTGAGCACTCATGCGTATATATCCAGTGTGATTTTCAATCCACCAGGCCCTAGACTTGCACCGTATCTGGTCATGTGGGAATCCAGCATCTTCACTACCATGCCACCTGCTGGCCCTTCATTTGATTCTATTTCTATCTATCTTAGTGCCTCATTGGAAAAAGTCTTTTAAATTCTAAGGGCCCCCGAGTACATTCTAAAAATGTATCAAGCATCTTCTGTGCAGGTGCAGGCTCTGTTCTGGGCACCAGAAGAAAGCACACAAAGGCTTTCAGAGGAGTAGCCAGCACTCCGGATTGGAGAGGGTGAGTTGGTGTGCATTTCGACATGTCACAGGGCATAGTAGCAGAAAGAAACTGTCCACATTTTACTCCTGTTGAGAAATTTCCTTAAAGAAATTTTGGAAGCTAAACATTGGGCTGCAAAACTTTCAGAAATTCCCAGGAAGGCAGCGTGAAATCTGCAGAGAAAATCTATTCCAGTCTCCATCCCATACTCGGTGGCCTTACAATTGCAATCCTGCCTCAAGGCAGCATGAGTGGGACACCCCTCCTCCACAGGGGAATAATAGGGAGGAAGGGGAGAGAAGGGGAGCGAAGGGAAAGGAAGAGAAGGGGAGCATATCGGTATAAAGCCACCACACATTAGGCTTCTTGGTGTAATCAATAAGAGTCCATTTTATAGGCACCATTGTGTACATATTCTTTTTTTTTCTTCCTAATTTGCTACAGGGCACATGTGCTCTCCAAAGAGAGAGAGACCAACAGAGAGAAGGAAAATGAGAAAGCACTCCCCTGGGGGAACGGTTGTGCCATAATCCATTTCCCTTCGTTCTCCTCTCAGGATTTTGGACACACGCACCCAGTGTGATTTTCAAGTTGCCAAGTCCAGGATTCGAACTGCGCAGTCAGTCATATAAGATCCAGCCACAGTAACTACCAGTCGGCCCCCACACACTATTTTCTCAGATGAAAGTCAGGAAGAACAAAGAACTAAGAAGGTGTAGACATAAACTAAAATCCTGGAGTAGAAAGCCCAGAGAAAGGGGAACAGAGGCTGGGCCCATATGCATATAGAGAGATAATAATGAACCTATTCTTTTTTTTTTTTTCTTTTCAATTCTGTTGGATGTCACCAGGATAAGAATAAAAACAGATCCCAGGTATGAGTTTGATTATCTACAAACATAGAAGGTATATTGTCTCTGAAGCTAATATTGGGATAGTTTTAAGGAGATGATCTCATACTATAAAATTTTTTTGCAAGGAGCACTCATTGTGGGGGCTTAAAATTTTATTTCAGTTTAGTTGAGGGTCTCTTGTAGAAGCGGGCAGAGATGGGCCTCCTCCTCCTCTTGTTCCCCAACGGGGGGAAAAAAAAGGCGCCCTCTGGCCACGTGCACATGTGAACCTCCCGAACATATGTCTACAGCGAGGAGCAGAAGAGTAAGAAAGCAGATGGCTCTGTGCCTTTGGAATCTGACAGCCCGCTCTGTGGTAGCACCATCAGCAGACAGGACTTGCTAGAGACGCACATTTGAGCGCTGGGCTGCCAAGGAGAACAGATCCACGCCTGGCCCTCCAAGGCGCAGGAGACGGTGCTTGTGTTTGAAAACAAGCAAAACGCTTTTATTTTGCAGGAGCAGCAAGTGAGGACACGGCGCTCTGCAGCAGTGACAGCGCATATGTCAGCGGCCGGGGAAATGTTTTGCAAGCACTGGCTCTACAAACACTGCCTGCTTTGGGCGTTTTCCATGTGAGGCAGGTGGGGAGCGGGCAGGGAGCAGTTGGGAGAATTGCAGAGCAACCTGTTTTCATGGGCTGTTTACTTTCTCTCACTGTACCTGTCCCGGTTTGGCACATCATCTCCACATTTTGGGAATGTGCTGTATGCCAGAGTCTTCCGGAAAGGACAAAATCTCGATTCTTATCTAAATATTAATGTAAACGGACCACAGCCCCTTACTGCAATCTCTTCCCCCTCCAAGTTAGTTAGGAAGGAAGCAGAGGTTAAAAGAGAAGGAAAGGGAAAGGATGGAGCTGATACGATGAACCAATCCCTACCCCTGGGGCTGGGCTTCAGCTCAGTGCTTTACAGACGCTTCAGCTCATTGAGAATGGGGAGCAAATAACCTTACAGATGGGGGGCTAGGGGGCCAAGAATAATGAGTAATTTGGCCAGGTATACACCACTTCTAGAGGTGAGCCTGGACCTGGGGTGGGATCCGTCACACTCTTCCTACTCCACTTCTCTGCCTGGCGTTTTCTATGCAGGTAGAAAAACATCCACAAGGCACGCGCTGTCTTTTAGGGAGAACTCAGGTAACAAGGGGTCTGGCTCCATGTTGCCCTCTTCAAGGTCACTTTGCCTACCCACAAGTCTTCAAAATTTCTAAAGGGAGATTTTATTTAAGGAGGATGAGCATTTTGGAAAAAAAAATTAATAATCTTCATATGAGCTGACTTCCACTGAAGGAGCCATGTTATGGTTTTCTTTTGTCCAAACAACTTTTGGAATCTGGAATTTGAATCAGCAGTTTCCCTCTTCCTTCAGTGAAATGAAAATGTCATTCGTTCAAAGCTGGTGTTTAACTCCACACCGGCCTCCACCTTCTTGCAATTCACAGCAATCTCGTTAATAAATTAAGCGAGCTGTCACAGATGTATAAATGCAAAATCATTTGGAAATGGTCCCATTCGAGATCACACAATCTCCAAAACCCATTGCAACATTTTATAATTCCTTCAGGCCACCTCTGGTCTCCTTTACACTTGCAATGGTGCCCCTTTCAATTTGCATTTAAAAGACAGTAAATTGCAGGGTTCATAAACATTTTTATAGTGATTTATTGAAGACTAGAATGTCACTGCTGTTCTTCACACTTTACCAGTCCTGAGAATCAAATGCTGGCTGTATATGTAATCTTGCTGTCCGCATCAACCACATTAAGAACAAACCAGTTTGCAGGGCTTTTTTCTTTCTCTTTTATTATTTCTTTTAAAGACAGTAGTAACCTTATTTATCTTTCAGTTAGAAGAAAGCCCATTTTAATCAGACCCCAAATCCCGATTTAAGTTTTGTAATTTTCAAAGAATCTAGTTTCGCCAATCAGTACAGGACAGAAAAGCATTCCTTATTAGAGCTGAGGACAAAAAAAGGGGGGGGGGAGGCTTTCTTCTTTTGATCTTCCCATTCTGTGCCCTTGTGCCCAAGAAAAGCAGTCCACATAGACCTATCTCGGTGGTGGCTTACAGGCACAAGATGGAATTGGGCAGAAGAAAGACAAGCCACTAGGTACCAAGAGACCTCTGTTCCTCTTTTGCTGCTGAAAACTTTAGAGGCAAGGATTGGCCACAGGTTTCAAAATCTCTTACTTGAAAATAATGTGGGCAGAGAGGAGCCGAGGTCGGAACATACTTGTGCCACTTCCCAGCCAGCTAAGTCACAGGAGGAGAGGGAGCGCCAAGACAAACTGTTTATCTAAGGGCACAGTGAACTCCTTGGCATCCTCCAGCCTTTTTGCCAGGGGGACTGGGAACCCTTTTGGAGCCAGCGCATCGTGCATAAAAGGGAAGAAGAGAGACTGAGAGGAAAAACAAGAAGCAAAGAAAAGAAAGAAGAGAAAAGAAAAAAGAAAAAAAAAAAAAATGCCTTGCACCTCATTTGCCCTTCCCGTGTCCAGAAGGGAGTATTTCTTTCCACCTTTTTCACATTATAATAATGGCTTCACAGCTCCTGAAAGGAGCCCCAGTGCAACGACAAATGGTGCGTGACACGGCGAAACCCTGGTCTTTGTCGTACCAGCTCCGCTCCAAAGAAAGTCCTTCTCTGCCTTCATTTCCCTGCCATTAACTGAGATGAAATGAGTTTTCCCCCTTTTGATTCCACCCCCCACTGTCTATTACAGGGTGACGCGATTGGGCTTCCTGGCCCATTATTTCGCAGAGAATTCTTTTATTCTGGTTTGGGAGTTCGCGCCTGCAAGGTTATCTGTGCACAAAGCAACGCCTCGGTCCTCGTATTCATTTTTGAAATCTGATCTCATTGATAAGAACAAGACCATTCGCATTGCATTTGTCAGATAAGTAGCTCGGTGCCGGAGTCATAATTTTTGTGACTTCAGTCAGGGCTCCCTGTTATAATACGTCAACCGATAAAAACACAAGTGTTATAAAAATAACCTTTGTATCGAAAGTGTCGTCCTCTCTTCGTCGACTTCTCTTTTCTTTTAAAGCACGTTTATGTCCTTTTTCCGTGAGGCACCTCCTCATATTCAGATGGTTATTTCCTGATATGCATCTTTTAAGAATTATTTTTACAATGGTATGGCTACTCCAATGCCACCCTTCAGCAGGGGGTGGGGGGAAAGGAGGGTTTATAAGGGAAGAATCGATGTAACGCAGTTTGTCTGAAAGGGGTTTTGATTAATTTCCCTCTGATGGCTCACCCTCTGTTGATAGGTAACACTTCCCACTACCGTAAACAAATGCATCCAACGCAGCGGCACACACTCGCACATTTAGGACAAGCGTCCCGAGTGCTTGGGGATAGCATCTCTGGTTCTCCGGGCCAGGGCTGAGCTCTCAGCCTGCCCAGGGAACAATGCTGCCCTGTTCCCACGTGGGAAGCGGTCAAATACACTGTCAGTAACTCCTGCATCCAACGAACTCGGAGGGAGTCGGAGAGACCAGCTGGTCCCATCACGGAGAATGGGGCTTCTTGCACAGTCGCATGCCAGCAGATCCGCCCCCCGAAAAGTCGCCCCCGGCCTCGGGCCAGAAAGGCTGGCGAGTGGGTTATATAAATATTAGCACCAGGCAGATTGCCGGAGCCCCTGTGTGTTCCCTTCCCCCGGTGGCAGCCACACAAAGCTGCCAGTGACAAAACTAAGAGACAACCACAGGCTCCCTGGCGAGCGGCATGCCAAGCTGCACGGCGCAAGGTCTTGTCCCCGTCCCTGTTCGGGGCCCCGCACGCCCAGGCCTGCAGCTGATAACACTGTAATAGTCCTCCTTTGAGGACAGAGGCTCCTGCGCGCTGATTAGTAATTTATCACACCTGGCAGCCGGGCCGGACTATAATTACTCTTCTCTTATCCCGCTGCACTGTCATGTCCGAGAGGAGAGGCGAGGCAGAGTCCCCAGTTAATGACACATTACCCTCTTGACAAGCACTTAAAGGTTTTATTGTAAATATTCAAGATATAAAACATCCGAGATTCCCTTTTTAATTATAAAAAGCAATTTCAGGGCCTCCCTTCCCCAACCTCCCCCCACTCCCAAATACTAATAGTAAAGTTTCGGAGCCCTTATCCTCTGCTTACTGCAAACAAGCTGATTCTCCTTTGTCACGTAAACTCATTGCTACAAGTTAACTCAGTATCTCTCTGCAATTATCAGACATATTGCCTATGAAATTGGTAATTTAAACACACATCACATTTCCACAAAAGTTAAATTTCCGCCCCGAAAGAAGGGGAAAATGTGCATTTATATGAAAAATTATATATGAAAAAAAGTCTAAAATGCAGCATAAATAGCCAGTTTTCCTCATCGGAAAGAGAAGGAGGAAGTCACTGAATATCTTTTTTTAAAAGATGAGTCTCTAACTGAGGTAAAAATTATATGTATATACATATTTTTTCATAAACTAAAAAATTGGAAATTTGTGGGTCGTTAAATCCTGATTGCCTACTTAGGAGGTTTTTGGAGAAAGCCAACTTAGCATTCGATGAGTCCTGGCTATTTATACACCTGGAGGAGGGCTCAGAGGATGCTCCCCTCGGGGAGGGAGGGGCCCCAGCAGGCTGCCCGCCTGCCTTCTCCCTGATCATTTCTATGAGGGGGTCTCTCTGCAGAATGCTGGGTAGGCTGGACGCTATCCGGGGCCAACATCCGCGACAGTCACGAAGATGGAGTAAGGGGACTGGAAAGGGACCTGATGTTAATCAAATCTTTCATTCTGATCCGGGGGGAAAGACACAAGCACACGACACATGTGTCCACACAACACAGACACATGCATCCACACCACACTCACAATGCATCCACATCGCACAGACACATGCGTCCACACCACACAGACACATGCATCCACACCACACTAACATGCATCCACACCACACTCACAATGCGTCCACACCACACAGACACATGCATCCACACCACACTCACATGCGTCCACACCACATTCACAATGTGTGCACACCACACTCACAATGCGTCCACACCACACTCACACGGGCCCACAAATGTGCAATGAGCTCGTCTGAACTGGTTTCAACTGCCGTCCGCACGCAGATGTCACACATGTACATGTTTTCACACCTGAGTATGTGGACACAGGTGGAGTCCAGGCATGCTGGGCTCCACGGAGTTACACCATGACAGGCAGCAGGGAGGCCCTCTAGCTCTGATCTCCCTTGCTCCATGGAGGATTAGGGTTGGGCTTTCTGATCAGGCCAGGTAGAGGGGTGTCCTTTTCCTCCGGCACCCCTCGTCTGACGGACTTCCAAGCACTTCGGTGTAAGGCCATCCCTCTCCTAAAGACAGATCTTTGGGTCAAATGTCCATGGCAGGTTGAAGCACAGCCAAAGGTTAGGAGAGGGATCTGACAGCAGCCTTGGGAAATCCAGGAAAGTAGATGATGACCAAAACAAGAACACAAATGTCGTGGTCGCCCGCTCCTGAGAGCCCTTGAGATGGTGATGATTCTCTGTTCTACTTTTTTAAAAGTTTATTTACTTATCACTTAGAGAGAAAGAAAGAGACAGGCCTCACCGTGATCCCCCATCTCTCCTGCCCCAGCCCTCCAGCCAACCGCGACACGGGCCTGCCCGGTGTGTTCAGATGGACCAGGGCTCTGACCTGGGGCCTCCCACGTGGTCTCTGCAATCCACAGCCAGGCTCTCCCCTCATCCTTCACTTCTGAAGAAGGTAGCAGGGGTCTTGCTGGGGGTGGAGGTGTAGGTGGGAATAACAGAGAAAGAATACAGAGTTGGCAAGGTAAAAGAGAAAGCTCCATCCTTGCTGAGAGAATCCTAAAACCAGAAGCACGTGTCCATCTGCAGTGGGCCCCCGTCACTTCACAGAACACTGTACAGGCAGAAGACAGCGACCAAAGACACGGGAAGACAAGGACTCCTGCCGTCGGGGATCCCGAGCAGGCTTCCTTCACCGTGAACACCTTGAGACTAGGAGTACAGGTGGGCACTGAGGTTTCACAAAGGAAGGAATGGACACATGCATGTTCAAGAAGAGTCCTAGGAAACAGGCAGTGGGAGAAGACCCTCTAAGGTGAATCTCCCAATCACTTGATTTTCATTTTGTCCTTGTACTTACTGCATCTTTTCAGAACTATGTCGCGGCAGTATTGTGTTGGCTGAGAACAAAGGAACGTTTGCTGAGGTAATGATTTTGGGGCTCTGGGGTTCCACATGGAAACGGGCCCGAAGTGGGTGAAGGCAGCAGTGTGAACAGGGGTGATGGCTGTGGCTGGGAGAGATGAGAGGCTTGCGTGGACAAGGCAGCATGCCGAGCTCAGGAACTTACGCTCCGCCCCTTCTTGCTTGACCTTCATATCGACACCGGGAGGTGGCTCGTGTTTTAGAGGAAAAGACACTGAGGCCCACTCCTGCCAGGTGGAAGGGGTTCGGACTCGACGTGGACCCCCCATGCAATCCATATGCCCTGCCTCTTATCACCAGACGGGCGGGGGTGGGAAATCCACCCGGGAAGTAGTTTGCGGTGACTCCTGGACGTGGTGGTGGGAACTTCCCCGAGTTTCTCCTTTGGCGTTGACTTCAAGGGCTGAGCTGCTCTCCCTGACTCGATCAGTACCTCCCGTCACTTCTCCATCTCAGCCTCTCCCCTCTGGGAAGCCGAATGCTGCCATGTGCTGACTTGTCCCCAGAGCACGCTGCTCTTTTCAAAGGC
Source organism: Tupaia tana (assembly GCA_026018925.1). Classification (NCBI taxonomy): domain Eukaryota; kingdom Metazoa; phylum Chordata; class Mammalia; order Scandentia; family Tupaiidae; genus Tupaia; species Tupaia tana. The sequence goes on from JAKSZU010000018.1 coordinate 8,945,847, forward strand.
ACTTTATAAATCTAATGAAATAACCAAGACCCAAATAGGCTGTCCTTCCCTGGTTTTTGGTCTCAAGATCTGCTCCCCTGGAGATCCGCTCCCCTTTTCCAGCGTGACACTCCCTTTCCTATGGGAAAATCATTCGTACTGTGTTCATCACCTGTTTTGTCTTCTAAAAAATGTTAAGTGAACACAGGGACAAAGAACTAGCAAGAATGCAGCAGGGCTTGATTAAGGGGGTGAAGGGGCCCTGGCAGGCTTGAAGTCAGAGAGACGGTGCCTCGTCTTTCCTTCCTTTCTTCCCTCCATTCCCCCACCTCCCCCCCACCCTCCCACCCCCGTTTCCTTCTTCTTCCTTTTATTTTATTTTATTGCATTCTGGCCTGGTCACTAAACCGTCTTACAACTTGGGTGGTGACGGAATTACCCTGGGGCTTCAGGGGGCTCCCCAGTGTTAACAAAGGGCTGTTGTCAGTGTGATGTGCATTTTGGCGTTGATAAAACGCAGTCTACAGAGTTTGCAATAACACAGCTGTTGACCTGCAGTAGCTCAGATTCTGAAAGTCCACTGAAGCTGGACAGTTACTCACTACCCCAGAACTAGGTCATCAGACTAGCAGAGGCTCCTTCTGAGGCAGACAGGGCTTCCCCAAAGTGAAGGCAGGATCTCACAGGGCCCATGACTAAGAACCAAAGTATGGTTAGGCCGTATAGATAATGGAGCCAGGAACTAGAAAGCTGGGGAGAAGAGAAACCCTCGGTCTGAAAGACCAGGCAGTTGGTCTCTCTGTCTCTCATCCCCCTTCCCTGTTGCTTGCCCTGCCTCTTGGCCTCGCTCCCTCCCCATCAGCATCTCTCCAGCCCTCTACAAACGTACTTCTCATCCTCTCTACTTGCCTGCTTCCTGCTCACTCACGGATTCTGCTCCCCCATCACTCTTCCCTGCACAGGGTCCCAGTCCAATGCTCAGTTCCTAAACTCACAAGACTACTCAGCTGCAGTATCTATCCCCACCTGGCAATCTTCCTGTTCCTCGGTTCAAAGCCTGAGTGCTGAACAACACAGCAGCCCACTGCTGCCCACCCAACTTGGCAGGTCATGGAGCCCGTAGAGCCATGAACAGGAAGAGGTCAGGATCTAAGATTTTTAAATGTACTGATAATTTTGTAATGAAGTCTCCTCAAAAGGGGATCATTGTGAGTACTAAAGCTCTATAGGTTATGTGATTTATTTTAAAATCCATCAGACTCAGTATAACTTCCTGTTTGTTTTTATAGAGAATTCAGGTTCCACAGGAACTCAGAAACCCTCTTGGTTAGTTCATGATACAAAATAAAACCCTTCTGACAAAGCTGAAAAGATGTGCATATATCTGCTCCCACTAACTGCTGCCCATTAGGGCTTGTTTTTCCAGCAAGGGGCAGTGATAAATTGGCACCCATGCGTCCAACATGTCGGCCCTGGTGATAGATGCAAGGCACAGCTGAGAAATGGCAGGCTAGGAAGGGAACATAGACTACAGCCGGTGGCCTTTTGCTCTGGGAAGAAACTGACTTGAAGGCTATGCTGGCATCTCCCATTCCCTATCCAAATTCACTCGCATGCCTGGCAAAGTTGACAAATATGAACTGCATCAATGAGTTACTTTGATCTTCTGGTTTCTAGCAGGGCTTAAGCAGTTGGGAGGTGTATGTGTGTGTCGGGAGGAGGGTTCAAATGTTTATTTCCCTGGGCCCTTTTCTGGGGAGAGGGGGTATCACCACCACAAGTAGCTGAATTCTTCAACCAAGTGGTACAGCTCCAGCCAGGTAGTCCTTTCCATCCAAACACCTTAACCTGTGTACAGTACCTGCTGTCTCGTACTCATTCAGACCCAGGAAGGTAACACCCCCATCACTGTGCCTGAGAGATTTGCGTTTTCTTATGGTTGGTCTATGCCCTGCCAGGCTCTTCCTTTATAAATAGTCTTTGGATCAAACTTTCCTGAAATTACCCAACTTGGATGGGTTCCTGCTGAGGATTCCACAGATACAGAACGGACAGAGTGAGCCTCTGGTCCCATTCATACCAGGTTCTAACTAGTGGAGCCCACAGTAGGGGACTCATTATTGAAAGAGCAGGGGAAAGTTTTGCTGGAAATTTTTGGAGAGTACATTTTGAAAGAGTTGACGAGTTCATCAGTCCAAGAAGAAAAGGACACAGAGTGTGGGCAAACCTGTGGCAACTTTCTCATTAGCACAAAATGAATTCACTTTACTTCGCCTCTGAACATGGAGGGCATAAATAAAGACATACACACCGTCATACAAAAGGTGTCTTGAAACATGAGGGAACATAAGGAAAAGTCCTTGAAGAAATCTTTTCCCCTTTTTTTCAGCCTACATATTTTATAGAAAAGCTCTAAACTTTCACTAAAGCAATGAATTAAAAAATGAGATACCCTCCAGTTTCACAATCCATTTGTCTCATCCTCTCAAGAATTGCTTGAGGAAGAAAGGGACAGAGTACATTGCAAGGATTCCAGTGTGAAAACACTTGAAAAATCTCGCCTTTGCTCCAAAGTATTTTTAATTTCCAAACACATTCTAACTTATCCTGCTACGAGGTAGAAAAATACCACTGTCAAAACAAAACAAAACAGAACAAAAATGGAACCACTCACACATCAAAGATTCTAGTGCCTAAAACAATCAATAAAGCCGGGACTTGGTTAATAAGCACAAGCCACTTACAAATGTATCCATCCATTGGCCTGTGATATGAAGAAGTAGCAAATCCAACGAAGGTCTGTGTGTTTTAGGAAGACAGAAATGATAAATTTTGGCATCATATGTTGCTATCAAACTGAAAGTTACTTCCCATTGAAACCGTACTTGAATAACCCTGGTGGCTGTGTCCTGTAAGAAAGTCCAGGATCATTTGGTCAGCAAGCCTCCTCTCAGCTGCCCCCACACAGTTTGGGGTAAAGTGTCCCTTCACTTGCTCCTGACCATCCCCGTCCCATCTGCAGAGTCTTCTGTAATATCACCTTGACATACATTGTTTTCCTGAGTTCTTGGGGTTGGAGGGAGTCTCTTATTCATCAGAAGACTCTCAAGCCCAACATAATGCGTGTTATCAAAGAGATGTCCAATAAATTGCTGTAGAATGACTCAGAAAACAATCTAATCAAAATAGTAGTACTTTGGCTAACTCTGTGGGCTAGAAGTTTGGACCAACTGCAGTCTGAATCCTTGTCACGTGTGGGGCTTGAAAAATACGCCAGGTGCATATGTATGTGTGCCATAAATCCCAACAGGGTGGCGAATCGGAAGAGAGGGGATTGTGGCATGACCACACCTGCTGGGTGAAATTATCCCCTTTCTCTCTCTGTCTCTCTCTGGTGAGTTCACATACTCTCTGGCAACTACAAAAAAGTAGTATACTTGAAAATCTCTTTTGAAAATATCAAGAAATGCCAAATAAATTCAACATGTGCATCAATCCCGGTCAACGATAATGGCCTTCTGGAGTGCTGCATCAATTTGGGAGTCATATCCATGTTTGGAAGGGAAAGAGTACTAGTGAATTAATATATCTGCCATGGGCCCAGAGACGAACTATGATGTCAGGTGGACTGGGCCTGCCATTCCTGCTCTTAGTTATCCTCGCTATCTGTAGATCATTTACATGAAAGCATAAACAAGAAAATCCACTGAACACCCAAGAATGGTAAAATCAGCACAACCCCAACCTATTTAGGGTACTGTGGGCCTGGAGTCTAAAAAAAGAAACCAGTTCATGTCTAAACCAATTGTTCATCGTGGAGCACAAAGAGCATGTTAGGAATAAGCCTTCATAAAGCTCTGAGTCAGGCCGGTATCCTCTAGGTGACTTTCAAAACTATAGGTCTGGAAGTACCTCTACCTATGGCTTCTTTGTAAAATTGATTAACTATTTTCAATAAGTTTTTTTTTATCATCCTGGTTGAAAATTGCAAGCACATTGCATATGTAAAAATATAAACGTTTGACTCATCTCGCCTGGGGAAATGCTGACGAAGACAGGGTGTGTGTGTGTGTGTGTGTGTGCTCTTGTTTTGGCAAATGTCTCCCAGAACCCCAGTAACCTTGACATTCCTGTATGTTCTCACACCATCTTGGACAAACTGGTGTTGGATATCCTTCTGACCCTGGAGCACCCCTCTAATCCACTCTTCAAGGACAAATGGAGGTCAGCATGATGCATTTTTGGCTCAGAGCCATGACCTTTCGACACTGCATCCACATTCCTGGGCCAGTCAAAGTCTTTGCTGCAGAGGGATCCTGGCCGATTGGACTGGAGAAGGCAGCCAGTCGGAACATAGGTATCAGCTGCAACTCCTGTCCTCCTGCTGGAGTGGGCCACATTCGGGTGTGAGGATCCGGGTAAATCATCCATCCCTGCTCAGAATGTGGTCCAGGTGACTCCCACTGGTGACAGGAAGTGCTCTGTACCAGTCAGAGATGTAAAGCGATTAGCAGCACAGGGACCTGACAGAGCTATTAGCCCTGTGGTGTTGACAAGCCACACTCAAGGACAACAAAACACGACATCCTGCGTGTGGGTGACACAGATTTGCAGACTGAACTGTTTCTTCTTTCCTGACATAATGTGCTGTGACAGAGGGCCAGAGCAGAGTATGTGTACCCGTAAAACCCTCATGATTAACAGGAAATGGAGATCTCTCAGAGTTAAGTCCTGGAAGCAATCATGTGTGGACGCCATGACAGTCTGTGCTGCTAAGACAGTGGTCATCTGGACCCAGAGGAATATTTTTTTAAGGTTTTTGCCATGGGGATCCAGTAGTTTTGAAACAGTCCATGAGAGGGGCAGCCAGAGCTTGGCTCCTGATACAGTGGCATGGAGGGGCCAGGATTCAGTAGTACTCAGATCTTGACTAGGGTCCAGGATTCTCTGTTTTTGCACCAAATCAGTCATTATAATTTAAAAGTGGCAAATAAAATCGGACTTCAAAACTAGAACCTTGATAGCCAACTGTAAGAAGTACCAGTGCTGGAGCTGGGCAGTGGCACGGTGGTGAAGTGTGATGCTCTGTGAGGCTGGCCACGTGGGAGGGTTCCAGGTTCATGTGGAGAAGCCTCCCTGACTACTCCTAGCACAGGTATGCCCATGACTCAGGGCTGCATTGAGATCTTGTTGGGGGCTGTTGTCTCTCCATTCATCTCTCTTTTGAAATAAATAAAAACTTATATACTCCCCCCCCCCCACACACACACACACACTCTCACACACACACACCAAGTAGTCTCAGGTCTCCACTCCACTCTCCATGCAAACCTTCTTCCTTGTTTTTCTCCTTTTTGCTACATCCCCTGCACATGCTCCTGACCTGAAATGCCAGATAGTCATCTAGAGATACCACAGAGGAAGTCATCAAAACAGGACAAGGAAAACCTGACCTCTTCTAAGTGAGTGCTTTTTCAAATGCACAAGTATTCATATGATATCGTTGGTAAAAGGATTCTGAGGGTCAGCTTGTGTTGCTGTTAAATTAAACAGCTGAGAGAGAAAACGCTGATCCACTTGTGTAGCTGTATGATATCAGATGATATTCAGATATTCTGGAAAAGCCAATGCCAGTGCTCTCTGCCAAGGTGGGCATGGGCAGAAGTTGGCAAATAATGACTTGGAGACCAATTCCAGTATGCTGCCTGATGGTATAAATAAAGTTTTATTGGCACACAGTTATACCCACTCACTCATGAATTATCTATAGCAGTTTGTACTGTACTAGCACAGTTAAGTAACTGCAACAAAAACCATACGGTTCACAAAGCATAAAGTATTCTCAATCTGGCCCTTTACAGAAAAAGTTTGCTGATTCCTGTCCTAGACCATGTCTACTTGGGAGTGGGAAACTTCTAATTACGTGTGCAAGCTTCTAAGAAGTCCAAGTTCTGCTATATGGCTATCTTGGAAGACGTGGCACAAGGGCATGTGCCAGATCTAGCTTTCTGTATTAGTTAAGATAACTCCACCTGCTGTAACAGATACATCTTGAAGTCACTGAGGCTTATACAATAGAAGTTTCACTTTTACTCTGATAATGTCTGACTGACCAGTGGAAGGTCTGTTCCATGCAGTGATTCAGGGATCCAGGTTAATTCCATCTTGGAAGCTAATTCCATCAGCTAGATCTCTGATACTAGGGGAGTCTAGAGAATATAATTTAGTGTTGTGGCCAAGAGAGGACACAGGCTGCACATTTAGCCATGTGATCCATCCCAAGATCCTAACTCATTTCTTCTCTCAGCCCCTTTCTTTTTCTTTCATATCGCTGTAGTCTTTCCTACCAGGAAAGGCACATTCATAATACTTCCTCAGTCTTCATTGATAAAAGCACAAGGGGTTATCCTTCCTGGGAGGGTGTTCATTCTAACGGAGAAGGTAATGCCCAACTCAAGAAAGGATGCTATAGAAGGAGCCTGAGATGAGGAATCTGTTTCCAGATCCTGCTTCTCACCAGCTTATTTGCTAAACACTGCCCTTGGTCAGTCTACGCTTTTCCATTTATTTAAGGGTAAATAGATGGGGCATCCATGGTATATCTTCAGCTCCGTCTGATTCTGTGAGCCTGTGAACGAATTCCTAATGCTGGATTTTGATGTCTCTGTGATCCTGTGAACGAATTCCTAATGCTGGATTTTGATGTCTTGGTAAGAGATAGATTTTAGGATGCCATTCTCAGTGTCAACCCATAAAAGCAAAAGACAAGTCCACTTCCACATCAAACTCAGCCTACGGGAGACCCACAATAAATATTTCACGAAGGAAAACAAAGGAATATATTACATGGAAGCCAAAAAGAACCATAGTCCCAGTTAGCGCTTCTCCAATTGCCAGGGGTTTTATAAGCAATCTGCCCAGGGTAATTTAATGACTTCAGGCACTGTTCACAACATCACCACACAGAAGTCAAAATGTGATAAAATTAATTTAGCCATCACAGGAAGGATAAAGAGAAGTTCCGAGGACATTCAATTGATAAATAAGATGTATTTTAGAAGAGAACATTCTGGTAATCCCTGTTTATTATGCAAACTTCTTTAGGGTTTGGATTCAAATGCACATTTTCTCGTAGCTAAATAAGCATGCATATTTGAGGAGCCCAGTCTAAAATATTAACAGTCCTTCTGCACCAGAAATATTAGTTCTTCCCTCCTTCTCTGCCTGCTTCTGTCAAGAAGCCACAGAGCATACAACTGCAGCGCCTAGCTAACCATGTAATTGATAACTCCCTACTCTATTCACTGTGGGAATCTGTCAGTTAAAGTCTAAAGATACATACACACCACTATGAAAATGAACTTACACAAGTCTGTCTGTGGACCAAGAAGGGCCTGAATGCAGTCGACATTTTGCTGCTTAATTGGTTGGGGCCAGCTTACCAGTGCACATGTGTACTCCAGCAATGGCATGCTGTATTATGACTCTTTTTGACAGACCTATTTAGTGAGGAGGAGGTATTTTTTTCCCTGAGATAATTGCTCAAAATCACGTTTTCAAAGTCAAAGTGATTCAAACTTGCCTGTCTGTATTTTGCAAACACACAAGTTGGAAGGAATGCAAATGAACATTCTTATTTCTTAGGTGGATGCACAAAAGAGGCTGTTTTTGGTCTTTTTTTCTTTTCCCCTCTTACCCTGAGCAATCAAGAAGCAGGAATACAAATCCCACAGAACTCAGCTCATCCTCTGTGTAGCTCCTATGGGACCAAATCCTGCGGAGAACATGTTTTAGCCAGTGTAAGCCCATGGCCCTTGGTAAAAGATGATGAAAGTGAGATCCTGGCTATTGACCATGGGGGTCCTCAATGTCCCTCAAGGGTTTCTCCAGCAGAGCAGAGAGCAGCAGCATCAGAATGCCTAGGAGTCATGTAATTGTGGGCGGCACCCGGTGTCATGGAAAGAGAAGAGATTTTGCAATCAGACCATCTCCAGCGTGGCTCAGGGAAATGACCTCACTCCTTTGCTCTCCTTCTCACCTACAGAAACCGAGGGACCTCATGGGGCTGCAGGAGGCCCCGAGGACGCTCAGGAAGATCACCCTGAAGGTGGTAGATGGCACACAGACAGCCTCGGACTTTGTCTCTGCTCCCTTCACTCTGCTCTGCTCTCAAGACCTCTGTGGGCATATTTTGCTCTGGCACCTTTGAATATTCTCAGAGAGCTCATAAGATGGTTCAGCCATTGGCAAACACAGAGAGATCGTAGGAGAGCAGAGCTGAAAGGAGCTGGGGAGGAGCCATTTCAGAGGGCAAACACAGGCAGGACATCATGGAAACCACATGCAGAGGTCAGGAAAGTCCAACAGCACAAGGGCTCTCCCAGTTAGGACCCTGGCCGAACACCAAGACATGTGAATCCACAGGAAGAACTTTAATGAGGCTTCCAGGGGTCTGGAAAGTACTACTGCGTGACATGTAAAAATACTCCCATGACGATGGAGTGCAGAGCTCCTTAGTACAGACCTGCATATAAATCAAGGACCCAAATATGGGGCCGGTGCCAGGCCTTTATATAACTCAATCTTGACATTTTTAAAGGGGGAGGAAACAACCCCAAACTTGAGATAGCTTGGTCCCTACACATTGCCCACTGAGCCCAATCCTACAGAATTACAGACTCATAATTTCTGAAAGCGGGAGAGGAATTTCAAGATAATCCTATCCTACTCTTTTTTTTTTTTTTTTCCCCTAAATGATGAAAGCAAGCCCTGCAAAATACTTATTCAAAGAACAAATTTTAGTAGCTAAACCAAGACTTCTGTCTCCTGGACAGAACCAAGCTAAGTAGGTAGATCTAGCCCAAGATTTTAAAGTCAAATTCTGATCCTGACTGAAAATGCCATGCAAGGTTCCTACAATAACCAGTCATATTAACATTATTCCCACTGTCAAGGTACCCAAGTAGGATCCTGAGAGGTCCTATTTGGTGGAAAGTGAAACATACTTTGTAACTGACTAAATAAATTAATAAACTATTGGTATTTTAATTGAGGCTGGATTGCCAAGCAGTCAATTTAATTAAATGAGGCATGATTAATTGTAAAAACTGAGGTTTGAGTGTGATGTCCCTGATTTGAGTAGGATTGTATAGACTTTGCTGTAAGCAAGAGAACTAAAACCATTCCAGGGACATTGTCGAAGTAAAATTAGCCGCGAAAATGTATACCCAAGATGCCGAAGAAATGAGCTACGGCTGGCCAACTGCCTCCATTTCTCCATCTGTAAAATGGGGCTAAAACGACATACTTCACATGAAAATTTACAAGCTAGGAGTCTGTAAGGTCAAGTGTAGTGATGACTCAGCGTGGCCTTGAGGTGGGAACTGGAGACCAGGTGCTGGCCCAACGTTGGTTTATCCTACTCCACCACCTCCGGTTATCACTCACATCCCTTGGGCAGTGCAGGTAGCTGTTGGGACACTGAGCACTATGTTTCACGCTAAGAAAGAAGATCTTGGGCCGTTTATAATCTTGGGCCACTTTAAAATCTTGGGAATTTAAAATGGTGCTACTTGGGTGGTACTTCAAAGAGTTAAGCAGAATAAGAATATGAGCCAGAAATTCCACTCCTAGGTACATGCCTGAAAGAGTTGAAAACAGAAACTCAAACAAATGCCCGTACGCAAATGTTCCCGGCAGGACTATACATGGGACTTGAAAGTGGGAAGGACGCAAATAGCCATCGATGACTGGACAATGGTGGTATAAACGCGCAAGGGTACACCGCTCAGCTATGAAGAGGAAGGCTGATATACGCCACAATGTGAGCAAGCCTTGCAAACCTGATGCTAAGTGAAAGATGCCCTAGGAAGACCGCACACTGCCGGACCCCACTCGTCTGCGATGCCCAGGACAGGAAGCCCACTGAGACAGACACAGATCGAGGGGCAGGAAGAACAGGGACTAACTGCTGGAGGGACACAGGGAGCTACACAGAGGTGGCCGTTGTACAGCACTGCGAAGGTACTAACTGCTACTGAACTGTTCCTTTTAACACAGTAGATTTTATGCTATGTGAACTTCACCTCAATTAAAAAAAAAAAAAAAAGGAAAAATTTGTACCTTAAGTTCCCTTGCTTTTTTAAATATTTATTTATTTTTTGGAGAGGTTTTCGCTATAGGGCGCGTGCGCTCGCCAGACAGAGACATAGAGACAGAAAGCAAGAAATCACCCCCCAGGGGGGATGGCCACGCCGCAATCCCTTCTCCTCCATTCTCCTCTCGGGATCTTGGGCATGCACACGCACGCGCCTGGCGTGAGTTTTAAGCCACTGGGTCCAGGACGCGAACCGCGGTCAACTACGTGGGAGTCCAGCGACATAGCCATTACGCTAACTGCTGGTTCCCAAGTTCCCTTGCTTTTACAGGTGTTTGCTGCTTCCTAGCAGGGGGATGGGAGTATACGTTTTGGAGGCCTGGAAGGGGGCCCTGCAGGACAGACACAGACTTACAGGCGTCCCTCACCCCTTGAGCCTCTGCCTAGTGGATGGTCCTTGGTCTCTGTTGCAAAAGCCCTTCTTCTGAACTCTTCCTTCAGGCTCAGCTTTCACCATTTTCCTTCTATCCCTTCCCTCCTAGCACTTTTATTGCTATAAAAACTTTATATTAAATCCCTCAGAGAAAAAGGAGTGAAGCAATCCCACCCACCCTTCTTCAAATAAGGACAGAGGTGAAGAAGTCCATGGTGAGTTTCCAGTAGGGAAAAATGAAATCAGGGTCAGGCTGGGGGAGCTAATCTCCTGTGATGTCTGGTGTTTGTTTGGAAGGCGGGGAGAGGGATTAGGAGAGTGATAGGGCCACTCCAGGAACATCCGTGGTCACAGCCAAGCAGGTAAGTCAATAGGACCTGGAAGATTCCAGGGCCCCTGTAGGATCCCACAGGGGCTTCTGCTTCCCAGTGAGAGGCCTTGTGAGTGCAAGAGCCTGCATCATTTTTTTCTGGAGAGTTTTTTGCTACAGGGTGCATGCACTCGCCAGAGAGAGAGAGACAGAGAGACAGGAAGTGAGAAATCACCCCCAGGGGGGATGGCCACACTGCAGTCCCTTCTCCTCCTCCATTCTCCTCTCAGGATCCTGGGCACACATGCACATGCACATGCACCCGGCACGAGTTCAAGCCACCAGGTCCGGGATTCAAACCACGGTTGACTACATGGGAGTTCAGCAACATAGGCATTACACTAACTGCTGGTCCCAAGAGCTTGCATCTCTCTGGAGTGCCATCCTCCTGGCTTTTCCTTGGAGAGCTCCTGGGTCCTCAGGGCTCTTCTGTTTGAGGAAATCTCACCAAACACTGGATTCAGAGATGTGCCGGGTACCGGAGATCACAGTCATGAGAGTGAAGGGAAAATGTGAACAGCTCTTACAGAATTGCCTGGAGGCAGCAAAAAAGCTGCCCATGTTGATGGGTGTGTAAGTGTGTGTGCACGCACGCCTCAGTTGAAACCTGGCTGTCCCAGACCTGTGGGAACTCCTCTGATGAGCTCTTATGCTAGATTAAAAAAAAAAAAAAAAAAAAAAAAAAAAAAACAAGAGGTATCAAATCTCAGCCATTTACTTCCTTTTTGGTGGGCCTGAATAAAGAAAAGGCTGTAGGGGATGGCACACATTTGAGGGGATTGTCAGATGGTTCGTGCAAAATGCATTCGAGAACAAACAGACAACGTTTTCAAAATTATTGCACCAAAGTACACTTGTACTTAATTCCATTTCACCACAAACTTTTTGAAGTCTCCTCGTTCTCTGAACGCGTCAACCCTCTGCCCTCCGTTTTTACGGCTGAGCCAGCCGTTACAGAGACATTGCAAACGTCAGCACTAAGATTTGCCTCATGGAAAAAGTATTTAAAATGGGAGCTGCAGGAAGGAGACCTAGCGTGGGGAAGATAGAAAGAGTCTATCTGTTGTGCCCATCGCGTGCCCCAGGCATTTTCCCTTTGTGTTATTTTATTTTGCTGTCACATGAATCCAGGAGGCCGTCTTCTCCTCGCAGGAGTGGATGTTCGGTCTCGGAGATGTGAGGCCGAGCTGTGCAATGTGCAGACCCGATGGAGACCTAGACAGAGCTGTGCTGGCCAGGTGCACGCCTCCCCACTGCTTCACACCTCTTGCTCTGTGCCTCCTGGGTCCCTTCTTCAGAAATTACTTGCTCAGCTGGTCTCTCAGGCTGCGGCATGGCGTGACGTGTGGCTCTCTTAGTCACAGGCCCACGCACCTCACGTGCTCCGGATCTGAGACTCTGACCACACAGCCCTGAATGCTGGGAGTGTGTGAGGTCCCCGCATACCAGGAGCAAAAGCAGCCTCGCCGGTTCTCATTTCAAAACTACTAAAAAATGAAGATCAGAAAGAAGTAGGTGTGTTTCACAAGATGCTGGTGAGATTAAAGAGTGCAAGGAGCTTTGCAAGGACCAAGCCCTTCTACCTTCACTCATTGATCATTCATTCCTCTGTTCCAAAGATAATTAGCAAGTGGTCTCTACACCAGCAACTGTGCAGGACATATGAGGGTGGGTGGAAGACACAATCTTGAGATTTACATTCAGGTAGAAGGACACATCTTCTAATGTTGCTGGATCCCAAAAGGTGGCCCTGGCCAAACACCACAGAAAGGAAGTGATAGTTCTATAAAGAGGCCTCATGGAGATTTGCACGCAGAAGTAGAGAAAAAGGCAGGAAGATTTCAAGTGATGGAGGGAGGCAGAAGCAGAGGGTGACAGAGAGGAGTAACGTGGCTTTTGATAAAGTGGGAAGAGAAGGTTTGATTGGGACCAGCAGTTAGCGTAATGGCTATGTTGCTGGACTCCCATGTAGTCGACTGCGGTTCGAGTCCCGGACCCGGAGGCTTAAACTCACGCCGGGCACGTGTGCATGCATGCCCAAGATCCCAAGAGGAGAATGGAGGAGAAGGGATTGCGGCGTGGCCATCCCCCCGGGGGGTGATTTCTCGCTTTCTGTCTCTCTGTCTCTGTCTTTCTGGCCAGCGTATGTGCCCTATAGCAAAACCCTCTCAAAAAAAAAAAAAAAAAAGAGAGAGAGAGAGCGAGAAAGTTTGATTGTAATAGCAAAGTCTTGATGGTTCTTGGTGAGTGATGGGCCTTGCCTAATTCCTGCCCACCCTTCCCCTGGCTGCCAGAATTATTTGAGGTCCCACACGACAGACTGTGGTTTAAATCCTGGCCTCAGTGGTTTGACCAACATGCCAGGTGTATGTGCGTGCATGCACAGGATCTTGATGAGAAAGAAATGGAGGAAGAAGGACTGCTTGGTGAGCCCACCCCATTGGGAGGTGCTTTCCCCCTCTCTCGGTCAAGCACATGACTCTCTGCCAATTAAAAACCAAAGAAAGAACCCACCAGAATCCCATCACTACATTTCTTTGCCCAAACACCTCAATTGTCTCACGATGCCTCTAGATAAACCCTCCTCTAGGCTAAGCAATCCCAACAACACCTGTGCATCACCACAGGTGTCTAATTCGGTTCTTCAGGAGGAGATGAGGAGCAAGAATTGTTTACTCTGTTAATGTCTAAAGCATAGATCCATGATATTAAAATTTGAGGGTAATTTGGAAAATCATGTCTAAAAAGGTCCCTTGGGTGGAGGGTGATGGTGAAATAAATGGTTGAGGTTTCACCCTGACATTCGGGATCAGAGAATCCTTTCTGGAGAGGGGCTGTCCGGCCCCTGTGGGGTGTGAGACAGCATCTCTGGACTCCTAGATGCCAGGGGAACACCCGTACCCAGTTCCTGAGCTGTGATAAACAAAACTGTCTCCAGCCATTACCAAATGTTCCGTGGGGGGCAAAATCAACCCTATTTGAGGACCCCTGTAGTAGATGAAGTCATTTGTGTAAGCACTCACTAAATGATAACTATACTATAAAGCTAAATAATGTTGAGTTTTGTGGGGAGGAGAGGGTATCTTTTATTGGCAGCAAAAATTCTGGTCCAGAGCTGCTATGCAAAATGACCAAATCAAAGGGGGGGAGACCCAGCCATGCCAATATTACAGGCCTCTTCACACCCAGAGAAGGACTCACTGGGAGAGAGGAGGGATTTGGGGAGGCTATCCCGCCAGCCTAGAAATGTCCATCTCTCTTTGTGTCCGGAGAGGCCTCATTAAATTCCATGACTGTGCTGGTGGAATTTGACTTGCAGCTGTGCATTTCAGGGCCTCTCCGGGCCTCCAGTGGACAGGGAGCTAGGATAACAAATTGCCTCTGCTTCTCAGCCTGAGTTTCAGGTCTTGGAAGGTTACACCCCAAACATCCCATTCCAAAAGGTGTAGAGCTGGGGGACCCAACACCAGAGACTAAATGTGGGTCTCAGGGTCTGGTAACCCTGCAAACCATCAGGAGTCATTTACCCTGCTCTTCATTGTGGTCTGGTAACATTTCCTATGAGTTGGTAATATTTATACTCAATTAGAAACTAAAGAAAAACAAAACTGAAAGGATTCCTAGGCACTGCATGAGTTTTTGTTTTTATTTTTTTTTTTTAATATGGCTTTTAAAAATAAAACTGAAGTCAGTCCTGGGCAGCTTATAGTTTTTTTAAAAAAATGTGTGGCCTATGTTTAATATAATATTGTATGTGTATAATAGAATATTTTGGCTGGTAATCTTACCCAAGGCAGGTTCATCACATCGTGTCTGAGCCTGGTTCTGGAAAAAGAAGCTGCACTTCGCCTGGAACTAGAGACTGAGCCAGTCCCTCCTTCACTAAGATTCTTTCCAGAGCTGGAGCAGCGTGAGGCATGCATGAGGGGAAAGCCCATGTGCTGTTCAATTAAGATGTTTATTGATGTGACACATAAAACTCTCCTATTTTATTATCTGAACTGGAAGGTGGTTATTCATTTAACTGCTCTGCTTCTGTGCTGTGGGTTCATTAAAGATGGCTTTTCTCTAACAAAAGTCCAGAAGCATCCATTCTCCAAAAAGCTTGTTCCCTTCTTTTCCTTCAGAAAGTATCAACTGGATTGAATTTCCCTAATCTTGTTTGAGTTGGGGACTCACTTGGCAGTTTCAAGGGTAGCAGCAGGGAGAGTACATTTTTGAATGCCACATTTTTTCGGACAAGCGAAACATTTAAGAAAATAATTTTAAATATTCAACATAAATGTGTGAATTTTGTCTTGTTAGAGAAAAGAAAACAGACTACCAATATTTAAAAAAATAATCCTAGGATTGCTAATTTCGAATGAAATAAATAAACTGAAGGAAAAAAAAAAAAAAAAATTCTACACACACATATTTTTCCCTAGTGGAAACAGAATTTTCCTAATTCTGTTTCTCAAGGGAAGAGGGCTCTTGGCTTATAAGCCTTGGTGTCCCCTCGACCCTGCCTTATATCTGCACAGCAAGGTGAGCTGTTGGAAACATTCAGAAATACTTTCATTTACTCTTTTCATGGGACAGACTTCAGAAACTAAGCTGGATTTAAACTTCCATTTGCTATGAGAGTGTTTTGAAAAACCAAACAAAGCCAAACAAGGCAAACAAAAATAAAACCCTAAAGTTTGCTCTCATACAATTTGGGAGACTCAAACAGAAAGAAAACTTCTCTAGAAAAAAAAAAAGAAAGAAAGAAGAAAAATTATGAGGACAGCCTTCTTATTCATCAGACATGTCGGTACAGATGTTTGCAGAAATTGGCAGATACTTTAAGAACATACCAGAGTTCATTTTTGGTTGGTTAATCATTTAGTAGCTCTGTTTTGTATTGTTAAGGAAAAAAGAAGTGCAGATAGTTTTGGAAGAGTTCTATTTCTCTTCCTTTATCACCTTCCCGGTCTGCCCAGCTGCTTCTACCAGGGAATGTAAGCACCCAAATGCCAACGTGACAGCCCGACTTCTGCAAAGCGGCTTAATTACTCATTACGAGATTCCATCAACACAAGCTCCGGTCTGTGGTTTTGTAATAAGGGCCGTTATCTTTCCTAGGATTTTCACTCCTTCATAAAGGGGGATGTGGCGGAGATTTCCGCCACCCCACTTTATACGGGAAGGGAACGAGAGGATTTTAATGCATGAATTTGATGTCATTAACAATGCTGACAGCTGTTTAATCCCAGTGGAAACAACAGCTGAGTCCCAACTGCAGGAAAAATAATTAACTCTTCAGTGCGTTCGGAGGAAGGGATCGTACGAATCAATTACGGGTCCCCTGCCTTACCTGCAGTTTTTGTCAATTACTCAGCGTTCGGTTGGGAGGCTCCGGCGCTAATAAAATGACAGGAGGCCCTTACAGGCGAAGAGACTTGTTAAGTTCAGAGAACAGATTTATTAAATGGGCCTGTTATAAGTTAGCTATTAATTAAAATTAAGAACCATTTTTTATGTTTCTACTGAATCACAGAGCATAATGAACTAAAGTAAAAGGAAATAATAAAGAGGAGTCTTGGGTGACCTGGGGTCAGAGAGGAGAGGGTGGCTGAGCTGGAAGGGAAAGAAAAATAGACTCTGTAGCCGAAACAGAAACAGGAGGTGGGATGTGTGGCGGCACGCTACTTTACGACATGTGCCATTTGATTGAAACGGAACATTCAGACACCTGCGGACGATGGTGACCCTGCTCCTCTCACTCCCCCTCCCCCAGACATGATCAGCAAGCCTCTCTTTGAGGCCTCAGGCGTTTCTCCTGTCTTTCTTGCCTTTACCCCCGCCTGCTGACATCCTGCCGGTGACTATTTCTACTGCTTTTAATTTGTAAGATAGTGTGGATATAAATAATGTCCGATGAAGATCCTGCTCTCAAACACGTGTCGCTCACGTGACAGCTCCCATCCACCGCAGCAGTCCTGGACTCGTCCCGCTCGTGTATAATGCGGGACTCCGAGCAGATGTCTTAAGTGTCCAACGTTACAAACAGCAACATTGCATGAATTTAAATGTTCCTCTTTGTCTGAGCAGTCCTCCGAGCACCGAGCACAGTAGCTGAAGGCCAGGAGCCCTGGTTTCATCTGGGAACTACACAGCTCTGTCACCTGCCCCCGCCTCCTCCTTGCTGCCACACCAGGGACAACCTGCTGGCTCCCCACAGGTCCGAGGCTGCTGGCTATCAGGGGACACCTCCCACCAGACCCGAGTTTGTCCCAGTGACAGGTGGAGGGAGAAGGTTCTGAGTAAACAGCAGGTGGCCGATCCCGGACTACAATGCTCTCCAAGTGTGTGCCTGCTGTCCCCAAAGGGGATGGATCTTCATCAAGTGCCTGCAATGTCCCTGCTGCTATCCCCATTCTACGGATGGAGGCACTGATGTCCCAGGAAGTGAAATAAATGATTGGATTATCGGAACAGTCATAATGCACGTCTACATAGAAAAACAGAGAACTGTGTCGTGACTTTCCTGACAACTCAATAGATCCTGTCAGCGATTTACCTAAGTGGAATCGAACAGATGTGTGTGTAAAATCCGCAGCTAAGGTTTAGAACCTGACATCACAAAACAAGGTTCCAGAGACAATTTAATGTCTAAACTTGAAAAAAAAAAATAAAAGTCCTAGGGAATATAAGGGGATTCTGACGATTGTTTTAGTGCACCCAGCGTCCTTCCCCTTTCTTGTGTTCTTTGGGAAGCACGCTTTATTCCATTTGATCCTGTGGGTTAATCAGACCTCTATCCCTTTCTAAGTTGGCAGACACATAACCTTGGCCAGCTAATTAAACAGCCTTTGTTTTGTTTTGTTTTGTTTTGTTTTGTTTTGTTTTGTTTTCTAGCGGGTGCATGCACTTGCCAGAGAGACAGAGCAAGAGTGAGGGAGAAAGTACCCTTATCCTGCCGCCCCCCCCCCCCCACCCCAATGTGGTATGGTCACACCACAATCTCTTCTCTTCCATTTATTCACCCTGTCAGAACTTTAGGCATACACGCACATGCTCCTGGCATGTTCTCCAAGCCTTCAGGGTCAGGCCTGGAATTATGCAGTCAGCCATATCTACTAGACAATGGGGCCAGCCTTAAACAGCCCATCTTTGGACCACAGTAAGAGGACAGTGATAGAAGTACCCTAGGACACATGTTCTGGAAGACAGAGTGAAAAGGTCTCCTTCTGTTGCTTTAATTCAATATGGAAGTTTGGTCCTTCTGATGGTCGTCTTTCCCATCAAGTGGAGCAAATCTGCTGCAGAAGTAAACCAAACAGCACCAGAGCAAAAGATAGGAAGAGACAAATAGCTCAATCATAATGTCGAGCCCCTGGATTCAGACATGCCCAAAGTGATCATTCCAAGACTTCCTAGTACATGAACCAGAATATACTCCCTTTTAATCATAAGCTAGGTTTAGTTGCCACCAAGAATTATGGCTAATTTGGAAAGGAGAAGGATTACATCTTACTATTCTGGCATTGCATGTTTCTTCTTCGAGCCATGACTTTCCTCTTGACTGGTTGAGTCACATCATGATTTTCATACAATATTGAGCTATAATTCACATATACAATCACCCATTTAAAGCATACAATTGAATAGGTTTTAGTACATTCACAGAGCTGTGCAACAGTCATGCCTATCAGTTTTAGAATATTTTCGTAGCCCCCCGCCACACACACACATAACCCTGCTTCCCTGAGCTGTTATCCTTCCCTCCCCATCAGCACTAGCCAACCATCATCCACTTTCTGTCTCTCCAGATCTGCATTTTCTACACATTTCATATGATGGAATCATGCAATGCATGGGCCTTTGCGACTGACTTCTTTGACCTACTTCAACAAACTAGTCTTTGTTAAAGAAACAGGACATGATTCCTATTTTAGGTGGAACATAAAAATTATAATGATGATTAGGAGGGGAACAGCTCTGGTTTGAAGAGTAGGGTGAGTTTCCTTTTTGCTTTTTCTTAGGCACCTAAAGAAAGTGCTCTGGGGTTTGTGATTGGATTCAGTGCCCAAAACCATAGGACTAGACAGAGGAACAGTGCTGAGAGCCTCTGACTCCGTCCCTCCCACAATTGTAGGCCATGTTTGTAGTGAATGAAGTAATACAGGACAAGGGCCACTGGGACTGGGGAGCTGGGCCACTCCCTGGCTTCCAGGCAGTCCATCTGGACATTCAAAGTTCTACTTTGTTGCACATTTGAAAGCACTTGAAGAAAGCCCTGCTATTTCCAGCCCTTTCACGCTCTCTCTTTTTTTTTACATTTAAGAAACTGCCTTCTTCATGAAGGGATATTATGTGACAAACATTCCAAGTCCCTTCTTATGGTAATACTGCACTTTGCAAATGGCTCGGATCCAATCCAATTGAACATAATAAAATGAAACAATCTGTGCTATCTCCAATAGCTTTAATCTTTACCATGCTAATGATTCTTAAAACCAATGAGCACGGTTTCAAGAAGAAGAAAGAAAAGACACATTCTGCCTCCCCTGTTATCAGCCTCCTTGGCAGCTGGGTTCCTGCTTATTGTCACCATCCGGGAACCTCGGAACCTCGCAACAGGGTCCTAAAGAAAAGCCAGCCCGTTGCCTTTAAGTCAAAGTGTACATTTGAAACAAACTCGTCACAGTCATTTTAATGTCCCTCTTGTGATGCTTGTGATGGTCAACAATGAAGCGTAATGGTGTTGGTTGGTAATTAGGAGTGCTATCCCATTTTGTGACAGGGATAAGAACTCCCTGGGGAACCACCAGGCTCACCGGGACCTGGTCTGTCTTGCAACTAGCAATGACAATTTCTGTCCATCCACACAGAACATCCAGGGCTCAGAACACATGGTTCCTAGGATGGATAATCATAGTCCTCCCCAGAGCCTATGTGGGTTGGGTGATGAGATACAGTCTCTGGATAGTCTAGAAACCACCCCATTCACTAGCTCACTCATGCATTCGTTCATTTATTCACACATATGGATTATTTTCTGCAGACCAAGTATTGCGCTAAGCGTTAAAAACAAGGCATGGATAAGACCCATGCCCTGCTCTAGGAAAACTTAGGATAAAGGTTTAACAGGCATATACATCCATGTTTGTAATATACCAGAGTATGTGCTAAAGAAGAAGTGAGGACACAGAACTGGGAGGTAGGGGAGGAGGGACAGCTGCCTTTCCCCCTGTCCCTTCTACTCCTGCAACTGCTGCCAAGTCCCAGGATGCTGCAAAAGGGCAAATTTATGGGAACCCATTCTCTTGTTCTGTCCCTCCTGCTTTTCCAAATCCCACAGATTTGGAACTCTGTGACATAACCTGAAGCCACCAGCTCCTGAGTCCTCCTGACTGTTCAGTTCCTGGCTGTTCATGATAACCCTTTGGCCAGTGGGCGTCTACACACCCAACCCTCCCCAGTTAAATCTGCATGACGCCAGTCTTGGCTGTTGTGTTTGAAAACCTACAGAGGGCAGGAGTAGTCACCTGTTCAGAGCTGGATTCATCTGAGTGGAACAGAATTTGGACCGTGAATTTGCAACAATCCTGCCAGATACCTCTCAGTGTGGATGGGCTTCTCTGAAAGGCAAGCAAATTTGGGAAAGCAGGCTGACATACTCACAGATATCTCAGAGGCTTGGGAGCGACTATGGGGAAATTTCTAGAAGGGGAAAAATGAAAACAAATGACCAAAGGAAACCTTTAGATGATCTGTGTATCCCATAGCCTCTTCCTCCAGTACATACAATAATAATAGTTCATATAAAGCCAGCTTCGTGGTGCAGTGATAATACACTGCTCAAGAGAAGGCATATCCCACATAGTGACTGCAGTTGGAATCCCAGGTCCAGAGCCTGAAACACACTGGGCATGTGTGCAAGTTCCCAAGATCCAGTGAGGAAAAAGCTCACAGTATAACCAGAGGGAGGGTACTCATATCTACCTCAGTCTCTCTCTCATTCTCATTCCATGAAAAAGTAGTCTAAAAGATAACATCGTATTTACCAATCTCTTACTACGTGCCAGACACATTCCATATATATTACACATAACTCCTTCAATCCTTACAGCAACTCCAGGAGCTGGATAATTTTCCCATTTCACAGATTTGGAA
Organism: Tupaia tana; assembly: GCA_026018925.1. Classification (NCBI taxonomy): domain Eukaryota; kingdom Metazoa; phylum Chordata; class Mammalia; order Scandentia; family Tupaiidae; genus Tupaia; species Tupaia tana. Next base: position 8,966,868 of record JAKSZU010000018.1, read on the forward strand.
CCCAAGGCCCAGAGCAATTAAGTCATTTCCCCAGTGCAGAATACATGGGCTTGAAGCCAGACCACCATTCTCCATGATACTGAAAAGTTATGCAAACAATTTTATAGTATATTTAAGCCCCTTAAATGCATGCCGTTTGACTCAGTGATTCTACTACGGAAAATTTAACCTTAGGAAATAGTTGATTATTATATATTTATTAGTCTCAAACACATTACCTTGCATTTCCTTTCTTTTTTGAAGTTTATTTATTGCGTCCAGGAGAGGAGAGAGAGAGATAGAGAGAGAGGAGGGCCCTCTTACTATGATCTCTGCCCAGTCACTGCCAGCTTGGATCATGGGCACACATGCACATGCATGGTGTACACAGGAAATTCCCAGGACACAAACCCAGGACCTGTTCCATGCAGATCCAGTTGTGTCACCACTGCACCACCACCTGACCCAAGCCCATATTATTTTTAGTCTTATTCATAAGAAGAAAAACCTAGATGCAATCTGCATTTCCAACAGTAGGTAGATGGTTAAAAACAAAACTAGTAATAACTGATAGATGAAATTTATAGCTATTGTGAAAAGGGCTATCTATGAGGAGTCAGCGATACTGTGAAATTGCGTTACAATGTGAAGATACAAAGCAGAACTCAAGCTTCTATAAACAGAATGATTACAAATACATTTTGATGCCAGGGTGGGGTGTGTATGGGAAAGAAAAGACACATTTTGCACTTGGTTCCATTGGAGGCAGTTATTGGGAAATCATTTGTTTGTGGGTATATCTGTTATCTCCTCTTAACCCACAGTCACTTAATCCAGCACCTCTGGAAACTCAACCTGATATTTTAGAGATATTTCATGTGGAAAAATAAATGATATCAGTGGGTTTAATATCTCAGTTGGGTAGGTAAAACTAGATTCTTTAGCTCATAGGAAAGAAAAGAAACCAAGCACAAGAGCTTTGCCTCTTCAGACCTGCTCACGCAGCGCATCTGGAATTGATGAGGCACACAGACATCACCTGGAGATAACGTTTCCACACTTGTTCCCAGGCTCAGAACCAAATCACAGCACCTCCCTCCTCCAGCTCTATTTTAGAGCAAATTGAGTCCAAATTAGATCACCCGTTTCGTCCAATTGTATAAACCACGGCAATACCGTTTGGGAAAATCTAATAGTGTTAATCTAAGGACTGCTCCTGTGCCCACAATAGAATCAAACAAATAATCAATAAGCCTCTAGATATTATAACATCACTGAGTGAGGAGCAGGGAAGAGCAGGTCTGTGTTTGCAGAGGGAACTGCATAATGGGATCAAATCACAATGAAACAAGGACAAAGCCAAAACAAAACCAGCCACGACAACAAAGCTGGGTTGGGTAACGTAGTTTGTTCTATAGACATGAACAAGTTCCAGAAGCTTCTAGTGGAAAGCATGAGATTGTGAACCTGAACGAGGCAGGTATTTTAGTGGGCGTTTAATAGTCTCATTCAGCCATTATTAGTGTCCCCACGTTACCGATGGAGACATCTGAAGTTCAGAGAGGTTAGTTCACTTGCTCAAAGTCCCACAACTAGTAAGGGGCAAAGATGGAATTGAAAACTAAGTCTCACTTGAAACTCAAACTCAAGTGCATCGCATGTTGGCAACTGGTTCTGAAGTCAGCTGCAAGCCAGAGTGGATCCAACTTGCTCCGTAAATGAAGGCAAGCTAGCAAGTGTTCTTAATGCTCAGTTTCTCCACCTTAAAATGAAAATAACAACATCTGCATGTATGTCAGTGCTTAGTGCAATGTCTGGTAGAAAGTCCATGCTCAGTAAATGTTGGCCTAATGCATATATCATTACATCACCCTCATCACAGAAAGAAAAGTCACGTACCCCCAACAAAACAACCATAAGCCAGTATCGAACTCTAGTTCAATAATACAATAATGGTACAGAGGCTTAAGAGTTTAGGACAAAGTGACTAGTGTCTGTAACTTACTTTGAAATGAATCAGAACTAAGACGGGCAGGCCAGACAGAGGGAGAGGTTAAGTACAACACTCTGTGGGAAAGTTGTGGGTTCAGGTCTGGAGAACTCCCTGAACATACCGGGCACGTCTTTGTCCCTTTTGCAGGCTGGCTGGAGCTGGGGGTGGATTATGGCATCAGGACCTGGTTGGAGGGTGCTATATCTCTGTTTCTCTCTCTCTTTCACTCAAGGAAGAAATAAATAAATAAACTTTGAAAAAATAAGATGGAGGGGCCAGCAAGTGGCATAGTGGTTAAGGTGCCAGGCTCTTACATGGCCAACTGCAGTTTGAGTCACAGACCTGATGGCTTGACACTCATGCCAAGCGCATGTGCATGCATGCCCAAAATCCCAGGGGGAAAGTAGAGGAGAAGGGATTGTGGCATGGCCTTATCCCTCAGGGGAGAGGGGTGCAATTTCTCACTTTTCCTCTTACTGTCTCTCTGTCTCTCTCCAGAATGCACATGTGCCCTATGGCAAAAAGCCTTAATGAATAGGTGGAGAGATGATAACTGGGGAATCTAATTAATACATATAAAAGTGTTTACTGTGCAATTCTTTTACATTTTATGTCTGTCTGAAGTTTTCATAATAACAAAAATGGCATACTACACAGCAATAAAGAAGAATGAGGAGCCAATTAGTGCTACAGTGCTTCGAGTGACTAGATCCCACATAGCCCACTGTGCAGTGCAAATCCCAGACCCAGAGGTTTGGGAAACATGCTAGGTGCATGTGCATACCCAAAATCTGAAAGGAGAAGAGAGGAGAAGGGATTGAGTGGTGGCCACCCTCAGGGGAGTAGTTTCACTTTCTCTCCCTCTCTCTCTCTCTCTTTCTCGTTGGTGCATGCACATGCATTATGGCAAATTTTTTAAGAAGAAGAATGAAATACTGTGGTAACTCCCACGACATAATGAGAAAAAGCAGCAAGACACTAAATAATGCAAACTGGGTGATTCTATTTGCATGAAACTCAAGAATAGAAAGCTATAGTGATAGAAGTCAGAACTATGGTTAGTTCTTGGGATGAGGGGACTTACTGATTGCAAAAGGAATAGGTGGGACCAGCAGTTAGCGTAATGGCTATGTCGCTGGACTCCCATGTAGTTGACCACGGTTCAAGTCCCGGACTCGGTGTCTTAAACTCACACTGGGCATGTGTGTGGGTGTGCCCAAGATCCCAAGAGGAGAATGGAGGAGAAAGGATTGCAGCATGGCCATTCCCCCTGGGGGATGATTTCTCACTTTCTGTCTCTCTGTTTCTGTCTGTTTTTCTGGACAGCACACGCCCTATAGCAAAAACCTCTCCCCCCCAAAAAAAAGAAAAAGAAAGGAATAGGTGAGCCTTCTGGGGTGTTGGAGATGTTTTCAGCTTGATCTGGGTAGTGTTTGCACAGGTGTATAAATGAGTAAAAATTCACTGAACTGTAATCTTAGGCGTGTGCACCTTTCCGTAGGTATGATACGTCTCAAGTCAGATTCTGCTTCAAGCAGCACACTTTTTTTGAATGCCCTCCTCTCCTCGTGCCAGGCATTCTTTCTAGGCACTTTCTGATGCATTCACTTGGAAAACCATTTCAGAGAATTGTCTGACAGAATACATTATTTAAGCCTTTAAACACAATATGAAGTGATCGCACTTGCTCAGAAAATGACTGCCATTCCTGAGAGTAAACTTGACCTACAAGGAAACCACAAATGTGTGAAACTACTCAGCCTCCCAGCCCTGTCCAGTGTTCTTGGTCCTTTTTTTCCACCTCCTTCACATTCAGATTCTTTCTGGAAACAATGAACGTCCTGCTGACTCCCAAATTTCCTCTCTCTGGTGCAAGATTCAATCTTTAGACTGGAAAAAGGAGAGATCACTTCAAAACCATAACACAAAGAGTGTCACCTACAGAGCATACGTCCTTGTCAAAGGTCTTGGGATACATTCCTGTTTGGAGGACAAACCTCTGCTTCTTGTCTACCCCCAGATCATCATTTCCCAAAGCTCCCCAGTGGCCTGGCCCACTGGAACACAGGTAGAAACTCAGGTGCATCCTGGAAAGAGGTCCTGGTGGGAGACAGGAGAACTGTCTCTACTAACAGACAGCAGCTGGCTTCCAGGTCTACGCTAAATCCCTGCCAAACTGCCTTTGATGTAAATCTGAAAGCTGCACTTCCAGGATGAGTGCAATACGAAAACACAGAATGACTTGGGCAAGATCAATAAAATAGAAGACATGGTAGAAATAAAGATGATTAAGATCTAGGATGGCATGATCACCTGTACTATGATAACCTGGGTTACTTCTCCAAGTTCCCCCTCTAGACTTACTGGGTCAGAACCTCTGGGAGTGAACCCCTAGAATCTACTGATTTTAACAAGTTCAACACTGAGAATTCTCTTGGACAGGAAGTCAGGAGGGTCAAGGCCTCTCTGTAAAGAGATCCTCAGAGGATCAGGGCTTTCCTACATCCTTTACCCATTCACCCATCCATCACATGCATCTGCCCATCCTCCCATCACTACGTATCTGTGGAGTACTACCTTTGTGCAATGCCATAGACTATATTTCGTCAATGACCAGAGTCAAAATTTCCTTATACCAACTAGTTTTACAGAGAACCACACTGACATAGTCACATGTAATTATATAATAATCCAATTACAAAGTCATTACTTTAAATACAGTGAAGGGTAATTTCCCAACTTTTTTGACTGATCTCTATAAACCTATTTTCTGATATCACCATCCTTGCATGAAGAACCAGAATGTTCTGGAACATAGTCATTGGGTGCTTGGCTTGAGACTCTTTTGCAAAGAAACGTGTACCTTTAGCTGAGAACACCTGAGTCTCATGGGTTTGCAGGTCAGCAAGCACAGATCTATGGAGCTGATTACTTTCTGCGACATCCAATTACAAATGAGTAATTTCTTTCCCCCAAAAGATACTCTGTGGAGAATACACTATAGATCCTTCTGTTTCAGGAAGCAGAGGGGACTTAGGTACCAAAGCAAGCCCCAGAGATTCTTAAATTTTTTACTTTTAATATAAAGTCTTCAAAAGGGCTATGCATATATATTATAAACATAACAATTAAGGCAGAGAGTCAATAAAAAGATGATGCTGGCACAATAAGAAGAAATAAAAATCAGGCAACTAAATAGAAAAAAAAACAATCCCAACACTAGATACTCTCCTTCTAAATTAACCTCTACCATGGAGTAATAGAATCTAGGGAGTGGGGTCACCAAAAATTATGATTATTATCATTCTGTATTGAGTTGCTTTATTGAGATCATTGTCTTCTTCAGCTTGTAAGAACCTTGAAGGACAAGACTCTGTCTTTCTTTCCTTCTTTTTTTCTTACCACTGAATCTGTCCATGTCTGACAGTGTCTGCTTGGATAAATACCTGCTAAACCATAAATGTATTTCCTTCTCTGGTAAGCAAGTGACAAAATGAGATTGTTGTTGCAATCTCCAAAGGCTTTAAACCAAAGCAAGTGAATCATTTCCATGGGGTAACAATCTCCTTTCACTTTAAGTATCATAGTTAGTAGAGAACAAGTCTAGACACCGAAGAATGTATCATCAGTCTGTCAGCAGTGACAAACACTGACTTGATTTTGAACATCCCACAAGACAAGCAGTGCAGTAGGAGATATGAAGCCCTAATCCCATCATTTTCCCTTTTCTAGCCAGAAATGGAGGTGCTTTTGATCTTTTACCCACATTATGACCAGTTTGGAGGTCAAACATTGTGCGTCAAGTGTTACTAAAAGCAATTCTCTATACGGCACACGGGGTTCTGAAATGAGCTGTGCTGCCTCAGTGCATGCCCTGCTGTGTGAGCCACACTAGAAGCCTTCATCCTTCAACCCCTGTGACACTGGCCTAACCAGTAGTCCTTTAAACTAGTCTACACCACGTACCTGCTAACTGGTAGACCTATTTTACAGTCACCACTGGTATTTCTTTTAATCATCCAGAAAGATTGCCCCTGACACACAACCTGTATTCCCCATCTCACCTGCAAATTAGAATCCTATAGGGAGTTATAAAATCCCTGATGCCCAGGCTAACCCTTATCCAATTAAATCAGACTCTCCAGAGTAAGAACTTGGGTATGAGGATATTTTACAATCTCCCAGATAATTTCATTAAGGCTGAGAACCTCTGATAGGCCTAATCTTTTCCTAATCTTGTCTCTAATTTACAACCTGTGCATCTGATCTTAGAAGGACTTCCAGCCTTTTTGATGTCATATTGTATGATGTCCTATCAGATTACAGACCTCCACATTATCCTAAAAATGTTGACAAGTTCTTTGATATTCAAACAAGAAACCTGCCTTCAAACCACATTGAGGATCAGAACCACTAGTTCTGAAATCCTTGGAGTGGATGGACGACTGGACAGATGGATGGATGGATGGGTGGACAGATGGATGGATAGATGGGTGAATGGATGGATGGGTGGGTGGGCAGATGAATACATGAATAAACAGATGAATGGCTACCCCTGTGAAGACTGTGGTTATACCACTTGAATTACTTTATTATTCTTATATTTTCAAATGTTTGTGTCCTCTACTAGACATTTAGTCCCATAAGACAGAGCCCTGGTTCCTATCTGTCTTTCCTTTCTCAGGGCCCAGCAAAGCACTTGGTTTATGGCAGACCCAGGGGGAGAAAAAGACTTCAGAACGTCAATGGAAGAATGAAATAAAAATATAAGCTTATTTTGGTGCAAAAAATATTGAAATCCATGTATAGTTTTTTTTACAGTATGCATTTTTCCATGAACTTTTTCAAAACCCTTCATACATATTTTGAAAATAAATGAATTTAGTTCAATACTTTTATTTCTAAGTCTGTCCAATATCCTTCCAGGAACAGAATTTCTCAGTAATGAGAAGATTGTGAAAATCTTGAGGTAGAGATGCTCCACTGATATTTTACTTTCATTCTGTACAAAGAAATAGCTACTGGCAAGTTTGATAAAAATTCTAATTGGAAGGTGGTCTTACTGATCTCAAGAAAAAGTGAGTAGACAAGCATTTTAAAAATATTGAGCTATTTTAATAGTAAATGTCTTGCTATCATAGAAGTTCCTCTTTTCACAGATGAGAAAACTTAAGGGCTAGCAAATAACATACTTTAGATCTTGAACCCAGAACTCTTGGACCTGGGTAATTGAATGCAACACCTTTTCTTTTGAATCAAAAGGGGAAAAAAATTAAATTTCATAATTATTTTTTTCTTTTATAATTTATTTTTTTATTTCATTTTTCTTTTATACATTCAATCGCATTATTTTTGGCTTACAAAATGGATATTTCAACAGGTGAACATTTCTCCCTAGTACAGTTGATAAAACTATAAAATATATTCAACAGATAATACCACATTTCTTTGTCCCATTAATGCTTTGCCTCCCTATTTTTCTTTTAAATGTTCTTCATCAGATCCTCCTCTTTCACACACACTATATCTGGTATTTACATCTATATACTGTATTTCTATATCCTTTAGTCAACCAGTTTCAGGCATAGAGTGTGGACACTCGGTATATATTAAGTGGGGACGTACAATATTTTATTTATTTATTTTTAAGTCTTTTTGCATTTGCCAGAGAGAGACAGAAAGAGAGGAGAAGTGAGAAATCACTCCTCTTGAGGAATGGCCATGTCACAATCACTTCTCCCTCATTCTCCTCTTGGGATTTCTGAACATGTATACACATGTGCCCCAAGTCTTTTTCAAGCTGCCAGTTCCAGGATTTGAACCACATAGTTGGCCATGTGGGATACAGTGCCTTACCTATCATGCCAGCAGCTGGCCCTAAATTATATAATTCTTTTACCCTGTAACCAACCCCCTCAACTCAACCATAACTTGCTTTTGAGCAAATTACCCAAAGGACATTCATTGGTGAGTTGGTCTTTGTCCTTAAACTAACTGGAATCCTGGTGATGCCTGCAAATATCATGTAATTTATAGTTGCGCTGTGTGAGAATACCAAAGAAATCTCAGAAATCGGGGTTGCAGCCTCATGGTGTAGCAGTGGACTCCTGCCCCTAATGAAAGAGAGGTTCACCACTGCTCACAAACACCACTCATATTCCTTGGAAAGTGCAAGACACCATCACTTCCCAAATTGGCAAATACTACCTGCTATGGATTGTAGTAAAGTGTGTTTTTAAATTATTTCAGAACCATAAAACCTCTCCATAGAGAGTGCTTTGAAACTGCAAATTAAATATAGAACATCTATGAACTGTATCCATTTTTACAGTAAGTATATATTTCCATGGGGGTTTGTACCATCTTTTTTGTCTAGTTACACTAGTTAATAATGCAGTGAATTTGCAGTAATAGAGTAAATGTTATTTTGATGACACTATTTGATTAAATTAAAGATGACATTAAAAGGACCATTTCAATAAAGAACTGAAATATCCAGAAGTAACTGGGGCTGAGTGTTTAAGTCAGCTAGTCTGGCAGTCTTAAAAGGACCAAATGGAATTTCCTTCACCGTGTGAATGATGAGCAAGTTAAGGAACAATAGGACCAAATAATAAATGGAGAATACGAAGGCTCAGATTCCAAGACCCCGGCAATTTTAGTCATTTGAAGCAGGCATGCCACTCGCAAGAAAACAGCTCGTGCGGCCTTGGGAAAGTGTAGAAACACAGTAAGTAAAACGAAAGCGAGAGGGCACTGAGATTTGCAGCAAATTGTGCTGATGTGGTGACAGTGGATTGAGTTGTTGCACAAACAAAAGAAGGGCCCTGCCCCACTGCTGCCTTTTTCTCCACAAGTTCACAGATGCAGAGGTGGGCCACCCACACCCGTGCAGGAAAAGCTTTGCGATCGAAAAAGAGGAGTTCTAATTATTTTTTTCAGGCCTCTGTTCATGTGGTGCTTGCCAAATAAAAGTTCTTTTCCTGAGTGAGAGGTTCACATACATAAATCAAGCGGCCGTTTGAAAATCCCTTGACTTAAGTTCTTAGAGATAGAATCTATCTGAAGAGACATTCCTGAGTAACGTGACTGAGTTATGAATCATGGGCATTTCACCAGGAAGGCGATCCAAGACTAAAGGTGCACAGCAGTGGAGGCTCCCAGCTCCCACAGAAACACCTGTTCCAGTATCTCAGTCCCAAAGGCAGGTGACATCCTTATCTCCTCAGCGGGCCATGGGCTATTGACAAGTTCAAACCCCAAGTACTCACGTATGTGATAGCTTTTACAACCAAAGGGGGAAAAAAACAACCACCGCAACTCAAGCTAATATAATTCTTCCTTGTGACCTCAAAAGAACACATCAGCTGCTAAGGTTTCTTAGATAATTCAGCTGGTCATCAGTCTGCTGGTATCTAACATAATTATTTCTCTACCAAAAGGGGTGCTGGTATATTTGTGGAAAAAGCCATGTGACCCAGCTCAGTAAATATTGCCTCTTTAAGTGCAAATAATACCTCAGAATGCAACATTCATGGTGTGTTGGACTTTCTGAGTATAAACCTGGAGGGTTTATTATCTTCCCAGCAGTAAATCACTTAGAGACAAAGGATGATATAAAACGTCACGTCAGGCAAGTCTATTAAAGAAAGCACACGGATAACAAACATTGTGATGCCGGGATCCTTAAGGCTGAACTGAGTCCTTGAGCTGCCAGAAAATTTGTTCTTGCTGAAGACACCCATGTACTTGGAAGGATGGCAATTATTCAGAAGTGATGGCAAACATCCTATTTCCAGGATTTTGAGTGGCTCGAACCTATAGGTCTGAGATAGTATCCAAAAGTGGCCACAACCCACCTGCCCAACCTCCCCTTGCCTTCTCTCTTTCTCTTTACTGGTTCTACATGGGACTCAGAAAAGTACATGTTATTGGCACAGGTCTACACTCGAAAGGAATTTTTTTTTTTTAAGAGGTTTTCTCTATAGGGCGCTTGCGCTCGCCAGACAGACAGAGACAGACAAGAGACAGAAAGCAAGAAATCACCCCCCAGGGGGGATGGTCACGCCGCAATCCCTTCTCCTCCATTCTCCTCTTGGAATCTTGGGCACGTATGCACACGCGCCCGGCATGAGTTTTAAGCCACCGCGTCCGGGATGCGAACTGCAGTCGACTACGTGGGAGTCCAGCGACATAGCCATTACGCTAACTGCTGGTCCCTCGAAAGGAATTTTTGATGCCTGCTCAAAGAGATTAAAAAGAGAAAACAAAGTTTAAGACAGTGAAACTATTGTGTGTGTGCGCACACATGCTACCCCTTGCCGTGCTGCGGTGGACATAAGTCATTCCAGGACACAACACCAACAGTGAACATGGTGTAAACCGTGGACTTTGGATGACAACGACGCACCGATGTGGATTCGCTGGTTGTAACAAACGTACATTCTGTTGAGGATACTGATCACGGGGAGGTTAGGGAATTGGGATATGTGATCTTTCCGTGCTTTCCACTCAAGTTGTCTCTCAACCTAAAACTGCTTTTAAACAACAAAATCTAGGCCTGCAGGTGGTGTGGTGGCTACCTGGTGACTTAAAAATACACCAGGCATGTGTGTGCATGCATGCCCAAAATCCCAAGAGGAGAATAGAGGAGAAGGCATTGTGGTGTGGCCATCCCCTTCTCCTCCCTGATAGCGATTTCTCATTTTTCTTCTCTCTCTATTTCTCTCTGTCTCTCTCTGGTAAGTGCATGTCCCCTACAGCACAAACAAACAAAAAACCCAAAGCCTATTTTTTTTAAAAAAAAGTGAAAACAAGTTTAATGGGATGCACATTTTCAGACTTTGATGGTAAGAAGTGCAGTTCTCACACCAGTACAGTGTCCCTATCTTTTTATTTTTTCCTTTTAAAGACAAGAGTCTCACTATATTGTGATTCCCCTGCCTCAGTTTCCGAGCTGGTACTACCGGCACATGACATGACTTTGGGTTCTCTGCTAGACAGAGTCTTATTACAGTGCCCAGGCCAGGCTCGAGCTCACGACCCCACTGCCTTAGCCTCCTGAGTGGCAGGACCACATGGGCTTGCTGGTGTCCCCAGCCTTTAGGACTGTAATCACACCTGGGCCTCCTTCGGGCCTCCACAACATCTCAGCAGGACACACAACCGCGGATGGGCTACGCCCTGATCCACACTTCAGTAAAAACTGCATCTCTCATGGCCCATGCTCTCTGGAACTCTAAGTTGGTCCACCACTATCTCCAGTTTGACTGGAGAATGGGGACACACTTGAGCCACCCCTTTAGGGCTCCTCTTGACAGGTCACTGACACAGCGTGTGCAGCTGTGGAAGAAATCTACTGTGGATCAGGAGGGACATCTGGTCGCCCATTTGGAAAGATGCACTAAGCATCACTTGAACTCCGGCCCTCCAGCTCAACTATTTTGCCATTTGGGCTCTGATCACTGACACCTGCAGTCTCTCCTAACTGCAAAGCCTCCCTTTCCATGGGGCAAAATCCAAAACTGGAAACAGTGTATATACGGGTGATCTCGCCACTCAGGAGGCTAAGGCAGAAGGACTGTTGCTAGCTGGGCCTGGGCAACGTAGCGAGAGTTGCTGAGTTTCCCGATCAAGAAAGAACAAACTGATCAACTGTCTGAGCTTCCTACAGCACTTATATTTTATAAAGTCATTTTATTACAGCATTCACCACCACCCCTGACTCCTATTACAGGAATTTATGTGCCCACACTCCTATACCAACAAGCCATTGAGGCCAGGTCTGCGTCTTGTTCTTATTTACGTGTCTATTTCCAGCACCTGACACGGGCTTCGCACTTTGCTGATGCTTCACAAACGCATAAGGGAAATTAGATATTTGGGTGACTATTCTATTATTAGCAAGCCACTAGGATATCATTGGAGATTTTCAGTAGAATATAAAAATTTCATCATTCATCTATCTATGCATCATTTATCCATCCATCCAACCATTCATCCGTCCATGTATCCATTCATCTGTCCATCCATCCATCCAACCAGCCATCCATCCATCCAAAAAATATAAAATAATACCTACCCTGCCCAGCCTTTTTATGGGCGATTAAAAAATAAAAAAAAAAGAAGAAGAAAGATCAAAAGAAGAGATGACTAGAAAATGAATAAGATATGGTCTTTGGCTTGACATATGTTACCGCCGAGCAGGAGAAATAATACAGGAAAGCAAGGACCATGTGTTGTCCATCTCTGTCCCCTGCAGCATCTTACACAGGGACTGGCATTCAGTAGCAATCAGTACATGATGATTGCATTAATGAATAAAAACAAATACAATCTAAGGCAGTAAGAGAAAAGTGTGACATAAATGCTGCAGAAGGGGTGGAGGGTGGATTGAGTACACCCAGCTGGGCACCTCAGGGAAGGTGGAGTTTGAGCTGAGACAAAAGAGGCTGCCTTACATTTGAAACCGGGTGATGAGAGGAGGCATTCCAGGAAAGAGTTTATCCATCCATGCATGCAGTCTCCACTGTCATTGCCTCAACAGAGGAGGACCTCAGTTAGTGTTTTTGTTTTGAAGTGATGTACCCGCTGGGCTGAGCTGGGCATTGAGGCAAAAGTGAAGGGGACACAGTGTCTGCCTTCAATGAGTCTCCTGGGGCAAAGATCTCAGGAGGAAGCCACTGGTGAACTGGGGGTTAGGAAGACGGTAGGATATAGCCATAAAATGGCAATTTAAACTGCACCGAGTGAAGCAGAGGTCCTAAAGGGACTAGTGATGAATTGGTTTCTAATTTGACTAGGTTTGAATCCTGTGTTTGCAATTAGCAGCATCTATTTGCATACAATTAGTGTGCCAAGCCCTTAAAAAGAGTTTGTTCTCTAAAGTAGGTTAAATATGCCCCCCCCCTCCCGTCCCACGGCAAAAGTGCCTGCACTATTGATTTGTTTCACAAATCTATTATCCTCTGTAGACCACACATCACACATGGACTTCAGCCCAGTCTAGGTCCAAAGGCCAACACTTAGATTGTATTTGCTTTGACTGGTCAGAACAAAGACTGACCTTTCCAAGGACTTTAAAAAAAAAAAAAGAATTATTTTACTTAACTTTATTTATTTGACCAGAGAGGGACAGAGTGAGAAAGAGAGAGAGAGTGAGAAAGCAAGTTGCCAGGTCCAGGACTTGAACGGCAATGTGGGAGTCCAGTGCCATTAACCACCATGCCACCTGCCAGTCCTTCCAAAAACTTTAACTTAAGAGGTTAGAATGTCTGTCAACCACTTAGCATATGGTCAGTTTCATCACCACCAGCACTACCAGCACCAACTACTACTGGAAAAGAAACCCAAGGAAACAAAGCAAAGTCAGGGAAATAAGTGATCAGTCATGGGCACTGTGAAGCCTTTGCTGGCCCACATATCTCACAAGCCTGGTTCAGGCTTCTCTTTGCTCCCTTCTTCCTCTTGTTGAATTATTTTGGAAGTCCAAGCAAGTGTCTGTGAAGCACAGCCGTTTTCATCCACTTACTCGTTCAATAAGTAGCTGTTGACCACTAAGCCCTCTGTTGGGCACTGGGACTATACTGGCAAAGCAAAACAAACACAAGCCCTGTGGAGCTTATTGTCCAGTTGAAAAATGGAAATTGATAAACAAACAAAATATAAAACTGTGCTTTAAAAGGAAACGTGTAAAATTACGAGACGTTATAGGAGGTTTTTTTTAAAGATATGTGTTATAGGGTGTATGTGCTCCCCAGAGAGAGAGAGAGACTGGGACAGAGAGAGAGAGAAGGAAAGTGAGAAATCACTCCCAGCTTGGCATGGGCACACCACAGTCTCTTCTCTTCTCTATTCTCCTCTCAGGATCTTGGGCACACATGCACGCATGCCCAGCCTGATTGTCAAGCTACCAGATCTGGGGCTTAAACCTCAGTCATGCATTTGGGATCAGCACTTTAACCTTCATGCCACCTTTTGGTCCAAAAAAGTTATAGAAGGTTTTAATGTAGTCAGGGAAGGCTTCCTAGAGGAAGGGACATAAAAAGAATGAGTTGAAGTAGAAAGAATGAGTAGAGGCTGACATAGGGACAAGACCAGCATGTACAAAGGCCCTGTAGCTGGAAGCAGCAAGGAAGGCTCAAAAAAGTGAAAGAAAGCTAGTGTGGTAGAAGGCCAGAGAGGCGCGGTGTATGTGAGAAATGAGGTTAGCGGTAGCACTTCTTGCCTGGGATGAAGCAAATTGGGAGTGAAATCCAAGAGGAGTTTCAGGAGAGTTAGAAAGAACTGGATGTTTATAGCACCCAAGATTGAAACTCTTACCAGTGAGGGATCAGCAGATGGCGCAATGGCTACGTAGCTGGACTCCCACGTCGTCAACAATGGTTCGAGTCCCAGAACCGGTGGCTTAAACTCACGCTGGGTGGATGTGTGTGCATGCCCAAGATCCCAAGAGGGAAATGGAGGAGAATGGATTGCAGTGTGGCCATCTCTGCAGGGGGTGATTTCTCACTTCTGTCTTTCTTTTTCTTTCCGGAGAGCACAGTGCCCTATAGCAAAAACCTTTCTTCTCAAAAAACAAGAAGCTCTGACCATTGTAGCCCATGGGCCTTCAGCCACCACCCCTCTGGCAAACAGCTTATACTTTATTTATTTATTTATTATTATTTACTAACTTTACTTTTTATTATTTTTTAATTTGCTATAGGGCACATGTACTCACCAGAGACAGACAGAGAGAGGGAGACAGAAGGAAAGTAAGAAAGCAAGCCACCAGGTTCAGGACTCGAAGTGTGGTCAGCCATATGGGAGACTGTTGCCTTAACCACCAAGCCACCTGCTGGTCCCACAGCTTGGACTTTAATAAGAAGAGACAATCAGAGTGGAAGTGAAAACTGTGAAAGTCTGGTTTTCCCCAAAGGTGTCAACCATCTTCACATTTCCCAAAGTTCTGGGCATGATGCCAGTAGATCATCTTAGATTTCTCTTGAAAACTCCCAATTTTATCACTGTGAGTGTCTAAGATGAACCACATTAAAATTCTTTTAGAAAGTACTGATGCAAGGATAAAGGACCCCAGCTCAAAATTCTTATTACATATAATGGAAGTCACTTAAGCCCAATCTTTTATAGGGCTTAGAAATATGCACTTTGTCATAACAGAAACCTGTGTGTGTGAGGAGGGTGGGCGAGGTGTCTGAACAGAACTAAATTAGACCTTGAATAGCCAGGGTTCTTCTTTGTTTCTCCTCAAATTCAGTGCACCTGCTATAACTCAGCTTTCCAACCCAGTATCCGATTTCATCTGGAGGTGATAAGGAAAACAAGTCTGTCCCCCTCAGAACAATGGCATGCCGCTGTGCCTTTGCGGTAACACATGTTAAAAAGTGGCCTTTTTTTTTTTTTTTCCTTTTTTCTCACAGAAAGAACCATGAACTGACTCACCTCCATGCCATCCCTAACACACACACATACATTCTGCAATGCCCTTGGGCGGGAGATAACCAGTTCAACCAAAAGACTGGGAGGAAGTATTAGAAAAGGCTGCATGAAACAGGCCATCCACCATCTATCAAGATAGAAGAATTGAGATCATTCTCACTTTCTTGTTTCAACCGAAAACAAAGCAAAACAAAACAAAAATGCATGAAATAGTTCATGGCTAAGAACATGATCTCTGGTGTCACTGCCCAAGTTCAAAGCCAGACTATACTTCCAACTGCCTGGCCTTGGAAAGGGCTCCAAGCCTTGGTCCTCTCATCTATCCAATGGGAGTCCTATAATTAGGTGAAACGATGCATAGAGACCTTTTAGCATATCTCTGGCCTGGCATCTGATAACTAGTAAATAAGTATTACTGTACAATTAAGAAAGGAGGACTGAGAGCCATCAAGGTAACAGACATGGTAAAGTGTCACCACCTACAACAGAGATCTGCAGAACCAGGGAGCAAAGGGTGCACACAATGAAACCTCTGTCACTTTAGAGCAAAACCTTTTGGTGTGCCTTACTTGTCCCTAAGGGTGGACATATGGGTGGCACGAAGCTTGGAAGGAACAAACATATACCTCAACACTTTGCCCAGACGGAGTTAGCATGAGACGTGGAGAGGGGGATTAAAGGAATAGAAATGTGTTCATCTGTGAAATTAAAAGTAGTACACCATGACATACAGCATTATGTGTTGGGGTTAGTCAAAAGCAATAATTAGGCCGTGTATGACTCTGAACACGCTCATAATCAAACAGAAGCAATTCTGGTGAATGAGAGGAGCAGATCTTATTAGGAGGGGGCAACAGGAAGAAGGGTGAGACATCCGGGGAAACAGGCTTTCTGGGCTGAGGGCTGGTCGAGACCACCCCACCGAAAACCTCCTGGCTCTGTATTATTAATATTTAGTTCTCTATTGCCCCTAAAACAACAGAAACAGCAACTTAAAACAGCACATGTAGTGGCCAGCAGGTGGTGTGGTGGTTAAGGCACTGGACTCCCACATGGCTAGCCATAGCTTGAGTCCCAGACCCAGCGGTTTGTAATCCTGAGAGGAGAATGGAGAAGGGATTGTGGCATGACCATAACCCCTGGGAGTTGATTTCTCACTTTGCCTTTCTCTGTCTCTCTTTGGCAAGTACACACGCCCTATGGCAAAAAAAAAAATTAAAATAAAATAAATAAATAAATTTTTTTTAAAAAGCACATGTACAGAAGATCACGCAGCAGTTGTGGACCAGTAGTTGATCGGGAGGGGAAATGCAGCGTGGCTTGGGTGAATTTTCTATTTAGACTCACAAAAAGTCAAAAGTCAAAGTGCCAGCCAGCCTGGGCTCTGTCTCAGAGGGAAGAGGACCTGGACTCCTACGTGGCTGACCATGGTTCAAGTCCTGGCCCAGTGGTTTGTAATCCTGCTGCTCCCAGCTCACCCAGATTATTGGCAGAATTCAGTTCCACGTGGTTGTAGGACTGAGGTCTTCCATGCAGTTGTAAGACACAGGTCCCTATTTCCTCGGGCTATCAGCCAGAGCTACTTTTCGGCTTCTAGAAACTTCCATATTTCTTGCCATGAGGCTCCCTCCATCTTCAAAGCCAGTCAAATACTCCAGATCCTCTCATGCTTATAATCTCGTTCTATCCTCTCTGCCACAATGATCTGATCCCCGCGTCTAATTTCCTCCTTTGCCTTGAAGAGCTCCTGTAATTGTCCTGGGTCCACCCTAATAATCAAGGCTGATCTCCGTATTCTAAGGCCAGCTGACTAGTTACCTTGATTACATCTGCAAAGTCCCTTCTGGCATGCAACATGGGAGGAGCACTAAAGGGCAAGGTCGTGGGGCTACAGCGCTGCCGGCCGTAGGCCCCAAAGTGGGTCCCCTGATTGATGGGGACTGCAGCCTCTCCCACAGCAAGACCCTCCAAGTTTAGTGGCTCACATGGAGGCAGTGGGCATCAGCAGAGCTGTCACAGGCATCCATCAAACAGGTAACAGAGCTGTCAGAAGGCCTGGGGCCTTTGGGGGCTCGGAAGGTTTTCAAAAGCAAAATGCCTTTAGACATGAACTTCTGGCTCACTCATTCGCAAGTGCATTTTACAGTCTGCCTCCCCAGAATAGACACATTCTGAGAGCTGTTTTGTGTGAAAACACTGCAACTTCATGAGGCTTGTGGGGAAACTTCTAAGAGAAAGACAAACAGTCCTTCAGTGGGACAAGGGCGGGGTCTGGAACAGTAACAATACATAACTAATAGCTGCATTTCTAACCATTCCCAGACCAACCTCCTGCCTCCTCCACTGAGGCGAGCTGGCATTTCCCCTCATAGGGCATGTACGCTCGACAGAAAGACAGACAGACACACAAGGAAGAGGGAAAGTGAGAAAGCACCACCAGGGGTGAAGACCATGCCATAATCCCTTCTCCTCCATTCTCTTCTTGGGATGTGGTGCATGCAGACGCACAGGCCTTGCGTGTTTTTTAAGCACCAGGAATGGGATGAAGCCACACATTTGGCATGTGAGATCCAGCCACCTTAACCACCAGGCTACCAGCTGACTCCCATGTCTGCATTGCAAAGTTTCACTGCAACTAAGGACACAGACATTATTACCTCCGTTTTGAGCAAAGCATGGCTATGAGAGGAGGAATAAGGCAGGAGGGCCAAGCTGCATGGCTGCACTGGAGCCTGCTCTAATCACACACTGAAGTTCCTTCTCTCTTCCTCCCATATGAGGTTCTAGCCTGCCCTTCCCTCTTTGCCTTTTTCCAGAGTGCCCTTGGACCTCATACCTAAGAAATATTTAATTACTGATAGTTTTTTTTTAAATTTCATTATTATTTTAATTTGCTATAGGGCATGCATTCTCACCAGAGACAGAGAGATGCAGAGAGAGGGGAAGCAAGAAAGCATGTCACCATGTCCAAGTCTCAAACCGCAGTTAGCCAGGTGGGAGTACAATCCTTTAACCACCACGCCACCTGCTGGCCCCACTAATAGTTTTTCAATGGAAGAACTAAATGTTCACAGTGAGGTAAATCAACCTGGACCCTTTAAGAGGATGCTTATGAACAGGCCTGGAATACTGAATTTCAGGGGCCTCTTCTCTACATATTTTTACTTTTTGGATCTAAGATTAGGTTTCCAGTTTAGTCCCCAAAGGCAAGAAGTGAACTTGGTTAAAAATAGCATGTAAGTGGCACAGCCTTTTGGCTTGTCTTAAGGGGCTAAGTGAGGGGACAGAGCAATTACTTTATTGAACAATGCCATGGATTATCCTGTGGCTTATTATGAGCAGGGGTTATCTGATCACAGAGTGTAGCATGAACACACACTCAGCGTTCCCCGGAGCCATCCATAAAGCCGTTGCAGGCAGCTCATGGGGGAAGAGTTTTCCAGCCCAAAGGCTCCCACCCGATTTTGCGTTCCCGGGCTTGCCACTACTCTCCTGCGAGGAGCAAGAGCGAGTGCTTTCTCTCTCCTTTCATCTCGGCTAATAGTAGAAAGCGAGGTGCACCTGCGCTGTAATAAATGCAGGGATATAGCTGAGGGGGGGAAAGGAAAAATAACAAATGCAGCTAGGGGCTAAAAAAAAAAAATGTTTTTTTGAAGCTAATGACAGTGTTCCTGCCTTTATTGCTTCAGGCAGAAACAGGAAGTTAAAAATCTAAGTGGCTTGAGAAAATATAACATTTAGCAAACTCATTTGCAGGCCTCCAGTTATATTATCCTCATTTATTTCATTGTTGTAGGGTTTTTTTCCTTTGGATACTTTTTTGATCTATTTTTAATGCAAGACTAATGTGCATTCTTTTCCCCCCCCTCTTTTTTTCACAGGAATTTATTGAGTGGTAAAACTTAAAAAAAAAAAAAATCCTTTTTTATTTTATTTTACTTTCTAAACTTAGTTCTTCATGGAGGCAGAGAAGGGACTGAGGGAAAGACAGTCCCTCTTCATAATGAGCATTCTATGTCTGTGTCTGGTACCAGTTGCTAAAACTTTATTTCATCTGCATCTTCCAGGAAGGAAAATTATCCTAAGTTTGAGAAGGACATTGTGTGACACTCCCATTCCGCTTCAGCACTGCAATTTCATTGTGATTCTTTAAGTGTTTCTGTATAAAGTTTATCCATTTCTTTCTTCTGTGAGAGAAAGAGCCAGAGACAGAGAGGCAACACTTTCAACAGGGTCTTTGCGCCATGACCCACCCTAACTTCAGCCAGCCCTGGGTCATGGCCACAATTTTGTCTGGTATACTCAGGGAAGAGAAACCAGAACCTTCCTGGTGGACCAGCCCCCTGGGACATTCTGCTACCACTGTGCCACCACTGCAATTCCTAAGTCAGAATCTGGTCTTGTGCTCAGGCTCCTCTGCGACCCACTGCCACAGTCTACGGACCACATCATCCACAGGGGCCCATCTGACTCCCATCAACCATCCAGTAAACCGGGTCCCCCAGGCCTGCAACATATCTGCAGACTGGAGAGATGACACTGTTATTTTGGGTTGTTGGAAAAGTCATGATGCATTTTTTGCGTAGAAAAACATGTCATGACTTTTCTGATGACCCAATAGTTCTCCTGTGCCCTGGGATGAAAGCTGAAATCGCCCCATTGTGTAAACAAGTGTGAGTACGAGTCTGGCCATTTCTGTCCATCTGGGATCTTCTTGATTCTTCAAATACATGAAGAGAAAGGAGGCTGAGCTGTCTCAGTCTTTTGGGAGGGAGGGAAGCAAAATTAATCTGAAGAATTTTTGAATAATCACCTCATTTAAGAGAGTTGATTAGATCACTTTCCTGTTTCTAGAGCATAGCTTAATTTAAAATCTCTGTGCAGTTTTACTACTTTTGTTTTTAACTTTATGATTTCTTTCTTACACTTAATTGTTGTGTATCTGTATGGCATACAATATGGCTGCTCTTTCAAGTTGCCCAACAAGCCTGTTAGGAAGGTGGGACAAGCATTAATTAGCCTGATGGAACTGATGAGAAGATTAATACCTGGTGAGATGAAATGACAAGGGAAATTCAAGTAAGAGCTAGGACTGGTCCCATGTCCAGGGTTGATGAGATAAAGTCCCTCCTCCAACCCCACACTCAACTCATGTTAATTAAAACCAACCTTTCTACCAAGACACAACACACATGCAGAACAAGTGCTAAAGAACAGGCATTTCCAGAATTTTGGAAAGCAATGAATGAAACAAATCAGAGGTATGATAAAGCAATAGAGGGAAGAAAAAGGGTATGCAAGGAAGATCAATGAGATGATGCTGACTTTAAAATTCTTAGAAATAAAACCACAGTCAGATCAAACAGCCCCAAACACAAGAAGGAAAGAAACCCTAAGACTGAATGACCAGGATATTTTGGGAAGGATAATGGGGTATATAAGAAGCAATGTCATCAAAGAGTTTTTTTTTTAATGGTAAAAATAAAATAAAATGAAACCTCCCCCAAACAAACTTGGACATGGTGTAGGTTTTCAAACTTGATTCTTTTGATACAGAAACTTCAGATGCATTAAAATTAAGCAAGGAGTGAATTTCACACATATAAGGGCAAAGACCCTCCTTGTTCTGAAATTTGAGATTTAGGCATTTAAGAAAAATCAACCAAATGATACATAGGCACCTTTCTCAATTCAGAATCCTTCTTGGTTCCAAAAGGTGTCTATCTTTGGATGTTATCCTTTAAAAATTGGAACTAACCTGAGGATGCCTTGATATTCCATAGAAACAGAAAGAACTGATGGCATTATTTTCTGTTTTCCATCTATTATACATATTCAGGCAAAACTTTTAAGATCAGAATCTTTCTCTTGTGTTCTGGATCCCGTTGAGTCACTGGAGGAAGGAGTCTCTCTACTTTTACCTGCAAGGCAATGCTGTTTATTCAGAGGGGTCACGGGCAGGTTCACAAGCAGGAATGCACTCCTAAGATGTCTCAAGGTGGACTGCCCCAGTTATTGTGACTTGCAATCATGCTTGATATTCTTCACAAGCAATTGAGTTGGTGACCCACCACTAGTTCCAAATTGAGAAAAGGTTACTGCATTTACACAGAGGATTATCAAACTCAAGACTGTAACTTGATTTGCCCACAGCAAGAAAAATCAAACATAAATATGATGAGTCTTCATCACCAACTTTTATAAGAGAGATGTTCTAGGTGTAACATGTGATCTTTGATCTTTTCACCTATTTACAATTAGATTCCATTCATTGATGCACTAGACTAGACATGGCTTGAGTACAAGATAAGGCAGTTCCTGTCTTCAAGGAGTTCTTAGTCTGATCGATGAACAAGACAACAGATAATTTCAATTCAATGTGATAGAAGTTGGGAAAGATGGAAGCTGATAAAGTAGAGCAACGTCCCAATTGTGAAGGTCAACTCTATCTAGAAAGGGAGAGCAGAAAAGATTACCCAGAAGGATGGACTGCTTTGTGCTGAGTCTTGAAAGACAAAAATCAATCCAAACTCAACAACACTCTCATCACACGCTGACAGTACCACAGCCAAGAAAAACTCTGGAGAAATTCTCAGAAATCAATATATCCCTGTTTTTGTTTTGTTTTGTTTTTTGTTTGTTTGTTTTCAGACTTCCTTTTCCTGAGGAGCTTCTAAAGTATCCGGCTAAGGACCTGGAGACAGACCTTCTGACAGTAGAAAATCAGGCCTTTGAAATGACTGTGGCTATCAGAGATGGAAAGCCTTAGGTAACAGGGGTGCTGGGCTCTCCCCGTGGCTGGTGCTTGGTCTCAGGGACCACATCCCACATTTTCAGAAGCTATGCTAGCTCTTTCTGGCCTCTGGGGAGCAATTTAGCCCACTAAGTAGTGATCTGTGGTGGGAATGAGTTTCCCTTCCAATAGGGGAAGCCAGAAGGAGCTGCAGGAAGTGTGACAGGCTTGGCAGGGATGCCTTTAATTGCTGGGTCCATCCCCACAATAGCACGTCCCGCTGTTTCAGGTGTCCTACATGATCCTTGACCTTCCTAGCTATGTCCAAAGCTCTAACCGAGGGAGGCAGAGCGGGGCCATCTCCCTCCATTCTGCTCATTTTCCAGGGTTGATTTACTCAGAAATAGCAAGAGTGAGGCTTCCCCCATGATGCGCTGTGAGTGCGTGCCCCGGGCTTAGAAGTACTGCTAACTCAGCGGCACTGGGCTTTCCTGTCTGGGTCTTCCCTGTTTCTCTCTCTGAGAGTTCTCTAATCCTGGACAGGCCATCTGATCTAGAGCAGTGAATTTGCAATCCCAGGAGGTAAATAGTTGACGAGTAAGATTGTAAATGTTCAGTGTCAAAGAAATCAGAATTGAATCCTGAGTTACTTAGTCTCCTATCTAGAAAAGTGGGCACACTAATGCATACCTCACAGGATCTTTTTGAAGATTAATCACAACAAGGGAGACATTATGTGTAAATGGCAGAATAAATGCAGATCTTGTAGAAAGCACGCAACAAATTGCAACTACTGTTTGTTTTAAACACCTCTATGTGCTGCCATCTTGATTCAATATCGAGCTAGATCCTTACAGGATGATGAGTGGCTGTCATCATGGCCCTCATTGTGCAACACAGGAATGGAATCAGGAGAAATGGAATCAGGAGAGGTAAGGAGAAATAAAGGCAGGCTTCAAGCCAAGGACAGTCTGATATAAATCAAGTCTGTTCTATTATACATACGTGTGATCCTCAAAAAAATTCATGGGTAGTATAAACGACAGGGAAAAAAAAAAAAAAACTATGCATGGATTTCAATTTTTTTTTTTTTCACCAAGATAAATTCACACTCTAATTCCATTTTCCCACAAACCTAAAGTCCCCTGGTATACTTGCAAATGAATGTCATATTTCCTTCACTAAGAGGAGTAGGGTAGAAAAGGGACAAGCAAATAACATCTATTTTTTTTAGGATTGTTTATTTAATTTTATTATTATTTTTAATTTGCTATAGAGCACATGCACTCACCAGAGAGAGACAGTAAGAAAGTGAGAAAGTGAGCTGCCAGCTCTGGAACTCGAACTGTAGCGGGTCATGTTCCCACATGACCTCAACTAGGACCTCAACTACCACACTATCTGCTGACCCCAACATCTCCTTCTGAAGAGCCGGTCTTGACCTGGAACTTCAGTCAAGGGATTTGGAATTAATCCCTTCTAGGCAGCTAGAGAGAAGTGCATGAATAGATTTCTCGATTTCCAGCTCATTTGCCTGTGCAATGACATCTCAAACCACCTCCCCCTTGTCTTATGATGGCCGTCAAGTTAAACTAGCCAAGCTCAAGGTCCTCACATAAATTCATCTGATTCAATGTTATCTTCTCTTGTCCCATGGATGACAAAACATGTGTCAAACTTTTGGAGATGCAACTACGTTTAAAATGCAACTTTCCCCCCAACTGTGTGAAATAGTGTATTTTGGCAGACTTTTATTCACTCCTTTCTCCCCACTCCCTACCCCAAAAGTTACAGAGGTCAATTTTTCTTCTGTATGTTATTATTATTTGGGACCATAGACTTATTTTCAAGCTTTTTCAATGGTCGTCGTGTATTTTCGCATCTTGTCCCTAGACTGTTTGCCAAGGAGGCATCTGAAAGTGGTAGACTGTTGTGTTGGAGACCCCTGACTGCCAATTAGCCTGATGACCTTTAACCCCTTAGCACTGAAGGATAACTCTGCAGGATGGGCTGGTAGTGCTGAAAACAACGTTCTTTAAGAAGCCTAATACTTTATGGGGAACTGACTATAACTAGTAGTTTAACTAGCCTCCCTGTGAGGAGCACAAACCATATACGATTTGGACTTAGGCATACTGAAGAATAACTATTCCTCAGCTAACAAACGGGAAAAGGAAGAGGGAGGCAAAGAAAAGCTCAGTCAATAATACCTCATCCACTTGTTTTCCCAGATGAGTCACATTCACCCACTCTGTCCTATAGAATACGGCACAATGTTTATAGCAAAAAGTAGAAATGAAAGAACTTAGTCACAGCTATAATTAAATTGAGACCTAAATTAGTAGGGGGGGGGGAATCATCAGAATTAAAAGTAAATAAATAAATAAGGTAGTAAAAGCACAAACCTTGACTTCTATGAAATTCTTTTATTTTACTGCCATTCTTTTTCTCCTTTTTTATAATTTTGCTATAAGGGGATTAATTGCCTTTTCAAGTCCAGGAACGGAAATCTGAGAATTTCTTCTTTCCTGCGATTATGGGAGATGCAAATACGAGGTACTGCCGGAATAACAAATGCTCTATTTTCTGAGCACTCTCGCATGATTTATGAAAGGTGTACCTCACTGTGGGAAGATAATGCCATTTGAAATGGTCCATTTCATAAATCTATCCCCCTCATCCCCAGCTGCATACAGGACTACTATGAACTCCTGAATCCAATAATGTTTTCATCCTCTATTGACAAAAAAAAAAAAAAAAGAAAGAAAAAAAAAGGACTTTGTTTGGAGCGAGGTAATGATGCACTTACAAGGAACAGCGGCTAACGCTCTGTCTCCAGGGCTTTCTTTGGCAATGGCCACAGAGCTTCCAAGGCGGGGAAACTTGGATAAACAAAATGAAGAAATAATCAACATGCGCGACATCCCTAATGTCCTTTTACTGCTAGTGGCATTAATTATAGCACGGGCCCAATCCTCCAAGCGACCGCAGAACCAAATGTTTTGCCTGAATACCCTCTCCTCCACATGATAGATTTATCCTTTGGAACTGGGATATTTCCTATTCATTCATGCACCAGATCAGTATATCTGCTTGTTTATCTAACTGCAAGAATGCTTCCAGAAGAGGATTCTCGGCCAAATGTGACAGTGGAGGTAGTTGGGGACCCATCATAAACTTCAGTGAAATTCATGGTTTGAGTCTTTCTGGTCATAACGAGGGAGGAGTGATATATATGCACCAACACCATGCAGGCTCTGGAAGACCCCTATGAAATATGAGCAAGGGACAGAAGAAAGTTCCATGGGATCCAGTGAAATGGACAGCACAGACGTGAGAAGTGACTAGGAATACATGAGTGGTGCAACTCATTAGCCTGAAGCCATACTAAAACTAAGCTCGATCCCTTCTCAGGAACATTTCTGAGATGCAGGGTGGAGGAGACAATAGGTAAGACCTAGCACCTTGGTGTCCTGGATACTGAAAAGGAAAGCTATTAAACCCACAAGGCAAAAAATGCTTCATGCTCATTAAAAAGGACAACAACAACAAAAAAAAAGAAAGAAAAATACACATGCTCATGTGTGTTTAGGAGTATTTTAACCTCAGCAGGTAGTAGTATGTTTTAGAAGCCCTGTGTATCTACCCCTTGGACACAAATGGATTCGGAAGGACATAAAGCATGGGATGTTAAGGTGGAAATGATGTAAAAATGTGAATTTGAAAGAACTCCTAACACAGGATACTCATCCTGATACACTGGAATTTGCATATTTTGACTTGTATTTAAAAAGCAATTTCAAGGTCAGCTTCAGTAGAGAAACACTGAGCTAAGATGGGAAGTAACCCCATTAAAAGTCTACTAGTGTTTTGCATATTTATTTTTCTTCTTCAATAGTGAGCAATGACGACTCATAAATCAAAAAATCAGGGTAAACAAATACCATAGAGGTTATTTTATACAAAATGTACACTCCTTATTCTATCTATTTATACACACAAACATTTCTATTACTTGAATTTATAAAGTGTGTAATACATGCATGCATGCTTTAAAAATCTGCATACATTTGCATAAAACAGAAAAAAATATATTATTGTCCCAAGTCTCAGAAGACCATGGCCCAAATAAAATGACGACCACTTCAAATGCATTTTCATATAATGTGATGGAAGTAATATTTATTTTTAAAAGCTTCAAGTGTGTGTGTGTGTATTTTTTAATAAAAAATAAATTTGAATTTTCCAGTTATGCAGAGTCCATGGTTCTAACCATGAATAGCCTACGTGGGTGGAGGCAGCTGAACTGGATAACCTCAGGTCATTCTAACAGGATTCAAGGAACATTAGCAAAAGCATATCCAAATATCAAAACCAGCATCTGCACTTACGTGCCAAAAACATCATTAGAACCACATCACTTTGAAGAAGGGAGAGGTAAGTAAGGCGAGCTAAGCAGGAGAGTGAAATTTGGAGTACTGAGGTTTGCATCCAGAGCCCTCCCTGAACATGTTGAAAATGCACATACCCATGATTAGAGGTTGGCTGGAGTTGGAGACAGACAGTGGCATCAAGACCCCAGTTGGAGGGGCGGTCTCTCTTGCTCTCTCTCTCTCTCTCTCTCTCTCTCTCATTCTCTCATTCATGGGGGAAAAAAAAAAACATTTTTGGAAAAAGTAGCTATGTCACCCATAAAGAGAGATTTTCCTAAAAGTCTTGAGTTCCCCCAAGTCCAAATACTTTTGTATTTCGAAGAATTCTTTTTTGATGGTTTTTGGTAATTTGATATTTGATAATGTAACAATCTGATAAAATGGAATCCTAAGCCATGTCAGAAGCTGCATACACAAGAGTCTGTCATGTCTAGTTGCATTTTAAAACCAGAAATAAATCCCCTGCTTTATTCATTAAACTAGACTTGAAACAAGTCTTTTTTTTTTTTTTTTTTTTTTGGAGAGGTTTATGCTATAGGGCACGTGCGCTTGCCAGAAAAACAGAGAGGGACAGAGAGATTGAAAGCGAGAAATCACCCCCCGGGGGGATGGCCACGCCGCAATCCCTTCTCCTCCATTCTCCTCTCGGGATCTTGGGCATGCATGCACATTCGCCCGGCATGAGTTTAAGCCACCAGGTCCAGGACTCAAACCGCAGTCAGCTACATGGGAGTCCAGCGACATAGCCATTACACTAACTGCTGGTCCCAACTTGAAACAACTCTTGATCATTTCCAAAAAAATGAGGACCACCCAACTCTTGCCACTGGTGAGCTGATGCCAAAGAAAATCAAGAATCAAAAGTAGTTCACAGAAAGGACATTCTTAAAGAATGTCCCCAACAATCACAGTCATCTCTGAAAGAAACACATTACAGAGGATGGCAACACACCCTCCATGTGGGAGCCCCTTGAAGCCAGGCACTGCCTCTTATTATTTTTTTAAGCCAGGCACTCAATTCAGTGTCTGATGAGAAAAAGATACTCTGTGAACATACACTAAAAATAATGCACAACTGTGTGTGTTCCAAGCAGCACTTGAAACAAGTGGTGTGGCCGTGACTTACAGTCCAGTCAAATAAGCAACAGGTCCAGTGGGGTCACCGTCCCTTCTCAAACCCCCCAGGGGCTTCCCTTCAGCATGAAAGGCAACAAGGCCTACTTCTCTAGCCTCATCAGACTTCAATCTGAAACCCTGTCATGACACTTCCTCTCTCAGCCTTTTGTTTTTCAGTTGTACCAAGCCAACATTTGACATTTGCTGTTCCACCTGCCAGGACCTCGCATTCTCCAGTTCTCACCTGGCTTGCCCTGGGAATTCAGGCTTCAAGTATATTAAGGGCTTTCCTGACCCTTGTTTCCAATTAACCAACCCCTCGACATCTTTACCAAGTATAATTGGCCATGTACCACTTCTCTCTCACTCAGACCTAGCTCACCCAATCAACTGGTGAGCACATTTCACTACAACCAAGAGCCTCTGTCAACCTTCATTTGCTACAGTTCCAACGGCTGGTACATTGTCAGTGTCCAGTAAAATACCTGTGGAATGAATGAGTGAATGAACAAATGAATGAACTACAATGCTTAGAAGTGACTTGTAATAACTGTATCCTAGGTAATCCTGCTGTTGGCAATCCTTAATACTGAGATGACATAGCAACTCAAACTGCTGAACGACCAGTGGGTCAGGCCCATCAAGACACTGCTGGGAATAGAAAGCTGAATGAAGCATAGCCCTTGCCTCTGAGTGTCCCTCTGCCCCCCACAGTGGTCCTCAAACTCTGTGGCTATGCCTTGATGCACGATAATTCTCAGTATCCCAGTCAACTCTGTCAGCAGTATATACTACTTCCTGTTTGGGGGTTAACCTCTGAAAGACTGTTGGAAGAGGGTGTTTGGCCAATACCGGTCAACTTCTTATCTCTCCCTGTCTCCCCTCTCATTCATTTCTAGGTGTGTGAAAATCCTGCGTTAATGTATTTTCACTCTTCTCTCAAAATAGCCTCTATCTATGTGGTAAAACAAAAACCTGACATACTGTGTCAGACTATGATTTGTATAGACGTGAGATTTGAAATCACAGAGTCAAGATGGGTTTCACATCCCAGCCCTACTGCAAGTACCTTCCCATCCTTAGGAAGGTACCTGTCTTTCCATAGGACGATACGGATAGCAATACCTCATGACAGGGCTTTGAGGATTAAATCACATACAAATTAATAAAATGGTTAACACAGAGTTTGGCACATGGTACATTCAAAAGCTCAATGGATATATGTTTGGCACCTCCATTTAATTTACATAACCATAGAAAATACATACTTCAGAAAAAAGGATCTTTTTGTTAAATGTGTAATCTGTACAGCTGTGTCAAATTAGCATGATTAAAAACACAGGTGTATTGACTAATCAGAGTGAAAAGCTGCTTTACTATTTTGGTATCTATTTGGAAATTTTGAAGTGCTACTAAAATTTTAAGTTCTACCTCTCCTCCCTTACTAGGAAGAAAAGAAAAATCTGTATGTGTGCCCTTCTTGATAGAAATTCAGTCTACCAAAACTTTTTTAAAATCTAAGAGTGAGATAACTGATGAGAAAGAATTATTGAGAAGCTGCTTTAAAGGTCCAATAGTTAAAAACCTACATTTCTGCTTCATTTTCCAGTACCAAGTTTAGTACATATTGTACCAAACAATATATGACCACATTCCAAAATCCAAATGGATTACTAATGGATTAATATGCTTTAAAAAGCATCTTTATGAGATTTAACCAGGACCAAAATGCCTTGCTTCTTTTGGCTTCCATTTAGCATGTGACACCCTGTAATGCTTCAAGTTAAAGAGTTACAGAAGCCTGGAATTTTATATGAGCCTGACAGTGATGGATTAAAACCATACCCGAGACATACCTCAAACAGTAGCCCTTGCTTTTCCTTGCTCAACTCATGGCTGGTCTACCGGAGTCATTTGTAGGAAACTAGAATTGCTGAGCTGTTGTCAGAAATCTCTTCTTGCCTAGGGTGAGTTTGTTTCCAAACCAAGAGGAAAAAGTACAACTGAGACATGTTCCAATACCCTTGTACCCCGTGGACCATGCCCAGATTACACTAGCCAGGAATTTGAGAAGTTCTGAAATTTTACATCCTACCAGAAAGCAGGCTGAAGTTCAAGACTGGCATAGACTTTTAATATGTGAAGCCACTTCTTGCTCACACGCACTATATATTCAGCTTTTCACTGAGTAGTGAAGTCTACTGAAGAATGGGCTCAGGAACCAGCAGTTAGCGTAATGGCTATGTCGCTGGACTCCCACGTAGTCGACCGTGGTTCGCGTCTCGGACCCGGCGGCTTACAACTCACGCCGGGCGCGTGTGCGTGCGTGCCCAAGATCCCGAGAGGAGAATGGAGGAGAAGGGATTGCGGCGTGACCATCCCCCCTGGGGGGTGATTTCTCGCTTTCTGTCTCTATGTCTCTCTCTCTGTCTGGCGAGCGCACGCGCCCTATAGCGAAAAAAAAAAACCTCTCCAAAAAAAAAAAAAAAAAAAAAAAAGAATGGGCTCTAGGTAACTCTTATCCATCCTGGGGAGAGAATGCATAGCATGGGTTGGTTTTGAGGTATTCAAACGGTTCAGAGTGATTCAGGATAAGCCCTCAGAAACTTCACTGAGGTTGGACCAGCTGGAGCCCTATCCATGAATTACGACCCAGGTCAAAGTTACAGTGGGCATACACAGCAAATATCAAAGGTCAACCATTCAACTCACTGCTTCCCCCTATTTCATCTTCTGATCTTGTCTTCTTGATTTCTGTCCGTGGACCACCATTTTCCTGGCTCCCAGACCTAAAGCCATCACTGCCCCTTTCCTTACTATCCATATGCCATCAATTGTCCTTAGTTTGTCACCATTTTCCACTCTTCCTCTCGAAACCTACAGTGTCGATTTCATTTAGAACCTCTTCATCTCTCAACTGAAATACTATCATAAGCTAACTCGTTTCCTGACCTTCAGCTTCATCTTCCTTGACCTCTGCCATGTACATGTACATAGACTCTCAGAAACACACTTGCTATCATGTTACTGTCTTATTATCAAATAAGAAAATATTTAGCACCTTGGCCCACTGCCAATCAAACAGCATTTAAATCCCAGGTATTGCCATTGGGGATCCTCCAAAGATAATCCCCCATTTCTAAGGCCTCCATGGAAGTTGGTGAGGACAGGTGAGCGGACACAGAACAGATGTCCTGCTCTAATGCTCTTCTCTTTTTGGACTTGGTCATCTGTTTGTTCCAAAGGAGAAGTTTACATGACTTCCTCTAACCGATCCTAACCTAACCTCTCCTACCCTGTCACTGTGGTCTTTAGAACCATTGTGTCAGCATCACATCTTTTAAAGAATTTTTTTTTTTGAGAGAGAGATTTTCGCTATAGGGCGCGTGCGCTCGCCAGACAGAGAGACACAGAGAGACAGAAAGCGAGAAATCACGCCCCAGGGGGGATGGCCACGCCACAATCCCTTCTCCTCCTTTCTCCTCTTGGGATCTTGGGCACGCACGCGCACGCGCCCGGCGTGAGTTTTTAAGCCACCGGGTCCAGGACGCGAACCGCGGTCCTCTATGTGGGAGTCCAGCGACATAGCCGTTACGCTAACTGCTGGTCCCTAAAGAAATTTTTGTAAGAATATCCTATGGGAGGTAGTGCTCGAAGGAAGTAATTGGTACTTTTGACGCCCACGCCCTGGTCCCCTGTCCCAGTGCTCTGTTTGTAGACTGTCTTACCAGAGAGTCCGGTAATGGGTTTGCTTTGCACGATCCTCCCAGGGATGGGCAGGAAGTGGTCTGCTCTTTGAACACTGATGCTTCAACCAGAGGGAGGGGGGAAGAGTTCAACCTTTACCGTGTTCATCCTGCTGGGTGACTTTAGGTAACTCACATCTGTCCTCCAGGCAAGGAGGCTGGGCTGGGTGACCTCCAAGTGCCCCTTCACCTTGTCTGTTTGGTCTCTAGGAGGGACCTGGGACCAGCCTGAGTCACCTCCCTTCTGGGAAGGTCCCTCCTAGAAACCGCCACTTCCCCAGCCGTGAGCGATGGGCCGGCTCTCTGTGATGTGGATGAAGTCTGTTTTCATTCCACTGGGTCCTCCCATGGGGGAAATTCACCCCGGAGGCCACAGCTGCAGGCTGCTTTTTTCAGGGAGGTCAGCGATTCCAGCACTTGGTCGGCACCTCTTGAAAATGGTGCCAGGAACATTTCGAGGACGACATTTTCCTTGGCAGGTGTGGCTGCTGGCAGGGCCCACTTCAAGGTTTGCAAGAACAGGAAAAATGCATCTGGGATCTATCTGTGGTTGTTGGTCTGCACATTTTTAGGGGCAAAGTTAAAAACTGTCTTACACAGCATGTTCTTAGCCAGACATAGGCTGTGTCTATATGAAGAAAAATGCCAGGATGGAAAATGGCCTGCGGGGCACCTGGGATTGTCCCAAGGGCTGCCTTAGGTCACCGCCTGATCAGTTTAAGAACTACCTCTCTGCTTGGTGGACACATGCAGACACTGTGGTGCCATCTGGGGAGTCTGATATATCAATAGAATCATGAGCATCTTAGAAAAAAGTTTGCCTTTTTCCGTTTGAAAGGCTGGGATTTGAGCCCCGTGGATATATCAGCAACTCCAGTTGGTATTGCCAACCTGGGCCTGCTTTCAAACTTCCCCCACAGCTGTCTTTTCCTCTGTGAAGCTTTCTCTGTCTTGCACATCTGGGTAAAACTGAACAACCAGACCCTGAAATGATCATATGACTACAGAGTCCACACTGTTTTCTACCTAATAACTGTTACATCTACCGCCTCTGGTACGCTATTGACTTCTCAGGGTCAAGGATCATGTAATAGCAGCTCACATATCCCTTCATCCTTAAGAAGATGGCAAGTCGTACTGGTTAAGCTGAACTAGTCCAGTCTAGCAAAATGGGCTGACTAGGCATGGCTGGACAGTCCATTTCTGGCTCAAACTTACGTGTACTAGAGACTTCATTTTCCCTCTGTCATTCTTCAATCTTTTTCATTTCCTTAGTATGAAAGGTACCCATGCATCCTTCCAATCTCAGGGCCTTCCTTGACTACTGTCTGGGCTGGGAGTGTCTCTTCATTGTTCCCAGAGCACACTGACCTTGGCTCTCATATACCTCGCCACACAACATCCCCAGTCTTGCAAGTTCTCCACCACGTGCTCCTGAGTGCAAGGACCTCCTACAGCTTTGTCTTTCTTCTGAGGTTATAAGTTCATTAAAGGCAATGATAAAAATTATTGTTTTCACTAAAATGTATTAAAATCTCACCTAACACATGCTGGTCATTATGAAAAACTCTTGGTGTGCATTTTCCCATTCAACACTCATGCATATTGTAAGAGGAAGATGGTTCTATCCCCATTTTATGGATGAGAAAACTGAGGCTACCAGGGAAATGTCCAGGTTCATGAGAGTACTAGTTAGTGAAGAGACCTGGGTATGAATCTGGAATTAATTGAGCACAGAGCCCCACTACGTGTAACTGCCATTCAACCTGTCTTTGCTGTCTCACTGCCCAACATAGCAAGAGACCTGAAAAGAGTATTCAACGAGTATGTGTGGGTTGGCTACCCCCGTGGCTCTGTGAAACCTTCTAGGGTTTTCTTTACTCACTCATTTCTTCATTCAGCTATTTGTCCTTGTTAAGTCTACTCAATAGGTTGGACTGCAAATAAGAGAAACCCCAAAATGTGCTGGGATGACCGGCCTAAAGCTATGAGGCATGGTCCCTACAATTTTAGGGACCCAGGTTCCTTCTCTTTCCATCTCTGTGGTTCCCCTGCCAGATGCATGGCCATATTGCAGAAAGCAGGAAGGGAAAGAGGAACATCGAGAAGGCAAGAAGGCACGCCCCCTCTGGGACATTCCTGAAATCCACATCCCTGCCTTTCTATTGACTGGAGCTTGGCCACATGGTCACAGGGTCCTGCAAGGGACGTTGGGATGTGGAATTTTTATTCTGAACCATTGTGTATGCCTTGGAAACATCTGTAATTAAGAAGAAGGATCAACTAGATATTGGGTGACAAGCAACAATAGCATTTCCTGAATCGCCGTCTTTCATCCTGGTCATCTTTGACAGACCCCCTGGAAACTTGCCACTCCAGCTCCTTTTCTAAGCTGTCTTCCATGGGCTAGCTGCACTGGCAACGGTCCAAGCTGGCCTTTTAGCCCCTGCTCCCAGGCCCCAGAAATGGAAATGGAGTCTGGCAATCTTACCCTGCCTTGCTTCTCCACGAGGCTCAATAAATATTTTTGGAAGATAATGATTCAAGGTATGGCTGCCTCACTGAGGTCCCAGGTCAACTCGGATAGGGTGCCAGATATATATTTTTTTCCTCTCCTTAGCATTGGAAATAGATTTTTAAGCAGTGTTATATAGCAGTTACTCTTCAAAATCCTTCTTTCCCTTTCTTTAGTAATGTCTTTATAAATCACCGTTATAAAAATAAGGCAAGCAGAAGGAAAAATATGCAGTACCTAGAAACTGAAAATTCAAGTATTTGCTTTTTATGGGACACTTGAGGCTCTTAAAAATGAGAACTGCTAGAAAACTTAAATACAAAAAAATCACTGTATGATAACATAAAAGCCCAACAGAACTGAATAGTTTATGAAAATAATTTGAATATTTACACTTCAATTACGGTCTGAAAATCACCCCCTAACCACGTTCTTGTTCTTAAATGGAATTTTTGAGAGCGCGTTAAATACATTTTGATTATTTTGACATGATGTCTGCTTGGATATTCGGTGCAATGATTTGAAAGCAAAAGGGAAATTCCTTAAAAAATTAATGTGAGGATATTTGATGTGCATCACGTGCCTGAGGAGCACATTTATATGCGTGCATACGTACGAAGTTTAACGAACATCTCAACTTAAAGGGGGACTTCGGTTGGTGTAATTGTTGAGGGAGAATATTGTAAATTTAACTCAAATGAAGCAGAGGGCTACGACACATTGTAATTCTCCTGACAGGGAAGTTTGGGTTCAAGTTCATATCTTTTTATTTTCTGAGACGGAGGCTTGCATGATCACTCAAACCATGTTTTATACACAACATTACAGAAAGCACAGCAATGCGGGCCCATAAAAGTGTGGATGAAAGGGAGCCCAACATACCAAGTGATCCCATTTTGTCTTTCCTCTCATTTCTTTTTCAGTAAGTCAAAGAGACCCCATTCTCAGAAATTCTTACATTTCACCTCTTTAGGAAATGTATTCCCGACTATTTTAACTGGCCCCCAAAGCATCAGGTATCTGTACCAAAAAAAAAAAAAAAAAAAAAAAAAAAATAAAAAAATTCAGTATTCACTATTCACAACAAGAAAAGTGGCAGGGAAAGCATAGGTCCAAACATTTTATTATTAAACTCATGGGTTTAATGAAACCCAAACATGGAGAATACATTATGTAAATACACACGGACAAAGGGCTTTTGAAGTCCAGAGGACCGCGGTACCCAGGATCTGGGAATATGATTTTTTTTTGTTTGTTTATGCATTCTAACAAGACTTCATATAACACACATACACAGACACATACAACTGAGACTGTTTATTCAGTTTTAAGCACAAATCTCTGCAAACTTAAGCAAAAGGGATGGCTAAGAATATCGAAGTGTCTGGGCAAAAGAATAATTCACTGAATTTCAGAGTTAGAAGCAAAAATAAACACAGTAAGAGAAATCCCTACTTAATCTGCCTTCCAAAGAAAGACATTTATTCAAGGAGACATAGGCAAATTCCCCCACACAAGGGCACTGAAACGAAACCGAAAATCAGAAACAAAAGATACAAGCCTGGGCACCAAGTAAACTCAATAAATAAGTGCTTGATTAAGTCTGATAATTATGCTTTAATTACTTTCCTTCTCTCCAATCTGGATTTAAAGGAAAACACACAACTCCAAATAGTGTGTTAACTAACGTGGACTCAGTGCTAATATTTACGTGACTACAGAGATCAAGTAACATCCATTTATCAAATATCTATCGGGTGCTTACTTTGAGTCAGACTTTGGTCTATGTGCTAAGGTAGTGGGAGGAAAAAACAGGGTCTCTGCCTCCCCCCCCCCCAAATGAACGTACAAACAGACATGTAGACAGATACACATGGTAACAATCGAAAGAACTGGGCTGGCCCATAGCCCAGTGCTTAAGGGAGCCAGATCCTATATGGTCCACCACAGTTCCAATCCCCAACTCGGCAGCTTGAAAAACACCAGGCAGAGGTGCGTGCATGGCCGAAATCCTGACAAATGGAGAAACGCAGTAGAAGAGAGTGTAGCATGACTACACCTCATTGGTGTGTGCTTCTTTCTTTCTTCCTTCCTCTGTCTCTGTCTCTCTCTGGTGAGTACGTGTACCCTCTGGCAGTTAAAAACATAATAATATTCACTGATCATCTCTTATGTGCCAAATGCATTGCTAAACTTTGACATGTATTATCTGAGTTAAGCCTAGTAGCATCTCCCTCTGTGTGTCTGGTGATTATTATTTCTGCTTTACACATGAAGAAACTAAGGCTCAAAGGAGTTCAATGACCAGCCCAAGGTCACCCAGATAAAAAGAGAAGGGAGAGCTGGCTCTGGGATGGAGGTCAGTGCCATACCCTTCTCATGAAGCTCAGTCAAACTCAATCGATTGCCAAGTTATAAGAAATAAGAAACCAGGAATTGCAAATCCTGCTCACAGGTACTGAACACCTTATCCCTTCCCCCAAACCAGGCTTGTTTTGTACAGAAGAAAACTCAGGCTCAGGGAAGCACCACAATGACCTCTTC
This sequence comes from Tupaia tana, assembly GCA_026018925.1. Lineage (NCBI taxonomy): Eukaryota > Metazoa > Chordata > Mammalia > Scandentia > Tupaiidae > Tupaia > Tupaia tana. The sequence goes on from JAKSZU010000018.1 coordinate 9,003,367, forward strand.
AAGGTCAAAGCTGACGCTCAGCTCTCTTGTGGCCCAGGTTCTTGTTTTCTAGGCTTTTTACACAAACACAGGCTGCCTCCACCAAGTCTCTTCTAGATAAAAATAATTCCCCTAACAACATGTTAACGAGTAGTAATGGTTATACTGGTGTTTGCTACCTTAGTGTCAGGTCTTGAACGAATGAACCAACACACCACTCCAGGAGCCACAGAACATCTGCAAAGAACACAATTGCTTTTTGCAAAATGTGCAAACACAGGTTCCTTAACACCGATCCCTTCACTGTGCTGCTGTCTCTCAAAGACAAGTGGTCTTGAAACCACACACACAAACTTAGAAGTAGGTAGGCAAAAGAAACTATGGATAACTACATTTAAATTGCATGTGCCAAACTTTATTTTCTTAAAATCCTAACTATCTATCAAGAACAGTCTTCTCCCTCCACAATTGGCCATAGAATCTATCATCTACAACTAGCTTTGCCCTCTACCACCAATCTCTTTTCTTCTCCCTGTCCTGGCTCACAAACTTTCTGGCCAGCCACATTCATGGTCTGCAGTTGTTCCATATTTCACCTTCATTGTCAGTGTTGGCGAGGGTGGGATCAAATGAAAAATGAATAAATCAAGAAATTACCAGTCCCTGTTAGGTGAGGGCCAGGGCTTGAGTGAGGCTGCCCTGCCTTCTTGTTGGCCAAAGTATAGTTCTGCAAAACCAAATGGCATCTTTATCCCCTGAGAGAAAACAAATATTACTACAGCTCTTGAAGTGGGGGCGGAATCTTCCCTCCTAAAATTTTGGCAGGGGACACGTGTGGAAGGACACGTGTGAAAAACCTGGTTCTCATTGAGAAAAAGAGTTCTGTACAGTTTGATGAAACAGGAATACATTATAAAATGTGCATCTCTTCCCTATAATATTACCCTTTCTGTTTTATACTGATGGTACCCCAGTGGAAATAAGCAGACAATAACACACACAGGTGGGTTCCTGGTTAAGATGCCTAGAACTTAGAGCAGGACACTTTTGAAGTATAAGGGCATTTCTTAAGACCAAGGAAGGCAACTATTACTCTGTCCTTTATTGTTATTTTTTTCCTGAGAGCTGTCCTTTCAAACAATAACTGGGAAGTATAGGTCTCACTGTGATTCCATTGTAGAACTTCATGCTCATATTCTGAGCAATTGAGGGGTTGTTTTCTCAACCCCATTACGCTGCCACCCAGTGGCGGCAATAACCAGCTTGGTTCTGCGGCATAAATAAAGCTTAGCCAATGGGCATATTTTGTATCAGATAGAGATGAACAATGTGCTTCTTATTAAAAAGAAAAAAAAATCAGACACATTGTAAATAGTAACACTTTCCAAATGTTCAAAAAAGACTGTGATATATATTTTACCAGTATCTGCTTTCTCATCCTAACAACCATGGGATGATTTTACAGATAAGGAAACTAGGTGGCACGGAGTTTTAGTAGTTTACTCAAGGTCAACCAGTTGGTGTATAGGAGAGACAAGTTGTATGTGAGACTTTTTGACTCGGAAGCATAGATTCTTTCCATTATGCCATTGTCCTTATTTTTCAATAAATATTTCTTGATAGACAAGTTCCATTTTTTAGGATGACATGCTAAACAGCAAGTTCTATTTTTCAAACCAACTTTCAAAGCCACACCCAAGAAGCAAACTTAAAACAAAGACTGATCTTAAAGGGTTAAATAATTTGTCTAAACACATTGGAAAGCTCTTTTCTTTGATGCCTGTGAATTCATAGCTTCATGACAAGCTTCAAAGACCTTCTAGGTATTTTTCCCTGGTTCCCCAGTCCCCTCTTCCTCTAACTAGAGCCTTGATGATTAATAAACAGTTTTTGACAATCAGTTTGGCCACCATTGTGGACCCTCTGAATCCTCCCTCTGACAGTTCCAAAGCAGAAACAATAAAAATTATTCTGGAAGAACAAAATGAACATGACTGATTTACTCTAATAGGAAAAGGCAATGCACTGTTGGATTCGAAAAAGAGCAAAACATACCCCCTCTCTTAAGAGATTTGTAGGAAAAACTGCTAACATACTATACAAGTTTCATTAGTATGGGAGCAGCATGTGGCATGGTGGTTAAGCGTTGGATCCCACATGGCCGAATCTATGGTTCGAGTCCCAGACCCAGTGACTTGAAAAACATGTCAGGCACATACATGTGGCATAAAATCAAGAAGAGAAGGGAGAAGAGGGGAGTGTGGTGTGGCCATCCCCTCTAGGGGGTTATTTTTCACTTTCCCTCTCTTTGTTTCTCTCTGATGAGCATATGTCTCCTGTGGCAAAAATCTAAAAAAAGAAAAAATATTTTCATTGCTATGAGTTTAACTTTCAGTGAATTTCATGTGAGCCCCTCTAGCAAATGATCTAATGTGACGGTGCTTTTGGAAATTCTCAAACTTGCAGAAGACGTGAGAAATGAGAAGGATCATGGGGACTGTATCATCTACCTTATTGGTGTCCCCTCACTCTTCACAGAGCCCTCCTGAAGTCCACACACGCAATCTGCTTACTGCAATGCCGTAGTTAGAAGACCCGCCCAACAGGGGAATTCTCTCTTACTTCCTGACCTGTAAGGCATCCAGAATGCTGAAGACCCCTCTGAGCTCCGGTTTCCTCATCAGTAAAATGAGGATTTGAGTAAGTTGCTCAGTCGAAATGACACAGTTGTTATGAGATGTGATTCAGATAATAACTGGGAAAGCTCTTGGAAAACTATCATTTCTTTTGTCAATGATCAGATATTAAGAACCATGGCTACGATTACGTTGGGGTTTAAATGCTCCCAAACGATACTTGCTCTTCCATTTTTATTGTATTTCTCATAACCAGTCAACTCATCTTGTCTCCGTCGGCAGGTGCTGAAATTCTGTCAGCTAGAACTTTCATTAGCAAATGATTTTAGTCAGTGAAAAGCAATGGCAAAACAAATGCAGCATTTTGACGTAGCTGTATCTATTCTGGCACAGTGCGGTTTCGAGGCTAATGTCTTTTCAAACAGCTCTGTTTTGCCTGCAGACTTGAATACCCTCATTATAGTGTTTGAAAAAAAAGTTCCCTTATGTTTTTTTAAAGAGCGCCATTCTTCAAAAAGATGTCAAGAAGCTCTTTTTTCCCCCTCGCTACAAGGTGTAATGTAGAGATAAGCACAAAATCTGGTTGGAAATGTGACCTATATTGGACTGGCAAAGCTTAATATCAAGCAAACAGCTAGTTTGGGAGCTGGTTTTGTCCCACCGTGGTGCTGATATTTGTAGAAAAGTACCACGTATTATGCATGGACAGTGAGCGCAGTTTGAAAGTCAATTATGGTTTTAAAAAATTGGAATCATTTGCTCCCAGAGTTCATCAGAGTTTTAAACAAGTCCCCGGCCTTCCTCACGACAGCCAAAGCCAGGTCTTTTGGAAAACATTTTATTTTCATGCTCAGCGTAATAAGAAAAGTCGCGTTTTGCAGATGAAAATGGTGCTGATAAAAAAAAAATAAAATAAAAGTAGGTCACACTTTCTCTCTCTGTCTCCATCTCTCTTTACTTTCTCTGAAAGACAAAGGAAGGTTTTGAAGACATCAGTCAGGCAGGTCAAGTGCCTGACCTGGGTGTTCTTCACGTTCTGAGTAAAATGGGGTGCCTTTTCACTCAGAGCTGACATTTATTGGGCAGGAGACACTAAAACAGTCATTGCTTTCCCGGGGTTTGCGTGACTGATGAGGATGACTGAGGTGAGGGTGCAGACAGTGGGTCCTCCAGACATTCGGGGGTCAGTGAGAAAGAAGAACAGATTCAAAGAACTCTTGGCAGCTGTGATCTTAGGACGTGGGGTGGAAAGGCAGGAAAGAGGCACAAGGAAGAGGGCTTCACGTCAGCACCCAGGGGAGACGACATCATTGCACACTTACTCCTCTCCGTGGGCAGATGATGTATCCCTGCCCGGGAGTGATCAGGTCACTTCCTTTGCCCAGCGAAACAGGGAGAAAGGAGAGATATCATTTCCCTTGAAGAATCATTCAAAATGTATCTCATCTCTTTCCTCTGCCAAACAAGTCCTACAAGGAGGCTGTGCCATCAACCTGGATTCTGGAGCACAGAAGACCAAGAGAGAAGCCAGCACTGGATGGGCCTGTGGTATGCACAAGACTCACTCTTTGTTTCTGAAAGCCATGAGGATAGTGGGGATGTTTGTTACTGTAGCAGTCGTAGTCTAGCTTATACAGTGTTTCCAGTTTTTCCTTTCCACAAGGGTGTGAAAGATACAACCAGTAGTAAGCAAGTTTCTGTATTTAGTAGTCTGTATTTTTAGAGTATTCTTTAGGTCAGAAGTGGACTTTAATATATTCGTAATTGAGCCAGGCACAAAGTCTAGTGGTTAAGAGAGCCGGATCCCACATGACCAACCCTGGTTTGAATTCTGGCACCAGTGGCTTAAAAACCATGCTGGTACCTGTGTGTGCATGCCCCAATTCTCAGTGGAACAGAGAAATAGAAAAGAGACCGCAGCATGACCACACCCAACCCATCATGGGAGTGCTTTCTCCTTCTCCTCTTTCTCTCTGCCTGGCAAGCACATGTGCCCTCTGGTAATTACACATATAATTATATGTTAAGTATTTATAATATGTATATTCCCTAAGAAACTGTACAGGCAGGATTACAGACACAATTAAACGTCTCCAAGACCCCCACATGAGAAAATAAAGAGGCATAATAGCCAGCTGCGGTATGAAGTGGTAATGCAATGCTCCAAGATGCTGAGGCCATATGAGAAGGTCCCTGGTTCGAATACTAACGTCTCCTGTGCATGCCAGGTGCACACACACACGTGCAAACATGGTGTTGAGATATATCAATGGTGTGCCTCCCACTCTCTTTCTCATAATAAATAAATGAGATTTTTAAAGTCGAGCTGTGTAGGAGTAATGATGATCATTAGAAGATAGTGATGGCTTTTAAAAGAATGATCTTCCCTGTAAAAATGTATAGTAATTCAATACAATGAATTAATTTCTAAAAACAAATTAAATAAATAAATCAAAAGGGAAAAAATGAACCAGAAACAATGATCTTCCCATGGTGGTCTTGTGCTGCAGGGTGAGGAAAAATACACAAGGGCAAAGGTTTTGGAGACAGCTGCCTGGGTGCAAATTCTAGAATCTCCCACCACCCCTCTGTGGGATTCTGGATGAGTTGCCTCATTTCCGAGACCCGCCATTCACTCATCTGCGAAAGTCGGCTAATGCGCGGCCCTCTGCCACCTAGAACCACGACGGGCTCAAGTAAACCCAAGCGCCGAAGGAGACAACGCAGAGCCCGGCCACACAGTCGTCACTCAAAATGTGGCTGTGACTGTGGACACTGTCCCTGCTGTGGTCGTCCATGTCCCCGTTTACATTTCAACTGCTCTGTGTTTAGCAAAAGGGCAGAGGTGAGTTCTTTATCTGCACCGGAAACGATAAACAGGACCAGCCCCTTGGCTATGGCTGCGATGCCTTCACTTAATGACGCTGCACACTTAGCGTCACCGCGACCGCATTTCCACCTGAGACTGAAATGGCAGTTTCTACCCTCACTCCCAAGGGAAAGCTACTCTGATTACCCCAGGGGGCAGAACGCACTGCTCCTTCATATTATGGACGTAGCTCAGGAAAATCCACACAGCGCCTGGGCTGGTAAGTGCTGGTGAGGTGGAGCAGGCAAGGAAAAGAGAGAAGCCAGATTAAGTTCTGTGACATAGAGCTGAGGTCACGAATTTAAGTCTTCTCAGGATTAATTTTCTAACCTATGAAAAGGGACCTCCGGGTCCTGAGGATGGAAGTGATACATGTGGTGTTCTCAGCCTGGAGGATCGCATAGTCTCAGCTTCAGCTGTTACTACTACTCACCATCAGCAAGATAGAGAATCCCTACCTGTCCATCGGCTGACGAACAGATGAAGAAAATGTGGTCTATATACACCACGGAATACTATTCGGCCACTGAAAAGGATGAAACTCTGCCACTTGAGTCAAATGGACAAATCTGGAGGCCATTACACTGAGTGAAATGAGCCGGGCACAGAGAGACATTCCCTACGCTCTCCCGTGTGTGCAAACTGAAAATGATGACCTCACAGAAGTGGAGAGATGGAGAACAACTCTGAGAGCTGAGGAGCTTGGAGGTGGGGGCAGGGCAGAGAAGGAAGTTAATTAACAGCATAAAATTACAGCTAGATAAGAGGAACAAGGTCTAGTGTTGTCAAGTACGATAAGGTGAATACAGCTAAAAACTTACTGAGTATCTCCGCATACCTAAAAAAGAAGATTTTGAATGTTCGCAACATAAAGTAATCAGAAATAGTTGAGAGAACAGATAAACTAATCACTGATTTAATCAGTGTACACTATATTCATGTACTGAAAGATCACATTGTGTCCCTCATATATGTACCATTATTAGAAATTAATAAAAATCTTGAGTTGTCGAGAAAGTCATGATGCATACTTGCATAGAAAAGTAGATCATGACTTTCCCGATGACCTAATATATTAGCTATTGTTAACCTTAACAAAAAACTTGGGCCAGCCAGTAGTGGGTTGGTTAAGACAGTTGGATAACATATGGCCAACTGATTGGTTTGATTCCCAGACCTGGCAACTTGAAAAACACGCTGTGCACATGTGCAAGCCCAAAATCTTGGGAGAGGATTTAGCAATGAGGCCATCGCTCCTGGTGGTGGTGGGTGGCGGGGGGAGGTCTAGTGTTGTCAATTACGATAAGGCGAATACAGCTAACAACATACTGAATATCTCCACATACCTAAAAAAACAAGATTTTGAATGTCCCCAACATAAAGTAATCAGAAATAGTTGAGATAACAGATAAACTAATCACTCTGATTTAATCAGTACATACTATATTCATGTAAAGTGAGAGAGAGGATTTCTCAACCGCCTCATCTGTCTCTGATGAGCACATTGGTTCCATAGGAAAAAAAAATAAAGGAAACTAATACTGTCATGAATACATGAAATAATAGCAAGCATCCTGCAGCTTGTCTCAGAAGAAAAGGATAAGCCTTCGTAACAGCCAGCCTGTCCTTGCAGAGATCTCTGAGCACATTCATCAAAGAGGCAAAAGATTTGGGCCCTGAAACCAAAATGACAAGCCTTATTCTAGCTTTGCCAGAAAATGGAGATGATGGGACCCTACCTATGTAAGAAACCAACTCTGTGAAGAAGGAGTTTTCGTAGCCATAAATCAATAGGGTGCCTTAGAAAAGAGAAACAGAAGTGTATGTGAGATCCCGCTTAGGATAATGGTATTATTTTATCTTTAAGTTTTTATCATGGGGCATGTAAACTTGCCAGAAAGACAGAGAGAGAAAGAGAAAGAGAGAGAGATAGTGAGAGGAAAAGTGAGAAATCACCCCACAGAGGGGATGGCCATGCTGCAGTCCCTTCTCCTCCATCCTCCTCTTGGGATTATGGGCATACACGCACACACACACACCCCTGCATGATTTTCAAGCCACTGGGTCTGGGATTTGAACCATGGTTTGCCATGTGGGAGTCTAGCACCTTAATCACTGTGCCACCTGCTAGCCCCATGATAACAATATTTTTTTAAGAGAGATTTTTAATATATGGAGCAGGCACTCACTAAAGAGACAGAAAGCAAGAAATCACCCTCCAGTGGGGATGGCCATGCCGCAATCTCTTTTCCCATTTTACTATCAGGATTTTGGGCATGCACGCACATGAGCCTGGCATGACTTTTAATCGGCCTGGTTCAGGACTCAGACTGCAGCTGACTACATGGGAGTCCAGCGATGTAATCATTATGCCGTCTGCTGGTCCCAGATAACAGTATTTTTAAGCCCGTTTATTATTTCTTACTTAAGTGAGAGAGAGCAGAGAGAGACAGACCGACCGTGACCCTTCCCAGTGTCAGCCAGTCCCGTACTGTGGGCACATGCATGCCTAGCATGTTGTGTGTTCTAGATATGAACCTGGAATTCCCCAGGTGTGTCGGCCATGCAGAGCCCTTGCTGCCACGCCCACACCCAGACCTCCATCTTTCTCAGTCTCTAAGTATTCCTTGTGACAGGTAAGGACTGGCATTTTCATCCATAATATGAGTTTTTTTTTTTTTTTTCAATTAAAAAAAAGGTAAATAATTATTAATATTTCTTATAAAATGCATGATAGATGGTACGGGGGGGGGGGGCACAGTGATGAATGCCCAGTCACTGTTCACTCATAGTCACAGGCATGTGGGAAAAAACAACATTGAATGCCAAGTTATAAGTGGGTGAGTGGTAGCATTCAAGCGGATGGACTTCTTTCAGCAGTAAGAGAATCAACATGTGTTTTGTGGTGGTTGTGGCTATGGTTTGGGAGGGCGGGAATAATTCTCAATAGACTGTTTTGTTGACTTCATAAGGTCATGAGTTAAAAAAAATAAATAAATAAGAAATCACCCAGACTTTGGACTCAACGGACTTTGTCTATTCACTACACAGATAGAGGTAAGTGGCTCTCTCTGAAAAAGGCTGAACCAGGATTATGTCTGTATGAGGATATATATATATATATTTTTTTTTTGAGAGAGAGAGATTTTTGTTATAGGGTGCATGCATTCACTGGAGAGACAGTGAGAGACAGAGAAAGTGAGAAATCACCCCTTCCCCAAGACAGAGGGCCATGCTGCAATCCCTTCTCCTCCATTCTCCTCTCAGGATTTTGGGCATGCATGCACATGTGCCCAGCCTGAGTTTTAAGCTGCCGGGTCTGGGACTCAAACCGCAGTCAACTATGTGAGAGTCCAGCGACGTAACCATTACACCATCTGCTGGTCCCTGTATGGAGATATATGAATACAAAAGGTATTTGTTTCATTTGAGCTACCTCAGACCCATCGCCCCTTCTTTCGATAATGATACCCTGATTTGATTTGGGGAAACCACAGCCTCCCTGACCCTTAGTCCCTGAGATTTGGGAGGGCTGAGGTACCAGCTCCACATGGATCCTGTGACCAGATCTGTGCCCAACCTCCAAATCGCCCTTGACGAAGAGACTGGCTCAGGATAGGGATGGAATTCAAGCCAGGTCAGATTGAACCCCAGGAATAAAGACACCTCTGGTTTTCCTCAACTGTATTAAATCTGGAAAGATGTGCTTTAGAGCTGTCAATATTTGTATTTTGACACCTAAAGAATAAGTTTACCAGAAAATTGCATTAACGTTGAGGAAATGAAACCAGGAGAGGAAAAGAGAGAAAATGGGTCCTGACTAAATGTCACTGGATCAAGCTTTACCTGATTCCCTTGTCACACCTATATTTTCTGGTTAGTTAAGCCTGTTTGGATGAAGTTTTCTTCAAAATTGAAATTAAAAGTGTCTAGTACTGGCAACTTCATGCAAAAAAAGCTAGGAAACTATTTTACAGGCTCTGATGGTTACAGTTGGATCAACTTTTCTAGAATTTATCAGAGATTTAACTTAGAGTTTACCCCAACACGACCATATTAGCTCTTCTTAAATCTGAGAACACTGTCGTTGTCTTCTTACTAACACGGTCAATATTCACCTTTGCTGGTTTGGGGTAATTCCAGTGTATGCCTGTGGTCCTGAAATAATTATTACTAGTGTCTCTTTTCCCTCTCAGAAGTATCTGAATCAATTGAATAGTGAATTATAAGGCAGGGTATCCTGGGGCCTATAGGTGGTGTGGTGGTTAAGGTGTTGGACTTCCACATGGTTGACTGCAATTTGAGTCCTGGACCTGGTAGCTTGCTTTCCCAATTTCCTTTTCTCTCTCTTTCTAATCAAATTTTAAAAAATAATAACAATAATAACAAATGAAATACATCATTGTTTAAAGAAAAAGAAGAGAAAAATATTTTTTTTGAGAGGTTTTCGCTATCGGGTGCGTGCGCTCGCCAGACAGAGACATAGAGACAGAAAGCGAGAAATCACCCCCAGGGCGTATGGTCACGCCACAATCCCTTCTCCTCCATTCTCCTCTCGGGATCTTGGGCACGCACGCACACGCGCCTGGCATGAGTTTTAAGCCACCGGGTCCAGGACGCGAACCGCGGTCGACTACGTGGGAGTCCAGCGACATAGCCATTACGTTAACTGCTGGTTCCCAAGAAGAGAAAAAATTTTACAAGGTAGGGCATCCTATTGGTAGTTCCTCCTGGACAACATCTTTTTTTTCTCTAAAGAGCAGAATCCCCACCCCAAATTCTTTTCAGTGACAATTGTGGCTAATTATACTCAGCAAATAATCTTGTCTTGCCAGTCTTCCCATGTTTGACTTTTGGAGGATTAATCATAGCTTCCAGCTGTCGAACCAGGTTCTCGAAGGCATGGTATTATTGTATTATCTAAAGGAAACCCCTCTGAAACGGGGCCCCCATCCATCATACGTCCCATAGTAGAAAGAACTGATTACAACTTCCCGGCGAGCAAACTTGTTTGTTAACGCGTGGCTTCCTCCCCGCTGTCAGCAGAAGGTCTTCCCCGGCAGTGTGTTTAGGATTGGGTGAAGGGCACTGTTTTATCAAGATGGGACGGTTATCTGTGTGGCAGTAGGCTGTGCTGGGAACCTGACCACCTCTGTAAACACAGTGATAACATCATGTCTGCATACTCGGAGAGGACAATGGTCCCGAATTCCCTTTTCCTAATTAGAGTCTGAAACAATAGGCGGGAAATATGAGGCTCTGCTATCATTATCTATTGGCCTTCATTTCTGGGCATTGATTGAGCTTAGGGTGTTTTGTGTTTGTGAAGAAATAGCAAATTAAAATTCAGGCTTCTTCCATTTTTCTTCCTTGGATGTGCATCTTGTTATAAAGCTGTGGTGACAGAGATGAAAAATCGGAAGTAGGAGATTTGGGAGCTATACACACTTGTAAAACATAGCAACTTTCCTTTCCAAATTATGCCAGGAAGCAAATATTTAATCAAGGCAGATGATGGGGTGAGAGTTGGTAAAGAAATATAAAGAATTGCTTTGGTTGGGGTGAGACAAAGACAAGCTCTTTACTCAAAAGCAGAGCCAATTGTCTTTTAAGTCAATGAATGGCAACATCAGCGGTTACTTTGCTAACACGAACTAGCAACGTCACACTGCAATTTTTCACATTGGAACATGGGAAATGCCCACTACCCTGATGACATCTGTGCACTGATCTGCAGGGCAGCGTCTCTGGTGATGTTCTGAGTAGGCTCATTGGCTAGCATCATTAGAGGGACAGAATCATTACTAGCAATCAAGCCGTATTAAGTCGATTTACATTTATGATTGCCCTGTAGAGTAACAATTAAGCTATTTAGATGGAAAAAGTCTCCCAGGTTCCCGTGAAAAGGGTCTTTTGAATTGCAGATACACAATATTCAGTTCTTAGGGAATTCGGCCAGCCAAGATAAAGACCAGGTGACCCAATTCTGTGCTGGATGAATGAAAGGGTCTTCTCAATCTGTACCACCCAAATGAATGATGATCTGCTTTGGGTATACTGTAGTGGAAGAAATAGAAAGGGGCATAAAGAAAACTGGAAAGCAATTTTTTAATTGCAGCAGGAATCTAAGCTGCACACCATCTCTATTGACCCAGCCTAAGGTCACCGAGAACCCTTCTCTGAACTGCTAGACCAGGTTAAAGCGCTCATTTTCCATGTTTCCGGTATGAGCCACTATCTTACCACCTAACATTTATCTTTATAACTGATCTTTTTAAAAATTTGCTAGAGGACGCGTGCACTTGCCAGAGAGAGAAAGAGAGAAAGCAGACACAGAGGACACATTCATGCCTCAATCCCTTTACCTCTGTCTTTTGGGATTAAGGGCACGTACACACACATGGTGTGTATTTTAAGCCACCAAGTCAGGATAAAAAGCACAGTTGACCAGGTGGGATTCAGCCAATTTAACCATCACACCACCAACTGGCCCTGCAACTAACTGACTCTGAGGCTCTCCACAACAGCCAGGCCAAGTGCAGCTCAAGGGCTGGGCCATCTGGTTTCCCTTTGTACTCACAGTGTCCTGCATTGTTTCTGGCCCATACTCGGCACTTGAAACACTTCAGTTACACAGAACATCAGTTCTCATTCAGTTACTCAAGTAAGAAATCCCTTCATTAAAAAGAAAGGACATTACATTGGAATTGGGACCATTTCAAAATACAGTGTTTACACTGCCACTCCTTCATTCATTCATCCGTCTATCAGCAAATACTCACACAATTCGTCCTATGTATACCAGGCATTGTTCTAAGTGCCAACAACACAGGAAACGTAACTGTGGACAGGACAGATGAGGGGCCTGCTGTTTTGCAGCGTACAGTCAATTAGAAAAACAAAAGCAATAAATAAGGAGTAAGTATGTGGATACAAAGATGGATGACATTCAGGTAGTGATAGTGTTAGAAAGAGAGATAAAATGTGGTTGTCAAACCTCTCCCAATGCCGTTGTCAAACTTCACTCTCTTATCATTCTCAGACTAAACAGTAATACCTGAATTTTCTGCCACCATTCCTTGTCGAAAATAACAGGATGAGCACAAGTATTAGGGCAATGTTGGCTGCTGTGATCCACTAAGAGATTGCTCATGTAACATCCAAAACTAGTATTTCTTTTTTTTTTTTTTTTTTTTTGGAGAGGTTTTTGCTATAGGGCGTGTGTGCTCGCCAGAAAGACAGAGAGAGACAGAGAGATAGAAAGCGAGAAATCACCCCCAACGGGGGATGGCCAGGCCGCAATCCCTTCTCCTCCATTGTCCTCTTGGGATCTTGGGCACGCACACACACGACCCCGGCATGAGTTTAAGCCACCGGGTCTGAGACTTGAACAGCGGTTGACTACATGGGAGTTCAGTGACATAGCCATTACGCTAACTGCTGGTCCCCAAAACTAGTGTTTCTATTGAAGGGATTGCTCTGCTCCATGAGGTGACTCAGGAGCCCTGACTTTATTCACCCTGTGGCCCCACTGTCTTTAACATGTGGCTTCCAGTCACCATGTTTGTCTGCATGAAGCCTGCAGGGGGGTTGTTATAGCAGGGTTTATGGATCAGGTTGAGAAGGAGCCAACATCACTTCTACCAAGATTCTACTGCCCAGGGCTCGGTCAGATGGCCATATCTAACACAAGAGAGGCTGGGAAACCTAGTCTAACTGTGCCAGAAAGGGGCAGAAATGGACCTGGTGAATTCTCGGGGCTTCCACTGGTGGGCAGTAACAAGCAAACCTGCGAGGAAAGTAATCATCACCTTCTTCCTGCAGGTTCAGGGTCTTAGATCTTGTTACACTGCCTCAGCTATGGCGACTGTACGATCCACGTCAGAATCTGTTCTGGCAAGAGTAACGCAAGATGCAAGATGCAGAAAGCAGAAGCTATAGCTGCAATCCAATGGGTTAATTCACTAAAGAAGAAATATTCAGACCTGTTGTGCTCTCAGACAGCCCCAGAGATGGAAGGCTAATCGTCCTTCTGGGATGCTGAGTTCTATGTGGAGCCCTCAGAATGGACCATTCGACCTTTTGAGGTTTCTCATTGCTCTGATCTCTTGCTAATGGATAGTGTTTTCCAAGCTGATAGTGTTTTAAAGATACGGCATCTAACCAATGATAATATGTCTGACCTCTTGAGGGAAAACCTTGTACATCTTATTCGCTCAGCCTCCCTTATTGGCTAATTACATAACTTGACTAGAAGTTGGTTTTAGAGAATCAATTTTACCATTGCCTAATCACAAGTAAAGACCATAAAGTTTTATGAGAGCTGAAGGGACTGCCTTTTAAAGAGGGTAACTTAAATAAAAATTAAAGGGGACATAAAATGATAAGAAATGAAATTCCACAAGGTGTTTTTCCCGGACTGCCATGCTAAATTACAGTGCTGGGGATATAATCTTGCTAGTTGTGTCTCCGACTCGGCACCAAGGGAAGTGGGAAGGAAGCTGATCGCCAGCAAGTGCGGGGATGGAGTCAGTGAGTGATTTCAGGTGAAGGTGCAGAAGGAAGACCCTCAACTGCCAGCTACTAATTGTGCAACCTTGGGCAGCTTCTCTGAGCCTCAAATTCATCATCTGCAAAATGCAGACAGTAGCAGTAACCACGTCACGGAGTTGCTACAGGGATGCCATAAAATATCACACAGAAGGGCTTTAGCACAGTGGCTGGCACACAGTGTGACATTGCCATTAGCACATGTGTTACTTATAGAACAAGCTTCAAAACAACTTGGGAATTTGGGACCAGCAGTTGGTGTAACAGCTATGTCACTGGACTCCCATGTAGTAGACCGCGGTTTGAGTCCCGGACCCAGTGACTTAAACTCATGCCAGGCACAGGTGCATGCGTGCCCAAGATCCCGAGAGGAGAATGGAGGAGAAGGGATTGTGGCATGGCCATCCCACCTGGGGGGGATGATTTTTCTCTGTCTCTTTCTGGTGAGCGCCCGTGCCCTATAGCAAAAACCTCTCCAAAAAAAACCAAACAAACAACAACAACAAAAAAAACAACTTGGGAATTTGACTTCTGTAAGTAAGAGCTAATATTAATGATGTGTTATCTGCCAGCAACTAGAAACAGTATTATCTCTGTTTTGGAAATGAAAAGGTTAGACTTAGAGATAATGGAAAAATTTGCCCAAGGTAACATGCTCATAAAAGCCATAGTTTGATTCAGAATCTATATTTTCTGGCTACAGAGACCAACACACTCAACTACCACTTTTCAGGGTAAGGTCTACAAGACAGCCTGAGGTGTGTGTTTATAATTTGGATATCCAAACTCTATCTTTGTTAACTGAATGAGAATCCCTACAAGTGGAGACTGATGATCTGCATGGGTAATAAGCATCATTCATGACTTAAAAAAATTCTTTTTCATTATTCATGACAGAGCACATGTAAGAGTATGAGTGAGAGGAACACCCTCTACAGAGTCTGGTTATACTACATGATCCCCACCCTCCCCACCCCCAGTCCTGCAACCTGTCTGATTCTGGGTATCCACGTGACTTTGAGGATGATTGATGCTTAGTGTTTTTCTTTTTTCTTTCTTCTTCTTCTTTTAAAAACTTTTTTTTTTAAATTTGCTGGAGTGTACACACTCTTGTTAGAGAGATATAGAGAAAGCCTGGGAAAGGAGGAAAAAGCACTCCTCCTAGGGAATGGTCACACTGTAATCCCTTCTCTTGTTTTTCTCTTTCCAAAATTTTGAGGAGGCATACATATGTGTCCAGTGTGCTTCTCAATCTTCTGGGTCTGGGACTCAAGTCAGGTGGTCAGCTCTCTGAGATCCAGCTGCCTTACTACCATGCCACCAGCTGGCCCAGATGTTGTAGTGCTTTTTATACCACTATGACTGGGAAGAAATTCCCTAAGAGTCTTATTTTATTAAATTGTCAAGAGTTGCCCACGTCACCCCTTGAATTTCCTCCAATCTATCTTCCAACTATTATAATCACTGGCATTTTTGTGTCTTCACAGAAGGCAGGGATAGATTACCTAGAACATCAAGAAAAGTGAAAGATTCTTTGTCCATGCAGCATTAGGCTACTTTTCTTTTCTTTCATCTTTTTTCCTTTTCTTTTTTCTTTTCTTTCTTTTTATTGCCTTGGGGTATACATGTTCACTGGAGAAAAGGGCCAGAGACAGTGAGAGAGAAAGTGAGAAATCACCCCGCAGCAGGGATGACCATGCTGTAATCCTTTCTCCTCCATTCTCCTCCCAGGATCTTGGGCATACATGCACATGTGCCTGATGTGATTTTCAAGCCACTGGGTCCAGGACTCAAGCCACAGCTGGCTATGTGGGAGTCCAGTGATGTAACTGCTGGCCCCTAAGATACATTTTACAGAAACTGGGTACTGCAAAAGTTTGTGGAAGTAGAGTTAAAGCACAAAGTTATTTTGTAGCAAAAAATACTGAAATCCATAGTTTTTTCATAATACCCATTTTTCTTTAACTTTTGGAAGACCCCTTGTGAAAGACTTATTCTAAAGGTCAACCATGCATTGACATTGAGACGTGTTCCCACTGGCAAGCAAGGTAGTTATAATAAAGGAAAATGCTTCATTTGAGTGGAAATAATGAATGTTACTATGGAAATATAAAGTCCTGAGACACAGGGAACACCACACACTGTTCTAGTGAGGATAGACAAGGTTCTGCTACAGTGAGGAACAGTGTCCACATCTCAGTGACTTAACACAGCAAAAACTTAATCGGTGCTCAGACTACAAGTCCAGAAAAGATTGGCAGGGGGCTCAGTTTACCTTAACCACTTGGGCATGACGGAGCATCTATCTCATCATGTGAGTCCATAATCACTTTTCTAGGGAAAGCACGGAATTGCCATTCACTGGCATTTAAATCTCACCCTTTTTAGAAGATTATGCCCCATTCTAGGGAACATTTGGTAATGTCTGAAGACTTTAAGAAAATCTTTCTTTTTAAACCGACAAGTACTAATTGTCTATATTTACTTAGGTACTTTTTTTTTTTTTTTTTTAATTGTCAGAGGGTATGCGTGTCCGACAGAGAGAGCAAAGGAGGAAGAAAACATCTTCCAAGGGGCTTAGTCATGTTGCAGTCCTTTCTCCTCTATTCCTCTGTCTTGCCAGGATTTGGGGCATGCATACACATGTGCCCAGCATGCTTTCAAGCTGCTGGGACTGGAATTCGAACCACAGTTGGTCATGTGGGATCTAGCTCCCTTAACCACTAGCCTACAGGGCTGGCCCTAAATCTTCCCCTTGAAGTAATACTTCTATTTGTACTTGTTTGGCCAAAGCAAGTCACTACCTAACTTTAAGGAGTGAAGAAGTGTCATTCCCAGAAGGAGAGGAGAGGGGTATGGAAAGGAGAAGGATATTTGGAAAAGTACCAAGGATTGCCACATCTATTCAAGGGGGTAAAAAAATCATGACATCTAGGTCACTTGGGCAATTAGTCAAATTAAGTATACCCTGCAAACTTTGATCTTAACTGAAAACATGGGTAGAATTGCATTATTGTGTGAACCTGGGAGGGAAAATGAAGCCCTAGAAATATCATTATAAGTAACTTGACATCTTATTTTGCCAAACAAATGCCTTAGAAATAAGCATGCAGTGTACCATTTGCCAAGCAGTATTTCACATTTCCTAGTCTGTCATGGTCTCGAATGTGTGAAACATTTTCTTACACCCTCTTCGCCTGATTCTTCAAGTTTGGAATAAGTAGATACATGGGGCAACCTCTATGGTCCATGTGAAATAAGATATATCCGCTTTTGTTTGGAGAATGAACTGTGCACTTCTGGTAAGAAATATATCGGTAGAATGGACCCAGAAGCTGACAAATGTCAAGATTAATCCTTTCAGGAAACAGACCTTGTCCCAAGATTTCTGAAAGGGAACTTTCATTGGAGAGGAACATCATTTCCAGAAAAAGCTTCTATGCCAAATGATAGGCTTTGCTCAGAGGCAAGAGAGAGGCTGAGGGTTAAAACCAGCCAGAAGGCTCACGGGCCCTGCGGGAGGCCAACTGTGCACACTTTTCAGGCCGTGAAATATGGCTCCTGTTTTGACACTCTTGTAATAGCATGGTTGTTCACTCTCCTTGTTTCTGTGGGGTTTATGGTCCATAAAGTTTAATAACAAGCTTAACAGCTGAACAGAGAGCACACGAGGCTCGAAGGCCACTCTTACCAAAGGGGATCTGAATTTAAAATTTTTTCCCCCTTCGGCATCTCAACAAGTACAAGTGTCCGTCTCTCATTATTGGCCACACAGAACAAATGCGGTGGCTGGGGACACACGGGGGTGCTTGTTGGCTCTTAAAGGGCACACACTTGGCCTCAGCAGTCAGATTGGAAGACTAGTTGCAATTTGGGTAAACCCAAGTCCTAGGGTCAGTATACACGACTTGATCCAAATAACTGAGCAAATCAAATAAACTCCAAATGCCTTCCCAAGGCTCACGAAGTTGTGCACAGGCTTACTCCCATTCCCCATGTATTTACTGTGGTCTGAACCCACAGCCCCTTGCAGCAGGTGAACACGCTCAGCCTGGCCCAGCCACAGGCTTGGGTGCTTTTGCTCCCTCTCCCTGGGGTTGGCTCCAGTTCATCCTCAGCTTTACTCAAATGGGATCTCCTCAAAGAAGCCCTCCCCCAGAGAAGCCCCCAACCCTATCCAAAGTAATAGTCCTTCCCTCTGTTAACTTGCCCAATTGTGTTTGATAGAAAACACTGATCACCGCCTGCCAATAGATGATGTATTTGTGTACTTGTTTCCTTGTTCATTTGCACACACACACACACACACACACACACACACACACACGCAAGCACCATGGAGACAGGGAGCCTGACCTACTGCTCTTGGCTGAATCCAGTGCAGATTTCAAGAAAATGAATACAATATCCTGAGGGATTAAAGGGCCAGGAGACCTCTGTCCCATCATTCAGAGTTAAAGTGTCTCGGGGAGTTTAAAGGGGGCACCTTCATATAGTTGTCCACCTAAAGGCCTTCCCATATGGTAATAAATCTGACCCACAGGGAACCTTGTCTTCTCGGAAGCTAACCAGAAGGGTTCTTCTATTAATCCAGGTTCTTCCCCTCCCAGCTCTACCACCTCCTGAAGACCCATACTGATGTAGTTATCTTCAGAAGCTGTGGACAGCTATGCATTGAAGGCCTGAATCTGCAGAGGACAAGTGAAGGGGTGTGGACCAAAACAGTCTGCCCTCTGCTGATTAAGGGCTCCTCAAGATGGGAGGGCCCTGACACTACCACCAGAGAGAATTCCAGGGGTGAGGGAGTGGGAGGGGTGAGGAGAGGAAATCCTTATCAGGCTGCATTTACATATCAAAGAGCCCTTCCTGCTGGGCTTGCTTTGCCCAGTAACAAAGTCATCTTATTCTAGGCCAGGAGGCTTTCCTCCCAAGCTAAATTCTGCCTTGCCTCCTACCCCTCCCTTGTGGAGACAAAACAGCACTGCTTCAGTGGTGTTATCTGTTGAAGATATTTTGATCAACTGGACTGGGTAGAAATGTTCACATATTGAAATGTTCACTTTGTAAGCTAAACAATGTGATTGAATGTATATTTAAAAAAAAAAGCCCAGGCAGATAATTCACTCCCATGGTGGCTCCCTACTACCTCAGCTGTCTCTAGATGGATCAAGTTTTGCTGAGAAATCCTAGGTTTACAGGATGTATATGGGATTCCCTTCAGACTCCTGAGTTTACCCAAGTCCTCTACCAAGAAGACATAAATACAGTAGCTTATATCAGTCAGTCATTCTTTCACTCATCCATCCTTCCACCCATCTCATAAATAGTTACTGAATTATAAGTGACTCATGCATAGATGTTTCTTTTTTTCTGACCCTTTAGTTCTTTAATTAATATATGGGAGGAGCTGGGGATGGCTGGGGGCTCCAAAGCTAATAATTTGAATCAAGTTTTGACAACTGGGATGCAAATGCATTTGCTGCATCTAACATCTGAAACTGAGAGCCCCTTGGCCCATCTTTCTAAAAAGTTCTTTTTAAAATGAATTTTATAAACATGAAACTATTCTTGCATTTAAGTGGCTCTAGAAGTTTATGATTCATCTTTGTATTAATGGGAGGATTCTTTCAAGGAGCATCAACAGTCATTTGATTCTTTCTCTCTTTCTTTCTTTCTTTCTTTCTTTCTTTCTTTCTTTCTTTCTTTCTTTCTTTCTTTCTTTCTTTCTTTCTTTCTTTTTTTAAAGCAGAATGTTCCTATCTTAGATTTGCTTCAGGTTGAAAGCAAATACATATGGGCCCAACACACAACTGAAATTAGCAGGCGATTTTCTCCTGGTATCTGCCTTCAACCCCATGCCCAGGGCAGCAGCTTGGTATCCAGGGTCACATATAGGACTAGTACTGGGCCAGAGACATTGAAGTCCTCGTTGCATGATATTTTTAATTTGACCTCAAAAATACAAATCTTAGAGACTCATACTTCCAGTTGAAAGTGAAAACAAATATATCATGTGGCTACAATGAGACTCTGGGATGGATGTTCTATTGGGAGGTAGGAGGAGAAAGAGAAGACTAAAAGCAAAGAACCAATCGGAAATAGTAAAAAAAAAAAAAGGGGGGGGGGATTAAAGGAGGAAAAAAAAATAATTGTTTTCCTTTTCTTCCACTTAATTGAGAAGGATTTAGTGGTATGGCACCAAAAGTTGACAGAAAGAACAAATGTAAATGCCTCAGAATTTGAGAAAGTAATTAAATATGATAAATCTTAACTAGGGTGACCAGATATCCTGATTTACAGCCACTGTTGTAGTGTACTTATTTGCTTCTCTTCTCTCCCCAAAAGTTCCAATTTGGATAACAAATTGTATAGTTCAGAGCATAAATACCTTGGGCAGATTGTGGAGAGGAGGTAACCTATGCGATATTTACATTTCAAGTGACTGTCCCACCTAGAAAGGACATTGGCAAGGTCAGCTAAGTGGTGACATCACAAGTGCCTATAACTGGAGATTTCTGCTTTAAAGAAAATCCTTAAGGACAGTTTGACTTTGCATCGTTCTAGCAGTTTCCTACAGGAAGGTTTTCCCTATTCCCTTTTGTAGGTAGTACTCCCTGATTTCAAAAAATGTTAATAATAGTATAAAAGTGTTGTTGCTATAATGAGTATAGTTTGTGGGGCTTTAACCATTGTCCAGGTCCAGGAATCTCCACTAATTAGCTATGTGGCCAGGAACAAATAATTTATGCACTCTCTATCTTTTTATTTGCTTTTGTGTTTTAGAGGTTTTTGCCTTAGGGCGCATGCAACTAGCCAGAGAGAGAGAGACACACAGACAGAAACAGTGAGAGGGAAAGTAAGAAATCATCCCTCAGGGGCAAAGGCCATGCCACAGTCTCTTCTCCTCTACTCTCCTCCCAGGATCTTGGGCATGCGCCCACAGGCACCCACCATGATTTTCAAGCCACTGGGTCCAAGACTCAAACCTTGGTCGACCATGAGGGAGTCCAGCAATGTAATCACTACCCCATCTACCAGTCCCTACACTCTATATCTTTAGATCTTTTATGCAAATTGGTAATAAAATTAATGCCAGAGCCATAGAGTTCTAAGAAGAAAACCAAACAGTCCACAGTGTTGGTGTATTACACAAACCCAAGACAGGGCATGGTAGACACTAGCACAAGTATAATTTTTACTATTCCTGCTATTATTATTGTTCTAAATCTTCAGTAGCCCTCTTTTTATCGAGCTCCTTTTGCAGTTGAAGAATATAAATTTTGTAAAGTGAATAATAAAGGAAAAGGCAAGTATTAAACTCGGTTTGCTTGTAGAAGTTCTGGTCTTCATTCCATACCAACTTCTTTACACAGTTACACTGGAATTTCTAATGGTGTAAAGTGTAGATGGTATGTTAGTTAATTCAATGCATACATCAGTAATAACGGCAAGACATAACTATTGGTTTAGACATTTTTAAAGCAATTATTGGCTAATGACCACCTGCGCAGTGTTATGCTAAGCCTCTCCATGCATCAGTATCTCTTTGAACCCACAAGCAAGCCAGGGAAGCCAGCAGTATTATTTCTTCCCCAGCAGTGGGGGAAGTAATACAAATCTTGGAGACTCATACTTCCAGTTGAAAGCAGAAGGAGAAGAAGAAAAGGAAATAAAAAGCTGAGAAACATAACGTTCTCTTAAGGAAATTTCAACAGGGCTAGAGAAGCAACACATCTAAAACCAACAGGCCTTTCCCAAAGGCTTAGATTTCATCATCTTAAAGCTTCTGAGACAAAACATCTAGCAAAAAGTTAAAAATCTTCACTATTAAAAAAAAAGAAAAAACAGTGTTCATCATTGTCTTATTTTCCTGCCTCATTTGAACCCCCATTTCTCTAGGTTTAATGGTACAGCTTAGAAATCCTAACATAAAAGCTTGTGTACCTCCATGAAGGTATGGGATATCAGGTGAGGATTTATTTCTCTCAGTACTAAATTCACATCTATTTTTTTTCCTCAGCTTTGTTTATTTCTTCCCTGAACAAGAGAAAGAGAGATAGCACCCTACAGGGCCCTGACTCTGAGACCCACCCCCAGTTTCAGCTGGTTTTGGATCATGGCAAACGCGTGGCTGGTGTACTCAGGAAGGTCTCCAGACAAGAACCGCAACATCCCCGTGTAGGCGAGCCCTGCAGAGCATGGCCTTCTCCCATCCAGCCCTCGGTTCGCACCGTCAGTGCTCCCGTTTGCTGCTGTGCTGTCTCGCACTCACTGCGTTTATAGACTTTCTCCACCTTTCCTGACAAGCCTCTTTCAGATGCTCTGGCTTGTTGACTTTCCTGACCTCTCTCGGCACACAGTAGGTTTTCGGTGAGTTTCTGTCGAGGAAACAACTACACCGTATGAGTGGTTACAAATGCACTGGGCTCTAAGCAAGAGTGAGCTAGAAAGGAGCTCCCAGGGACCCACGGGAGAGCCTTCCTTTAAACGGATGACGGGGATGATGGGATGCAGCCTGAAGAAGCCACATGTCTAGAGCCAAGTCCCCTGGAGTGTCCCCAAGGGCAGCTCCAGAAAGCTCCATCTCTGACCTTGCAAGGCTTCTTTGCACTGGGAGCAGTGGTCCAGTCCTGACTTGCTTTTCCCTAATCCTTAATCTGGGAAGCCAAAATCAGGTGGAGAAGAGGGGGGATAACCCCGTGGATCCAGGCTGAGCCTGGGGGCTGAAAGGGGAAAGCACAACAGATTTGCTTTCATTCATAGAAGACGGTGGTGAGGAAATGGATTTCCACTATGAAAAGAGCTGGCCTTTTCCACTGAGCAGGAAATATTGAGCTGCTTTGGTCTTGCGGTCCCTGCAGAGACCGACCTGATGGTTTAGCCACAGCATGTGGGTTGCAGCCCGAGAGAGCAGAAGAGAAAATTTGGAAGCTGGTGTCAGATTTTCTGCTCGGGTGTAGCTTTGGCCTAGGCCTCCGCAGCAGTCACAGGGGAAGGCCTGGAGTGCCGCAGTCTAACAAGCTGCCTGACATTTTGAAATGCCTTAACCCCAGCTTTTCATCCACCTCTTAGCCTTCGCCTCTCCTCCCCACCCCGCGTGGAGCTGCGGGATGCAAGGGGCTTCTGATGTGAAGAGAAAAAGTCACCATCCCCTCGTCCTTGAGGTAATTAATCAGCGGTGACTCTTTACTCGGTGAATAATATTACTCGGGCACTTTTCCTCCCTGTAATATCAATTATGCAGCAGGGAAGCCGTTCCGAAAAAAGATACAAAGGGATTTGGTGGGGTTTTGTTGCAAAGTAACAAGGCTGCGTTGTTGACACGGTACAGTACACAGTACGCAAGGCTGCTGCAAACACGACCCGGTCTGCTGCCAGACTGCCCAACGCTTCAGGACAGAAATGTTTCTCATTTCCTGCAGATTTTGATGTAGAAACCGCCTGCCGGCTCTGAAATCGGCAGCAAACTGCTCTTCGTGAAGAAGTATTCACCCTCTTTCAACTCCCGCTCCCTAATAATTAATGTCGGTCACTACAATTCTTAGAAAGTCCCCACATAATGGAATCAGAATGAAATTTATCGTCCCCAAAGTGAGGTACAGAGTGTTACTGCATGCTCAAATTTGATACATGCTCAAATTCGTGGGTGACACACATGAGAATTCTTGTCATCCCTTCTCTGTACTGGGCACAGTGACAGATTTAGATTATACTCCAAGTGTCTCAAATGCTGATTACTAGCTAGTTATGAAGAAGAAGAGGGAAGAAGAAAAGAAAAAAAGAAAAAGGAAAAAAGAGAAAAGAAAAGAATTCAAACCTAACTTTGAAGATAGGCTGTAACGAACAGGTTGGGCATTCCAAAACTCTCATTAAATGCTCTTGTCCTTACAGATACTGGGGGACTTCCAAAAGTTCATGGAAAATGGCACTAAAGTACAAGTTACTTTGATTCAAACACTTTTGAAATCCATGCATAATTTATTCATAATAAGCACTGTCCATGAACATTTTGAAGACCCCTTACATATTCCCTCTATCTTTTTCCCTCCCACAAATTTTGGGTGATAGCCAAACAATCCCTGCCAAGTCCATCTCCTCATCCCTTTGTCTCCGGCTCCTACTGTCAAGGAGGAGTAGATGGGAGTTCTGCACTTCCTGTCCTGAAGGCCGGGTGAGGAAAGGTGGACACAAGAGAGGACAGAAACTTGCAGATGTGAACAAACTCTAGTGAAAAGATCTGGTAGGAAAAGAAAGGAGTGGTCCATTCTGCAAAACATGTTCCTCAAAACTTCAAAATATGAGTGCTCATGGAAGTGCTATGATGCCCTTCTAGGGGTATAGACTCTCCTAGGGTCTTCTTGGGAGGAGAACGCTAAACAAAATATGGATGGGTGTCTGCGCTATAGTCTCCAGCGGTACAAACTGCACCTAGAAAAATGCTTCTGATTAAAAGTACCATTTTATTTAATATCCATTGAATAAAAGAAGAGAGGCTATTAAGTTAGCATGATCGCCATGAATATTATTGAAAGCAGTGCTAATAGAGCTGTTTTTATGATTCCATTTATTTAAAATGAAAAATGGCATTCGCCAAACATCTGATCTGATGAGTAATAGATTCATAAAGCAACCAAACGGGAAAGATATACTAGAGAGAAAATCTATGTTGATTAGATGATTTTGCAGTTTGTGTATTGGTAACAAGTAACTGAAGGCCACACACATTCTCCTTGTCTGCCAAATAGGGACCTTTGTGTGGGAAATGCCTATGGGAACGGGACTTCGTTTTGTCTGTTTGTTTCTCTCTTTCTTCCATGAGTGAAGGAGACAGAGAGAAAGATAGAAAGACAGGCATCCACAATATACTCCCCATACTGTGATCCGCCCGAGCCTTAGCCATCTCAGATGAGGGGCATGATCCCACTTGATGTGTTGAAGGAAGTCTCTGAACATGAACTGGAAACCTTCCCATGTGGATCAGCCTTGAAGACCATTGCATTACTGCTGTGCCACCATCTGGTCCCCTGTTGATTTTTTTTTTTTCTTTATTTTGAAAGCTCCAGGGAAGATCTCCATTTTCAAATATCAATTTCTTCTTCCTTTTTTTATTTCTTTTTCTTTTTTAGAGAGATTCTTCTTATAGAGTACATGTGCTCACCAGAGAGACATAGAGACAGAAAGCAAGAAAGGAGATTGCCATGCTTCTTGGAATCTTGGGCACAAACGCACACATACCTGGCATGAGTTCTTTGCCACCAGGTCAAGGATTTGAACCGTTGTCGACTACGTGAGAGTCTAGTGACATGACCATTACACCATCTGCTGGTCACATCAAATATCACTTTCTTAAGACCATGTCTCATTTTGAAAGAAAACAAGCATACAAATACCAGTCGCTGGGGTGCCCAGCAAATTACATGCATAATCTCTACGTGCATTCCTCAGTGATAGTTCATTTGGGTTTAAGGCATAGATTTGGGCATGTTCAGTACGTGGAGAAACCAGGCTGGAAACTTTCCACCACAGTGTCTGAGCTGATACAAAACAGAAAAAAGAAAGACTTTCATCTCATGATAAACAAACGTGCAGGTCTGCTTCAAGGTTTACACCCTACACTGGCAAAATGATGAAGAGTTGGTTACTGACTCCTTTTCATTAAAAAAAAAAAAAAAAAAAAAAAAAAAAAAAACAGAAACAAAATAGAAATAACAAAATAAAGTGGAGAAAGAACAGCAAACCTCTTTGCAGAAATAAAGGTGGGGGGAGGGTATATTGCACATCTCTGTTTTGGTAACCCAAAGAGGGAATATAAGCTTAAAGTCCTGAATTTAACAAACCTAATTATCAAGGCTTAATTAGTACCAAGGGTACAGCTTCATGGAACACCTGCAGACTTAATTTATGTCCTGACAGAGAGGAACAAGTGTTAATGGGCTGTATTTATGTTAATATCTGAACCTTAGGAGCCAGTGGAACAAAACAGACCATGTGCTAGTTTTCCAAGCTACAGAACAAATATGAAAGATTTTCATCTTAATGCTAGTTTGCACACAATTCTTCAGGGATCACACAGATCTACTTAAATTTCTAAAACTAGAAAAGTGCAATTCAAAAAAGCAGAGCCATTTTGGGTCTCTGTAAAAGTCTCACAAGATCAGTCCTAGTAAGTGGTTAATCTTGTCTTTAAAATTGCCAGTGGCTTACATGGCGAATATTCTCAGGATTCAGGAATGATTTTCTTAACTCTGGACATACAAATTTCATTGTTTCCATAAAAGTCATAATATTAAAATAATAGTTAACCTTTATGGAGCACTCACTGTGCGTCAATCACTGTGTTAAGGTCCTTGTGTACGTTTTCCAATTTATAGATGAGAAAAATGACATATGGAGGAAGTGACTTGTACAGGCCAGGTCTCTAGGCAGTTCTCCAGTACTCCTTTTAACCAATAAACTGAACTTCTAACATGTAGATAACAAGAAGACGAATATAAAATATACATACAAAGGTCTTCAAAAAGATTGTAGAAAATGCATGTAATGAAAATATGATGCATGGATTTCCATTTTTTGGCACTAAGATAAATTCGTACTCTAATTCCATTTTTCCATAAACTTTTTGAATTCCCTGATATAAGCATGTAGCTACAATAGAACTCTTAGCCAACAAGAAATACATGCAGACTCCTCAATCTGATAAAAAACATGTATGAAACGCCTATGATTAACATCATGTACAACAGGAAAATACTACACAAGGCCTCAATGTCTGCTCTCAATGCGTCTACTCAGTAGGGGGAAAAAGCCATGAAAACTGCAATGGAAGAAGTAAGCATATATTCAGAGATGTAGTTGATCCTATAGACGCTAAATATAAAGCAAAACAAAATAAAGAAAAAAATTAATAAATACATTTTAAACTCAAGACTATAAGAGTAATTGCTAGACTCAACTGTATTCCTACAAACTAGCAGCAAACAATTCGAGAAAAGAAATTTTAAAATATTATTTATAATACTATAAAAATATTTAAGATTACATTTTTTTTTTTTTGGAGAGGTTTTTTGCTGTAGGGCATGTCCACTCTCCAGAAAGACAGAGAGAGACAGAAAGACAGAAAGCGAGATACCATCCTCCGGGAGGATGGCCATGCCATAATCCCTTCTCCTCCATTCTCCTCTCAGGATCTCGGGCACACATGCACACGCGCCTGGCATGAGTTTAAGCCACCA
This sequence comes from Tupaia tana, assembly GCA_026018925.1. Taxonomy (NCBI): domain Eukaryota; kingdom Metazoa; phylum Chordata; class Mammalia; order Scandentia; family Tupaiidae; genus Tupaia; species Tupaia tana. Next base: position 9,030,633 of record JAKSZU010000018.1, read on the forward strand.
GTTTCCAGGACTTAAAGCATGGTCGACTACATGGGAGACCAGTGACATAGCCATTACGCTAACTGCTGGTCCAAAATGTAACAAAAATTTCAAGACTTCTACATTGAAAACTGTAAAACATCACTGAGCTGTTTATAAAATGCTCCAGGCTTTTTGGGGCCAGCAAGTGGCATAATGGTTAAGGTGCTGAACTCCCACATAGCTGACTACAGTTTGAGTCCTGGACCTGGAAGCCTGAAAACCACATCAGGCATGAGCTTTGGGATATGTGTGCATGCCCCAATCCTGAAAAGAGAACAGAGGAGAAGGGACTGTGGCATGGTCATGTCCCTGAGAAGTTATTTCTTACTTCCCTCTCTCTGTCTCTCTCCAGCAAGCACAAGTGCCCTGAGGCAAAACCATTAAACAAGAAGCTCATGTGCCAAATCCTGACAGGATGGAGAAATGGAGGAGAAGGGCGTACAGTGTGACCATGCCCCACTGAGAGGTGCTTTCTCTCTCACCCTCACTTTCTCCGTCTTTTTCTGGTGAATGCATGCACACTCTGGCAATTAAAATAATATAGATAGCCAAAACATTCCTGAAATAAAGAATAGAGTCTTTCTGTTACCTAGCTTCCAAACATACTAATAAAGCCATAGCAATCAATGCAGTAGTTACAGGTATAAGGGGGGAAATTAGATCAATGGAGTATAGTCAGTCCACTTTTGATAAAGGTGCCAAGGAAATTTAATTAGAAGAGGATTCATCTCTGAACAAAGGACACTGGAATAACTGAAGACCCACATAAAGAGAAAAATAAAACTCACCCTTACCTCACACCATAACAAGAAAATTATTATTTTTGAAATGAAACATACATCTAAGTACAAAAACTACATTTATAGAGCTTCTATAAGAAAGCATAGGAAAACATCTCTGTGACCTTAGGATGCTTAGAAGCATAGACCTACTAACTGTAAAAGACAAAAAAAAAAAAAAAAAAAGAGAGAGAGAGAGAGTGATAAAGTAAGCAGTATTGCAATTAAAAATGTTTGCTTTTCAAAAGACATTAAGGAACAAACAGACAAAACACAGATTAGGAGAAAAGTCATAGTACATACTAAAAAAAGACTTGTATTCAACATAAATAAGCTTATAATTCAATATTAAAAAGATAACCTGATTTTTTAAAAGATGGCAACCATTGAATTAGCATGTTACAGAAAAATATTATGAATGGCCATATCTTATGAGTTCATAAGATATGCATTAGTCATCAGGAAAATGCAGATTAAAACTATCAAGAAATAGCATTTCACACCCACTGCAATGGCTATAATCAAAAAGACTGAACATACCAAATATTGGTGAGAATGTGAAGCACTGTGAGCTCACATGCTTCTGATGGTAGTTTAAAATGGTACAACTGCTTTAAACAACTGTTCGGCAATATCTTAAACACTGAAACGTGAATGGGCAGGTGGTGTAACAGAGGTGACACAACTGGCCCCCTCATGAGAAAAGTCCTGGGTTGGCAGCCAGGGCCTCCTTGAGTAGGCTGGGCATGTGCTCATGATCCAGTCTGGCTGAAACTGGAGTGGATTGTGACCTGATCACTCTGTTGAAGGTACTTGTGTCTGTCTGTGTCTTTTACTCACAGAAGAAATAAATGAATAAACTTTTTTAAAAAGAACATTAACAGTAATACCCTAAAAGCCAGCAATTCTATACCTCACTGTTAATCAAAAAAAGAGAGAAAAACATAAGTACCCCAAAAGATTGATACAAGAATATTCATGAAAACATCCAAAAAATAAAGACAATCCCAATGCTTAAATGAGTAAACAAACTGTGGTATATTTTTACAAGAGGATACTTTTCAGCATTGCAAAAGAAAGAGCCCCTGATACACACATCTACCTGGATAGGTCTCTAAAGCATCATGACTATTTAGCAAAAGAAGCCACACACAACAGAGTAAGTATAATTTCCATTAAATGAAATTCAGAACAGGGAAAGCTAAGGTATGTTACAGAAATAAGAACTTTTTTGGAAGGATTTATTGGAAAGGAGAATGAAGAACTTACTGAAGTAAGTATATTAGTAAAAAAGACTTGTGAATGTTCAAATCAATCTACAACACTGTTGGAAGTTTTACTTTAAGAAGATATATAAAATTGTTTATTAATTCCTATCTGGCTCCATTAAGTATTATGGAAAGAAAATGGGCCAAGGAGTCAAATGTCCTAGGTTATTATCATATTATCATGGTTTTGCTTCTCATTAGCTATGAGACCTTCACAAGTTAATTATCAACCTCAGTAGTTTTTGGACCTGAAGATGTGGGAGAAGCAACATGGGCTTTGCAAGATGGTGTGTAGCTTCGTTGTGATCACAGATGGAGGACATACTATGAAGAGCTCCCGGGCCTGTTATTGCCATCAATGGCCCCAGTCCATAGGGCCAGTCCACTGCCAGAGAGAGACAGAGAGAGGGAAAGTGAGAAATCACCCCATGGGGACATAGCCACACCGAAATCCCTTCTCTTCCATTCTCCTCCTGGGATTTTGGGCATGTGTCCCTGGCATAAATTTCAAGTCACCAGGTCCAGGATTCAAACCACGTCGGCTATGTGGGAGTCTAGCATCTTAACAACATGCCACCTATTGGTCCCTCTACAATCCTTTTTCAAAACCCTTTCTGGGGAACCAGCAGTTAGCGTAATGGCTATGTTGCTGGACTCCCACGTAGTCGACCGCGGTTCGCGTCTCAGACCCGGTGGCTTACAACTCACGCCGGGCGCATGTGCATGCGTGCCCAAGATCCCGAGAGGAGAATGGAGGAGAAGGGATTGCGGCGTGACCATCCCCCCTGGGGGGTGATTTCTCGCTTTCTGTCTCTATGTCTCTCTCTGTCTGTCTGGCAAGCGCACGCGCCCTATAGCGAAAAACCTCTCCAAAAAAAAAAACCCTTTCTGAAGATGACATAAGTGGATCGATGAAAACTACAGAAAATTATTGGGTGACTTTTTTTTTTTTCTTTAATGGGAAAGTGCATTCTGGAAATAATCATTTTTAAAATATAATGTAGAACTTTTTTTTTCTTTCAGCAGTATTTCTATTTTCCTCTCTTATTGAACACAATGTTTATCTTGAACACTTGCCTACATGTTTTCAGAGCCTTTTCAGATATATCTTTGGTGATTACTCATCTGTAAAAAGGAAATGGATATAAAGTTTGAGAACTTTGCTTCTTTCTTTTCTTAAAAGAAGAGACAAATCAAGTCTGTAGACCTGGGATGTTAAGTTATGATCAGGACCAAATTCACAAGATTATTGTTTTCCTCAAGAGAATGCATGGGTAATGTGAAAGAAAGATTGAGGTTTTCTGAGCTGTGAGTGTCAACTTCCAGGCATGAGAGTGTGTCATTTAGCTTCATATAGCCAGGTACTCTGAGTCAGTTGACAAGGTTCTTAGAAAAACTTATTTTTGTTAGATTCTGAATTCATCAGAACCATGCTACATTTAAGTTTTGTGTCCCTCAATCTATCAATAACCGACCGATGTACTTTTTCAAGATCAACGAGTGACAGAACAGAAGAAGTAAAAACATAATAACAGGCATTTCTTGTACGAACTTGCATTGCTAAACTGATCAAGGTTTCAAGAGAATCGTTTCCAAAAACTCCTGCTAAATCATAAAGGTGAACAGTCCTTCACTTGTGTACAGGACAGATTTGACAACAAATACTGGGATGACAGAATGGTGGACTAACAGAACACAAGAAACCACAGGATGGAAGCTCGGCCACCGTGCCCTCTGCCATGGAGCAGAACAGACAACGGTGTGAAGCTCGGCCTCAGCCAAGAAGACAACATACAAACACGCTTCGGTGAACAACCTCATTTCCAAGGTACCGGGAACCAGAAAGGAAGATGTCGCATGCACTGAAACCTGGGTCCATTTCTAAATAATACCTAAGTGAGAAAAGAAAAGACACCCACAGAAAAGTAAAGCAAACCCAGTGATGAACAGGCAGATTTTATTTCTCTTCATTGGGTAAGCCCAACTTTTAAAAAAATGTTCTCAAGCCAGTGATGCTATCAACTTTGAAATGTGGTTTCAAAAGCGGATATTACACTTTAGCACATGTCTAATAACTACCCTCACTATGGAAACGTTTAAGTCGAACCATTGACATTTTTTCCTAATTATGCTACCAAGATAAGACATATACAGAGTTCTCGTAAACAGACGCTGGGTGACATGATGGGAAGCCCAGATTCCTTTGGCCGCAAACGAGGGTATGCAAGATCTCTGGCTTCTGCACCCTCAGTTGCCAAGGTGTCTGGGTGGACCCACTGGAACAATGGTAATCAGAATTGGTTCCGTCATCAGGTAATTTCTGAATAAAAATTCCGAGAAGTGAGTTATGACCTTAGCTCGGTTAGTCACTGTTTTTATCAAAAGGGCCACCACGTGGAATACTGAAGCCCACGTTGGGGTCCTAAGGTCAACTTCTTATGCTTGTAAACATCTACGAAGGCACAGTTTTCATCTTGTCTTCCTCTGTCTTGTTTCACACGGCATTCCATGATATTCTATTTGTTCCACAGCTTCACCCTGCCTGAGATCCAGGAGAGCATGCTGGGCACGCGTAAGTACTACGCTGCTCCCTGAGCACATAATCAATACACGGGAGGAGAAAAGAAGACCATCATCTTGCATTAAAAATTAACACTGGGCCCCAGCCTCTGAGGCACAGTTGGTAGCATGCTGGATGGCAGCGCTGGAAGCCACCTGGCAAACCCCAGTTTGAATCCCCAAACCAGTCAGCCTGAAACATGGCAGGTCAGCCCACAAATGCCTCAGAGCCAATGATTTGGAGGACTAGAGGAGGGGGGTTGCATTATGACCAGACCCTGTAGAGAGAGTTTCTTTCTCTCTTTCTCTCTCCGTCTCTCTCTCAGCTATGTATACACTCTATCATGAATTAAGAAAAAAAAAAAAAGAGAATCAGGTTTGATTGCAAATAAATTAGGTAGAACAGAAAGCTAATCTCAGAAGTCCATGGGTATCCAACTACAGAAATGTTGACTACAAACAATAATTCAGACAAAAAAACTAGTCTAAGCAATTATTTACATGCTTAAGAACTATTGCAAATCAATAACTTTGATGTTCAATAGTCCAATTTGGGTGAGGGGGTATCCTTTGCTTCATTGCAGTGGGCAAAGGAACAAGACTTGAATCCCGAATGTTCCATGAACCCAACCCAATTGTTAGGTAGGTGTTGTATAACTTTTTTAAAATGAAAAGATAAAGGCAAATGAAAGAACGCATTAAAAGTTGCCACAGCCAGAGAAATCATCCTGTGGTGTCTGGGGATACTTGGCACCCAAGTACATCACAAATAAGACATCTGCTCAGCTAGTGATAAATGTGTCAAGGAAAATATTGTACATCAACTTGAAAGACCTGTCTAGGAAACCTTCTGTTCTAGCTTGCTGGGAAAGTGAAGATACTATTTGAATTTAGTTTCCTCTTACCTGTGAGAACCAAAAGTGCAAAAAGTGAAGGTGAAGAAGGCAGAGATGGCCACGTTGAAGAGGAGCACAGAGCGGGCACTTCCTGGAGCCGAGAAAGCTCATGAGTGCACAGCAGTGCTAGGAAGGCCCTTGGAGCACAGCAGGGAGCCCTGGACAGAGAATCTCTCGGGCAAGGGAGTAAACAAAAACATTCAGAGTGTTGGCTGCACAGGAGAATTAACATGGCGGCCATGTGGGAAAGTGCAAGGAACTGAGTCTGAGAGAAGAGTGGGCGGAGGAGGAAGCGTCTCAGGCAAGGACCCCACCCTTCTCTATTTAGGGCATTTGTTTTAGTCTGGAGACGGTTTCCTAAGAAGCAAGAGAAGAATCAAAGAAACAAGAAGTCAACCCAGAGTACCTAAAAATAAAGGAAATACACTGCAGGTGGGGAGCCCAGGGTGATAGCCTCACAAACCCAGACCACATACAAGAGGGGACAAGCAAACGGGACCGACATTTTTCAAGTGCTGACTATGCCTGAGGACACCAGAAATGTGGTAGACACAAAAGAAGAATGTCACCTCTTACTTCAGGCACAGGCTGGTCCAGAGGGGCCTCTATTTTCTAGCTAGTGACAGTCTCCGAGTGGGCCATTTCTGTGCTCCCCTTCAGCCTGAGTGCCTTCTTGTTATTTACCCCCCAAAATGGCCTCCTGATTCCAGAAGTTCTTTTGACCCCAAGAGCTGCTTTGAGGGCCCCTGTTCTAGTGACCAGAGAAAGCTGCGATCTCCTCATTGTTGAGGGGCAGAATGGAGGGAACTGCTCATTGACCAGCCTGTGAGTGCTGGAGGACAGAGATGTCATCTTAACACTCTTAACAACTTTGTACCCACGCACAGAATTCAGCTTAGAACACAGCAATGCATGAAACCAACATGCTCACACAGCGGGCACTTCAATTTAAATGGAAACTGAGGGGGCTGGATGGGGGCGCAGCAGTAGCGGCACTCAGCCACATGGGAAGAGTTCACATTTGCATCAGTAGATCGTTCTGAACACGCCAGGTGCATGCATACCCCTGATCTCAGGCCAGCTGAAGCTGGGAATGGACTGCAGCGTGAAGATCTTATTAGCGGTGCCTCTCTCTCTCTCTCTCCCCCTTTTCCTCTTCCTTACTCATGGAGCAAAGGAAGGAAGGGAGGGAGGGAAGAAGGAAGAGAGAAAGGGAAGGAAGGAAGGAAGGAAGGAAGGAAGGAAGGAAGGAAGGAAGGAAGGAAGGAAGGAAGAAAATATTTTAAAATACATCAATAAGCAGAAAATGGACCTGCAGCCTTTATCTAACTGAAGGTTGGTCCAAACTGTGGCTGACAAAAGCCTAACACAGAGGGTACAGAGCACTGGGATTGAGCAGCAGGACTGACTCCTACGATATCAGAACCATCTGCCCCGTAGACATCAGCTCTTCACCTGGCCCAGGGTGGACCACACTGGTTTGCTGTGTTTCTGGAAGGTACATCTGAGCTTCAAATACACGCATTCTCAACATAGGAAAGGATAAAAGTGATGAAATGTAGTGGAAAGACACTTTGAAAAAGAAGGATGTTGTCCACTTCCCCGTTTTTCCAGATAGTTGAGGTGACTCATGCAAACTCGCCATTTCACTAAAACGTAGAGCCAACCTAGAAGACCTCACACAAAATAAACCAATTTGTAGGGGCCAGCAGTTAGCGTAATGGCTATGTCGCTGGACTCCCACATAGTCGACCGCGGTTTGCGTTCCAGACCTGGTGGCTTAAAACCCATGCTGGGTGCGTGTGCGTGCGTGTCCAAGATCCCGAGAGGAAAACGGAGGAGAAGGGATGGCATGGCCATCCCCCCTGGGGGGTGATTTCTCACTTTCTGTCTCTCTGTCTCTGTCTGTCTGGCGAGCGCACGTGCCCTATAGCAAAAACCTCTCAAAAAAATAAAAAATAAGAAATAAACCAATTTGTTTGCCATCTTACGCTATAACTTCTTGAAGGGATCTTATCAGACATCCCAGGTCTCCAGTGCCCACCACAGCACACAGGCTAAGGAAGGCACTTTGTTTTAGCACACAATTGGTGTCTTGCATCACTCCATCAGCTGAGGACCCCTTGCCTCCTAGAATCAAACAGGGCCAGGAATGCTAATGGGTGTCTTGTCTTTTATTTTCTTTTACTTCCCTTCTCTTCTCTTCTCTCTCCTCTCCTCTCCTCTCCTCTCCTCTCCTCTCCTCTCCTCTCCTCTCCTCTTTCTCCTCTCCTCTCCTCTCCTCTCCTCTCCTCTCCTCTCCTCTCCTCTCCTCTCCTCTCCTTTCTTCTCCTCTTCCCTCCCCTCCCCTCCCCTCTTCTTTTTCCTTTCCTTTCCTTTCCTTGTCCTTGAATTTCCTACTTTTCTCATAACTGGTGGAGAATTATTGGGTTATCACGAAAGTCATGGTGTATTTTTCTATGCAAAAATATGTCATAACTTTTCTGATGACCCAATAGTGTAGAAGAGAAAAGCAATGTCATACAGGTGACATTGTTTAGATGGAAACAGAGGCATTAATTAAGCAAGGAAAATAACCCACCTTACCACTTTATGTTACTGTAGGCCTGGAATAATGTGTATATATATATATATATATATATATATATATATATATATGTATACACACACACACACACACACACACACATATATACATACACACACACACTTTTTAAAATTTTGATTGCTGACCACTTACACATCATACAGTATGATTTCCAAGCAAGTGAAGTCCCCCTCTGACCTGTACTGGGCATATCAAAGAACTGAAATACCATCAGGAAAAACAAGTCTGCTTATTCATTTGTTGGACTTGATAAAGAAATGAAATTGGTTATTATTTAAAGGTGAATTTTTTTTTCCTTTGCCTTCATATATGAAATGACTATTGGGGCATTTCAGGGTCCTTAGAAGATTACCCAGCAGTAGATACAGAACCATTTGTCATCTTTCAAGATCTGAGAGTCTTTCTTGACCAATTTAGAAAAGAAGGATGTTACAGCAAACAGACAGCCCAGCTGCTAATGACGGGTAACAGTTCAATATTTTATGCCACCTTAAAAAAGTTTCAGTAACTGAAGGTGTTCTCACATTAATTCTTTGCATCAATTATTGACAGAGAATTTAATTTAAAGGCAACTAGTCAGTAACCTAGGGGTAGTGTTTTAAATAATTTATAATTGCTGCATGGGTGTAATCATATTGCTATTGATTACGATCCAGTCACTTCTATGGGTCCAGCAGGTCTTATGCTAATTCCTTTTAGTGAGATCACCTTTTTAACTCTGTATTCCCTGGTAACAGGAACTCATTATAAAAATAATTTAATGAAGTGCCATCTTTTAGAGTCCTAGCAGAGATGGGGGAAGGAAAGGGAGACGCAAACTTTGAGAAAGCCAGGAATTGAAAGTATTATGCTGAGATTTACACATAATAGTTTCTAAGTTGGAAATTGTATATTGCTATTCAAGTACCAGATGGGACCAGGACAACCGGGGAAAAATAGGGTCTATGGAAAAGTTGGAAAAAAAATTAAAAGATTTGAACAGTTTCATTTATGAGAAAAATTATCTAAATTTCACTTTATTCATCCCCCAGGATAATTTTATTTTAATTCACTGAAACAGATTAGCAATCATTTGGAAAGATTTGAGAATGGCAGTGATTTAGTAAGAATTTGGAAGAATGAGCTCACAGGATGTTCTCTCTTAGCCTGGAAGAGTGTGAACCTGAGGAGAGGCTCCTTGCCCTGGTGAGGATCCAGTATGAGGGGGTACAGAGATGTTTCTGAACACTTTATGGTCATAACTATGAATGCATTTTAGTAAGTGGTGACAAAAGAGGCACAAACCCCATGACTTTCTGTACGCCGTTATCTCTAACTAGGCTAAGATTGGTATTTAGATAAACAGACAGTGAATAAGAACATGGCCAGGAGCTAATCACACGGGAAGTACTTAGACAAGGCATGGTCAGGATGCTGGTTTGGGGAAGACAGAATTTGGGAAACAAGTGGCTGAGCGAGTATGCCAAATCCAGACACCATCAGTCCTCTCTCTCTGTACTTTGCTCTCTTGGCAAAAAGAGCCAGGGGTTGCAGAGGGAGCAGGAAGTGAAGACACCAGCACCACTTCAAGGAAGCCAGGAGGCCGGCCCAGGCCTGGCAGAGACTTGGAGAAGAACCAGCCTGAGTGTGGGCTGGGAAGAGCCTTAGGAGACCCAGAGAGAAAGGCAGCAATGTCCTGTGAGAACATGAGGGTTCAGAATGAAAGGGAACTATGAGGCCAAATAAGGCACCGAATACTGGGCTTTTCCTGATATATTCTCACTTATTTTCAGTTTTGCTTGTTTTCAAAACTTTCATTTTTAAGCAGTCACATTTCAATAGTAAATGTGCCTCTTTTACCAAATGTGTGTGGCTGTGTGTATATTTGCTTTAAAACTGTTATGACATTGATTTTGTTTAGGAAAAAGTATATGTATGTGTGGGTATGCATATCTCCCTCTAGGAGTAATTGTGTAATAAATACAAAGTTTTTGTGCCGCTTGATTTCAGATTTCAGAAGATTCCTAACATTGAGGAGAGAGAAAAGAAAGCGGGAAAGAGACAAGTCTATTTTCTGAAAGAAAAGAAGACAAGAGAGGATAGATCTGATTTAAACCTAATCGTTCGAGTGGCTTGTAAACAGTGGAAAGAAATGGATAATTCATCACCTAGCATGAACTTTCTCCATAGACCACAAATGAAATCCTTGTTCTGAAGGTGAAGACACCGACTCTTCAAACCAGGAAGGGTAGGTATTACAATAAATGTGAATCAAAACACAGACCTATATTTGCGCAAGTTAAAAGGGAAGAAAAACAATACCTGCAGAAATTGTCACCTGCCCACACTGAGAGTTTGCTCACAAATATAATTCTCACTTCAACTTAACGAAAAGGAAACAACAAATTTCTAGCTCATTCCATTTCCTCTGGGCCTGCTTAGTGCTTTCAGGCTTGGCCCAGTTTTCTCCCGCATGGAGCCACATGGACACAGGCCAGTTCTCATGGTTATTATAATGCACTAAAATATATTTGATGTGCTGCAAGAGTGCAGCATAAACTGCCAAGCGCAAGAATTACTGCTCCCAGACACACCGATTCCACTTGGGTTTCATGGTAGATCCTTCGATGGGGGATCCAGTTTGCAGGATTCAGGCTTACGACCCTCGGTCAGAAGGAGTCAGCAGGGGTGTTCAGAAAGAACCAGGTAGGAACTATTTTAGGCTTTGCAGACCATAGATCTCTGTGGCAAATACTCAGTTGTACCACTGTCAAGTGAAAGCAACTTTGCACCATACATAAACAAATGAGTCTGACTGCATTCCAATAAAATGCTACTTAAGAAAACAGACGATGGCTATAATTTGCCAATTGCTGGTATAATTTCCGATATCTTATTGATTAAACTCTATTCCTGCAGAGTGGGACAGTGGCATGTGACAAAGTTGAACCCAGAGCTGAATTGAAAGAGGGACATCGCCAACATGAGAGGAGAGCAATCGTCTGGGAAGGGGCACGTGGCCCATTTAGGGGAGCAACTGCAGTAATGACTGACAAGTGAGGGCTCCTTTAATCTCAGTGACTCAAGAGCTAAGGACATCAGAGAGAGGAACCAAATTATGGGGCCTGAGGAAAATGGTGATGCTTGGAACCGTCACTAAGAGGAAGAGACAAGAAACTGGATCAAGTAAACCAAAGGTTTGCCAGGCAGTCTTGAGCTTGAGTCCTAAGCTCACTTAGCAAAGCCTTTAATTCATTAAAAAAAAGAAAAATCACTATCATCTCACAGCTGTACCAACAGTGACAAAGGCACAGCACAAATCCCAGGCTATCTGGGGGAAACCGATTTTGTTGGTGAGGCTCTGTTGGTGATGAGCGAAGAGATTCCACACCCAGCCACAGGAACATCTCAGAAGACTCTCAGTGGCCACATGTAGGTTCCAGCTCGTTAAGGGAGGGAAACATTTAAGTGCACCATCAGAATGAGAGCTTGCTCCATCCTTAAAACAAACAAACAAAAGCCATCTTCCAGATCTAGAAGAAAGGGGAACAGGAGTCTAGAGAAAGCTTCCTTGCTTAGAGCTGTCAGCACCCTCTAATGGCATCTCATGGGCCTTCTATCCTGAGAAACTAGATGGTAAAACAGCCATGGGTAAACAGCAGCATTACCTCAGAACAGCAGAGACCCAAGGGCCAACGCAGCTACCTCTGGGTGGTAACTGGAATTGCAGTTTTGAGAAGAGCAGCCGTGAATTACGGAAAGACTAGCCAGTCACCTAGCCCACGCGAGTTCTCAGTCACTGTCAGAACTGGGAGGGAAACAGAGCCCCACGCTGCCCAACACCTCAGGTAGGGTTAAGCATTTTATGCGGCATCAGCATCTTTAAGGAGCTCACCTTTTAAAAGGAGCCAGCTTTTTGTTGTAAATGGCACTGACACTACAACAAGAAAGTTCATTTCACAAAGATGATTCATTAAGAAATAAAATATTCATGGCTGACAGCTTGAAGGATCGCCATACAGTTATATTCTAATGCACCTGTCCTCTCTGTCAAGTCCAATGTGGGATGTCATGTCGCCAAAGTTTTATTTAGAAATTGTTTGTCAGAGTGAGCTTTCTAATGTGAATGAAAAATTCATCCCCTCATTAAGAAGATTTTACATGAAATGTCTAGGATTTTCAATGAACACCAGGACATGAACCAATTACTGTTAAACACTTAAAGAGACAGAGTCCTAAGCTCACTCAGCAAAACCCTTAATTGCACAAATGTGGAAAAAATTTGACACCCCGAAAGGCAAATGGGAATTTTGATTTGAAAATTTTCTTTTCTTTTGTTGTAGTTGGAAAATCTTTATCTTTGAAAGACCTGGGGGAATTCGAATGCAACTATTATATGGAATCCATACACAGATTATTATATCTGACCTTCTCATACTCAGATGCTGCAATGGAATTTAGGATTTTCATCTACTTGTTCAGTTCCCAAAGAAAATGATTAAAGTGTCCTGGAAAGTTGGTGAGTAGTTTCTACTCATTTCTTAGATTTTTGTTTCTTTGTTTTGTTTTGTTTTGTTTTAAATACATCTGGTTGCCTTCACACTTCATTCTTACCTTATCTCCATAATTTGTGGAAATATCAAACAGGTGTCTTGGAAGCAAATATATTTAATGATTCCAAAATGTTGGGAGTTGGAAAAGAGGGGAAAAGCCACAGTAGATTAAAATAGAGTTGAACTGCTAGAAAGTCAGGAGAAATCCACAAGGGAATTGCTTGTATAATGAAATAGCATTTTACAGCTATGACAATGGATTAAGTTGACATTGAGAGTCTTTTTTGACATACGGTCTAGTTCAGCTTAATCTATGGTAGAAAATAGTTCACTCCTTAAACCTAGCACTCAACTCAGGATGGTATGTATGAGTGTGTGAGTGTGTGTGTGTACCTGTGTACACACAGGTATGGCCAGGCTGTCACTTCCAGTTTCAGAAAAGGTTTAAGATTGACAATATGAAAACTGAAATTTCTCCTTTTCAATCCAACAGACTCCATAAACTTTAAAGGGCCCACATTTACTTTCATATTATAGATACTGTAGTAAACTTGCTCAAGGAAAAAGTAGCCTTGACCTATACCTGTGCATCACTATCCCACAAGACTCTACTGATGCTTTCCAAAAAAGAAAAGGTTGGAATAAACTCTTTACCAGGCAACTGGTCCAGGTGGGAACCCGAATGTCACAGTCTTTTTTTGTGCTTAATTATAGCTGCCTCTGAAGTGCACACACACACACACAAATTCTTTTTTCCATATATGCTTTTCTTTTCGTGTACATGTATTTCTTCAAACTCATATGTTCTCCTTTATCTTATTTAATATATTTTTTGAAAAGTAATTGGACAATATGTATCATAAAACAGTTTAGATGTGAGATAAAATTCCAGGCATCTATCTTAAAAACTATCTTAAATTCAGAAAAGGAATTATATACAGAGATGTTCAATGTTGCATTATTTAAAATTGGAGACAAATGTTTGGGGAAAAAGTTCCTTTGATATGCTGCTATTCAAAATTACATTTGGAATTTGTCTCTCAAATAATACTGAGTAAATAAAGTAGGATGCAGAATGCATTAAATGTAGTTTCATAAGGCAAAAAGTAAATTGAATTTCTTAAAAGAAAAAAAAAATCATACCAAATGTTTAAAATGGGTTTGGGCATATGGGTGATGTTTGTTTTCTTCTTTTTACTTTTTAAAAACATTTTCCATTCCTATCCCTATACATGGATAAAATTAAAAGCCAAATCTAAATATAGTCAAACTCTACTCACTGCATATTTTTGTAGTAGATAATTGAGCTGTACTTTAATATATGGGGGAGGGCTTCAAAAATTTATGGAAAATACATATTATGAAAAAAACTATGCACAATTTTTTTTTCTATTGTTAGGGTACATAAGCTCACCATTCCCAGTAGGGAATGGTCACAATACAATAATTTTTCCTCCATTTCTCCATCCCGTCAGGATGCTGGTCATGCATGCAGCATGTGCCCAGCATGTTTTACAAGCTGTCAGGGCTGGGATTTGAAACTGTGATCAGCCATATGGAATCCACTCCTAATACAAGAGCTTAACCACTAAACCACAGGGAAAGTCAAGATTTTTTTTTTTTTTGAGAGAGATTTTTGTATAGGGCACGTGTACTCGTCAGAGACTTGACAGAGACAGAGAGACAGAAAACAAGAACTCACCACCCCACCCCCGCCACCCCAGCGGGATGGCCACACTGTATCCCTTCTCCTCCATTCCTCTCTTGGGATTTTGGGTGCACACACACACACACACATACACACATGCACGAGCACAATGTGAGTTTTAAGCCACCGGGTCCAGGATGAACCACGGACGATTACGTGGGAGTCCAGTGACATAACCATTACACCATCTGCTGGTCCCAAACGTCCAGATTTCATTTTTTTTTTTTTGGCAACAAAAGAAATTCATATTTAAATCATATTTTTCCACAAACTTTTTGAAGTCTCTTCCTACAGTTTTAAGAAGGGGAACAAAAAACTATGATTCTTCCAGTAGGTAAATCAAATTGTCAGTTAAGAAAAAGATTCCCCCCTTCATCTTCTGCCATTCATGAGATATTAATGTACTGAGTTATCCCAATGGCAATTGCAAAAATTATTTACATAAATTCTCCAAGTATACCAAATTGCAACTTGCTCGAATAAATCAGACATCTAGCCTCTGGTTTCTCTGAATTTTGGTTAGCAGAACTCTGTGTTAGAAATCGCATCCAATACATTTTTCAGAATCTGCCCATAATTAGTTTCACTGGGAAAACTGTGAGGAACTATTTTGCTCCTTTTAAATTCATAATTTTGGTTCAAGAGCCCAGAATAAGATGTTTAGACAGAGTGAAAACTATTTTCTAACAAATCAATATTAATTTATCTGACTGTTATGGTCTCAGGAGCCAAAAAGTGTTCTTGTACTGAGCTGACAGGAAAGATTTTATCCTGACCAAATGTTATTCAAATATTTATAAGTCTGGATAATTTAGTAAAGAAAATACAGATGGAAGAAGGCAAGAGTGTTTTTTTTTTTTTTTTTTTCTTTTGGTGCTCCTTTCCCATTTACAAATGACGAGAACTATAAAAGTAAGTGGAGAGTGAGTAGCAACCCTCCACTTCCCTTCCAGCCATGAGTGAGCTCCGTGAAGAGCTGACTGTTGAGTATAAGCCATAGAGTAGCAGACCGCTGGAGGCTTTCCAGCAGTCGCCAACAACACTTGCAATTGAGCTGGTGGTGCCATTCTGGTCAAGAATAAGACATGCTGTGGAAGGAACAATTTCTCAATGACACAGCAGAGAACCATATAGCATGGGGGCCTCTGAGAGTATGCACTTAGGTGGGAAGAACTGAAAGGGAAGAGCAAGGCAATACATGAAATGCCTTGAGTATGCGTTCCATCTGTTATCCTCTTTAATTCCTTCAATAGCTGTAGATAAGATTTTGTGTGCATCTATGAACTTTGCATTGTAATATTTTATATATACACACACCAAGAAAGGGCACAAAATGTGCAAGTGTCACTAAATGAACTAAACACATCCAGTATCCTGATCAAGAAACAGAACATTAGTATCCTACAATGGGGACTTTAAAAAGTTTGCAGAGAAATGGAATTATAGTATGAGTTTAAGTCCTTGCAAAACAAGTTTGAAATCCATGCCTAGTGTTTTTCATAATACTCGCTCTTCACTTTTTAAAGACTCCTGTGTATGTGAATTCACCTTGCGTCTTAGCTGTTCTCTATCTTACCTTCTAATACATGGAGAATTTGCCTTTGACTGAACACACGATGACAATAACCATACAGGGTGCCTTCTGCCTCTGCCTTCTTCCTTTCAGTGTCAGGTTTGTGAGATTAATCCATGGGACTGGGTTTTGTCATAGGCCATTCATTTTCATGGATGAGTAGGGCCCTCTGTGTAACTATGCTATCACTTGATACCTACCCGACTTCTCATAGACATTTCAGTAGGTTATAGTTCGGAGTGATCATTAATAAAGCTGCTGTGCATATTCTTGCACTTGTCTCTTGGTAAGCTTATGCACACCTTTACACCAGGCATATACATAAGAGGAGTATTACTAGGTGGTCAGATATCCTTGTGTTTAGTTTCATGTAGTGTTAGCGTGTCATCCAAAATGATTATACCAATTTACATTGTTATCCGAAAAAGTCTTTTCCTTTAAATCAGATTTTTAATTTTTGAAAAATGTTAGTGTGACAGGAGAGTTTCAAAGAATATGTAGGGTTCCGGTATATTTCTCATTTTCTTTCCCTTAAAGTCAGTTCCTCATGTGACCATGGCACATTTGTGACAAGTAAGAAATGTGCATTGGTTATTACCATGAAGAAAATAACAGACTTTATCTGGATCTTACCAGTTTTCCACTACTCTTCTTTTCCTGCTTCAGGATCCAACCCAGGATTTCACTGGGTTGTATCAAGTGTATTATTTCTATTTTACTTGTGAGAAAAAGAAGTCCAGGCAGGTTAAGTTGCTCTCACAAGTGCACAAAGCTTAGAGGTAAGTCTAAAATAATTTCAATGGGAGTAGGAAATTCTATTGCTATTTTCTGAGTCTTTCTGTGCTCCACAGTGAAGTAATGTCACTCAACAACTGAGGAAGCGTTTCCTGAACACCTACTACTTTTTGGTCCCTGGGAAGCTGAAATGAAAGGTAACCATAAGGTGCTTCCTGTGATCCAGCCTTCCCTTTAGTCGCACACCCTGTGTCAGGAACAACCACAGAAACGTGTCTCTGGCAGTCTAGTTCTTTCTTCCTCACCCTGCCATGTTGCTAAGGCATGCTCTTGGGGAATAGGCTGTTCCCTGTTCAGGTCTTTGTGCCCCATACCAAGCAGGTTTACAGTAAATCTTTGTTAAATATATGGTTGCCCAAACATTTATGATGTGAGGTGACAACACAATCCTCCTCCACCTCTGTTGGGCCTTGGGATCATTTATCAGGAGGTCATGAAATATAAAACAGAAGATCACCCTGGCTCTGTCAGATCACTGTGTCATTTGGGGCAAGTCACTTGGGCCTGTTACCTAGGAACTATAAAATGGAAATACTAATGGCTCCCAAGATATGCTTGTCCAAGGCTTTGGAAATTATCATACTATACATAAGTTAGGAAATACTGGTTTTAAAATATTTATCTTTAATAGTAAAAGAGAAGTCACAGATAAAATGGAGAATGCCTTTTACTGCCAATTCTTTTAATTCCAGAAGAAAATCCTTATGTCTATAGACTCACTATAGAAACCATCCTAGCATAGGGCTGGCAGGTGGCATGGTGGTTAAGGATGCGAGACTCCCACATGACTGATCATAGTTCAAGTCCTGGACCTGGTAGCTTGCTTTCTTATTTTCTCTCTCTCTGGTCAAATTAAAAAATAAAATAAATAAATAAACAAACAAACAAACTCGGAAGGAAGGAAGGAAGGAAGGAAGGAAGGAAGGAAGGAAGGAAGGAACCATCCTAGCGGAAAAACCACATAAGGACTAGAAAAGCCAGAAGGAAAATTACTGATTTTTCTCTTGCATTTTGAGTGATTAACAGAGACCCAGCACATTATGCATAAATATTGCCTCCCCAGATTCACACCATGACACTGGGAAGAATGCAATGCAGTGTAACAAAGATACTCTACCTTGGGTCATGGATAGTCTTGATCTTAAAGTCAGGGAATGGGTTGTCTTGAGGATACGGACAATCCCTTATTATGTCTAGCAAGAAATCTAGCAAGTAATAGGTGCTCCAAAAATGTTTGTTGAATGAATATTTAATTTTCCAGTCTAAATGGATTAGAAGTTTGGTCCTCTGGTTTTCCTAGAAGATATATTATGGACAAAAATCTTAAATCAGTTTTCTAGAAGATCTGGTCTTCCAGAATGACCTGACTAAATTAAGACTGCCAAATTTTGCAGATTTAACCCGGGTAGTAGTGACTGTGTAGATGGAATGTGTAGATGCTACAAGATCTCAAAGGGAGACTCCTGATGAGAATGAGCACTCTGGGAGATAGGCGACAGGGTTCTGCAGCTACTTCCTAGCTTATACCACACATGACAAGGCAGGGCATTCCTCTGCATCATGAACTGAGCCCCACCTAGAAACGCACTCCCATATTGGGAAAACACATTGTCTTTCCACTCAATATATCAAGTTCTTTGAAATCATTCTCTCCCAGTGGTGGTGGTGTCAAAAAATAGCCGCTCACACTTATGTGAACTCTCAGATGGATCGCCAGCGAGAATACATCAGCAAGTTAGGCAAGTGAATTCCCTCGCCGGTAATAAATAAGGAGCAAAGGGAACGAAGATGGGCATTTTGGCTGGATTCCAAATGCGAAAACCTGCCTATCCACCTTCAAAATGATGCAAGATTGCAGTTTGTTTAATGTTCATCTTATGTGCTTAATTACCGATAGTGCTTGACTAATTATTTCTTGTTTTGTAGACTATTTAAACAGAGAAGGAAAGCGGCTACATACTTTTGTATACTGAATGAGGATTTGTAACTCATTTTTGTAATCGCGTAATTCCCAGAGGGCTTCATTACAAACACGAAAGAAAACAGGATGCTAAATGCAGGTGACAGTCTAATTTCCACAGGTACGGGTTAAAGCATTCGAGGGAAGTAATGGAAAATAAAATAAAAAATAGCCGTTAGATGTTTCCACCCATGTAAGGTGTTTTCATGTTAATAAGAGGGAAAACTGCACACGCAGCAAAGACATCTCCATTTGGTACTGGCATCCTTTCTGATGCCCGATTTGATTCAACATCTCTGTAACATCATGAAATAAGCCACGAAATAGATCCCCAGTTTTCTTAGTCACAAACGAGTTTGTCTAGTTGCATCAGGCACCATCGACAGTTTTCACTTCTCCATTTCACTATTTTACTGTATTTTACTTTTTAATATAAATTCTTGGTCAGCCTAAAACATTGCACTACATTTCCACATGTTTAGAAAAATACGAGGCTCAAACTCAAGAGGAATATGAGAGCCCCTGGAGATTGCAGGCTGTGAGGAACAACTTCTAGGCACAACATTACTATCTTTCGAACAAAAATTGGGTTTAGTAGTCACATGATCAATGGCTTTTTTTTTTTGAGAGGTTTTTGCGATAGGGCGCGTGTGCTCGCCAGACAGAGACAGAGAGACAGAAAGCGAGAAATCACCCCCCAGGGGGGATGGCCACGCTGCAGTGCCTTTTCTTCCATTCTCCTCTCGGGATCTTGGGCAGGCATGCACACGCACCCGGCGTGAGTTTAAGCCACTGGTCCGGTGCTCGAACCACGGTCGGCTACATGGGAGTCCAGCGACATAGCCATCACACTAACTGTTGATCCCTCTTTCTTTTTTTTTTTGACAGTTGACTCTATGCCCAGGATATTATCGGATGTTTGAGGATGTGGGAGAGAGCCCCAACAAAGCACAAACCTTGGATCCTGACCTTAAAGCATAAATGAACTTTTAGGTGTTTGAAAGAACAGCAAGTGCTATCTTCACCATCATGGTTGCCGTGATGGGAGGGTCCACCATTGACCAAGTATTTCCTGTGTCTCAGACTACGGTGTAAGCATCACATATCTCCACGAGGTCACAAAGTCCTGCCAAGTGAATGCTACCAGTCCTTTATCCAGGGTGTGAAAACTCAGGTCTATGACCTTGAAGGTCTCGTTCCTGGAGCTCAGCTTCCTTGATCTTCCTCTCTGAGTTTTTCTGCCTCAACCAATACTTGGAGTTATAGTAGTTACAATTTGTTTTGGGTGAATTTCAAGATATCAATCATGGTAGCACAGTTGGGGTAGAAGCCAGACTGCTATTGGAGGGAAGGAGGAGAGGTAGGAAATTAAGAAACAGAATTGATAATGTCTACAGATCCCTTACAGGCACTTAGGGGTGTACTATCATTTCTAGGGACATTATTTCATGTTGTCCTCATAGCACCTCAATGAAACAGCTGTTAAGGATGATATAGCTAATGTCTGTCAAGTGCGAGTAGTGTGCTCTGGAGAATGAAGGAAATTTTTACATGCCTTATTTCATTTGATACTCCCTAAGGCATGATCAAGTCGTTGTGATTATTATTCATCATTCCCATTTAGCTGAAGAATAAACTGAGGCATAGCGGATTGATTGGACAGAGTCAGGGACTGAATCCAGGGGCCTGCCTGCAAGGCCAGCACTTTTCAATGTGTGATGAGACCCCCACTCAGCGTGCCACTTCCATTTATTGTAACTCAGACAGCCTGTCTTCTGCCCAAGGTCACGATGCTAAGGAGCTGGGGCTCAGGGTTCCCGTCTGGAATCTGCCCTCCTGAACATCTTGCAGCTCCACCTCCCTAGAGGAGGATGTCTGCTCAATAAGCAGGGCAACGACAGTCAAGCCCCCAGGTGATGCGTTTGAGCCACTACCAGGTATGCTAAGAAATACAAGGGCCTCGTCTTCAGGGACTTCCTCATTTCTTTTTTTTTTTTTTTTTTTTGGAGAGGTTTTTGCTATAGGGCGCGTGCGCTCGCCAGACAGACAGAGAGAGACAGAGAGATAGAAAGCAGGAAATCACCCCCCAGGGGGGATGGTCACGCCGCAATCCCTTCTCCTCCATTCTCCTCTCGGGATCTTGGGCACGCACGCACACGCGCCCGGCGTGAGTTTAAGCCGCCGGGTCCGGGACTTGAACCACGGTCGACTACGTGGGAGTCCAGCGACACAGCCATTACGCTAACTGCTGGTCCCAAGGGACTTCCTCATTTCTATTAGGTACAAATGAAAAAGGACCCTTAGAAGCTTATGAAAACAAGTCTAGGGACCAGACAGTGCTGAAGCAGCAAAGCACAATGCTCTGTGTGGCCATCCCACATGGCAAAGGTGCTGTTTCAGGTACTGAGACCTCCTCCACTACACAGGGCATGTATGTGCCTATGATCCGGGCCTGAAGGCCGGGGGTAGATCGTGGTGTCAAGACCTTGGAGGGTGCTGTGTGTGTGTGTGTGTGTGTGTGTGTGTGTGATTCTGCCTGCCTATCGACTTTCTCTGAAGAAATAAATAAACTTAAAGAAGGAAAAAACAAGTGTAGTTCAGCTGATGTTTGTGGGGTTTTTTTGTTTATTTGCTTTTGTTTGTTTGTTTGTTTTTTTGAGAGGTTTTTGCTATAGGGCACGTGCGCTCACCAAAAAGACAGAGAGACACAGAGAGACAGAAAGTGAGAAATCACCCCCAGGGGGGATGGCCATGCCGCAATCCCTTCTCCTCCATTCTCCTCTTGGGACCTTGGGCACGCACGCACACGCGCCCGGCATGAGTTTAAGCCACCGAGTCTGGGACTCGAACCGCAGTTGACTACATGGGAGTCCAGCAACATAGCCATTATGCCAACTGCTGGTCCCATTTCAGCTGATGTTTAAGAGGTAACGGAGGGGATTTGAAGTTGAACAGGACTGGTTTCCAGTTCACCCTCGTACAGTTGATTATCTGTGGTGCTTTAAGCAAGTCACTTCAGTCATGGTTTGCCTGAGCTGTACAATGGATCTAAAACTACCTATGTTATTAAGTGGTAGAGTGAGCTGGATATTATCTACCTAGAGATCACTCCAAATTCATTCACCCAGCAAATATTTATTAATTGTCTACCATGCATTGAGCACTCTCCTAGGCCCTAGAAACAGTAATGAGCAAAACAGACAAGACTCTCAGTACTTAACTTACATTCATCTACAGGGTGATGAACACACAAAAACTCACATATGTCTATGTCCGTGTATACATCAATCTTTACAAAAGATGCAATAAATACCCCAAGGAGAATAAAGCAAGAAGGAAGGAGAGGAGGGAGAAAGTTTCCATAGAGAATGTGCATTCAAGCAAAGGCCTGCATTTGGAGAGGACAGTTCACGGCACTCTGTGGGGAGAACATTCCAGGGAGAGGGAATGGCAAAGGCACACGGGAGCATGCCTGGCATGTCAGAGCAATGGCGGAAATAGAGAAGAGCGAGAAGGCGGCCATAGGCCACAGGGAGGAGACAGCTGGGCAGACAGGGAGGGCCTCAGATCCTGTTGTGAAAACTTCACCTTTTATTCAGCCTGAAATGGGATGTAACAAGTAAAGTCACAGATAGGTAGAGTGGGACTAACTTTTCTGGCTTCCTCCCTCATCTGGGTAAATTAGAAGATGAAGGATGATGTCAAAATGCAAAACCTTTTTCAGGACTGATGTAGCCCACCACTTGATGCTGACCTGGGAGGGCTTTTAAGGAAAAGTACCTGTTTCTAGGAGCTGTATTTAAATGGCCTGGGGCTCTTAGAACCAGTAGAAATAGGAACCACTTAAGTTAACAGGCAAAGTAATAAGACTATACAGAGAAAATGCACATTTTCATACTTTATGCCTTAATTTTAAGTAGAGTTACAAGATTTCCTGTAGGAATTCAGAGTGTTATCTTATTTTATGCCCCAAACTAGAAACAGTGTTCCACTGGGTTTGCCAAGCTGTTAAGATGAAAATATCTGTTTGAGCACAGCATAATAGATGAGGTGTTTAAGGCATTTTCCTTTAGATTTTTGGTTAATCTTCTTTTAGTTAATTTTCTGAGATAAAATCCAGTTATAAATAACCTGAGGGTACCCTAACTGGGCTGTTCTGAGACTGGCAAATCTTTAATAGCCAGAACTTCTGCCTCTTACAGATCTCTAGGGGAAGCAGTACTTTGAAAATTATCCAAAGCAAAATAACTCGAAAGCATTAACAAATTAAAGAGAGTGGGAGAGAGAGAAGAAAGGGGCGAATGAGAAAACTTCTTTGACATTCACAAGACAGCAGATCTTACCCTTGAAACTCCTTTAAAAAAAAGAAGTCAAACATTCAAAATCTATTTGTTGATTACAACAGAGAATTGGTGAGTTTCTGTCATAGGAGAGTACTGGAAAATTCATCCGTTTTACAAAAGGAAAGCAGGAGAAAAAAATTCCAGACAAAACCCAAAGTGCAAGAGAAAGACCATGACCGTAAACAGCCATTACTGAGACTGTGATACCATAGGCATAAACCTAAAAGAAGTTTTAGAACTGCCTTTAAAGATAGCTGGTGGAAGGCAGAAAGAAAAAAAAAAACAAAAAACAAAAAACAACAACTTAAGTGCTCTCTGCTGTTAAAATGTAAATTGAAAAGTATGAAAGGATTATAAGGTAGCGTAGGTAGGAGAGTCATGTAAACGAGTTGAAATATGAATATTTCCTCAAGACAAAGGAGAGGACACTGACCACCATCCGACTGCAGTGTGTTTATTACCACGAAGACTGTTTATAAAAATAAGACAGGAGGGAGCCCTAAAGTGCAAATAACTCAGAACAAATCTGTAGGACTAGGTGAAGGAGGATCATTATTCCCAGGGACACGTAGCTAAAGAGTGACAGGAGAGAGAAGTGTCAGGAGAGAGAACTAGAACAAGTTTCTACAAAGCAGTAAGAGGGTGGGAGAATCCATTGTGTGTGTGTGTGTGTGTGTGTGTGTGTGTGTATACACACACACACACACTATATAAAATGCCCTAGAAACCGGTAAGTCAATAACCTGTCACCAACTATAGGATTATCCAGGACATGCCGAGCCTACACTGACAAGCCAGTTGAAAGGGTATACAGAGTGGTAATCGAGCAGGAAATTGCCACTGTGGTTCAGAGGGCCCAGGACTTGCTTAGGGGTTTGACTCCATCTTCTTAAGCTTCTATAAAAGGTGGCTGGTGAAATGTACAGGGAGTCTCAGGATACCCACCTTGAGATAAGGAATATGAACGTCAGGAAGAGAGGCAAAGGGAATTCCATATAGCCCAGAAAAGAAAAGAAAAGAAAAAAGATTAAAATATCCTCTCTCCTTAATAAAGAGCCTGTCAAATTGATTTGCTTTTTTTTTAATCCAAATAAAAAATTTTCAATTGCTTGAAAATTAGAGAAATACTCATTTGAAATGGATACCCCTATCCTGAGAGAATCATAAAGATCGAGAAAGGCTTACAAGGCAAGCTGGCTGCTCCTGAGCCCAGCATACCGGGGTCTCTAATAGAAATTTATTACTTGATTTACCAGGAGCAGTGGAGCCCTAAGGAAGCAGAGAATATCCAGCAATGGAATTAGAGCTGCCTGTTCCTTGGAAGTCTTCTGAGCTGCTTAATCTCATGCAATCTTCCACTAACCCTGAATTCAGACTCGAGAAGGGGAGTGGCAACCCCAGACCGTCTTCAGAATCCAGAAGATTTTTGTTTGCCTGCATCGCTATGGGTATTTCACATCTCCTAATGCCATACGAAAGGACTTTTCAGAGACTGGGACCTACCTTCTCAGTGCTTGCTCCCCAATAGACTCCTAAGGTCTAAACACAGAGCCTGGCAAAAAGAAAGAACCTGCCAAGTATTTTAACTGAATGGATATCTCCCAAAGGCTAAGTCATAAATGGATGAACAATCTGTGTTGTTACCAAGTGTACTAGATGGTAATTATCTGCACCATTATTAAGAAAGAAAAAGATCAGTGTAAGGAGATAGTAAACTTGAAGGGTATAAGCAAAGTCTCTGGCAATAGAAGTTAATCTCTTCTTGATTCCAGTTAGGAGCAATAGGTTAGTAAATAACTGCAGAAATGTACATATGTAATAAATGTGTATCTTGAATTTTTCACGAAGTGAATATATGCACAGAACCAAGACTCAGATCAAAAAAATAAAAAGAGGACCAGTATTTGAAGGAGGGGTTGTGCGTATGTTAAACAGTGATGCTATTATAACCAAGATGGCAGCTCTGGAAGACAAGAGGAGCTTAGAGGGCAACTGGGGACTGTGTCTGTCTAGAGTCTCCAAGCTAATGTGATATGTGAGTAAGAACATGAGAGAAAAACGAGCATTGATTGAACAGCCTGTGGTATTTCATTTAATTGTCTCTCTCTCTATATATATATATATATTTTTTTTTTGGAGGGTAAACTGAGGCTCAGAGAGGTGAATGCACTTCAAGGCCAAGATGCCAGGTCTAAATGATACCACGGTGTCTTTATTCATCATAACTCCTGGTCTCACCTTGCCTCTACACCTGGCATCACTTTTAACTCCCTTCAAGACAAAATGACTATAGTCATAATCATGACATCAGTAATAGTTTCATTTTAAAAATAATTATTCATTTAATTTTATCTATCATTATTATTGTTATTATTTTAATTTGCTACAGGACATGTGTGCTCATCAGAGAGAGACAGAGAGAGAGAGAAAGAGAGGGAAAGTGAGAATGCAAGCTGCCAGGTCCAGGACTTGGGAACCATGGTCAGCCATAGGGGAGTCCAGCATCTCAACCCCCATGCCATCTTCTAGGCCCCATTAGTAATAATTTTAATAAGAAAATTACTGAGTGCTTACTCTGCAGTAGACACTTCTCCTACGTTATTTTATTATCCCCATCTTACTTCTGAGAAAACAGAGAGAAAAAAAAAAAAGTGAAATATCCTGTCTTCTTACAAAGACCTCAGTAAAGGTGTAGCTGGGATTTGAGCCCAGAAATCTGTAACAGTATGACTGCCTCACTATATAACCCCTGAAGGCACTCGCAATTATGAAATGGAGAGCTTACCTATTCTCTTTTTATATTTCTCCTTGGATATGCAATTGAGCACCTCACACATTTCAGACGCTGGTTAAAAATGTTGATGGAGATTTGCGTCCTAGGTCATAGATTTCTTGCCAGCTGGCCTTTGAAGAACGGCATCTGGGATGTAGCTCCATTAGTTATAACAGGTCGTGGGGCCAGAAAGGAATGAACTGGGCAACTTGGTAACAGCCATTTCTCCAGAGCCTGCCTCCTGGTCCATTTCCTGGTAAGCTCAGTTTGGAGCTATCAGAGACTGTCCCCACAGCTCTAGAGCCAGCCAAGGGTGAACTGGTCTCTTAAAGGCTGCCAGTCACCTGTGGCTTATAGGACTCCCCTCGGCCGTTCCTGGTACAGAAGCACTAGAAGTGGTGGTGGATATGGCTGTGAGTGTCATCACAATGTGCAGCACCGTTCAGTTGGCTTTGCAAACATCAGTGCAAGGTTTTAATCCAGGCTCCAGGCTAAGTCCCACTCACTTCCACCTCTGACCATCGTGACACGGCTGCTCTGGAAGCTCAATTGAACATATAGGTTACAAGAACAAAGTGAAGCCGCAGGGGGAGAGGCCTGCTAGTCCTGCCTTATGACAGCATTTCAGGTTGCGATCCCTGGCTGGCTCATTAAAAAAATAAATAAATACTTTAAAAAGAAAAATTCCAGGAACATTGGGAATTAGTTTATTTGAATGTAGAATGCATTTGTTCTTTCATTTGATATTCAACAAATATTTACAGAGTCACTTCTTCTGTGTGCAATTGGGGATAATGCTTTTAATTGTTTTATCTCAAGATTAATTTCCTCAGAAGAATTAACCACAACCAGGAGTCTGTGGGCTCATGGCTGATGGGACACTGGAGACCCTGGAGGTCGTGTTCACATAGAGGTGAAGTGAGCCATAGCAGTGAAGAGGAAGAAGAATTACGTATTTAAAAATCAGATTTTTCTTTTAAAACTATACAAAGACCATCTGACACAGAAAATGAGAACAGGATCAGGAGTCAAGAGACATCATGTCTTGTTCTGGCACCACCACTCAAGCTTGGACTTCAGTTTTCCATCCATAAAATGGGACAGTCAGAGGACACATCCTTTAATGGATACGAGTGACTCTAAAACTGGAAAAGCTTCTGATTCTTTAAATGGACAGACTTAATGGATGTTTGTACATTTAGTTGAAAAGAAATTGGGTCACTGTCATCAAATAAAACACAATCTAAAGGCCTGGATGTGTACCAAGACAATTTTGAGGAAGCCTATCACCTGCCATCCAGAGAGTCTCGGCTTTAAGAGAAGTACAGGGATTTCCCCCTTCCTGTTTGATGTTTAAGTCATGCCCCATCAAAGCACTTAGGCCTGGTCTCACATGTGGACAGGTGACAGAGAGATACTTTGATCAGTGATTTGTAGTCGATGTAAGACTCTCGAGGACTGGAAGGCAGATCAGCTGGGGAGACTTTGATCTGTGCCACTCGGCTCTCAAAACCGTTGAACCCACGTAAACAGACTCCTGCGTTTGTGATGTAATAAGTGCCACATCCTCCAAATGTGCTGGTCCCTCAATTATTTGGAAAAGAGAGCCCATGAGTAAGATGAAAATAAACATACAAACACGAACGCACTCCAAAGCAAAACGTTGAGTCTTTCCTCTGCTGGCTTTGGGCTCTGCTAAGAGGCTATCTGGGGGCAATTCTTACTGTGGCACAGAAAATAGAAATCTACAACTCAGCAGCACTCGCTCCTCTAAATCAGGGTGGGGGGACGCACAGTAAGTAGGACACCACTCCCCACGCCCACAAAAAATGCAGCAGAATCAGTAATCTATCCTGACATCCTTTCCCAAAGAGCCCACGTGCAGCTTCAAAATCCTTTTCAACACACCACTTCAATCGGCCGTTTAAAATTGACCAGACTTGGGTCATGAAATGAATCCTATTTTGCATCCTTGATCTAAACTGTTACTGGGTGAGCTGGGCGGGAGGGGATGGATGCACTTCTTGAGTATAAACCTGTGTTGACGATAGCCCAGGCAGTCATCCAATAAGGCTGTAATCTGTGAAAAGCCATGGTGAGTATAGATGTGTCGCAGCCTGGGTGGCTGGGTAAGTGGCACCACTACAGAAGAATGTCAGAACCAATCTGTGGGCTTTCCTGGATCCCCGTCCACCCCTGGACTGTGTTCATTCAACGCAGGGTGTCAGGGTAGAGCTGTTTTGCTGTCTTCCTCAAGACCCAGAGAGATGTGTGGCCCCTTCCATCACTGCTTCCACAAGCTGAAGACTGACTAACATTTGTGATTGCCATTATTTATACCAGTATACAGATAGTTATATCATAAATGAATGTCATATACACTCGTGTTTAAAAAGGCCATATTGACAGTGGTCATCTCTCAGTCATGGGATTTTGGATTACTTTTATTTTCTTTTAAAAACTTGGTTTTGTTTTCTGACTCCTTCCAAATGATGTGTGTCTATGTATGTTTGCATGCAGGTACCTTTAAACAGAAAAGAAAGATACACACATTTCTTAGGGATGCAAAGACATACAAAAATAAAAAAAAAAAAAGACCATGAGCGAACCAAGTAACATAGCATCAGAATAGCTATAGCTCTTTCCCCTCCATCCAGACAGACTCCTGATGGTCACTATTTGAGGGGCAAGTGTGTAGATTTTGGATATATATACTATGCCAGAGCCTATGACGAGAGTAGAGGGATGAGAATGACATATTTAAAAGATCAATTTTTTAAAAGCATATAAAAATCATCTGACAGAGAAAATGAGCACTGAATTATGAATCAGGAGATATTATGCCCATTCTGGCCATCACCATTGACAAAGTCAGCATCCCTTCCAAGTCTCTCTTTACCTCTTCAGTCTCGGAATGACTCCTGATGGACAGAAAGTAGCATAATATGGCTTATTAAGTACAATTAATGGGAATTTTCTTACGTTCCTATAGCTATTGGCTCAGTTCACTGGCTTAATGGCCCTGAAATTCACTTTTTAATTGTATTATTGATGTATACTTTTCATACCATGTGATTTAACCTTTGTAAATGCAGTTTGATAATTTTTAGGAAACTTATACAACTGTGCAACCATGACCCCAGTTTAGTCTTTGAATATTTTCTTAACCTCTTACAGTTTCCCCGTGTCCATTTCTGGGAAATTCCCCCACTCACTTCCAGACTGAGACAGTCACTGTTTATAGTTTTATCTTTTCCATAATCTTCCTATAAATATTATGATATTATATGTGGTCTCTGTGACATAATTCTTTGACTTAGCATGTCTCTGAGGTTTGTCTACGTTATTTAATGTATCAGTAGTTAGACCTATGCATGGCTGAACAGTATTTCATTGTATGCATAAAACACATGTGTTTGGGACCGGCAGTTAGTGTAATGGCTATGTTGCTGGACTCCCATGTAGTCAACTGTGGTTCGCGTCCCGGACCCGGTGGCTGAAAACTCATGCTGGGCGTGTGTGCGTGCGTGCCCAAGATCCCAAGAGGAGAATGGAGGAGAAGGGATTGCATGGCCATCCCCCTGGGGGGTGATTTCTCACTTTCTGTCTCTCCATCTTTCTCTGTCTGTCTGGCAAGCGCACGTGCCCTATAGCAAAAACCTCTCAAAAAAAAAAAAAAAAAAAAAAAAAAAAAAAAAAAAAAAACACATGTGTTTTACCACTCCCAACTGATGGATATTTGGATCATTTCCAGTGTTTGGCTATCATGAAACATTCTACTATGAACATTCAAGGTCAAGTCTTTATGGATATGTTTTCATTTCTTGTGGGTAGAGTCCTTGGAACGGAATTGCTGAGTCATATGCTATATGTATGTTCAACTCTTTAAGAACCTGGAAAATTGTTTTCCAAAGTGGTTGTGCCATTTTACCTTCTTATCCACAGTGAATGAGAGTTCTAGTTCCTTCATATCCTCCCAGCTCTTGGCATGTTCAGTCTTTTACATCAGACCCATCCTAGTCTGGAATTGATTTTGCAGTGGCAGTGAGGAGGTCAGAAAGGGCCATAAACTACCAGGCTGAAACTCTTAGTTCCACAATTTACAGTTCACATCTTACCAAGTATAAGATTTTAATAAACTCATTTAATGTCTCTTAGTTTTCTTAGCCGTAAAATCCCAAAATACAAGGGGAACTTTAAAAAGTTCATAGATAATGGAATTAAAATATGAGTTTATTTCAGTGAAAAATGTTTTTTTAAATCCATGAAGAATTTTATTTTAGACTTTTGCCATAGAGCATGTATACTCACTGGAGAGAGAAAGAGAGGGAGAATCTGACGGAGATGGCCATGCCACAATCCCTTTTCCATCTTGGGCATCTATGAACATACACCCAGTGTGTTTTTCAAGCTGCCAAGTCTGAGACTTCAATCACATAGTTGGCCACATGGGATCCAGGACCTTAATCACCATGCAACCTACTGGCTCCAGAGTTTCATCTCAATACACATTTTTCATGAATTTTCTGAAGACCTTGTACAGCTAAAGAATATGAAACCACTGAGTAATGTGACATATGTACAGGATTGTGCCCAGCCTCGAAACCATTCTAGCACAAAGAGCTTATCAATAAATACACGCACAAAATGCCAAGGGATAGAAAATGTATGAAGATAGTTTCCTTCCTTCTTATGCATTTCCTTTCTTCCTACTTACCTACCTACTTAGCTATCATTACCAGAGAGCAGGTGTGCTCACCAGCCATAGAAAGAGTAAGAAACAGTAAAAGAGAGAGCACCACTCGACGAGGCATGGTCACATGGCATTCCTTTGCTCCCATCCCATCAGGATTTGGGGCATGCGTGCACACACACTCAGTATATATTTCAAAGTGCCAGGGTGAAGACTCAGACTCAGACTATGGTTGGCCATGTGGAATCCAGATCCCTAGTCACGGCCTTTAATCACTGTGCTGTGGGTCTAGCCCTTCTTTCTTCTTTCTCGCGCTCTCTCTTTATTAAATTTGCTTTAGGGCATGTGCGCTCAGCAGAGAGAAACAAAGACAGCTAGAGAGAGAGAAAGTGAGAAAGCATCCCCTAAAGGAGATGGCCATGTCATGATCCTTTCTCCGCCATTCTCTTCTTGGGATTCTGGGAGAGCACACACACATATGTCTCTAGCATGTTCCTTAAGCTGCTGAATCCAGGATTTAAACTGCACTGCCGACCACATGGGATCCAACCACTTCAACCACCACATCGCCAGCTGGCCCAAGCTTGTCTTCTTTTAATCAAATGAAGATATTATTTCAATTCTCCACTGGACCTAAAGCTCTTGCTTTATCCTCTGAAGTTTATTTGCAGTTTTGTTTGTGTTACTCTCTCTATTTTTCTTGTCATTGACCCACCGCCTTCTCAACATTTACCACTTACGGTGAGCCAAGTATATAATGGGCAAGACTTCTTTCCATGGCAGACATTTCCTCAAGGAAGACTAGATCCAGCCTTTAGTAGGAGTCTTTATGACAAAATACAAACTGAAGATGTTTTGGCTGTGATATTTATGCAGCCAGGGGACAGATTCTAATCCTTAGTAAAAGGAAGAGTTAGCTCCCTGACCCCAGTGTTTCATGGTTGGACTCTGAGGGTGGTTGGTTACCTACTAACCCTACTATTGGGGTGTCATAAAAGTCATAATGCATTTTTCTATGCAAAAAATATGTCATGACTTTTCTGACAACCCAATATATGAAGACAAAAGAGGAGAAACCAGAGATTTGGACTTGGTGTTTCCCTGAGATGCATCACAGATCATCCCTGCTTCCCCGGATGGCCCATGGTTGGGAACGGTCTTCCTGGTCTACTGTCTATGCTCTCTGCATGCTCTAGATTGCCATGTACTTGAGAAAATAGCACTGCATTTCAAGTCAGGGCAACGAAAACTCCGCCAGGAGCCGACCAGCTTACAAGGGACGTACCAGTGGCATAGTGGCCCTGAACACGCAAGTTATTTTGTTCCCCTTCCAATTTCCTGTGGTACATTAACTTTTATTGATAGCTCATGGCTTCAGCAACTGGTCTTGATTTTACTAACCTGAAGGACAGAGGTACCCACACAGCTGATGTGCAAGAAGAAAAATAACACAGTATGCCTTGATCAGTCTCTCTCTCTCTCTCTCTCTCTCTCTCTCTCTCTCTCTCTCTCTCTTTTTTTCCCCTGGGCTACTGCTCTCCTTTAATGAAGGAGTTGCAATTATTGCAAATTAATCATGTCTCAGGCCCCCAAAGGGAGGAAAGCTGAAACGATCATTTAGAAATCTGACTGTGGTTCCCTCCAGGAGACTCCTAGCCCAGCAAGGCATTTGT
Organism: Tupaia tana; assembly: GCA_026018925.1. Taxonomy (NCBI): domain Eukaryota; kingdom Metazoa; phylum Chordata; class Mammalia; order Scandentia; family Tupaiidae; genus Tupaia; species Tupaia tana. Next base: position 9,062,814 of record JAKSZU010000018.1, read on the forward strand.
GAAATTGCAGGCGCTGGTGTATATCACAGCTACGAGACTGGCAGGAGGATTCTTTGGTGTTTTCATAATACAAGTATTATGCAAAAGTTAAACCAGGAACTAGATGGGAAGTCTATGTAATGAAAGACAGATTCATTTTTCATTGCTCTGAAGAACTTAGCATTTCCAACTAGAATCTGCCTCTTGGAACAACTTGGTGTATTTTTGATTCATGGATGTTGTGAATGCAATAATTGGGTTTTTCTGTGCAAAATGCTACCACCTTCTAATATATATATGTGTGCGTGTATATATATATATGTTTATATTCATATTATAATTACCAAGGTAATTTGTATTATCACCAGGGAGCTCTAATATGATAACAATACCAACAACAACCAAACTCTCATAGAGTAATTCTTGGCTTTGCAGCGGATGTTACAAGCTTGACTAGAAAACATGGGAACATGGTGTCTTTAATTTCTCCTCTTCTTTACCTAGTCAAATAATTTCCAGACTTTTTTAAGAGACCAAGTGTTCAAACAACATTTGAAAAATCAAAAAAAAAAAATTAAAAGAAAAGAATCTGGGGATTCAAATAAATGAGTGTAAAAATAAAAGTGAGATTTACGTTATTCAAGTAACAATGTAAAATATGTTCCTTCACTGGATTCTTAATGATATTAAAAAATTTGTGTTTTTTTTATGTATGATAATGACACTACAGTTACTATCTTTTTAAAGAACTTGTACTTCATAGTGACTTATAATAAAATACCTGTAGGTAAGAAAATATAATATCTTGGGTTTCCTTATGTAAAATATCAGACATGGGGGAAGTGGGTTGGGTAGAAGTAAAACCAGGTCGGGGATCAGCAGATGGTGTAATGGTTACATTACTAGACTCCCATGTAGTCGATTGCAGGTCTAGTCCCGGACCTGGCAGCTCAATACTCATGCTGGGTGTGTGTGAGGTGTGCCCAAAATCCCAAAAGGAGAATGGAGGAGAAGGGATTGCAGCATGGCCATCCCACCGGGGAGGAGGGTGATTTGTCACTTTCTGTTTCTCTGTCTCTCTCTGTCTCTCTGGTGAGTGCGTACATGCCCTATAGCAAATAAATCTCTCTCTCAAAAACAAAACAAAACTAAGTTGGTCACAGGTGATAATTATTGAAGCTGGATGTTGTGTTGATGGAAGTTAATTGAACTTGGCTAACTTCTCCACATGTTTTTACATTTAAAAATAATATGTTGGGACCAGCAGTTAGTGTAATGGCTATGTCGCTGGACTCCCATGTAGTCGACTGCAGTTTGAGTCCTGGACCCAGTGGCTTAAACTCACACCAGGCGCATGTGCGTGTGTGCCCAAGATCCCAAGAGGAGAATGGAGGAGAAGAGATTGCGGCATGGCCATCCCCTCTGGGGAGTGATTTCTTGCTTTCTGTCTCTCTGTCTTTCTGGCGAGTGCACACGTCCTATAGCAAAAAAAAAATTACCTCTCCAAAAAAAAAAAGAAAAAAAAAGAAAAGTTAATAGGCAAAAGGAACCAAAAAAGAAGCACAATATTACTAAATTAATTAATAGAGAACAGATAGATACATAGATAGACAGAAGACAAATGGCGCCTAAGAGCAGAATATCCCAATAGAGTCAGTATAACTCCTTACTTCTAGCTGGTTCCCAGAGATTTCTCATCAGCATCCGCACATTTGGCAGTATGAGAGAGTACTAAAGAGCACCGGCAGTAATGGCAGAGAAAACATTTCTTTTTAGCACATTATAATTACCTGAAATTATATTAAATATTTATTTGGTGTTTATTGCCTATCTTTCCCAAGATAATATGCAATCTACAAGGGTAGGAAGATTTTTTGCTATATTTTTCTCTATTAGAACAATGCCTAGTACATGATAAATGTTCCTTTATTTATTTCCCAAGATGCCCAAGATCCCAAGAGGAGAATGGAGGAGAAGAGATTGTGACCATCCGCCCTGGGGGGTGATTTCTCACTTTCTATCTCTCTGTCTCTCTCTGTCTAGTGAGCGCACACGCCCTCTAGTGAAAACCTCTCAAAAAAAAAAAGTCCACTATAGATAACAGCATAGTATAAAGAAGCATTTGACAAAGATCTCTCAGCTAATGAGATTACATTTGAGACATGGACGCCGGGGGTAAGGAGGAGATACTTCAGGCTCCACCGTTCCATCTCAACGTCAATGTATGGGTGAGTAATGCAAACATGTGGCTGGGAGTTTGTTTCAATTTCTTTTTTGAAAGCTAACTAAAAACTACACTCAGGAAAACACCGCTGTAGCTAAGGCATTAGGGTTATTTGCTCCAGCTGTCAGGATATGTCACCAACTCAGTAAGTTCATAATGATTCCCATTCAAGGAAGAGAAAAGTAGGTTAACCTGGAGACCACCTGTTTATAAGTCAAAACAGAAGATGCAAATGCTGAATTCAAAAGGCAAAAGAAAACTTTCAATGCTGTCACATTAAATTGCCCCCTTACTGTTTTTTTTTCCTTGAAAACAACCAGCAGTAACTATCAGTGCCAGGTTCCCCTAGCTCTCTCAATCCTGACACAGGAGGCAATGAACACATTTTTGAGTTTGATATTCCTCTCCCTTCTCCCAAGCCAACAGAATCACAAAGGATCATTAGTTTTGGAGACCAAGACACAAAATGTTGGACACTTAGGTACTTTCCCTAAAACCAAATCTACAGTGACAGAAAGAATATGAAGTTTTACCAACAACAACTGGCCCTCTGGAATGGGTGCTAATGATGAAAATCGAGCTTTAACACGTTCCAGTTTTAATTAATTTTTAATATTAAAAAAAGCTTTTCCTTTGCACCACAAGACCCACTTCTTCCTGGTGAGATTCCCAAAGGTCCCCTGCTCTTTTCTGGAAGGCATGGCTCTTCTAATTAATTAGAAATTGCATGGGGGAAGGGGAAGACAGAAATCAGCAGGGGGTGAAAAATCAAATTCATTCCTGCCTTTTCCACTTCCCTTCCTCTGCATCTCAGCCAGAGCTTTCTGTCTGGGTACAAACAGTTGAAAGCAGTTGAAAGGATTTCAGCTCAGTTCATTCTGCTTGTCTGTAAGCTGGGCAAGTCTCCTCCACAACCCAGACTGGCATAGGAACATGCAGGAATCCTGACTTCCAGGGCCCATTTCATCAATTATATTTGTGAACTTTGAATCTTATGCCCCTTTTTTCTTCTTATTGTTTCTAATTTTAAAAATAGTACATGTTGATGTTGAAATTTTCAAACAAGACTGAGGATATGTGTGTATGTGTGTGTGTGTGTGTATTTATATGTATGTATATATGTATATATATGCATGTATTTGTGTGTATGTATATATGTATACATACATATATACACATATATACATACACACATGTATACATATACACACACACACATACACACACATGAAAGAAAGAAAATGTCGTTCCTTCATAAAGCCTTCTCAGATGTCAACCCTTTCTCCATGTTTCTGGTCCAGAAGTTACGACCTCTGTTTACCATTACTGTATAACACCTCAATCCCAGACCACTTTATAAGAATGTGCAAACAGGAGCTGGCAGGTGGTGTGGTGGTTAAAGCAGCTGGACTTCCAAGTGGCTGACCAGGGTTCAAATCACAGACCTGGCAGTTTGCTTTCTCACTTTCCTTCTCTCTGTCTCTTGCTGGTCAATTTCCAAAAGAAAGGAAAGAAAGGAAAGAAAGGAAGAGAAAGGAAGGAAGGAAGGAAGAAAGAAAGAAAGAAAGAAGGGAGGGAGGGAGGGAGGGAGGGAGGATAATGACAATGAATAAGATCATTTTTTAAAAAGAATATGCAAACACACAAAAAATATTCCAGACTTTCTTTAAATAAAAGTGTACAGTGCCAGCAGGTGGCATGTTGGTTAATGGTACTGGACTCCCACAAGGTCGACTGCAGTTGGAGTCCTAGACCTAGTGGCTTGCTTTCTCACTTTTCCCCTCTTTCTCTCTCTCTCACTTTCTGATCAAAGTAAAATAAACAAACAAAGTTAAATATTTCTTTAAAAATGTGTAATAATATATGTATTGTTCTGCAATTTTTTTCTCACTCAACATTATTGCACAACCATTTTATGTATATAAGTATTATACACATAAATATGTATATATAGCTCACTCTCTTTAATATATGTGGATGTCTCTAATCTCTTTTTCTGTTATATAGCATTTAAAGTGTTGGGAAAAACTAACTGTATCATTACCCTATTAATATTAAATTTGTATGTATGCATATGAAATAATTGAAGTGTTTCTGTATTTTCTGGTTCAGAATGGAACTGCTTGATCAAAAGGTAGGATTAATTTGCATCAGAATTGCCAACTTGCTCTTCAAAATAACCAAAAATATATATATATATATATATATATATATATATATATATATATATACACTCCTATAAACAGTGTATGTTCTTTTTCCTGTAAAAGAAAACTTTTTGGAAAAATCTAGCTATAAGCACAAGTCAAAGTTTTACTGAAATTTTACTAGGGAAAAGACCTTCAGAAGATCAATTCAAAGATTCACTCTTGGTAGAGACACTTTATAGGGAAATGGAACAATCAGATAGTCAATGTTAGACTAGATACAAAAAGAAAAGAACATTTGGTTTAAGGTCACTAGACTCTTGACTGACAGTCAGCTGGATAGATGCGTGACTGATTTCTCAGAACAAGTCTTAATCCCATTAAAGTTTATCAGAAAATTGCTTAAGCAATTTATCAGGAATGAAGCTGTGAATTACATCCTACAAAAAAGGTTATATTCCAAACCAGATCCAGGACAACTCTTCTTTTTTATACTCTTTTATATGCTACATGCTCACCACTATACAAGTTATCTTTCTCCACTTTTGCCAATGTCATGGTGCAAAATGGTGTCTCATTTATTTTTCATTTTCTATGAATTAAAAATAAGGTTGACATTTTTTGATGTCAATTTTCTTCAGTGAATTTCCTGTTCATTATCTTTGCCCATTTTCCACTGGGAGGGACACATTTTTCTTATAGTTTTGCAAAAACGATTTGCATATTTAAAGTAAGCTACGTAAGTATATGGATATGTGTCTATGTACATGAATGTGTGTATATATACATGTTTATATATATATATATATATATATACATATACACATACATATGTACACACATATTTCTCCTATTTTTACACATTTAGTATCACTGAGTTATATATTTGCTTCCCATGATATCTAAAAGAGATCTACATCTACTTCAATATAAAGTCACTACAATCTTGTTACTCCCTGTTTAAAGTCCTTAGTGATCCTCTCTCCTACAAACTAAACCTGAGCTGAGGCAAGGTGGTCCTCGCCTAAGTCCTTGTCATCATCCTCTATCGCCCTGTTCTGACCCTTTAAACCCGACAGTACTGCACTTGGTGGCCCAGGAAGACACTGCTTCATCCCTGTGCATCATCGTATGCTCATCTCCCTGCCAGGAATATGTTCCCTGGATCTCCCATTTGTCTTCCTCTTTCTGGAGGAAACTTCAACACATTAACAGTCTTGCCCAACTGAGTCTAAAATTAATCACTCTCCCTTAGTTATCTCAAGATGCACCATTTTTTCCTCCATAAATGCTCAATTTGAGTTTTATTTCTTATATGAAAGGGGCGGGGGCGCAGACAGACAAGCACCCTCAACAGGTTTCTCATGCTGCCATCTTTCCCAGCCTTCCCAGACAGCCAGGATCATGGGCATTCATACCTGGTATCTGTAAGTGAACCTGGGACCTGAACCCCACTATTCCATACGGCTTCCAGCATGGCAGAGTGTTGCCCTAGTGCCGCGTCACTGTGGCCAGGCCACAAAGCTCATTTTAATTGATTTGTTCTCTAGTCTGTCTTCTATAAAAGACATAAAGAGAAGCACTGAACAGTAATTTTGTCTTAGATCCCCTAGGCTTAGTACTGGGTGGTTTTCCTTACTGACCCAGGTGGAAGTGCAGTAAGTAACTGTGGAATGAACGGACTATCCTCTCTGGTGCACGCAGCGCAGCGTAATGGAAGCAATAAGAGGGGCGGGGAAAAGTAGTGCCTATCTCCCCCCATCCCCAAACCGAAACGCCCTTAAATGATCAGGTCTGTATACAGACTTAACACTGGGATAGCACAGGCTGTCATCCACTTTTGGTTAGCTCCGTCTCTAGACTCCTACGGGCTACATCTCCGTGAGGGAAGCATTAACACAAACATCACTGAAGTGCTTTGGGAAATTTTATTGTCTGCCTGATTTACAAATTGAAATCGATCTTCATTCAACCAGTTTCGCCAAAGTTTCTGCGAAGGGAACAGAGCGAAAGAGAGGTGCCTTTCAGATCACCTGTGATTAAACTCACTGCATTTGTCTTCAAACAAAAGTGTTTTTTTCTCCTGCCCGCAACATATAATTTTAGTCAGCTAACACTAAATTAGACACCCACTCAGATTTATTATGATAAGAACATTCAGTAAGCTAATTTCAAGATGATGACTCCTATAAATTCTTATAATTTATTATTTAGTACTTTGGTTTTTAATCATTAAGTACGTGAAGACTTTGTAGGTCAAACCTGTATTAATGAAGACAGTAATCTATTTTTCAAACTCTGCTCCTCACCCACCTTTCAAATTGTAAATTAACAGAAATAGATTTAAACACACTTGTAAGAACAAAGGCAATAATTGGGGGGTGGGGGAGACATCACCCCCAATTGCCTACTCTTTTTAGGTAGATTGTCAATCACAGCCTGACTTATTTAAGAATAATCATATTGATTTTTAAAAAATGAAATCATGGAGTCCACATGTGAGAAGTCATTCAATCACTAAGAAAATAAAACATATAACCTACATTTAAAGTTTAATTTTTTAAAAAGCCGTTTGAAAATTAGTAAATACAGATTTCATTAATTGTTAATCTTAACCCAATGCAGCAATTTTTATTTTCTGTAGGTTGTTGCACAGACAGGCAGTAAAATATTAACTAAATAAATATTTTAGAAAGCTATTGATGTTATCTAAACAAGAACCTTCTTTACTTCCTGAATTTATTGCCAAATTGAAGCTTGTTTCATGCTAATTTCAAGCATTTGGTGCTAAAAAACATAAAGGGTTTATTTTGCTGAACAAAGAAACACTATTTAATAAGAGTACATGTAAATTATAAATAAAGTTACCTACATGGTAACATCATTTTCTCTTAAATAAAAAAAAGAAATTTTATGATACAATTGAAGCTCATAATAAGTAATTTGGATAGAAATTCATTATTATTGTTTTGAGAAAAAAGAAATCAGGATACAAAATGAATTGACTGTCCAGCAAACTTACTATTATGTAAAAACAATCCTGTACATACTGAGAAAAATCTAGAAGGAAATACAGCAAAATGATAGTAGTGATTATCTTTAGAGGGTGATACACAGATGATTATATTTTCTTCTGTTCACTTTTAATCTAGCACTCTGAAAACTCCTTAGAGATAAAAAAGGTATATGTTTGTGGCCATAATATTGAAACTGTTTTAAATTGCATTAGTGTCTGAATGTTCATGTGATAGACAGTCGGTGCCCATTTTACCCGAAGACTTAATTGCCGAGAGGTTTGCTATTGAATTATCGCACCAGGGCCTGCTTATGGCATCTCTTGGTTCAGTGAAAGCCTCCCAGGGATGAGTATATGTTTCCAAGCTGGGGTTCATAACAGGAAGACCACTAGCTCTCCAACAAGCTACAGAGCACACACTAAATGACTTGAGAAGTATTTTTCTTCCCTCCATCCACCTGGGGAAGGGTGAGCTATTGCAGGTTTTTTGATAAAATTCTTGATGAGAAGAACATACAAAGATTCTACCTCATGGTTGAGAGGATTCATGAAGACTGGAGACCAGTGACGGGGCTTTAGCAAATTGGGTTATGGAAACCTTGCTAAAACTGGATTACTAGGTTTCAACTGTCAACAACTAAATAAATAATGATAACTACAATAATGAAAACAGTACCTATTCTTTGCTATGTTTTTGCCATTGCTATGTGTAGCACCCAATTAAACATCTCACAGATATTAAATCCCCACACTCGCTGTCTCAGTTGTTCTCATTTTACAGATGGGAAAACCGAGATGGTTAGTTACCTGTGTGACCCTGGGCAAGTCAACATCTGATAAAGCCAAAATATAAACTGTAGTTTATGTGAATGATCTCCAAGCTGCCTTTTAACAATGAGGAGAAAGAAGCCTGACATCGAGCAACTTATTGAGAAAGTGACAAATGCCGAGTGGACAATGGATGTATTAACTTGTAGAAGTCCCGGTCCACAAACAGGTAATTCCAAAATTCAAGAAACAAGTGAAACCTCTTGGCTACTCCTACAATATACTCCATTTTAACCTTGGTTAAACTCTTGGATTACTTACCCTGTGAAGAGTGCCAGTGGGCACTCACATCTAAAAGCTCAACTGGGGCTGGAGGACTGACTTTTAAGATGGTACCCTCACAGGACTGGCAAGCTGGTCTGGCTGTCAGCTGGAGGCCTGGATCCTTGTGGTGTGGAGCTCTGTATGCTGCTGCCTAAGTATTCTCCCAACAAGGCTTCGAGCTTTCCCCACAGCTATGGTCCAAGACAGAAACCTCAGTGTCTTTTGTCACCTAGCTCAGAGGTCATGCTTTATCACTTTTCCTGCCAGTTACACAGTCAGTCTTGTTTAGGGAAACAGGACTATACTAGAGCATGCAAACCAAGAGTGGAGGGTCATTACAGCCAAAGGTGGGAGCTGGCTACCACAAGACCACATTTCTCTTTTGACTGGACAGCCCTAGATTCTTAAGTTTATACACTGGTGCTCTGATCTTTCCCAGATAAAATGACCTCCACATGGGTGAAATGAGAGAATGAAAGCCACCTTGGGAAAATACAAGTGCACCCTAGTCCAACTCACCCATGACTGCAAGCCCAGTGTTATACACGGACTCCAAAATGCTGCATGTCAAATAGGTGAGGACCTAGTGAAGGATAGGCTCAGAAAATTACTATAGGAGTGAGGCTTTACTCATGATGCCAAAAATGAATGTGATGGGTTTAAACAAAGTGATTTCTCAAATTGTTAGGGTAGAGAAAAACTCTGCCATTTTTAAATGAATATGTCACTTGTAAAAATACATTAATAAGTAAAACTTTTGAATGTTTCATCTCTACCCCCAAAGTACATAAATTCGGCATAAAATTTATGTGGGTTCCACTTCACTTAGAAAATGAAGAACCATTTTGTATTGGGGGTTGCCTTGCATTCTGAAAATCCTTAATTCAACAAATATTTACGAATCTCTCTTTGTGCCTCCTTATAAACATCACGGTTGAGGTCTTCACATTCTACTGAAGAAGATAGGCTATAAACAAAACGTCCAATGTGGCCTCATCAGCTCATTCATTATCTTTTGAGGAAGCCAAACATTAGACTCATATAGGCAACTGACTTTTTTTTAAAAATAATTACTTCATTTTATTTACTCATTCATTTATTTTAATCTGACCAAAGAGAAACCCAGAGAGGGCGAGAGAGGGAAAGTGAGAAAGCAAGCCACCAGGTCCAGGACTTGAACCATGGTCATCCATGTGGGAATATCCAGCACCTTAACCACCACGCCACCTGCTGGTCCCATAGGCAACTGACTTTTGCCTTAATTATCTGCCAGTGCAGTAACATACTTTTCCTTGGCTTGGTCCCTGCAATTCTACCTATAAGGAAGTCCCAACTACCAATACATTCCATCATTTCTTGTCAAATGAAGATTATTTCATATTTCACGATAATATAGTTCTCTTCAAAAAATATTGTATGTGCCACTTGATTTATACACTGGTCTCTGTGAGCTTGATTGTTTTGAGTCTGTACCTGACAGACTCTTGGTCTGGAAGATCTACTCTTCCTTGGCTCACCACATCTCATTTCTGAATTAGCAAGTTTGAGTGTAAAAACCATATGGTTGATGAACTCACCAAGGGAAATACCACCTGGCAAGCTTCTAGAAAGTCAGCCACTTAAGCTTCACCGTCCATACCAGTCCTCTTTCAAAAGATAACTGACATTTTTATACATTTAATAAAACATTTCTCTGTAAGAATTACAAAGAAATCATTACACTCAGACAAACCCAGAACACTAAGAGAGGTGTTGGCATGTACATGAATGCCATCCTCTGATTCCTCATTCCTGATCAATAATTGATCCCAGAAATCATCTACATTGAGTCAATATGGCCTCAGAGTCCTATTTAACACTGCATCATAAATAGACACTAATGACTGATCAGTGTTCAATGACAAGGCCAACATCTAGGATATATGTTTATTTTTGTCCCAAGATGATGGGTTTTTTTTTTTTTTTTTTGGTTTGTTTGTTTTTGTTTTTAATCAAACTGAGCCTTGAGTCCATACACTGTGTTTCATAGACTGACTGACACAAGAGACATGAGTCTATCCTGAGCAACAGTGAATGTGGACGATGATGATGTTTGGTTAGTATCAGGAAAGGGTGGAACTCTAGGAAATCCTAAATGATAGGGGGAGGGCATAAGCAGCTTTACACACCAGAGTTCAATTGCAACCTCATTTTCAACCTTGTTTTTAGTTAAAATAAAGGGGGGGGGGTACATCCTCAAGCACTAAGAGTACGAATAAGCTATAGGAACTATCACTTAGCTTGATTAACCTGAATAAAGACTATGTTATAACAGGGGAAATACTTGCACTATCATGGTAAGTGAAAAACACAAGATACCAGATTAAATAGAATGTATTATATTATGGAGAAAAAAGTAACACCTATTCATAGGAGAAAATGTGAATGAATTAACCAAATATTGACAGTGGTTGTTCTCTGAGTAACAAGGCATTGACTAAATATTGTTATTCTTTCTTCCTTTTTCTCTGTATTTTTCTGATTTCAATTTTATATACACACACAGAGAGAGTGAGAGTGAGAGAGAGAGAGAAAGAGAGAGAGAACTGGTAGTTAATCTTTAGAATAAAAAGACAATTTTCTACTCCATTTCCTATGGGGCTCCTTGAACCTGACAGCAACAACACAAACCAGCCCTTTGCTCTCTGAGTCAGGGCTAGGAATCTAGTGTAGGGAGAGAAGCAAGCTTCCTGGGTTTTGTTATTAAATACAGTAAACCAAAGTTTACTGGGAAAGACAGATCTCAATGTTTGGCTATAGCTCTTGACAACCTCATGTGATTTTACCATTCCTAGGAATGGGCGACAGAGTAGCAACCTGGCCATGGGTGACAGTTCTCAGTGGTAATAGGTGTGCACTGACCCTTATATATTTAGGCAGAAGGTTGGCTGAGCTGGGAGAGCTTCACAATAATGCTGAGGTAAGACCCAGCATTGTTGTCATGTCCTCTGTGGCGACTCTGGGCCACTGTGCCAAGAGTGCAGACCTTCTTCTCAGTGACCATGCCCATTGCGACATGATGGTCATCCATCCTACTACCGCTCAAGGCATCTCCACCTTTATGAGTTGTTTCAGCAAATGGTTCTCAGTGCCTTTACCACTAACTAGAAATAAGATCAAAACTAGCAGAAAAAGAAGTGCACTATTTGCGAGGATAAAAATTGTGTTAAATAGATGCATTGGGTCATTAAGAAAATACAGACTCTCAGAGGAGGTAAGAAATAGAGGTCTCCTTGTGTAACTCCTATCTATTTCAGGAATCTCTTCTATGAGATAGAGAACAGGTGGTTCAACCTCATCATTACCTTATTGGTCGGAGGAGAGCAGACTGATCTAGGCTTCACTTTCTGCTTCGGGGTCAGCCCTAGGCAAATCTGTTAATTAGGCTAAATTTGGCTGTGCAGATTCTCTCATGCTCTCCTACTCTGCACCCTCTTCCCTCTCTACACCAGGCCTGGCTCCCCATACCCTTAGGCAACACCAATAAAGGACTTTCCATTCCCCAGTGCTCACAGTACCTCACTCCACCTGCTGCCCCACATCTACTGAGCTCTGCCTCCACCTTGGTGAGAGCGGAAAAACACAAAAGCCTTCCACTTTAACAACATCCCTTTCCGAAAAGCACCAGTCTAGTCCAGAGGACTTATTTTAATAGTTAGTAAATACAGTCCATTTAGTAGGTTGATGAGAAGGTATTCTGAGACAAAAAACTTGAAGTTTTCCTCATAAACAACATCAGTGACTAAAGCAGTACTTACCAAGAGCCCAAGATAGGAAGACTGTGTTAATCATTTCCCACACTTCAACTCTAATCTTTCTGTATTAGTTAGCATGTACTGCATAATAAACCCCTGGGAACCTTGGTAGGTAAATGCAGTAACCATTTTTTAGCTGAAGATATGTGCAGGGGTTGGGCTCTTTCTCTAATGTGGGTTGTGTTTGCTGAGCTCTGCTAAGCTCCCCCGTGTGTCTGGGGTCAGCTGGTAGCATGGCTGGTAGGAGAGGACTCTACCATGACCTTATTCATGTGCTGGGGGTTGGTAGGTGATCAGCTAGGGCAACTCACTAGGTTCCCTTCAGGGGGCCTGTCACCCTCCAGTGGGTGAGGCTTGTTCATATGATGATCTCGGGTTTGCAAGCAGCTAAAATGCAAGCCCTAATACCCAGATGCTTTTGCAGACTTTGCCTGCATCTTCTTTGCTAAGGTTCCATAGGTGAATACAGAAGAGGGAAGAACTATTTTTCTTTACCTTCTTCTCAGCCTCTCCCTCTTTCTCCTTCTCCTGCTTTTTAAAACATTCTATCATTTCTATAACTTACATTCCTGCCCCAACCCCTCAAATATAGTTGTTGATATTTCTATTTTATAGAAGAAGAAACTGAAACTTTAAAAGGTGAAAAACCATCTCTGGGTCAGTCTTCAGAGAAGTGATGAAGGCGGTTTGATCCCACATGTCTGATGATGCAGTCCTGGACCCAGTGGTTTGAAAAAAGTGCTGGGCACAGATGCATGTGTGCCCAAAATCTTTAAAGGAGGAAGAAATAGAGGACAAGGGATTGTGGCATGACCATTCCCTATAGGGTGTGCTTTCTCACTCCCCCTGCCCCATTTTTCTCCAGCAAGCACACATGCCCTCTAGCCAAAACATCAATCAATCAATATCCAAAAGGCTCTACTAAACCTAGGTGTGTTCAACTGGAATCAAGTATAAATTCAAAATATATAATATTTACACATTATGTAGTTTTGAATAAATAATGTATCTAAATATAAATAAATATAAATATACTGAGAGACATAGAATACACACAGAGGTAAATGGAGATATGAGCATATGCATGGTTAGTATACATAATATACATCTCAACCCTGGTCACTGAGGGGTTCTAGAAGCAATGACACCCCAGTAGTAAGAAGCACACTTAGCACCCAAATCTTGGTTCTTCATGTGTTTCTCCAATGAAAGGAACCAGGGCTCCCTGGCAAAGTAGTTAATTGCAAGATTGGGAGAGGAAATACAAGACGAGCTTGTAGCACCTATCAATAGCAGTGCCAAAAAAATAAGTGCTCCAAAAAGGAAGGGGCAGGGCTGGCAGGTGGCATGGTGATTGAGGGTCTGGATTCTCACATGGCTGACCATGGTTCGAGTTCCAGAATTGGCAACTTGCTTTCTCACTTTCTCTCTCTCTCTCACTCTGACCCTCCCTGGTCAAATTAAGTAAATAAATATATGGATAAATAAAGTTGAATAAAATAATTCTTTAAAAAAAAAAAAAAAGGAAGGGGCATATGAAAAGAGTGCAGGAGACAATCTAAAAGGACTCCCAGTGGCCAAACCTGGAACAATTTGAGCAACAAAATATATTACAACATTGATATCTTATGTCCTAGGGAAAAGACAAATATTCACATGTACATACTGATATAAACGAAAAGAATAATTAAATGAGTCGGGGGCAAGGATGGTCTTCCAATGTGAGAGAACCCCAGTTAATAAATTTAGAAGCATGAGGGAAATAGAGAATCACCATTACAACAGCACGGTATTCACTGTTGCAGGCAAGTCCCACACATAGATGCAAAAATTAGTAAAGGGGGAGGAGGAGGAGGAATAGTCTCAAGTACCTTCCCCAAGACACCTATAAACTACAAAGGGGGAAGAAATGGTACATTGCAGTGAAAAAGCCTGGCAGATACCACTGAACCACAGTGGTAAGACATTCTCACGTTACACACCCTTCAGTTTGATGGTCTGTGAAGGGCCCATCATTTCTGTGTACTCGTGTGAGATGCCCAACCTCCACCTAAACAAGAGAAAACAACAGGCAAACTCAAACTGAGGATATTCTGCAAACTAACTGACCACAACTCTTCAACAGTTTTAAGATCAGGCCAGCCCTACAGCCTAGCAGTTAAGGGAGCTAGATCTTACATGGCGGACCACAGTTTAAATCTCAGTCCTGACGGTTTGAAGAACACACTGGGTGCATGTGCCTCAGTGCCCAATATTTCAATAGGATGGAAAGATGGAGGAAAACGGATTGCAGTATGACCATGCTCCATTGGGGGGGGGGGGGGTGTTGCTTCCTCTCTCTTTCTCTGACAAGTACACATACCATCTGGAAAATTTTTAAAAAGTTTTAAGGTCATACAAAATTAATAATGACTAAGAAACTGTCTCAGACCATAAGAGACTAGAAAGACATGGTAATCAACACAGAGCTGTTCCTTGAATTGGACCCTGGAATAGTGAAGGGACGTTAGCAGAAACTCTAGTCAAATCCAAGTCCAGTCTGTTGTTTAAGGTCCAAGTTTAGATAATAGCACTGGATCAGCCTTAAGTTCTCAGTGGTGACAAATGCATCATGTTAGTATTAGAGAAAGCTGGCTGAAGGGCACAGGGAACTCTCTGCACCATTAAGTCCTTTTTATGAAAGCCAAAATTTATTCAAAAATAACAAACATAAAAAAAATAAAAAACTAAAAGAACATTTCCCAAGGTCACATGACTCATGATGACGAAGTCTACATTCAAGCCCAGTTTTATCTGATTCCATCTCTGCTTCTACTCATCTCAGAATTGATTGAGACTGGACTAGGACGCTCCTTCCAAATGAATTATCTTACGGGAAGAACTAGTGGCACAATTAGGTATAAGCCCGTTTATCTTAAATGGGCGACATTCAGCACAGGCTCATTAAAATGTATGCAGAGAATATCTACTCTAGGCTCCATGTCCTATCTGCCCGGATGTGCCAGTTTATAATGTCAGGTCTTGATTCTCCGCAACTCAGTTAAATTAGTACAGGACTACACATCTCAGCCTTCTACCATTTTGTCACTTAAAATGAGTGTCTGGATGACCATCCTTCTGGGAATATTAGTTACCTTGTCCATTACTTACTTAATCATAACTTGGAGTTATTTTTTGCCTGCGGAGGCTGACTATAAATTATGGGTTACAACACAGCAAAGCCACATTTAGCAAATTATATGACATGGGAAAACCCTTGCTTTGGGGGGACAGGAGAAATTATATATCCTTTTAAAAATATGTTTTATAAAATATTACATCAAGCCTGTGAAACAAAATCCATGGGCAAGTTTTGTGGAGTTTGGGACATATTTGGCAATCGACTCAGCTCTCCAGGCCATTCCTCAACGAGCTTTGGAATGGAAAGATTCTATTTAAATTTGTGTCATTAAAGGTCATGCATGAATTTCTAGATGCAGACAGATAGGAGAAAAGGCTAGAAATCTTGTTGATCTTTACCCAGGATACAGTATGTAAGACAGCTATACAGTCCTGAGTTTCACTCTAAGCAGACTAAATTGTAATATTTTCTGATAGTTATGAGAGCAGTTCTGTTTTTTAAAAAAATAAGTCCATGGATATGTAAAGATAAGTCATTGATATTTAATTTTTAAAAAGGCAGCAATATAAAAAATGTTATGAATGCAGGAGTGTACAATAGGAGACAGCCGCTCTTTAGAATGAAGGCCTTCCATTTGTCTGTAGCTTCACCAAGCACTTCACTGACTGTGTGCGCATGCCTGGAGGTGTTTTCGAGGCTGGCTAAAAAAGCTGGACTTGCTGCCTCTACAGGCAAGTGTTTGCTGTTTTGTTTGTGCCAGAGATCCTGAGAGTCAGCTACTACTAGTTCTGGCCTTGCCAGTATATGGCTGGTCTTTGGTAAGTTGGAATGAGGTCAATTGGTAAACCCACACAGCATCACTGTTCGTCAATGTCTTAGCCAGCTCCAGTCAGGGATGAACAAGCAAGATTCAAGGAGGAAGATAGCTCTGCTGGTCCCTGATGAATCTCATAAAGTAGCCAGAGGCCCAGCTTAAAAGTCTGCAAAATCTCTCTTTAAAAACGTATGTTTTAATTTGAGGATATTAATTGCATGGAAATTATTTGACTCTATGATTTATAACCCTGCCAGAATTCTGTGGTCTTTTTCTCCATATGTGCCGTTGCCATTTTCCCTTTTGTATACCTATCATTTCCCATTGTTTATCTTCCTTGATTGATGTTCGGGCTTGGGATGTTTTCTATTATGAGATTCATAATTATCACTGGTAATAGAGAAGGCTTCCCTATTATCTTCAGCGAGACTGCCCAAATTATTCATTGTAGCCCACTGGTACCACACCGCAGGAAAATAAGAATTTATTTCTCGTCCCAGGCATATGGTAGATAAGAGGATGTATTTATTTCTCCATGTTTCAAAAGGATTAAGCTTTGAAAAAATAAATATCACTTAGGCTGTCAGTAAGCAGAACTTTATGGTTTTGAGTTTAGAGGGCCTCTCTTGGGCTAAGAATAGCAAATCTAAACTCTGATTTTAAAAGGAAGGGAGGGAAAGGAGGTGGAGAATCAATTATAGTTTTACTTGGCTAAATAAATGAATGCTATATATTTCAACCATTATATTGGTCTACAAGGCACCAGCACCACCTTGGACGCCGACATTAAATAACGCACTGGCTTATTTATAAAAATGTTACTGAATTCCAACAGTCCTTGACCCCTGGCTATTCTGAGAGCACATTGAATACATCATCTGGGTTTTGCCTAATTACACATAATTAGGAAATGTAATTATGCTTTTCAGTGTTGTTCTGCCATTAGGAACTGAGTGGACAGCTGAAACACTAGTAAGGATCCAATGCTTCAGAGAAAACAAATTAAAAATATGAGCCAACCTCTAAAAATAGGGATTGCACTGAAGGTTAGTAAATCAAACTTATAAAATAACATAATAAAAAAATTGCTCTTGGCTCTGGCTAAATATTTGATGCAACAGTTATGCCCACTGCCTTTGTATTAGCAACTTACTTAATGATAGATCATTTGCATCCATGCTGAGCCAGAGAGAGGGAATGAATTATTTTGCTCCTCAATTACTTTGATTTGCTCACTTTCTCACACATTTATGCCTTTTTTAATTTTTACTTCCTCTTTTACGCTGGATCCCTGCTCTAGTTGAGCAAGTGATTTCTAATTATCCCATGGCAAAGAACTGGAAGATGTCATTTGTATGTTTCTTGAATGTGAAGGCTGCTAATGTTCAAAACACAGGCCACTATGATAGTCACCTCATTCTCTGAGCTGGGCATTCACATCTTAGCAGTGTAAGAAGCAGTGGCTGGCTTTGTAAGTCAACCAAAGAGCACTATCAGAATCGATGTCTCCCCGATTTAGGTGGGCATCGCCTATCAACCAGGCACTGAACGGGGGAGCTTCTCCACCCCAAATTGTAAGTCTTTCACAGGTGAGGAAAGAGAAAGGTCATATTGTTCAAAAATACAAGTTCTTGAAGGATCTGGAATTGGAAGCCTTCTATGTTCTGATCTTAGCTTTGGTGTTTATTGCATTTTCCTCTACTGTTATAGTAGCTGACGATAATAAAGTAACACACTCCATTAAATGCACTATTTATGGAAACATTTCTATGGTGCCAAGAAAAAAATTAAAAGAGGAATGATTGCCAAAAGTGAAGGTCCAAACACTAGCACAATGGTGTGGCACTTATAGTAAAATTGCCAGTCTTGTTAAAAACTGCCTGTCTACCCGCCAGCTCTGGGTGATGCATGAGAGAGCATGAGCATGTTTTTCTAAATTAGGATGCTATTTCCTTCTTTCTTGTAGAGTAGATACTTTCTTAAGTCTTTTTTTTTTTTTTTTAATCCCTCCTTATATTTTATACCTATTCCAATCTTCGTAGGTCGTGTTCCACCCATTTGCAACTTTGGCTTCTTCCTTTTCCTTCTCTCTAGTTCCTGGATTGCTGTGTCTGAATTAATTCCCCCTGGACTATTTTATGAGCCATGGGTTGGTTCCATGGCACAGTGGTAATGTGCAGCTGGATCTACATGGCAACTGAGGCTGGAATCTCTGACCGAATCGGTCTGAAATTCACTGGGTATGTGCTCGAGTGCCCAAGATCTGATGGGCTGGAGGACTGGAGGAAGGGGCTGCCAGCATTGCCAAACCCTGTGCAGGGTGCTTATCTCTTTATCTCTTTCTCTCTGTCTCATGCATGTGCTCTATCATGAAGATAAATAGACACACCACTGCCTGTTCTAATCTCAGGTCAAAACCCACTTCCCAAGGTCACTCATTGGCAACTCGGACTGTCCTGGAGTCCTGATAAGGAGATGCTGGCTATGATGTGACTTTGTAGTGTGACTCCTGCTTACACGTCTTCTCTCCAAGAGAGGAGCTAAATGCCCCATGTGTCCGCCAGCACTGCCTGGTGGTTAATGAGATCAGTGCTACTCAAGCCCAGCAGCCCACGGCCCTCTTTTTTTAAGAGAAGTATTTTATACTCCCTTATTAAGGCCTAAAATGAAACTTGGGAATAGCACAACCGAACTAAGCACATAATTAAGAGAAAAAAATAATATAATCCTAACTTAAAGATGAGAAATCATCATTTCTAATGAAATAATATGCATTTTCAAAGGTAACTACTTGGACAGAATTTTAGCAGAAACCTATAATAAAACCATCAAATGTTTGTACCTATTTATATGTTTTTTACAAAAGGTAAAATTCACTGGAATTTTGCAGATGTGCTCTCATTATACTTAACATTTTGAAATAAAGGCTACCGATATTTTTACAAAGACATTGTATGAGTAAACCAGCTCTCTAGAAATTAAAACAAAACAAAACAAATAACCTTACTGGTAGTTTGTCAAGTTTCATGGTGTAAATACACCACCATGATCAATTTCAAGCTACCAACATGACATCACTGAATGAAGATTTAGGAAGAAATAGACAAAATCTGCAGCTCCAACACACAACTACTTAATCATCATGAATATAACAGCTAACTATATAAACAAATCAGATGTTATTGTGACTTAACTACTATGAGTAATACTGCAGGATTTTTCAAGATGGCAACCAAATCTTGGTAAACTTTTGAACAAAACACAATACAATCTTCCCTTGATTTAGAAGACTCTGGAAGACTCAATATATACATTGTGTTTCTGTATAAAACAAAGTTCAGGTTTGGGTCATTGCAAAGAAGTGTTTCATAGGTATAAATGCCCAGTGGCGTATGTGTGTGTCACTGGGATGTGCGTGATTCTTCCTCATATTGGATTGTCATCAGCATTGCACGATGGATCCATGGGACCCAACCACTAAGTTCCAGAGGTCACCAAAATGCCTTCAAAATTTTCAAAATGTCCCCTAGCTAGTAGTACTCTGTTGAGAACTTGGTACCAGCAGTTGGCGTAATGGCTATGTCACTGGACTCCCATGTAGTCAACCATGGTTTGAGTCCTAGACCCGGTGGCTTAAACTCACTCTAGGCGCATGTGCATGCGTCCCCAAGATCCCGAGATGGGAATGGAGGAGAAGGGATTGTGGTGTGGCCATCCCCCCTCCCCCAATGGTGTGATTTCTTGCTTTCTGTCTCTTTGTCACTCTCTTTCTGGCAAGCGAACATGCCCTATAGCAAAAAAACTCTCAATAAATAAATAAATAAATAAGAGAACTACATCTAGGTGTTTGCTACTCAGAGAGTGATTTTTGGACCAATGACACTGGCATCATCAAGGGACTCATTAGTTTGTAAGAAACACAAAATATCAGGCCCCACCAAGACTTAGTGAGGAGAATCCTCATTTAACAAGATCCCTGGGGCCTGCATGATTCATAGGCACTTCATAGATGGAGGAGCACTGGAATTGATAGCGAGTTGTAAGACCAATCAACTGATTGTGTAGGAATCCTACTTAATACCTGACACAAACAATGCAGTATAACCATTGGCCCTGTAGATGCTCTCAGTAATAAGCCTCACTTAGTAGTGGTGTCATGATGTAGCATCACTCCTCTTCATCACAACCAGATTGCACAACCATGGGGACTTTCTCATTGACCATTGGAAGACTACTGAATTAGTCAACCACAGATGTACTGAGTCCTGGCTATGTGTTACACTTTATGTCTTCTCATCCTGAATTCATGCAATGATCAAAATAAAACGAAGACATGAAAACAAATAAGTAACAACAAAAACAAACAACAACAACAAAACCTTATTGGTAGTTTGCCAAGTTCCATGGTGTAAATACAAAAAAAAAAAAAAAAAAAAAAAAAAAAACCCTTAGTCACAGAGAGGTTCCAGCCTTCATTCAGTGCCACAAAGTTAGGAATGGGTACAGTCAGGATTAGTGATGGTCATTATTTTATATCAGAAAATTATTCTATGAGCACATACTGAGAGTCAATTGGGAAGCACTGTTCACAATAAGTTCTTTCCATGCCATATGATGACAACATTCTTACATACAACTTTGTATTTGTAAGTCCTGTTCACATGTGTCAACTCATTTGAACTTCCAAACACCCAGAAGCTTATTAACTCTGCTGAAAGATGAAGAAACTGATGCTCAAAAAGGTAAGAGAATGGAGGACCAAAAAAAAAAAAGCAAAACCAAAAACAACAACAACAACAAAAACAAACCAGCAGTTGCTCAAGCCACTAAGCTAATAAGTAATACTAGGAGAAAATGTAGGATTTGTGTTTCTATATACCTCGATGCTTAATTAGTCCCCAGGGTCAGGAGGTTACTTTCAGGAACCTGGAAGCAAAGGCACTATGTCTAGAGCATAGTGGAACAAGTTTGGGAGCTGGGTTCTTTTTTTTTTGGAGAGGTTTTCGCTATAGGGCATGTGCGCTCGCCAGACAGACAGAGAGAGACATAGAGACAGAAAGCGAGAAATCACCCCCCAGGGGGGATGGTCACACCGCAATCCCTTCTCCTCCATTCTCCTCTCGGGATCTTGGGCGGGCACGCACGCACACGCGCCCAGCGTGAGTTTTAAGCCACTGGGTCCAAGACGTGAACCGTGGTCGACTACATGGGAGTCCAGCGACATAGCCATTACACTAACTGCTGGTTCCCAGGGAGCTGGGTTCTTCAAGGTATCCCACCAACCCATTCTTGCCCAACCTATTATCCTCAATTAAGCACAACATTTGCTAGAAACATTAATTATGGATGCAGATTCCAAATCATATATCTATGTTATTTCTTCTTCTCCACCCCCTACAACTAGTGAGAGCTAGGAGGAATTAAAATGAGAAGAAAAACATGTACTGATAATTCTGGGATGCAGTTCAATTAACAGCCATAAGTAATATTTATTGCAAAATCTTAACACCTATTAGCATGAGGAGGGGAAAACAGATTGCATCTCTGCATAAAACGCATCTAGGTGATGCTTAATTTTTTTGTTCCTTCTATCCACACTGACCCACACAGGCTCCTACTCCTAAGAAGGACATTATATCACTGTCCTTTCAACCAAATTAATGCCAAACCAGCACATTTCAGCACAGCCTTAGAACCTTTCTGAAAATATGAAAGTGCTAGACATTACCAATTAGAGTACAGATAGATATAAAGACATTTAAAAAGCTCTTGATTCTAGATGTATAAACAGGAGAGGAGGAAGGGGGAAAGAGAGAGAGAGAGAATATAGCAAAATAGGAATGATGACTCTCTCTGGGTGGTGGGCTCATGGGTTATTGGAATTTTCTGAGTGAATTTTCTCCCTAAATATTCACTGGATCTTCGTGCTTTTAATTAAACTTTTTATTTTGAGACAATGATACACCCACATACTCACATGCATTGTGAGAAACAATACAGCAATCCCAAATACCCATCGCCCAGTTTCCCCCAGTGGCAATGCCTCATGAACCCTACAATGACACAACGAGGAAGTTGGCACAGATGCCGTCCAGATGCAGAACGTTCCACCCCACCAGGATCCCTCAGTTGTCCTTTCATAACCCATCAATGTCCCACCCACGCCCTGCTCCTCCACAACCGCTGCCAATCACTAATCTGTTCTGCATTTTTATAATTTTGTGATTTCAAGGATGCTATGTAAATGAAATAATACGAAATGTATTTTTTTGAGATTTTTTTCCCACTTCTCTATAATTCTGCAGCCCGAGAAAATACGGCTGACCCCTGAGTAACAGGGGCGTTAGGGATGTCAACTCCCTATACAGTTAGAATTCTACAGGTTACTTTTTTCTTTATTCATGATAGAGCATGTGCATATGCACATGAGAGTGGGCGAGGGAGATGAGCGCCCTCCAGAGTCTCTGCTCACACCATGACCCCCTTCCTCCAGTCCCCCCGCCTGTTGGGTGTGGAGCACTCCTGTACAAGCCTGGTATGTTTCGGGCGGACCAGACTAGGGATTCGATCGAAATCACTATGTGGGACCTGGCTTCTCTTGAGCGGCACGTCACCACTGCACCGCAGAGCTGGCCCCATGTATGACTCCTGACTCTGGCAAAAATTTAACTATTAATTTACTGCTGATCAGAAGCCTGACCAATAACATAAACAGTGAACACATATTGGATATCTTATTATGAATTATATACTGTGTTCTTTCAGTAAAGAAAGCTAGAGAAAAGAAAATGTTAGGAAGGAAATCATAAGGAAAAGTATTTACAGTACTGCACTGTATTTTCAAATATATTTATTTTTTAAAAATTCCATGTATAAATGGACCCACATGGTGCAACTCTGTTCAGCATCAATTATACTCTAAGTGTGTGTGTGTGTGTGTGTGTGTGTATAAAACCTCATGATTTTAAGATTCAATTGTCTTGAGTAGAATCGATCTATAGAAATCCCTGAAGTCTCCTCCTCTGAGACCAGCTCCTTGCCCCTCTGTGGTGTGGGGAGTGTTTCTCCTCCATCTATCTATATCCTTATCTGTATCTTTATCTGTATCTCTATCTATGTCCATATCTATATCTATATCTATATCATCTATCTATCTTTCTACATATGCACAGTCCTCAGCCTGGCTTACTGTCACTCTGTAAAGCAATGGCCAACCCAGCTGCCTTTCCTGTGACCTTCTGTTGTGCTTCTTGGAATGACCAAGGCATAGCCCCGCCTACTCCTTGCCCTCTATCCCTGATCTGTACCCACACAATCTGAGAACTACCTTTTTCTTCTTTCTTTCTTTTTTTTTGAGAGGTTTTTGCTATAGGGTGCGTGCGCTCACCAGAAAGACAAAGAGGGAGACAGAGAGACAGAAAGCGAGAAATCACCCCCTCACGGGGAATGGCCACACCGCAATCCCTTCTCCTCCATTCTCCTCTCGGGATCTTGGGCACGCACGCACACACTCCTGGCGTTAGCTTAGGCATCGGGTCCAGGACTTGAACCACGGTCGACTTCATGGGAGCCCAACGACATAGCCATTACGTCAACTGCTAGTCCCAAGAACTACCTTATCAAGTACAGACTGGCAGAGTTGGACAAGGAGCATGCCAAGGCACCAGCCTTTCCCACAACCCCGGACACAGAGAGGGGAGAAGGCACATCACCCAGAGCTTCTGTCTTCTAACTTCACCACTCTTCCTCAAAATGAGAAGACCTTTGGAGCCATGCAGAGTTAACTTTCCCATTTAAGATTTCTGTGTCCTTGAGCAGGTCCCTGAGACTCAGCTTTCTCATCTGCAAAATGGAGACAATAACACTTGCCTTGATATTTCCTGATATTTCTATGCAGGGTGGTTCTAAAAATTAAATATAAGGATAGTAACAAGATGCTCATATATATTTTGTACTGAAATGATGTGGCTGTTATTACTACTAATAATCAAACTGAAGGAAGAAGTAGAAATGCATCTTGGGAATGAATTCATTTTGGTTTCTAGTCACTCAATCTTTTTCTGTCCTCCTCTCTTGGTATGTAATACAAAATGCTCTTTTCACCCAGAAACGGTGTACTAGGCAAGAACCACGCAGATGCCTCACTAAGAGGTCTGTATTAAATCTTCAATCTCGCATTGCTGGGGGAAAAAAAGTGTCTCACTCCTGAGAAGTGTTCAGGCTTTGAGTGATGTCAAAGGCCTTTGAACAAGCCTTAGAAATGACATCCATATTTGTCCATTTTTGACTTAAATTGCTTTTGGTTCAACCGCTGCCGTGAATTGCCTTGATGCAATATCATACAGAATGACACAAAACACAGAGGAAGAAGCAAGTTGCTGGTGAGGATTAGGAAATAAAGGAGTCACTGCCTCGTTCACTTCTCTAAGTGTTGGAAGAAATGAAAATGAAACTCGCGTTGAAAGGTAATCTCTATGAACCGTGATAAGAGCAAGTGACATTTTACACAGCTCAAGTCTTCTGGTTCAGCCTCGCAGTTATAATAAAAGCCATTTACATAGAGCTAACCATTTTTTAAGTTTCCACATGCTATTTTTTTCTTTGTCTCCCCCCTCCCTAAGTAGCCAAGTACAATGTACAATTCTGGAACTTTTTATTAATATAATCTGAACTCTGGTTTCTGTTGTGTGGGATGAAGAAGTAGCTTCTATTCTAGAGAACAACCTCCACTCTCCCCATTTCTCTCTTCTGCTCTTCACCTTCTATCTCTCATCACTTCCTCTGACCCCTGAGTTTGGAAGAAAAATGTTCTTGTCAAATGCTTATTTGGTGCCTTTCTTCAGTAAGAAATTGTTATTTTATTTATTTATATTTTGGGGGGAGAGGTTTTTTCTATAGAGAATGTGCGCTCACCAGAAAGACAGAGACAGAGAGACAGAAAGTGAGAAATTACCCCCCAGGGCGGATGGCCACGCCGCAATCCCTTCTCCTCCATTCTCCTCTTGGGATCTTGGGCACGCATGCACTTGCACCCGGTGTGAGTTTAAGCCACCAGGTACGGGACTTGAACCATGGTCGACCATATAGGAGTCCCGCGACATAGCCATTATGCCAACTGCTGGTCCCAGAAATTTTATTTTATCTCAGTCCTATGATGAAGAATCCCAGGGGCTTTGGTTGTATAGAATAATAAGTAGATTGGAACTTAGCTGAATAATCCTGGGTTCCAATATCATCCATCAGCTTCCACTTAGCATCCAGCTGATCCTAGGTGAGATGCTACGTCATCTCTGTGTGTCGCTTTCTACACCTGGCAAGAGGGCCTAATGCCCCCTCGTTACGTGTTGTGGCCAGGATGAAATGAGGGACTGCATTTGCAAACCCTGGTGCAGGACAGGAGTTTGCTAATACGCATTGTTTTCCATCCAAGCTACATGTATGGCTTATTAAATGTGACAAGGCAGAGTCATCTGAAAATACCAAAAGGAAGACCTTCTAATGGGGCCAGCAGATAATGTGGTGGTTAAGGCACTGGATTCCCATGTGGCTGACCACAGTTTGAGTCCTGGACCTGGTGACTTGCTTTCTCACTTTCCCTCCTTCTCTCTCTCTCTCTTTCTCTCTCTCTTTCTAGTGAGCACATATGCCATGTAGCAAATTAAAAAGAAAAAAATAATTATTTTAAAAATTGTATATTTACTTCTTCCATGTGTGAGAAAGACACAGAGAAAGAGAGAGAGACAACACTCCCAACGGGGTCCTGATGACACAATCTACCCCTAGTCTCAATTGATCCCTATGGATATATGCATGCCTGAAATACTGAGAGGTCTCTAAACACAAACTCAGAACCTTCTCATGTGGGTCGGCTCTCCACGTGTAGCACTTGAGCACTGAGTCACTGTCCAGCACCCAGAGAAAATACCTCCTTATTGAAACCGTGTGTGGTTACTCAGCTGCCTCCATGGTGGTATGCCCGTGTGTGAAGAAGCGAAAGGAGAATTCAGTGTTCTGAATGGGAAGCCAAGGCTCATTCACAAAGACAGCCTCCCACCTCTGCTGGGACCACTGGGTTTGCACTGGAGCACAGGATTTTAGCCCCACGTGCACCCCTCGCCAGATGTCCTTTCCTAGGCCACATCCATATGACCTTACAAGAAACCCTCCTTGGGACCCACATCAGTGCACTATAGTCTTCAAAAGAAGGGTGAACCTAGGTGTTCAAAAATGCATGTGATCTACTGTTGTTCTCATACCCTGACAAAGAAGAAGTCAGGCAGTATATAGATCTCTTCATTTTCATGTGTGCATACAAGGTCACTTTCTCAACGAATCAATAGAACAATATGAATGCACAATTTTCATGTCACTATGTATTTTGGAGTTGAAATACATCGAAGGGAACAAGAATAACAAGGCTTTGAAGAAGTGGCAGCGCAGGTAGTAACATGATTTTATATTTTCTCGCTGTTAGCTGCATGTATACCTGAGGATATAACTGAAATCTTTATGTGCATAAAAAGTCATAAGCAAAAATTAAGACTTGAATTTTGCCTTTGTTTCTATCAAAAGAAGTCCAAGGGATTTTTCTACATGTGTGCTGGCAGATTTTCACTATGTATTTATATAGTCTTCCAAAAATTCGTGGGAATGTGTATTATGGAAAAGCTATGCAAAGATTTCAAAAATTTTTTTGCACCAAAATAAACTCATACTTAAATACCATTTTTCCACAAACTTTGTACACACATACACACACACACACACACACAAGCACATGCACATGTATATCTGTTTTAAACTTTGGTTTCTCCCTCAAGCCTAGTTTCTACACCTTTCATGAAGTCCTGTGTGTCTTAGACAAGTCACTACCCATCTGTTTTCCCCTCTATAAAATCCAGTCACAATAACTGTCCTGTCAGTAGGACGGCTATAAGATCTTATGTCCATCTGTACCTGAAAAATGAAAATTATATGGACGTTCTTTTCTTTTTTTTTTTTTTTTTTTTTTTTTTTTTTTTTCTTTAAGAGATTTTTGCTTTAGGATGTGTGCACTCGCCAGAGAGAGAGAGAGACAGAGGCAGTGAGAAAGTGAGAAATCACCACCCAGGGAGCATGGCCATGCCACAGTCCCTTCTCCTCCATTCCCTTTCTGGGATCTTGGGCATGTACACACACACTCCTGATATGATTTTCAAGCTACTGGGTTCAGGATCCAAACTGTGGTTGGCCATGTGGGGATGCAGTGACATAACTGCTATGCCATCTGCTGGCCCGTGTGGACATCCTTAAGTGCTCTGATTCTTAGATTTCACAGTGTGCCCAGGGTAACTCCACCTTTTCTTCCTCTCTACACAACTGCTCCTTGGATATGCTCATGGCATTTTTTATTTTAAAGGATGTTTCTCTTTTAATGTCATTTTTGTTGCTGACCCCTTGATGAGAATTTGACCGCTACCAATGCATAGGGTAAAAGCTTCCATGTATTGCAAGAATATTTTGCACGTCACATCGATTGCTATACCTGAAAGAGTAAAGTATTTAAATAATCTTGACTAGGCAAAGAAATTATACTAGAATGCAAGTCCTTGTTTTTAGCTAGTGAGAAGACCACGATGATAATGAGAGATTATGCTGGAGAATAAAAACTAAAATGCCTTTTGGAGTAAGCTAAATTGGATTCAAATTCATATATTAGCCAAAGACCCTCGGCTTCAGCTTTAGAGCATCACTTTCCTCCTCTGTAAAGTGGGTCCATCAACAACCTCCAAACTCCTGAAATGACTGAGTGCTTAAAAGGACAGGAAATTGGGCAGACTGGTGGTATGGAGGTTACTGCGGCTAGATCCCATGTGGCCAATCCACAGTTCAAGTCCCAGACCCAGGGTCTTGAAAATCATGTCAGGAGCATGTGCGGATGTATCCAAACTCCAGACAGGAGAACAGAGGAGAAGGGACTGAGCATGGCTATCCTCTCTGGAGGGGTGATTTCTTGCTTTCTCTCTCTGCCTCTCTAAAAAAAACAGAATGAAATAATAATACAAAAATAACACCGGAAATGAAGTGTGTGCATAATTTTCAGCACAGGTTCTGGTTCACAGTGGGCCCTGAGTGAATATCAGCTGCTGTGATGACCATGGAGAGCAATGCGCAATGCACGCTCGATCCTTAGAGTCACCACAATAGTGAAAACTGAGTTCATCATTTGTGTCGTGCATATTTGGGGCTCAGGATATACCAGCAATTTGACATATGCAAACTACTGAGGATAACACTCCTTTTTGTCAGTATCCCCTGCATAGCTGCATACATAAATTCTCTTTGTGATGTCAATAATCTGTAGTCTACTGTGAAGTCAGTGGAAGGTTTAAGAAAGAACAAGAGTTCCCGGGACCCTGTCTCCCCCTGCCAGAAACCAGCCTGTAACTAGACTGATTCGTCGGCAGTGGGATTTTGCATTTTGGACCCTCGTTGTCCTTGCTGTCAGCCCTCATACCTTGTTTACAGACCTCCCGAGGATACACTTTTCTCATTTACTCTGTTTCTTTGGATGGCAACCTATACACCTCTCAATAAATTTTGGTTTACCCAGCAGCTGACGGGCACAGAAACCTAGATTCAATTTGTGCCGATTTATGAGACACATGCACAACAATCCTGGAAACTTTCCTGTGGCTCACTTTATAAATTAACCCCTTATTTAAATATTCTGCAGACTTAGCGCAGGGCAGCGCTCGCTGGGGACCCTGTCCCAGATCAGCCTTTTGGGCCTCCGTGTTTGCTACCAGAACGCGGGCCCTGCTCAGCACAAACAAAGCAGATTTATGAGCGTTATGAGAGAGGGGGATGTTCACAGCCCGTTGTTATTCAGGCCACAGCATCGCTGGTCTTACCGGGCTCCATTCTGCAAACTTCCAGGTGCTCAAATGCGGGACTTGGGATGCATGGGTGAGTAGCACTTTGACTTGACTGATGGCTTTATTCATTCACTCATTCACTAATTCAGCTGAAATATTCTCGTAATTAAAGCAGCACTCCCCCCTTACTGATGGCTTCACTTTGCATGGTTACTAGCAGTTAGTCACAATCTAAAAATATTAAATGGAAAAATCTAGAAATAAACAATTTATAAGTTTTTTAAGAGGGTTTTTTTTAATTGCCAGAGGGCTTGCACGAAAGAGAGAGAGAGAGAGAGAGAGAGAGAGAGAGAGAGAGAGAGAGAGAGAGAAAGTATTACCCAGTGGGATGCAATCATGACACAATCCCTTTTCCTCCATTCCTCTTTCCCAGCAGGATTTTGGGTACACACACACACACACACACACACACACACACACGCCTGATGTGTTTCTCAAGCCACCAGGACCAGGATTCAAATCACAGTTATCCATGTGGGATCCCCCTCCTTTAACAAATAAACTATGGAGCCAGCCCTTCATATGTTCTGGATAGCATAATGAAATCCACCCCAATCTGCTCTGTTCCTCTATCATAAGAAGAAGGGTGAGTCTAGTACATAAGATATTTTGAGACAGAGAGATCACAAGTTTTATTATAGTATAATTGTTCTGTTTTATTACTATTTACTGGTATTAACCTCTTGGCCTAATTTATGAATTGAATTTTCTAATAGGTATGTACAGAAAAAAAGAAACATACAGAAGCACCTACAGACATTAGTACCTCTGTAGATTCAGGCACCTACTGGGGGCCTTGGAATATAGCTTCTGTGGACAAAGGAAGAGACTGCATATATACTGAGGCAGAGCCCAGAGGACCCAACATTGAGTAAGACACACTTCTTAGCCTCAGAGAACTAATGTTCCACTGGGGAGACACGGCACCTGTATGGTAGGAAAAGCACAAAATTTATGAGCCAGCAAACCCTGGCTTGAAGCCTGCCTCTCTCACTTCTGAGTTGTGTGATTCTAGGCAATTCAGGTCCTCTTGACCCTAGTTTTCTCATCTGCAAAATGGGTATAACCATATCCAATTTCACAAAGGAGGGGTATTGAAGGGATTAAAATTACATAGAGGTATAACCATATCCAATTTCACAAAGGAGGGGTATTGGAGAGATTAAAATCACATCGAGGCCAGCCTGGCAGTGCAATAGGTAGCGACATGAACTGCAGAGCTGGAAGCCATGGAACTGACTGTGACTTCAGACCCCTGAGCCAGCCTGAAAACATCCCACGTGTGTGTGAATCCCCCCAAGACCCAGACAAGTTGGGGGGCTGGGGAAATGGAACAGCAACACAAGACTCTGGCGAGGGTACTTTTGTCTCTCCCTCTCTTTTTCTCTCCTTCTTTCTTATGCCCACACACACATTCTCTATCATGAATAAAAGCAACTTCAAATATTAATAGAAATCAGCAATACTACTACCTCCCAAGGGTGCTTTTCTCCCCTGAGTCTTCCAGGGGGATTCTGTTTTAGCTAGGGCTTTTAAATGCTCATTAAAAGCCTCTGGATATAATAGGAGTAATCAACATTTTTCTGCTAACATTTATTGAGTACTTGCTACATACCAGGGATTATGCTTTGTGCTTTATATAAATTATCTTAGCTGGTCTTCTTGATGCACCTTACAATAAGAGGGCATTATGATCACTGTTTCATAGATGAGAATAAATTCCAGGAGAGGAAGGTCATATGACCTGCCTGAGGCCCCACGCCTAGTCCCCATACAGCCAGCCTTCTCTTGGGGGTCACCAGCACTGGCACTGCACACTGGGCCTGTGTACAGGGGCTCCAGGGGGGGTACCAGTGGGCTGGCAAAGTCACAGGATAAATTTGACACATCTTCCTGGAGTGTCAGTTCTACTCACCGCGAAGCAAATTAGAATATCATTTTTACATTTACAGGAACTCCGATACTTTGGGTAGAATGCCAACTTCCCTAAGAGCTTTGAAGATTTTCTCTCAGACTTCACTTCCCCCAAAAATCACATGCCTCCCCTCCCCTCCTCACCCTGATTGTGATCAGGGTGGCATCATTAGTGTATGCGGGAGGAACATGGTTCCCAGACCCTCCTAAACATGTTTGCAATGATTGCAATGGCCTTTTTGATAAATAATTGAAGAAGAGGCGCCCGACCTGGTGGCTGCAGGGGGTGAGGACGGGGATGCGGGGGGAGGAGGAAAAGGATGCTCTGAGAACGACAGAAATAGTCATTTGCAGTGGCAAGGAGGTAAGGAACTCTGCCTCCCAGGGGGCCCTGAGCTGCTCAGATGTTCCCTCCAATCCAGGTTGATGCCGTCCTGCTTGGCCAAATCGACCTGAACAGCCCAGAAAGCTGTGCGGCCGCACCTGTCAGCCCCAATCGGCACTGCAGAAATTTTGTTAGGAAAATAGATGTACTGAGATTCAATTTTTCGATTGTCTGAAGGCTTAATTTAGTGACCTTGGAAAATATCTCCTAGAGGTGAAAGAAGACGCTGGGAATCTGTCGGGGGGGGATGGGGCTTCCCTGGTAATGGGTAATTTGTTTACTCTAATTTTCAGGCTTCTTTGGGAAGCCATGAAAATTGCCAAGTAGGTGCTACCATTTTCTTTCATAGATGATGGAGGGGGATACAAAAAAGAGAAAAAAAAAAAAAAAAAAAAAAAAAAGCCCCAGATATACTGCATTACTTACTCTGTTAAGAGCAAGTGTGTGTGTGTGTGTGTGTGTGTGTGTGCATATGCACACACATACACATCTACATACATATGTTAATATATGTTTTGTGTATTTCTTAAAGTACAAGAAAGGAGAGGAAATAATATAATAACACCACATATCTATCATCCAGAGGCAAAAATTACTAGGATGTTGACAGTGCTTCTTTCTCTCTCCAACCTGTCTCTCCTCTGCCTGCTTTTCTGCCATTTCTGCTCCTGCTCCTGCTGAAGCATTATAAAGCAAGCCCGGCCCCTGCGCCATGGCACCGGTGCTGACGGTGCACAGGTATTTTGAGCAGGCTAGGGTGCTCTGGTGCCCGATCATTTTGCTCATTAACAAAAGTACCCAAAGAAACAGGTTAGCAGGAGAGTGTACTCTGGAAGTGGGAGCCCCAATTCTGGCTCCAGTCCTCAGGTGCTGTAGGACCTTGGGACTTCTGAGTTTCAGATTCTTTCAGTTGGGAAGGATGATGACTCATAGATTTGTCAAGGGGTTGAATGAGATACGAGTCTAAGACCTTGGCATAGAATTTGGTATAGACCAAGGCAACAGTGTAATGGTTCTTTTTATTTGTCACCTTGACTGGGACACAGGGTGCCCAGATATTTGATTGAGTGGTTTTTCTTGGTATGTCTCTGAGGGTCTTTCTGGAAGAGATTAACATTTAAAATGACACACTGAGTAAAGCAGAATGCCTCCTCCAGGGCGCAGGCTTCATTCAGTTTGAATGGAAAAGGCTACTTAAGGAAGAATTCCCTT
The DNA here is from genome assembly GCA_026018925.1 of Tupaia tana. Classification (NCBI taxonomy): domain Eukaryota; kingdom Metazoa; phylum Chordata; class Mammalia; order Scandentia; family Tupaiidae; genus Tupaia; species Tupaia tana. The sequence continues at coordinate 9,095,429 of JAKSZU010000018.1, forward strand.
TCTGGACTGGACTGCCTTCGAACTGAGTCATCTGTCTCCCTCTGCCTTTGGTCACATGCTACCATTGGCTCTTCTAGGTCTCCCAATCACCAGCTGAAGATCTTGGAACTTCTCAACCCACACAAGCACATGAGCCAATTCCTTAAAGCAGTATCTATATCCACACACACACACACCCTATTAGTTCTGCATCTCTCTGGCAAACTCTGGCTAATATAAATGGTCATTAACAAAATTCTATAGAGTGTGGGTGCTCACTTGAGAGAGGCAGTGAGAGAGAATAAGAGAACATGAGAAAGCACCCCCCAGGGGGATGGCCACACTGCAATCTCCTCTCCTCCATTCTCCTCTTGAGATTTGGTGAACACACACACACACACATAACTGGCATGTTTCTCTAACCATTAGGTCTGGGTCTGGGACTTGAAATACATAGTTGGCCATGTGGGATCTAGTTGCCTTAATCACTGTACCATAGCTGGCCCTAATGGTCATTGTACAATGCTGCCTGTGCCCATAAAGTTCCAATGACATATGCTTGATATATATATATATATATATATATATAGATAGATAGATAGATATAGATATAGATATGGATATATATGGATATGGATATGGATATGGATATGGATATATATATATGTGGATATATATATATATATATGCACATATATATACATACATATATAAAACAGTGGTCCTGTAAGATAATGCTGGTGAGATATGTAGCCATTGTAACCTTACAATACGTTATATGTTTGTGGTGATGCTGTGTAAGCAAATATACTGCACCACCATTGTTTTTGGGTATGCACACACAAACACACACACAAATACATATAAAAGTAGAGCATATATGATTATGTATAGTGCATAATATTTGATAATAATAAATGACTATGTTACTGGTTTATATATTTACTGTATCATACTTTTTAATCATTATTTTAAAGTATACTCTTTGCATTTATATATTGTAAAAACTGGGTAGGTTCCAGGGCATATTGGTTAAGGGAGCCAGAGCCCATATGGCAGACAGTCAGATCCTGGCCTCGGTGGCTTGAAAACATGTTGAGCGAGGGTGTGTCTGTGTGTGGGCCCAAAATCCTGGCAGGACAGAGAAATGGAGGAAAAGGAATTGTGGTGTAATCACGCTCCACTGAGAGACGCTCTCTCCTTCTCCTTCTCTCTCTGGTGAGTGCATGCGTTCTTTGGCAGTTAAAAAATATGAATATAAAAGTGATGTCATGTTATTCAAGCATCAGCCTCATGCATTTCGTGTTCACCTTACCTTTTGAATGTATCATTTTCTCATGCACTTGATATTTATCTCGTGTTGTTTTGTTCATTGTGGCCCCTAAGCATAGCAAGATCTACCGCTCGTGTGGCCAGTAAGAGGTCCTTCAAGTGACAGAGATAGATAGATGAATTGTAGATTAACCTGCAGTTCCCAATAGCTAGGATGGGGAGATGTGAGAACCCCATGCCCAGCGGGTGTTGCCTCAACGTTAGTCCTAGCAGTATTCTCCCTTTTCACTCGCCCCAGTCTGGCCTCCTCCACACATGGCAGGGATTTCCTGGTTTGCATCGCACAGTTCTGACCTGCCCTTTAGATTAACGTCCATGGCAGGCTCTCCTCTCTGGAGGCTGCTCTTTTATTGTCATCGCCTTTGCCACTGTGACAGGGAGCAGGAACCAGGCCTTGGAGTTCCCAGGCCCGAGCCCTGGTATGAGTGTTCAGATTAGATTAGCTGGCATCCCTCTTCTCTACTGTCACTTGCTGCCTCTTGTATTGTTGGCAGGGGTGTCATTAAGGCCTCATGGCCCGAGGAGCTAATAGAGACACCGGGGCTCCCAGTCGCTGATGCCTGCAGCAATTTGCACCTATTGACACCCAGCAGCTAATTCCCTTCATGACCTGACAATTTCCACTGTAACTCTGTGCCCGTCATGTCAGCCAGCCCGGCCCCTCACTCTGATAGCTACATCTGCCCAGGGCCCACTGCTATCAAGGAGGTGGGTGTGCCTGGCTCCTGGTTTGAACAACAGCACTGGCTGGTGGGGTCCTGTGGTGGGTGCCTGCTCCTTTTAGACCTCCCTTTGGCAGGTCCTTTCAGTCCTGGAGTCTCCCTGCCATGAAATGGAGCTGGAGGTGTGTTGGGGAGAAACCTGGAGAGCAAAGGAGGGCCTTAGGGAGTATCCAGCTGACCCAGGAACCCACAGACCCTAGCCCCCTGCTCCTGGGTGAAGTCACTGAGCCTTCATCTGTAAAATGGGCAAGGCCATCATGCATCCTCTCCAAGGCGATGCTGATGGGACGTGTGAAAGCGCTTAGTGCCAAGTATGGCACTTGGCCAGTGCTCAGCTAATGTCAGCGCTCACTGCTTGAGACCAGCTCTTCAATCTTCATCCATTTACACTTTCATTTGATAACTGCCTACCTGGTAGCTGGAGGCACAGCTTAATTTATTGCAGCCAGTTGGGGCCAGCAGGTGGCATCATAGTCAGGATGCCGGACTCCCACATGGCTGATCATGATTTGAGTCCTGGACCTGGCAGCTTGGTTTTTCACTTTCCCCCTCTCTGTGATGACTAAATCATTCTAATGATAAAATAATTATTTTAATAGTAAATATAATAATTATTATAAATAAATATAACAGTAAATAAAAAAATAATTACAATAATAAATAAAACAATTATTAAAAAAGAAAAAAAAAACCTGTTGCAGTCATCATAAAAAGGCAAGCTGGGGTCCTAGGGAGGACGGTGGCTCTGTGAGTGGAGAGACCCAGAATCAAGTGTCCCGACCGTGCTATTTCCCATGAGCTCTCCAGTTTCCCTTCCACCCTCTAAGACGGGGGCAGAGAGAGGTGAGAAAGGACTCATTTGAAACCAGTCAGCCCGTCCAAAGAGAGAAGGAAGTAGCATATCCAGGAAACTTAACTCTGGGTCTGCCCTGTGGTGGGTGCTCAGCGATTACTATGGACACCTGAAGAGAGGGCCAGAGTGGCTGTGGAAGTACGGATCAGCACACGGCAGGGCCAGGTCCAGTGCTGACTCTGACCCAGGCAGTGTGACGTCTGTCCTGCTGTCCCCTGGACTTCACCGTAATAGGAGGGAGCTGAGCGGTGGCCCCAGAAGATGTGTGTGTACCCACATCCCTGCAACTCGTGAGTGTGACCTTATTTGGGATTGAGTCTTTGCAGAGGTAATTAAGTGAACGACCTTAAGAGGGAGTATTCGGCCAGGTAGGCCCTAAATCCAAAGAAATGTGTCCTTACAGGAGAAAGGAAGAGGGCAGTCCCAGATGGACCCAAGTGAAGAATACAGAGAGGAAGAGGCAGGCTGTGACCAACAAGGGACACCGCGGTGTTGCAGCCGCAGGCCCAGAGTCACCGGCAGCCACCAGAACTGGAAGAAGAAAGTGACAGATCTTCCTGGGAGACCCCAGGGGCGGTGCAGCCTGGCCAGTATTTCAATCTGAGATCTGTATCTGTTCCCAGGACTATGAGAGGACGAATTTCTGTCGTTCACAAAGTTCGCAGTAATTTATTATGGCGGGAAATGAACACAGCAGGAGTCAGGGTTAGGATGCGGTCAGGTCACATTTTGGGCCCCAAATTTAATGGGGCACCAAAACACAAACACTATTTAGTATAGCACTAATATTATAATAAAAAATATTAAAAACTTATGCTATAGAGTATGTGTGCTTGCCAGAGAGAGACAGACAGAATGGGAAAGTGAGAAAACAACCCCCCCAGGGGGATGGCCAAACTACAATCCTTCCTTCTTTACCCTCCTCTTGGGATTTTGGCACACACAGACACACACACACACACACACACACACACACTCCCCTGGTTGATTTTCAAGCTGCCGGGTCTGGGACTTGAACTGCGGTAGGCCACGTGTAAGTACAACAACTTAACTATCATACCCACCTGCTGGCTCCCATTAAGGAAATATTTTGAAAATCAAAATAAATGCTAAAAAATTAATGGTGAACAAAATATCAGTTTGAAATAAAAACAGGATCTACTCACCCATTGTAATCTTGACCCTGCTATAATTCAAATTTGCTTAGTGTCTTGCATTTCCTAAATATCCCTGAGATAATCCTGACTCACGTGGCTATGGATTAAGAAGGCCACGGAGGAGGTCCAAAAGATGCCCCTCTAAGCTGAGTAGACATCTTCCTTTACTCTCCTGAACTGGAAATGAAGCAGCAGGGAGAACACACTCCTACCCCCCAGGCCCTCCCAGAACCTTTATAGACCTCCCTATAGGAAGCAGAATGGTGCAGTGAGAAGCTGCTCTAAGGAACAGGCCTGCTGGGAATCTCAGCCCTGCCATGTTTGCTCTGTGACCTTATGGAGTTTGCTTGACCTTCCTGAGAATCCTCATATATAAGGTGGGATAGTCAGGATGATTATTATTTTCCCTAGCCTCTATGGCTCCATGGATGGTTAGAAAAAAAATGCACATTGCTTTTGGCTTATGGTTGACATACAACAGCCTATGTTATAACGCTGCCTTTTCCACTGTGACTGTTACTACTAGAAACAACAGCAAAAGGGACCAGCAGGTGGCATATTGGTTATGTTGTTGGACTCCCATATACTGGACCGTTGTTCGAGTCCAGGACCTGGCTGCCTAAAATTCACACTGGGCACACGTGCATGCATGCCAAAGCCCCCCAGAGGAGAATGGAGGAGAAGGGATTGCAGCGTGGCTATCTCCCCAGGGGGTGATTTTTTACTTTCTATCTCTGCAGTGAGCACACGTGCCCTATAACAAAAATCTCTCTTAAGTAAAAGAAAGAAACCACAGCAACAAACGAAAATAAAGCAACTAAAAAATTGCTTTCAAAGAAAAAGTGTGTACCCTCCTCTCTACCTGCCCCTCTGCTTTCACACAAAGTGTTGGGACCCTAAAGTACTTTGCTAGTCTCTCCCCAGCACCCAGTGCCATATCTGACATGCAGCAGGTGCACGACACATATTGACAAGAGGAATGCATGAATGAGGAAAACAGAGTTCCAGGTCTGATGAACTAACTTCTGGGAGGAGCGTGAGGTAACTCCAGTAAAGCTACCAATCTCACATCCGGGTCAACAAAAGTTTTGTCACCATTGGTCATTTCATTATTTTATCATTAGAAAATCTGTCCTTAAGTAGAATTGGACATCTGGATAGGCCTATGTGTAGGCGTGTACCATTCATAAAAATAATCAGGTTGTCTGGAAAGTCATGACATGATATGGTTTTCTGTGCAAAAACGTGTCAAGACTTTCTCAACAATCCAATAGATTGAAAGTTGTATTTAACCTTTATATATGTCTAAAGATTGTTTAAAGTCAAACGGATGTTTAAACTTTTAAGATTCCAATAAATGAAAAGCAAAATAAAATTTTGAATTCAGAGGCTAGAAAGCTCCCATGAAGCCTAGAACGTTCAGGGTAGTCAATCCTTCATTCCCCCTTAGGGAAATAGAAGTTGGAGCCATTCATAGCATGGGTGTGGCTGGCCTGAAATGCACACATTTGCATAGATCTGGGCATACATTTACATAGACCCCACGATACTAGGTGCAGGGGCTGTTTTACCAATGTCTGTGACACAGGGGTGGCCTTTATTAAACATGTGTCGAATAGACGGAACATCTTCAGAAGGATGTACGTGATTACTCAGGAAGGTGATCCCTCTTCTTCAGCACCCGGAGATGTGGGTCACCATTCTAAACATTCAGGTGATGAAGACTTCCTTCACGTTTTTCTGCTTGAGGAAGCACTTGCTTCTTATTTCTATGTGGCATAGCGGATGGATGGGGTTCCACGCTTCCTCGTTCTCGCAGGCGGCCGATACAATAACGTGATCATCAAGCCCCTCCCCCGCCACAGCCCCCCAAGGCCTGCTCCAGCTGCAAAATGGAAACATCTGCTTCCATCATTACGGCGTTTCTATACAGCGCCCACCAAGGCCTGACCCTGTGACCATTTCCACCATTAGATTTGAACGACCTCAGCTGTGGGGCTGAAAGGCCGGAGTATTAATTCACAGAACCACAAGCTCAATTTAAGATTTAATTTGAGATAACGAAGAGCTACTGAAAGTGTATTCAAACTTCTAAGCATGCAATAAAAGGCCTTTCCCTGTTTTTCAAGTTGAATATGAATCCAGTATTTCTTTAACAGATTTATTCACAAATTTACAAACACCATGAAAGCCTCCTTTCTCTTTTTCTAGTTACTTGTTTTTGCTTATTTGAACCCCTTGATGAGGATTCTTGTTAGTAACCCTTTCCCCTCCCCTTCTTTCCTAATTTACAAATGGCTGCCCTTTAGGGATTACCTTTTAATTCGATTACATTCTTGAAGAGAAAGCAGACTTCCTTAGGAATCCCCCCAACATTGGTTCCCTTGGATTACAACATAAATATGCTAAGTGCCTGTTTGTTCAGCAAATGACAGAACTGTGTGGTATCAACAGCTTCAGCCCTGCCATGTAACTCTAGGAGAAAAACTCGGGGAGAGTCCAAACAATATGCCCTCCATTTGGAACATGGTGCTTCTTCATTCTGAAAGATGTCTAGCCTCTAAGCTTTTATTTCTAAACTATTTAAATTCGAATTGGAGATGGGTTTTAGTTAGTTCAGGGAAACGTTTAGATACTAAAGGGTTTATGTTAATATTTTAAATTTCAGTTGGAGACAGGAATGGTTTGCTTTGGACTCAGAAGCCTGAATCCATCTTGGTATTTATGGGGCATCTATGTGGCTGGTATACTGTGCTGGGTACTTTCTTTATAGTTTCTCAAAGACTCAGTCCAGCTTTTGGGGTGACACATCTGAAAACTAAGGAACACCGAGGATAGCTGGAACCCCCAGGAACCAGGAGGGTGGCTGGCATCACAGTTTCTTCTTAAAAGCCTCCAGGAAGAAGCTGGAGACAAGCTCTACAAGCACCTTTCTTCCCTGAGCTTCTCATCCTCATGAGTAAAACACCACACATCTCGGTGCTTCCTGAAGGCAACTTAAAACCACAAATAGATAAACATATGGGTATAAAAATACCACAGGTCACCTAAGCTTGACCCTGAGGTTCTGTTGGGAGTGGAAGGGTAAACTTCCTCGGAACCACATGGCAAACGCTCTGGTCACTGTTAAGATTACATGATGGGCAAACAAGGGCCACGATATTTTACAATCCTACAACTTGTTTACTTGTTTTTGGGTTTTCAAAGTGACACTTTGGGCTGGACAAGTAGAGAGAGGATAAACTGGAGGCCAGGCATAGCAGGCTCTGCCGGCCTCCGGCTCACCTCCAGTATTACTAGCTGTGTAACTTGTGCAAGTCCGTGCCTCAGTTTCCTCACTTTTATCATTCTTCTGCTCATGAGGTAGAATTCAGGCCAAACAGAGGACTGTGTGGGTGGAAGTTAAACCACAACGCCTGAAATGTACAAAGCCAATAGGAGAAAGGCTGAGAAAAGAGACCCACACAAGTTTAAGGACATGTGCTGGGTTGAATAGTGCCAAAACCATTGCCATTCCAAATGCATGTTCACTAAGAACCCCATGTGACTTTATTTGAAGGTAGGGATTTTATATAATTCAGAGAAGGACAGAGATGAGAACATGCTGAATGGAGGTGAGTCTCAAATCCAATGTGTCCTTAGACTGAAAAGGAGCACACAGAGACACAGAGAAGGTGATATGAAGACAGGGGTAGAAATTAGGGTAATACCTCTAAAAACCAAGGAAAGCCAAGGATTGCTGGAAGCCTCCAGGACCCAGAAGGGAGGCATGGCATGGTTTCTCCTTAAGAGTCTCCAGGAAGCAAGCAACTCTGCCAACACCTTCATTTTGGACTTTTGTCGTTAAAAAATGTGGAAAGAATAAATGGCTGTTACTTAAAGTCACCAGATCTCAGACTATCAGTCTGGAAGATATATATCTATATCTCTATATCTGTATCTATCTATCTATCTACCTATGTTTTATATTAAGGATGAAAAACTGTTTAAGGAATACCCAGGTATGCCCAGGTAATACCCTTTGGTCTTAGAAGATACCACCCTAATTTCCACCCTACTGATGTCTCCTCTCCAACTGGTCTAGAGCATGCAAAATGTTCAATGATCAAAACTTCAGGTCACATGAGGGAAAGCATATTCCTGAATTGCAAATGCGGCTCTTTGGCATCAGAGTGTACAGACAGCGATGACTGTCCTGGCTTCATTACAGCACCTTCTCATAAGCCGCCAGGGCTTCTCTGTGTCTCCGGCAAGGAGGAATTGTTTATCCTGAGAGCCTACCAGAACACCAAGCACAGAACAGGTGCTCACAGTTGTCAAAGGAATACTAAACAGTACAGTGCAAAGGCAAAGAGTAAGAAAAAGATTTCACTTGAACTACTTCGTTTCCTCATTATCACCCCCAATTTTTAAATGTTAATACCAAATTAAGAGCAATGATAATAATAATAATTCATAATAATAACAACTGGTTTACCCAGGAAGATGCCAACCCAGGGTTGAGTTCAAGTCTCACTGATGCAAAAGCCTGAACTCTGAATCATCACTAGAACCTTTAAGTTTTCACTTCTGGCTGAAAATTCTGGGGGGCTTGTGACCCTCAAGCACATTGAGGGGGAGGTCACTGAAGACATTTTATGACTTGATTAGATGGTGGCTGTTTGGCTCACTCTTTACAACAATTTGCTGCTGAGGTTGGCTAGATTCACCCAGGAAGCTAATGAGGTTGAAAGATAGAAGGGAGTTCAACTGCAGAGGCCAGCTGAGTAGGTGGGATTTGGAAGAGGGAGTGCTATTAACCAAGGTGAGTGCTAAGTACTTTGCTATTCTCATTTTCATTTAGTTTTTACAAACAACTATCCATTTTAGAGCTCAGCACACTGAGAATGAGAAAGACTGAGTGACTTGCTCAGGAATATTCAGATGCAAATGTAGGCTTCCTGACTGGCTCTTAACCCACATATTTAATTTCTACTTGGTGTTAATAGATTCCTGCCAGTGTTCCCACTTAAGCAACTTTGGATTTAATTATAAATGGCTCCATTTAAAATAAGTAGAAATGAAGTCTCCAAATAGTTAATGACTTAACCAGAAAGCAAGTTATATGGTAGAGGTAACATGGAAACCCAGGCCTACTTTGTTCTAGGGATTTCTAACATATTTAAAAGCTCAGAACAACAAAATAGCTCTCACCAACCCTAATCCACAGAAGAGAGCTTTCTGTGCTGGAGGAGATGATGGTGTGGAGGGCTGTGGCAGAGCAGAACTTGTGGCAAGAGCTAGAATGTATCCATGCTGGAAAACGGATACACTCTGATGTGCAGCCCAGGAAGGGCCCCTGTGCCTTCAGTTATCTACCCTTCGGAGAGTGCCCAAACTGTAGAGCCACCTCGCCCAAGGGTACATCCATCCTGGCACAGTCTACCCAGTAAGGAGTCAAGGCAGAGGTATAAAGGCCTGGTCATATTACCCCAAAGGGGTATTAACTCTAATGACCATTCTAATTCCAGAGCTCCCCCGTGAGGTTGATTGAGACTCTTGTGGGCTGCATCTCAATTCAGCTTGTCCCTCTGCCCAGTCCATCTTCATCCTCTTCCTTCCATGAGTATTAACTCATGGCACATCTTAGGAAATGTTCTGCATAATAAACTTCCCTCAGAGTCTACTTCCTGGAAAGCCAAATGAGAAGTTTCTCCATTGTAAAGACCATGATCTAGGATGATAAGAAGGCTTGGCCTTCTCACTGAACCCTTCATGGGCTGCAATTTGACTGCCTCAGAACCCTTCCTATCCAAGACAGAGGGTGGAGAGGTATACTCCAGGGGAACAGAAAGGATGAGGACCCAGGGAGATCCTGAGAGTCTTAGGAGGAAGCTGGGAGGAGACAGAGCTCATCTGAACAATGCTAGTTTGCCTATACACCAAAGACTCATCCTCGACGCCCATGAGTACAGGACTTAACAGGGGCTAAACTTGAACTACTTGTTGACATAATTAGTGCTGGCTCCAAGTATGAGGTTTTGTAGCCAACTTGGCGTGGGCTCGTGAGTTTTGATTGGCAAATTTGAAGCAAAGTTCAGCCAAGTTCTGTATCTATTTTGTAGCGTGCCTCGTGCACATCGAAAGAAGCCAACCCTTCTGATAGATTTTTAGTTTTATGGTTGTTGGTAGCTGAAGATATTAGCTCTTTAAGTAGACAAATGCTTCTGGCAGGCCAGCCTGCACTAGAAATAGGAGAAATGCCTTTGGGTTTCTCTGAAAATTAATGTAATAAGATGCATTAATCAGAATTCTATCAAGTCTACACACTTGGCCTGGGCTTAAGAGGCAATACTTTGAAATTGCAGTTGGCTAAGCTTCCCTATTCTTTGCAAGTCAGAGTCAGAGTTGGAGAAAAAAAAATGGAACAGAGCAAATGTTTAAGAAAAACTGGCAATGAGAAAAAGGTTTAAGCAACTTTTAATTCCTTAGCTCCACCAGGGGCTTCAGAGGGTTACAGCAGATTTGACCTTTGTATTTCTAACAAACTGACTTCAGATTGTGGGATCAGAAACAGTTGGTCAGACCTCAAGCCAGCTCAGGACCAGTCTGGGCAACAGCTCAGATCAAGGCATTGACTTGTTTGTTTCTATGGAATAAGAACTTACTTTGGGACTTGCGATGGAATCTCGGCTATTTCTAGCTTTCAGATGTTTGTAACCAGGTGAGGAGAAATTTTGGAAGCTGAAATAGATTACGCAGATGAGCCCTTGGCATTGCATAACTTTTGATTTAAGATTATCTTCTCAAGACACCAGAAAACAGTAGGCCACAAAATGAGAATGAGCACCAGTTTCTTCACAGCGATTGCTCATTTTTATACGACACTTTACATTTTCAAGTGACACAGCCATGCCCTGAACATCGTACTGCAATGCAGTCAGGCTTTTAATGTGACACAGCTACATCTGTATTTACTATTATAACTCAGTGCCCAAGAGATGGATATTTTTAAAGACAAAGGGCCAGGCTTTTGTGGAAATATTTTCTCTCTTGTATCAGGGAAAAAAAAAAAAAAAAAAAAAAGTGGCTCCTTCTTGTCTGGTAGTCGTCAGTAATTGGCAGGATTTTGAGTAAGCTCTTTTAAGAGCCCTCCGTTTCTATTTTCACATTAAACACACTTGCAATATCTATTAAAAGCACAAATACTGAAGAACACACCAAGACTATCAATGAGCTTACATCTGGAGTCCTCGATATATCAGGAAAAATGAACGGAGCATTCCTATAGCTTTTCTTTGGGAACTCATATTAGAAAAGAAGAGAATATTCTCTTTTGCTTGCAGGACCTGGCCAGTGTCCCAAGTTTTACATCAATTCTGTATCTGAGGGCTGATTAGATGGGGTCAAGTTCAGAATTTGATTAAAACAACAAATACTGGATTCTGTCTTCCTTTCAAGGAGTATTTTCTTATATTAAAGCATGGGGGATTCCATACAGTAAGAGCAGAAAAGACACATGAATATTCCTGCCATGTTCTGGCTGGGATCCCTTGACCTTACAGTTCTAGGCTGATTGAGCAATATCCCAGCAAGGACGCACAAGGTCACCCAGGGGACCATGAAACATCTGGGAGAGAGCAGGGCCAGTGAGTGGGTTGGAGAGAGGGCCTCCAGGCCCTGAAGAAATCTTGGAATGAATTCTCAAGGTTACATTCGGGCAGATGGAGCCAGATGTGAGAGCGTGGTCTTGTAGACAGCCAGGCAACAAGATGAGGGTCATTGAAACACTGGCAGAGAGGTCTGCCCTTGGCCTCGGACAGACACACTGTGCTTCTGAAGCTCTTTCTCTTCTTTCCAAATTTCTTTAAAAGAACAGGAAGGAAAGAGAGGTTTGAAACCCAGGGGAAGAAAAAGGAGCCGTAACTCAGCAGAAGTCTTCCGGAGTCTCGCCTGCCCCCATAAATGTGTGTTTTGGATGACAGTTTACGCTGTCTTCCAGTTGGAGATTTCAAACTCTATCTATTGGTCAGGGTCCTGGCAAAATGCAGATGTTACACTCAGAATGGGGAATATGAGGAGCGTTTAATAAAGGCACTGTTTGCAAAGGTCAGTGCAGAGTTTGAGGAACCAGTGAAGTTTCATGCAGGGTCCAGGAATTAGTAACGGCAGGAACAGCTCCTGCCCTTGCCCGATGAGCAGAGAGAACCATCTACAGAGGGAGATGGTCAACTCACATGCTGCCAGCAGCAAGCCCGGGCATCAAATGGCCTTACTTTGCTTTGTTCTGATACCTGTTGGTGCCCATCACTGCTAAACCCAAATTGAGGAAGAGCGGGAAGGGAAAGAGAATCCATTGAAGTCAGCCTTGCAGAGTAGGTGGGAGAGAACTGCAGGGAACAAGGTATCTGGTGCACAACCCCTCTGCTAAGCAAGAGGGCAGGATGCTGTCCGTATTTCCCCAATGCCAACAATAAGCCCGTGGCTGTGAAGTTGGGTATACTGGCAGCCAATGTCAGGTGTTATCTTAAGGCAGTTATTTTTTCTCCTAAAGATTTGATTTGGAAACTTCTAGCCTAGATGTTCCCCCTGGTTGTTCCTAGGTCTAAGTACACAATTTGAGGGAACAGCAGGTGGCATTGTGGTTAAGGTGCTGGGCTTCCACTTGGCCGACTATAGTTCAGGCCTGGACCTGGTGGTTTGAAAATCATGCTAGGCGTGTGTGTGTGTGTGTGTGTGTGTGTGTGTGCGCACGCGCACACGCATGCACACGTACCTAAAAATCCCAGGAGGAGAAAGGAGGAGAGGTGATTGTGGTGTGGCCATCCCCGTGGGGGGGTGGGGGGGGTGTGTTTCTCGTTTTCCCTCTCACTGTCTCTCTCTGGCAAGCACATGTACACTATGGTAAAAATCTTCAACAATAATAATAAAAAAGGTATGCTATTTGGGACCAGCAGTTAGCGTAATGGCTATGTCACTGGACTCCCACGTAGTTGACCGTGGTTCACGTCCCGGACCCGGTGACTTAAAACTCGTGCCAGGCACATGTGCGTGCATGCCCAAGATCCCGAGAGGAGAATGGAGGAGAAGGGATTGCGGTGTGGCCATGCCCCCTGGGGGGTGATTTCTCACTTTCTATCTCTCTGTCTGTCTCTGTCTGGCGAGCGCACGCGTTCTATAGCAAAAACCTCTCAAAAAAATGATAAAAAATAAAAGTATGCTATTTGATAGGAAGAAACAAATGTAACACACAGAGGGTGCATTTCGGAGCCTCATAAGTGAGCAAAGAGCACTGATTCTTCTTTTCCTTTTTAAGGTTTATTGAGTCTTTCATGACAGTGAGATAAAGAGAGAAAGATAAGCACTCCCAGCAGAGTCTCCCACCACAAGTTTCTCAGTCTTTGCAGACAGCCGGAATCGTGGGCACATATTTCCGGGACATGAGAGCTGACCAGGGGGAATGAACCTGTGGTGCTCCATACACATCCAGAACCCCTGAGCAGCGTCACTCACCCCTGTGCCATTGCACCAGCCCCAAAGCACTGATTCTTCTCATTCAAACCATCACTGCAACCTTTTTGTTTTGTTTATGTGTAGAAACCTGACATTCTGAAGTAGAGGTTCATGTTAAATTATTTTTCAAGAGAGACCACTTCTTGGTAGTTTTATTCAACAGTGGAACATAGGGGAATCTAAGGATTAGAGGAACATGTAATATTGTTTGAACATAGTCCTTTGGAATTCGGATAAAAATGCTTTTTTACTTTCAAGATTTTTAGGAAAAAGAAGGTCATTCATTAGGAAGATTAACAAAAGAGGCATAGGGAAAATAAAATTCCAGAAAGATGAAAAACCATTGTCTTAAGGTGGAAGAATGCAGTTAGCAAATTCTCTAGAAGAAAGTACTAACATGTCTTTCAAGTAACTAACTCAGCTTGCTGTCAGGGGAGAGTCCACCATGCTGTCCTGTCTCCTGTCACACCTACTGTGCAGCGCTGAAAAAGCTGAGCCACACCCATGGGCCAGCGTTGGGGTAGGAAATGCAGATATTCTAGTGAGAGCAAAAAGCGAAACTCCAAGCCAGTAGGTGCCTTAAACCAAGGGAGACGTCAAATTGCCCGGGCACCAGAGGGTGGGGAGGTGAGACTCCGGCCTCTACCTCTTCTAATACAGATTAATGGCTTGTTCAGGCAAGCCGCTACAAACTTGCTAAATGTGCTGACCGACTGGAATTAGTAAAGGTGGTGACTAAGGAAGGAAGAAAAAAATAAATAAAATGAGCGGAATGTGAACGTGCCTCACTCATCCTGGCTTGACATATGACAAACAAAATTAACGGCGACAGAGAAAGCAACAAGTATTAGGGAGTAGAAAACACACAGCAGATGAATATGTCAGCTCTCCAAGGAGGCCTTTTGTTGTTGATGAGACCTTGGGACTGCAAGAGATAGTTCATGAAAACACACGCTGCCCCCCCTACACACACGCGCACCCGCACATGTTCCTACCTGCAAACACACACATCAAAGCCCAGCACGGCAGAATTATAGAGGCCTAATTTTATCACTTTCTATCCAGGGTGAAATGTGTGTATCCAGAACTTAGAATAGATTATCCTGGACTTGGACAAAACTCAGCTGAAGTCTCATACTCTGTTCTGGTCACCACCTTATAAAACTGTTATTAATCTAACACTTGAAAGATATTAAGAGAAGCACAGAAGCTGCTTCTTAAAAGCACAGACTTTTAAGTCTGAGTCTTCTTAAAAGGGCTGTACAGGTATCACTTAAGAGGAAAGAAAATAAAAGTAAGTGAATGGGGAAAAGAACAAATGGAAAGTTTAGAGCCTGAAATGTCTCATGAGGTAGGTGAGTCCATGGCGGCAAAATCCTCCAAAGAGCAGCGACAGGACAAGTGAGAAATCACCCCCCACCTCCTAGGAGGATGGCCGTGACACAGTTCCTTCTCCATTCTCCTCCTGGGATTTTTGAGCAGGCACACACACATGCCCAACATGAGTTTCAAGCACCAGACCTGGGACTCCAGTAGCTGTCGGCCATGCGGGAGTCCAACACCTTAACTGTTATGCCACCTGCTGGCCCCAAAGAAGAAATATTAAAGATAAATTTGAGCTGCTTAACATTCTTTTTTCCTAAAAAGCAAAACAAAACAAAACAAAACAAAAAAAACTTTACAAAGTTATTTGAGGTCACATGAGAACATAAGACCTGCCAATCTAAATCTATGTCAACTTTAGGGTCTCATAACCTAGTGACACCAAGAAATGGTCAGTGACTGGGTGTTGCTGTTGTCTGTAATGCCTGCCTTCATGGAGCTGGACATAACCTAGATATCTCCCTATTACTTTGGGTGCCATCTTGCCTCCTTTGAAAACTGGCCAACACATTTCCCAACTAGGACATGTGGAGCTCCTTTATGCTCTGCCACTGGTGCCTATGGAGTGCTGAGCCCTGCATGACTGGGGGCCTTGGGGATTAGAAGAGGACAAGAACCAGTTTCTTTGATGAAGAAATGATTGCACAACAGGATAAATAATGAAGACAACAACGTCCTCTTTGATAGTGTTAGATTGGAGGGTAGACAAAAAGGAGATTTGCAACATGGAATTCCATCTAATCATTAATATCCTGGAAAAGAGTTAGTGCTCAGCATCTTGTCCACACTTTTCCACCATGCTCTAGGCCCAGGAAGTAGCCTTGAATGGACTTCATTATTGGGCTCTCTTAGCCTCCGGCTTCTGGT
Source organism: Tupaia tana (assembly GCA_026018925.1). NCBI lineage: Eukaryota > Metazoa > Chordata > Mammalia > Scandentia > Tupaiidae > Tupaia > Tupaia tana. The sequence goes on from JAKSZU010000018.1 coordinate 9,111,214, forward strand.
TGGGAGTCAGTGGCAAGAGACTCAATGAAGGGAGGTGTATTACATTAGTTCTCCCCCTGAAAAGCTTGCTGTATCCCTTGACCAAAGGTCACATCACCTCTCTAGATGGCCTCCTCTACACCATTTTGTCCCCCAGTTCTGTCCTTCTAGGACCTAATAACTATTTCCCTCCCAGCCACAGAAGGGTGCTGACACCTGCCTGGGGTAGCATAGTCCACAAGTCGTTCCTCCACATCCAGCCCCTCTAAGTGAAAGCCATCTCCAAGGCATCCTGATTACGAATGTGCCCCTCGCCCCGTTTCCTGTTGGGAACTGTTCAAACAGCACAGTACAAGATACTAACAGGGGAGCCCTGACATTAATGAGTGATACCTGACATACCCCAAAGTGACTGAAAGCCTTTATAATTTGAGAGGGAAAAAAAATACAAGGGGGAAAAGCAGCAGGCATAGCGAAATAAACTGAGGAACAAACTGTAGAACCTAGAAATGAATAAATAATCCTTAGAAATTTCCAAAGTGATTCGGAGCTCTTAGCTGAGTTTAAAGGAAAACTGAAAGAAAGAGAAGAAGAGAGAGCATGAAAGCAGGCAGGAAGGGAGAAAGGTAGCAGATAGCGTGAATATACTGAATGACAGTTTCTAAATGGAATTCTGGTGACATGAATGTCCTAGTAGATATAATTCCTCCAAGTGATTTACCTAACCCGAGGAGACTATGAATCACAGAGAGGATGAAGGCTCATGAATTAATCAGCTATTGAAGAATTCTTCAAAATATATACTTGTGGGTATATGTGTGTGTCCACCTGTATACGCCTAAGGTGGGTCATGACTCAGAGTGTCACAAAACACTTAGGTTTTTTCTCCAGATCGGGAATTACCAAAGTCCCTCTAGACTTTTTAATTGGCCATTCACAGCATTCCTCTAAAATTCAGAGAGAAGTCAAATTTCATTGACACGGTGCTCACCGATGCGTCTGCTCTGTAAACCTCTAAAGCACAGCACAAGTTACCGAAAACCAGAGAAGACCCCTGATCTGTCCTGAGTTCACCGTACACGTGTCTGGCACCAGAAGCCCATGCCCTGGCTGGGAAAATCTCCTAAATGTCTGAATATGCAGTCCACACAGCGTTACCGTCTCTTCTGGCATTATGACAACATGACGGAGCACTTGTCTTTTTGAATCTTGTGCTGTCATTTGTCTTTTTTTATGGAGTTTTTTTTTTTTTTTTCCACCTGCATAAGATGATTTGTCTCCAAAAGAAAATCTTAATAGAGTTATTCCTTCAGAGGAGAGCAGATCTAGTTTATATTCCCACCTTCTTCCACACTGGACATTATGGCCCACTTCAATTGGGATTAGACAGGTTTAACAATTAGAGCCGAACGTCCTGTTCACCAGGCAAGAGTCACTCAGAAGAAATGGCTGAAGGTAAAATTCTCTAGCGCTGCAGAATCTGTCAAGGCAATCATGGCGCAGCAAAAGATGCTGCAATCAGTTGTTGACTACTAATTTATTTCACTAACAACCAATATGTCTCCAAGACTCCCTGGTGAGATGGGGACTTCCTGTTATACTTCCTAGGGAAGCTTTCTAGACTGACAAGTCGTATTTGGTGTTTTACTATGAGCTGCCAGTGTGCTGTCATCCTCAAATGTGGAAAACAACTCTGGTCATTTTTGTATACACGGAATAATAATAACATACTCGCTTATTGTATGAGGAGGGGTATGTGACTGAACAGAGCACAACCGGGTCTTTTTTAGGCAAACTGCCACTTAACAGATCCAACTAGAGATTGCAGATCAGTGAGGAATAAAGCTGTGATCTGATAGGGATTTTTGAGGACCTCAGCATACTTTGGAAAACATAAAGCAATGGGCACCCTTCACTCTGGAGAAGAGTATCAAAGATTGGCTCGTAAAACTGTGTGAGAGCTTCTCTTCCCGGTACTCCTAACTCGCTGGATTAGGGCTTTGAACATTTCCATTGGGGGCAGAGGAATTGCCAGGAATTGAAGGAATGGAGACCTCACCTCTTTTACTTTGGAGGATCCATGTTCCTAATGTTTCTCTGGTGCTGTAAATCTTGCCAGGTAAATAGGACACCAACGGTCCTCCATGTAGAATTCACGCCGAGGGGGTGAGTGTGGACTGCTGACCCTGGGGGAGAGGGGAAGTTCAAGTACACGTGTGACTGAGCTGCTGCAGGTGGCAGTCCCCCTTAGGGAGGAGAGACCCAGGAGCTCACAGGAGCTCACACAGAGCACTCCGATGTATACCACGTGTGATGTTCCTTCACTTCCTTCTTCCTTTCCCGCCTAAATTCTGAGAAGTTGTCATGACACTTGCAGGGCAAACAAAGCTCGGGCAGCCTCATTCACAGGTCCTGTTCGCTTTGTAAGGCTTGTGGAAGGAGAAATAGCCCTGGTGTACGAAGTTAAATCTCCAGCGTTCTGAGAAAGCTGATTGGAAGAGGGAAAGAAGAGGAGGCACCAAAGGGACAAGTTGGACATTTGCCTGTCTGATGTGGAAACTCAGAAGGGATGGCTGGGCCTGGCTAGAGCAGTTGGGGTGACGAGATGGGCTTCAGGTGTTATTCTGAAAATGAGGAAATGATATTAGCTCTTTTGTATGTATTGGGGAAGCAATTCATATCAAATGCAAAAATTGTCTTCATTCAAAAAATGTTTTTTCATTCCTAGAATACTGTAGTGAATGTTTTAGATCTTTGTGGGCTTTGCTTTAGCTTCTGTTTCCCCTGGGAAAAAAATAAATTCCTCCAAACATTCTGCTCAGATATCCATTTCAAGTAATAGGACACATGGTCTAAGGAAAACCTTCCAGGAGAAGCATTTGTATGTTTTCTAATCTGGCTTGACAGTGCCCTGAGAAGGATGCAGGGGGGAGAAGAGAGAGGAATGGTTCTCTCTGTGCGTGGAGCAGTGCGTGTCCCCAGTGCTTCTCGGCGCCCATTGCTCATTAGCTGCAGTTGGTAGAAAGCCTGCGACCTGTGGGGCCGTAAAACTCCCAATAATAATTCATCAGGTCCTGAGAGTTCTCCTAAGAACATTCAGATCCAGTGCCTGACATTCCCCCTAATAGCGGCATTGGCTAAAGGCCTGACAGGATTTCCACAGCTCCACCAAGACACGCAGCTGTAATACGTACGTTCAACAAGGGGTGAGGGGCAGTGGTTCAAGTTTATGGGTGGGCATAAAATAGCTGTTCAGGTTGATGGTCAAGAGCATCCATAGGACACTGGGAATATTAGGCCTTTTGAGCCTCAGTTTACTTGTCTTTGATGTAGGATATTAACAGGGACCGTTCAGAGCTAGCATAGGGGTTATAGGGGATACATGCTTTCCTAAAGTAGGAAATTTGAGACGATGACATACTGTCTCTTACGGCTTATGTTTAAACCAGTGAAACACCAATGCAAAGGCCTCCACGTCTCACATCCACAAACAGACTTCAGGTTCCTGCCCCCCAATGAACACAGATATCTCTAGTATGAAAATTGCCCTCTATGACATTATAAATGTATAGCGACTCATACTTCGAGTAACCATTAATTAAATGAATATATAATGATCAAGTGTTATTATGAATAACACTTTACAATAAATTTCTATTTTATGTGGCCCAATAACATTTTCCCACATTTGAAAGCTATCTGCACTCACATGCAAGACTTATTAGTTATTTCTTTTAAGAAGAATACTATACTTGCAGCAAATATGGTTTGAGAAGCTTTATAGTAACTCCTGGGTGGCAAAGGAATCTACAGTCCAGAGGAGTAAATCCCAAGTTCCTAAGGAGGACCAGGGGTCTGGGGTGCCTGTGGGTTTCCAAGGAAGGGAAGATGGAGAAAGAAAGGTTAAAGACATGATCCTAAAGTTGAATTCTACAGATGCTAGACATAAGAGAAGGAGGGTTTATGTGGAGTCCTGGTTGGTTGGCCAGTCCATAGAAGACTTTCCAAATAGGGGAGAGGATATCTTTGGGCACTTGAGACTTTGGGGGAAGATGAAACATTTGAGCTACTTGACTTTAAATCTGGACTAAATACAGAAAAACAAAAAAGGAGAACCCATATTTAAATCAATTAAACTGTTCAATTTAACTTTCTGTGATGATAGAAATATCTCAGGTTTGTGCTATACACTATCCAATGTGCTACCCAATATCCAATGTGGCTGCATGTCGCTAGTGAACACTTGAAAAGTGGCTAGTTAATACAACCGAAGAAATGGCTCTTAACTGATGTTATATAACTTCTATTCATTTAAGTTAAATGGCCACATGTGCCTGCTGGCTATCATGTTAGACAGCACAGCTCTAAAGTTTGCTCGGCCTGTTAGAGAGATCTGATTATGTAATAGGAAGTAAGCTGGTGCCTCTTCCTGTGAATTAGCTGATGCCTGTTAAAGGCTGACACCCTTCAACCTAAGGGCATAATTCTTACCAGATGCCATAAAGTCCCCCTAGATGGAACTGAGTTGCTCTCGCTGATGGCACTTTGCTTTTGCCACATTTGAATCAGGTTTTAGCCACTGTCGTAATTAGAAATTGTGTAGAAGCAAAAGCATTTAAAAGAAACCCGAGCTCTTCATGTTAAAGCTGTCATTGTTTAAGGTGGCCTCATGATTCAACGATTAATGGACCTTAAAACAATCATAAAACATCAAGGCCCTTGCTCAAGCTTAGAAGAACAAAAATAGTTTTACTTCTGCTCCAGTCTTTTCATTTTAAATTCATTGGGTGTCACCGGGCTCTGTAAACACTTTTAAGTATTTTGACATTGTGCTATGAGATGTTGTTAATCTGTTTCCTCCCTGACCTTCATTGGCCAGCAGCATGTTGCGACTCTGTGGAAAATTCATGAAAAAAGCAAGGATGTACTCAGTGACACAGATTAGGACCCAATAAACCTAAATAATGGCAATAATGTGTGGATTCTAATTCAATACATGGACCCACCAAAGATTCGCTGGGCGCCCAGCCTGCATCAGGCACTATGGACATTAGCACGTATTACACATTCCATTCACAATCATCCTCAGCACAAACATTGGGGTCAACATTTGTGTTCCCTGCTTTATAGATGCGCGCACTGAGACCTGTCACATGACTCATGAGAGGCAGAGGTAGAATTCAAAACCAGGATTTCTGACTTCTTCCCAAACACCTCTTTTCCCAATATTCTACGGCAGGACATTAATCTTTGATTTATGTCTGTGGTAGAACAGTCATTCTTCAAAAATAGCCATCACAATATTTCTATTTCAACATTCTCTACCAGATCCTTCCTGTCCCCCCATCAATGGGAGGAATCTATTTCTTCTCTCTCTAAACCTGGGTCTGCTTTGGCAGCTGTAGACAAACAGAATGCAGAAAAACCAGGGCTATGTGACTTCTGTGGCTAGGTCATAAAAGGCAATACAGAACCTTTTGGGCCTCTCTTTTGGGATATTCACCCTTGGAACTTGGCCTCCATTTTGTGGGGAAACCCAGGCTATACAGAGTCAATGCATAGGTGTTCCAGACAACAGTCTTCCTAGCAAAGGTCCTCGCCAACACTCAGTATCAACCTGCAGGCTCGAGAGGAACAACCCCCAGACGACCTTAGCCCCCAGTTTTCAAGCTGCTTCAGTTGACACTGACTACAGCAGAGTTGAGCCATTCTTGCCAAGATTTGCCCAAACTACACATTCATGAACAGAACAAATGTTGCTGTTTTAATCCAGTAAGTTTTGGGGTTGTCTGTTTTGCCGCAATAGTAACTGGAATATAGTCAAATTTTAATGAAACTCTACAGAATAGGCAAATGCTTTAATTCCCTCATCAAAGATAGCCAATGGCCAGATGATGGGTTCCAATGAAAGAAATCCTGGGAGGAAAAAGATAAAGGTCTTGGCTACAGAGAAACACTGAGAATTTGAAACGCTTATTATATCAGGGAATTAAATGAAACACTTGAAGGAAAAGAAAACAGAAAGCCTAATGAATATACCACCAAGTTTAGATTTATGGGTTTATACATTTATAGCTTTGACTGCTAAGATCTATCTAGAGCTTCAAATGGCTTTGGACTAATTAGCTAGTTAATTTCATGGTGTAAGTGGATCCTCCACTTCTGTCTCTTGGGGCTATGAGGTGGCACTGGGTGTTATTCCATGATGTTCAGAAGATTAGAAAAATAGCCCTGGCATGCTAGAAAGAGGACCTCACAAGGCAAGTGAACATCTATTTTTTTTTCTTTTTGTATTTACAGATATTGCAATGTCCCTGGCAGTTTAGGGAAGAATTGAAAGTAAAAAAATGGATATTTGTATGGAGATACAGACACACAATGAAAGGAGGTTGGTAAAGGTTGACAGTAACTTTAATTTTTTCTTTTTAAGTGGTTTATTTTTTTTAGTCTATTATTTATTTCTACCATAAGTGAGACAGAGAGAAACAGAGATAGCAATCTTTCCCAACTTTGACCAGATTGGATCATGGGTACTGGCATACCTTTTTTCTCCGGGAGGTCTCTAGACATGAACTCAGAAGCTTCTAATGTAAGTCAGCCTCACAGAGCATTGCATTTTACCACTGCCTCTCTGTCCAGTCCCTGTGACTTCTTTTTGAAACTGACATGTTTCACCAATATGAAAGATGAAGTCTTGACAGTGAATAACCTAGAAACCCAATGGGGAGCTCACTCTCTTCAATCCACCTTCAAAGCAGCCTCTTTCCGTGTCATCTTGTGTCTGACCGTCCAGTGGTGCTGGTGAAATAATCAGGTGTCTCTAAAGTACATTCTTCCTTTCCTGGTTAAAATTCCTTTCCTTACCTTAAACATTTCATAGTTTATTTCTTAAACTTTAACATTTTGATAGCGATATTCTTAATTTATATGACTATATACACATAAATATTTTCAAGATGTGTCGCAAATATCAGCAGAAAGGCAATTTGCAAGAGCTTCCCAAATACAGATGGAAACCAGTTACAGGTATTGGTAGTGTTATTTAAATCTTTCAGGAGCTGTTACTTTGGAAGAAATTTAGATTAATTAGGTTGCTTTTAAAACCTGTAATACTACTACGGTTACATCCTTAGAATCACAAAATGCCTCAGGTATAAACAGAATGTTTTTTTTTTTCTTTTTTATTGATGGCTGTGAATTTTCTCTGCACACCTGTACCATCAAGGTAACTTTTGCTATAAACAGCATTTTAAAATTATCACATAAAAAACTATCAAGCACTAAATTAGAAAAAAACAGAAATTCGAAAGTGATAGTTAAATTTATGAAGCAATTCTGCTACACTCAAAGGCTCATTGCTTGACATGTAAAAAATTTTGAGCTGCATGTAAGACCTGGGTATGAATTTCTCTCCAGTGGGAGAGCCACAATCCACACTGGGCTCCAAATGAGAGCCACACACAGAACATATGTGCTTCGGATGTGCGCTTGTTTGCATGACTAATGGAGATAATATTAAAAGTCTTTTCTCGTCATTTCAATTCTTTCATTTTTTTATTTTTTTTTATTTGGCTGAGTGCCTTTTTTGCTACCTCCAAGAGCTGTTAATTTTGTTCGCTGCTGAGCAAAAGTCAAAGTCAGAGTCTAAACAGCTTGTAATGAGTTTTCAATGGCCCATCTCAATGAAATTGAGGGCAAAGACCAGCAGGCTGAGGCAGTGTCAGCCCTCGAAATTTATTAGCGAGGGCGCATTGTGTTCGGGGGAAGGCAGAGCAGGGACTGAAGTTCCTGGGCTCTTCGGGAGGAGCCCCAGCTCTTATTAAAAAGTGGTGACAGCGACAGGGCACACACCATCAGACCTGTCTGCCGCCAACCTCCACTGGTGCAGGGTCATCCCTGGTTGGGAACGAAGGAGAGAGAAGTCGCAAGAAGGAAAACGGGTTTTCCTTGCATCACAGTGATGCAGCCATGCCTGTTCCTTTCCTCCAAGACTCAAATATCACCTTCTTTCTCCCAAACCTTCCACCACCTCCCCCTGCAACCCTGTCTCCATCTCATGATGGTGAGTTAGGCAAAATGAAGTGGTATTCAGTTTTTAAGTCCTGATTTTTATGTGTTCAATTCTTTTTAAATTTCTCCACTGCACCATTTTCAACGGATCCCTATGAGTTTGCTTCCATGAATATCCTTTAAATCCACACAATACTTTTCCACACAAATGCAAAATCTCCATATAAAACAGAATTCTGCATGAGCCTAACAAATAAATTCTAGACTTAAGAATGGAGAGGAACCTCACAATGGATTATTTGACCAAAAGAAATGCTCTGTAAAGCTAGTACAATAACATACCTGAGCACACAGTGGCTTGGAAAGAAAAATAAATGAAGTCTTACTTCTTCATACCCATACTTTTTATCTATGGAGGAACCTCTAGGGTTGGTACTGAGGGGGGACTTCTACTGGGAGAGGGATAAATTAAGACTGCTGGGTCCTCTAAGACCAGTTTTTACCTAATTGTTAATAAGTTATGATTGACTCTAATTTATCTGGTAGAGCACCTACTAAAGGCCAACTCCATGGCAGGTCTGGTGATGAGAGTTGATGTACTGTTTTTGCTATTTACTCATTTCTTTAACCATTCATTTACTGATTCAAGCATTCGCTACATTTCCAAAGATTTATTAAATAGGTGTCAAGAACAAAGTGATAAGCCAGTCCCATGGTCCAATGGTTAAGGGAGCCGGAGCCCACATGGCCAATTGCATAGTCAGAATCTGGACCCCAGCAACTTTAAAAACATGCGGAGTGCCAGATGCATGTGCAGGCATGTCTGAAATCCTGATTAGAGAAACGGAGGGAAGGAATTGCAGTGTGATCACCCCATCGAGGGGTGCTTTCTCCCTGTCCCCCTTTCTCTCTCTGTCTTACTGTCTGTCTCTAGTAAGTGCACATGCCATTTGGTTTACAAACAAACAAAGGTATAGACTAAGTTCTAAAGAAAATTGTTAGTCTCTGCCCTCAACTAATTTAGAATCTACTGGAATATAAAATTAGTCTAGTGGATTTCCAAAGCCTTCTACAATGCACTCACTCCCTGCTTATTGCAATAAGCCTGCTTCCTTGGCTTCCCCTTATTCTACTTACCAGACACTTACACTCACAGATCTTCCCTGACCCTCTTTGTACACACTCATGCTCCTTGCTGTATCCTAAAGCATTGCTGGGAAGACAAAACACACATCAAATATCTACAAATCCTGTGGAAGAATATCTTGTGTGCATTCAGTAAGTAACAGCTCCTAACAAACAAATACGTAAAACACAGAAGTAAGTCACTCTTTGTGTTTAAGAAGTCTGTATATTTAAACGGCATGCCTGCTTTGGGTGAGATTCACACACTCTTAGTCATTTCCACATTGACACAAATGCAAATAACTATCGCATGAAGTGGCAGATGCAAAAGCAACCCCTGGGTGCCAGGCTCTGTGCTGCGCCCCTCACACACATTATCTCATTTAACTGCTCCAAGTCTGCTTCTATTTTTGTCCCATCTTGCTGATAAAATGTTGTCAAGACGTTAAGCAATTTACCCCAAATTATAAAATCAGAGCAATTCAGATCTGTTTCAAAAACCCATAAAACAGCAACATTCAATTTAAACGGTAAATCCTACATAGCTTTAATCTTTTAAGAGAAAACCGAAATGTCCTTTTGTCTGAAAGTGAAGTGTCATTGATGCACAGACACTAAAGAGAAGAACAAAGGGTGGGTACATGTGCTCAGGATAGGTCTGCATCTGAAACTCACCATCTGCTTTATAATTCTGTGGATAACTTTGTTCAGATGAAAGTAAAAGGGAGAAAGAGTCAGTGTGGGGTGCGTACAAGAATTCCTTTGATAACAACTACATTTTGCATTGACTTTGACTGTGTTAAATGTCAGGGCACAAACATCCTCACTGAAGTTGCAATGACAACTTCACATATACATATACACATGTATTGGGTTTTTGCCATAGAGCGTGCACACTCACTGAAGAGAGACAGTGAGAGAGAAAGTGAAAAAGTCACCTCTCAATGGGGTTGGCCATACTGCAATCCCTTGTCCTTCATTCTCCTCCTGGGATCTTGGTATTCATGCACATATACCTGGTGTGACTTTTAAGCCACTAGGTCTGGAACTCAAACGGTGGTTGGCCATATGGGAGTCCAGTGCCTTAACCACCATGTAACCTGCTGACCCCCAAGTACTTTTTTTTTTTAATTGAGAAAGATAAAGAGAGAAAATTACAAATAAAACTTCCCAGAAAACTGCCCCATGAAAGAAGCAAACTATTACATGGGGCAATACTTATGCTTATCTGTTTTCTCTTCTTTTTCTATATTTTACAAAACGTCCAAGAAAGAGCTTGGTGCATGATGGTTTGTACTGGGGGATGCCAGGCCACAACATCTTAAACCATTGCACTATCTGTTGACTGACACCATCGGTCAACACAGTGTGGAGATGTTATCCCGGGAGGACTTTGCTGGAGGTGACACATGCTAAATAGAGACTAGACACGCTGACCTTCCTCAACAAAGCACTCGGGCTTTTGAATAATTCCATTTTCTCAAAAATGGCCTGAAATGAGATAACTCCTTCAATATTAGCAGTCGAATCTTCACTGTTCTTGACTTCTTCTTTGGTCATCCTCTGTTGTGGCAAACCATTTAGCAAAGGAAGTGAACAGCAAATCCTATGAGTGAGGACAGATTCGAGGTAATCTGGGGTTCATTCTGACCACAAACGCTTACCCTGTTCCCCAGCCCTCCAAAGTTGTAGACGGAAAAAGCACAGAGTCACGATCTCCTGGGTAATTTTCCCACCCAGCGTCCAGAGGCTTGTACAGAATTGCAACCGGAATACGGCGCATGACTCCACCTGCCAACCCCTCTCCATACAGAATCTCAGAGCAATGTATTTGACTTTGCGCTGACAGTGAATGGCGTGTATTTACAAAAAGCAGGCCCTTCTCTGGTGTTCCTCTGAAACACTGGCTGAAAAGCCCGATTATTTTTTTTTTTTTTTTTTGCTACGGAACAGTGAACATTTATACAATCATTAAAATCGCATCTACCACCATATTTTTTCTCCTTCTCAGTTTTAATACATTTTTATAATTGCATTGAAGATATTCTAACCCTGTTTTTAGTGCAAAGATAAAATTTATGAACCGTGACAAACGTATCATCTCAGCGCCAACCCGAAGGATAACAATGTGCGTGGCAAAGCCCGAGTGCAGCCTGGTGCCCGTTTTAATGGGGCAGGAGGGAAAACGAGCCCATCAGAACCCCAATCCGAGAACTCCGGACGTGGCGCAAGAGGTTCCCCACTTGTGCCCGAGATTCGGGATGACAAGAAAAACATTTACTCAAAAGATGTTCCTGAAGTTGCATAATTGGAACGTGAGCTAATAGGCATTTTAATTTTTATGTTGGGTGTGATTGTGGTGCTCCTGTAAACACAGCCAAGGATATCTAATTAGATTTGTTCTCCCAGTGACTCTCTCGTTTCCCTCTTTAGCTTTTCCCAGATTTCCTTTCAAATGTGTTTCTGGGTGACATTAAGAGAAGAGACTACGTGGTGTAGGAGAGGACAATGAATGACAGTGCTGGGGAGAATGGAGTTCAAGTTCTGTCGGGCCTGGCAGGAGCCGTGTGAGCTTGGATGAGTCCCTTAGCTTCTTGGGGCCTTGTTCTCCCCATCTATAGATGGAAGGATTTGTTACAGATTTGGGAGTTCTAAAATGAGATGTTACAACGATAGTATTGAAAACAAAATAAAATGCCCCCAGCTTTCAGACTCTATTACTGCTGAGAAAATCATTTTCACAAGGAAAACTTAAATGGTGATGAGTTCCTAAAAACTCCGGCCATCGCCTGCGTTTGAGCATGTATTTACAAACTCAGATGGACATTATGAAATAAAAAAGAAGATTTCCGTACGCACCTACCCTGGGGTTTTCATTCCTCCTTGTGGAGTGTAGCCTGGCCGTGAACTCTCTGCTGAAAAGAGACCAAGGGAGAAGGCTAACTCCAGGTGAACTTTTCTGCTCTGCCTCCCTTTTTTCTTGAGAAAGGCAGAGTTTTAAATACTTTCTAACTTTACATAATAGCTTTGCATAAGACACGAATGCCAGGGACCATAATGAAGTGGAGGTAATCTACACAATTTAAAAACACTTATTGTGACAAAATGGATTGACGAGCTATAGGCGATACAAGGCACACATAAATGAAACGCATCCCACCGGAAAAGCATTTTGCTCACATTGTCATTTACGGCTGCTGAATTAATAGACCAAGAAAGGCACCACCGGCCCCAACAAAATGCCGTAAAACCACTGGCAGCTCGTGGTGTCTCCAACTTTAATTCCCCTGGGGAGAAAAGGACACTGCCTAATCTGTATTCAGTCCTGACATTGGCCGCATCTGATATGGAACATTAGCTTCTAAGTCTCTCAATAGACTAGTGTCCTTCAGTTTATATTACTTTATGTTAATAGTAGAAAAATTACACACAACATCATTTATCATTGTTATACTCTGCTATACATCCCATAGCTGATTTTAATATATTTATTTACCCCTGAGACGGTGAGAAATTAAAAATATATATGTTTCAAGAAAAACATATAGGGAGAGAATCAATGTAAATCTCTTAAGGAAAAAAAAATACGAGGAAACAACTCCCTCGGGGGTGGCGGGGGAAATATATTGCCCAGGAAGCTTGTGAATGATAAGATGCTTTCTGCCTAAGGACGCCAAGTACGGGCTGTACAAGAATTCCCGAGACACGAGTACATAACAAAAAGCGGCATATTACTGATGATATATCTTTTGTTCCTTCAGCACACCACTTTTTTCACTTGTCGATTATATCCTAGGGTGCCTCTGATTCTGATATTAGCTTTTTATGACATCTGACCTCTAGCTAGGGAAAGGCAAGCTTTTTTCCTTTTAAAAAGCACAGTCAATCTGAGCCTGACTTCTACTTTTTTAATTTTTTTATTTAACCCAGGCTCCATATGCACTGAGCATAACCTCAGTTTGGTCTGAAAATACCACCAACGAGAATGTGCTTGTGTTTAGTGCTTTAACTTCGGCAAAGTGACGGTGGTCACAGGACCGATACAGAGCACTGGGTTTAATTGAATGCTGGCCTTGGTATCGTGACCTTTGTCCTGCAGTTCAAGCTCCTCACTCCCTATGGAACGTGGGCAAGTCACGCTGTCTCTGAGTCTGGGCTCCATGAGCTGAGAGCCCTCACATCTCCAAGGACTCCTCTGGCTCAGAGAGTTTTATGTGGGATTATTTGTTCTTATCATAGTCCCATGAAGCTGGCTTCATGGATCATCCCATTTTTCAGATGAGCAAGTAGAAGATCAGGAATACTGACATGACTAAAGTTCCAGGATTGGAAAAGCAGTCAGATCAGAAGGGGAACAGTGCCTCGGTCACTTGGCTCAGCACCCTTGCCTGAGGTCAAATGGCCTAGAGGATATCTCTGCCAATTTGGACGGATCTACTTTAGATATCTGGAGAAATGACTACCAGCTTGTGCCTGTTAACACTGCCTTAGTTTCTGATTTTTCCATGTAGACACTTAAAAATAGCCTGTGTAATACACAGTTACTCCACATAGTTTTCTAATTCTGATTTCTTATTTGGGTAGGAATGGCTGTCTTGAGATAATTTCTTCCCTTTACTAGGTACTTTGAGTGAAGAAGCTACTCTCACAGATTGTCATTTCATTTTCATCCAACCAGGTAGGCAAGGCAGGTACAATTTCCCCAGTTCTATTGATAAGGAACCTTGGGACCAAAGATATGATCAGCCCGAGTTCACACAGCAGTGAATGGTTAGATGGCTGAGCTGGGAATTGAGGCATAATTCTGGCTCCCAGCCCAGGGAGTGATCTTTCTAATACATTGCAATGACACAAATAAACAGATATATCTGTGATGAATATGGACAATAATTTTTTTTTCTGAAAGGCAAAATAAAACTGGTATCATTTATACAAAGCTCTGCCATTCAGAAGCAATGTGGTAGGTAATCAACACTAGACAGTAAGGCGGAGAAAGCAATGTATTCACTGCACACATTTCTCTTGCCACCTGAAGGCATCACTAGCCTACATTTTCCAGGTTCCCTTGCAGTTGGGTATAACTATGTGACTGAGTTCTGGCCAATGGAAAGTAGGTGGAAGGGATATCATTGCTCCTAGACTTGGTCATAAAACCTCCTAAGACCCTGGTACTTTTTCCACCCCGTCCAATGTCTGGATTTCGAGACTTGAAAAGAATGGCCAAACACAACATGTCAAAGTTTGGGTCCCTGCTTAACAGTGTGGTAGGCCAGATGCTGAGTGTATGAATCATGTTCCCTGAACAAGAAATTAATTTCAGTTCTGTGAGTTGTTTGTTACAACAGTTAGCCAATCCTGATCAGAGAATAGATTCTGGAAGGAGGATGAAGAGTGTTCCAGATGTGATAGCAAGGTTGCCATTCTTAGTTATCCTCACTCATCACCAGCCTAAAGTACTTACTGTACATATCCTCTATGAAAAAGCATTGCTAGTAACTGCCTTTGTGGTTCTTGAGATCTTTAAGTAAAAACATTTAAAAAAAAATTGTTCACCTTATAGTAGACATCATCTAATTTTCTTCATTAATGACCTTCATTTTGTTCATATTTGAACCTTCCATTTTTGTTTCTATTTGATGATAATAACAATAGCCAATTTTTTGAGTACTTACTATAATACAGCTACTCTATTATATCTCATTCCATCATCAAATATATTAGGTAGACGTCATTATTGTTCCTAATTTTATAGTTGAGGTAACTGAAGTTGAGAAACAGGAAACTTGTCCAATAGACTGAATATCAGAGCCAATCCAAAGGCAGGATGCACATTTGTTGAATAAATAAATAGAAATCCAAGAGCCAGGACTGGAAATTAGTATTAAAGAAGTAAATGAGGCTTAGTGCTCCCAGACAGCATTTTTGCAAAAATCTATGAGAGAAACGATTTCTTGATTTTTTTTTAAGAATTCAGAAGCCCCAGCAGTGACAAAAAGCCCCAGATTTGAGAGAGAGAATATTGTGAGCACTCCATGGAGATGGGGGTTGAAGGAACTCTCTACTGCAGTCCATCTGTGGCCCTCAGAATTCAAGATCTCCCTTTTCACTGTGTTCATTCATGAAACAACTGGGAAGACAGAAGGGCATGGTGATAAAGAGCCAGTTTCCAGGATTTGGACTGTTTAGACTCAAGCGCTCTAGTTAATAAGATCCTGGGTAAGTTATATAAAGTATCTACTTCTCAGTTTTCTTCAACACAGGGAGAGAATATCTGTGAAGTATAAATGATATAATGCCTGTAAGAATTTAGCAGAAAATTTGGTATCTTCTGAGCACTCAATAAATTCAAACTCTTAATCATTATCAACATCATTCCCAACACCTCCACTACCACCACCACCACCCTCCAAAATAGGGTCTGCTTAACCACCAAAGTAGAAAATGCATTGACTGAAGAAACCTCCAGCTCAAAGACTAGCCTGAAGACTCAAGTTTCTATTATTTACAGACTTCTTAAAATGCTTAGATAATGATGATGAAGATGATATTAATTTATCAACCATGAACCATAGGCTTAGCAGAGAACTGATACTCAAAAGGAAAGTCATTCCTTTGTCATGAACTCAGCTATGGACAGACAGACATCAGCAGACACAGCTAACAGCTCTGTGCCCTGTATCTACCTTCTATTTTGGACAGGGTCTGCTGTGTTCATTGCCTGGAGACATGGGTCCTCAGTTGCTTTGGCCAGAGCATCGCCATAATAGTAGTACTAATGGGAATAGTAAGAGTAAGAGTTAGAGTAATAGTAAGCATAGTAGTAAGAGTAAGAGTAATATTAATAGTAAGAGTAAGCATAATAGAAAGAGTAAGAGTAACATTAATAGTAAGAGTAATATTAATAGTAAGAGTAATAGTAAGAGTAATGACAATGACAATGACAGCAGCAGTGATGATGACAGCAATTATGATTTACTGGAGGGTTCACTGTGGGCCAGGCATTGTGCTGACCACATGAAGACTTTACCTCACTTCAGTCTTACAACAACCTGAAAAGGTAGACATTATTTGCCTTTTTTAAAGAAGGGTAAATTTATATTTAGAGAATTTAAGTATTTTTCCTATGGAGACACAAATACAATGGCTTGTCATAGTGTTTTCAGGCTGCTATAACAAAAACACCATAAACCGTGTCTTATAAACAACAGAAATTTATTTCTCACAGTTCTGGAGGTTGGAAAGCCCAAAGGCAATGTGCCAGCAGATTTTGTGTCTGTCAAGGATCCTGTTTCTTTCTTTCTTTCTTTTTTTTTTTTTTTTTTGGAGAGGTTTTTTTCGCTAGAGGGTGTGTACGCTCACCAGAGACAGAGAGAGACATAGAGACAGAAAGCAAGAAATCACCCCCCAGGGGGGATGGTCACGCCACAATCCCTTCTCCTCCATTCTCCTCTCGGGATCTGGGGCACGCACGCACACATGCCCGGCGTGAGTTTTAAGCCACCGGGTCCGGGACGCGAACCGTGGTCCGCTACATGGGAGTCCAGCAACACAGCCATTACGCTAACTGCTGGTTCCCAAGGATCCTGTTTCTTCACACACTCATAGACAGTCTTCTTGCTGTGTCCTCATGTGGCAGAAGGGGCATGGCAGCTCCTGCAACCTCTTTTATAAGGCCACTAACCCCATTATGAGGATTCTGCCCTTAAGACGTGGTTACTTAACCAAAGGCCTCTCTCTTATCAAACAAATTTCAGGAGGAAAAGGCACAACATCCAGATCTTAGCAGGGTTAAAATCCAGTCCATTATAACTTAAAAGTGTATGCTACTAAGAAATTTCCCATATGGGCAGGAGCCTTGCTGAGCCCCACCTGTTCTAGAACCTATTCCATATCAAACATTTCATTGATTTGACCTGGATTCCTCCCCACAGTTTATTGCATTTGCACAACAAATTGCCTTTGTAAGACTTCTGAATGAAATCACAATTCATTCTGATAATGTCTGAATAGTCTTAAAAAATCATTTTTCCATGTGCTATGTGAGTGCACTACATAATATTTGAACAATAAAGGTTACCTCTCATGTACTGTAGCTGTGTTTTATGCTAATAACCAGAATCATTTAATCATTATGGGCTAATGACCTGCAAAATTTCATTTTAAAAATGAAGTCATATCTGGGTCTCTGGAAAGCAAAATTGGATAAAAAATGAGGAAAGTCAATTCAATTTGTATTCTTGGGTCGAGAGCAGCTGAACAGTCTGTGAGAGAGCACACAAAGTTTGAGTAATACAAGGAATCATGCATTTTAACTAAAACAGGAAGGAAATTCTGCATTTCATTATACGTAATGTATCAGTTGAACACCAATAGAATGAAGAGATCCCTGTCCCAGCATCATAGTTATCAACTGTAGCTTGCTTCTGTGCCTTTTCTCCTTTTTCTGTACAGCATTCATCCTGCTAGTTTGGAATCTGTGACTGCTGAATCTCAGGAGTGCAGGGAGCAAAGAGAAGAGCACTGTGGACAGCCAGAGCTCCCTGCTGGTGATCGCGCCGAGTGCCTCGGCCCTTCTGGGCTTCCTCTTCCCTCACCCTCTTCTCTCCTGAAGAAGCACTGAGCTCATCCTTTGTCATCCCGCATCGCTCTGACCAACTCTCTTCTTACATTTCTATAGATGAGCTGCTGCCATCAACTTACATGGCAAGGTCTACTAGTGGCCTATCCCAAAGCTCCCTCCTTCCTTACATAACTATGGTTCTGTTTCAGTGCAAACTTTTGTTCATCAAAGAACACTATCAAGAAAGTAAAAAGATGACACAGAGAATAGGGAAAAACTGTTCAAATCATATATATGATAAATGTCTAGTAAATGAAATACATGAACGATTTTTATAACTCAAGAGACAACCAACCCAAATAAAAATTGGACAAAATAATTGAAGAGACATCCACCAAAGGAGATATACAAACGACCGATAAGTATGTGAAAAAAGTATTCAACACCATTATTCATTAGGGAAATGCACAGCAAAATGTCAATGAGATAGCACTTTACCCCCAGGATGGCTATAAGTTTTTCTTAAAAAATGTAAGCAAAGCAGAAAAAACAAGAGCTAGCAAAAATGTGGAAAAATTGAAACCCTTGGATATTGCTAGTGGGAATTTAAAATGGTACAGTCACTGTGAAAAATCATTTGGTGGCTCCTCAAAACAGTAAATATAGACCTATCATATGACCCAGAAATTGCATTCCTAAATACATACCCAAGAGAATAGAAAACAGTTGTTCACACAAAACCTAGAACATGAATGATTACAGTAGCACAATTTATAACAACCACAAAGTAGAAAAACTGAATGTCTATCAACTGATGACTAAATAAACAAAATGGGGTATATCCGTTCAAAGAAATACTATTCACCCATAAAAAAGAATGATGTCCTGAGACATTCTATGACATAGATAACCTGGAAAACATTATGCTAAATAGAGCAGGCAGACACAAAAGGCCACATGCTATGTTCCCATTTATCTAAAATATCTAGAACAAGCTAATCCACAGTGACAAATAGTGGATTAGTAATTACCAATGGCTTAGAGGAGAGTGGAATGGAGACTGACTGCTTAATGGATATGAAGTTTCTTTTCAGGTGACAATAATGCTATGGAATTACATAATGGTAATTGTGGCACAGAACTGTGACTATACTAAAAGTTGCTGACTTTCACACATGAAAATGGTTACCATGGTGAATTTTATCACAATAAAAAACATAAAGTACTTGGGACCAGCAGATGGTGTAATGGTTACATCACTGGACTCTCACATAGTCAATCATGTTCAAGTCCCAGACCTGGCAGCTTAAAATTCACAAAGGATGCATCTGCATTCATGCATAAGATCCTGAGGAGGAGAATGGAGGAGAAGGGAATGCAGCATGGCTATCTCCCCTGGGGTGATTTCTTTCTTTTTGTCTGTCTCTGTCTCTCCAGTGAGCACATGTGACCTACAGCCAAAATCTCTCTCTTAAAAAATTATATATATATATATATATATATATACACATATATATAAAATGTAATTATATATAATTATGTAATTATATATATATACTTTTTATGTAACTTTATATATATTTTATAATTATATATATACTTATATATAATTTAAAAATAATTATAATACATATATATATATATATATATATATATATAGAGAGAGAGAGAGAGAGAGAGTACTTATTAGAAAAAGCACTTATTAGGAAGGTTTCTGAGATGTAGGAAATGCTGTGCACATGATAGTTATTTCACCAATAACCTCATCAAAGGAATCAGGTATGGAGTGATGACGAGTTAACAATTATGGGTACAGAGTTGCTTTCAAGGGGTACAAAATGACCTAAAACTGGATTGTGGCGGCGACTGTACAACTCTGTTAATGTACTAAAAAACATTGACTTGTACACTTTAAAGGAGCTTGTTGCATGGTAGAAGACCTACAGCCTAATAATACCAAAAAAAGGATGAAAATTAAATCATGTCATTTTACAATGAAATATTCTGTCATTGGAAAAGCCATGATGCATTTTTGTATAACTTACATTGAAAGCAAAGGTAATAAATACTCATAACTCAAGCCATCTAAATCATTTTGCTACATTGTGCTATTATCTGTGCTTGTGGGATCATTCATTTCTGTCGTGTGGGTAAGGTGAAAATACCAGGTAAGGCTGTACATCTACACAGCTCTTCCCACTCTGTGTTCACTGTTGTCACGTTAGTAACTCAAAATTGGCCATAGTATGAGTATTTACACCATATGAATGGCCCGCATTACCCGCCAAAGTGTGATTTATCGTTCTATTGACTGTCTAGAATAAGGAAAGTAATGTAGAAAACATCATTAATACAGAGAGAACTCAAAAATACATCATATCCATAGATGCCGTGTCATAAATAACACAAAAACGATAGAATTATTCTTCTAGTATCCCGATACTATTATTTGATGTAGCCAAGAAGTCAGTGATGAACAGGGGAAGTGCTCACGTGTGTCTTAGTTGTTTCACTTTTGCCTTACTTGTCAATGCAAATGCAAATAACCAATATTCATGTGGGAGCTTCACAGCTGCCATGACACTCTGAAACGGTGGGTTGGCAATGAATGCAACAGTATGGCAAAACTCAGCAAAAGCATTGGGTGGAAACTGGCTATCTCAAACTTACAAGAAAGAGCATGGTCTGTATTATTATTATTATTATTATTATTATTTATAAAGCATACACTACATTCGTTTTTTTCAGAGAGCCAGTTGTTACACACTTACCAGCACACCACTGGCTATAGGGCTGTGTGCTCCAGAGCTAGACACCTCATGCCCCTCAAAGAGCCTTAACTGAGTTTCCTTCCCAGCAGTTGCTGCCCAGGGAAACATTCAGACAAGGTGCTGAAAGCTGCTGGTGAGAAGTGAGAATTTCTGCACTCAAAGGTGGCACCTGCCCCTTGAAGTTGGGAAGAGGAAGAATTACCACAGTCCTCTTCTCCTTGGCTGGGAGCTCCTGCTGGCAAAAGACACTTCATCTTACTTTGCTTAATTCTTAGACAGCCAGTCACACTTGGTTATTGTTTTTAGTTTTACATACTAGTATTGAATTATTTTTATGGATGTTATTTCTCAATTAGTGTGCTCCCCGGAGACAGCACAAGCCTCTAGAACTTAGCTTCTCCTTGGCTATAATCACAGCTGCCACCTGTACAGCCTGGGAGCTGGTTTTACGTTCCTCTGGTTGCTGCCCTCACTGAGCCAGGGGCTCTCAAACAGCTGCAGAAGGGGTACCTGGTTTCATCACGTGGGGTCCCAGGCTAAGAGTGTGATCTCAGGCTTGTCAGAAGGTATTGGGAGGATGCTTAA
Organism: Tupaia tana; assembly: GCA_026018925.1. Lineage (NCBI taxonomy): Eukaryota > Metazoa > Chordata > Mammalia > Scandentia > Tupaiidae > Tupaia > Tupaia tana. The sequence goes on from JAKSZU010000018.1 coordinate 9,132,244, forward strand.
GACAGGACGTGGGTACTTTTACTCATGAGACTTCTGGACAATTCTTGAGACTGAGAGATGCAGGAATTCATGAATAAGGTCAGGGGCTGACCTCGGAGTCATGGGTTCAGATGGAGATTGCAGGTGGCTCAGTTCCAGACTACTCATCAGGCTCCCTGCGTCATCGACCCCTGGGCTGGGGACAGCTGAGAAATAATAACATCGCTAACCACTGACATTGACTGAGCCTAACAAATGCAAGGATCTCTCCTAAGCACTTTGAGTGTGTTATCTCATTTAACTGTCACGATGATTCTCAAAGCAGCTACTATTATTTATTTCCACTTTGGAAATGAGGAGCCTGAGACTCAGAGAAGTGAAAATTATGTGTTGAAGGTCACACAGCTGGCAGTGTGGCTCCAGAGTCTACGTTCTCATCTACATTATATATCTCCAGGTGAGTAAAGACTTCATTCACCAGCTGCCTGAGGTCTCCTGGATCCCCAGGTAGAACAAGAGATTCTTCATTCTTTACTCTTTTGCTCCAAAGAGGAGACTGAGGAGCCTGGTCTGATCAGGATCACAGAAGGCTTGATTCACCACACCCCCTTTCCTGCCGTAGTCTCTCTGAGTCTCAGTCTTCTCTTCTATAAAAGAGATACAGTGATATTTATCCACGGGATGCAGTGACTGAATGATCTGCAATGTGAAATGGGAACAGAGATGGCACTGCACTGACAGGGCTGTTGTGAGGAGTCGGTATGGCACTGCTCATGGAGCCATGACCACTGCATGGCATAAATGCAGTGCTCGGTACCCTGACACCGACGTCATGATCCTCAACAACACACTGCCACCATTATCACCATCACTCTCGTTATTTTTATTTAGAAAACACTCAGATAGGGACCAGCATAATGGTTACATTGCTGGACCCTCATCATTTGGCCACAGTTTGAGTCCTAGACCTGGTGCCTTAAAACTCGTACTGGGTGCACGTACGTGTGCGCCCAGAAACCTAAGAGGAGAATGGAGGAGAAGGGATTGTGGCATGGCCATGCTCTCTGGGGGAGTGACTTCTTGCTTTCTGTCTCTCTGTCTCTCTGGTGAGTATATACGTCCTATAGTAAAAATTCTCCCCCCAAAAATAAGGAAATAGTCTTGTCTGCAAAAGCTGGGGGACTGGAGGCAGCCACGGTTGCGTATGCTGCTAAGGCACTGTGCTCGACAGTCTGGGGTCAGGTGGGAAGTCTGGCTTCAATTCCAGAAGGCTCATACAGTTGGGTGTACCTATAAAATCAGCAACGAGGGAAGTGTCGACAGGAGATTCACAAGCTCAAGGCTGGCCTGGGCAACACACCAGACCCAGACCAAAAAAAAAGAGCTGAGTATAGTGGCTTACACATGTGGTCCCAGCTCGGAGACTGAGGCAAGAAGATCATAACATGGTGAGACCCTGTCCAAAAAAAAGCCAGAGTATTCTTGGCTTGGTACCTCCTTAGCACCACATTCAATATCATTTCCCTCCTGGGCCTCTCTAAATCCAGGGGCTGTGAGTCTCACGCCTGCCAACCTCTCATAGGTCCATTCTAGCCTTTCATGCCTCTCCGTTGGAGGCCCTGACTCTGGTGAAGAATAATCTGTTTCTCAGAAAGAGCGCAACAAAGTTCAGCTGGGTTGTGGGTGCAAACTGCTGCTTCTCTTCTCTCTTTGCTGTGGTATGTAGCAATTCACCTCCTGCCCTAGTCTGGGCCCCTGGGCCCTCTCCGTCAGCCCAGGCTTTCCCCCACTTGTCACAGCAGGGTTTGCTAAACTGCACAGTGTCCCATGCACTGTAAGCAGAGCTCAACTGGAGCCTGTTAAAATCAGAATGCCTGACGACTAGAAAAATGGTTAAGTAAAGCCTGGTGCGTGCCCCCCTCAGCAACCACGCAGCCATTATAAACAGTGCCCCATCGCATCCAGGGTGTGCCTTGTGCTGGTTTTCCAAAGAATTTGGTCCTCGCTGCCCGTTTCAGGGGAAATAAGTGCATTGTTGGTGCCGTCCAAGTTGAGTTTAATTAGCACTTAAAGGGATATTAGAAAGATCACACAGTGATTCAGTATTGAAACTTGAAATCTCTGTGCTTGCAAAAAACCTTTGAAAATGGCCTGAGATGCTATAAATCTATGTCTAAAGTGAAAAGGGCTTTTCCCCCCTTTCTTAGACAGGACCTCACTGTCATGGGCCTCCTGAGCCTCCTGAGCAGATGGGGTTATGAGCACATACCACTGTGTCTGGCTCCTGGGGTGGGCCAGAAATTGAATCTGGGTCTCCCATGTGACCAAAGCCTGTCGAGTAGCAGCGTCAACCAGCACGTGCCACTCTTCTTAATAGATCTAAAATAAATTCTAAGACAGAAGGGAGACTTGGACCACTGTTTAACTGAACATTTTTCCCTTTCTTAGTGGAACATAAGGTAACAGTGTGATTATAATTCATTGCATCCTATACTCTTAAAATATGGAGCCTTTGCAATGTCATAATAATGTTATAAAATTTTTTCTTCAGTTGCACCTATCGTATGATACCAATTGGGAAATGTCAAATAAAATAAGATGGGATATAGAAAAGAAAGACTGGAAAAAAAACTAGAAGTGAATGAAGCCTGTATTTGAGAGGTGGAGTAAAAACAGAATGCTCTTCAGTTAGGAGAGGGAAAGGAAAGCATTAACGATGTTTGGTCTGTCGCTCCTGAATTCCATTACCAAGCAGTTGAGGTGACTTTTCCTTCCCACCCGAGGAGGGCATTTAGGATCTCTGGAGCACTGTGAAGTACAGAGGGTGAAAGCTCTGCCCCACAGTGAGAGAGGGGAGCTCCACCCCAGAGAAGGGAAACCCTCAGGGGAGCAGCTGGAGGCTAGGGCAGAAGCAGCAATCAGAGAAAAGAAGGAAATGGAGGAGCCAGAAGCCTTCATTCGGGGGGTTCTAGTACCCACAGGCGGAGGCAGCCATCTTCGGAGGAGAGATGCAAACTAGAAGCAGCAGAGAAGCGCTCTGGCGCGTCTCATGGGGGCAGGTGGCCTGAGGACAGAGTGGACAGGACTGGCAGAGTGAAGCAAGGCAAGGCCAGGAGAGGGAAATTAAAATGCAGTCATGTTCCCCATCGTAGTGTTTTGGTCGCTGCTGAACCCACGCGATGAGACCACATCACCCAGGTGTGAGGAACGGGCATACGACATTCACACGACGACACGTTCGCCTAAGAGGGAGTCTCAGAGCACTTCTGTTATTAAGTGACACGTGACTGTAAATGAAGATGGAGATTTACAACTGCTACTACATATATAGGCCACATTGATTTCTTCCATGCACCCCTAAAAAAATAAAAGAGGGAAGAGTTTACTGTGTGACTGCTTACTGGAGTCGCAGTAGTCAGGGGGGAAGGTTTTGGAACCATCTCGCTTGTGCCTGATTCCTCAGCCTCGGTTTCCATGCAGCACGAGGGTAGTAGCAATGCTCCCCAAATGGGGTTGTGTGCATGTGTCCCTGTCCATAAAGAGCCATGGACATCTCACGGGGCAAAATAAGTGCTCAGTACGGAGCACCTGCTGATACCACCATCAGCATCAGCACCACCACTCCCGTAATCGTCATCACCGTCATTAGCTTTACTGACAACACAATAGCTACATCTTTTTAAAAACTAATTAATAGCCTGGGAGAGACAAATATGGGGTATGGCCGTACACAAAAGCGGTGGCATTATCACATCGCTCTTCACAGGGTCATGCTGTCTACACAAGACTGAAATAAAAGCAGTCTTAAAATGAAAGTGGCCTCCTTCCCGGTGAGGATGGCGGTGACAGCCAGGTGGGGCGCGTGTTTCTGAGATCTGAAACGGGCTCCCCATTCCTGTCCTTCCAACCTTTGTGAAGTGAGATGAGCAATTTCCAAAACAGCTCTGTTTGTAGCTGAGTGCCCATTTACTGGCAGACGTGAAGTCCCGGACATGTGGGTTTTGGAACAAGCCAAGGGTCCCAACGCACCCCACAAACACCTCAGCTGTGGTGAATGTGTCATCATTTCTCTGTTCTTTACCTTTCAGAAACAACAGCGTTTGTTTGGCTCTAGGATATCTTATAACTTGAGGCATTCGTTGCAGCTCTAGGATACCTTATAACTTGAGGCATTCTGTTGCGGCTGCACAAGAATCTTCGAGATGTGGAGAAGTAGCAGAGAAGCCTGGGCATTCCCTTTGCTGGTCCCGCCCCCAGCCTGGCCCTGAAGTAATAGCCCAGGTCATCTGTACACTTCCACTGCTGCCTCTGCACCCACGCTTCCCAGGGCAGCCTGACAGCTTCTGAAATGTCCTTAGATCCTGCCATTACCCTTCTGAAAACCCTTCCTTGGGGTGGCTTTCTTTATTCCATTCGAATAAATCCTAGTTGGGATCCACTACTTTCCCAGCCCTTTCTGCCTCAGTCATGCAGGCCCTTTTTTGTTCTAGCCCACAAAGAGGCCAAGCTCTCTTCTGCCTCAGGGTCTTGCGCTTCTGTTCCCCTTGCCTGGAATGTTCTTTGATTCAACCTTTCCAATTGCAGGTTATTTTTTATGTCTCAGTCCAAGTATCACCTCCTTGAAATCATCTTCCCTGGCTCCCCCACCCCTCCATTTGCTAACACGTGGTCCAGTTTCATTTCTTCATGGCAGTCATTGTAATTTACTTTGCATATTTGCTTATTGCTTTTATTTTATTTACTTATTTTGAGAGATTTTTGCTACAGGGTGCATGTGCTCACCAGAGAGAGACAGAAAGAAAGTGAGAAATCACTCCCCAGGTGGGATGTCCATGTTATAATCCCTTCTCCTCCACGTGCACACACACATTGTGCCCAGTGTAAGTTTTAAACCGCTGGGTCCGGGACTCGAACTGCAGTCAACTATGTGGGTGTCCAGCCATGTAACCATTATGCTATCTTCTGGTCCTGCTTGTTGCTTTCATTGTATTCTTTCCCTCGTGAACATGTAAGTTATCTTAAGGCAGGGCTCTCTTTGTTTTTTTGCTTATTATTTGATTATCGATCATAGGCCTGTAGGAAAACCATAATGGATGAGAGCTCAGTGAATCAATGATTCAATCAGGGAATGAATGAACTAACCAACTCATGAGTGAAATAAAGCTTCTTGACCTGGAAAGACAAGTCCTTTTGGCTCTCCCTCCCCTGACCCTAAGTCTTCAGGGATGAATAGAAAAGAATGTTGGGGGATGGGGCTCCAACAGATTTCACCAGCCATAGAAGAGACAGTCCAGATAAAAATAGCTAGATTCTGGCTGTAGGGCCTGAGCAAGTCTCCAAATACCAGGAACACTGGCCAGGCTATGAATTTATTTCAAAAACTGCAGAAAAGAAAGAAACAAAAAACATTCATAGAGCTTCTACTGGGTCCTGCCACAGTCAGTCCCTGGAATACTGCGATTGAGACTATGCAATTAGACTAGAAAAGGTTTGCCCTGGGCATTCCCATTACTGTTTTGCGATTGCAATCCAGACTCTGCTTTCATCTATAGGAGGAGGGAAGAGTTGGGAGAAACAGCGTGTTGCCCCCACCTATTTCCAAAGGCCTTCCTCCTTCCCCTCTCTTTCCATGACGTCGGGGAATCTCAATCTAGAGCCTACTTCTACCACCCACGTGCTGCCCGGAACGAGAATGTCTCTCCCATTTGGTTAGGAGAAGCTTCTGAATCAGACTGGGTGCGCCCACCTTCACCATGTATCCGCTGTGTGAATAGGGCCATCTGCTAAAGTTTCCAAGCTTCATTTTCTTTAGCCTTAAAATGGAGGCGATAATACACCACTCATTGGAAGACGTGGGAGGGCTGAATGATTTCTATGAGGTGCTGAGCCCAAAGCCTTGCGCAGGGCAAGCAGCAAGTGCTGGCCGTGCTCAGCCGTGGCAGTAGAACCCTTTTCTGGGTCTTCTATCACATTTTAGAAATGGAGACAGGAGGGTGCCGCTCTGTGTTTCCCCAGGGTGGGATAAACAGAAAGCATTTTAGGTGATTCTGCAATCTTCGTGAATCCCTTCCACAAGTAGATTAAGTTCATTGGTTTAATTCAGACCTGTCAAAACCCCAAAATAGCTAGAGATCTGAAGTAGGATTTGGAACGAATCAGACAGGTTACAGCCAAGGGGGACATCAGATCCCCGTCAAGGGCCGCCATGTGGGGAGTCGCGCACTGCTGGGTAAAGGTGTTTCTCGGAAGAAGTAACCTGGAGCTGAGAAGAGATGCAAGGGTCTGTGAGCCAGGGGACACAATTCCCTTTCAATGAACGGGACAGAAATGGTTCAGGGATAGGAAAAGCAATATATTCAGTCATACCATTTTTCAAGAAACATTTTCCTTCAAATTAACTCGTAAATCTTCCCCTGAACACACAAACAGGAGGTAAGAAGCCAGTGAGTGAGTTCCCATTTTGCATACTGAAAGAACACAGTGGAGAAATTGTTAAACAAAATGACTCTGAGACCACACCTTGAATTTCATACCTTGAATTTCTATTGCGTCGGTCTTCTGAGAAGCTTGGAACACTCACCCAAATTGTGAAATGACTTGGCCCCATCCTGACAGTCATACTGAGACCAGGATTAGAGCATGAACATGTGACACCCTAGTCAACAACACACGCATCAATCATAGCGAGGCCCAGCATTATGTAAATACCGGTGTAGTCAGTAGTTTGTGGTCTTGCTGTCACCTCATGCTTCACCAAGTGGTAAGCCAGTTACGTGAAACCGGCCTCGGCCTGGAGTGTGCACTGATGGGGAAGCTCCGGGATTAGCAATCACCAGAGACTGAAAGGGACCCAGCCAAGGAGATGGAGGGCATAAGAGGGTAAATCAACCTAAGGCTGGCTGTGTGGCTGGGGACAGACACCTACCTCGATTTCACTATTAAACTGGGGGACAGGCGCCGACTTGAACCTCACATTTCCCATCTGTTTTGAACATGCCAGCACTTCTGGAGAATACCTGTCCCGGTATCTGGCACATAGTAGGTACCTACAGAATGAGCCTGTCTTTAGGAGCAGAGTCATTTTTTGAACTATTCTCACAAAACTAGCTTTCTCAGGACCCTGTTATCATCTCCATGTTAAACCTTGTCACACCACACTCTGACGACCAACGTAAATGACGACTCCCAGGATGACCGGGTGCTCCTTAGAAGTAGCTGTGGTACTTTTCATGTGTGTGTTCTACATTGGGCTGTCCAATATGACGGCCACTACATGTTGAAAGAACTTAAATTAGGCCCGGACTCTGTGATACAGGCAATGGAGGTGCTGTAGTGGGAAGGCTCTGAGTTCACATCCTGAGTCTACCTCAACACACTGCGTGCCTGCGGGCCTGTCCTTACTCCTGGCTGAGTAAAAGGGAGGCGGAGTTCTGCAGTGTGAAGAGCCTGCCGAGGGTCTTCTGCCTTTCTTTTTCTTAGGGGACAAATAAACTAAATTAACAATTAATTCATTACATTCAGTCACATTTACGATCTAGTCTTTCAGTCTCTCCAGCCACAGTTCAAGGGCTCAGCAGCTACAAGTGGCTACTTTACAGGACACTGCAGTCACAGACATTCTAGACCATCCTCTGTGTCAACAGAGGAGGTTCTGTTCACAACGTTGGGCGTGAATGTCAATGTCTAAGTGAGAAGAGAAAGAGAAGGGGGGAGGGCAGTCAAGCCATGAGAGGATGAATCTAGAAACCAAGAAACAATAATTCTGGAACCACAATCACTAAAACTTTCCTGACCTGCCCTTCTTTTCTAATTTTCCTTCTTTACTTCAAATTAATCTTAACATTTCATGCCAAATTTGCAAATATACCTGTTGTGTAAAAATGGGATTTGGTGAGCTAAACATCCACAGTGACTCCAAACCTTTTCCATCTGTAAAGATTACGTTTCTTAGCATGATACACACTTTACTGGTGCAAAATGGGTAATTAAGATGTCCTAAGTACTATTGGCAAGTGTATTTAATTCTCACATTAATAACTATCAGAATTCCCATTTTCCAGGGGAGAAAACTGAGGGACAGGATGAGTTGCCCCAAGTTGCATAGTGAGCAAGCATCAGAAACAGAGCTCATCGCAGGGTGGCCTGGTCCTGTGTGCCAGGGTCCCAACCACTATGTTTGCCTCCCAGTAAGAACTGAGAAAACGTGGTCTGTACGGTGTTGCTCCCACATTTTTAGATACAAAGGTTGTTTCTCGAGCAGACCTAGAAGGAATCATTCTGAGAGTGCTGGATCATTTATCTGAACCAGACTCTGCATCTCCCATCTCCCATATCCCTTTACTTCTCAATAGCTTATGCATTTAGAAATTGAGTTAAGGTTTTCAGAATTAGGCATGGTGTCCTCCTATAGCCCAAGATCATCTGTGGGACACACAGCTGAGTCCTGCAGAGACAAAAAAGCGAGGAAACTAATGGGAGTCATCAGATGGTCCTGTGTCTACAGTATTAATGGCCACCCATTGACAATCACTCTGAAGGACTCAGGATCATGAAGAGACTCATGACATACTATTTACTGGAGTCCAAGAGGCCAAGATGAAAGGGAGAATCACACCCACTCATGGTTCAGTAGAGAGTACTGAACCAAATGCCTTCTTTACTTCCTCCTTTACTTCGAATTAATCTTAAAATTTCATGCCAAATTTGCAAACATGCCTGTTGTATAAAAATGGGATTTGGTGAGCTAAACATCCACAATGACTCCAAATCTTTTCCATTGGCTCTGGGGTCAGCAGATGGCACGTAACACTGCACTCCAACATGGCTGACCGTGGTTCAAGTACCCAACCCAGTGACTTGAAACTCACGCCCAGCGCATGTGTGTGCATGCCCAAGATCCCAGGAGGAGGAGGAACTGTGTCACGTCCATCCCTCCTGAGGGGGGGATGATTTCTCACCTTCTTTCTCACTGTCTCTGTTTCTTTGTCTCTCCTTTTCTCTCTGGTGAGCATACATGCCCTATGGCAAAAACCCTCTAAGATAAGTAAATATGTAAACAAATAAATAAAAATCGATTGACTCAAGGAAACAAGAGGTACAAATGTGGAGGAAAACCAAATGCAAGGGTAATGATCCCAGTGATGATCGCTAGGGTAATGATCCCAGTAACGCTCCCCCATCCAGTGGACACCTCCTCCCATGTGAAGCACTGCTGGTACCTTACTGCTAAAGCTTATGCCCCGTCCACAAAGAAGACAGCTTCCTCCTCATTGGGGCAGGGTGGGATGGGTAGGGGAGTTAAATGCCAAGCCCTCCAAGGTTGTTAGAAGACCCTAGCTTCCCTGGACCGCCCTGGATGTGCCTTGGTGACTTCTCTGTTTCAATAAGAGATGAGGGATGAGTCTGGGTATTTCAGTTCTTAGAGTAGACAAGCCACAAAAGAACATCACTTAGAGGTAAAAGTCAGGCCCAGTTTTACTCATCAAAAAGCTGCCAAAAAACTGTTTAGGGGGAGGGAAGAGACAACACACTGCGACTCTCAAAGGCTCTGCTGTGAACAGTCAAAACACTCCTAAGTTGCAAACCCAGAGATATTTTTGTTTCGTGATATTATTGGCGAGGGCTGAATATAGTCTCGATAATCTTTCAGTTCAATGAACAGGCAGAAGTGAGGCAAGGAGCCAGGGGAGGCAAGAGGAATTGAGGTATTTCAGGAACCAGACACTTCTAAAAATATGACCATGTTCATGGCGGGAGTTGGCAGCCCTGTCGCTCCTCTCTTCGGAAGCTCGAGACAGCTCCCACCATTGGTGGGTGAAGGCTGTGTTATCTCTCACCATCTGCCCAGCCTACCTACCTTTCTGGCCACACCTGGAGCCCTTCGCCCAGAACAAACCAAAAATATTAGACACGTGGGACCATGAGCCATTCTCCTAGATATGCTGTGGGTATTTAAAGTCTCTAACTTTGGCCTTCCTGGTGCCACTGCCTCAGAAGCTTTATCCCTCCCTTCCCTGATTGGAAGAAACATCCATTTATCTCTTGGTGCACTCAGAATGTGACGGCAGAGGGGAAGTCTTTCCTGACTCCCCGGGCTGAAGGCATTGATCCCTGGGGCCCGCGGCTTCTGTCCACTGCAGCATACACACTCGACATTCTTTTCAGTTGTGCAAGAGCGTGCCTCCTCTCAGGACCTCGAGTGATACCCAGGAAGGTGATGTTTCATTTATCTTTGTACTCTGCAGTAAATATTTGCTGAAGGAGGGAATGGATTTGTTGGATGTCAGTGTGATTGGAAGCACAGAGCATCTCTGGGGGGATCTCACAGTAAAGAACAACACCATGTGTTAGGAATTTTTTGCTATGGCATGTGCACACATATGTGCATGCACGCGCATGCATGGACCACACTCACGCCATGACTCTTTGAAAGAACTAGCTAAAGAACTGATGTGATCTATGGCAACATGAATTCTAACACTTAGATGAACTCAGAACTTGTTTTGAATGAAAGTCTCTAGCCTTTCTTTCTGAAGGACCTGGACTGGCTTCTTTCAAGGAACAGGAGAAAATTAAGTGCGATAAGTGTGTAGACACCAACACACCCAGGTGTGTGCACTTTTAAGCCTTGTGTAAGGCTCTCATATCGCCCACGTATTTTCAGCATCACAGCTTCAAATTCTGTTAAAGGCCTGGGTAAAATGTGTTCAATTCAAATTCTGGATCTTCCATAAAAGTATGTGAAGTATGCCCACAAAGGTTAAATACAATAATTATTTTTCAGCCAAGCTTTCTGCTCATAATTCTCATGCAAAGTACTGCCTGATCCCAATTAGCTCAAACTTGTTTTTGCTTTGCTTTGTGTGTCGTCTCCTGCCTACCTTCCTGGGTCTCCTCCTTTTGGGTTATTTGTTCAGACTTGAGCTCCAGGACACACCACTGTGATTTCCTTTTTAATAAACACTATCCAGTGAGTGGCGGGAAAGAATGCGAGGCACCTGCACTCTATTATAACTTCCCATTCCACCCACCAGCACAGAGCTATGAATAAGTGAGAACCACCATGGCTCTAAGAATAGTAACAGCATTTTCCCATAAGCGCTGTATCATAAAACCCCAGCAAACACCAAGGACAAAGTACCCCACTAACTCACTGTCTCAAATGTGGCAGGAATGTCACTCCTAGAGCCAAATGTCTGCTGTCTGTCTGCGGCCGGTGATTTAGCCCTGGGTGGGGCCCTGAGACGGTCCATTCCCTGCTAGGAAACAGCTGGACATTCCTGAGATCTTAGAGCTGGAGCGCTAATGGCAGGCCAGGAGCCAGTGTCGGAAGCTGTGGAGGAAAGAACGTGCCGTCGGAAAACGTACACATTCAGACTCTCTCTCGCTAATGAGACGAAATCTACTGAGTGTTCAGTGTACATGCAGGCGCTGTACGCACAGGTGGCCACGATATTCTGGTGAACAAAAGAGGCAGAGGCCCCTGCCCTGTGGAACTTACAATCCAGCCACTAGCTTGTGGGGCTGCCTTGATCAAGCTGCCCAACGGCATTGACCCTCTGCTCCCCACCTATGCAACAGGCTAAAAACATACCAAAGTCCACACCGTGTACAGCCTGGAATGAGCCGGGAGTAGCCATGGTGGAAATAAAAGTCACCACTTTTTGGTGTGTTTGTTTAATCCCCTCTAAAGTATTTATTACCTACCAAGGGGAAGCTAGAGAATCTACAGCAGAGAACACAGCAGACCTCACATTAACCAGGGGATGAACAACTCCAGTAAGAAGACACATGCGCACTGCACTATTAGTCCCTGGCTAAGATGCGCCCAGAAGGAAATAGCATCATGTCTATACTATCCTTTCTCAAAATGCTTTTTATTATGGTCCAACACATATCACGTAAAAGCAGTCGTAACCGTTTTTAGGTGCACAAGTCAGTGATATTAATTACATTCCTGATGCTGGGTGACCATCACCACCATCTATCCCCAAACTTCTCCATCACTCCCAACAGAGCAGGAGCTACTTTTAAACATGGATTTGTGTTGGACACGAAGGTGCTTCCACCTCTGTGGAGGCTGCAGGTTGGCTGCTGGAGCAGTTTCCTAACTGGATCCCTTCTGCAGTGCTCACTACCTCACCCTTCGTCAATCCTCTCAACACAGCAGCCAAAGGAATCCTTTTCCTGGATAAGTCAGTTCTGGCCACTCCTACATTCAATCCTCCAAAAGGACTTCCATCTCTCTTGCCATATGTGCTCTTGCTAAATGCTAACTCCCTTCAGCGATATCCTCTGGGTTGCTCCTGGTTTCCTTGCTGTTCTTCAGGCGTGCCCTGGCAGCCCTGACTTCAGGGCCTTTGCACTAGCTGTTCTTGTTGGTTCGAATGCTCCGCCACCTGCCAGCACATCTTTCAGACTTCTGTTCAAATGTCACCTTTCTAGAGAGGCCTTCCTTGAACGTTTTCTATCAAACAGCACACAGAATACTTCTGATCCTCTTCACGCTGTGTAGTTTCCCATAGCATTTACTATCAGTTGAGCTAGTTATCAGCAGTTACCACTCTGTGCCAAACCCAGCACCATTGCTCTACTGGAAACCAAAGAATGTCTCTCCCTTGCCAGCTGGCACCATGTCAAACTTCGCCAGTAGAGGGTGCTGGAGGGACACTGGAGGAGTCAGGTTCCTCGGTGCTCCCAGAGAAGGCATCTCCCTGTGGGCAGCTTCTCCCACCCAGATAGCAACTGCCCAGCACCTCACCCCTGTGGGTGCATTTCCAGTGACTTCCCTGGGAAGACATCTCCCATAGACATCTCCTGGCCCTGCCTCCAGAGAGCAGCTTCCTTGTCAGGTCCTCCTCTACCAGGCATGGACCTCATAGCCTGCTCAGGATCCCAGTCTTGGACAGCAGGACCCCTAGATGTGTTCCTTCCTTGGATGGAGACTCAGCCTGCATGGCACTGACTGCTCCCAAAACTGTTCTTTAGAACTCTTTACGCCTCAGTAGCCAATTCCTTACTGCAGATCATATTGTCAATATTACGCTTCCCTGTTAATATTAGCATGCGGTTTCTGTCACCTCACTGGATCCCCACAGATACAGTAACTGATATCTTATGAGTAAATGAGTATCTGTGGGGGTGAGGGGGGTCGCGTACCTGCTAACTGCCCGTTTTACCCCACTCCTCACAGAAGGCAAGCAAAGACTTGGCCTTGTTTACTACCATGTCCCAGTTGTGACAGCACATGCCTGGCATGTTATAGGCACTGGGAAAACCACTGAAGGTAGGTGGAGAGGTGTGTGGGAGGGAAGGAAAGGAGGAAAGAGAAAGGGAGGAAAATGGAGGGAAGTAAGTTAGATAGGCAGATGAACAGACAGATGGATGGACAGTGACCCCACACGCCTCTGTGGCATTACATGGCCTCCTGCAGCCACGTAATGTGCAGCAGGACCTCACGCAATAGTCATTCATTCATCTCTCTGTCGCCTTTACATGCCTTCCACTTACTTTTCCAGCCTTCCACCAATTATATGGGACATCAGAATCTCTCACTATCAAGGGCTGGAGCCTAGAGACTCAGGCTTGTTCTGAGACCCTCTTGAAGAAAAATAACAACAGACGAGTAGAGGCTGAAGAGGAAAGCCACGTTGACTCAAAACTGGGACTTCTGGTGCGTTTCTACTCTGGCGATCAACACAGAGGATAGAAACACCTGACCCTCCCCCACACCACGGTGCAGCCACAGTTTCCTGCTAGCAGAACACAGGGGTGGCTCATGCCTTCCTTTCTCTTTGATTGGAAAACGCTGTCAAGGTCAGCCCCTAACACCTAGGGTGAGCATTCACCTTCTCATTCGACAAAAAGAGCTACCAGCAAGCTGTGAAATGAGCATTTCATGAAAGCAGAAAACACGTCTGATAATTAAAATGCTCAGCAATTAGAGTGACGAACTATACTGCAATCTACAAAGTTAATTTCATAACCTCAGAAAATTATGAAGAAAAACTATTTAGAGATTATAAAGCTCTAAAGGATTTATTTATTTATTTACTTTTGGCCACATCCATCACTTTTTGGCTCACTTGGGATTTCATTCTCCTTTATTATTATTATTTCTTTTCCTACCCTGGTCCAGTTGCTTTAGAATAATACTGGCTGCTTTTGTCTTCTTATAAAATCAACCCAAAAGAAAGCTGCAAAATCCCAAAGCCGAGAATTACAATTACCTAGTAAAACACATAATAAGAATATAATAAAGCTAATGAAAGCGCACAAGGGTACGTAGTACCAGACTCCCTGATGTAAATAACAACTGTCTATTTCAATTACTGTTTTCTTTTTACCTCAAATTCTAAATAGTGCTAGAAGAAATTAGCCCAGTCAAAACTTTTGATGCTGGAATATAGCCACAAACCAAAAGAAGGCAAGGGGAAGAAAAGAATCAAGTGTCAAAAATGGATGTTTCTGGTCCGTGCATGGAGGTGCAAGCAATCGGGCACATAGAAGGCCGGGGTTCAGATCCTGGGTCAGCCTGAATACTCTGGACATGCCGCACATGCCCGTGATCCTGGCTGGATGGCTGGAGGTGAGATTAGGACGTGGTGAGACCCTCTTGAGGATACGTGCCTTTCTCTCACTCCCACTTGCTCATGAAAAGAAATAATCAAATAAAGCTTTTTAAAAATGGGTACTATTTTCTCCATAGAATACATACAGATGCCCAAGAAGCACATGAAAAAATGCTCAATGTTAGTCATTAAGGAAATGCAAATCAAAATCATCATGAGATAACACTTCACATCTACTATTGTAGAACAGTTACCCTTTTTTAAAAAAATAGAAAGGGAAAATAACCAGGAATCGTGTTATTTTAACAGGTACACAGTTTATGTTGCAGATGATCCAAAAGCTTTGGGGGTGGGTAGTGGTGATGACTACATGGCACTGGGAATATATTTAATAACATGGAATTGTATGCTTATAAATGGTTAAAATGACAAATGTTATATTACGTATATTTGATGACAATAAAAATAAAAAAGGATGCCACACAACCTGAGCACTAAAATCTGTAGGAGAGCTGGATAAGCTCTTGCTCTGGACTTGCGGACACTTACTGTACAAACAACTAACAAACACGATTGACTGGATCCCTCATCATCAAGTTTGAAGTGCACTCGTCCACATGGCCCTTGCACATTGCTAATAAGGTTGGAAAACACCTGGGAGGGATGAAGAAACTCAGGTCTTTCTGCCAATTCTGAAAGACTCAAGTTTACCTAGTAGAATCCTTTATAGAATAGACCAGAAAAGGTTGAAGAAGGTAGAATATCTCCTGCACCTGCATACAAGCCTGACCGAGACAGCACCCATCTCATACCTATCTAGAGACGGAGTGTGTGCACGCACAACCTCTTAGCCTGTTGGTACCCACAACTGAAGAGCTTGGAATGACAAGTCCTGGAGAGGTGAAAGATTTGAAAAACAAAACCTCTAATTGGCTATGGGAAAAGGGAACTCCATGCAGAAGAGAAATGAAAAATCTCAAGACCAGCAGGATGGATGGAGAAGAGCGTTGGGGAAGTGGCAGGCTGGGAAGGACTCCTGCAGCTGGTACATTAAGACGGGTGACACTCCATCTGGCAGTCCTGGGCCAGTGTGTGTGGGGACAACAGGAGCATTCAAGGGCCTGCAATGACTCAGGCATGGTCCCAAGTCCTGGTAGCATCTGCATTGGAGGCACTTGTTACAAATGCAAATCTGGGACCAGCAGATGGCATAATGGTTATGTTGCTGTCCATGTAGTCGACCACAGTTCAAGTCCTGGATCTGTTGGCTTAAAACTCATACCGGGTGTGTATCTGTGCCCAAAATCCCAAGAGGAGAATGGAGGCAAAGGGATTTTGGTATGGCCATCCCCCCAGGGGGGTGATTTCTTACTTTTTGTCTCTTTGTCTCTTTGGTGAGTGCATGCACTCTATAGCAAAAATCTCTCTCTAGAAAAAATGCTAATCTATGAGCCCTTTCTGAATCAGAATATCTGGGGTGAGCCTAGGAATCCAAGCATGAACCACTTTCCAGGTGATTCTTATGCCTATGAAAGTGTATTTAAGCCCTCACTTCTTAGGATGTGGCCAGTCGGAAGACTGAAAACAATATGGCATGCTATAAACTGCTGCGTGCAGGAGAAGCATAGTGACTTTTCAGTAAAGAAGGTGAAATGAGTTTTATCTTATTCCAAGGAGTTTCCAAAATGCTTTTGTGATGTTCTCTCCAAACTGTCCTCTCAGCCCAGTTCAGGCTACAAAACTCCCCAACCTTACTTGTTCCCTGCCCCACCCCTTTAGAAATGCTCACAGCACCTTGAACCTCAGCTCTGTACACCCTTTCCATGCATACCTTTGTCATACTTTCGATCATTGGTACCCCTGGTCACCCCTCACTCCTTAGAGCAACTGGCACCAGTAGTCTCTACCTCCACAGCACCTCACGCACCTGTGCTGGCCTCCCATTCCCTCCGACTTCACCATATGGTGCAGGAAATGGTGGGATGGTTTCTCTTACAGAGGTTGTGGCTTTTACCACTGGTTTCTCTCAGTGGCAGGCACTCCTCAGCACAATTACCAGAGAGAAGTTCCCCTTCGTTGTGCTCCGGCTCTTACTGAGAACCTTCAGGGTCTCCCATCTGCTTCCTAAAGACACAGTAAGGCTCACCCTGGTGTTTAAGGCCCTCTACCACAAGGTCTTAATGTTGCTGCCAAGCTCATCGTTCAATGGGCTCTTAGCGTTTCTGACCCGTGACAGGGAACCCTTGTTCCAACATGCCCAACCCTAGCCCTGCCCATCGATGTGATTCTCAGCATCCTCCAGGGCTACCTCCTTATCCCCTTCCACTAAAGATAGCACTGACCCACTCCTCACACTCGCATCTGCAATTCTGAGACTTTCTTACTCCATCCTGTTGGGCAGGCTTTTCGGTTTTGTTCTGTTCCTTCTCCTACCCCTTAACCATATTTTCAGTTTCCTGAGAATTCGAAGAATATTGTAAGCAGATGTCTATGTCCTTTTAAAGGCAAAAAGTAGATACTTAAAGGCTTGTATGTGTGAAAGTAAAATTTTTACGAACACTATTATATTTCAGGTAACCCAATACACCTTTGCTAGGAATAGCAATGATGGCAAAGATCATATAGGATGATTACTGCATCCAAGAGAGCTTAGTATTTTACCTCATTGAATTCTCAAAGCCTTAGCAGGTAAATACTACTGTAGAATTAGACCCATTTTGCAGATAATAAAAATGAGCAGCATCAAGCAACTTGTCCAAGGTTATCACAGGTAATGTTGGGGAGCTAGCAATCAAAACGAAGGAGGCTGATTCTAAACTTTTCCTGTGCCCCACATACATGAGTAACTAGATAGGTGGAGGATGGAAGGAGGGATGTCAACACAAGAGGGAGAAAGACGACAGTTTCTAGAGAAGTGAGTAACCACTGTAGGTAGAGTCTGGTCCTCTAAACCCACCCCAGACAAGGCATTTCTTACAACAATGAACTCCCCTCCACTGAAAGGATCAGAACGCTCACCAAGTGGGTCTGGAGGGGAAGGCCTCTGAGGTCGTGCTCACAGGGAGTCAGGATGTTCCAGCTTCTGACATGCTGACTGAAAGGAATGCATGTGACAGCCCTCTGCCCACAGAGACAGCTCTTTCTGGCAGGAGTGTGGAGATAGTTAAGAACATCCAGCCACATTTCAAAATAGGCCAGAGCCGGAAGATCGAAAACAATATGGCACCCCATAAACTGCTGCGTGTGGGAGAAGCATAGCGACTTTTCAGCAAAGATGATGAAATGGTTTTTATCTTGGAGCACCAGCTGATACTACTCAGTTCGCCACATCTGGATCCCTTGGAGCAAATATTTCATGTGTCTTGTGCAGCTGGTGCCACTCCAAGCACGATCTGGGCAGAGGCCCAGCATGCATCCCAGCCTACAATGGATAGAAGGCAGAGGGAGAATAGGACTTCTCTGGCTCAAGAGTGGTTAAGAAGAGAAGAGTGTGGGGTGCTAGGGTCTATTCAATCCCAAAAAGACTCCCTAAAAGTTTGGTAAAACAATTAAAAAGAGGAAAGACAGCTCTACTATGTCAACAAATATGGTTTGGATATGTCATAGCTGAGAGCTAGAGAAATCTGCTAAAATCAGATGGGTAAAAAAAAATAATAATAACTAAGAGGAATTGAGGGAAAAAAATGCTGGGGTATCATGGAACAATTCTGTTGAACCAATATTTAATAAGCACCTATGATGTACTATGTGCAGACCCCTGTGCTAAGTTCTAGAAACACAACAGTGACCCAGACAGGCCTTGTTTCAAAGGCAGAAATTGATCAGTTAAAAATACCTTGGAAGTCAAAGAACCTTACTTGAGAGACTTTGATCAGAGTCTTCTTCCACTGTGTAAAAAGTTGTGTTCATTTTGCTCTCCCCAGTAAATGGTCACTATCTTTTTGGACTATGAACTCTTTGAGGTCAGAGTTGTGCCTAGGCCACTGCTGGGTGCATAGTAGGTATTCAGTGAGTACTGGCTGAAAAGAAATGAATAGATGCTATAATCAACAACTGATGATCAAAGAAAAAAAATCACAAGGGTAATTAGAATATGTTTTGAATTAATGAAAATGAAAATACAACAAATCCAATTTGATGGGGTGTGGTTAAAGCAGTACTCAGAGGGAAATCTATAGCTTTGTAGTAAATATATAGATAATGTCATGGCTAATGGCTTCATGGCCCTTTAATGTGATCCTAAGGTGTAGGAATTGTTTTTGTAAATTCAACTTCATATACCTACAACCTAGAAGAGTACTTTGGCATAGAGTAGATGCTCAGGAAATATCTGCCTCGGTGCAGTGGAAATGTTTCAATGTTAATCCCAGATGTCATCCCCAATTGTGCTTTTTTTGTGGAGCCTTATTACATATCTGACTCCTCTGTCTGGGATACTTTTCCTGGCCTTTCATTGCTGTATACTCAGCCTTCAATAACTAACATTTATTAACAGAATGTTATCCATTGTGTGAGTCCTTCACAAGTGTCATCTTATTTAATCTGCAAAACAAGAAGGTACTGTTATGATTCCCCATATTACAAATATAGAACTGAAGCCCAGAGAGATTAAGCAACTTACCCCACATCACACAGTAGGCTGGAGTAGAACTGAGACTTGAAACTAGATAGTGCAAATTCAGAGCTGCTGTTCTCAACCATGGTAGATGATTGCTTTCCAGCAGTTTAGGAACAAGTTCCAGCAGTCTTCCTGGCTAAGAGCCCCTCCTGCATGCCCTCTGAGCACACTGTGGCTACTGTGATTACTGTAATGCCACTATTCAGCAAGTCTGGCAGCAGGCCTGAGATTCTCTATTTCTAATAGACTCCCAGCAGGACCAGCACTGCAGGTCTACACCCCAGGCTGTGAGTAGCAAGAGGTAGCTGGAAGGGCAAAGTTCAGGAACAGAGCTGCCTTGGGCTCTTAGTTGAAAAAGTTCCTGAGTCTGTAATCTTGGACAAATCAATTCACCACTTTTGGCTTCGGGTTCCTAATTTATAAAATGGGAACAATTAGACCCCCCTACACACACATGCACACAGGGTTATTGTGAAGATATGAGATAATGTGAAAAAAAAGAGAGAGAAGCACAAATTTGACACAAAATAATAAGAGTAATTTTTTAAAAAATTGATTTTTGCCATAAGGCATATATGCTTGCTGGAGAGAGAGACAGAGAAAGACAGACAAAGGGAAAGTGAGAACCACCCCACCACCACCACCCAGTAAAGAGATAGCCACAATCCCTTCTTCTCCATTCTCCTCTCAGGATTTTGTATACAGGCGTGCGCGCGCGCACACACACACACACACACACACACACGTCCAGCCCACTATGATTTTCAAGCTGCTTGGCCCAGGACTCCCACTAGGGTCAGTCATGTGGGAATCCAGCTCCTTAACCACCATACCACCTGTTAACACCAGGAGTAGTATGTTTTAGTTTGAGAAATGTTCATGACATCCGTTGATTTATTCTTACTGTAGTTTCTCAACCCTTTCTTAGGTCGTTATTGCTGCGATAATTGACCCTCTTACACAGATACCTAGGCAGGCATATACTAACATAGAAATAAATCTTTAAAAAAACAATTTTAAGTTAGTCTATAGTGGTCCAGCTTTATTGCATGATTTTTCTTTCTGATTATTGACAATTATTTTTGTCCTCATACTAAGGGGGTTAGTACCTAAATCCAAATAAGAAAGTGGGATTTTGAAGTTGACCTTGTGGTGTCACAAATAAGATCTCTAAAAGCCAAAGAAGGTGATTGATGTTTCTTTTCAGCCTAAAAGGATGACCCAAATGTCACAAGAAGCCCATGTGTGTCAACTGTTCCAAAGAAACCAACCTCATCTAGACCAGTGAGAGTCCTGAGGTCAAGAACTGTGAGCCCACCACAAACCACAGAGAAACTACTGGGGTAGCTGGGTGGAGAGAGAGGCAGTGGACCAACCACAGATTCAGCCAACATGAATTTCTCTGGTAACACAAGGTATGTTTGCTGGCTTGGGAGCTCAGAGAGTATAAAGTAAATCAAACTATACCAGAAATGTAAGTGCTGAAGAGTTCTACCTGAAAACTGTGTATTAAATTTTTCCGTAAGTGTGCCAAGAAAAATCCAAACAGATTACTAAAGGCAAGCAGATCTAACTTCTGGAGGCTGCTCTTCCTAATCTGTTCTGCTACTTGTTTACTACAAACCAAATCCAGAAAAGAGAAGCCCATTAAACTTTTTAGGAAGAGAAAATAAAATGCAATTGTTATAAGAACAGTATAAGAAACAATCCCCATTGTTATTAGCCTCTCATGTCTCCATGGATGAAAGGTAACCTGCTTCAAGGAGCCTCTGGTGCCATGGCAGGCCAGGTCTGTTCCCTGGGACTGAAAGTTAGAGAGAAGCTATCGAATCCTGTTTCCAGAACTTGACTCTTGGCCAAAGACAAGGCAAGTGCCCGTTGCTGGAGGGGAGATGAAGACCCCATATTCCCAGTCCGCTGTGGGCTTCTCTTTCTGACAGCATGATTGGAAAGCAGCAGAGGTTTGTGGAGGTAGGCTGAGGAATGCCCTTTACCAAAGGTGTCCCTGTCCTAATACCCCAGACCTGTGATCATAACCTAGTAAAAACAACTGCAGATTTAGTTAAGGAGCTTCATATGGGGGTGTTTGCTGGCTGATCTAAGTGGGTCTAATGTAATTACAAGGGCTTTTATTAGAGGGAGGCAAAAGGGTCAGAGTCAGAGAAGACATGATGATGGAAGCAGGTTGCTGTGGCTGTGAGCCAAGCTTTGCCAGAAGACTCTGAGCTAGAAGATGTAAGTAACAGATTCCTCTCTAGTGTCTCCAGAAGGAACCAGACCTGATGACTGCTGAATGTTGGCCCTACAAGATTTATTTCAGATTGTGACTTCCAGAATAATCAGAGAATAAAGTTGTGAGCTGGCCCTGTAGTTTAGTGGTGAAGGGAGCTGGATCCTTCATGGCTGACCATGGTTTGAATACTGGCTACAGTGTCTTGAAAAACATGCTGGATACATGAATGTGCATGCCCTTAATCCAACAGGATGGAGAAGTGGAAGTGGGATTGTGGCATGACTATGCCCCATTGTGGGGTATTTTCTGTCTCTGCCTCTCCGGTGAGTATGTGCATTCTTAGAGGTAGCAAATAATAAGGGAGACTACATTTGTGATATTTTAAAGCCATTGAGTCTGTGGCAATTTGTTAGCGCCAATAGGGAACTGATATAGGGAGCATACAGTCTCAGGTTCAAATATTAGCCCTGATTTCCAAATGGAAATTCAGAGCATGTGGTTTACCATCTCTGAATTTCCATTTCCTTGTTCATAGAATGAGAATTCTGTAAAAGGTTCATTAGGAAGACATAGTGAAGATCCAGAGAACTATCCAACGCATTAGCAGCCTTACCCATGGCTACCTGATGACCCTGTGAATCAAGTGACTTGAAGAGTACAAAATCCCCCATTGGTTTAATTTACCATGCAAGGTACCACATTCAAGACAGTGAAGGGAGAATGAACAGTGGAAGGTGAGACTAGAAAAAGGGACTTCACTTACTGAGAATGGAGGAAAATATTTTCTGTGCCTTGCCTAGCTCCTTACAGGCAGTCAGTGTCTGCCAAGACAATAAATGTGTCTAATCACATTTATTGTGGATGATTTATTGTGGATGATTACAGGTGGCACTGAGATTCCATAGCAAGTAATTTTGGTTACTCATTTTGTTTTGTTCGATCCTTCTGATGGGAAAGAATCTTGCTGTGGTTTTAGTTTACCTTTAACACCTCTCTACAAGTTGCTGATTTCCCATTTACATGAAGAGAGAATAAGTGTTGGGTTTAGAGTCTTCTCTGGTAATAACATCTACTTGAAATTAATATTATTACTTTGTTTTCATGGTATATAGTTTTAGCCCTATCTATTTTTAGCAAATTGCATTGACCTTCCCTTTATGATGAAGATAGAAAATTCCCTTTTAAAATAAAGTTAATAAATCTATGAATTGATTTAAAGAAAAAGCCGATATTAATTCATTCTTAAATGCTCTAAATATTAAATGATAATAGGGGCACCATTATGAGGATGGGAGAAGACTGACAGAAGATTGGATTGAAAAGGAGCACATTGGCCTGTATGACAGAAGGTTGGTGCTATAAACTCAGTGTTTGTGGAGCCTCGCATTCATGTGTTGGAACCCTAAACCCCCAAGGTGATGGTATAAGAAAGGCTGAGCCTTTGGGAAGTGATTAGGTCATAAGGGTGGAGCCTTCACAAATGGGATTAGTGCTCTTCTCAAAGGGGAATAAAAGAGATGATCTCTTTCTTTCTGCCATGTGAGGGGCCAAAAAGAAATGAGAGTCTATAAACCAGGGAGAGAGCTCTCATCAAGAACTTAACCATATAGGCATCTTGGACATGCACTTTCTAGAATTGTGAGAAATACATGTTTATTGTTTAAGCCACCTAGTCTATAGCATTTTTGTTACAAGCAGCCCCACCTAAGATATCACTATGATATAGGGTTCAAATGGTCACAAGGTTATTTCTGCTTTCCTTCTTGAGACGGGTTGACATCATAGATGTTGTTACACAAAAGGCTTCCAGGGCTGCCACCAGAACCATTATTTACATTGGTATCCACAGCATGTGCTATGTCCCACACTGCTGGTATCTTTATCGTTTGTCTTCACAGTCACCCTTTAGACTTCACAAAAAGGGTAATTCAGAGTCATCAAGCCTGCATGAAATACTCTGAGAAGGCAGGGAAGCAGGTGGTGCATTTTAGAAACATGTGGACTAAAATAAATTGAAATATTATTGGTACTTTTAAAGAATCAATCCTACTACTTGTTAAATGCTTAAACTTCAACTATCTATACAATTTAGTGGTCTCAACAAGCTCATGCAGCAAAGGTCCTGGTTGCCACATTAGTGTGATGCACACTGACACATCACAGTATAAGCTGATAAGGGAGGAGGTCCAGAACAATAGACAGTGTCTAGTATAAGGTCACACTTGCCAAAGCACACCTCACTCTATAGGGGCAGGGGAAAATGTAACAATTCACTCATTATAAGAACTAGATGAATAAATAGTCTCCATAGACAGCTAACAATCAAATTTTCAAATTGTATTAGCTAGCTATTGCAGTGTAACAAATTATCCCAAAGTGAACTGGACTGCAGCAATAATAGATTTATTATATCACACAGAGTTTCTGTGAGACAGAAATTTGGGAGCAGCTTAGGTGAGTGGTTCAGGCTTAGGGTTTTAACTGTAGTTCCAGTTAAGATTGTAGCCAAGGCCATCATCATTTAAAGGCTTATCTAGAGTTGGAAAATCAGCTTCTGAGATAGCTCGCTCATTTGGTTATCGGCAGGAGGCCTCAGTTCCTTTCCATAGGGTACTTGAGTATCCTCAAACATGGCAGCTGGCTTTTTTCAGAGTGACCCAAGAGAGAGTAAAGCAGAAGCCTCAATGTCCTTTATGGCCCAGCCTCAGAAGTCACATACCCTGTGATTTTTCATTAGTTACATAAGTTAGCAGTATTCAGTGTGGGAGATGACTCCACTGAGACATAACTACCAAGAACTGAGAAGCACTGAGGACCACAATTCCCTAGCTTATAGTTGCTTCCTTATCCACTATCTTAAAACTAGTCATGGTAGTACTTAATTATAACTTAATGGAAGAATGAATGAATAAACAGGGCGAGACTGAAGGGCGCTTAAAAATTAATCCAATCAGTACAAAGTGCTAATAACTACTGAAATACTCCTAGGAATATTATTAGAGCTTTTTCTAAATGCTAAAAATAATTCCTTTCCCGAACTTTCCTCTTATGTTTGGTGGTCTGTTTGGCTTAAGTCCATCTCCTAATGGTCTAAGGTAAACTATTGCTGAATAAACCTTTTTTTAGAGTCCCAGACTGAGTAAACTTCAGACATCCCTGAATAATGCCTAAGAGTCCTCTGAAGTTCTGTACTTTCTCAACTGCCTTTACTCTAGCTTCTGAAGCTCCTCATTTTATTGAGTTTTGGGGGGTTCCAAATCCACAGTAAAGAAACTCGGTATTGAAAGTGAACAATATCATCCACAAATGTAACATCTTCTTTGCCATTTTAAGCAACAGAGCCTTTGGAAAGGGAGATAAAGTGCACGTGTCCAAGATCACCATTCAGGCAGGTGGTCAATGCTAGGTCAAGTTTTCCATGATCCCTGTTCCTACTTCACGTACTCTCTGCTTCCCTTACCTACCATCCTTCTCTTTTCCCAGTAGAAGGCTGAGGATTGTCATCATTTAGTCCTGAGAACAATCCTATGATGTTGTAATCATTATTAGTATAACTAATGTACAGAAGAGGGAAGACTGGAGGTGGTAACATGAGGACCCAAGGCCATTAGCTGTGGAAGTGGGACTGGACTCAGGTATATTTTGCCAGTGCTCCCCACGTCCTTCTTCAGGGATAACATTCAACATAGTTGACAGCAGTCGCTGACCAATTTAACAGTGCTGGCTATGTTTCTGGCATGGGTCTTGAGGCTCTTCCTCTCCCATCAAAGCAGGTAATATTCCCTTGGGTGATAAATCACCCAGGAATCCCAATGGAATGTGGGGCATGTGAGGGGTTCAGGGCAGGGCTATTTACCAAATAGTGTATAAATATTTGAATATTTCAACACCAGTATAACCTCTTTGGTAGGTACTGGCTTAAGAATATCCCTGCTAGTGACCAGCAGATGGCATAATGGTTATGTTGCTGGAATCCCACATAGTCTGCCGTGGTTCAAGTCCTGGACTGGGCGGCTTAAAATTCATATTGGGCACACACGCTTGTATGCCCAAAATTCTGAGAGGAGAATGGAGGAGAAGGGATTGCGGCATGACCATCCCCCAGGGGATGATTTCTTGCTTTCTAATTCTCTTTCTCTCTGATGAGTGCACACGCCCTATAACAAAACAAAACAAAACAAAATCCCTGCTCTCTTCACATCATCCTGAAGCCTTTAAATGAATAGAATCACAAGGCCCCGTCAACCCAGTGTAGAAGAACATGGTCTAGGGAATAGCAACAAGGTCTGCTTTACTCAGACCTGGGGTTGGGAGCCACCCACTGCTTCTTTATCACCTCCTACAAAGGTCTAAAATATTCTCCTCAAACTCCTGGAATTAAGTCCTTTAAAGAGAAGCCTTCTTTCTGCCTTTGTAGTTTTTAATAGTATGAATGCTGACCTCCTCATGGGCATTCTCTTCCCTGGGCATGAAATACCACCCAGAACAGACAATAGACACTCCAGGCTCACACAGACCACAAGTGAGTGATCACTTAGAGGTGGAGTTATTACAGTTCCCAGTCGTGTTCATTCAGTTCTATAAAACAGTGCCTTACAGGTCATCTCATACCTACTGCCAAACTCAGAGGCTCAGACAATAAAGCACAAAATGTCTTTTTTTTTCTTATTTCAAAAATGTAAACGAAACAGTATATTTGTTTCAAGGTGGTGCTTGCTCACTAAAATGCCCAGTTTTCATGCTTTGGAAGATAATTAAAACATCCAAAGACTGCAACACTGGTTGGTATGTGAGGAAATTAATTTTTCTTTAATAAATATCATTTGTTTGGAAGAGGGAAAAATAAAATCAAAACTTTAAGAACACAGACTCCAGGAAGGGAGAAGAAAGAAATGGTATGTGCTAGGAAAACTTTGACTTTTGAGTATTGTCCTAGATTCTTTAAAACACTGACCTAGGAAATCTTAATGACCTAGTCATTCATTCATTCATTCACTCATTCCATAAATACAAGATGGGGACACACTCATTCACACATTGATCTTAGGCTATCTGAAATCAGTCAAATGTCTTCTTCCTGATAATCCATTGAGCACTCAGCAGTTGGCTTTATGTATGAAGGAAGGTGGAATGTCAGGGAGGGAAGTCGTGCTTGCAGAAGGTCCTCCCTAGTGAGTGAAAATACCGGGAAGATAGCTCCTCTGAGGATCATGCTCTCCAGAGAAAAAGCTGCCACAGAACACAAGAGAAATGCCTGGCCAAACCCATTTATAATCCAATAATACTTAGCAATGCCCTATGGGATAAGCCTCACAAAATTATGAGAGTAATTCCAAGGGTTTGCATTAATGATAACTTAATCATCATCCTCTTTGGCATATCTCTTTTTGAGATGGATAAGCTAGATTCCATTAGATAGACTTCCTCTGTCTCTGTCACTTACAAAGCATGTGACCTTAGATAATTTCCTTTGATTCTATGCTCTAAGTTTTACCACAGTATTGATTAATTGATTGCCAGAAGGTGCATGTGCTCTCCAGAGAGAGACAGACAGAGAGAGAGAGAGGAGAGAAATACTCCCTAATGGGACATGTCGCACCATAATGCCTTCTCTATTTCTCCATCCTGTTTGGATCTTGAGCATGTATACATATGTACCAGGCATATTTCTCAAGCCGTTAGGCTGGGATTTGATCTGAGGATGGCTATGTGGGATCCAGCTCTCTTAACCACGAGGCCACGGGATGAGCCCAAGTTTTATTATCTACAGAAGCAGGATATAAGGCAGTATAACTCTGCAATAATGCTTGCTATAATAAAGACAACTCAGATGTATCTTGGGAAGAGTGGTCTCCCCAACTCCAATACTCTTCTTGCTCATTCTCTCTGTATCTGGCTGATGAACAAACTAGGAGATTTCTGGAATCACTGCAACTGTCCTAGAGAAATCATCCAGACAAAGGACCCAGAATTATCCCCATCAGTATTTAAACGGGAGTGTACAGTCTCTACTAGGTGGCACTATGCCAAACTAGAGGAGGGAAAGTCTGGGATCAGGAAGTCTGAACTCCTGTAATTCCTGGTCAGCTAGATAGGCTGGCCCACCAAGTCATTTAAATAATTATGTGATTGAATTTATTGGACACCACTTATCTCATAAAGTTGTCATGAAGATTAAACAAGATAGTGCATATAAAGCCCTTAGCACACAGCAAGTGCTCCATAAATGTTAAATAAGATAGTTATTATCATGGGAAAACAGAACACAAATATGTTTATCTTATAGACTTTTATTATGATTTAGAAGAGCTTTAAAATTTGCTGAAGCTGTTAACTAAATTATATTAGAAAGAATATTCTTGTTTTAACCTAATACCCTCTGACACTTAAAGGAAAAATATTAAATAACACCAAGATTTCAAGTCACTCAACTACTTAAAGGTATAATTTCAGTGATGGGTGAAAGTGAATTCCTCAATAGCAGATATTGTACAAAAGATGTAGAGGACTTCTTTTAGAGATTGAGGCAACTGGCAAGACTTGGTCTTTATTCATTTTAAATCATCAAGATTGGAATTTTGGGGATCAGCAGATGGTGGGATGGTTACGTCGCTGGACTCTCACAATGTCAACTGTGGTTCAAGTCCTGGACCCGGTGGCTTAAACTCATGCTGGGCACATGTGCATGCATGCCCAAGATCCTGAGAGGAGAATGTAGGAGAAGGGATTGTGGCGTGGCCATCCTCCCTGGGGGGGGGGGGTGAGGGGGTGATTTCTCACTTTCTCTCTCTGTCTCTCTTTGTCTTTCCAGTGAACACATGCACCCTATAGCAAAAACATATTAAAAGAAAAAAAGATTGGAATCCATTTCCTTAAGTGAATTCTGTGCTTTTTCTCTTTTTTCTTTTTTAAAAAAAATGCTGATTGTCTTCAGAGGCATGTAGCAGCCTACCTCCTCGGGGAGAAGGCAGAGAAAAGTCAAAATCAGGTTATTCATCTTCATCTGGGTGACCACGCCGCTTCTACTCTTACTCTAGAAATGTGAATTTCTTTCTTTCATTTTTCAATCACATGTCGGTATCTTGGTCATGAACTAGGTCTGTATATATTTTTAATTCTGAAGTCATAGTTTCTTATAGTTTGATGTTATACTCTATGTATAGGTAAGACATATGTGACTGACAAGGTTTTTGTATCTTTAGTATATTCTAATAAACAATATCATGTCATCTTATGGGTTTCTGTGTCTTTACATAGATTTACCCACACACACATATATATCTGATAAATTATGAATCTTCCTTGTGTTTTTGTGTGTGTATGTAAATATATACACACACACATATACTTTTATACACACACACACACAATACAACAATATTCATTTTTTTAAGAGATATTTTTGCTGTAAGGTGTGTGTGCTCACCAGAGAGACAGAGACAGACAGACAGACAGAAAGCAAGAAATTACCCCTGGGGAATGGCCACAGCACAATCCCTGCTCCTTCATTCTCCTCTTGGGATTTTGGGCATGCATCAACATGTACCCTGTGTGGGTTTCAAACTGCCAGGTCTGAGACTCGAACCGTAGTCAACTATGTGAGAGTCCAGTGATGTAACCATTATGCCAGCTACTGGTCCCACAACAATACATTCTTAGAATTATGTTCCCACACAGAGGTTTGTTAGTATACATCTATGCTTGCTATAATTTTTTTTGAGAGGTTTTTGCTATAGGGCGCATGCGCTCGCCAGAAAGAGAGAGACAGAGAGACAGAAAGCGAGAAATCATCCCCCCAGGGGAGATGGCCACACTGCAATCTCTTCTCCTCCATTCTCCTCTTGGGATCTTGGGCACGCATGCACACGCGCCCGGTGTGAATTTAAGCCACCGGGTCCAGGACTCGAACCGCGGTCAGCTACATGGGAGTCCAGCGACATAGCCATTACACTAACTGCTGGTCCCTGCTTGCTGTATTTTTTTTTTTTTCCCTTAGGTTTTGTAACAGGGCATGTATGCTGGCCAGAGAGAGATAGCAAGAGGGAAAGTGAGAAATCACGGCCTCCCCCCCCAGGGGGAAACTGCAATCCCTTCTCCTCCATTCTCCTCTCAGGATTTTGGGCATGCACACATATGCGCCCAGTGTGATTTTCAAGCCTGTGGATTCAGAACTTGAACCATGGGAGTCCAGTATCTTATCTACCATGCCACCTGTTGGCCCCATCTATGTTTATTTTTATTGGTTAATGAGGACTTTGTGATGTCCAGGAAACTCACCTACACTTCATACTGCATGGCAGAAATAATTTATCTAGGTTCCTAGAATACTCATGTCATTTTTAAACTCGAATTACTTTCTGATACCATATTCTAAACATAAAATAAATGTATCTGCCTTTTGTATGAACTATTCCCTTTTGAGTCACTTCACATTCATTTTATAAATAAGTGTGGTGTCAACTATTTGAAATAGACTACTCTCTCTTTATGTTTTCTAAAACAACTGGAGCCTCTGAAGCCTCATGGGGTGGCACAACTCCAAGTCCTAGTGACATCCCCCTCTCAGAGCTTAGGAAGGACAGGACAGCTCTGCCCTTTTGTGTCCGTCATTTCAGTCCCCCAGAGGAACTGAGGCACTAAAAGGAGTTAAATGGGGCTCACCTGCGGCTGATTTGGGCAGTAGGTTCTCCCCCTTTTTGGATAACAGCAGTTAAACTACGTGGAGACTTGCACCTTCATAGAGGTGTGATAACTTTGTTCTCTTGTTTTCTTTTCTTTCTTCTTCCTCGGTTTTAAAATGTGAAAGGACTTTTGGAAATGTGTTCCATATGCTGGCTTATTTTTTCCTTGTGTTTGGCCCATCATGGTCTATTTACTACTAAAGGGACAAAAAAAAAAAAAAAAAAAAGAATGAAGAAAAGGGGCAGCTCACAGTCACTCTGCCCAAAAGCCTCTGACCTGTAAACAGGACAAGACTTTTAAAAGGCTACTTTCTGGCCTTCTGTCTATTTTGAGGACCCTCAAAGTGAAGAAAGTCAAGCTTGGTATTAAATAACCACCCAGGATGTGGTTGTCAGCTTGAGGTGTTAAGAGGAACGGTTTATAAAAAGCCTGGTTAAATATAGGAAGTACAGTTGCATTCCAGGTAACTCGAGATTTGAACATCCAATACGACTTTAATGGAGGCTATTTGGCCCATTTTCACAGATATATAATACCTTACACCTATTTTAAGAGCTATAATTTTTCTTCCTTAGCCATTTCTCAACTAGACCAGAAAACACTTCCTCTAGACTAACTCATGCTCCATCATTATTCAAATGTGCACCCTCTAACCTTTATCACAGCCGTAGTAAAATAAACAAATAATTTGAAAACTATTTTACATATCTCTAAAGTGAAAAATAAAAATATAGAAATATTAAATGTTTCACTATAATTTACTATCTTTTTTTTGTTGTTGTTGTTGTAGGGTGCATGTGCTCATCAGAAAGACAGAGAGACAGAAAGCGAGAAATCACCCCCAAGGGGGGATGGCCACACTGCAATCCCTTCTCCTCCTTTCTCCTCTCGGGATCTTGGGCACGCACACACACGAGTCCCATGTGAGTTTAAGCCGCTGGGTCCAGGACTTGAACCAGAGTCGACTACATGGGAGTCCAGCGACATAGCCATTATGCCAACTGCTGGTCCCTATGATTTACTATCTTATCAGGTGAATCCCAAACCTGAGTTTGAGCATTTTGAGTCTCTCTTTCTGTTTTTTAACTATTATTATTAAAATGGCTATTTTTTTTTTAATTTCCCAGAGGAAATATGCACTTACCAGAGAAACATGGAGAGATGGAGCAACAGAAAGAGTGAGAGAGAGAGAGAGAGAGTAAACACCTTTTAATATGGTGTGGTCACTCTGCAATACCTTCTCTCATTTCTCCATTCTGCCAGGATTGGGGAATGCACATGCACCTGGCATGATTTTCAAGCTGCCGGGGTCAGGATCTGAACTGAGGTAGGCCATGTGGGATCTGGCTTCCTTAACCAGTAGGCCACGGGGCCAGGACTAAAATGGTAATTTCAATGGCAACGTTTGGCCTTTCAAACATTTTGATGCTTTTAATTTTAACTCCCTTAAAAGTATATTTTTTGTCCCTTTCTTCTCTGTAGCATGGGATATTTAACTTCTCTGGGGCTCAGTTTCCTCATCTGTAAAATGGGGGCACTAGGTATGTGGCTGGTGCTTAAAAGGGCTTAAATGTGTTCGACACATGATGTCCAGCACACAGACACAGGCTGACCCCAGAGCAACTGCCATTGTGCATCTGCATGTCACACAGACAGCTCTTGGTCACCGGGGGCCAGCCTACCATAGCTTTGGTCCACCCACCCCACAAGAACTAAAATACTCCAGCCTGTGAGATCAGCAATTGATAATCTGAGTATATGTGGCTAATTTCTCTCAGATCAGTGCTGCAAATAAAACTTGTCGTCCCTTTTTTTTTTGTCCAGGTCTGAATCTCACGGTGGCCTAAGAGGTATAAAGATGAATTTTTTGATTGCAAAGAAAAATAAGAGACTGTGTATCAAGCTACTTTGCAAATCAACTCCCCTCCCCCTAAAGATGCTCCTTCCTGCTTAAGATATACAGCTTTACAAGGCTCTGGGCAGCCTCTGTGTTTGCCATGTCAGAGGTCAAGATGCATGCAGATGTAATATCACCGAGCAGTGTAATCCGAGTGTGCATGAAAAATAACTGCAGAGAGCACACCACGAGCCCAAGGGAACCCTTTTGCCACGGCCCTGACAGCACCTCAAATAAGCGTTTTACCTAATCTCCCTTGTTGATTCCTATCTGCGCCTAGTGACTTCATGCAGCTGCCATCTGCGAACCAGTTAGGGCATGTTGATCATGGCCATCCTGTAATTACAGCTGGGGTCCCCGATGCTAAAGCAGGCCTGTTGCTAAGATAGGGCAAGACCCTAATGAGACTGGTGGAAAGGTGCCGGAAGGTGAACTTTTGAGCTAGCATGTCTGAGTGGAAGCCACTATTTTATTTAACGCTGTATCCACAGGGCTTGGCACGAAGGAAGGAAGACCTGTAAACACTGTGGACAGGAATCACTGACGGACTGCCCAGAAGGAGTTAAGTGCTTCCACTACAGGGCAATAGGAATATGTGCATATAGTCATTTGGGCTATCTTATAGGTCTCTGTGACAAACTGTTAGTAGGATGTAGATAAAGTTTGTTCGTTTATTCCTTCATTCATCTAATATGTACTGAGTGGCCACTCTGGCCAAGGCTTGCTGCCTGTTCACCGTTATACCCCAGGAACTCTGCCTGCACACAGGGTGTCCTGGACAAATGCGAAGTGCTGAATGAATCTAGTCTGAAAGAGGAACAGTGGAGTCTGTGGGAAGATAAACTGCAGGGCAGGCGGGGGATTTTCTGTTATCTCCCTAGTGTCTGCAGAGCCCACGTGCCCTGGCCAAGTTCAACATTCTCCTGTGTAGATGGACTTGGGGCTGCTCGGGCCACTGTGCCAAATGGATGCCACCACAGATGCCACTTGGGCCATGAGGGTCTGTAAGAACCACCTAGATTCAGTCTCCAAGGAACCCAAGGGACCAAGAACAACTCATTCCTTCACAGGTGGAGAAAATGACGCCAAAGGTTACAATTTAGCCTTGGTCATGGGGCAGACTGGAGACAGCTCGGCCTGAGTCTATTATGTTGAGGCATCTACACTCTGCCATGCTGCACCCATGGCAACTGCCCTGTCGGTTGGACAAGCACATGGGCTGACACTGTAGAAGAAAGGAGTTCCAAGAGTAGTAAGTGCTGTCTGAAGTGGTAAGAAGAAAAGAAACAGAGTGGGTGGGGAGGAGCAGGGTTTGAATGCAACTCCACCACTTACCGGCTGGGTAACGCAGACAACTTGCTAAGCCTCTCTTAGCCTCAGCTTCCTCATCTGGACAACAGGAAGAATATTATAGTACCTGCTTCCTGGAGTTGCTGAGAACATTGATTGAGCACTTAATAATCCATAGCTATTTTTATTATATTTTTAGAGGTTTTTGCCTTAGGGTGTGCACACTCGCTGGAGAGAGACAGTGACAGTGAGAGGGAAAATAAGAAATCACTCCCCCCAGGGGGGATGGCCATGCCACAATCCCTTGTCCATTCTCCTCCCAGGATCTGGACATGGACCACATACATGCCTGGCGTGATTTTCAAGTCACCTTGGTGAGCCATGTGGGAATCCAGCGATGCAACCACTATGCCATCTGTTGGTCCCAACTATTGTTTTAAACTGAGTTAAAAGGATGAGAAAAAGCCATGGCTCTTTCTAGGGAAAAGAATATTATGTACAAAAGGTCTGGGGAAGATAGAGGTTTTGTGTGGCCAAAAACTAGAAAGAAGCCTGACTGGCTGGAGGGCACTGAACAAGACTGTGTGAGGCATGAAATAAAGTATAAGATGCAGACAGCAGTTCAGGTCTTCAGGAGACCCTGGTGTGGATTTGAGGAGCAGACAGTAGTGCAGCAGTAAACTGCAAAGCTGACCCACTTAGGGAGGGTCAGTGTTTATGCGCAGAGACTAGGCACATGTGTTTCCATGATCTGGGGCAGATTGAAGCTGGGAGTAGACAGTGGCATCAAAGCTCTGTAGGGTACAGACACTCCCTCTCCTTCTATCTCCCTCCCTCTCCTTCTATCTCCCTCTCTGTCTGCCTCTACTACTTACAGAATATATAAATACATAAATTAAAGCAAAAAATAAAAAATAAAAATAAAAGGAGGAACCAGCAAGTGGCGTGATGGTTAAGGCATTAGACTCACACATGGCCAACTAGAGTTTGTGTCCTGGACCTGGCAGCTTGGAAAATTATGCTAGGTGCATGTACATGAGTGCCCGAAACCCCAAGAGAGTGGAGAAGGGATTGTGGCATAGCTATCCATCCTGGGGAGTGATTTCTCACCTTCCTTCTCACTTGTCTCTCTCCCCGTCTCCCTGGTGAGCATGTTCTCCCTACAGCAAAAACCTTGAAAAAAAAAAAGTGGATTTTAATTTTAAATGGAATACAAAGCCACCAGGAAAGAAGGTTGTATTAGTTAGCTATTGGCATAATACTGCTGTATAACAAATAACCTCAAAATCTCTCTAGTCCACAAGAACAGATACTACTTTTTCTCACTTTCTGGAGTATGGATCGGTTAAGGTTTGCTGATAATGACTGGATTTTACGGAACTTGAATCCAAGCTATAGGTCAGATTCAGGTAGGTCTGCTTCACACATCTCACCTTAGGGTCTAAGATAAAGGAGAGGATTGCCTGTGGAAGAAGTTCAAGAGCCAAGTAAGCATATCTCAAGTCTCTGCTCACATCATGTTGGTCAATCCAATGAACAAAAGAAAGTCACATGACCACGGCCAGAAATCCAGGCACCAGGAAGTCCACTCCTCCCACATAAGGCCATGGCAGTGAAGTCTGGTAAGGCCAAGGAGCTCATGCTATCCCTGCCCATAGCAAACTGGGTGAGCATTCCTCAGCCATCCAGGGTGCCCAGGAAGGGCAAACACTGGCAGATTTTTGACTACCACCCACCACTCTGCACTCTCCCCCCAGGCCTCTTAGCACTGGCCTCAATCTGTTTTGGACCTAACTAGGTTGGCTTTCTGCTGGACCCTGAATTAATGAGTAGCCAAACCACCCCTGGATCATCCAATCAGGCAGATGCCCTGGAAGGATCACATGCTGGCTTGTGCCCCCTTAGCTCTGGTTTTTCTGAGTCTTTTGGATTTCTTAGAGTCAGCCCTTCCTCCAACTCCAGTTATGAATAGACACATACATTGGCCCTTTCCAGTAACCTCCTTGGGTGTGGGGTTTGAGCCCATGAGACTCAAGTCAGGGCTGGAAGGAGCAGCAACAGTGTTCACTTTCCTTGGCAGGTATCTGGCACATGCACATTCCTGATATTAAAACACAATGGGGGACCAGCAGTTGGTATAATGGCTATGTCTCTGGACTCCCATGTAGTCGACAGTGATTCAAGTCCCAGACCCGGTGGCTTAAACTCACGCCGGAACGTGTGCACGCGTGCCCAAGATCTGGAGAGGAGAATGGAGGAGAAGGGATTGCGGCATGGCCCTCCCCCCTGGGGGGTGATTTCTTGCTTTCTGTCTCTCTGTCTCTGTCTTTCTGGCGAGTGCACGTGCCCTATAGCAAAAACCTCTCAAAACAAAACAAAACACAACAGACTTCTCCAGACTGGATGATCTATATCCACTGCTACACAGCTATATTTTATCTGGAATCTAGCACCTATCCACCCTCAGCTCTGGTCCTGAAACTATTTCAGAGGAGCCAAAGGAGGAAGAGGGAGGGAGGATAAAGAGGAGGAAGAAAAGGAGAAGAAATATATGAGGGAGGTGTGGCAGTGAGGGGGTGGGTGTCTATGAAAATTTATGTGCTGAAAAACAGCTGTAAAATGTTTAATGTTTCAATGAACGTTTTATGTTTATAATAAAAAGTGCTCCAGCCAAGAAGGCTTTAAAACATTACATTTCCAAACAAATCCAAGAAAAAGAGGCAAGAGGAAAAGATTTCCACAAACTCCTCTCTCTGGAGTGACCCCTCACCCTAAACATTAAAGTAAGGTCCCTCCACGTTGTGTATTTTAGCCCACAGCCTCAGGGGAATGAGAAGGGGCTCTTGGCCATGACACAGGGAAGATTGGCAACAAGAATAAAAAAATATACTCGTTTTTTTTTTTCCAAAGCCAAGTACTCATGGCACAGTGCCTTGGAAACTCAAGCTCCTGAAGAGAGAGGTGGATGGAGAGCGGAAAAATGCCCAGCTCAGTCAAAAACTTGCTAAAGGTTTTGAATGAGATCAATCTGTCCACCCACAGCAGGAGCTGATCAACTGTCATTGTGCTGAGTTCTTCCAGAAAAGTGCCTGGTTAGCTGAAGAGACTCTGGCCTTGACAGAGAGAGACACAAATTCAAACCCAAAGCCCACTCTGAAAGAGTTCTGTCTCCTTTAGTAAGTTCTCTAACCTCTCGAGATCCCAGCTTCTTAATCAAGGAAATGTAAGTGACTGGCCAGCATCACACTCAGATGAATGGTATGTGCTGTGGAAGAAAGACTTTGGGGGAGCACTCAGGTCAGAGCCGGCTGAACTAGGTAGCGAAATCAAGACTTGATGTGGCAGGAAACAGGGAGCTATCGAAGCTGTGACAAAAGCTTGAGTTCTACTTGGGTCGGGGTTTTATTTTATTTATTTCTGCTTGACTGGTTACTTTAGTCAAGTCATTGTATGGATTTTCAGGAGCCAGTTTTACTTGCTTTTGTTTGTTTGTTTTGTTTTGTTTTAAAAAAATTGCCAAAAAGTACATGTGCTCACCAGAGACAGAGAGATAGAAAGAGAGGGAGAAAGCAACTCTCCAACAGGGTGTACTCACATCTCAATCCCTTCTCTCCATTCATCCACCCTACCAGAATGTTGGGCATGCATGAACACACATGAACCTAGTTGGTTTTTCTTTTTCAAGCTTATAGGACTGGGATTTGAATTGTATGGTCAGCCATATGGGATTCAGCTCTCTAAACCACTCGGCCATGGGGCCAGTCTACTTTTTAAATGTTTTTTCTTAACTCACAGTAGAGTACATGTGTGTGCATTAAAGATATGTATACAGAGATAATAAAATGAACACCACCCACAGGACCAGTCATGCTTGCCTCCCTTCCTCCAGTCTTCCAGTGCATTGGCTCTTGGGCACTTGCATGTATGTGGTATGCTCAGTGCGTTTCAGACTGACCGAGCTGTGGACTCAAACCAGTCACCATGTGGAGTCCAGCTTCTCCTGAGCAGCACATTAACAGTGCCACCAGGCCAGCCCCAGATGAACTTTAAACCCCTTTTATAATGAGTATTTCCCACATTGTTTTCAGATCATAGAAAGGCAGTGTAGCCCACAGGCCCTTCCTAATCTGGCCTCTCTTTGCCTGTTCTGTATATGATGTCCATGTAACTACTCAAAATAAACAAATAAATAAAAGCCAAAAATCACATGTAGCATGAGACAGCCTGTGTTTTGAGCCTATGCAATTTGGAAGTCCTGTTCTTTCTGTTTACAACATCCTTTCCAAACCCATTCTTCTTTTGGCAAATTTCTACATGGCATTCAAAACCTACTTCAAGCAACACCTTGGTGGACCTTATTTATAAGGGCAAATGCCCCCTACAGGGCTGTGGCAGTACACACTGGTGCTGTGTAGATTAATGCCCATCACACATTATAGATAGCTCTTACTTTCTAATTTCTCCTCTAAATGATGCTTCTTGAGGTAGCTACTGAGTCTATCATCTCGACATCCTCTGTAGATAGTTACAGGGCATGGTGTGAAGTAGAATTCCAGGAAGATGTTGTTGATGAGTGAAGAAATGAATGGCAGAAAACACCATCTCCTTTCTAGGATGACTGGGCGTACTACTGGACTTCCAGGGCCAATAGGCCGATGTGCCTCATCCCATCTCATGACATGACACATGAGATGACACTCAGAGACACCAGGCAGCCTTTGCTTTCCTGTGCCCTTTCCTGCCAGCCTCCACCTTGCCCTGGGAACCGATAAGAATCAGGGAGTGACTTGCTGTGTCTGAGTGAGGAAGCCTTCTAGACTGCTGTGGTACAAAGAGGAAGACGCCCAAGGAGAAAGGCGGGCGTTTCTTTCAGGGGCTGATGCGGTTCACTTCCTGTTCACTAACTCTGCATACACCTACCTCCCCGCCAGGATCAGGGTGTGTATTGTGTGTGTTTGTGTGTGTGCTGTGCTTGGGAGACACTAAGGAGCGCCCCCTGCTCCCCCAGAAGCCAAGACCTTCTCCTTCCTGTTTTGGGGAGCCCTCAGGTATGGCCCTTCGCTTGATTAGACACTATACCTGGAAGCCCTCTGATTTACCAAAGAGTCATGGAGGCAACTGTCCACTGGACAATTTCAAACAAATCTCCACAAAGTTTTGCAACAACACGAGATACAAAAGAAATAATGGATGGAAACACATGATAACCCAAAGTGAAAACAAAACCGTGTCGTCAAACCCCATGTGAACTGAAACCACAGGGCAGAATGCTCTGACTCCGCAGACATAAACAGCTTAACCCCCTTTAGCCCCCGAGTGAGTCACCAACCCAGCCAGCGCAGTGCTGGAGAGAGACGTTTGCTCAACAGCGTTCTATTACCCTTTCTGCTCCCAGAGGTTGATTTTCATTTGTGTAAAAGGAAAGAGGACGTTTCTAGAGCACCTCCTACAAACCAGACGCTCTGGTTGGTACCGCAGAGACTCATTTCCACAGGTTTCACACTAACCATGCATAGGAAGTGACTATCTTCAGTTGCACATGAGGAGCCAGAAACCGGAGTGAGGGGCAAGTGGTGGCACAGTGGTAACACAACTGGACCCACATAGGGAAGGTCCAAGGTTCCCATCCCAGGGATTCCTGAGCATGATGGGCACGTCCATATGTGCCCATGATCCAGGCCAGCTGAGTCTGAGGTGTGTCATGGCATGGACAGCCTGTTGGGGTCTCTCTCTCTCTCTCTCTCTCTCTCCCTGGGATGAAACAAACACACTTTTAAAAAGGGACAAGGACAGTGAAAGAAATCAGAGGTTTGGGGCAGTTCAGATGAACTAGAGCTGCAGCTGGGTGGTGTTCTCTTGCCACTCCTTACCAGAGAGCACTCTGGAAACTGACCGTCATGTGAGTTCTTGTCCTCCTCTCCTGGTGGCCTCCAACTGCTTTGCTCCTGCATCATGATCAGTCCAAATGAATTTTGAACACTTCCCCAACATTTTTACACGTCTCTATCCACAAATGGCATATACACCACCATATGCAGTATTACAAACATTCAAAGAAATAGTTGAAAATAGATTGAGACAAAAGGTAAATGTCAACAGAAACTGCTTGTTTCCTTCCCATTTCTTAGTGCAAAATTTATAGGGAGGC
Organism: Tupaia tana; assembly: GCA_026018925.1. NCBI lineage: Eukaryota > Metazoa > Chordata > Mammalia > Scandentia > Tupaiidae > Tupaia > Tupaia tana. Next base: position 9,171,661 of record JAKSZU010000018.1, read on the forward strand.
CAGATTAAAAAACAAAAATAGACAAAAAAAAAAAAACACTACAAGTTGTCTAGTTAAATTGGGGATGTGCCTTTGCTAAAAAATTATTTATGGCTTACCAGAAATTCAAGTGTACATGGGCACCCTGTATTTTTATTTGTTAAATGTGGCAACACTTAGGCATCAGCAAATGCTTTCTGTTAAAAGATCATACTGAATATTTTAGGCTTTGCAGGAGAGTTTGTCTAGTTGTGACTATTCATCTCTTCCATTGCATCGTGAAGCAGTCCTAGGCAATTCCTAAACAAACGAGCGTGTCAATAGAACTTCATGTTTTGACATTATTTTATTAATAAAAACAAGTCGTGGGTTGCGCTTGGCCATGGGCTGCTGCCATTTGCTGACACCTGCCCTAGTAGGTCATCATGGGAATACACCACTTAGGAGACTCCTGGTCTAGGAGTGAAAAGAGCCTGTATTTGCGCAGCTCCCCATAATCTGACGTCTTAGAAAAATAAACTCTGGAGTATTCTATGGCATTTTGGGGGTGGGCTGGTGAGTACACAGAGGATGATAACAATTTCTTTTACAATGGAGGGAAAGCAAGAACATATCAAAGACACACACACACACACACACACACAGAAGCACACTGTTGTAATCACGACATCAGCTCCAAGTCTGCACAGTGGTGCCGCACTAAAGCACTGCTCTGTGAGGCTAATTCACATGGGAAAGTTCCAGGTTCACATCTGGGCACGTCCCTAAACACACCAGGCACATTAGTACCTGAGACCCAAGGATGGCTAAGGCTGAGAGCAGATGGAAGCATGAGCACCCTATTGGGTTGCCTGTCTCTGTCTCTGTCTCTCTGTCTCTTTCTCTGTCTCTCTGTCTCTGTCTCTCTCACTCAAAGAAAAAAGAAAAGAAAAAAAAAATCAGCTCTGATGGACCTGCATTCGATGGGTCAAATTAAATGCTTCCCATGCCCCAATTACTAGTGGTTCAATCGGCCAACTGGCAGCCATAACAGCACATTAACCTTTTTGCCAAATCAATCCCACCAAGTCCCCTTCCAGCACTAAGAGAAATTAAATGGCCCCCACGCGCCTGGGAGGAGGGGCGTGCTCTTCAGTCCACAGGCCTTGGGATCCCCACTTACACCTTGAAGTGTGAATCCTGACTCTCACACAGGGGCCTTGTAGTTGTGGAGAGCCCCAGAAACTGGTTTCCTGAGGCTGTTTTCCCTTCCTTCTGCAGACAGCTGGATGCACAGGCCCAAGCCGGCGGATCCTGCCAAACTCAGTGAACAAGGCTATCTTCACAAATCATGTCGGCATTTGCTCTACTCCTGCTGGGGCTGCTTGGCTTAACTCTCAGGAGCCCTCCTGATCGACAAAGCCACTTGGTAACACAGAGGCAAGGCCAGGCCTGTCATACCAGCTTTGTAAGCAAGTCCTGAGATGCCAATCTTCCCGAATCCTGTGTCTTTGACTTCAGGCTGATGGTGCAGGGCCTTGCTTTTTAAGTGGAGTTCTCCAGAGACAAAACTACTTTCTAACTCAGCAGCTCTAGGTGACCACGGGTGGGGGTGGTGAATGCAGGAACTGGATGTGCCAGGGGGCAGACAAAGTGAGGACGGAGCACAGGTGAATCAGACCACTGGGATGACGGGGAGACAGAGAGGCACAGTTTGAGGCTCGGTCTCTCAAAGTCTCCTTTGGGGAGACAATTTGCAGAAAGCAAATTTTATGACTTTACTGAGCTGTGTGTGTGTGTGTGTGTGTGTGTGTGTGTGTACGAGTGTCAACCAAAAAAAGTACACCCGTGTTTACTGACATTATTGTCCTGTGCAGTCTGATCCAAATTATTTAAAAACACATTTCTTGTTTCTTTCTGTAATCAGGAATCTCTCCACACCCAATCAGCCCTGCCCTCTGTTTACCAAGACTATTGTAATACAACTCAATTTTGCAAAACATTCCCAGAGTCTGGAGAGGAACCTAGAACTTCTGAAGATGAGTGGTTTGTTTCCAAAAGCATGTGGCACTTACTGGGAGCCAGAGTCCTTGTTAAATCCTATCACCCCATGTCTTCCTAGGGCCAGGATTAAACTGACAGCACCAGAGGTGGCATTTAAGGGACCCGAGCCATGAAGGCAAAGACCTAGCACTGCCTGGCAGCTACAAAACTATGAAGAGTGGGCCAGTGGTTAAAGAAAATGTCTATGCACATGCCACTTCCTGATCTTCAGGGCAGAGGCAGCACGGCTGTGTGTGAGGGGCTGTGGCCTAGGTTTGGGCAACCTGGTCTAACTAGCTACAACCCCTGTCCACATTCACATCTGCCATATGGGCAGAGTGTTACCTGACTAACCTTCTGCTCAGGGCAGTCAGGAGAAGCAACTATGATCAAGGCAGTGATGGTACTTAAGGAAAACGTCAAATGTGGGACTAACAGGTGGAGTGGCGGTTAAGGCTCTGGACTCCTGCATGGCTGAACACGGTTTGAGTTCCAGACCCAGTGGCTTAAAAAACCACAATGGGTGCATGTGCATATATGCCCAAAATCCCAGGAGGAGTAAGAAGGAAAAGGAATCGCAGCATGCTCGTCTCCCCAGGCGGTTATCTTTCACCTTTCCTCTCATTGTCTTCTCTGTCTCTCTCTCTGGTGAGTATACATGCTCTAGAGGGAAAAAAAAGAAAAACACCAACCATAATAAAAAGTATAAAGGATTGTTTAGGGACTAAACCAGGAGTTATTCTGAACAGATATGCATTCATCTAATAAGTGAGTGAAATAGAGATATATTCATATTCAAATAGACCAATTATCCTAAGACAGTAAATGTCTACATTTTTGGACATTTCATTGACCAACTGAATTAACCCAAGATTTTTATCTGTAAAGCCCAGAGTTATACGTCAAATAGAAAAGTCTTAAATTACTAGGTATACATAAATACCAATTTTACACCTAATTACTATCATGATGAAAAAGCAATCATGACAATGACTTTATTTCTCCCAGTGGCAAGAGCATACCCTATATATAATATCAAAAGGGGGGGAATATCATCTATTCAACTCAGCACCTCCTGAAATCTTAAATGACTGTAGCCTCCTTTCTGTGACAACCTTCTGAACTTTTATGAGTCAGACACACACAAGGGCTTAAAAATGTCACTTTCACCTAATAGAACTGTTTTTCGAGAAGTCACATCACCAGAGCCTCCGACTTTCTGGCAATTGGCAGCTGCCACTTAGGAGCCCACCTTGAGCTACTTGAGGCCAAAGAAGCCAGCCAGCCTCTGACAGCAGAGTCCCTGCGACGTTAGAACTCACAGAATCACATTAACATTTTCCACTTGGGATGGGGGAAATGGATTAAAACAATAAATACTGATGGAGGGAAATGACTGACTAGAGTTCATGGTCTTTGGAAGGGACAGGTGAGGAAGCAGAGTGATCCAGGGGAAAACTACCTGTGTGCATTCCAGAGCTTAAAGGCATTTCCTGCAAGCTCCCTGCACAAGTTTCTGCTAGATCATGTGAAGAACAATGGCAGTCAGCAAGGGATGAAGACAATGACTATGAGACCTAGACTTTAGACCCCTTTTCCTCTTTGAGTATGACCCAGTAAGTTTACTTACTTGAAGGTCCTCATCATCACTTTGCAAGTCTAGTCTCTGTTTGATCTCAAATCTATTTGATGGGTTTTTGTGACCAGGAAAATAACGAAATGTTCAGTAGGTATCTTATAACCATTGTGTTTCATGAATACTCACAAATTTGGCTCCATGTCTGTTTTTTTTCCACTGAGATCAAGGCACTAAAGACATTCAGGAAAGAGCAAAGGTGACTACAAAGGGGGCTCAGAGGAGCGACTGGCACCTTAGTCATATCCCCTTTTCTCTGCTCATGTAGTCTCTCTTAGCCTTTGCATCCTTCTCTGGAGAACTATCCTTGGCTAATGTCCTTGCCCAAGACTATTGGAAGGTTGGCTTCCATGTACCATGGCCTATGTCTGCCTGACAAGGGGGCACAACAACCTGACCCTCTGACCTCAAGTGAACAGCTTTAAGATGTAATTATATTCTAGGCCCTCCAGAAGATCCAGCTAGACTTCACTTGGTACTACATCTTCTTTTGATTCCCTTACAATTTTTTATCTTGCTTTCCTTACCTAGCACAGATTTCTCCTGAGAACACTCCATACTAAAGCATGTGCAGCTATACCCCTGTCTTAGGCTCTGCCTTCAAGCCACTAATCTAAGACCCAAAGTTAAGAAAGTCAGCAAAGGCCAGTGTTATATTTTAGATGTCCACTCTACATTCATGCATTAGAAGTGTATTCTAAAAGTATTAAGTGAAAATTTAATCTCTTCATGGTGTCCAAGGGTAGGGCCTTTGAGTGTAATGAGGTCTCTAGGGTAGGGCCACTATAATTGAGTTCTAGTCAGTTTATAAGCGAGAGAATAAACCCAGAACAAGAGAGAAAAACTCATGGACACAGACCACATATGACTCTGCTAGAAGTTCTGCCTTCTGCTATTCTTTGGGTTTTCCAGCCACCAGAATCAGGAGTTTCACATATAAACATCTATTTTCTTTATAAATTACCCAGTCTCAGGTAATTCTTTTAGTAACCCAAAAATGAACTACGGATAAACAGTATCTCCTGTGATGAGTTCACTAGGTGTCTGATAGTAAGGTGAGAGAGTTAATCTACTGGGAGGTAAGAGGAACAGAGAAGATGGGTGCAGGACTTCTGGGTAGATGAGCTCAGATTCAATTCCCTGCTCAATTGTGGGATAGTCGCTTGCATGGATGGTAATCAGAGAGCAGAGGGGTTTGGAGCACCCTCTGACTCATAAGTCCTGATCCACACCTAGAGTGAGGCAGAGAGTGAAATCTTGGGCTTCATTTGCTACCATTCTATCAATAAAATCAAGACCAGGGCCAGCAGGTGGCATAGTGGTTAAGACATTGGACTCCCACGTGGTTGACCATGATTTGAGTCCCAGACACAGTGGCTTGAAACTCACGCTGTGCATGTGTGAGTGCATGCCCAAAATCCCAAGAAGAGAATGGAGGACAAGGGACTGTGGCATGGCCACCCACTTTGGGGGTGGAGTGGGGGTGATTTCTTGCTTTCTGTCTTTCTCTGTCTCTCCAGTGAGCACACATACCCTACAACAAAAATCTCTCAAAAATAAAAAAATAAAAATAAAGTCAAGGCCATTGGTGCCATCATGGAATAGAACTCCATGGGAAGAAGAAGATGCCAAGAGCAGGGGAACTGGCTGTTCCCTTCTTAAACATAGGGTAGGCCCATGCCTGATGACCCAGAGAGGTGAGGTGACTTGTGATTGTGTGCTCTAAATACCTAAACAGCTGAGTGTAGAAATGGGAAGCTTAGAGTTCACATCTGAATGAGTCCTAGAGTGAAAGGGTGCCAAGAACATACCGCCTCTGTATTAGTCAGGGGTCCCAGAGAGTCAGAACCAACGGGGACCAAGAAAGGACTATCTAACCTAATTACCACTTATTTCCACCTACTTTATTTTAATTAACCAAAGGATTTGAGTCAAATTGTCTTGCATTTGGATTCTATGCTCACACCATATCCAGTGGTGAAGTATAAAGGTTTAATTTCTGATAAATCTTAGCTGAAGATATTGATCAGAGAATATTCCATTTACTATACTCTATCAAATTAGCCCCAGATTTAGTGATATAAAATAAGTACTTATTTTGTTCATAAATTCTGCGGATCAGGAATTTGAACAGGTCACCAAAAGGGAATCTGCCTTTGCTTCATGATGTTTGGAAGCTGGGATTAGCTGAAAACTCAGCGGCTCACGTCATTATCAGATGGTGGGGGCTGACTATTGTCTGACAGCCTCGATTCCACTCCTCATGGGCCCCCGCTCACGGTCTATCCACATAAGCGAAGTTGAGCTTCCTCACGACATGGTGGCTGAGTGCTGTATCATCCCCTGAATGAGACAGAACCTGATGGAAGCCATTCGTCATTTACGACCCAACTTCAGAAATCACAGTGTCACTTGTCCCGTATTCTGATCAGTTAAAAGTGGGTCAATAAGGGTGGCCCAGCTTCAAGAATGGGGGATGGGGAATACAATCAGGGTCTACCTTGTATTGGAAGAAGGTCCAAAGAATTTGCAGGCCTGTTATAAAACAACTCCAGAGGGGATTAATGCAAGAGGAAACTGCCCACGCTGCACCCTGGCCTCATCCCCCTCTTCCCTCAGCGCCCTCCGGTCGTGATCGGTGTGCACAATGACTGAGTGCTCTCCACAGGGCTGCTTTGTGCTGCCTCCTCTCAGTTTCAAGGCACTGACCTTCACAACAGAAGAGGTCCAAGGACATGAGGAAGAAACAGATGTGCAAAGGGGACAGGTGAGGATGGTGTAGAAGGAGAAAGGGACTAACAAAGGGGGGAAATCCAGGAAGAATAGAGGTTTCTACTCCCTTTCTTCGTAACAAGTCGATGTTGAAACATTGGATCTTCAAAAGCATCTGTGCTAGAAAGATTTCCCAAGGAGCTGCAGAGTTAGTGTGTGTTTTTGAAGTCACATGTTCTAAAAAGGCTTTGGAAATCACTGAGCCTGGATTCAAAGTACAACTGACACCTTAAAGAGGGTGTCTATTCGTGCCAAGGTCTAACCTCAGCTGTAACCCTGGACACATCACACTGCCTCATCCAGTACAGGCACTGTCTCTAACTAACCGCGGGGCCAGCTAGGGGGTATGGTGGTTAAGGAGACTGGATCCCACATGGAGGACTGTGCAGTTTGAGTCCTAGACTTGGTGGCTTGAAAAACACACCAGAAAGAGTATAGAGAAGGATAACAAGAGAATAAATAGACAGCTGTAACATTAGTGGGACACAGAAATGGTTTATTACCTTTTGATGATAACATGTCTAGTATTCTCAAATGGACTGGTCTGAGAAGTATTTCACGTTGGGTAAATTCTTTTTACAAGCAAAATGATATATAGTGATTGAATGTTTTTTTTAAAAAATGAGAATAAAAATAATAATCTGGAAAAAATTATGAAAAGCTACTTGATGATGATGTGTATACTAATGTCTTTGTCTTGACTGATATGCATGGTATTACTTCTGGAACAAAAAATGCAATACATTGTAAAGATACATGTGATTCAAGGTAATATAAACAAGATTATAATAATAAAATTTTGTTTTGTTAAAAATTAAAAAAAAAAAAGAAAAACACACCAGATATGTATACATGTGTGCCCAAAATCCCAAGAGGAGAAAAGATTGTGGTGTGGAGAAAGGATTGTGGTGTGGCCTCCTTGGGAGGGGGTACTCACTTGCTCGCTCTCTCTGCCCCCCCCCCCTTTTCTCCTGTGAGCACACACGCCCTCTAACAAGATATGTATATGTATCTGTATATACTAGCCAAGGTCTAAGCTACCTGAAAGGAGGCAGTGCCCCACTGCACAGTCAATCTGGACTTGCTTACAAAAACCAACCAAGCAATTGTGGAGGGGAGTGCAGTTAGGCTCTATCTTCTGTTGGGAGAATGTCAGGAGAATTTGCAGGCCCGTTATACGACTGCTCCAGAGGGGATTAACAACAGGAGGAAACCGCCCAACCTGCGTCCTGGCCTTGTCTCTCTTTGTCCCTAATATCAAACAATCTCAGCATTTCTTTACACAATATGTTGGATGCTGCAGTGACATCACTGCCAGTGTCCGGCAGCTGATCTGATGCCGCATGTCGGGTTACGATGTTAAGTGCCTATGTGTGATTCTTGGGGAACGAACACAGTGATCTGAATTTTTGAATCGCTGCTCAGTTTCTACATCTCTTGCCTCTGTTAACTTTCCAGGATTCATTAATTCTTGGTGGTTTCCTAACATGGATGACTCCCCATATCCCATGTGATAATCCAAAAGAGAGGTTTATGTCATGGTTTTATTTTTCCTCAAACAATTATTTCTCCTGGATTTGTGGGGATGAGTCATTTTCTTAGTTACAGAGATTGGTGCCTAGTCTAGTCCAGCACAAAAATTATAAGAAAATGTTGGGAGCCAGGTGGTGATGCAGTGGGAATGCAACTGGACTCACATAGGAAGGGTCCTGAGTTCAAGGCCCAGGATCTCTCTGAGTATTTCAGGCATAGCACACTCATGTGTGCCTTGATCCAGGCTGGCTGAGACAGGGGTTGGATCTCAGTGTGAGGGTCTGTTGGAGGACCTGGCTCTCTCTCTCCTGAGCTCTCTCTCTCATGCTCTCACTCTGTCTCTCATTGATAAAATAAATAAACTTAAAGAAAAACAAAAGGAAATGTGAGAAGGAAGAAAAGAAAATAGAAAGGAGAGAAAGGTGGAAATAGATTTGAGGTACTAGGTTTGTTTGAAGGATCATGCTGATGAGTATGCTTTTTTGCTAAACAACTTAGCAACATGTAACTTGAGCCCTAAAAATAAAGCAAAACTTTGTATTCTTGCCCAAGTATTTCTATTCCTAGGAAAGCTTAGAGTTCCCTCTCAAAGAAAATCATGGTATAGAGTTTTAAAAAAATTCTCAGGTACTCAAAAAATGTTTCTGTCAAGGTGACTGTATTTTTTATCACATGGACCAGTCAGAAGTGACACAATGTCTGACCAGGTGGGTTAGGCTACACCACAGTATTGGCGGGATGGAGGAAACTCACTGCCAATGGGCCCCATACCAGTGTCTCACTGTGTGTTTATATTGTTAGTCTGGTTTAAACCTAACTGGAGTCCCGTGGATTGGGGCCACAGTGGTTTCACTATTGGGGAAGAAGCATCACATAGCAGGATTAGGAATACAAAACTGTGGGTTCAAATCCTGTCTCTGATCCTTAGCAGCTGAGAGTCCTTGAGCAAAGTCAATATCGCCTGCAGCAGCTTCCTATAGCCACAGTAAGAAATGACCACAAATGTTGGCTTAAAACAACAGAAATGTGTTCTCTCACGGTTCCGGAATACAGAAGTCTGAGGTTGAGTATGTGTGCATCTGGGGGGCTGCATGCCCCCCACCATCTTTTCAACATCTGGTAGCTCCAGGCATTCCTGAGCCTGGGTTGCCTTGCTTCCACCTCTGCCTTCACCTTCCTGTGGCCTCTGTTTTCTGTCTAAAATCTCTCTGCCTTTTTCTTATAAGGACATTTATCGCTAGATATAGGACCACCTGGGTAATCCAAGACTATTTCATTTCAAGGTCCTTAACTTTTGATATCTGCAAAGACCCTTTTCCTAAGTACATCCTATTCCCAGGAATTAGGACATATGCATATCCTCTCTTTTTGGGGGGGAGGGGGTGGGGGACAATGTAACCTATTATATTCTTCCTAAGACAAATTTTTCTCATGTATCAAATGGAGACCATCATAATCTCTTTCTCCCCCACATTGCCGGGAGGGCTAAGTGGGTGGTCCATGTACAGTTTCTGTTATTCTTGTGTCCTCCATGTTACAAGGAGGAAACTGGGACACAAGAAAGTTGATACCTAAAGTCCCCCAGCATATAGCCACTGAGTTTAGACAAGGACACAGTAACACCTAGCTATCTTTAAAAGGAAGATTATTTTTCCTCTTGGAACTATGGGATTTGAAATCTGGCAGACACTTTGCAGATCAGGTAGACCTGTGGTTGTCAAAGCAGTGAAGGGGCCCTAGGGGGTGTCCTAGAGACCTTTCCAGGGGTTCTGTGAGGTGATGATTCTTTTCATAATAGTGCGAAAATGTTGCTTGACTTTATACTTTCATTTATTTTACAACTTGACAGTTGTGTTTTCTAGAGGCCACAGGACATGTGATATCTGAAGGCTGAATGCAGAAGCAGAAATGAGATTCTGGCTGTCTTCTACAAAGACAGGTTTAAAGGAATGTGCAAAAATGTATAGCAATGCCACTCTTATTTGTTTGCACATACAGCTAATTTTGATAAAAAACAGTTATTCATGTTAACTTGTAATATTTTATCATCTTAAAATTAATTAGTAAATAATGTGATTGTTTTTTATTTTGATTTCTGGTGTGATAAATATCAATACATGTGACTCACATAAACCAAAGCTTTTTGGGGCCCTGGAAAATCTTGAAGAGTATAAAGTCTTGAGACCAAAACGTTCAAGAAGCACTGATTCAGATCAAGGCTAGCACGTGTAGAGGATGCACCCCAACACTTCTCTGTGTCACCAGCAGGTAGACATGGTGGAGCTGACTCTTTTCTCCAGTGGAGTCTAGTCGCAAGTCCAAAATACCCTCTGCATACCACTTCTATTAGCAAGGAATATTTCTGTTGCTACTGAAAGAAACTTGACTTACGTCAGAAGAACTCACAGAATTGAAAAGAACGTTTCCCTAGTAAGAGTGGCAGTTCCAGGGACCCCAAGTACTGGAAGGCTGAGTGCTCCACTTACAGGCACTAGGATTAGCCATGCCAACGGCTGAAGCAAGGGAGAGACGAGTTCTCAAATGAAGATGGCTGTTCTTACGAGAGAAGGAAAGCCCACTGGGATGACTAAGACCACACATGCCTGCCACTTTGTTCAGAAAGATAGAAAGGCTGGGTCAGAGCCAGCGACGGAAATAATACTTGAGTAGACATTGCTCTCCCTGGCCTGTCTTCCCACCCACCCTCATTTTACAGGTGAAGGAACTCAGTGTCTTCTAGTTGCCCGGAGCAGTTCTGGGCTACCTCTCCACTGGTCCCGTGCCACTATCACAACAGAGGGACGGAAAACTAAAGCACCTTCTGGCATAAAGAACCTAGGGCCTGTGACCTTAGTAACTCAAATAACTTGCTTATTAGCCGGCCCTCATTCTCCATCCATCTATCAATCATCCCATCAAAAGAAATAAAAGACAATAGTGGATGCTGGATTGAGATCTCCCAGAAGGGAACTTCAGTCCAGCTCCGTAACCACCCACTTTGTATCCAGCTGATAATCACATAGTGTATATAGTGGAGGGCAGATGAAGGCTAAAACCAGGAGCATGGGACAGATACAAAATACATGCAAGAACTTGCTCGCTCCATTAATAACTGCCATTTCCATGTGAGCATCCAACACAGAACTTTCTCCTAAGGCTCAGTTGTAGAGCTCAGAAACATGCAAGTGATCACGTTTTCCTCTTCGTGCACCCTGCTAGGAAGCAGAGTCCACCCGGTTCACAGGCCTCTCGACAGACATTTTGTGAACTAAACTGAGACTTGACTTTATGTTGTTTTTCCTACTCATATAATAAAATAAAAAGTAAGTAGGAAAATCAAGGGAAAGTGGCATATGAGTATTAAGTACTCTCAACCGCCCACTATTCGTATTAGTATTAATTAAGCATTCTAAACTGCCTGTTAGTAATAACAATGCAAAAGCAAATAGCACTTCCCCATATTTTCTCATCACATTGTGTTCACGCAAAGAGGCGTATAGCTAGAGACCGAGCTGGCCGAGCATGTCGCCATGAGAGACGCTACTTATCTAGTGACTTCCATTTTCCCAGGAAGGCTCTTAGTATTTGTGGGGAACCAAGGCAGGTGTGGCCACCATCTTCCAGTGTGGAACTGGTCAGCACGTCATCCCACCAAGACTCACTACAGGTTGCGATCTAAAGCTGGGCCGAAGAATCATAAAACCTGATGGCCTGTCCTCCCCTAGCCTTAGCCCTTCTGTTGAAGCACTCTAAAAATCAGAATAAAATATAAAATAATCTGGGGCCGGCAGGCGGTGTGATGGGTAGGGTGCTGAACTCCCACATAGCCGACTGTGATTCAAGTCCCAGACATGGCGGCTTGAAATCACGTCAGGGGCATGTGTGTGTGTGCCCCAAATGCCAGGAGGAGAATGGAGGAGTCGGAACTGTGGCGTGGACATGCCTCCTGGAGGTGATTTCTCACTTTCCCCCTCTCTCTATCTCTCTTGCAAGTGTATGTGCCTATGGCAAAAACCTAAAAATAAAATAAATAAATAACAAAAAAAAAAACCCTTATACAAAATAAGCTAATGGTTGCCCATAATGAAGCCCCCTATTATCACATTAACCTGGACAGAACAAATTAACAAAGTAAGAGGTGGCTGAGAAGGGAAGGCAACAGGGTCCCATGCCAGTAGCAAAAAACACAAAACTGGACAAAACAAAAGATGGCTTGACTTGGCTGGCTGGCCCAGAGTCCGTGGATGTCTCACGATGACTGGCTAGGGAACATGCAAGAGTCCAAACTGGCTCTGGTTCTTCTGACACCTGAGGTCAGCCAGCTCCGCACAGCCTCATGCTGCCCCTGACCCCTTGCTGAGCTCCACCAGCAGCCCTGGAGGCGGGCACCAAGCAGAAGTGCAGTGCTGGCAGCACGGTGGGGTGAGGGGGACATGTCATCTTTGATTTCACAAACTATGGGGTGCCAAGCACTGCACTAAGTACTTTATAAACATCGATTCATCAGATCATCAATATCATTGTCTCTATCTTACAGAGGACACAAATTCGACCTTGGCAATGTTGAGTATCTTCACCAAGGAAACTCACAAGGAACATGTGGAACAGAGATTCAAGCCCAGAGAGGATACCCTAATCTACCTAATGCAAACCTGCCATCCCCTTGAGGAAGCCTTCCCCCAAATACCCCACCATTTTGTTTTTTCTTCATCTGCTTATTTTTGCTCAAGTTGGTATGCACCAAATACATACTGTTGCTAATTCAGTTACTGCAAGAAATATCAGGACTCAAAGATTCATGAAAAATAGTGCATTTCCAAGAACGGATGGTGTATTTTGAGTGTTGAATTATGTTACCCCAAAGGGTATGTTGAAGGTTTGGATCCCAGAAACTGTGAATGTGACCTGATTTAAAAGCAGGGATTTTTGCAGAGAGAACCAGATTAACAGATGAGGTCATGCTGGGATAGGGTGGGCCCGAATTCAGTGACTCGTGTCTTTATTAGAAAAGGAGAAAAGACAGAGAAACACATGGTGTGAATGACTTGGTGGTGATGGAAGCAGAGCTGGGAGTGATGCATTTACAGGCCGAGAAAAGACTGCCAACGACACCAGGCGCTAAAAGAAAGGGACGGGATGGGTTCTCTCCTAGAGCCTTCAGAGAAAACAGGGCTCTGCCACCACCTTGATTTTAGACTTCTTGCCTTTAGAAATGTGAGAATAAATGTCTGTGATTTTAAGCAAGCCAACCCCAGGAAACCAATACAGTGCACAGATGCAATATGCACCTGTAAGACACCTACTAGGTGTTAGGACTTTTTCGTAGGTGTCTGGTCTCCAGAGATGCAAGGAAAAGCAAATAAAACAACACTGCTGTCCTTGAGGAAGTCTTAAGGGAAAGAACTGGAAAAGAGAGATGCCTGGAAAACCCCTATACATGCATAAAACTTCATCAAATCACTTTCACTGCTGCCCAGAACCTCTTCCCACCCTCTCCTTGAGGGTGCATGAAATGGTTGTGTCATATTTATTCAGGGCTTACTGACTGTGATTTCCAATCCCAAGGGCGATGAGATGATTTTGATGTAAACCGAGAGGGAATTGTATGGAAGTGCTTTCCCAGCTCTGGGAATTTTTGTCATTTTACTAGAGAACTTCATATGAGTGGGTCTGCTTCTCTGAGCTCCCCAAACCAAGGAGCTTTGCTTCACCCTACTAAACAATGTCAGGACAAGCTGAACACTCCAAAAATGTATCACAAAGTGATGTTCATAGAAGGTGTAGTGTGACAAAAAACTATCTGCCTTAACTTTTTCTGGAACAAAATGGGGCATGAAGGAAGGGAGAAAAAAAATAATTGTATTCTTAGGAGTTGTTGCTACATGTTTTCATAGAACACAACACAACAGAAAAACGTAAGCTGCAAGTTAATTGCACGGATAATAGAACCTAAGTGCTATATTTTATCAAAGGGGCTTTGTTTGTTCTTTGTAACCAGAACCCCTAGAAGACTGCCCAACTAGTGACGGGCACTTACTAAATAAATTTAACCACAGATTATAACTGACGAATTTGGCTAGCCCATTGCCAAAGTAGCCTTGTGGATAAAGGAGCCAGATCCCACATGGCTGACACAGTTCAAATCCTGGCCTTGGTGGCATGTATGCACGCTTGGCAAATTCTAACAGGTGGGAAAAATGGACAAGGGCTAATGGTATAACCACACCCTAATGGAGGAGGCTTCTTCTCTGTCTCTCCCCGTGTCTCTCTGTCTCGCCATCTCTTTCTGACAAGTGCACACATCTTCTGGCAATTGAAAAAAAAAGAGAGGTGAGATCCAGAACAGGGGGATATGGCAAAGATGAGCTAGATCATCTTTGATCAACCGCTAAAATGGTTTTCTTCTTTCTAGACATACTAAATTCTTGCCAGTTGAGTGAGGGTGAACACGAGGTGTACTGCTTCCTGGCCCCGACAAAGAACATCTTTCATGGTTCTGTGGGGCCTCCCTCTCCTGCCAGGCTTGGCAGGAAGTAATCATGGAGATCCCAGGAGATAAGCGGTGAAGCCCCTGGGCAGATAAAGTCTAGATCCCAGGGTAACCTACACTAGACCATGACTGGGATTATAAGTAAATACTTATTATATTAAGGATTAAATATGAAATCACTGAAATTTGGGGATTAATCTGTTACATCCACTAGATTAGACCAACTGATAACAAGAACAGAGCAAGTTCTGTGTGTGACCGTCATGAAGGCGAGAGAGTGATAAGCAACTGTCAACCGCAGAGACAGCTCCAAGGGCCTGAGGAGCAGAAGACATGCCTGTGCCGACATGGAAAAGATGTTCTCAGAATCCCTGGGAGGTAGAGAAGGAATCATCCAATGGGGGTAGAAGAAAGTGGAGGAGAGACATGAAAAGAAGATGAAGCTGAGAGGGGAGAAGTGTGCAGATAAAATTTATTTCGTGGCTGAAATTCATTTAAAACCATAGCCTGGAGCAATCAGGCATCTTGCAGTCCTCCTTTGCTCTTCCCAGTTCTCATGGGAGAAGACTTTAGCAAGGCCCACACTGACACATAGCCTGGTAAAGCACGATGCTAGGTTAGGGTGCTAGAATCTTCCCAACGCTTCCCAGGTGGTTCTAATACATTGCTATAGCGTGAACTTACATAGGAAACGATACATGCTCTGCAGGTGCTGAGAAAGCTTGACCACCAGAGGAAAATGCGTTCTCTACTTTTACGAGCTAATAGAAGTGTCAGGGCAGCAGTCAACTGAGCTGGCTTCCACCTCTACATTCCTCTCTCTCTGTCACACTGACAGACTGAATTCACTTTAATCCAGTAGACACAATTCTTGGCTTCCTTGCATAATATTCATCCCTTTGTTTATTTCTGTAAAAATCAACTCTAGTTCCTTTAAATCCTGCTCCAGTTTTGTCCTTCTTCTCTACCACTGCTTCTTTACTCTTTCCACCACACTAACCAGCGGATAAACCCTCCTGGTTATCTGATATTTAATGCAGTTACTGCAAAGGCAGACTGACCCTCGCTTTGCGCCCCTACGGCACCCTGGGAAATAAACTACAATGACAACCGTGACAGCTGCTGCTCTTGCTGGCTTTCCCATGTTCCGAGAACTATGCTGAACACTTGATAACTGCTGTTTATTTCATACGGCCGCCTTTTACACATGTTCTCCGTCATGATTGCGTACACGCCTCCCTGACTTAGAGAATGTTATCATCTCTACTGCACAGATGAGGAAACTGAGAACAAGAGGGCTGAGCCCAGGGGCCTAAAGTCACATCAGACCAGCAGTAAGTGTCAAGCTAAGATGGAACCCTAAGTCTACCTGACCCCTACATATGTAACCGTGACCCGGCAGGGAGTGGTGGTTATTCTGTCTGTTCCCATGCCACAGTGTCCTCTACTGCACAGACGGGGGAGTGCCACATGCTGGCTGTTTTCTCGGTCTCTGCTGACATTAGAGTGTGCCTGGTCGTAATGTTAATCGAGGCATCTGAAGGAAGACATGACACTGGGCAAAACTTCAGCTCGATTCTTTTTTTACTTTCTTTTTTTGGAGAGGATTTTTGCTATATGGCGTGTGCACTCGCTAGAAAGACAGAGAGAGACAGAGAGACAGAAAGTGAGAAATCACTCCCCAGCAGGGATGGCCACACCGCAATCCCTTCTCCTCCATTCTCCTCTCGGCATCTTGGGCACACACACACACACACACATGCGCCCGGCATGAGTTTAAGCCACCGGGTCTGGGACTCGAACCACAGTCGACTACATGGGAGTCCAGCAACATAGCCATTACGCTAACTGCTGGACCCTCGATTATTTTTTTTTAAGGCGCTAACATTCAAAATGCCACTTTCTAGGGGAAAAAGTGGCTGGATCCTAATTTATTGCATAGTTTACATAATAGCCCTTAAACAGGGAACAAGAGCGAAGGACATCACGCATAAAGAGCTGGGTTTGCTGGGATTGTGGAGACTTCAAGTCCTGCAGCTTCTCCGCTATGGTCTAAGTGCTCCATGCACATATTCCTAGGGATGGGAAGTCGGACCCTTTGTTGTAAGAAAGGAGATGGGGCCATATTTGAGTACCTAATACGTGCTGCCCGGCCCTGCGTATGCCCTCTCTCGTTGAACTCCCAGAGAAATTCTGTGAGGATGCTAGTGGTCACTCAGTATTTCAGAAGAGGCTCAGGGAGGTTAAGCTCTTTCTCTAATCTCATACAGCCAGCGATGGTAGAATTAGGTTTCAAAGCATATGTTTTTTCTTTGAGACATACTTTGGATTATCCTCCCATCAGAGAAAAATGTTCGCTCCATAGCTGAATAATAATACTATCCTGCCTTAGATATCTTCATATAATAATAACAAAGTAGTAATAATTTTTTGTAGTCTAGAGATTTAAAAACAGAATCAAGAATGAACAAGTAAATGTAAATGACATTGTGGTATCTGTAAAGCCTAAGAGGAAAGGGGAAAATGGAGTACTGAGCAGGAAGGACTCATCATTTTCAGTACGGAAGAATGCATTTTCTTTGAGGGGACGCAAGGCCTGAAAATGTAGGACACCATAGAAAGCATAACGGGCTACGATATGGTGACGGCACTTGCCTATTATGGGCCACAAACCCCGTGGTACCCAAATCACAAACAACGGTCCCTAGAGACTCTGGGCTCAGAGATTTATATAAATGCGTATCTTCAGGTGATCGTCACTAACTGACCCCAATTACTGCGTCACTGGGGAAGTCATGATGCACTTTTGCATAGAAAAACAGAAAAACACGTCATGACTTTCCTGATGACCTAATACACTGACAAATAAGAAGCATGAGTTGGCAACAGTAAATCCAGACGCAGAATGCAAGGCCTCCTGGCAAAGTCCTTCCTAATCAGAGTCCCATAGCCTTCCTGCCGTCAGAGAGGCGCTCTAGGTTTCATCCCGAGGATGGAAGATGGATTTGTATTTTAGTTAGGACCAAATTCATTTCAGTGCAGCTTTGTGGCTTCTGCTTAAACAGCTGTTTATTTCTACCCAAGAAGTGATCCAACATGCTTTCGGAGAAAGCCACTTGGAAGCTGCTTGTGTAACAGAGTTCTGTAATAATCGAAAGCTCTAGAAGAAACAAATGAACAGAGACCAGTGGAACTTTATAGTACAACTGCAGATTATGGAATCATAAAACTTGGTGTTTCCTTTTGTATTGTCGGAGCCTCACATTCGATTCAAGGGTCAAGACTCTGAAGTACTGGAAGGCCTTCTCGGATAAATAGGGTGGCCTGAAATGCTAACCATCTGGCTCTACTGCTCAAAGACATATTATGATATAGACTCTGGAAGTGCAGTGACTAGTTCCTAAGGACTTTTCCAGAACAATAGTGTCTTTAAAAAAAAAAAAAAGAAAGGAAAAGAGGAAAATAATCACAGATTTTGAAACGTAAAATGAGATACAAGATTTTTGTTTTTGTTTTAGTAGATATGGCCACTGGCAAGCAAAATTTCTTGGGAGAAGAAAGAAAATAATTTAGAAAGCGCTATATATCTGTCATGCTCAGATTATTATTAAGATTCTATCTTACACACATGCACATAATCTGCAAGTCTATCAGACAAATCACAGTGGGCCTTAAGTCTTACTGGTGGGGTCTAAAAGAAGCACATCAATTTTCAAACACTAACAATTTAAAATTAGGACAAGAAGGAATATTGTTAGTAAGACCGAGAAGCAAGAGGGAGGCATTCCAACTTGCAGAATAACAATACGATTAAATTGAAATCGTTGTTTTCCGAACACAGTCATTTTATAAAATGTACAGTAATGCTTTTATACGTAAATTATCTAAACTCAAAAAACCTTTCACTTTAAATTGAATTGAGACTTGCTTAGAGTAGAACACTTGGTTGAAAACGTGCTTAAAATGAATAAAACAGCAAACTGAAACAAATAATATTTTGCAGAAAAATGCTGCACATACATGCCAGGGTTCTTTTTTTTTCTTTATTTATTTTCTCTCTGATTGGCACATGCTATACCAGGAGAAGCACATAATACTCCTGGATGCAAGTTCATTCTGAACTTACTGCTTAAAAGCCAAGGGATATTTTCCATTGGGCGTATTATACATGTTATTAATCCACTTCCAAAGATGGGTATACACACACACACATACATATGTGTATATATACATTTAATGAGCCGATTCAAGATAGGACAATCTAACTTATTTGAATGAAGATGCTTATTTCCAAAAGCTCTTCAATGCATCTAAGGATATCTCTCTTTTCTTCTTCTTTTATTATTTATTTATTTATTTTAGTTTCTGCTATAGGGCATGTGCACTTGCCAGAAAGGGACAGAGAGAGAAAAAAAGTGAAAAATCATCCATGCTGCAATCCCCTCTCTTACAGGATCCTCTTAGGATTTTTGGCATGTACGAACATGCACCCTGACATGATTTTCAAGTCACCAGGTCCAGATTTTGAACTGTACAGTTGTCCATGTGGGATCCAGCACCTTACCCTCCAAGCCACCTGCTGGTCTTGGGTCTCTTTCCTTTTTAAAAGCTTTACTTAAAATACCCTTCCCTTTCCTTAGTTAACAAGGCACAGGTCTCCATTTGTTGGCATTCCATCTTGACACTGTTCCTTGGGTGGCTATAACAAATTGGTTGACTTTCCAGTGCACATGTTGCCATCTCACCCAAACTGCATTTCTTTAAGGCATGCTTGGTACCTTGAGTTTGTTCTTTCCTGAACCCAATAGTACCAGATAGAAGATTCAGCAAATGACTACCTCACTGAAGTATGGAGTAAAGAAGATCTATAGGACTACTGGGGGGTAGTCTCCTCAGAATAACCCCTTGGCCATGGTCACTCACACTATTAATGGCTAGGAGCCTGGCACTATGCATTGATTGCTTCCATGACCACATCAGAAATGAGACAATGCACTTTGAGACACAAGTGATTGCCCACAGCTTCAGAGATGATATATGATTGCCTTTGATTTGAAAACAGATGTGGGTCATGGCAGGTTCACAATCTATTTTTTTTTTTTTTAAGAGAGATGTTTTTCTATAGGATGCGTGTGCTCACCCAAGAGACAGAGAGAAAGAAAGCAAGAAATCACCCCCAGGGGGATGGCCATGCTGCAATCCCTTCTCCTTCATTCTCCTCTTGGGATTTTGGGCACATACACACACACACTTGGCGTTGAGTTTTAAGCCACCGGGTCCTGGACTCGAACAGCAGTTGACTAAGTGGGAGTCCATCAATATAACCACTATGCCATCTGTTGGTTTCTGACAGGTTTGCAGTCTTAACTGATAGTCCTGAGCTTCACTGAAAACACTTAATAGACATAGGCTCTTTATAAAAAACAACATATGTGGTAATATCCTTGATTTGCTTCTCACACACTGCATACAGGTTTTAAAATAGCCATATTACATGCCATAAAAATATACAAAAATTAAACATAAATGAAAAATTATAAAATAAAATAAAATTGGAAAAAAGGAAAGGAGTCCTGTCCATTCACCCAGTGAACAGCACTACTTCCTAAGGTGCTGGATACCTTACAGATTAAATATATATATATATATATATATATATATATATATATATATATATATATATATAATAAATTAATTATCAGTTCAAGTTATTTCAGAAAAACCTGATATCATTTTTCCCAGTTCGTGAATGGTCCCACTAATTTTCGATTCTTCTCTTCTATCTCTTTGGTCCTATCAATCTCTTTATCCATTTATGCTCATATGCGCTAACAGAACAATTCTTGGTATATATTAGGGGTTCAGCAAACACGTGTCACCTACCTAAATATTTCTTTTTCAAAAAATGTCCTCAGAAAAACTGGGAATCCCCTAAGACACACACATACATGCATGCACACACATAAAGAGGACTAAAACCATCCATAAAACAGCAAAATTGGGGCCAGCCCATGGTGGTTAAGGGGGCAGGGTCCTACAAGGCTCACTGCACGGTTTGAGTCCTGGACCCAGAAGCTTGAAAAACACACTGGGCGTGTGTGTGTGTGTGTGTGTGTGTGTGCGCGCGTGCGTGTGTGTACAGGGAAGGAGAATGGAGACGGGATTAAAGCATGTAAAAATTCCATGGGGGAGTGCTTCCTCTCTCTCTCTCTCTCTCTCTCTCTCTCTCTCTGGCAAGCATATGCACCTTCTGGAAAATTCAAAAAAGGAAAAGGAAGAAAGAAATCAAAGTATAAATTTATTTTGGTGTAAAAAAATTTGAAATCTCTGCATGGTTTTTTCATAATATGTATTCTCCATAAACTTTCTGAAAACTGTATAGTCTTTTTTTTTTTTTTTCCCCAGTAAAGAATAAGGAAAGGACCAGCAGGTGGCGTGGTGGTTAAGGAGCTGGACTCCCGCATGGCCCACAGAGGTTGGGTGGCTTGCTTTCTCACTTTGCCCGTCTCTCTGTCTCCCTGTTGTAGGCACACATGGCCTATAGCAAACTTTAAAAATAACAATAAGGGTCCAGTGGGTGGCATAGTGGTTGAGGTGCTGGACTTCCACCTGGCCAACTGCACTTTAAGTCTGGATGTGGTGGCTTGAAAATTATTCCATGCGTGCCCCAAATCCCAGGAGAAGAAAAGAAAGGAAGGTACTGTGGCATGATCACCCCCCAGGGGGAAGGTGTTTCTCAATTTCTTTCATACTGTCTCTCTCTGCAAGCACACATGCCCTATGGCAAAAAACTTTAAAAAAATAGTAATAAATAAAAATGAAGAAATTAAAAAAAGAATATGGATAGGGGCACATAATTTAAAAATAAATTAATTTTTTAAAATAAATGCTTTTCTGGGACCAGCAGATGGCAAAATGGTTACATCGCTGGACTCCCACATAGTCGACTGCAGTTCAAGTCCCAGACCCAGCAGCTTGAAACTCACACTGTGTGTGTGTGTGTGCATGTACGCCAAAAATCCCAGGAGAATGGAGGAGAAGGGGTTGTGGTATGACTATCACCCCTGGGGGGTGATTTTGCTCTGTCTCTCTGGTGAGTGCATGTGCCTGATAACAAAAATCTCTCTCCAAACATTATAAATAAATACATACATACATACATACATAAATATTTTTATGACCGGCTAAGTTACTTGGTTAAACATCCTGTTTCCCATTCAGGTTTGGAAAACAAGCAGAACTTTCATATTTCATTATAAAGTTTGACTCTGATTCCAAAGTTAGCAAAAAAATGCATTACATTCATTGAACTTCAAATACTGTAAAAATCCAATGACAACTTCTGAGTTAGTCTCTTTTTTTTTTTTTTTGGCACCACAATAATTCTTTTATGATGGTACCCAGTGATAATCCCTCATGGAATTTTCTCTTAACACGGAAGTGCATATGGCCTCTGCGGTACAACAGCTGCATAACTACATAATTGTTTACAAATGTGCAAAATAAGTACCCGAACCAATAAAAAATAATAACTTGGGCATCCATAAAAAAGAGATACTATAAACATGCAATGGCCCATACTTTCTCTATAAATAACTGTTGAGGCAAAAATACAACGACCAAAAACCCTTATTTGAAATCCCCTACCATAGAGCAGATAATGTTTGCAGTCTGGCAGGCTAGTACTATTGTGCTTTCCCAAGCAAAAATGCTTTTTTTATTAACATTTATCATTTAGGCGCCATTAAAGTAACTGCGTTACAAGTGGATCCATTTACAATAAGACACGAGGTGTTGAGTCCACTCTGTTTTATAAATAGGCTTCAAATCAGCACAGTCTCCCATCTCCACAGAGATGGGAAGGACAGAGAGGGAAATATAATTATAAAGAGTTGGTGAGGAAGGAGATAAACTATTAGAGGTTCTTCCAAATACCCCCACCTACTGTTCACTTTAATCTCCCCTGCGATACAACAGAATCCATCCCAAAGGAATTCTGTACGGAGGTATCCAAAACCGGCAATGAAATCTTGCCCTTTAGTGCTTCATTCTGGTAAACCCTTCTATCCCATACTACATCCTCAGTGTGTTGGTAGAAACTCCTATTCATTCGCCAACACCCAACTCAATTATGCTCTCCCCCAGGAAACGTTCCTTGTTCATCGTTAGAGGAGCAAATAAACCCCTCGCAGCAGAACCTCTGAACCCGCGCTCAGTTAGTTCACCTAATACCTATTTGCTGGCCACCTGCCAAGAGCCACACGCTGTTCAAAAGTGCCAGAGATGCAGCAATGAGCAAGGTAGTTGAGGAGCTTATAATCAATCCATCAATCAATGGTATAACATCGGGAGGATGATATTACATTATTCAATAATGTTAGTTCAGTTATTCTGATTATTATGCTGCTTGTCTCCCACCATAGACTACGAATTTCTGCATCTACATTGACTTGATTTTTCAAGTTAGCCAACTTATTAAATGGATTTTAACATACTTTAATTTTTAAAAACCACACATTTACTCTTGGCATAGTCTAGGTCAAACACGAGGCCCAGGGAGACAGACTAAATGTATACAGAGCCCCTCTGCCCTCTCGCTGATCGCCAGAGCCTGGGCAGCTCTGACAAGGTCACGGTGCTCACAGTGCGAAGACCCACCGCCCCACTCATCCGCTGCAGAATGAACATTTCACTTTCTATCCTCCTCAAAAACAACCATGGGAGGCGTGACTACCCCCATTTGACAGACGAGAACATCGGGCATGCCCTATCCTGGTCGGAGGTGAAAGGGCAGGAGATGTCCCTTTTGAAACTGAACATAGTGAGTGAATGCGAAGCTGGTGAGATCAGGTAAAGGACAGTTGGCTGAAGAAATACGTCAGTGACTGGTTAGGAGTGTAACCTGATACCAGAGGCCAAGAAGATGCTGGGCTTTGTTCCCCCAGCATGCTAAGGAAGGCTCTGCAGTTTGAAAAGGGTCACTCTTTCTTCTCTATATATTAGAAAATCTCCCATGGACTCTATGGTGATATCATCTAAAGAGCAGCATTATAAGGAAGAGGGTTACTGCAGCAGCAAATGCTTCCCCTGCAGAGACTGGGGAGACAACGACATGGGGAAATTCGCAGAGTAAGGGTACCCAGGAGGAGAGGTTTGGCTACCTCATGGCCACACTGGAGACAAGACACTTCAGGGTCTTCCTTTATCAATTATCTCTAGTCTTTGAAACTTTTCTCGACGTTTATTTATTTATTCATTCATTCATTCCATGCAAGAAAATAACAGCGAGAGAGAGACAGACAGAGACAGGAGTGCAGGGTGCCCTGAGGGTCTTCGCACCGCAGCCCTCCACCCTAGCCCCAGCCGTCAGGGCCGGGGTGTACATGCCACACATGTACGGGAGACCCTGGGATGCAAACCCGAGACCTTCCCGTGAGGTTGCAGCATCATGCGTGGAGGGTTACATTGCCACAGCTGGACCAAGCATCTCTAGTCTTGAAGAGCAAGCAGGCATTAGCAGGTGTAGCAGTTCCTAGGGCTGCTGTAGCCAAACGCCACCAGCTAGGTGGCTTAGAACGACAGAAATTGTTTCACCGTTGTAGAGACCAGAAGTCCAAAATCAAGGTGTGGGCAGTCCACACCCCTCCAGAGGTTCAGGGGAGGATGCTCTCTGGACTGCTCAGCTTCTGGCAGTCTCAGTCAAGCCTTGGCTAACAGCAGCACGATTGCATCTCTGGCCCTGTCTTCACATGGCATTCTGTGTCTGTTCACCTCATTTACCTTCTATTTATTTATTTTTTCTTTTTTTGGAGAGATTTTTACTATAGGGCGCATGTGCTTGCTGGAGAGACAGAAAGTGAGAAAGCACCCCCTTGGGGAGATGGCCACCCCAAAATCCCTTCTTCTCCATTCTTCTCTCAGTCTCTTGGGCACACATGCACATGGACCTGGTGTGAGTTTTAAGCCACCAGGTCCAGGACTTGAACTGTGGTTTACTATGTGGGAGTCCAGCAACATGACCATTAGGCCATCTGCCGGTCTCCCTTCTATCTCTTTCTGTCTCTTTGTACAAGTTTCTCCTTTACATAAAGATACCAGTCATACTAGGTTAAGGCCCATCCTAATGACATCATTTTAAGTTGATCACCTGACCCTTTCTCTGCTCCTTTCTATGACACATTACTGATGGTAATGATTATTAGAATGTATCCTCTGTGAGCGCACCATGAGTTCCTGCTCAAAACTTCTGTAGTGGACATTTGGATTAGTGGTCCTATCAACTCCTCCCAAGGGCCTTCCTCCTGGCAGGCTTCCATTACCTTTCCCAGCATTCCTTGCAGCTTAGTGGTCATGTGACATAGCGTATGCCCTTCAGACACACGTAGAAGTCAGCTGAGAGAGTCGGAGAAAGCATTTGCTCTTCCTGATATGAAGGTAGTAGTATTTCCTACACAGCAAGTGGTTTTCCTCCCCTTCCTTCCACCTTGAACCTCAATGGGACATGCAGTGTTGTGGTGGCATCGAAGACCCCAGAAGGGTTCACACAGAAGAAATTTATTTCCTCACAATTCTAGAGGCGGAAGGCTAAGATCAGGTGTCAGCAGGTTTGGTTTCCTCTGAGGCCTCTCCCCTTGGTTTGCAGATGGCTGTCTTCTTACTGGGACCTCACATGGTTTTTCCTCTGTGCATGCATGCCTGGATTCTGTCTCTTTGGCTACCCAAATTTCCTCTTCTTAGAAGGACTCCAATCAGAATGGATTAGGGGTCACCCTAAAGGCCTCATTTTAACATAGTCACTTCTTTTTTTTTTCTTCTTCTTCTTTTTTCTTCCCAGAGGGCATGTGTGCTCAAGGAAGAGAGACAGAGAGGCAGAGAGAGAAACAGAAAGTGAGAAAGCACCCTCATAGGGCAAGATCACACTACAATCCCTCGTCCTCCTCCTCTCCCTCTTTTGGGATTTTGGGCATGCATACACTCGTGCCCAGGGTGCTTTCTAAGCCACTGGGTCCAAGACTCCAACTGTGCAGTTGGCCATATGGGATCCAGTCACCTCAATCACCAAGTCGTGGGCTAGCTGCCATCATCACTCTTTAAAGGCTGTATCTCCAAACGCAGTCATGTTCCGAGGTTCTGAGTAGGTTAGGGCTTGAACATACGAATTTTGGGGGAATATAGTTCAACTCAAAACTAATACCAAATGGGCCAGCAGGCAGCATGGTGGTTGAGGTGCTGGATTTCCACATGGTTGACCGTGGTTCAAGTCCTGGACCTGGTGGCTTGCCTTTTCACTTTCTCTCTGGTGAGTGCACATATCTCATAACAAATTAAAATAATAATAATAATAATAATAATAAATATAATTGAATAATTATTTTAAAAATAAACTAATACCAAATAATAACAACTTCAATAGGACAGAGTTTTGCTGGTCCAGCTCCCAGGAATTAGCTGTCTATACCAGCTCGCACCATGCCGTGTATAGACGCTCTGGGGAATGATAATGGCTACTCCTGTCTGATAGGCTCAGTAGTCTGTCTCCTGAGACCTCTAGGTAATAGTCTATTATGGAAATTTTCAAACATACCCCCAAATACAGAAACCAGTTAAATAAACCCATAGCCAATCAACAATGAACATTTTCTATTCTAGAGTTATCTACTTTATCTACTTTTTTTCTACATTATTTTCAAGCAAATCCTAGACATCGTATATGTCACTTATACATGTCTCAGTATGCACTTCTAACATAAAATCAATTTCATTTAAAATATGATCACACCTAACAGGGACCAGCAGAAGGTATAACGGTTACATCACTGGGATCCCACATAGTTAACTGTGGTTTGAGTCCCGGAACTGGTGGCTTAAAACTCACACTGCTCACACTCTTTGTATGTGTGTGTGTGTGTGTGTGTGTGTGTGTGTGCGTGCCCAAAATCCTGAGAGGAGAGTGGACGAGAAGGGACTGCAGTGTGGCCATACCCCCCCCAGGGGTGATTTCTCCCTTTCTGTCTCTCTGTCTCTCTCTATATTTCCATCTCTCTCTGTCTATCCAGCAAGCACACGTGCCCTGTAGTAAAAATTCTCTCTCACGAAAGAAAAAAAAAAAAATGATCACACCTAACAGATGAACAACTTGCTTCATACCCATCTATCACCTTCCCCATGTTCAAATTTCTCTGACTGTTTCGGAAAAATGTCTTTGATAGTAGATTTGTTTAAATCCAAATCAAAACAAGCTTCAGACACTGCATTGGGGCGCTATGTCTCTTTTAATCCATATAACATTTTGAAGTCCGGAGAACACTGGCGTAGCGCTCAGACCACTTGCTCACTTAGGACATCGCAACAGAGCATGCACCATCTGAGATACGGAATGCGGAGGGCTCAGTTGCCCTGCGACAGGGAGGGTGTGCGAGCTTCTCTGTGCTGAGCTAGCGCAGATCGGGGATGACTTCACGTCCAGGAGGGCAGCTGCTGAAAGAGACGCCCCTCCCCTTTCTGAAAGAGCTTTGTTCTGAATTCGGATGAATTTAAATGACGTGTGCACAGAGGGAATTTGTAAGATATGTTTACGGAATAATCGTGATCAATACTCATGTGTTTATAGCCGGAGTATGTGTGCAGTAGGCTTTGAGGAGGCTCCTGTGTGCCCCCTCTTTAACGCTGATCAATACTCATAGTCCAACACTAACATGGGAATCGGAGGGAACATTTATATTCAAACTGTGCTGTGCCCCTTTATGGAGGGTTCTTTCATTTGGTCTGTTGTCTCAAATACATTTATCAGACCATATTATATAGGGCTGGCACTATAAAAACACATTCTTAGGCGTTAAGGTTTATCATTCCGTCATCTGTTCACACTTTAATCACAAAGATCTTTGGGGCTGGTCTTTGAAACTATTATTCCTGAACAGCTGTATGCTCTAAAATGGATAGTCTTCCTAGCTGATGAATTCACACACACACAAAATTAATATTCAACAACGCTCAGACTGGCTGCAGCCACCTCGCCTCAAAATCCCCTCCAATCATATATAATGGCCAGATATGAGAATCCTGTTCTTATTTATTGGAGAGTTATTCAACCAGGCTATTACTGAAAAAGCCACAGAAATGGTGAATTCTGTCAAAAGGGAGAGTCATAGTTTTCCATACCTATAGACATCCACATCGCTCTGTACATATGGAACAACTTACAGGAAGCCCAGCTGGAGGTTCTGTATCCTATCTGCTTCTCTGTCATAGGAAGGCCAGATGGCAAAAACAGAGGATTCTCAGAAGGTCTGGCCTAATTTAGCGAGCTGGTTTTACCAAAACTTGTTTGCCGTATTCTCCCATTATACCCTCCACTCGAAAATTCCATATTGATCTTGACAAACAGAAAAATTACTGGTGGTCAGATATGAGTAAATGAACAAGCAGAAAATTAAAATATGCAGGGAGGGAAGAAATGAACCCAAATGTCTCTTAGCTCTAGCTGTATAATGAGAATAGGCACGTTCCTGAAAGGTTTTATGGTCGTTCTTGTTGGAGGACATGCACACTAGCAGGAGAGAGGGAGAGAAGACAGCACCTCCCACTGGGGCATGGTCAGGCCTTCTACATCTTCCCCTCCTTTTCAGGATTTTGGGCACGTGCACACATGTGGCCTGCATTTTTCTCCAGCTGCCAGGTTGGGACTTGAACCGCCCTGTCGGCCATGTGAGATGCAGCTGTCTTAATCACCAGGCCTTGGAGTTGTCCCCAGAATGGGCACATTCTTGCATCTCCCCATGTGGCCAGGGCCACAAAGCAAACAGTGAAGGCTCTGGAGGAGGGGGTGCACCAGAGGAGTGAATGATGGGGAGGCCAGAGCAGGTGCGCCTCCCTGAACATGGTTCCAGAGCAAGGCAGGTGATGAAGCAGGCCGGTGACGCTCAACACCATTCAGGAAGTAAGTCCCCATCTGCCCCTGGGCGATTTGCCAGCAGTTAGGTGTGGGTAAAAACCCATTCTCAGGGCAGATGGGAGAGACCAGGGGGTCACATGGGGGATGTTCCTGTAGGAGAGTCAGTCACCACTAGAGAAAGGAAACGCAGGAAATAGCACAGACAAAACACTGCTCCTGGCCTTGGCTGGCAAGAAAGCGAACAAGAGGCCTGATTGCAAAGCAAATTCCTAGGAACCAACAAGGCTTGGTGTCGCAAGGGGGTTTGTTTTCATTCCTTGTTAAGAAGCCCGAAATGTGAAGGAGCCTGGAGCGGGTTCGCATGAGAAGCTGTGGACAGAGCAGCGCAGATGGGCAGGTGGTCAGGAAGAGGTTCTCATGAAGAAGAGAGGCACCCATCAGCAGGGCGGGTCCCCCAGGCAGCAGCGCGCTCCTGGGTAAAGCGCGGATCTCACTCCGCAGATTCCAACAGGGTGGGATTGCTTCTGCCAGACTGGGCCTGCTACCCAGGCCCCTGAACCGCAATGGCAGAGAATCTGTGGGCCTTCCTTCACCCACAACTCCAACAAGCCTCTCTGTGATCACTGCTTAACTTAAATGAGTTAATCTCGTTTTCCAGATGACTTGTTATTTTGTCTCCCGCAGGCTGTGATTATGGGATAAAAGTATTGTGTTAACAGGAGGACTGGGGGCCTTTCAGCGCCGCATTCCACACGCACACAGAACCAGCCTGCTCGCCCCTGCCTTTTTTCCCTCCCCTTCCCATCTTCAATGGAGTGAGAGAATGGCAAGAATAGGAGAGAGCTCCCAAGTGACGAGCAGTGATAAATCTTGCGGATGAATTATGTCACTTCATAAGGGGTCAGGGAGCCAGCTGATCTTGTTTTGAAACTCAGTTTACGATTCTAACAAAATTTTTTTTTAAAAGGACGTGTTTTCAATTCTTCCTTTCGTTCTTTTTATGGAATTGTTCTTGAAATACACGAGTCCACAACCGGGCATGTACTGATGGTTTTTCTGTAGTAAGCACTTTGCAGGGCTGGGGAAGATTTAAAAAAAAAAAAAGTCAACACCTGGTTTCTCTTCTGAAGGAGCTTTATGCCTCTGTGAGTGATTGTCAACATCACTCTTCTTTTTAATTAAAACAAAAGTCAGTCTGCAGTTTAGACAATAATACAAATCCTTGGAGATACAGACACAGATCTGGGTTCCAATCCTGATAGCCACCTGCATCCCTGTGAAGTCCAGAGCTCCTTACTTTGCCTCACTGAGCCCTAGATATTTTTTAATCTGGAAAAGGTAATAAAAATCCCCAACTTTTGGTGTGGTTGTAGAGACATGCAATAAAGTATGCAAAGTTTTCAGCGGGTGGCAAGTGTATAATACACAAGTTACTCCGAAAATAATTATTTCCCAAGGTACTCATAGAATCATAAATGGTATCAGCACCACGTGTAGGTCAGCACAGAAAAAGATGCCACGGGGAAGTGCCAGATCTAAATAATAATACAAGAGGCCCAGTTAAATTTGAATTTCACATAAACAACAAATCATTTAGTTAAAGTATATGCCAAACACTAATTCTTTTAGAATATGTATATTCCAAATAATGAATGAAATGCCATCTTAGCTAAACTTTATTTTTTATCTGAAATTCGAATTTAACTGGGTGCCCTGCATTTAATCTTACAACTTCATTCAGGAGGTTTGGGGTCAGAAGACACAAGACCAAGCCTTACTTACCAGTTCTGTGACTTAGGGACAGATCCCTTAATTCTTTTTTAGTTTTGATTTCCTCATCTATGAAACTGGGCTAATTGTAATACATAATACTTCCCTGATTCTCATGTTTGGTGAGAATAAAATGACATAGGTAAGTATGTTTTACAACCTGTAAAGCACCACGCTTCCTCCAGTCCAGGATGCACACCGTGGCAGGATCCAGTACAGCGACCACCAGAATGGCGGCCACCTCTGGTCCAATGGCTTTTCTTCTCAAGTGATTCGTTACAAAGCACCTTGTCCAAGAATGGCCCCTTACCTGTGAGATGATACCTGTGAAAGTCTGAACTGCATACTTTCCAATGAAATGTGCCTACAACCTGTAAACTGTGTCTCTCTATATAAGTATTTCCTTTTCTTTAAAAAAGAAATTGTAATCTGTGGATATTAGATACTTTGGGTTATAAAACTTCTACCCAGTCTAAGTGTTTCCCTAAGCATCTACATCAATTTGGTGTAAATTCTGGCTTAACTATACTTCTGCTGATCTGTGTGATCTCAGGTAACTGGCCTAACCTTCTTGAACCTTAGTCCATACAACAGGGATAATGACAGTACCAATCTGATAGAATTTTTGGAAATACCACATAAAATAATACAGATAAAACATTTTCTGAGGGACCAGGAGTTGGCTTAATGGTTGTCGCTGGACTCCCATGTAGTTGACTGCAGTTCAAGTCCCAGACCAAGTGGCTTAAACTCATGCCAGGCACTTGTGCGTGTGTGCCCAAAATCCCAAGAGGAGAATGGAGGAGAAAGTACTGTGGCATGGTCATCCCCCCTGGGGGGTGATTTCTCACTTTCTGTCTCTCTGGCGAGCTCACGTGCCCTATAGCAAAAACCTCTCAAAAAAAAAAAAAAAAAATTCTGAGATCAGGGGCTGGTATAGTGGTAACACAACTGGACTCACCTGGGAAAAGTCCTGGGTTTGTCTCCTGGAACCTTACTGAGCACATGGGGTGCGTGTTTTTGTTTTTTTTTTTTTCTTTTTGAGAGGTTTTAGCTATCGGGCGCGTGCGCTTGCCAGAGAGACAGAGAGAGACAGAGAGAAAGAAAGCGAGAAATCACCCCCCAGGCGGGATGGCCATGCTGCAATCCCTTCTCCTCCATTCTCCTCTCGGGATCTTGGGCACGCACGCACATGTGCCCGGCATGAGTTTAAGCCACCAGGTCCAGAACTCGAACCACGGTCAACTACGTGGGAGTCCAGCGACATAGCCATTACGCTAACTGCTGGTCCGGGTGCATGTTTATGCTGTGATCCGGGCTGGCTGAGTCTAGGCTGGGTCGCAGCCTGAGGGCCCTGATGGGAGGATCCTGTTGGAGGTAACTGTGTCTGTGAGGCTCTAGCTCTTGTTCTCTCATGGAAAAAATACGTAAACAACCTTAAAAAAATCCAAAAACAAACAAAAATGTATCTTAACAGCATATTATAAGCTTATAATAAATATAATGTGACTATGACTCTTTTATTCAAATAGAGCCAATAAACTCCTAAATTAATTATTTCAGGTACTTATTTAACTTTGAGTGCTTTTGTATTCACAAAGATTTTTCTTTTCTTTTTTTTTTTTTTTTTTTAATTTGGCAGAGGTCATGTGTGCTTGCTAGAGGAAGAGAGAGAGAGGGAAAATGAGAACGCACCCCCATGTGCCATGGTCCCATACCCTCAAATCCTTTCCCCTCCTTTACTCCCTCCTACCGAGATTTTCCCAGTTGTAGCACCAGGACTTAAATCCTGCTGCTGGCCAGGAGGGAACCAGCCACTTAACCACCTGGGCTGGCCCCACAAATATTTCTAATCAACAGATATAAAAGGGCACCAACTAGAGAACACGGGGGTTTCGCCAAAATGAAAAGGTTGAACAGCATGGCTTAGAGCATCTGCAGCCAGCATTTCCCATTCAGCTTCCTGACAGGGCGGAGGAGAGCTCAGTCACAGGACCTCCTCTGAACACTTCCGAGTGAGCTATGGAGCGAGCGGCATTGTAGCCTACAATGACCCCAGCATCTCCAGGGCTGGCACGTGACAAGGCGCCAAACCGCCGGTGCCCAGGCATGCCACACACACTGGACTGATGTCTTATACGTGGTGCTCCTTTTTCCCTACATTTGGGAGTTCTATACAAATGTTGGGAAAGAGTAGCATTTTCCACGTGCAGGCGAAGTCTGGCTATGACAGCCTTTTACTGTACCTGAGGAATTATTTTGTTTTCGGATGAGTAATGTCCTAAATGGAGGAGAGGAGTGGTAAAAGGGTAAGAAAAGAAAAACAAATCCCTTAACACTAAGGTAGGAATGATAGGAACCAACACTGTAGAAAGGTGTCATTTTTTTTCTTTTATGAGAGAGATATTTTTGCTATAGAACATGTGCACTCACCAGAGAGACAGAGAGAAACAGAGAGACAGAAGGCAAGAAATCACCCCTTGGTCACGCCGAAATCCTTTCTCCTCCATTCTCCTCTCAGGATTTTGGGCACACAGGCACACACCTGGCACGAGTTTTAAGCCGCTGGTATGGGACTCCAACCGTGGTCAACTCTGTGGGAGTCCAGCGACATAACCATGACACCATCTGCTGACAACTCAGCATGGCGATTATACAAACAATTTTTGTGTGAGAGGAAGTAAGTTTATTTTTTATTTAAAATATTCAATGGTTTACAGGGATTATGGCCAGGTTAGCCTACTGGGTGATGATCACATCAGTAGCATGTGTAAGCACAGATGGGGCAGCTCCAGAAAGGATGGCTGAAGGGCCTTTCCTCTCTCGAATGAATTTTCAATGCTCCTGTAATTAGAAAACAATCTACTTCTTGGGGCTGAGTTTCAATCCAGAAAGACTGCTCTGGAAATCCTGAGTTATCTTATTCCTGCCCTGTCTTTCTACTGACAAATAAAAAGGTTGAGAAAGGGAAATTAAAAGCTTCAGAAAGAGGAGTTAGGGCCCAGAGAAACCTACAGAGATATGGAGCTCTTTTCTATAGAAAGAAAGAAATGGGAGATGGAACTGTGAAAGACTCAGGACGCCTCCCAAGAGAAGATTCCTGGAGAATGCCCTAATCAAACAGCACAGGGAGAAAAGGGCACTGGGGTTTACCCTTGCCCTGGAAAGAAATAAGTGTGCCTAAAGGTGTGTGTGTGTGTGTTGGTGTGTTGGAGGGAGGTGGGGTGGCAAAGTTACATAGGGTCAAATGAGGAAAAAGGAAGAAGTAGTTTAAAAAGATACATATGTGTATATAAGTGGTTTCGTTTTAGATATTTTTATTAAATATGGAGCTTTATAAGATGGGGATGTTTTAATTAAAAATGCATTGTTAGAAGCAAAGTGCGATCACATTTATAATCAAATATGAGCTAATTCAGTAAAATTATAAAAACCACCTGCCATCTCTGTAGACAAAGTAAAACAAGCTTATTATTAAAAATAAATGCAACAATTTAAAATTCTTTTGAACCAAAATAAACTCAGACTTTAATTCCATTTTCCACAAAGTTTTTGAAGACCTTTTTTATATGCCACCACAATCTCCTTGAGGATACAAACCTTTCTAACTCATTGTTATACGCACATCTAAACCATGTTCCACTTTCAATAAACATTATTTA
Organism: Tupaia tana; assembly: GCA_026018925.1. Lineage (NCBI taxonomy): Eukaryota > Metazoa > Chordata > Mammalia > Scandentia > Tupaiidae > Tupaia > Tupaia tana. Next base: position 9,205,419 of record JAKSZU010000018.1, read on the forward strand.
GTGAGTAATTAAATGGATGCCTATATAGAGCAGATTATAGTCCTTAATGAAGATACACTACCACCACCTGGTGGCCAAATACCAGAATTGCAGGAATAGGGTTTTTGTTTTATGTGCCCAACAAAATGGGCACATAAAAGCAGTACATTGGGGACCAGCAGTTAGCATAATGGCTATGTTGCTGGACTCCCATGTAGTCGACCACGGTTCAAGTCCCAGACCCGGTGGCTTAAACTCACGCCAGGCGCCAGTGCCCAAGATCCCGAGAGGAGAATGGAAGAGAAAGGAGAAAGGATTGCGGCATGGCCATCCCCCCTGGGGGGTGATTTCTCGCTTTCTGTCTCTCTGTCTCTCTCTTTCTGTCTGGTGAGTGCACGTGCCCTATAGCAAAAACCTCTCCAAAGAAAAAGAAAAGAAAAGAAAAAGCAGTACACTTTGGTCATATAGTTGCCCAAGTCACCAAAAGCAAGACTCAAAGTAAGAAATAAAATGAATTGTTTTGCACAAGTGATCCCAAACAACATCAGTTTTCTCCAGTGCTCTCCTGTTAAATTTTAAGTATTTGTTTCACGAAACCCTCCCAGATTTTTCAGGCTGCACAACTGCAGGCTAGGAGCAGAGCCAGCACTTCTCATATGAGCAAATGTGTAAGGCGGAAAAGGGGGAAGAGAGCTTGATTGACAACTGACAAACTGATGACAGAACAAAGACAGAGCCTCCGCTTAGGAACAAGGCTCATTTTTATAGCCGTATTTGCCTTGCCTTGTTTTCATATTCTCTCAAAAGAAGTCCTTTTGACTCCTTTATGCTTTGTTTTGTTTTGTTTTTCATATAGACCATGTTGTCAGCTAGGTCTGGAAGCTACAATGAATATAAAGTACTGGGCAGGACAACGTTTGATAAATGTAAACAATATGCATAGAGAAAACCTCTCAGATGAAAAATCCACATACATTTTTAGCGGCCGTCAGACTGAATGCAAATGGCTTTGGAAAATATAAGTGGTTGGCTTTTTAATATCAAAGCAAATCACAGCCTTTTCTCTAACACTAAAAACACTGCTGCTCTAGAAAGAAGTAAGTAACTAAATAAAGTAGGCAGCTGATTTTCAGCATGCAAAAGTCATTGCCTTTGCCCTGACCTTAGAAGCAATGTCATACTTCTAGAAATGTCAAAGAGGGGAGCGCTTGGGAGGATCAGGAATGCTGCTGTGTTTTAAGACTCTCTCACAAAACAATGTACTCTGTGTGTTAGGGGAAAAGAAGCAATTAAAAAAAATAAAATAAAAGAGTTGGTGCAGCCCACAAATGAAGCCCTGTAACGTCAGGGCTTTGAAATTGCTCAGCCTCAGTTGTTTTCCAAGTCAACGCACTCGCAGTCTGCCTAAAAGAAAGAAGTCAATAGGGAGAAAATAAATAGAGCATTTCCAGAACTCACCCAGCAGCTTGGAAAACTGTCTGCTTACTATTACACAGTTTTAACATGTCATAATCATTTTCACAGTAAAGATACTCTTCCTGCAGTTTAGACCAAGAATGCATGACTAATTTTAACCACTTGTGCAAATCTCCTAATGGAAATTTCAAACAGCTTTTATGGATTAGGGTTTCGTAAACTGTATGGAGAGCAGCAACGTTGACTGGTCAATGCCTAATGGGTTACTGAAGAGCGGTGGGTCATTGCCGAGTCCTTATGGAAACTAGAATTCCTGCTGGCCCTACAGGCACAGTACACCACACGTACCAAAGAGAAAACCAAGTATGTGGAAAACACAGACAAATGATAAGGGCAGGCAGGTGGTTCCTGTGCTGATCTTTCATTTATTTATTTTTTGAAACATTTTTTGCTACATAGCGCACGTGTTTTCTGGAGAGACAGAGACAAAAAAAAGTGGGAAATCAGCACCCAAGGGGAATGGACGTGCCAGAATCCCATCTCCATTCTCCTCTCAGGATTTTGGGCAGACATGCACAGATGCCTGGTGTGAGTTTCAAGCCGCTAGGTCCAGCACTCGAACTGCAGTTGACCACGTGGGAGTCCAGTGCCTTAACCATCATGCCATCTGATGGCTCCTCTGTGTTGACATTTTAAGCCTCACCAGAAAGTAGTGGAGATGAGAACTCTCTGGAGGTTCTCCTAAGTGATGTCGCTAAGTAAGAATCATCAAACGCTAAGGTGGAAAGCCTTGTTCCCATTTTATAGACGGAAACTGAGGCTCGGAGAGGTTAGATCATTGTTCCAAGGAAGCATCATACTAGCAATTTAAAAAATAAAATAAAAATCCCTACTGCCAATTTCCACCATGACAGGCCTGGGCTGAACAGCACCTAGTGAAGTAAAACAGATGGCAGAGAGGTCCATGAATCAGTTCACCCAGAGGTAGCTGGTGGCGAGTTACACAACCATGTGAAATACCCTTCATGCCGCTGCACTGTGTACTCAAAAAGGGTGAAAAGGTAAATCTTATGCTATGCCTACTTTAACACAGTATTTAAAAAGAATAATAAGTTCAAAAACTCTTTTCCACTGAAATTGAGAAGGCCACGGTCATGTGACAGGAACATCACGTTACACCCAATTCTGTGCCCACAACATGCCAAAACTCAGACAAAAACATGAAAGCAAATTCATCCCCGTCAGGAGGTCAAAATCAGTGACATAGTTGGAAACACACACCTTGGGTTTTTTTGTTTTGATTTATTTCTCCCCAGTCTAAGAAATTCAGGCATTTGGAGTTTCTGGGCTTTTTTTTTTTGCTATAGGGCTCATGCGCTCGCCACAAAAACAGAGAGAGACAGAGAGACAGAAAGCGAGAAATCTCCCCCCCAGGGAGGATGGCCATGCCGCAATCCCTTCTCCTCCATTCTTTTCTCGGGATCTGCACATGCGCCTGTCCCCTGTGAGCTGTCCTCAAGACCTTTTCTTGGTCCCTCAGATCCCCATGGAGAGAGGGGAGAAGGAACGAGGGAGGTGCTGGGAGGTGGGTGTACCAGGTGGAGCCCTATGGAAAGGGGTAGGTGGAGAGAAGTGGGGGAGCAAAGTGCAGGAGGGAGAAGGGGGAGGTGGAGAGAGGGGAAGCAGGGAGAGGGGCCTGGGCTCCAACTCCAGTGCTGCCCCGTACCAAGTGACCACCAGACCTTCAGCCTCCTCATCTGTCAAATGAGAGATGACTTTTGAAGATTGAAGAGAAAAGAAGGGAGGTGACTGAATAACCATGGCCAACGTCTACAGGGCACCTCCCTACACACCAGGGCTAGCTAGTGGCTAAGGGAGCCCGAGCCCTCATGTCCAGATCCCACATGGGACATTCCATCACGCATTTCCTTCTCACAACCACCCCATGAGCTAAGTACTCTCGTTCTTTCTGCTATGAAGAAAGGAGATTAGCACAGAGAGGTCGAAAACTTGCCCAAGGTCACACAGTTACACCTTGCAGAAACTGGATTCAAACCCAGGCATCCTGGCTCCAAGCACCGATCATCCCAGGACAATGGATTTTCTAGAACAGCATCCATGAAAGGCCCTTAATAAATACCAATTTGTTGCCCTCGTGTGGCCTCTGAGATTCTTTCTACCATAGGTCCTTTGGGTCAGTTTTTAATAAACTTCAATCCTCTGGGTGTTGTGCTGTTTAGTTTTCCTCCATTAGTTGGAAATGACACAATAAATATTCATTAAGTGCCCACTCTGTGCCAAGTGCCTTCAAGTGACGGCCTCATCCCCAACTCCTAGTTCTAGAGACAGAGCACCCTGAGGCAGAGCACTGTGCTAGTGCAGGGGCTGTAACGCACTGTGGAACACTCAGTGTCCTGTCTCCGCAGCTGCCTCACTCTCCAAGACCAGGAAAACCTGGTACTATGTGATGACAGTGCTCCCGCCCTTCCCAATTGTCTCCCTCACAGGGAGGAGACAGTGCCACCCTCAGTGGAGACCCACTGTCTTAGCAAACAAGAATACAAGAGAGATGACCCTGTGGGTGGTACTCTGGGGCCCAGACCGACACACTAAATGAACAGAGTACAGAATTCCATCATATTCAGGGACCAGCAGATGGCATAATGGTTATGTTGTTGGACTCACATGTAGTTGACCATGGTTCAAGTCTCAGACACAGCAGCTTATAAAACTCACTCCAGGCACGTGTGTGTGCTTGCCCAACATCCTGAGAGGAGAATGGAGAAGGGATTGTGGTGTGGCCATCCCCCCCAGGGGGTGATTTCTCACTTTCTACCTCTCTTTGTTTCCCCAGAAAGCACACATGCCCTATAGCAAAAATATCTCTCCAAAAAAAAAAAAAAATTCCATCAAATTCAAAGGTGATTTGGAAATGGCCAGAAGATAAAAGAGCTTGAAGAAAAGTAAACCTCCATCTGGTGGAGGGTGCAGATGTCAGTGGCCAGAAAAGAAAGTAGTTGATCTGGCCTCTTTAGGAAATAGGATCAAGGGCCAGCCCGGTAGCCTAGTGGTTAAGAGAGCCAGCTCTCACATGGCTGACTGTAGTTCAAACCCTAGCCCCAGTGGCTTGAAAAACCCACCAGGCACGTGTGAGTGCATGCCCCAAATCCTGATGAGATGGAGAAACAGAGAAGGAAGGACCGCAGCACAACTGTGTCTTGTTGGGGGAAGCTTTCTCCTTCTCCCTCAGGACTCACCTCTGTCATGGGAAGACACGCTCTGTTTTAAAACAAGGCCCCCAGTATGCCCCTAGTCATAGCAGAGAGATACAGAAGATAGGGCAAGATGGGAGAAAATTCATTTAGTACCCTACCATTTCTTGTTTCCTGTTTACAAAACAAGCGAGAGACGCAAGTGAGACTTAAAAAGAAGTCGGAGAAGAAAGGGGACAGGGGAGCTTTGCTTTCCAGAATTCAGAATATGAGAATGCCTGTGCATATACATATAATAATAATAATCATATAATAATGAAAAAATGGGACTAACACTGGAAGGACTTTCATAGGTTAACAGTATTTTGACAACAAATGTTCATATTTCATTTGAAATTTATGAAACCTTTGTGCTTGTAATCCCACAAGCAGCAACGTGGAAAATGAAAGAAGCAGGCAGTCTAGATTAATACTACTTTGCTTCCTATTGGAAGGACATTTGAAAGAAGAAGCTTGCTTTATCTATTCCCTCTTTTTACAGTCCCGGTATTGGAACCAACTGGGGCTTCTAAGATTGGCTGGGAAATATTCATCGTTGTGTTATTAATTTATGGGAAACTGAAGGACCCACCTCGCGGTTTAAGTAGGCCATTTAGAAACAGCAAGAAATAGTGTGAGGATACATGGCAGAACGCAGAGGGGAAAACATGGAGTGGGGGTGTTCGGGGTTGAAGTCGAGAGCAGGAAGAGTACCTTCTGTAAAAGCTGTAATCGCTGCTATTCTAATAAAGCGTTCTTATGAGAAAAAGCAATCTGCTCGTGTATGAATTCTCCCATATGCTTCCATCCTTTCATGGTCTAGAAGGCCATGTCAGTAATTTCCAGTACTTACACGGGCATGCAGGGTGCCTTTGCTGGTTAATGTGAATAAATGGGCTGGATTTACTGTTTTTCTAATGCTCGATATACACACTATGCAGGCTGCTACCAGAAGCAAAGTGAAATTTATGGGTTTGCACTGAATTTCAAATGGCTGCAGGAGCGACGCGAGGGAAAGAAGACTGACGTGTTGTGTAACATTTCTCAGTGAAGGCTGCTTCTGCCTTGACAAAATGAAGGGTCTTGTTTGAGAAGAGGGAGCGACAGCGTCCTAAGAAGGTGGCTCAATTTGCAGAGTGTGTGTGGAAGTGGCACGTACACAAGGTCACCCTGCACAGGTCTCCCGGGGATTCCTCTGGGCCCAGCCCTAACCCTTGACCTTCCCATTTCTAAACCATCTTCAAATCCTGATTTTTTTTTGCAGGGAGCCTCCTAGCCAGCTGGAAAGAGTAAACTTCTCAGATCAACAAGCTCCACTGACTGGTGCTAAGATCACATGATTTCACTTTGAGCATCTTAAACCAGACCTTGAGAGTGGAGAAGAGGGTATTCTCAGCTTGGCAGGTCACCCGTGGTGTGAAGGGAAGGATGAACCACACCTTCCCCTGACCAGCACTTCTCAACACCGGATCATCGGTGCCACCGACACTGGGCCTGCCCCACTCACTGCAGGGTGTTTAGCACATCCCAGCTGCCTCACCCACCAGATGCCAGGAGCAATGCCCCTCACACAAACCCCCGTCCTGTCATTTTCAGGACAACCAAAACTGTCTCCAGATACTGCCAAATGTCCCCTGGGAGTCAACTGCCTCTCCACTGCCCTGGAATAAGGCCCCTCACCTGAAATGACCAGTTCGTTCTGTGTAGACTTCAAACAAAGAAGAGTCTTTTTTTTTTTTTTAAATGGTATATATGTACATATGTACATGGTTGGGGATTATTTAGAAAAATAATAAAAGAAGCTGAAAAACTGAGACTGAAACAGGGATCTATCGTGTCTGACAGAGCAAGCCGGGCAAGTGCCGCATACTTTCGCAATAAGCTCGGACGTAATAAAGGAAATGAAGGGGAAATTAGCTGAGGTAGGGAGGTGCGCCCCTGAGGTATACAGCGGGATGTGTGTGGGTGGTAGTGGGGGGAGCACACTCTTTGGGGGCTGCACTTTTAGAAACATGGTGAAAATCAGGAAGTGGGAATCACCAATACTCAGCCACAAAACCAGCACGGCAGTCAAGCTCTGAGCTGAGAACCCGAGAGGAGGACAAATAATCGCTTTTTAACGTGCACATTAACTACACCAAAGCAGCGTCCGTTTACAAGCATCTTGCTGAACCTTCAGAAGAGAGAGATCTAAAAGGTTGCTGGCAAGCTCTAGATAGCAAATAAAAATGAAAAATATGATGCCCATATGGCTGGGCTTTCAAACTCTTCCCTGAACATACCCTTCACAGCAAAGGCCTTACCCAGGGGTAAACCGATGGCTAAAGACACTTGTTCTGTCTTTACAACATCATGCAAAGGGTGCCTCTAAATGATATTCATGCTTATTTTGACTGTAAGAAACACATTGTATTCACCCAGAAAGTTGATTCTTTAGGAAAATGTGCCTTGATTTCCTGTGACTTCTAATAAATGCTGGCACTGTCACTGCCCCAGGGAAAATTGGGATATCCATACTCCAGTTTAAGAAGCATGAAATTAAAATGGTTTTCTTGTTTCACAGGGCTCATGTAAGACACAGGCACGGGGCTTCACTGGGACCTGAGTCCTTCAACTCATTTTTTCCCTCAACTTAAAATTTGATAAACATGGCATTGAGGGCTGCAGGCATGCAGCCCTTGAAGTTGGAAAGGCGTGGCAATAAACCTACAGGTGTTACTCTTAAGAGTTCCTTAGATGGCTTCCCCCAAAGGCAGGTGTTCTTAATGAACAAATGTCGGCCAGGAGCCGGCCACTTTGTGGTGGCCATTGCTCTTCTGAGCTTCCTTGTAAACTGAAGAGTGAAGTTGATCAAAACAAAATCTAAAAGCCCATGCATGCTTTGGTGGGGATTGCAGCTTTGGGAGCCAGTAAAGAAGCCATGGTTTCTTACAGTCTATTAAAAACAAAAGCCAAACCAAACCATACAAAATACCTCTCTTTCTAATAATAAGAAGGATCTTAGAAGACAAACGCTGTTGCCTTTGCCCACTTACTGTTATGATCGGGAGAAACAGACCATGTAAATAAAACTTTGGGAGTTAGTCTGGGGTTCAAGTTCAACCTCACTCTCTCTCTAGCACACCGTTTCCTTTTTTATAAACTGGGGGCTAGTAATACCTCTCCCGACAGGGCTACAGCAAGGGTTAATTGAGAGGATGCTTGACAAAGCACTTGGCAGGCCTACTTAAGGGTTTTCTTTTATGCCATCCTCGTCATGTAATACACAACTTTTGAAGATAAAATGACTGTAACTCTTTCGCAGGGAAAGAGCTCACCAAAATCAGACAGTCGGCACTGAGACTCAGGAGTGGCTTCCTCCTCCAGGGAGTCTGAAGTCTGGAGTCATACACAGCGGAAGCAACAGCAACGCAGCTGGAATTCCAGGCCTTGGTGTGCGTCCATCCCCCATTGTATAAGCACCAGGGGAAATACTATGCTTGTGCTTTTATGAACCTTGAAAGCAATAAAGACTTGTATTCAAAGCACTCTTACTTTCAAAAAGAAGTCATTAATACATTTTATGAAGTCAGAGCCCATTAGTGAAGATGTACTGAATGTGTCTACTCAGTGGGGATCATCAAAGGGGGTCGAGGAGTGGCGTTGCCCATATAGATTGGGGCCTGGTTTTACGAATGATAATGTCTACAGAAATCTGAACACAAAGGCTCCGGCCACCTGCGCTATCGGCAAAACCCTGAGTATTGATGTGGTGTTAAGAGACAGCATTGAGTCATCCTGGGTAGGCTGATGGGTGCTTTCAAATGGACTTGTGTGTGCTATGTTCTACTGTGTGGTTTGTATGGAATCGCTGGCAGTGCTTAAATAATTCAGGGTCTTCATGGTAGAAGGTTATTCATGCATGCATACAGACCATGCCAGGAAAATGCCTAGATGGAAGAGGAAGACAAAGAACCAGGTCAGGAGTATCTTTCTGAATTGAATTTGGGATTATGAATTCATTCATATATGTACCCTACTTCCACTGAATGCCTTCATATTTTCATTCAACATTTTTTTTTCTTTCTCTCTCTTTTTTTTTTTTTTTTTTTTTTTTTTTTTGTTAATAATAGACTAAGTGTATGCATGGAAGAGAGAGAGAGAAGCACCTTCATTAGGGTCGCATGGTGGTGTGATCTCCTTTCTCCAGCCTGTGCTCCTGAGGATTCTGAGCACGCTCACATGTGCCCAGCACTTTCTGAAGCCAACCCAACAACCCTAAGCCAGAGGGTTGGCCACGTGGCTTCTAGTCTTGCAGGGCACTTGCGTTACTGCTGCACTGTTGCAGCTAACCCAACAGTATTTCTTCTCCTTACTTTTTTTTAAACAATTATTTGTTCAGTTTTATTTATTATTATCATTATTTTTGAATTTGCTATGGCACATGTACTCACCAGAGAAAGGCAGGGGTGCGGGTGTGGGGAAGTGAGAAAGCAAGCCTCCAGGTCTGGGACTCGAATCACAGTTGGCCATGTGGGAGTCCAGTGTCTTAGCTACCACAACACCTGCTGGCTGCTCAACAAACATCTCTTAATCTCTTACATGACCAAATATGAACGATATATCTGACAACACGTGATCCTGATGCTAAAACCCTTGGCAGTGTAGTGGGCAGAGTGTTAAGGGAAAAAAAAAAAGTATCCTGGCATTTGTTAAAATGGTAAGAAAGACTTTGTTCAGGATTACTGTGATAGGTACTGAGGCTATTGTAACAGGGGAGAGAGGGTTCAACTGTGAAAGAAAGAAAGGAAGACAGCTGGGAACTGGGAGCCAAGGAGCAGAGTGGAGTACGGTGCTAAGTGGACAGCAAATCACCAAGAGGAGGCAGCAAGGGTGGGGAGATTCTCTCTGAACAGACTTAGCAGGACTCTTGTTAAGCTTGGGCTATGAGTACCTGGCAAGGGCAGGGGTCAAAGGTTGAGACCTATCAGAGAAGCAGGCTCAGAGAAGAGCAACTGAAGCTTACTCAAGGAGACACTCTTTCCACAGAGAACAGGGAGGGTAAAACTTGACACAGGACACTAAGAGATTCAGAAAAGCATTCTCTAAGAGACAGGATGCTTGTGGTATCTGGGGGAGCACGAGAAGAAATTGGCAAAGGGAAATACAGGGCAAGCAGACAGCATAGCATATGCAAAGTACAGTCTGGTCACTTTCCAATGGTTAGACGTGGCTTGAATAGGATTTCGCAACAGGATCACTACTGACACTTTGGGCCTGGATGATTCTTTGTTGCTGGTGAGGTGGAGAGGAGTTGGGTTGTCCTGTGCATTTTCTTTTATTTTATTTTTAAGAGAGATTTTTGCTTTAGGGCTCGTACACTTGCTGGAGAGACAGAGAAGGACAAATAGAAAGTGAGAAATCCTCCCCAAGGGGAGATGGCCACACCACAATCCCTCTCCTTCATTCTCATCTTGGGATCTTGGGCATGCATGTACATGCACCAGGCTGAGTTTTAAACTGCCAGGTCCAGGACTTGAACTGTGGACTATGTGGAAGTCCAACAAGGTAACCATTACACCACCTGCTGGTTCCTTCCTATGCATTTTAAAACTTTGAACGGCATTCCTGACCTTAACCCACTATATGCCAGTAGAACTCTCCTTTACCTTCACCCCCACTCCCCCCAAATTTTGGCAACCCCAAATGCCTCCAGATACCAACAAATTTCACTTTAGGGACAAACCTGCTCCTTGAGAAGCAGCGGGTCAGAGGATAGGTGTAGGATGTGAGCAGGGCAGGGAGGACAGCTGGCTTCAGGGAAGATAGAACACATACTAAGACTAAAGTTTATGTAATGAATGCAGAATCTCCCAGTCTTTAAATATAGTGATTTAATGTGCAATAGAGGGAGAAAAAATAGAAATACAGTGAGTTAATGCACAGGGACCTAGAAAAAGTTAGGTTTGTCAGAATCTTACTTTAAAAAAAATTAAAGACAAGTAGAAACTAATACAATGAGTCATTGCAAATTATCTTTGTCAATTAAGATTTCTGGGAAACTTTCTTTTCATTTCTTCCATGGGGGCCGGGGTGGGAAGAATAAAGAGTCAGGGAGTAGGCACCTCCAGTAGGATCTCCATGCCACAATCCAGTCCCAGCCTCGGCCAGCCGGGATCATTGGTACATGTATACTCCCAGAGTGTACAGGAAGACCTCGGAACACCCAGCCTCACAGAGTGCTCTGTTACCACTGAGCCACCAGCTAGCCTGAATTTTCCTATTGTCCATTAACAACCAAGGAAGAAGATGACATAAAAAATAAAACTGTTTTCTAGGGCTTAACGAATCAACTATTTTCAAACTTGTACATGTCTTATCATTGTTATCTGAACTAAGGCCTCATTTTTACTTAATTTTCAGTTTATATTCAAAATGCATTTCTATTGCAGAAAACACTAAAGTGTTTTTAAAAATTAAAAATAACAATTCCTAGTCTGTGTGCTTAAACTGTGGCTCTGTGACATTCTATGGAGATTTCAAACATTACTTACTAGTTTAAAATAATACTTCAGTGGCAATTAGCAGCAAAGAAGGTAGCAAGTTCATCTGTACTATACGAGATCTGACCCCATTGGCATTTTTTCTTTTTTGTTTTAATTTTATTATTATTTTTTTTTTACCTTTAGCACAATTAGCAAAAGAAAGGGAGTTGGCTACTTAACATGCCTTTCTAGCTAATTTTTAATCTGTTCTAATGCATGAATTTAAAAATGCCTACTTGAGAGCTTCTGGGATTACTAAATAATAAACCCTGAAGGTTCCGAAATCTGGTTAATAGTCAGACCTGCAGAATATGAAATATAGTGTTAATTTAGAATAACATAATGCCTAAAAATGAAGCGAGTTAGGTCTAATTGAGCTATGAAGCGCTTGCCTTGTATTGTGTAATAGAGGCTGTGCTAACCCTGGGTTGCCGAGCTATAGATAACCATTACTCTTAGCAAATATGTTTATTGGGGTCTCTCTCTCTTCATTACCCAACCTCATAAAGTATATGTCTGCATATTCCGATAAAACATAAAACGGCAAGGCAGAGTCACAATTAGGACGCTGTGAGAAGCTGCATCATAAAACGGTATCTGTCTGCAAATGATTGTTCACTTAACCATGATAAATATTTATCAGCATGCAATAGAACAAACCCTTTAAACAGCGAGAGCCCACATGGAAAATGAAGGCGGACGTCCACATTTTCAATGCTCTTCTTTGGTAGGCAAGCCCTGTAACCTACAGCATGATTCGACGTGCTGCGAGGACTTTGATTTTCTATTCTAAGAGTAGCACAGGAACATCGAGAACATACTGACTTCGTAGTTCCAACATCTACTTGAAAAGCAAGTTGGATTTACTGTTACACTGTACATGAGGACACGTGAACTGGACGAACAGGATGCTAAAGCAAACCATGCTAATCTGGGAGGTTATTCAAGGCATAACCTTTTATATTGTCAGTGCTCTCAATGGAAAATGTTTCACATGATAAAATAAAGATGAAAATAAACCCCTTGGGATCAGCAGTGGGCATAATGGCTATGTTGCTGGACTCCCATGTAGTTGACCGCAGTTCAAGTCCCAGACACAGTGGTTTAAACTCACGCCGGGTATGTGTGTATGTGTGCCCAAGATTCCGAGAGGAGAATGGAGAAAAAGGGATTGCGGGATTGCAGCGTGGCCATCCCCCCAAGGGGGTGATTTCTCACTTTCTGTCTCTCTGTCTTTCTTTCTGTCTTTCTGGAGAGCACACATGCCCTACAGCAAAATGGAAAAAAAAAAAAGAAAGAAACCCCTTAATGATTCCTACTCTCTTGTTGGCCATAATAGACCAATTGGGGAAACATAAGGAAAATAGAAATACATATCTCATGGTCCACTTCAGTCATGTGGGTCAGGACTTTGGTCGCTCAGAGACAACGTAAATATAGCATGTAGCATCGTGAGAAATCAAGACAAATATGTCATGTGAATATAAGGACTATCACCGCCTTCCTGAATGAGTTTCAGACACCAAGACTGTATCCTTGTCTCTGTAAGAGAAACAGCTAGAAAAGACACCTGGAGTGGAAGGTGCAGTCCCCTGTAACTATAAATGCATTCAGATTACTAGAGGCCATCCCTAAAAACAGTCTGATTCCTAGATAAAATGCCCTACAGCCATCCTACTTTCTGTTCTTTATCTTATTCCCTATATTACTTTCTTAAATGCTTCATCTTTCCTTCCTTTCTTTTGTATTTCTTTTCTTTTTTAAGTTTGCTATAGGGTATGTGTACTCACCAAAGAGAGACAGTCAGAGGATAGATGAGAAATCACCCTCTGGGGGAGATGGCCACACCACAGTCCCTTCTCCGCCATTCTCCTCTTGGGACTTTGGGAATGCATGCACACATTCCTCATGTGTTTTCCAAGCTGCCAGTCAGCCACGTGGGATCCTGCTGCCTTACCCACCATGTTACCAGCTGGCCCCTACGTGACTATTTCTAATTCTCATTTTTTATTTCTCCTCTTCTCTGCCCTGCTCTCATTTTCTCAGCTCTCCTTCCTTTCTTTCTTTGCCTCTCTCGACCCTGAACTGAGATCTTTTCCTCAGTAATTAATTGGCCTCCACCAGGCTCTCAAGAGTGGCCAAGAGCACAGACAGTCCTCACGTGAAGGAACGTCACGAGCCAAGATGCCATTTCTTGGTATTCTCGACAAGTAGAATGAGAGGCAAATGTCAGGGTAGCTTCAAAGTGGGAGGATATGGATTCTCTGCTAAGAAGAGAAGCCTCTCAGCCTTTGTGTTTAGCACGACATGAGCAAACATACACTGTGATGTGGGCTATTACACGGAGACAGTTACCGAGGCGCACACTGTGAGCAGACTGAGTAGAGTTTCAGCGTCGCTTCTCCTTCGGGGGGCTATTCTTGCATTTTAGAATAGATCGTCCCTAGGTCTTGTTGTAACCTGCACTTAGCCGGATGAAGATTTAAAACAAATGTGACCATTATGTTAGCATTCCTAAGTGAAGAACTACCTCAGACAGACCTAGCTCTTGATAGTCTCATCATGTGGGACCCAGAAAATTACACACATGCAAGAAAAATTCACACGCTGAGCATCATCAGGCTGCAGAATAGCTTCTCAAGGAAGGTCCTGGGGCCTCACTTGAGTCATCTGAAACAAGACCGGACCCAACGCTTGCCTACACCATTAGGGAACAATCCTCCCCTGGCTGAGGAAGAACAGGATGACCTCATAGCTCTCTCCCATCCCTCCCAGGGTCATAAAAGCAGAATGGAAACTCTGAGTAGTCATCACGCTGCAGGGAGAAGCAGAGACTCCAGGAGTGTCCCAGGGGATAGACCATGTTACAATAGACACGCACGAGAAAAAAGTCCCCTCCAAAGACTGTGGGCAAACACCTCCCCAAAAATAAAAACCAGAATGAGAATAGTCCTGAGTGAGGCCCAGGATGCACTTCGGCAGACATTGGGGTAAGACAACATATGTGCCCAGGCCTACAGGACACACAGTGAGCTTTGTCACATTCCAGTCATAGAGGAGTGAGTTTCCCATTTAGTTCCTGGCTCCCTCGTGTTTGAAGATGTGACGTCTCACTAAAACATGCATGAGAACAACGTGAGGCTGAACGGGTGACAGCAATGGTTCCCCTATAGTTCAACAGAACGAGGCCCATTATAATAACAGCTCAAACCAGATGACAGTGAGATTAACCCAGAGGGAGTTAAGTGGTTCTCCCAGCCCCTCGAAGGCAACCACTAGGGCAGGCCCTTCTGAGCCTTCAGTAGGGAGGAAAGAGGGCTCCGAGAAGGCCTGCGGGGCTTCTCCACCCTGGGATGTCGCAGCTGTGCAGAGTTGCTGGAGCCAACGGGCATGCCTACATCACATGAAGGTCCCATAATAAATCTGAGGCAACTGCAAATGGGTGGGGTGGTGAGGAATTCTGGATTTGATCTGACTCAACACGCTACAGCTGTCATCCCAAGTCAATTGGCCCTAAACTGCAAAACCAGTCCTGCCTGCCCACTCACATGCCCTTCTAAGGAAGATGCCCATGGTCCATGGCCCTGCCATGTTGGCAGGCATGTCTGGCATTGCCGGGCACTGCTTTCTTCACCATTCTGAGTATAGAAAGGACGTGAGTCCCATCATACCTGAGCCAAAGGCAGTCAGTCCAAGTTTGGTTTGCAACTTACCGATGGCAAGGATGACTCACGTCAGTGGATTCTCCAGCTAGAGAATTGAGAAACAGACTCCGAGCTTGTTTTAGCAGGGACAGGCCATGGAAAGACCCCATGGGATCTCCACTGGAGCTGAATGGCACCATCATGAGCAGAAAGGAGTGTGTGCAAGCCAACACTGTGACAAAGGAGAACGGGTCCATCAGCAGGCAGAGCAGTCCACTAGGAAGAGAGCACGGCGGGGCCAGCAGGTGGCATGGTGGTTAAGGCACTGGATCCACACGGGCTGACTTCGAACTGAGTCCTGGATCTGGCAGCTTGAAAAACACACTGGGCACGTGTGCATGTGTGCCCCAAATACCAGGAGGAGAAAGGAAGAGAAGGAACTGTGGTGTGGCCATCCCCCCAGAGGGGGATTTCCTACTTTCCCTCTCATGGTCTAGTTCTTCCTCTCTTCAGCGAGCACATGCACCCTATGGAAATAGAAAACGAAAAAGAAAGAGAAAGAGGAAGAGAAAGAGAACGAGAACGAGAACGAGAAAGAGAAAGAGAAAGAGAAAAAAAACCTTAAAAAAAAAAAAGAAAGAGCCCCTTTGGGGCTCTTTTGATGGGCTCTTTTGCCCACTTGATGGGCAAGTGACCTGGATTGCACACAAGCAGCTGCATTCATCCTTACTGGTCCAGAATGACTTTGAGTCCTATAGTAGTTTATATCTGAGATATAGGTCCTCCGTGACAGAGCATGACACAGTAGGCTAGACCCTATTTTAAATATGAAGTGATTCTAGAAGATCCTGAATTGTGGACGTAAAAATTGAAATATGTAAAAATAAAATAATAGCAATAGCAGATGTCATTTGATGAGTATAACGTCACTAGCTGTGTGCTTGGCATATATTCATTTTCTTAATTTTCATAGTGATTTTGAGCATGAAGAACAACTCGATGAATGAAGAAATGGAGACTTTAAAAAAATAAAAAATAAAAAGGGACCGCTCCAAGAATGGCCAGAGAACGCTGGAAGCCTCATTGACAGCTGGAAACTTGCTAGAAATGCAGACTCCTAGGCTGCAACCAGACCTGGAGAATTAGAGGATAAAAGGTGGGGCCCAAGAACTGTGTTTTAACAAGCCCTCTAGGGAATCTCAGGGCAGCCAAGGTGTAAGAAAAGATGCCCTTCCTTAGCAACTTTCCAAGGCCACATGGGTAGTGAGTAGCAGTCTACACACACACATACACACACACACACACACACGCACATTTGTGCTGAGCATTGGAAACTGTCCTCTCCACTTCAGGTAATTAACCAGGAGGCAGACTTGGACTAATCAGGTTAGCACCTGTAATGCAGGATTCCCGTGAGATCAGAATCCAGGACCCTCACACCTTGGTCTGGCCCCAGAGATGCACTAATGGCAGAAAGTCCTGCATTACCCAACTCCACATCCTTCCTGTTTTGCATACGAAGGGACTCTTGGATGGTACCAATCCCCGTTTCTTGAAGTCATGATTAAAAGGGCTCTGGCTCAAATATCTAGGATGCCTCTTTCTATTTCTCTAAACAAAATTAACAACCAGCACAGCATATTCTACACCAGACACTGCTGAGTACTGGAGACCAGCCCCGCCCAGTAGAAATCCACTAAATGGTGATGTTCTTCCTGTATCTGTGCTGTTCACCGCTAGCCACATGCGGCTGTTCAGCCCTTGAAATGCATGACTGAGGGGCTGAATTAACTTCATTTGAAGTTTGATTAATTTAGAAGCCCGTGTGGTTAATGGCTACCTTGTGCACTGCAGAGCCCAGTTCTGTTACTGGATGCCTTTCCTTAGTTAAACATTCTCCCCACTTTACAGATGAGGAAACTGAAGCTGATAGAGATAAAGCAATGAGCCTAATAACGTGCATTCATAATCATAATAAGAGCGGTGAGCCCGGGACCCCAGCGTCCCAAGCCCGGCCAGCTCTGACTCCAGGATTTATGGTGTGCAAAGGCACCCCAATGCGATCAGTCTGGGGTCCTGGAGAAGCTGCCGCTCAGAGCTCTCGAAAGCAAGGGCCATGGCAGAGACAGGACAGGCCCTCTTCCCGCTGCATCTGAGCAGTCGGAGTGCTGCGCTTTCTTGGCAGCCATCGAGGAGAGGGTGTTTGGACACCATTCTCATGTTATTAAATGTGCATTTTCCACTTAAAAATAAGGAGCTTCTGTCACAAATGATTTATATGGAAACAATACTTCTCCTGGCAGGGAAACAGGAAGAGTTTTTACTGCTTCATTCAAGATGAGAGAAAAAGAAAAAAATCCTATCTCATGTTATATTCAGCCTTTCCCGTATGTTCTTTGGAGACCTGACTCACCTTTCTACCCTCCACCCCATCATCACCTGGTAACATACCGGTTTTGGGATCACGGCTACCTTCGGGTGAGGCAAGAGACAGAGGGAGGGGAAGTGAGAAATCTCACCCGAGCGGCATGGCCACACTGAGTCCCTCCTCCCCGGTCTCCTCTCAGGGTTTTGGGATGGCATGTACCACGCCCAGCGTGTCTGGGACTCAGACCACACAGCCAGCCACATGTGATTCAGCCTTTACCAGCACACCATCTGCTGGCCCACCAAATGGCATTCTGACATCCTAGATGCAGCCCCGGACAGACCTCCACTCCTGTTCTCCGGTCTCTCCACCCCATAGGGGAGCCGAGGAAGTGCAGCAGACAGGGTCTGGGCCAGGCTGAAGGGACCTGCACACGAGGCTGCTCTGTACAGAGTGTGTGAGCCATTGCAGGAAGGTGACGTCGCCTCGCTGAGCCTCAGTGATCTCATGGAACATCAGAAAAACAGAAAAACGAGAACTCTTCTGGTAAGGGCTCAGAGAAGTCAAGGAGCCCCATCTCAGCCCCAGGCCAGGCACACGGGAAGGCCTGAAAAACAGCACATTTCCTATCGCTTCTCCCTGTAGCCCTAAGTCCCGATTCTTTCCCCCTCTGAGGCCTCAGATGCACACTCATTCAGCAAGACTTCCTGCCCTACAGGCCTCCACGTTTGTCCTGTTTCCACATTGTATGGATCCGTACCCGTGCTGATATCTGTCAAGGGTGCACACTGGTATCCCTGACACTACTATCATAACCTCGCATGGGCTGTTGTCATAGACTCGGGTTCCTGAGCAAGTCTTCCATGGTCATCCCCTGGGGGGTGGCTTCTCACTTTGCCTCTCTCTGTCTCTCCAGTGGCACACATGTAATACAGCCAAAAAAATCAGGAAAAAAAAAAAAAAAAAAAAAAAAAAAAAAACAAGGAAAGTTGTTTGGCAAAGCTAAGCCCTTCCTTGGTGGAGGCACCAGAATCCACACATGCAGATAGATTCTGGGAGGACGGTGTCCCCCCTGACCTGCTGAGGGGCAGGTGGAGGTCTCTAAAGGTGCTGCCATCTTAGAACCCGCGTGTCTACCCTTCCATGTTGCAACCAGTACCTGGCCCTGTGCATGACAGGTGCTCACATAAATATGTGTTGAATTGAATTTCTGTAAAGACTGAAGCCAGACTATAATGAACAAGTCCATCCATCTGTTTGTTCATTCACTCAAGATTTATTAAGCACATATTCTAAGTGACACACATACTCTCTCCAGACATGGATATTGGTACCAGGTCACAGAAGAGACCAACGGGGACAAAACTCTGAGCCCTCGTGGGCACTTAATTTCCAATGATGGGGAGAGAAGTGAGACCAGGGAACGAACAGGTGGATAAAATAAAGAAACAGCGTCTGGCAGATGACAATACCTGATACATGGAAAAATTAAGCAGGAGAGAGATTCAGGGAAGGCAGAGTTAGGGATGAAATTTGCTATTTTAATCAGGGATCAGGAAACTCATGTATAAGATTTGTAGGAACTGAGAGGACTAGTTTCAAGAAATAAAATTAAGACGGAAGACAGGAAATTGTTAAACATGTTTGGTTCTATATTCAGAAGGATAGTATAAAGGGAAAAAAAAAAATTGCCACTGAGCACCCTCAGCTTTCATGTCTCACTGGCTTTCACACCAGTGAGCTCTTACTGAGCACTTATTATATTCCAGGCACTGCCCAAGCACATCATATCATTGAGTTCACCTCCGAGAGACAAGGTAGACTACAGATGAGAAAAGTCACCACGAACAGGCCCCAGCAGGCATCATTCCTAAAAGGGTAAGGTCAGGTGTAACGGCATGTCGACAGTAGGGAGCAGGGGGGACTGCAGCGAACTGACAGGCCCTGCCCCTTCCAGGGCAGACAGCTGTTGCATAGCAACTGATGACGACACAGGCCCAGGATCGGAATTGCTTATGCTTTTTCAAGAGAAGCGGGAAATCTGTGTGCATGTATGAGATTTCTAAATTAAACATGTTAGAGAGCAATTAAAAGTTTTCAAAAACATGATGTCGACTTAAAAAAAAGTTTTCAGGCAACACATTTGGCGTGAAGCGTGAGTTTTCAATCTCTGGCAGGTAGCAGACAGACAGAGGAACTCAAAACTTTTTCAAGGATCTGTCAGATAGCCACCTGACCCCTATGCCAAGGCTGTGTATAATTCATATTTGAAACAGCCTAATTGCCCAGGACCTCGCCCATGCTTGCCCAGGGACAGCGAGTTTTGGGGTCTCGTAAACACCACATCCTTGCATGTGGGTGGAATACATTGCCCGCTGAGATTTGAATGCAAAAAGAGCTCATGGTTCATTCTAAAAAAGTACACTACATATTAATAAAAAATGCTTTTGTTGCCTTTTTTAAAAAATTTTTATTTGCTTACTCTCTACCTATAAAAATGCATTGGATAAAATCATCCAGAGGAAATACCGTCTTTATTCAAAACTGTTTTTCTTCCCCTTTCACTTGATATTTCTAAATTAACTTATCAATAATGTATTAAAGTAATACTCAAAAATGAAACAATACTGCACCTTTAAGAAAATATTATTTTTCCTGAGGTCCTATCAAGGTAAATTTCATCAGTATTCAAAGAATGAGCAAAGCACTTCAACAATTTATTTCAATAAAAGAAGACTTAGCTGAAAGGAGTATAAATGATGAGAACTTGCTTTAAACTGATTTATTCCCTGCAGCAATAAAAGGAATGTTTCTTCACTCAGCTGTTTAATATGCAAATATGCAGAACATCCAGCCCCTGACAGCACATCATTAATAAAACCTTGCACTGAGCAGAGCGCCCGATATTTCATCCTGATGAAAATACATGATGATGATTTTAGACTGTAGACTTTCAGAGTTCGAACAATGTGCTTTTCTGGCGATGAAACCCACCAGTCACCACAGGGACGGAAGCTTTTCAAACAGGCAATCGGATATCTGCAACAGGAAGTCCTGGGCAAAGACATTAGTAAATACTGAAGGCCAACAACAGTTCATGCTACACGCATCAGTGACAAGATTCAAATGGGGGGACAGCCCAGGGACAGAGAGGCAAAGGTCCCAGAAACTCTCTTCTTGGACATGGAGGCATGCTAATTTTTTTGTGTTTCGTTTTGGATCATGTAGGAAACGTCCTACTTGATGATATGCTTGGTGCCAGTTTTATATGCATGTGGAATAAGACAGCAAGCTGTGGAGAAGACAAGGGGCTCAGGAATGGGGACACGGTGGCTTTCCATGGAGTTCCTGCCCTAGTTCTGGTTGTGTAGTAACTTCTGAGTTACTCTCACACTCTTCAAACAACAAGCACACATGTAGAAGAAGCTGAAAAGAATTCCTTGGACTTTCTTTCCACTACAATTTTGAACTGATGTTAATGCATGGTAGAACTGGGAAGTTTAGTTTAGTTTTTTTTTTTAACAATTTTTCATATTTCTTTTTTTAAAGAATCATTTTATTTAACTTTATTTATTTATTTATTTTAATTTGACCAGAGAGAAGCAGAGTGAGAGAGGAAGAGAAAGAGAGGGAAAGTGAGAAAGTAAGCCACTAGATCCAGGACTTGAACTGCAGTCAGCCATATGGGAATCCAGAACCCTTAATTACCATGCCACCTGCCAGCCCCTAATTTTTCATTTCTCAAAAAATTTTGTAATTAGTATGCCATAGGAGAGGGTCTTTGAAAAGTTCATGGAAAATGCATGTTATAATAAAATGCACAGGTTTTAATACTGTGCCTCAAAATTAACTAGTATTTTAATTCCATTTTTCCATACATTTTTTGAAGTCCTCTTGTATGTATAATGAGAAATATCATGGCTTTTAAAATGTATTTTACTTTGTTTCCCCTTAAATCCATGTATGTAGGCTGGCACCAGGGCATCTAAGATTATATGGACTAGGAGGGATTATGTCTTTATGGAGTTTGGAATCTCCCACAACCCCCTGTACCTGCTCTCAAAGTAAATGAAATGGTTAAATAAGTTGCCAGTTATAAGTGTTCAGAACTGCACCTGGAACGTGGTAGGTAGGATCTATAAAAGTATTTGTCAAATAAATAACCAACAAATTGGAGTCAATATTTAAAATATTTTTTGTAAATGTTATATATTGACATAGATAAAGGATGTGGAAAGATATTTCCTTGTTTTCTTTTTTATTTTTTTACCCAGTCCTTCAGTATTAATGTATTAATCTCACTACAGTGTGGTTCTTACCTAAATTACAGCTCTGAGAAAACTTTTGCATTAAAAGCCCAGTTCCTACACATGATTCTACGTGACCTTGGATAAGTCACTTACTTCCGGAAATCTCATTTTCCTCACCTGTGGAGGCTTAAAAATAATCCTATTTATCTGATGACTATTTTGAGTTTCATTGTGATTATCTGATTATCTACGTCAACACCTAGCACACTGTCTGGTCTAGAGCAGAGGCTCAGTCTTCCCATTTACTGAGCAACTACTATTAATATACACTAAATGCTGTCCATTCATTCACACAAACTGTTGTCAACTCTTCAGTGTAAGCACTATTTTTTAAAATTTTTATTTTCTTAAGATTTTGCTATCAGGCACATGTGCTTACTGGAGAAAGATAGAGATGAAGAGTGAAAGTAAAAAAATCACCCCCCATGAGGACTGTCCACACCAGTCCCTTTTCTTCCATTCTCCTCTCGAGATTTTGGTCACACATGTACTCATACCTGGCTTGACTTTCAAGCTGCTGGGTCTGGGACTCGAACCAAGGTTGGCCATGTGGAAGTCTAACACCCCAACCACCACACCACCCACTGGTCCCTTTTGTAGGCACTATTAGCTATGTTTCATGGTCAGGATAATGTAGAGTAGATGACTTGAACAAGACCACACATACACCTTGGTCTGAAGTTGAGTCATTTGTTATCAAACTATACACTGCACACTGGCTTGACCCAGATCCGCCTTTCCTTCCAGGAAAACAAAACAAAACAAAACAAACAAACAAAACAAATGAAAAACAAACAAAAAACCAGATACAGTGATTGCTCAAGAATATATGAGAAGAATAGGTGACGTTTATTCCCTATTTTCTGTTACAATTATGTTCAAGGGTTCTCCCCTTGAATAATCACACACACTCACATTTACTCACACACACACACACACACATACACACACACGTTTTTAATTAAGTGTTGTAAAACAAGTTAGGAGTTGGCTCTGTGGTGCAGCAGAAATGCACTGCTCAAGAGAAGCCAGATACCACATGGCAGCTGCAGTTGGAATCCCCAGCCTGGTCAGTCTGAAGCAGCAGGCATACACACGTGTGCCCAAGATTCTACCAACTTGAGAACTCGAGGAAGGGGATTGCAGCATTGCTAGACCCTGTGGAGAGCGCTCATCTATCCCTCTTTCACTCTCACTTGAATGTGAATGCACTTAGCATGAATAAAGAAAAGCAACTGTGATAAAGCATGCATAATATAAAACCAAGTTAGGTTATGGTGCAGGAGGCAGGCAGGCCAACAAAGGCAGGTGGCAAAGAGCACAGAACCTTCTGCTTATGAGAAAAGAATAAGTTCTATTAAAACCCCTGCAGCCACACGGTTATTTCAAAAGCTCATTTATTAATTAGAGAAGGACTACTCATGGTTGATATTTGCAAGATTTTGGGCCCCTTCCAAAAACTTGAGAGTAAGAAGTCAGTGAATTTGATCTTCAGATTTGTAATGTTGACTCAGAAAAGCTGAACCAGTTGAAAAGCAGTTGGCTGGGGAGTGTGTCCGCTCCGCTCTTGCCATCTCTCTCTGTCACATGAGTTCTCTTCACCCAACCGAAAGAAAAACTCTCTGTGTCAAAGGAGAGGGAGCTGTTAGATTTTATTTCCAAATATTTCAATTATAAATCAATCGTTTAGCAAAATGCAATGAAGTTTGCAAAATTTCCCTTTGAATCAGCTCCCACTGAGAATCCAAAAAGACTTGGGGGCAAAATTTCAAGCGGTCTCTTGCAGGTTTTAGTAAACTTCTCCGAGCTAGGACTTTCCATGTTTCTGATTTTATGTGTTCAGTAATACGCCCTCATAACTCAAATGGGATGAACCAATTAAACATTTCCCTGTAGTCTCTGAAATAGCTGCTCTTGGCATGTTTTTTGCATGGCACAAACCTCTGCGGGAGGATACGATAGAAATCTTGCACTATTTAAATATAGAATTGGGACATCAAAGAAAGGGTTGTA
Source organism: Tupaia tana (assembly GCA_026018925.1). Taxonomy (NCBI): domain Eukaryota; kingdom Metazoa; phylum Chordata; class Mammalia; order Scandentia; family Tupaiidae; genus Tupaia; species Tupaia tana. The sequence goes on from JAKSZU010000018.1 coordinate 9,228,924, forward strand.
TTGAAATAACATGGATAATTAAGGAAGTGGAGAACAGTAATAACTGATTTACATAAAATGCTAATGAGTCTCTTGACTTGTTTGGCAATTTGCACTTTAGGCTTGGTAGCTGTGGCTCCAAATTTATGATCTAATTTTTATTTTAATATTTTCTTTTAGCGAGTTGTAACCAACACTAATGGGCGCCTGCCAATGTCTAGCTTCTTCCCCCTTCAGCCACCCAGAAGCTTCAGCTTTTGACCAAGCATGCAGGGCTTGGAGAAGCAACTGATCCGTGAGCTTCCTTGATGCCTAATTCAGTTGGGTTTCTTTTTATGATAGGGTGGTAGTGCTATTTGTGCTGACCAATGGTGTTCAAAATATCCATGGTCGGCTAAACCAATGGGGTTGGGTAGTTAGGGAAGCAAACACAGTGTCACGGGGGCTGAGGGGTTCCTTGCGCGGCCTGCTCCTTCGATTCGTAGTCAGAGTCTGGAACGGGGTGCCCTCTCTCTTGAGGTGAGAGCTTATTCTGCACCATCCTCTGATGCCTTTTGCTCCTGAGAAGAAATTATATGCTCTGAAAATTCTGATTTCATTGTACTCTGTCCTGATCCTGCCTCCCAGGGCCACAGCCTCCTGTGAATGAGAATGAGGGCTTGAGCTGTCCCTCCAGGACGGGGCTGCACACTGACCTTCAGCGTTCCCTGTTTCCCTCTGAGCCCTCTAAGCATGATCCATTGCTTTCTCAGGCCATTCCCCCTTCACCCCATTGATGGGTTTCAAAGCTACTTAAATTCCCAAGTCCTGACACGCTGTGGCGGTGGCCAGGGCTCTGCCTTGCTCTCTTATGGATTGTGCAAGGTCACCGCTGGGGAGAGGAAGGAGGCAGGCAGAGCATTTATCAGGATGTATTGCTTTACTTTTTCTATCCATCACTGAGGCGATGATTCTATTTTAGTGAAAATCCATTGAACTCCGATCAAGTCAGATGGCTGTTATCATTGGAAACTCAAGCGCTGTCAGGCCATAATCAGTACAAATGCTGGACCCCAAAATGGGGGCCCCACACCAGTGTGGGTTTTCTGGGAATCTTTTTGGTCATGCTTTTTTTTTTTTTTTTTTTTATTGTATCCAATCATTTTTATTTTAGGATCTTTTCAGCTATTCTCTTCGCAAGTGATAAAATCTGGTTATGCAAGTTGGAATGAATCGATTACAGGCAATTTAGGTATAGTTTGGAGACATAATGGTTTCTCTGGCTTTACTCGGCTGCTGACTCCGGGCCTAAAAACCTGCCTACGTATTAGAATACCCGTGCACACCTGAGTGATCACAGAAACTTGAAAATAAGGCGTACACATGCATGCTCGCAGGCTCTGGTCTTACTTGAAATGGCCAAACTGTAACTACACTATTTTGTGGTCTCCTCAATATGCCAATTGTCTGAGCTTCTCACTTGGCTACAGAGTACAATGCAAATGGGCACTTCAGCCTCCATAGCTGTATTTTTATGATAAATGCACTTGTTTGCATTTGCATGTGTTTAAGAAGGTTTAATTCTACCAGTTATCACCTTGAACATGGGGGGAAAAAAGAGAGAGAAAATTCCAAAGCTCCCTGAAATTTTCTTTTTGGCTTGTCATTAGTTATGGATTTAATTAAGTCTGACATTTGAATAAATAAACATATTTGCTGCCCTGCCGGTATTCTAAACTTTTACAAAAGAGGGAGCTGTGAAATCCAAGGCAGGATGATTTCTAAACAGAACCCGGTAGCTCAGAATGATACTTAACTCTTAGCTCTCCCGAACTGAACGATTCTCCCTTGCGGATTGCCAAGGATCACACTTACTCCACTGTCCCATGCAGGCCAAACCCTGGCAGGGGGTGCTGAAAAGGAATGAAGCCAGGCACCTGAAAACTCAGTGCCGGGGTGACTATCTCACTATTTTAAAGATATTAAGCTACTTGTCCGTGTATTTCTATTTTGCAATCCATACCTTCATTCCTTTTTATTAGCAAAGGGTAATTGGATATTGATGCTGCATTCTTAAATATATTTGCATTCTAAATAATAGCAACAATAATGCGGGCAGTTATTTATTGGCCATTTATTCTGAACCAGGCATTATGCCAAGTGTTTTACATAGGCTGCCTTGTTTAGGTCTTAAAACCACCTCCAAATGAGATGAGGAATCTCTACTCTATGGGCAGGAAACCAAGCTCTGAGAGCCATAATGAACCCAGTTACCATATGACTCATGCCCATCTCATAAAATGGTTGTATTAAATAGACTCAACCATTGAAAGTTTCTGTATTGGTTTCTTAGGGCACAAATAAGAAAGCTTACCAGAAATGTATTCTCTTACAGATCAGGAGGCCCTAAGTCTGAAATCTAGGTGTCTGCAGGGTTGGTCTTCTCTGGGTGCTATGGGAGAAAAACTGTCCCCAGCTGTCTTCCAGCTTCTGGAGGTGCTCAGAAGCTCACGGAATTTTCTGCTTATAGACGCATCACCTCGGTCTCTGACTCTATGTGCAGATCACCTTCTGTTTGTGTCTCTTTTCTGTCCCTTCCAAGATCGCTGTCATTGAATTTAGGGCCCACCCTAATTGAGTATGATGGCATCTCAATACTTGCCTTAGTTCAATCTGTAAAGATCTTACTGCCAAATAAGGTCACATTCTGAGGTTCTGGGTAGAACCCGATGAAGTCTGAATATGGTTTGTTCCCCAAAGGCTCATATTTTGCATTTGATCTTTGTTGGCAATGATCACAAGTCCCTCAAAAGTTCATGTGGTGGGATTGGATTGTGAGGTAAGTGCCCAGCAAAAACTTAGTCCCTTCATGGTGGCCTGGGCTAGGGCATTTGGGTATGATAAAGTCATTAGGGCGGGAGGATGACTGAGCTGTGGGGTGTTGCAGGGAGCGCTTTAAAGTAGATAGAGTCTTTGCACTACCATTGCAGGGCATGCGGAAACTCTAAACAAAGACAGAATCTACTGCTGGGCTTTACAGATAGAAGAAACCTGAGCGTGAGCCACAGAAGGCCAGGAGAGGCTTGTTTAGAACTATGAGGCACTCCACAGCTGAAGGATGTGGCTTTGCCTCCCTATAACATAGTGAGGACAGAGTGACTCCGGGCCATGGCCTTCTCCAGCAGAGACACCTGATCCCCCTGACCCCCACTTGTATTTGTCTGTCCTTTCTCAATCCACAGCCCTTCCCCTCAGGGCACTCTATCTCTTCGCCCTTGGGCAGGGGCAATGTGTATGTATATATGGAGAGGAGATGGGGCAGGCAGAGGACACATGGATACAAACTAGAATAAGGAGAAACTTCTGGTGGCTGCTCTACTCAAGCCCTCCACCATGTATAACCTCACCTCAGTTGGTCCTTGGACCCTGGGCCTCCGAACCGTGAGCTGAGTAGAACCCCGTTTCACTATACCCAAGCTACAACCTGAGGAAAAGCCCTATTTCTTTATAAACCTGCCCAGTCTCAGGTATTTCTGTAAGTACAATAGTGGACTGAGGCCGTAGACATAGATTTAGAAGGACTCTTTTCAACCAGCATGATAGCCACCTGGAGTCTCAGCCTGGGACTGTCGATCACTGAAACACTCGTACCTAACCATTACACTATAATCCCCATGCAGAGGGTGACAGGATTTCCAGCCACAGGGCTCTCACTGTCCTATAGGTCTCTCAGAGATCAGCTCTAATAGTTCCCACAAGACAAGGTGCCCCTGCGGCATACAGTATCGTAATGGCCTTTATGGTTTTCCTGCTTGTTTCCAGGATAAGTTACAGTCACTGGGAAGCAGGGGAAGGTGTTTCCTTCCTGAGCCACACAAAGATCGGAAGAGGCAGATGGACAAGGAATCCAGAATGTTTTCTACCCTGGGTAGAAGAGTGGCTGGCAGTTCACCACAAGTTTCCTGACTTCTCAAACCCCAGTGGGCCCAGCTGTGGTTAGAAAACCAGGGAACGTGGGGTGGGCGAGACCTCAGCTGGGCTCCCCTGACGCAGAGAAGCCTGACATCAAAGATGGAGCTTCCTGGGCAACCAGGAACAGGCATTTTTAATTCTTGGCCACCATTCAATCCGCCTTCCTGACTCTGGGGGGAAAGAAAAACAAGCCAAATAACAGCTCTAAGTTATCAGTGGGGGAGGATAAAGGGAGCAAAGGCAACCATTTCCGGAGGATTTGTTCTAATAATAAAATTCCCATGCTGCTGATTAAAAAAAAAAAGAAAGAAAGAAAGAAAGTGGTACATGGGCAAGAGAGATATAACATGTAGAAGAAATTTGTTTTTCCTTCTATATAAACAAAAATTATGAGAGATTATTTTGAAATAAGTAAGTCTTCCAAGCTATTGAAGTAATCAGCATGCGCACCATCTAAGTGGTGCAGGATGCCCAGATGCAAATTTTAAGGGAACATATGTTGAAAGAATGAAAATCAACTATCATTACATTAGCTCCAGTTTTTAGAAAAATCTCATACTCTGGGGATGGAAACAAGTGAAATATTTGAACTGGATATCTCACACTGACTGATCTGGCCCCTCTACGCCCTCTACCAGGGTGGCATTTTTGGAACATGGCATTTCAACATTTGGAGCTGGATACTTACTTGAGGTAAGGGCTGCCCCATGCACTGTAGGGTGTTCAGCTGCGTCCTTGGCCTTGGCTCATGACATGCCAGTAGCATCTGCCCCTCCTCTAGTTGTGGCAATAAAAAAATATCCCAGTAATCAATAACATAGCCCTTAGAACCCACTATTCTAGTTAGAAAAGTTGAAAAGTTAACTACTTTTCCAGGACGCCCTTAAAGCTTAAGTCTTGGACACGAATATGTCCCACCAGTTACTAGATGCCACCATGTGAGGCATGGAGCATAGGTACGAGGGAAGCCATACCTGGCTTCTTTGTGGTTATATTCCTGGGAAAGACATGTGTAATGCGGTTTTCACATTTCCTGTTCTAGGGCTTACTCTCCAGCCTCCTGGCAGTGAAGGTGGGCCCACAGGTGAGGAGGTGGGGTGGTGGTGTTGGCCTATTGATCTGCTCCTGGACTCAGTGCTAGGCCCTCCCTGGAGGACCACTTCTGTATTACTCAGGGAGCCATTCTTGGGACCATCATAGGTCCTATCAGGGAGACCCAGACACTTTAAAGATACCCATGTCTTGGGGATGTAGTGGTGAGGCACTGGATTCCCACATGGTCCACAGCAATTCAAGTCCCAGACCAGGCAGCTTGAAAAATCACGCTGGATGCATTTGTAAATGTGCCTAAAGTCTCAAAAGGAGATTGGAAAGGAAGGGATTGTGGCATGTCCATCTCTCTGGGGGGCGGGGAGTGGGGCATGAAAAAAACAATTTCCCTCTCTCTCTCTTTCTCAGTCTCCACTGAATACACATGCCCTATAGCAGAAAAAAAATTTAAAAAAAAATGTGTGTCTGGGTGGCTATGCCCAATTGCCCAATGCTCCCTCAGCTCAGAATGTACTTCTTTCCTTTCCTTTCCCACCACTCAGCCTCCCAGGTATCCACCTGTACGCATCCACTTAGCTACCGAGGCCCATCGTAGGCATGGCCTTACCAGTGCTCATCCTAGGCACAGCCTTGTCCTCCTCCTTCCCCACTGTCACTGTTACCTGATAACCGCTCCTCTCCCTTGCTCACTCCTCGTGGTACCTTTGCCATTGCACCTATCACACGAGTGTTCTGTTTGTTCTTATGCCTTGTCCTTACTAAACTAAAACCCTAATCAACTCTTTTTGTGTTTGTTTGTCTTAAGATTCTTGGAGAGTGCATGCACTCACTGGGGAAAGAGAAAGAAAGGGAAAGTGAGAAAGCACCTCCAAAGAGACATGGTCACACCACGCACTTTCTCTTCCCCCTCTGCCTCCTTTCAGGGTTTTGAGCATGCATGCACATGTGCTGGTGTGTTTCTCAAGTTGCCTGGGCCAAGACTTGAACTGCACATTCAGTGGGTTGGGATCCAGCTGCCTTAACCACTATGAAACAAGCTAGCCCTCCTAATTCAATTTTACATTCCCAGTGCCCAGCTCAGCACAAGAATATAATAAAAGATGGTTGAATGATGAATAGATGGACAAGAGGATGAATGGAACCTTGTAATATCATTCCTGGTTGTCTAATGACATTTTATCTCATGGTACTTGCCCTTGAAGTACTTAGAGAATGCCCAGGGGGAGTCGAGGCTAATAGGAGGAAGGTACATCTCGGGTAAAGGGTTAAGTTGTGTGGTTTTGATGGCGAGTGCACTTAAGAAGAGCTCTGGCCAAGGGCAGAGCAGAGGCAAAGTGACAGAGGAAGGACACAGCCTGGGGACCAGGACGAATGCGCTTGGAGGAGCAGGATGGGAATCTCGGTTCCTGCTCAGGAATTACGGCTGCCACGTGGGGCAGGCACACAGACTCCACTGAGTGCCAGAGAAAGAGATGCAGAGGGAAACAAAGGAGACAGTTCTCAAAGGAGTTCAGTAAAACCACAGAGCATAGTAATAGGTATTCTGATCACTATCCTCTTATTTTTACCACGATCACTTTTCAATTTCTACCCCCAAAAAAAGGACCCAGAAAAGTATATTTATAATAAGGTATCCCATTAAATAGCAATGTCAACCTGTCCAAGTCTAAAAATGGTATTAAAAATAACTGATACTCTGCTTCTACACAGTGGTCTGCTATGAAGAAAGAGCTCACACCTAAAGATTTAAAGGGTAGTGATTGCAGACAAGCTCATCCACGGATTCTCACGGAAGCTACTGGCAAATACATAGAGCAGTGTCTCCTATCCTATTAAACAGAATGAGAAAGTTCATATGTAGGGGCCTTTAGAAGACTGGGATAAACTGAATTATTTTAATGATAATGTTTGTATAAAGCACTGATGCAGGTTTTTAAAAGCTATGGTTCTTACGAACCTGCCTTGAAATTAACATGAGAACAAAATCTTTTCACACTCCTTCCCGCAGCAGTGTAGAGCTATGGCATGGGAATGGGGCTCTGGTGACCAAGCTACCGGCAATGAGCTTGACAACATGTGCCATCAGCCACCAGATGAGTGATGTTGAACAAATCACCAGAGGCTTGCAGTACTGAGCTGAGTGCTGGAGACCACGCTCTGAGATCGACAATACCACAAGGTCCATTTTACAGATGAGGAAACTGAGGATGGGGAAGTCAATCGACTTACCCGTAACCACAGAGTTCTTAAGCCTTGACAGTGAAGATTAGATCCAAGCTTCTTCTGACTCTGAAGTTCAAACACTTCTCCATGCTGGAGTCCATCCCAGACGGACCCACCGTGAAGCCATGCATCTGTGGAGGGTAAGCCAAGGTGGAGCCCTGAAACCTACCCTACTGGGAGCTGCCCAAGCGCGACTCCCAGGACTGGGAGAAAATCAGTGCTTCCTTGACCAAGATCCATCGAATCAGTTTTCTGGGATGCCAGCTGACCACGTGCTCACTCATTGGCTTTCCAGTCCCTACTGAGGGACTTCATGGCACCAGGACCTCATCACGTCCCTCGTCTCATCACGTCCCTCGTCAGTATACAGCTACGAGTGAAAAGGGACAGTCGCTGAGCTTTTCGTACTGACAAGGGTTGGGCTAAGAGCACTGCTAGGATTAGTTCCCCTATTTCTCACAGCCATGTGGCGAGGAAATGCTCAGATGTTACTCTAATCAACACCGTATAGAGGAGCCGGAGACTGAGGAAGGTCACCCAACAGGACGGAGACTGAACGATGAGCAAATGCGAGAGGCAGCATCCGGCCCCTGACCTGCTGGAAAGCGAAGTCCCATGGTTTCTCCCCATTTCATAAGTAGCACTGATGTTCACTGGCCACTGTTGTAAGCAGTTTAACACACCATTCTCATCTCACACTCACGATGACCTCGTGAAGAGGGAGACCGCTCGATGTCTGCGAAAGGCCACAGAACCTGCAGCACAGTTTCTGCTTGTGGAACTGAAGATGCAAAGGACTAGCGGGGAAAAGGAAGGAAGGGAAACGAAGTTTTCAACATGAATACATTTAGGAAACAAATACACAAAGATTCTGTACTCAAAAGCCCTGTGATCATTATGCAAGAGATTTTTTCTTCTGCCAGTAGTTGGGTTTTAGAGTTGGAGCCAACTTAAAGACAATGTAACTTTCCCAGAGCCCCTTCGAAGGCCTTTATATGGAAATGTCACCACTTGGACATCAACTGTTTAAGGGGAGGCTGCTCTCTGGATTAAGTCTGGATTTACTATGGAGTCTCCTTCGAAAACCTTCTTAGAAGGCTGCATGTCACTACAATTAAATGCAAACTTTTATCTCTCTTTTCTAAATCTCCTCCTTTCAATCACTAATCTCTGCAGGAAAGAACACAACCAAACAGTCCCATTAGGTAAGAGGCAGATAGAACTGATGTAAATGCCCACTGAATTAATGGACATGCTTTTTACTCCACAATGGCCCTTCCCAAGATGACCTTGCCAATCAGCAGATCTTGTTCTGTCTGCATTTTCCAATGTCTCAAGGTCCCATCACAGCTAAAGAAATCTGCTTCAGTTCTCAAATGGGCATCCCAGTCAAATGGCTTTAGAGACTAAATAAAATTTACCGACATATGTGAATCTTAAAAATATTTTTTTTTTTTTGTAAAAGGCCAATTACAATATTCCGGCCTTGCAAAATAGGCTCTAGCTATGCTATGAGGTAATCCCTGTTCTGGGCATTGGTTCTTCTGATGGTCAAACTGAGACTCTCAGACACATCAGTGGGTGTAAGTGCTCATCAGGACATGCCAGGTTATGATGCAGTAACAAGTAACCTCCAAATCAATGTCTTAAAGCCATAGCACAGAAGCCCAGCCAATTCCCCTATGTCTGTATGGGATCATTTGGAGACTCTTAACCTTTGTCCTTCCTCCAGGCTTCAAACCAACAGAGCCTCTGGTATCTAGAATATTGCTGGTCAGCATGACAGAGTTAGCAGTGCAACACACATGAGGCTTTTAAATTTTGCCTCAAAGAGACACATGTCACTTCCACCCAGAGTCCATTAGCCAAAGCAAAAATCACATGGCAAGGAAGTATAGCCATCCATGAACCCAGACGAAGAGCAAAGAGTCAATAATGTGAACAGCTCTACTGACCCACGGTGGGTAAGGTCTAAGTGGAAACGTCTAAGTGGAAACTCTGGAGGGGCCTGTAGGGTGTGTGTTGGGGTGGTGCAGCTCACAACTCCAGAAGTTCTCATGCCCACCTGGAAACTGCTGTTTGTAACCAGAGCTCATTACTCCAGGAATCCAGACCACGGCAGAAAATTCCACAAGGCCCTGGCCTCTGCTAGCTTTTGTCGCCATCACGTTTACCTAATAGATGATCCTACCAATTCCCATCGGCAGCCCTTTGTAGTGTAATGAACAGGACGCAGGCTGATGAATGCAGCCGCTGCACAGAAAACGTCAGTTCTTTCATTAAGCAAACCTTCCCAAGTTCATTGTATTGAACCAGGGTTTCGGCTATTAGGCTGACACATGACAGAGCCAATTCCAGTCACATTGTAAGTGCCTATTCATGTTTGGCAAATTCCGTTTTACGCACACGCACACATTTAGTATTGGACTCTGGTTGCGTGCCACTTTTTTTTTTTTTTCCCTTGAAATCTATTTTCCTATTTTTAACGGTTAATAATTAAGAAAAATCCCACTTTAATAATGGAGACTCAACAAGCCTAATTCCGGGAGAACAGAATGGATCGCCACACCGACTCTCTATTCCGCTGGCTGCCGGCGTGCTTGTTCTTCCCAGATGCTCTGATATTGATATACTGTGTTCATTTGTAAAAGGGAAAAATAATAAAACATTTGTGCACAGAGTTTTGACATAACTGGCTCTTCTATCTGCTCACATTCTGCTCACATTTTTTTTTTTTGAAAGGTTTTTGCTCTAGGGCGCATGTGCTCGCCAGAAAGACAGAGATAGAGAGACAGAAATCGAGAAATCACCCCCCAGGGGGTATCGCCACGCCGCAATCTCTTCTCCTCCATTCTCCTCTTGGGATCTTGGGCACGCACGCACAAACACCCTGCGTGAGTTCAAGCCTCCTGGTCTGGGACACGAACCACAGTCAGCCATTTGGTTCTGCAGTGACTTAACCACCATGCCACCTGCTGACCCCAAGAGAATTTTAAAAAATTTATTTATTCATTCATTTATTTTAATTTGACCAGAGAGAAACACACAGAGAGAAAGGGGGGGAAGGTGAGAAAGCAAGCCACCAGGTCCGGGACTAGAACCGTGGTTGGCCATGTGGGAGTGGCCAGCACCTTAACTACCACACCACCTGCTGGCTCCAAGGGGTTTCTTTTTTGATATGCTGAAGATGTTCTGGATTTAGATAGTGCTGATTCCTGCACAACTTGATTTATATACTGAAAAACAATGACTTGTTCACTTCAAAAGGGAGAATATTCAATATTAAGTTATATCTCAATTTAAAAAACCCAAAGTTACAGGAAATCACTTCTAAGATACATTTTAAAAAGAGACTCTGGCTTCTGTGTCTCTCACTAGTTCTTTCTCTTCCACTTGCTCACTCAGATGGAAGCTAGTTGCCATGTTGTGAGTTGCCTTATGGAAAGGTCCATGTGGCAACAACTAACTGGGGCCCTCAGTTCAAACACCACCAAAGACCAAATCCTGCCGATGAGCAGGAACTTGGGAGCCAAAGCCACCCCCTCCTTGCTCCAGGCAGCTCCAGTCCACATCTGTCCCCTGGTGACAGCCCAGGAGAGATGCTAAGCCTTGCTGACTTTTCACCCACGACAACTGAGGTGATAAATGTATGTTGTTTTAAACAAATAGGAAGACACACAAACAGACTTGGCCCGAGTCACTCAGCTCTGAAGGACTGCCTTATTCAAGCCTACATCCTTAAACTTTGATCCATGGGCATGACACACAGTAGGAGCACGCTAACGTTTTCTAGAACTCAGTACTGTTCCCTCATACTGTTTTCTCCATATGAAGCTAGAAAGTGCTCTCAATGAGAAAGAAACAGAACAAACAAAAGAGAGAGAAATGTGCAAATCCCATTGTTCTCTTATTTTTCAGTCCTTTCTATGCAGATCAAATTCTGACTGAGACTCTCAGTGAATCTGGAGACCTCACTCTGATCCTGACAGCAGAGTTATTCTAGGTATAGACAGGAGGTGGTTCTAAGAGTTGGCCCGATACCAACCTCATTTATTTATTGGACAACTCGTCCCCAGAGTAGCACCCAATGATGCCTCCCTGGGAAACACTCAATCCTAACACAGAGCAAGCCCCAAAGTCAGGGGGTCAAGCACAGTTATCAAAAGATGACATTGGTTGGGACCAGCAGTTAGCGTAATGGCTATGTCACTGGACTCCCACGTAGTCGACCGCGGTTCGAGGCCCGGACCCGGTGGCTTAAACTCACGCCGGGCGCGTGTGCGTGCATGCCCAAGGTTCCAAGAGGAGAATGGAGGAGAAGGGATTGCAGCATGGCCATCCCCCCTGGGGGGTGATTTCTTGCTTTCTGTCTCTGTCTCTCTCTGTCTGTCTGGTGAGCACACTCGCCCTATAGCAAAAACCTCTCCAAAAAAAAAAAAAAAAGATGACATTGGTTGTTCCAGAAGCAGTTCACCGCCCTTCCTTTAAGCTTTTCCCCAAACATCCCACGCACAGAGCCCCCACCCTCTGCTCACCCCTATGTAACACATCTCTTTCAAGAGAGATTTATTATAGGGCTGTCAACACAATCCTACCTTTACGGAAAAAGATAAAAATAAGAAACACCTTACAAGAAGATGCCATGGCGAAAGCTAAATCATAAATGTTTGATAAGGAGTGGTCAAATCCAGACAAATAACTGTTCAATCCCACTTTGTATTAAGCAGATAAAGTCATACAGAAAATCAATGTGATGTATTGAAAGGGGAAAAAATTGCCAAGCTCGGGGACTGGGCTACACGGTGTTAGGAAGCTTCAGAAGAACCTTATAATAGATAGCAACATAAATTAAAAAAAAAACTGGGGTGCTGATTGCTGACTTGCTAGACCTGTCAATGGTGTTTCAGGTCTCTCTGCTGCTGCTAGAGATTATTTCTGGGTGACATAGGCATGGCTGTATACAAAAAGGGGAGAAGAAACTGTATAACCATGTCAGAGGACAAACTGGCAATTCTTGAGAAATTAATTATTTTGAAGACGCACATACGCTCTGTTTCAGCGCATCTGCTACTAGAAAATCTCCCCTTGATAATCTTGCTCAGGTAGACAATACACGTGTGCAGCCATGTTCATTACCGAGTCAGTGCAATAGCAAAATACAGGCTCAGCCTGAACGTCTGTCAGCAGAGAACTGAATAAATCAATTACAGGACATCTGTGTGAGAGAATCTTATAGAGTCGTGGGATATCAGGAAGTTGAACTACATGTGCTGGGACCAAATAATCTCCGAGACACATTTGATGAAAAGAACACATTCAACAGTCTCTACAGTGTGTATTTTTTTTTTTAAATTTATACACATTTGTATCTGATGGTAAATGCATATGATGGTCTGGAAGAATCCACAATGAACCTTTTATTGTTCGATCTTACCAGAAGATTGAGAACTGTTACCATGCACTTCGATTTCTTTTATGGTTGATTTCTCCCAAGCAAGTGGGGAGCTTGGTGGTGAGAAGTGACAACCAAAAATAAAACAAAGTAAAGGGAAAAGTCTTTCTGGACTAGGGAGCCCCAGACTGTACTGTAAATTAGCTAATGAAAGACAGAGGGAGCTCTGGATGCAGTCACCGAACTTCCTTCCCAGGTCCTCCCCCACTGCAAACCTAAAAGGGAAAGCTGTATCCAGAGGCCTTCTCCACCTCTCAGAAAGAATCCAACAGCGTCTCCAACTTCTGTTTCTTTCCCCAAGCCCAAATCAAACCTCCCCAAGCCGAGTGGGTTTCTGCCATGAGAGTGGGACCTTTTGTATGTAGAGTGCATTTTAGAAATGGGCTTACAGTGGCCAGTCTACATGCACCGCTTATTCTGCAGGCAATAACCTCTCTCGTGCTGAAGTTGATATTTTAGATAGCCTGTAATTAGGAAATAAAAGAAGAAAAAGCAGCAGCACAGTTTACAATGGTAGACAGATAAAGGAAGGCCCTCTGAAATAAAGAATACCGAAAGCTTGCTAAAAAGAGCAAGCATTTGCACAGAGAAGATAAACAACTCTGGGGTCACAATGGTGAGTGATGTGTTTGCTTTGAGGTGAAATAATAGAAAATGAAGATCAATTAACAATGTACCGATGAGCCTAAAATTGCTTGACTTTATTACGCGCACGAACAGCATGTTAAATTCCTGGCAGCGAAGGCTCTGGGGATGAGGACGCAGTTGATAAAAGTGAGCCGGAGGACTAGGGGTTTGCTCTTCTGAAATCAGCATGTAGGAAGAGGCATGCGATATGTCTAAATAAGAAGACTGACTTATACAAATGAAAATGCTTTTCCCAATTTATCTTTGACATGACACTCTCTATCTTCATATAGGCAAAGATACGAACATTGTCATTTTTCAAACACTTTTGGGCATGGTGAAATAGGAGGGGAAAAGCTCCTTCAGAAAAATGAACAGCACTCCGCTGACCCACCCCCATGGAGTCACAGGTTGGCACTGTGCTTTGGGAACCACGAGGACTTCAAAAACAGCTGAAAATGTATTAAAATGATGTTGTGAAACATTTCCTTTGTTTTCGTTTTTCTTTTTCTTTCTTTTTTCATCACCAGAAGATAAAGGCACTCGCCAGAATCAGAGACAGGGAAGGGGCAGGGGGAGAGGGAGAGGGAGAGGGAGAGAGAGAGGGCAAAGCACTGTCCACTGGGCCACGGTCATGGCACAGTCCTTCTCTTCCATTTCTCCCCCGTTGGGATTTTAGCCATACGTGCACAAGTGCCTGGAGTGTTTTTCAGGTCACCGGGACGAGAATTGGAACTGCTCAGTTGGCCAGGTGGGACCAGCTCTGTAACCAGTAGGCCGGAGGACCAGCTCTAGGGATACTTTTTGAATTTATTATTTGCTATTTAAACTACCTTCCCATGGGGAGGGGGGAGTAAAAATGCAGAAAATATTACAAAGTGGGGATTTTCAATCAAGGGTGATTTTGCCTCCAGGACTATTTGGCAATATCTTCAGACATTTTTGGTGCTTCAGGACTTGGAGAAGTCCTCTTATCAACTAGCAGGTAGAGGCCGGGGATATCGCTCGATGTCCGATGATGCCTGGCACACCCCAGCTCCCCAGTAAAGGACAGCCAACCTATCAGCATGGCAGTAGTGCCAAGGGTGGGACACTCCAGTAGAATGTGAGAAAGTGAAGTCACCTGGCTGCTGAGTGCCCTCTCCAAGGTGAGAGCAAGAGCAATCACTGAGCTCCACACCTCTCCTCCCGCCCCACACTGCCCGTCGCCTCCCCCTCTGCTCACCACCCCCCACCCTCCTAATGGAGTTGATAACGACAAAAGTAACAGCTAAATCCGGAATCAAGCTTGGCCCAAGGGAGGGAGCCTCGGTGGTTCTTCGCTCACATCCCCAGCAAGGAGAGGCAAGGTGGCCTCCATCCCCAGTTGGAAGGTCTCACAGCCCAGAATCTGGGGGTGGACCATAAACCATGATGGTCAGAGGTCTGCAACTTCAGCCTCCCCCAGGTGACCTGTTTCCCACACAGTGTGTCACATGTGGGACTCACTGACATTCCAGTGGCAGAGTGACCTGCCAAAGAGTTGTGTCTCCATGCGCTGGAAAGAGCTGTTTGTAGGGAGAGTCAGGAGGATACCTGGCACAGGCCCTGTGGTACTAAGAGGATACAGAGAAAGGGAATGCAGGTGGGGGTGGGTGATCCCCTAAACGCCTGATCATAGAGTGTTGGCCTGCCATTGAGCCAGGACGAGACTGAGGCACAGAGAGGTTGTCCTGCCTTCAACACACACAGGATGCTTGCACACGTAAGTACACAGACATGCACAAATGTTAAGAGAAACAGCAGAGCATAACTTTTATCCTCATGCTGACATCATAATTTTGTCCTTCCCCTGCCACACTGTGATGAAGTAAACCAGATAAAGAATAAACCACACTCCCTACCAAACATATCTTTGGCATTGAACCAAGATCTGACTCAATGTTTGTTTTTCCCTTCACGAAACCAAGGTGCTTCTTCAAGGCTGTGCCTTTTGGAGATTCAGATGCACGAAGATACCCATCCTCAGACACGGAGCTGGTGGGACCCTGAGAAGGAACACACACAGCCCACAGGACCTGGGAAAACCACGCCCTCATCACCTAAATATAGCCGAACTTCTAAATAAGGCTTCAAATCACAGATTTGTTGACGTTCATTTGGTGATAATTGTTCGCAGCAGAACATATCAGAAAATTCTATAATAGGAACCACAGCCAGGAAATAGTAAATAATTAATCACCCTCCCTCCCAGCCTCTTGCATCTCTGTTGATATAAATGACCGTATAATTCCAAACCCAATTATCACTACTTAGCCGTTCCATTTTGTAGTTAAAATCCCACAAAATTAAAGTGCATCAATTGTTAATGGTAATAGACCAGACAAGGGATTAAAGATTATTTTAATGTTTATTTCCTGTCAAGAGATCTTTTGGCAGGAAACACTGCAGACAAAAGGCTGCACACTCAGATGAGATTCATATATTTAAATCTTCTAACTTCTAAAAACATTATGGATATAATTACTTGTTTAATTTACTTGTTCCCTCAAGATACAGGCTGAGGAGATCAAGCCAACTTTATTATAGCAAGTTCTCAGAAAGGGAAGGCCTTGCTTGGTTAGCATTTCATAAGCTGTTTTATGTAAGTAATCAAATCAAACTCAGAGCCCAGGTCCCACTGCCCTGAGAAGCCAGAAGGAGGCGCAGAGGAGGGAGCATAAAGGGGAACCTGAGTTCAAACCTCAGACCTGCAAACAAGGCCTGTGTGGCCAAGATGAATCGTGCAGCTCTGCTCGCATCTCAGTTTGTTTGTAAAATACGGTTGATACTGGAGGTTCCTCACAGACCTGCACCAGAACTGCCATGTGATCCAGCAATTCTACTCCTGGGTATGTACTCACAGGGTAGGAATACACACAGTCAGAAAAACACTTCTAAGTCCATGTTTATTGTGGCATTATTCACAACTACTAAGACATGGAACCAACCCAAATGTCCACAAACGGATGAATGGGTTGAAGAAGTGTGGTGCATATACACAATGGAATACTGCCCAGCCATAAGGAACAAGGAGAACTTGCCATTTGATAAAAAGTGGACAAATGTGGAGGATTTACTGCTAAGCGAAGCAATCCAGACTGTGAAAGAGAGACACTGTATGTCCCCACTTAATATATACCGAACGTTTGCACTCTGTGGCAGAAACTGAAAGACTGGAAGATATAAAAGCGTGGAGAGCAATTGTGCATACTAGACACAGTGTGGGAGGAGGGTGGGAAATGGGAGAGGGTGAGAAGGAGGGAAAATGGGGAAAAAGAAAGTGGCAAAACTTTTAAGGGACACAAAAATGTAAAATTATCTGTTGATAATGGGTATGGTAATATATCAATATTTGCCTGGACTAATATTCAGTGTATTCATGCTGGGAAAATTCATCTGTATGATCTAAGAATATGTAGGGATTAAATATAAAAATTTTAAAAAAATGAAATTAGGGGACCAGCAGGTGGCATGGTGGTTAAGGCACTGGACACTCCCACATGGCCGACTAGGGTTCAAGTCCTGAATCTGGTGGCTTGCTTTCTCACTTCCTCTCTCTCTCACTCTCACCCTCTGTGTCTCTCTGGTCAAATTAAAAAATAAATGAATAATAAGTAAAATAAAATAAATAATTATTTTTTAAAAATGAAAATGAAATAAAAATAAAAACACATATGGTTGATAAAAACCACTGTGCAGCCAGAGAAGATTGCAGGGGACTTGGGCAAGGCCACAGAGCGATGCCAAAAACACCAGAAGTACAAAATGCAAACACAGGCATGTTGATGTGGCAGTACTTATTTATAAGGTGGTCACACAGGTGATCCACAGATGCTTAATCTTTCTCAATTATTACCAAGAAAACACATTTGCATATACACACATACATACTCACAAACAAAACCACCCCAGAAAATACAACTGCAACACTCAGAGCACTTGGGACTCAAATCGCAGAGCTGGCCATATAGGTGTCAAGTTCCTTTAATCTCCATGCCTCCTGCTGGTCCCAGCAAACCTTTCACATTTTTACAAAGGGATTCATATCTCATAATTCTTTTTATCAGTATATCAACTCTGTTTACCAGGAAGAAGCCTGAAAAGCGAAAGGGGGAAAATTCAGTTCTATCCGTAACCCAGGAGAAGGGCCAATGCCAATTTAAATTTGTATTTTCTGGCTAAAAGTCCTATATCAAGGGCCACTGCTGAAGTGGCCTTAATTATCACCATGGCTGGGTTCGAGTCCCATACCCAGAAGCTTGAAAATCACACCGGGCATGTGTGCATGCATTCCCGGAATCCCCAGAGGAGAATGAAGGAGAAGGGATTATGGTGTGGCCATCCTTTCGGGGGGGGGGGGGGTCACTTCTCACTGTCCCTCTCTCTGTCTCTCTAGCATCCACACATACCCTATGGCAGAAACAAAAATAAACAAAAAATAATAATGGACTTAGATTTTACGGGAAGTGAAATGATATTGGAGAATCACCCATCATTACTGTCCCACTTGCTTTTACAAACTGCATAAGGCAAAAACAAAGAATAAAATAAACCTAAATTCTTATTTTTAAAAATACGGCATCCAAATTATAAACAGTTCAACTATCCAACATAGGGAAATGGTTAAATAAAATACAATCCATTCATTTAAAGCTACCTTATAAAGTCATTAAGGTATTATTCCAAGCAATGTTTAATAACATGAGGCATTCTTATTTTTAAAAAATACAGGTTATGAGTCTCACTTGTAAAGAAGATACTATCACTCAGAAGAACACAAAGAAGAACGCACAAAAAAATACTGTGTGACTCTCTCGTGTAATTGAATTACTAGAACAACCTAATGGTTCTGCCTAGGTTTCCACATGGCTTTCCTTCTTCTCTTCCTCCTTCTACCATGTGAATTGTTTACTACCATAGTCAAAAAAGCCCTAGTTTGTCTAAATAACAAGTGATGTGTGAGCTCCACAACTCTGATGGGGGGAGGGAAAGCAACCCAAAAGTCCTGGGTCCAATCAAATAATTTACTTGGGTTGTTAATTAAAACAGGGTAAGAAATGCAAAGTCTAATAAAAATATACACATGTATAAAATAAATATTGTGTGCAAAATATTTATAATCTTCTGTGAAACTGTAGTTTATCATTTGTGTCTGTTATTGTTATAAATATCACTTGTACTTTTTTTTTTCAGAGAGAGAGATTTTTTCCATAAGGTGCATGTGATCACCATACAGACAGAGAGAGATGGAGAGACAGAAAGTTAAAAATCACCCCCTGCCCTGCTCCAGGAGGGATGGCCTTACTGCAATCTCTTCTCCTCCATTGTTCTCTCAGGATCTTGGGCATACACGCACATGTGCCTGGTGTGTTTTAAACCACCGGGTCCAGGACTCAAACTGCGTTGACTAAATGGGAGTCCAGCGACATAACCATTATGCCATCTGCTGGTCCTGTATATTTTTGATATATGTGAATCTGCAACTGGAATTTATCTTGCCAATGTTTTCTGAATGAAACTAATCAGGGTTTTGCTGAAAAATAAAATAAATATTTGATTATCTACCAGTTCTATTTTTATTAAAGTGAAATCATAATCTGAAGAGAAGAAAAGAAATTTGGCAACTTTTCCTCAGCCCCCAGTGGTTAGGCATGATAAAACCGGAGTCCAGGGAAGGGCGAGAGTCTTAGCTGGGAGCTGATGATGGCAGCAGCTGTCCGAGCAACCCGGGAACACCCCCAACAGGTGGGGAAGTGACTGTACCTGGGCGCTAGAGAGGACGGTGACTGCTGAGGGGTCTGTGTGATTTGTATGGCTTTCTTCATGGCCCTTCGTAGCATCCACGGTTGTATCCAGCATTCACGGGACGCAGCTGCCAAACATGTTTTAAGGTACAAGGAGCCTTGCTCTCAAGCTGCCTTCTGGACTCCTGGCTTGTCATGAAGCCTTATGGATATTTCTTTAAAACAAACCAGGAATGCCGATAATACATCCATCTACACTTTATCTCTGTGGAAGACAATCATTATAATAGTGTAACTGATGAAGGGACCCTCTCTGTACCTGGCCATCTGCCGGACATCTTACTTAGACTCTGTCTAATTGCAGATGGGATTAGCTAGTAGTGCTCCAGTCTACAAATGGCAAAACGAAGGCTCAGAAAGAGTAAGGCCTGAGTCCAGCCAATCAGTCTGATAGAACCCAGATTCACACCCAGCTGTGTCTGAGTCTACATCCTAAGCTCTTTGACACTGCAGAGATTCTTCTTCGGGGTTTTGGGGTGAGAGCTGAAGTCCTCAGCCACGCACTGATGTATAGCACCACACTGCTGGGAGAAGGGGAGGCAGGAGGTACGGCCTGAGGATGGGAGCTGAGGACAAGCGGCGAGGTCCTTGGTGAATAAAAGGAATCGCTAAGCGTGAAGCAGGTGAAAGCAAGAGTTCAGGCTCGCTCCTTGGGTGAGCATCAAAGAGGGCATCTGGCATCACTCCAGCCCATTTTGGATACTGTTTTAACAATCTGCTCCCACTTCCAGGGACCTGCATGGCTTCCCACCTCCAGGGGACTTGTTCTCCTGCCAGAGTACTACACCGAATAGCTGCTTGTATTCAACTTGACATCCACAGATATTTAAGAGTCTAATTCAATTATTATATCTTTCCTGTAGACACAAAAATACCACAGCCTTCCAGCACCTGGGAGCTCTCTCTCTCACACTCCTTCTCTTTATCAGCACGCTGGGAATGAACACACACGTGAAATAGGCCAGTTTCAGTAAAGAAGGTGTACAATGGTGCTATTTTGGTGCTTACCATGTAAGAACCCTTTGCAAGTTCCTGATACCCACCAAAGGATGCCAGACACCTGGGCTTTGGGTTGGGGGTCTGATCTCCTCCTGAAGACAATAGCTGAACAGATGGGCAATGGCTTCACAGTCAAGGGGCTATCAATTGAACACGAGGAAAGCCAAACTCCTGTCAGTCTTTGGCTTCTAGACTCATCTGTTGAGGGGAACAGCATTGCTGTGAGAGTTTAGGATATAAACCCAATAGCCAAGCCACTTTGCCCCACCCCACTGACAAGGGAAGATGCCATTTGGGTGATGGTATGACGTCTACATTGGGGTGGATGGCTCACAGAACTCCATATCTGTACCATTGTAGACCAGCTGAGATTTGTGGGACAGGGGAGAAGTGGCATGGAAACCCATTCCATAACCTTTCACCATGCATAAAATTTACTGTGAATGAAATCCCTAAAAGTCCATGTTGGCCTCTGATTTAAAACTATTAAATCTGGTTTCCTGAGAACACCTCCATCATAATAAATACATCACTATGACAACAAATGCTAATTACACAATCTCTAAGACTGGAGTGAACAACCCATACATGTAAAATGCATTTGCACATGGGTGTCCTGGATTCATATGACTGAGGTTTTAGATTCAAGCTGACTTGCAGGAAAATATCAAGCATCCCTAGAACAGGCTGCCATCACGGTAGGCAGCGATAGGAAGCAAGGACCAGGACACCAATTTCACACAGGTGATAAAACCAGATCTGTATCCATGTAGAACACAGGTGGTGTCTCCAGCCTATGGAATTTAAGAGGGAAATGATCTTGATTTTTACAAGTATAAATACACTCTTCCGAAAGACAAGGGTTTTCAGCAGGTGCAAATTAATTTCCATTTATAAAACATATCCTAAAAAGAACTAGAAAAATACTATGGCCATTGGATGTAGTACTCGATCTAAAACAAAACCGGGATCCTTTTCAAGCAATTTTGCCTAACATTCTTTTTGTTTGTTTGTTTGTTTGTTCTTAATTTGCGTTCATCCCTCCTGTTTTTCTCTCTTTCTTCCCCTTTCCCTCTTTCCTCAGATATTTTAGTGACTCCTTCTGGCTTCTAGTTGCTGTGAGGGATACACACATAAATTAAAGTAGAAGCGGTTCTTAAGTGAATGATAATTAAACAAAACAGTTGGATCAAAATGGCAGCTGGGTTTCAGAATCAACCAAAGATAGGAGTTTCGATCCTGCCTCTATTCTGTGACTTATCATCTTGGAAGTCAGGGTCATAATTTCTCTGAGTGTCCATTGAACAGATCTGAGAAACTGGACATGTCCGTTTATTAGTGACTTTCTTCCTAAGCTTTACATGAGATGTTGTGTGAACCCACCTTGCATATTATAGACACTCAACATTTACTGTAACAATGTAACAACAATAACAGATTAATTTTTTTAAAGGTTTTTGCCATAGGACTCATGCATGTGCTTGCCAGAGAGAAAAAGTGATAGGGAAAGTGAGAAATCATCCCCTGGGAGATGGCCACACCACAATCCCTTTTCCTCCATTCTCCTCCCGGGATTTTGTGCATACACACACACGTGCCCAGTGTGATTTTCAAGTCGCCAGGTCTGGGGCTTGAACCGCAGTCAGCCGTGTGGTAGTCCAGTGCCATAACGATTATACCACCTGCTGGTTCACATAACAAATTATTTTAACTGAGGGCAAAAGTGGGCAGAGTCATAAGTGAAGGACAAAAGAGAAAGAGAAAACTTATAGGTAAGGAAGATCAGCATCGTGGTATGTGTTACATACAGGCAGAATCCTGTGAAGAAGGGGGGGCCTAGAGAAAAGCCAGTATAGAAAATAAACGAACACCACCGAAATGAGAACAAATGAAGGTCATTTATTCAGAGCTTGTTAGAGTCAGAAAGTCAGCCATCATCAGTTGTGTTTGGCAGAGACTAAAAGGCAGGCAGGGGAAGAGAGAAAGCTGCATGGTGAAAAAACGGGAAGACGTTCCATAGCCTCCAGTTGACGGCCATGGTATCGGGAAGCTGGAAGTTGCTGACTAGAAGCTACACATCCTATCCAGTTGGCTTAGGGAGTATCTTTGGCTTCCTCTGGTTGGCCTGAGTTGGAAGTGGGGACATTACTGACCAAGCCCTGACCATTCTGGTTCGCCTACTGTTGTGAGTCAGTGCACTATGACCCAACGTGGTCTGGCCATTGTCTGTTTGTATATTCCATTTCACACAGCCAGAGCACCCTGTGACCAGTGGCCTGCTCACCCCAGAGCTGCCCGTGAAAAGGACTGTCATGAAAATTCTCCCCCAAATCAGTAAGTGCAGGGGGAGAGGCTGGCTGTAGATGAAGGGGCAAATACCCATTACTGCTTCCTTAAGATAAAGGCTTTGCATTCTCAGAAGGTCCCATGCAGACTAGAAACCCATCCTCTGTCACCATGGGCTTTTGTATAGGGATATGCGTGAGTTAGAGAGGAAAAAGGCACTTTGACACCCTAAAGAAATAGCTGTTTTTCATAGAACTCCTGGGAGGCAGTAATTTATTCAGTTATCTTTCAACATAATTCCTGTCTGACTGATTTTTTCTCTGGCTCCATCTTCTTGAAGGTGGTATGTACCTGTTCAGGGTGAATAAGAATAAGTGTGGGGTACAGACGGGGGGAGTACAAGCTAAATGAATAATGGAAAAGACCAAGGTAAAGCAAATGAAAAAAGAAACGTTCACTATTCGTGTAAAATTTCTGCTGAAGTGATTACTAATGTCCTTTTTAGAAAATAGCAATAAAAACCTCTAGCTCTTCAGAGTTGAAGGGAAGCAGAGTTGGGTTCTCCCCCCAAAGGTGGAAATACTTTGGTTAATGTAAATGGCCTTAGCTGTTTATTTCTGGTTTCTATTTTAGAAACTTCTGTTTTGGGTCCAGGTGACCTGGGTCAACTGACCTGGATCTGTCACCACTAGCCAGAAGATTCTGAGTCACCCTGAGAGTTGTTTTGAGGAAAAAGGGAGGTGATCAACTACGGGCTCTGGAGTGATGCCCAGCACTTGCCGCACACTCACAAGATACTGGGTCCTCCAAAAAGCCAGGACGCATTTTTGCATAAAAAACCATTTCATGACTTTTCAGAGCACCCAAAAGTAGCTCTTATTTTGTATGACAAGGAGGAGTGTGCCCACCTCTGCAGGGCAGTGGCAGAGAAGGTGTAATAAAATGGGGATTGGACCTGGCACATTCCCGGAACATTCCCCTTCCTAACATACCCAAAGATGCTTTGCAAAATATTTCATTGTGGGAACCAGCCAATGGCATAGCAGTTATGTTGCTGAATTCCCACATGGGGTAACTACAGTTCAAGTCCTGGACCCAGAGGCTTGGAACTCATGCTGGGCATGTGTAGGTGCATGCCCAAAGCCCCAGGAGGAGAAGGGAGGAAAAGCAATCGTGTCATGGTCATCCCTCTGGGGGATGATTTTTTTTTTTTTTTTTTTTTTTTTGGAGAGGTTTTTCGCTATAGGGCGCGTGCGCTCGCCAGACAGACAGAGAGAGACATAGAGACAGAAAGCGAGAAATCACCCCCCAGGGGGGATGGTCACGCCGCAATCCCTTCTCCTCCATTCTCCTCTCGGGATCTTGGGCACGCACGCACACGCGCCCGGCGTGAGTTGTAAGCCACCGGGTCCGAGACGCGAACCGCAGTCGACTACGTGGGAGTCCAGCGACATAGCCATTACGCTAACTGCTGGTTCCCTGGGGGATGATTTCTTGATTCCCCTCTCGCTGTCTTTGTCTCTCTCTCTCTCTCTCTCTCTCTCTGTTGAGTTCATACACCCTAAGTTTAAAACCTCTAAAAAAAAAAATATTTCATCGTGCACTGAAAAGAAACCATTATTGTATGTGCTAATTCAGGTAATGATGTAATCCTGCATAAAGAAAGAAGGGTGATAGTTCTGTGCCTGTGGTTAAAAGGGTCAGATCCCACATGGACAATGACTCAGTTCAAATACCAGCTGGGAATCTTGAAAAACACACCAGGCACATATGTATGCATGCCCCAAATCCTGACAGGATGGAGAAAAGAAAAGGAAGGAAATGTGTTATAAATATTCTTCATTAGAGGGGTGCACTCGCCCTCTTCCTCTTGGTCCTCACTATCTCTCTCTCTGGCAAGTACAAGCATACCCTGGCAATTTTAAAAGAAAAAGATAGAAAAAATCAGAGGAACAGCCAGTTTCCAAGGTGTGAGGAAGGTTAAGCAAGACTTCAAACCTCTGATAATCCTCGGTGCATTGCTTGTGTCAGGCCAGCTTTCATTCCCCATCCAGTAAATCATGCTGATTTCCTTTGGGAAACAGTCCTTTCCACAGTCCCAGTCCATGGGTCTTGGTATCACACAGTAGTAGCAAATAACTCATGCTGGTCCAATCGTTCCCAGGGGCCCTTGCAAGGATGTACCTAACTAGACCAACGAGGGTTGGCTGCAGGTGGTGACTTTGGAGCTTCACATCCTACAGGCTTTGCCATCACCAAAGGAGGAAGTTCCCAAGTCACCATCCCCCATGTAGGTGCCTTCTCACTTTCTCTCTTTCTCTGCTTCTCTCTGGTGGGTGCACACACCCTTTGGTAAGAAGAAAGAAAGGAAGAAAGGAAGAGAGAGAGAGAGAGAGAGAGAGAGGGAGGGAGGGAGGGAGGAAGGGAGGGAGGGAAAGAAAGAGGGAGGATGAGAGGGAGGGAGGGAGGGAGGAAGGAGGGAGGAAGGGAGGAAGGAGGGAGGGAGGGAGGAAGGAAAACAGAAGAGGGCCACAGGCTAAGGAATGCAGGAGGCTTCTGGAAACTCAAGTCAGGGAATCAGACTTTCCTCCAGAGCCTCCAGAAATAGCCCAGCCCTTTGATTTCAGCCCAGTGATACCTGTTTAGGACTTCTTTTTCTTTTTAAGGACTTTAGCCATAGTGCAGGTGTGCTCACCAAAAAGAAACAGAGACAGTGAGAGAGGAAATGAAAACCACATTGCCTCCCCTCCCCCGGAGGGTATGGCCATGCTGCAATTCCCTCTCCTCCCTCCTCCTGGAATTTTGGGTATGCACACACACATACTCAGAGTGATTTTCAAGCTGTTAGATTTGAGACTCAAACCACTGTTGGCCATGTGGGTGGGAGCCCAGTGCCAAAACCATCATGCCACCTGCTGGAACCCCCATTAAGGACTTTTGAGCTCCAGAAGAGTAAGCGAACACATTGTGTTGTTTAAGTTACCACCTGTGTCATGCGTCACAGCAGCAATAGGAAGTGAACACAATCATGGTCACTTCTTTAGGAGGGACATTTATACCGAGAACTAAATTATGCAGAGGAAGTAGTCATGTCCAACGTGAGAAGACCATGGCAGGAGAGGAGCACATACAGAAAACCCTGAGAGGCACAGTGATGGAGTGGTGCTCTGCAATGCTGGAGGCCATATGGAAGACCAGGGTTTGCTTTCCTGGCTGATTGGTGCCAGTTATTCCTGCTGACTGGGAAAGGTGGGGGTAGGTCACAGTGTGAGACCCTATTGAGGGTACTTAGGGTACTTGTCTCTCTCTCTCTCTCTTTCTCTCTCTCTCTCTCTCTCTCTCTCTATCGCTCTCATGAAAGAAAAAGTGTAAGAAAAGGAATATTATGGAAACCCCTGGGATAGGAAATTGCTTAACATGTTTTGAGAATGGCAAGTAAATTGTTATAGCTGGAATGTATACAGCCTAGCCTTGAGGTTCAGAAAAGAACTTAAAGAACTTCAAATATCTGATGCAATCCAACTTTTGAGCAACTAAAAACTTTTGAATGATTTCCTTGATTTTAAGCTTATCGAGGAGTAGAACCAAAGCTCATCTATGTATTAACCAGTGCAAGGAATGCCACTAAGTGCACTTTTCCTTAGCAATTCCTTTCGAGATTCCTGACATGCAGTCTAGATTTTCTGACTGTGTCCCAGTCTCAAACATCCTGTCTTGCTGTAGCTAGCAGTATATTAACAGGCCTGACCCATACTAGGGACTAAACAAATACTTTTTTGATTATATGCCCAGGAATTTTGAAAATATAGGGCTATCAGGAAAGACATGACATACTTTTCCGATTTTCTATGCAAAGATGCGTCATAACTTTTCTGACAACCCAGTGCTTCCTGGTGCTGCATATCCCTCATGATATCTAAGTTATCCTAGAAATAATTAGAAAGACTGGGTTGCACAGAGGAGGAAGGGGGCAGCCCCAGGGGTGAGCATCTGCCCACTGGCACTACCTGATCTGCAGCAGAGGGGTGGGGAGGGCACAGGGCAGAGGAGTGACCTTCTCTTCATGAAGTATGTGAGACATCAGTGACTGGAGGCTGCTAATGATGGCCACAGCCACGAGGTGGGAAGAAAATATTTTTGGAAGGGGGAATGTACCCCGCACCACTTCAGCTGCTGAGCAAGCAAAGAGCAATACGAATAAACTCCACCAGCACAAGAAGTCCAGGGCTTCCTTTTAAATCAGTTCCTAGAAGGCAAGGAACCAGTATATCATAGTGAGACAATCATTTATAATGGGACCATTATTAGGAGCCAAGGTATAAAAATCGCACATGAAACAGCCTTATAAGCAGATTCAGTGCGTGCCTGATTAACCTCTCCATCCTACTGGGGCCTGGATGGCTCGGGGGACTGGTAATGAGATGTGGGAGGCATTTGCCTCGAGGTCACGGTTTAAAGCTGGACATGTAAGAAGGGGCCTAATTGCCACTCATGGGTCATTCAGCAGCACACCCTGTGGGCTTGGGGACACAGAAACAGGGGTTCGAGTCCCAGTATTGCCCCTGCACTTGCTACGGAATATCTGTGCTGGTCACAGGGCCTCCTGCAGCCTCAGTTTCACAATTTATAAAACCTTGCCAAGGCTTTTTTTTTTTTTTCCCTTTGGTTAGATAAATACTAGTATGGCTGGTACATGGTAACTATTTGAATGAAGGAGGTAACTCCTGGAATTTGCTTCTCTCTCTCTCTTTTCTTTTTTTTTTTTTTTTTTTTATTTTAAGAGAGATTGTGGGAGCTTGTGCTCATTGGACAGACAGAGAGAGACAGAAAGCAAGATATCACCCCCCAGGGGGAAGGCCACACCACAATCCCTTCTCCTCCATCCTATTCTTGGGATTCTAGGTACGCATGCAGATACACAATGTGAGTTGTAAGCCACTGGGTCCGGAACGTGAACCACGGTTGACTGACTATGTTTGAGTCCAGCAATGTAACCATTATCCTATCCCCTGGTCCCGGGACTTTTCTTTTCTAGGAATGCACGTCTTCTTTTGACTTCTGAGGCGAGAGGAAGGCAGAAGTGCTGTGAATATTTTGAGTTCCTGGCTGCGGGGGCCAGGAAATCTTTGGTGGAGCTTTTCCACCACTTCAGGAGAACGAGGAAGAGGAGCCTTCTCCCGGGTCTAGTTCGGGTGACAGGAGCACTTTGCGTGGAGCGTGGTTTGAGTTCCCTGTCATCACCAGTCGGTGGGATCCTCACAGAATCACCACGCACCAGGCTCCACGGCTACTATAAGCAATAATCCCCGGGTTTCACAGCCAAAAAGGTGAGTTCTATCATTTGAATCCAGACAATAGGATTCCAGAATTGGGGTAACAATTAAACTATTACCCAAACCTAAAGGGCTGGGCAGAGTTGGGAAAGAGATGCATTTTCTGCATGTGGGATGAGGTATCTCAGGCCCAGAACTCCCCACTGATGTGGCCTGGCGTGAACCCACAGCCCCAGCAGGAACAAGATAAATAGCGGCAGAGAAGGAACCTCTGTGGACCCGTGGCAAGCACGCAGGCATTCAGCTTGCCTATGAATACCTTCCGTTAGGTGGGTCGTGCTGGGTGGGCCATCAGAGAAACACCTGAGGTGAGAACCGTGGGCCTGGACAGCACGAAACCTGACCTGGTGTGCCCACCCAGTGCTCAGCGGGTCAGCGCACTCCTCAGGGGCTGGAAGGAAAGCAAGGGACCCAAAGGAGGAGCAATGAGAGGGATTTCGAGCAAAAAAGGAAGTCAACATAGAATGACAGGAGACAGAGCCCTGGGTTCAAATCCCACCTCCAGCTTCCATTTCTTTACCCCCCCACACACACCCATTTACTTGACCTTGAAATAGGATCAATACCTTCTTGAAATCAAGGACGCCATAGGATAGTTATTCACAAATTACCTCTTGATTAGGAATCCCAATTCAAGGAAATATAAAAGGGCAATATATTTAATTCTGTTGCTTAAATGGAGAGAAACTGTCAATTATTTGGGGGGCAGGAGGTCTCCTAAGCAGGGATGTCACACTCAATTTAGTACAGTATTTAAGTGTTAACTCTCCACTAAATTGGTTGTTGTTTTTCTTCTTCTCCCCCACCCTTTGCCCTTCCCAAGGACTTAAGGTTCTTGATGAAAAGGGAGGAATAATCCTTTCTTTGGTGTCTGCGATCAAGATCTATTTGGTAACCCACTCCTCTAATGCCGCCTGTGCAGAGAAATAATTTCGGCTCCCCGTTAATTTGAGTATTGAACTGAAATTCTGCAGCTGCTTTCTGCCAAGGCTGAAAGCAGAAATTAATTTCAATGACCCAGGCGAGTGGAGGGGAGCTCTGTCAGGTAATTAGTCTTCGTCTTTTGCTACTCAGGGTCTATCACTGTGTTAATCCATACATAAACCTAGGCATTCCCAGAGTCGCTCACGATCTGCGGGGGCCGTTTAACCACCTCTTGCTAGGGTTCACTGCAAGCCGGGGCATCTGTAGGGAAGAGGAAGAAGTCTCCCTTTCATGTTTCCCTTCCTTCTACCTATTTGGGGCCAGCAGAATGAATGTGGCTGATTTACATGTTCTTTTCCCCATTTGATTGAGTCTGCGTTGATTAAGTAGAGCTGGGGGTGGGCGAGAGCGTGGAAGGGAGGGGGACCCACCCCTGCAGCTTTCTGACTTGCCAGTTTATTAATGAAAGAGGCACCGATATTGATAGCCCTGACACTACAAGTGCAGCAATTAAAGGGTATGTCCTTCCAGGCTTCTAATTAAAAAGGAGCCTTTTTCTATCCGGGATGGGTCCTATTGTCATATTTGCATTCAATTCTGGCTTGGTCTTGGATCTGCCTTTGCCTTCATGGAAATCTCCTGGGGGAAAACCTAGACCTGAAAAAACTAAACACAGTGTCGAAGGCTTTGTTCTCAACAGGGGTCATTCTGAAATTCAAGGGAAATCATTTTCTTTTTCTCTCTCTTTCTCTCTTTTTTTTTTCTTTTTTTTTTTTTTTTTTTTAAGAAGGCACCTGTTCACAAATGCAGCCTGTCCCCCACCATCTCTCTCCCAGACACTTCTCGGAGCTTCAGGATTTTCATGGTTTGGGTGGTGGTGGTGGTAGTAGTGGAGTAAAAAAATTGAACGGTCGCGTTGATTTTTCTGAGCCCCTTGGAAAGGACTTCACATGGTTTAGCGCTGCTCATCCCTCCTGCCAACCCTGCGAAGTGGGTTCCAGCCCCTGGTTTTACTTGACAGAAGAGAATAATAAACGCTCAGTGCGGAGAAGTTCCACAGATGGGGACCCTAGGGGTCCCACACCCCATCTAAAGGGCCTCTGTGACTGTCTGCCAGCTGCCAACCCCAGAATTCTAGTCCAAGCTGTTGACTCTTGTGGCACTCCAGAAGTTCCAAGGAGGTCAGAAATCTGGACTTCTAAGTGCAAGGCTCCTTTGGCGTGTTGATTCATTTTGGTGAAAGCCGCCGTAGGTGCTGAAGCACACATCTGCACACACGTGTGCAACTTCAGGGCGTCTCCACCTGCTTCCTCAGATCATGGAGATGCTTCTTCCCCGATCCTCAGTGCTCTGTCCTGTGACTGAGAACGCCTCATCTAAATGAGAACGAGCCACTTTTCTTTGCTGGTTTCGCCCTTTTCATTGGTGATGGAGCTGGCCCCAGCGCTAGGCCAGTTGAGAAAGGACCCGATCCTTCCAGTCCCTGCATCTCCTCCATCACATCTGCCCCTAGCATATCTCTCCCTCACTCCATGCGCCTGGAGACGGAGGACTCTCTCCCTATCCCAGGCCCAGCAGGCGTCTAGAACCAAGCCTGGTTTCTTCCCATGTTGGAATGAACCTACTGTGCGCTGCTGTACACTCTGCACACCTGTTTGTGTATGTCGGTTTTCTCCTCTGTAAAATGGGAGGCTAGTCCTGCCCCCACGGGACGGTGTGAGGTTCCCAGGAGGTCATGATGAGGCCCAATCATGGCCCCTCAGAGGCCTCCCCGGTGCTCTCCCTACCAGCATCCCGTCAATGCTGAAGCGCGGCCTAGACGTGTCCACAGGGATACCATGCGCAGCCTGGCACTCGATGCTTCCGAGCAGCATAGGCTCTGGCTCCAAGTTCCTCCCTGGTCCTCACAGAGCCACATGATCAGCCACTGGGCACCAGGGTGGGCTTTTAGCCTGGTCTTTCTACCTCCGAGGGGTCTTTCCATTCTTCCCCCCTAGGACTGCAGGAAAGTAAGACAGGAAAGCAGGCCTGGTGCCCAGCAGGCCCAGAGGAGCTCAAGCTCGCACTGCCAGCTCCCCAAAGGTGTTCGCTCTCTCACTTTAGGCTCATAGTTCCTTCAAAGTTCTATTTCTAAGCTTAGGACTAAAGCTTTAAAAAGGAAAGGAAAAAAAAAAAAAAAAAAAAAAATCCCTAAACTTAACGGGAGCTATAACTATAAAATCTCCTAATAATTCCTAATTTTACTGTGAGTTTCTGGAAACGACAATATCCCCTCCCAAACTGGAGAGAAAGAGAGAGAGAGACTTGACAGAAGAGCTCTAACACATTGCCCTGGAAGCAGACTCTCTGTGTCATCACTGACCCCTCCTGCCTGCTGCAGGGGTGGCGGGGAGGGACAGCACAGAGAAAAGTCCCAACATTAGTCTGGTTAGTCTGGCATCCGCAGCCCTGCTGTCCACATTCTATGAGAGTCAATTGCAATTAACAAGGCCATTCAGAAAGGCAAGTGAGGGCGGGACAAAGTGAACAGAGACAGATCTTATCAGGGCCCAAGGCCAAGAGGCAGGGCTTTCAGATGCAGTTTGCATAGAAAAAAAAAATGGTGGGAGAAACTGGGTGGGAGAAGAAAAGACAACTTAGTGGGAAGGGGAAGGACAGGGAGCCAGAGGGAAGGAAGCAACCCAGTAGGAAGGCTCAGGGGAAACACAAGAGTCCTGAGCACACCTCTTGGGTTCAAATCCTGCCCCTGCCCCTGCCCATAGCCATTTAGGAAACTTAGGCAACTCATCCACCCCTTCCAAGCCTTGGTAGGCACATCTGTAAAATGGTAATAGTAACAGTACTGCTCTGTTTGTTAACTGCTAAATAAAATAAGAATTATGTGAAATAGTGCTGAGAAAGGTGACTGGTAGTGGAGTTATACTAAGGGGAGAGAGGAGGAGAAGGAAGGAGAAGAGAGGGGAGGGGAGGCTTCAGAATGAGCAAGGGGCTATGGAGATCCAGAAGGGACGTGCTCTTTGATATTTTCTAATTTTCTAGAGGGTGAATGTATACACACTGGAGAGACTGAGAGAGAAAGTGAGAAAGTGCCTCATATCAGGGGCAGTCATTCCGCAACCCTTTCTCTTCCATTCTCCCTTCAGGATTTTGGGTATGCAAGTGCGTGAGTCTGGCATGCCTCCCTGGCTGCCAGGTCTGGGACTAGACACATAGTCGCCATGTGGGACACAGTTGTCCCAGCCACAGTCCACCAGTTTGTCCTAGAAGTGGGTTATTTTTTAAAAAATATTTATTTATTGGACCAGCAGTTGGCGTAATGGCTATGTTGCCGGACCCCCCTGTAGTTAACCGCAGTTCGAGTCCTGGACTTGGTGGCTTAAACTCATGCTGGGAACAGGTGAGTGCGTGCCCAAGATCCTGAGAAGAGAATGGAGGAGAAGGGATTGTGGCGTGGCCCTCCCCTCTGGGGGGTGATTTCTTGGTTTCTGTCTGTTTCTCTCTGTCTTTCTGGCGAGTGCACACACACTATAGCAAAAACCGCTCCAAAAATTATTTATTTAATTTCATTTATGTATTTTTATTATTATTGTTGTTTAATTTAATCTGGCACATGTGCTCACCAGAGAAAGAGTAGGAGGGAAAGTGAGAAAGCAATTGTCAGATCTGGGATCTGAACTGTGGTTGACCCTGTGGGAGTCCAGCGCCTTAACTACCACACCACCTCCTGGCCCTGAAGTGGGTTATTTAAGCATGCATCCCAGGGGAGAAATCGAACACTGCACAGGGACAGATGAGCCAGTTGGACAGGATTCCTGCCTACCTGCAAAACCAGGCATAGGATCCCTTCCTCGCTCAAAGGAAGGAGAAGCCCTGCAGGGGAGGAAAAGTGTCCAGCTAAGGGGCAGTTCACGGCATGACATCCATTACAGAGGGTTCCTCTGAGACCCTGCAGCCTGGGAGGAGGGTATCTCACCCTCAGGGAAGCCACTCCATGCAGCCCAGGGCTACAGCTAACACTCAGCAGCACAGCCCCCAACCCTTGCTCCATTTTTGCCCCTTCCCCTAGAGATACTTGCATTTCAAACAGAAGGGGGCTAAGCACTTACTATGTGTTTAGCTCTGTGCCATTTACCAAAGAGCATCCAGAAATACCATGCTCAGCCTGGCAATCAAGGCTTCTGAGCTGAGCAGGCTCTGAAGCCCTTTCTTTGTTTCTTTGTTCTGAGAATGATGTCAGGGACCAAGAAAGTGAATGTGGTGGAAAGCTCCAAAAGACCCCTTGCAGGAGTCAGGTGGAGCGCCGATGTGGAACGTGGCTGGAGCGCAGCTGCCGTGTGTCTCTGAAAACCTCAGGTGTGTGACGTGAGGACAGGAACAATTATCATCACAGACCTGTTGTGAGGATTAGGTAGGAAGTACAGAGGCTGTGACAGGCATTCCACGTGTGCTGTTTATTTTTCACCGGCCCAGGTTCCTTGGTGTGTGCCCCAGATGGACAGGCGTCAGATAATGGGGAGCATCAGCCCATCTCAAACAGGCACCTGCCTCTGTCTGGAAGTGGGCGGACAATGGAACACGGCCAAACCGCACCAGCCTCTATGGCCAGATAAGAATTCTGTCCAATGCATGGGCCCTCGGGTTGGTCCCGTGAATTCTTAAAATGATCCCGCTCAAGCCAGCATCATGAAGAAGTTATCTGAAGGAGCAGCCAAATTAACTGGAAGTTGAATACCTCTTGATCCTCTTCCAGAAACCAATGAACTCAAGAGTCGGTGAGGAAATGCCACTGCATTTTTACTCTCCTGGCTAAGCTGCCTGAATTTCGTTCATACTTCTCAGGAGCTAAGCACTTACGTTTCAGGTCCTCTTAGAATTTCAGCAACTTCAGGCTAAGAGAAACCCATTAATTACAAATTGGTAAAGATCACATAGAGTGAGAGAAAGGAGGAGGTTACTAGTAAGCTAAAGGGCTGGGAACGGTGAGTAGGGAGGGTAGCCACTCCATTTTCTATCAGGAAAAAAATGATAATACACAGCAAAACCTCATTAAGTCAGTATCGGCTTATTCAAAAGAGCTTATCATTTGCAGCAACTATTCCCCAATCAACTGGATGCCTCTATTGTAATCTTCTTTAACACCGAAAGTCCTATGATTAAATATATTAATATAGCCAAGAGACCAGACTTAGTTTATTTCAAGGCATGAGTACTTTGCGATCATGTCTCTAAGGTGTATAGTAGAGCAAGTGACACATAGTAGGTATTCAATAACCCTTAGCTTTCTCCCCTGGCATTCTGTATTACCAGAATTTTAATTTGGTCTATAACACGTCCAGGCCTTATCAATAACAACATGGTTTCCACTTTAATATACTACCTTTTATTAAACTGGAACCACAAACTCTTAATAGCAAAGGCCTGTCCAAGGCACTTTAATCACTACCAGAGTGCAGATGTCTCTCCTAGGGAAATACACGCACTGTCTAGTGGCAAAGATGAGGCCGTCCACCCACCTTCGTGTTGGCAGGATGAGTTACAGAATCATATTATCAATGCAATTAGGCCAGGGCTTCCTCTGTACTTCAGAGCGACTTCTCAGCTCCGTACAGTAGGAGCACTTTCCTCTGTGACCTGGTTTCCAGAGCGTTTTTTTTTTTTGTTTTTTTTTTTGGTCTCTAAAGTGGCCAGCATTGAGGCTGGCACAGAAAGACCAGTTTCTGAGTTTCGTGCGTGACCTTCATTCACAGTCTATGCAACATGGGCACCCAGGTCAAGGGCAAACTGACATCCAGTGTCATGGTGATGACAGAGGCCGATGATGACGTTGTGATGGGTATGACGATGCAGATGACATTTGGAAGTACTGAGCCCTTCCTGTGTTAGCACCTTCACGAGCACTTTCGACCCTGACCCTCCTGAAGACTCTCCGAGGAAATGACTGCTAATGTCCTCATTTTATGGATGAAGAAACTGGAGCTTAGAAAGCATGAGTGACTTGCCCAAGAGCCCCAGAAAATAAGTGGCCCAGCCAAGATACAGACCCAGGTACGCAATTTCTAATTTCTTACATTTCACAACGTTGTGTTTTAGGCACTTCTGTCTCGCTTGTCCAGTCAAGGACAACACATTAAAACTCCTGCCATGCCTCCCAGTTGTCAGAGAGGTCCAATAATCAGGATCTTAAGGCAGTGGTCAAGACCCAAGTCTACCCACCATCCTTCCTCACATTTCCTGGGCAATGGATTCAAAACACAGCTGGGCTTCCATCCCATTGGCAAAAATATGTGACATTTCCATCACAACGGTTTCATGGTTGTAATGCTGGTAGCTCAGGGTCAGAGCTTACTAAATCCTAAGTCAGGCAGCATTTAAGTGCAGACGTGGAATGGGAAAAGCTACAGTTTAGATTTGGGTGTTAGTCCCATTTACACTTGAAAACAGACTTTCTGCTACATTGATATTGGGCAGGGTGTCCTGTAATGAGGGGAAATATTTACTACAGAGATGCTGTCAGGGTTAGGTGAGGATCACAAGTAAAATCCTGGTGCTGGGACCAGCATGCCGGAGACTCCTTGGTTACTTCACAAGCTCTTTCCTGCTCTGGGCCCTTACTCCGAGCCTAGCTCACAGATATAGCTCTTATCTGAATCGCACCTATGCACACATGGTGCAGTTTAGCTTTGAACCTCTAAACTATGTGTGCTGGATCATTTGTACTGGAGGCACCCACCAGTTGTAAGTCTCTAGCACTTTTAACACCTCCCTCCTATCCCAAAGAGTAGTTTTGGTGCATGAATTAGTAGATATTCAAAAGAGATATTATAAAGATGACTTTAAAGGCAGCAGCACATTATTTCTGAACTTGGGTATTTAGACACCTGTTTGTTATAAGACACTTGTCATACACTAAACTAACTGCCTGCTCTTAGCAGCAATGGTTTGTGGTGTTCCGATTCCCCAGACTCTTGTACTTTAAAGTGAAGGTCTTGGGTCTGATGGCGGCACAGTGGTAGCACAGTGGTCTGCAATGCCGGGGTCTCCATCCCAAGGCCTCCTGTGTGTGCCACGTGCACGTGCATGTGCCCATGATTTAGGCTGGCTGAAGCTGGGGGTGGGCTGTGGCATGAAGACTCTGTTGGGGATGCCTCTTTCTTCTCTCTCCCTCCCTCTCTCCAAGGAAATTAACTTTTAAAAAGAAGATCTTGGGGCCAGCAGGAGGCACGGTGGATAAGGCAGCTGGATTCTCACACGGCCGACTGTGGCTTGAGATCTGGGTCCAGTGGCTTGAAAATCACACTACGCGTAGTGCATGCATGCCTGCCTAAAATCCTGAGAGGAGAACGGAGGAGAAGTGATTGTGTCACATCCATCCCTGTTAGAGAAGTGATTTCTCACTTTCCCTCTTCTGTGTCTCCCCCCTCTCTGGTGAATACATGTGCCCTATGGCAAAAAAAAAAAAGAACTCAAATGACCAAAAAAAGTGAATTTCTCATGGTAGACATTTTCTCCAAATGTATAAAATAACTTTTGCTCACAGAATCTGGATACTTCTCCAACCCACACCTCCTCTGGGCTCAGGAGTATTTGCTGATACAGGGAGGCACAGGTTCAACCACATGGCAGGTCTGAGGATCATCTCTGTGGGTCCTCCAGGGCTCAGACTACCAGCAGGACAGGCAGCATGGAGGTCAGCAGAGCTGGAGCTGCTCTCAGCAGAGGAACCTGAAAACCATTCTGCCCAGGGTGCTTCCTGCCCCGCTCCTGCAGGTGACCTACATGTGCGCAGAGAGTGAAACGGGTCCCAGACCCTGTTGGATGCCCTCAGGAGCAGAGCCCAGGTGGCTCTGCACAGTCCGAGCCCTGCAGAGTTCTCTTTATGAATCATACATAAAGTGCAGAAGAAAGAGAAGCCTGCCAGCTCAACTTTGCACTTCACAGTAAAGCATAAAAGCACGCAGGAGGAAGCACACGTTGCTTTCTTGAGAAGCAGACCTTGCAGCAAACTGTTTATGAAAAGCAGGGGTGCTTTGTAGTGGCTTTCCGAAGCCAGAGGCCTGTCAGCGTACGCGTCAGACACTTGCACCATGAAAGGTTGGGTGCTGGAGTCACTGTGTGTGTTCTACACAACACAGGAAGGGCCTACCCAAAGTTCTGAACTCATGGTTCTGTTTCAAAGCCCTGTAAAATACAGACTCACTTGCTCTCCCAGAGATGGAAAGGCTGGGGAGAGAGGAAAAAATGAAGCCTTCAGAATTCAAGAGGCCCTTCGTTCAAATCCCCGCAGGTCTGACTAGCAGAATGACCTCATGGGAGGAAACAATTTCTTCATCTGTAAAATGGGAGAGTGAACGCTGAATCCCTCCCCCACATGTCCTTCCTTTCACTTGCACTTGGGGAAGGGGGTGGAGGTGATAAGTCAAACTACGTTCAGAGAAGTAAGTAGAAAGGGACACTTTCAGTGGTGTACTGGGGGCCTTGGTGCATTTACAGCAACTCCTTTCTCTTTCCCTCTTCCTTTCCTTTCTCCTTTTCTTTTTTTTTAAGGGTTTTTTTTTTTTTTTTTTTTTTTTTTTTTTTTGTAAGGTTTTTGCCATAGGGCATGTGCACTTGTCAAAGAGAGGTAGAGAGAAAGTAAGAAATCAGCCCCCCTTGGGGGGGATGGCCACACCACAATCCCTTGTCTTCCATTCTCCTCCTGGGATGTTGGGCATGTAAGCCTGGTGTGATTTTCATGCTGACAGGTCCAGGGCCTCTACCACAGTCGACCATGTGGGAGTCCCGCGCCTTAGCCACCATGCCACCTGCTGGCCCCTTTGCTCTTCCTTTTTTGATCTACTCCTACTCCAAATAAATAAATAACATCTGCAGTGCAAGGAATAGGAAAATCCAAAACAAAGAACTTAAAAAGACGGGAAGCAGGACAATTCTGATTGACCCCAATGCTCACAACATGCTAAACCACTGCATGTTAAGTACTGTGCTGAGTGCGTTTGTGACCAATATCCCTACTACTCATTCCCCTCTAAAAACTCACAGGAAGAAGATACTTGTATAACCTCATTGTACTGAGAAGGAAACACAGCTCAGAAAGATGAAGTAGCTTTGCAAGTTTGTCATGTAACTGAGGGGAATTCAACCAGGTAATTAATTTGGACTCTTGATCCTAAGCTTTTATCTACTAAGCAATGTTTGCAAATTAATTCTCTCTTTTTTTTTTCTTTTTTTTTCTTTTTTTTTTTTTTTTTTTTTTTTTTTTTTGGTCTTGGCCCAATAGGACTTTTAAAAAGAAAAAGACAAAAAATAAAAAAGAGAGAGGGTCTCAAGTAAGGTTGCCAACTCTCTGCTGTATTTTCTTCAAGTAAAGAGATTTAAGGGAACTTTCACCATCACCTCTGATCACTGTCATTTCCTAAAGACAGAATATTTTAAAACTGAAAGAGCACAGAGGTACAGATGAAAAGAGAGTGAACACGTCTCACTTCTAGCACCGTCGTTTTATAAAACAAAGAGTACAGTAACATTGAAATTGACTGTTGGACATCATCTTAGAAGAAAGGACAATTATTTAAATAAGTTAATTTAGCTTTATGCAAGGTAAATCATGCTTCTGTCCTAGTTTTGGTACAGCTTGCCCCAGCTGGCTTATCCTGTCGAGCCTGACTTCTGTTTTGGGGAGCCACTACCACCCCTGCCAGTTCTGTCTCGGCAGCTGGCGATGAGCAGGAATGACAACTGACTGATAAGGACCTCGGGGCAAGTGGTGAGCAATCTTAGAATAGGGAGGGGTGGGCGAGATGGCAAGGACTGGCCTGTGTCCACTGCTCACAGGAGGATATGCATACGGCCTCTCATCTTTCTCAGTCCATAGCTGTTGAGTATATGCTTCAGGTCTGGGCCTAACCAGCACCTAGGAATATCATTGTGTCTGGTGTCTGAAAGGCCTTCCTGGGTTGGCTGATTAGCTCAGAAAATGAGAGAACTCAGCACATAGTCATACTCACGGCTAAGACTTATCACAGTGAAAGGATGCAAAACAAAGAAAGGCAGCACAGGATAAAGGTGCATGACGCGAAGTCCACGGGACACCAGACCCAAGCGTCCGGCAGGTCCCTCCCTGTGGAGTCACATGAGATGCCCTTAATTACTCCCCCAACAATGAGTTGTGAAAATGCATGTGATGCATTGTCAATGGGAAAGCTCATTAGAGTACCCAGAGATTTTACTGGGTGCTGGTCATGTAGGCACCCACTAATTGGCACAGACCAAAATCCCAGCCTTCAAGAACAAAAGCAGGTGTTTGGCACAAGCCCTGTTGTACAAAGAGTCTAGGCACAGTTGGCTGTTCTGGGAATGGTGATGACCCTCCTGAAATCCAAGCTCCCAGTATCCAGCTAAGGGCCAAGTGTGCCAGTGGTCGTTCCAAAGAAAGCAGCCTCAGACGGCTAGGGTAACATTTCCTGCACAACCGTGGTGGTCAAGTAAGACCTGGGTGCCAATCATAGCACCTACATCATTCTTCCTTTCATTCATTCAAACAATTATTTCTGAAGACTATAGGCCTGTCACTGGTGACAGATATTCAATGAAATAGACTGAAATCCCTGCCCTCGTGCAGCTTAGAGTCTAGTGAGAGAACACCAATAAGCACATTCACGAGCAAGAGCTAAGGAGGAAAAGAAGGCAGGGAAGGAAAGTGAGGAGTACCCATGTAGGTGCTGAAAAGGAAGAACTAGCTGAGTCCAGATGATCAGAGAACTCTAGCCACCCTAGTTCACCCCCTACAGAGAAAGGGATGATCTAGTTGAACCCTAAACACATGGGAGAGTTTATTAGCTAAAGCAGGAGGGAAGATGACTCCAGGCAGAAGCGATGGCTTCTGCAAAGACCCTGTGGCAAGAAGGTGGGGGGGGGAGCAGGATTAAGGAAAGGCCTGTGTGACAGTAAACTGCAGAGACTGGCAGAGGTCTTCCAGGACTTGAAAAGGATTTATTTATTTTTAATTATTATTATTTTTTATCAGAAGGAATAGGGAGAGCCAGGGAAAGGAATAAGCAGGGAGTGGCAAGTAGGGTGGTGGCAAGATCAGATTTCTATTTTTGAGAAATGATCCTAGCTTCTCCTAAAGATGGAATTTCAGGAGAGGCAACAGATGATGCCAAGATGCCAGGGGTAAATCTTAGTGACAACAGCGCTATCTACAGTGCTAACTCACAGTCTTGGAATTCACCCGCTGTGCTATCAAGTGTACTGCCGAGGGGCCAGGGAAGGCCCAACTTCACCAGTGTTTCTGAACCCCATCCCTTGTAAGCAGAAAAAAAAATAATAAATAAATAAAAAACAAGAGGAAAAAAGTCTTCCTATTTTTAGAGTCTTTCAAATGGTATAAGAACTCCAAAGGGAAAAGTCCAACAAGCGGTGGTGCCCTTTGAAAAGTTTTAATTTTATTTTAACTTTGTAAATCTACTTACATTCACATTTTGAAATATGTATGCACGATAAAACACTGTAGTTATGGTCTATTGGGTTAAAAATCCACTTTTTGGAACGGGTTCAAGAGAATACTTATATAAAAGACCTTAGAATGGAAAGCAATTCTGCAGATAAAATAGAATGGAAACATCTCCTAAATATGCCCCTTGCAAGATAAATGCACAATGAGGAGGGGTCTGGAACCATCACTAATGGGAGATTCACAACAGCCGCCCTCTTAATCCCTCACAGAACCAGCTGGAAGGGAAGCGCCTGGCTAGCACTCCACATCAACATTCATGCTTTTCCAAGGGTCTCTCCTCTTCCTTTCATAATTCAGTTGAAACCAAGAAATTAACCCCCCATTTAAAACAGTAGAATTCCATTCTAGCACGCACTCACAAAGCGTGGGGCGACCATGGTGTTTATTTTGCATAGTTCCAGACAAAGAGAGCTAAGAAAAAATAGCTGGAATAAATCCACCAACAAGCATTTCTGTTCTGATTCTGTGTAATTATCCTTGTATGGGGAGGCATACAAAAAAGGAAGCAAACATGGCTCTCATCCACGGGAGCTGGCAGTCCTGTGAGGAGGGTGCTTCTCAACTCCCAGTGTGTATCAGAACCACCTTGGGAGTTGAAGAGACACACAGACTCCTGGTTCCCATGCTCTGCCCCTAATCCTGGACTAAACTTTTCAGGTTGGCCACACAGTACCTGGAAATCTGTACTTTAAGCATGCAAAGCATGGGGAATGCAATTTACAGCCACTACATCGAGAAGAATGAAAACTCTCTGCAAACATCAGTACCACTGTCCTCACCACAAGGAGAAGCCTTGCATAGATTTAGCCACATTTTCTACCCAAGGTGGCAGCCCTTAGATGACAGTCGTGCCAGATGGCTAGGCATCCCTTCTTTGCTTCTACGTCTCTGACAAAGGGAACATATCCTTCATGGGGATATCCCTTACACTTTCCACTGTAGGATAACCCCCTACTGCCCTTTGAAGATCCTTTAAAAATCTAGTTCTTGTCTCTCCTCAGGTTAAACATCTGCCAGTTCATTTACCACCAAGCCCCCAGGCCATAGTCCCACTTCACTTGAGCAGCTCTCTAATGATACGCACCAGTTTGTCAGTAAAACTCTTAGCACGTAATATTCATGACAGAACACAAGATGCCCAACATGGCATTACCAAGGACAAATCCATGGGACCCTTGCCTCCCTCGACTGGACATTTATGTTGATTAAAGCGCTCAAAGTAGCACCACTCTCGTCAAAGCCCAGCATACCTGAAATTGCTGCCTAGTCTGCTTTGCACACTGACTTATCCAATAACCTTTCAAAAATAAAATAGAGTCAGTAACAATGTCACTCATGTTGTTGCGTAATAGTCACTACATTCCTTCTTAAATTGTATAATTAATAATTTATGAATTTAAATTGTTCAACAATTTCCCCAGGAATAGCATCAGTTACTTAGTTATTTATTTGTTTGTAATTGCTCAGGTGGGGGT
Organism: Tupaia tana; assembly: GCA_026018925.1. Classification (NCBI taxonomy): domain Eukaryota; kingdom Metazoa; phylum Chordata; class Mammalia; order Scandentia; family Tupaiidae; genus Tupaia; species Tupaia tana. The sequence goes on from JAKSZU010000018.1 coordinate 9,270,560, forward strand.
GTACTTGCCAGAGAGAGCTAGATAAAGAGAGAGAGAGGGAGAAAGCACCCCTCTATGGGATATGGTCATGCCACAATCCCTTCTTCTCCATTCATCCATCCTGTTGAGATTTGGGGCATGGAGGTGCAGGTGTTGGGGTGTTTTTCAAATAAAAACATACTCCAAAATGATGCAGATAGGACAAAAGAACACAGGAATCAAATGAAAGCTCCCCTTATGACTGATGATCCCATCTGGGATAACAAAATGACTACAACAGTATTAGATTATAAGCCAACAGGGGGCAGGGAAGAAACTATCTGTGAGTCCAGGCTCACATCAATAAGTGATTTAATAAATACATAAATGGGAGCAAAGAAGCAAATTTTCCATGTAGAATTCCAAGTAGTTTATGTGGATACTCTGCTTTCCAGGAATGAGACCGTAAATCCCTACTCCTTAAGTGTGGGCTGTGCATAGTAACTTTCCTCCAAAGAGAAGAGTATGGAAAATAGGGGAGAGGAGTCCCTGTGCCATGGAGACAGCTGGCAAATTGGCCTCCCTTGGGTGACCAAAGTCAGCATCAACAGCAATGACTCACACTGACGTTTCTTACAATCTGAACAACTGTCCTAAATGAAGTCTGCACGAAAAGTAAAAACATAAGTCTAATGAAATTAAAGGATAGTATATATTGCATTGTCGGAAAAGTTATGATGCATTTTTCTATGCAAAAATTTGTCATGACTTTTCCAATGACCCAACAGAAAAGAAAATGACATTCTAGAAGCAGGTTGAGGACTGTTCAGGTGGGGAATTTAGGAGTCCCAGTTACCCTCACAGAGGGGCCTTTCTTTGTGCCTTGGATAGATAGGGCCCCGGAATTCCTCACCTGTGAGGAGGGGCTCAGCCAGAAGGGAGCCATGGGGGAGTGGGGCTAACCAGTTGAGCCTGGGCAGGCACCCTGGTCCCCTAGCCCGCTGGCGCAGCTGTGTGACTGCTCATGTTCTCCAGAGACACTTCAGCAGCTCAGGAATGGGAGCCAAGGTGTCAGACAGCATGGGCCCCACAACGTGTACAAGTGGCAACAAATCGGAGAGGGGCCTGTGAGGACATTGTTTCCCAAAGATAGATTCTTGTACCAGGCGAGAGGCAGAGCTCGGGGCTAGCCAGGCCACTAACCAGGCTTAGCAGGGGGTTAGACTGTTCTTGCCAGTTAGGTAAAATGAACACAGATTTGCACACAGGTGTGAACCGCCCCTCACAACCCATACCAGCATTCAAAGCTGTGTTCATATGATACCTGCTCCTTTAGGCAAATGAATTCAAGCCAGAAATTGTAAGGGGAATAATACCTTCTCGTTCACCATTGTGCCTTTCTGCAATAAATAATTTCTAGTCAGGGTACTGGAGAATTCCAAATGATAGACATATTATGTTCATGAAAGACAACTTTAAGAAAAATCTTTCTGCAATAAAAGTGAAGGTTTTTTCCCCCTTCTTGGCATCCCAGCTTGCCATAGAAATGAGTGATTTTCTGAATTTCTGCCAAGTTAGATGGGTTCAGCATGCTATTAGATTAGTCTGTTTATACAGAAACAGCCAAAAATAGGAAACACACAGAAGCTATTAAAGATATTGTCCTGTGAGGGAAAGATTTGAATGGTTTTCTTACTGCAAGTGGGAAATAAGATATGAGTCAGTATTAATGTGATAAAGAAGTTAATGTGTTCTAAAGCAAACCGTTGGATTCTTCATCTTGTTTCAGAGGTGACAATAAAAGGAACATACAGACAATTATTTCGGGTTGGCTGAGCATAGAAGGCAGAGAACACATTGCATAGCCAATCAGTCCTGCCAGTGAGGAATACATGCCTCTTACAATACAGTGATGGGGCACCCTGGGAGTTTTCGAAGGGGAAGAGAGTTGCAGGCCAAAAAAAAAAAAAAAAAAAAAAAAAGGAAGAGGAGGAATAAAATAAAGCAAAGTTCCAGACATTTGAAAGTGACATTCTGGTTTCATTTCTGCCCTTGGGTTACTCTGCAAACTAATGGAAATATCTGACCTTTCAGGGCAATGCGATTCAAGACTGAGAACTTACACTGAGTTCTACATGCAAGACACTATGGGTCTCACTTTCCTCATCTGTAAAGTGGATGGTGCAACCTCTACATTTAAGTCGCCTTGTTTCTCTTATAGATCCACCGATTACATAGAGATGAAAGGCCTTGCCACATTCCAGCTACATGAGCTGCTCCTGACATTTTAGGATATCTGGCAATGACTAGAGGCAGATGTGGGTCTAATAAGGCCTATATGAATGAAGCCCAGTCCTAACTACTATTTTCCTCTTAGTTGAAAATCATCTAAAAATTTAGAGCTTTCTTATAAGATTCTATTTTTTTATGAGGCCATTATCTTCCTGTCTGTCCTCTGAGGCCTAGAAGTAACTTAGAACTTTCTATGCGGACAAATAGCAAAGAAAGATGATGTCTCTGTCTGCTCTGCAGACTGTGTGCATTCTCTACTGCTGTGTAACAAATTACCTCAAACTTAGTGGCTTAAACACACACACATTGAGTATCTTATAATTTCTATAGATTAGTTGTATGGGCATGGGTAAGCTAGGCCCTCAACTTGAGTATCTTAATAAGATAAAATCCAGAAGGCCAGTGGAGTTGTGGTCTCATCAGAAGCTTGGCTGGAGTCAATTATCACCTCCCAGCTCCATAGGATGTTTGTAGATTCATTTCTTGTGGTTTTTAAGAATGATGTCCCAGTGAAGCCACATGACACTCTCACAACATGGCAGGTCACTTTTCAAAGCCAGCAACGGTGAAAGAGTTTTTCTGACTTCAGTTCCTCTTTAAGGACATTTCCCTGAAGAATGCCAGCCCACCAAGATACTTTCCCTTATCATTAACTCAACATCTGGTTGATTTTTACACTTTAATTATACAGCAAAAATCCCCTCACTTTGCCATGTAATGCAGCCTAATCAAGGAAGTAGTGATAACTCCATCATCTTTTTTCAGTCTATTGGTTAGAACCAAGTCATGGGTCCCACTCACACTCGAGGGAAGTGGCAGGAGGAGGTCAGTCCAGGGTGTGGACACTGGGAAGTGGGAAATCACTGGGGCCACATTAGGAACCATCTGCCGAACAGAGGAAGAAAACACAAGCAGTTTACTTTTAAAGGTGGCTGCATCACCTGGGGGTTGGTGCAGAGCAACCCCATTTGTGGACAAGAACTTAGAAACCTGGTGCAGGAGGACGGGAAGGTAGAGAAGAAAAAAAAAGATAAAGCCCATATTCCTTCCAAATGAGCGTATCTTTTCAAGGCTTTCCTAGAATCATCTGCTGCCCAGAGATTGTGTAATAAAATAGAGGTATGGTATAAATCCTCATTTAAACTTCAGCAGCTGACAACTGGGCAAGAAAAGCCTTCGGAAACTAGTGCAGCAATGAACTAAGACTTCCAGGAGCACAACTGTGTTGAGAAGAACCAGGATGGCCCCATGACCTAGTGGCTAAGGGAGCTAGAACATACACGGCCAACTACATGTTTCAAATCCCGGTTCTGATGGCTTAAAAAACATGCCAGGCATGTGTGTGTGTGCACCCAAATCCCAGCAGAATGAAGAAATGGAGGAGAGGGGTTTGCAGCATAACTGTGCCTCATTGGAGGGTATTTTTTCCCCTCTCTCTCTGGCAAGTTCATGTAACTTCTGGCAAATAAAATAACTGTAATAATAATAATAATTTTTCTTTAAAAAAAAAGAAAAGCCAGGACAAGTTTAAAGACAAACCTGTGTCCACTTGTTTGAAAGATCTCAACTGCCCAAGGAGGAAGGACCAAATGAACAATCAGATTTTATACACCAGTCACTAAGAGCCACACTGAGGCACCAGCAGATGGCACAATGGTTACGTCACTGGACTCCCACATAGTCGACTGCGGATAGAGTCCCAGGTCTGTCAGTTTGAAATTCACACCAGGTGCGTGTGTGTGCATGCCCAAGATCCTGAGAGGAGAATGGAGAAGAAGGGATTGCGGTGTGGCCATCCCCCCTGGGGGGTGATTTCTCACTTTCTGTCTCTCTGTCAATCTGGTGAGTATACACACTGTATAGAAAAACATCTAACAAAAACAAACAAACAAACAAAAGCCAAGCGAAGGCTACCACATACAAGAAATACAAAACTGTATCTGGGTAAAAGCAGAAATGCAACTGGAAGACAAGAACAAGCAATAAGCAACGCCAAGAAGGAAAGAGAAATCGATGGGGAGAGATGAAAGGAAAGGGGCTGAGGGGATGAGAGGACGGAGATGAGGAAGAAGATGAAGCACATGGTCTACAAAGAACTGGGTGGTAGAAGGGGAGGGGGGCTGGGAGGAATCTGAGCCAATGTGACCATCAGCTAATGGGAAGTTCAGTTAACCAGAATGATACGCCAGTTAAGTAAAAATTCTACTGAGCTTGGCAGCCCTAATCTGGCCATTAACTTTAATGTTTCACAGAGCCCTGGCATTTTCACAGGTGTGGGTAAAAACCATCTGGCCTCTGTGCTATACCCTGCCTATTAAAACACAGCGTCTTCAAAGATAAATTGTGGACCGGGGTGGGAGTAAGAGGAGAGAGAGGTGGTGAAAGACTGCCACACTACAGCTTCAACAGAAGGAGCCTTTAAACAATGTGCACATGAAATTATTTTATTTCAAAACTGCAATATGAAAAAAATTGAGGTAAAATATACTGAGATGCTTTAACTTCCAGAAACAAAATCTGGATACATAAATTGCTCACAATCAAAATCCTGACCAAATAAACACAGTGCATGGTGACCCAAACACGGTAAGTGAAAGAAGAAATAAAGTGAGGAGGAAGCATGTCTTTCTGACAGTGATATTTATAAATCTGACACACTCGCAAACAGAGCTCACTAAAGATTACTTTATGCAACCATACATTTCATGAACTCACCAGTGTGCAAACAAAATAAAAAGGAAAAGAAAAAAAAAATCCCAAACATTTCTTGAAAATCAATTGTGCAGTATGAGTACCTGGAGAAGCAGAAGTACAATGATAAATATTACAACGCACCGAACATAAAGTCGTCAGGGGATAAGATTACCAAATCATGTGGCAGAAGATGTGACACTGTCCCACACTGCCCAATGTAGGCTGTCGAGTCTCGGTAGGATGATGAGGGTACTTCTGCCAAAGATCCAGCTACTTTTCCCTGTCCAGTTGGGCTGTGGAAGTCCCTAGCTCCCTGGTTCCTTGTGGTTGGTCTGGAAAGTTCTATTCAAGGCTACAGGGAGGAGACCTGAAGAACCAAAACACCCGGGTGGACTGCAGGTGCTATCCAGGGATACCAAGTCAACAGCCAGCAGGATTTTAGCAGGAAGCCCTGGGCCAGTTCCCTTCAGCACCTTAATAATCATCCCTCCTAAAATGCCCAATTAAAACAGCCTGTTGTGGGGCCAGCAGGTAGTATGATGGTTAAGGTGCTGGAGTCCCAGACTCCGCGACTTAAAACACACTTTGGGAGCCTGTGTGTGCCTGCCCAAGGTCCCAAGAGGAGAGTGGAGGAGAAGGGATTGCAGCATGGCCGTGGCCCCTGAGGGGTGATTTCTTGCTTTCTGTCTCTTTGTCTCTCCAGTAAGCACATACCCTATAGCAAAAATCTCTTGGGAAAAAAGAAAAAAGCCTATTGTTTCCTGGTTAGGCCAGTTCCTTAGATTTTTCATTTTAGAAAGCAAAAATTATAATATTCCTTCTTAGTATAGTAAACTGTCCCAAATATGGAGTACTTAACACCGGTGTAGGTTCTCCACATCTATTACTAATTAGAGGCCATCTCAAGAAGAGGAAAATGAGGTTACCAATTAATCTGCCTTTTCCGTACCACGTGGTCAATAAGGAGCAGAGCTGGGTGGTGTACAGGAATTCAGACAAAGATAAGGCATATCTATGGTTTTCCTACTGTAACCATCTCTCTTTGCTTTTATAATTATAAACTGAACCTAAAATTGAGATAAGAAATCACACAGCAGCAGAAGCTAGAAGGGGACATGCGGGGGAAACTGGGTACTAGAATGAACTTGCGTGCTACGTGCGTGCTGGTTCCTCGTGTGTGTCAGTGTGTGCAGGTCCACTGAGGTACACATGCAGAACATGTGCCCTTTCCTGTTTGTCTCGTACTCAGATAAAGAGGCAAGAACTAGGGAGGTCTGTTTCTGCAGCTACATTGGGGTCACATCTTTCTCTAATGTCAGGCATCTTATTTGAAGGTGGTCACAGCCAAGGCGCGAGTGAGATGTCCATCAGCAAGTGTTCAGTCAACCAACATGTGCCACACAGGGCAATGGCCCCAAGCTTCATTCTCTCCCTCTCAGGTAGGAGTACAAAGGGCTCTCTCACGCGTCATTATACATACACAAGGATTAAAGGAAGTTTGCCTTTGCTCCGTGGACTAAACCCTGGTCCTGTTCAAGAAGAGGTCTCCTAAGAGCTTATCCAAGATCTCCCAAACATCAGATGCTAAATTCCTAACCCTCACTTCCTCAGAATGCACCTGTATTTGGAGACAGGGCCTTTAACAAGATAATTAAGGCGAAATGAAGTTATCTGGGTGGATCCTAATCCAATCTGACTAGTGTCCTTATAATGGGAGATAAGACACAGATACACACCAGGTGGACCATGCAAAGACAGCCATCCACAAGCCCAGGACTGAGGCCTCCGGGCCTTGCCCACACCTTGATCTTGACCTCTCAGCCTCCAGAACCACAGGAAGATACGTTTCTGCTGTTAAGCAGCCCAGCCTGTGGTATTTCCTATGGCAGCCAAGCCGAATACCAAAAGGTCCCAAACTAGAACTGTCCCAGAGCCTTCCCAGTTGAGATGGAAAGCAGAGAACAGCAAGGTCTTTGGAGTCAGAGACCTTGGGACATGACTCCCCACTCTGGCCTGTGACCTTGGGCAAGTCATTTCACATTTCTAAGACTCACTTCCTCTACAGGCAAAAGCCTCAGAGGCTGGTCATGAAAAGGTAATTAGATAATGCAGAATCAATGCTGAATGCTATGTCTGGCTCATAGCAGGAGCTCACTAAACACTAACTGTTCATGTTATTGATATAATGATGGAGAAAGGAAGGTTAAAAGATCCTTTCTTACTCATGGTTTGTTATGAAGATGAGTACTGTGCACATGAAAAGTTCTAATACAAAGGCATGTAGCTATTTTGATCGACAGGAATGTCAAAATACAGCAATACAGCTTCATTCTGCCATCCATACATAGTAACTAAATTCCTGGGAGATTGGGGCACCATGCTGGTGGGGCCAAGGGGCAAAGAGCTGATAATGGCACAGAAGGCATGGTCACACACATGGATGTCAGGAACTGGGCAGGCCACCCACTGGGGTGTTGGAGTGTTACGGAGCGCAAGGTGCCAGCTGGAAGATCCACTTCAGTTTGAGGATGGGGCTCGTGTCCCAGGGATTATCAGCTGACCTCCGCAGCACATGCTCAGGCACAAATGCAGAGAAAGTTGCACTCCCCCAACATGGCTGCTCACGTACACCCTGTGTTCAGGCTGCATCACTACACTAAACACTGTGAATCAATGATCAAGTCCATGAAGTAACTGAGCAAACTGGCAAAGCCTCACCACTTTCTAAAACAGAGTTGACCAGGGACCAGCAGATGGCATAATGGTTATGTCACTAGACGCCCAAGTGGCTGACTGAGTTCGAGTCCCAGTCCTGGCATCTTAAACCTCACACTGGGCACATGTGCATGCATGCCCAAGATCTGGAGAGGAGAATGGAGGAGGAAGGACTGCCGTGTGGCCATTTCCCTGGGCAGGGAGGTGGGGGGAGATTTCTCGCTTTCTGTCTCTGTCTCTCCAGCAAGTGCATATGCCCTATAGCAAAAATCCCTCTATAAATAAATAAATAAATTGAACTGATCAACTGACTTGGAGAATTGAAAAAAAAAAAAAAAAAAAAAAAAGGCGGACTATTTATCTGGTGGTATACTTCTTAAAAAGGTTTGGCAAGATTGCCCACATCATCACACTGTCACACTGGGTTTTGTTTCTTCTCAGATGATATCAGCTATCTTTTATTATTTTTTTCAAAATTTTTTAGGTTTTTGCCTTAGGGTGCATACACTTAGCAGAGAGAGATAGACAGAGACAATGAGAGAGAAAGTGAGAAATCACCCCCCCCCCCCCCAGGGGGAGAGCCACACCACAATCCCTTCTCTTACATACTCCTCTTGAGATTTTGGGCACTCATGCACTCGTGCCTGGTATGATTTTCAAACCTCCAGGTCCAAGGCTCAAACCATCAGCCACATGGGAGTCCAGGGCCTTAATCCCCATGCCACCTGCTGGCCCCTTATTTCCACTATCTTAAATTAGTCTCTTCTTAAAATGAAACAAACATAAAACGTTATTATGCTCTGGAAGTTTGTGTCCCTCCCCTCAAAAAGTTACAGGATGAAAATGGACTCCTAATGTGATGGTATTTGGAAGTGAGGCCCTGGGAAGGTGATGAGGTCACAAGGGTGGAGCCTCCATGAACGGGATTAGTGCCTTTATAAAAGAGCCCTGAGAGAGCTGCGTCCCCCCTTCCACCAGGTGAGGAGTCAGTACGAGGGCACTGTCTATGACCCAGAGAGCAGGCCTTGACCAGACACCACATCTGGCGGTGCCTTGATCTGGGACTTTCAGCCTCCAGAACCATGGGAAATAAATTTATGTTGTTTATAAGTTACCCAGTGTAAAGTATTTTATTATAGTAGTCCACATGAGAAGAGATAAATATCCTACTTGCTTATGTACTTTTAAAAAAATTGTGTGTGTGTGTATGTGTGTGTGAATGTGCACACGCACACACATAAGAAAGTGGAGGACAATTGTCATCAATACCTTTGCTAGGACAGAGACACAGAATGGAGAATATTATTTGGGACGTAGGAGGGTTATCTTCTTGAAGATTATCTTACTGATTTCTTAAGACGACATCTGCCTCTTCCTTTCTTTTCAGTAACTATTTTTGAGGTGACCATATGCTACATCCAATGGGACAGAGAACAGGCCAAGGCCACCCATGACCTGGGTGGCCTTGATGTAGACTCAAGCCTTATACTTGGGACCTCCCATTAGCACCCTCTAGAGCAGCTACACCCTCTCAACCAATGTGGGTCTGAACCATGGATTTATAATGTTATTACTCAGTCTATAGTCTTCAAAGAAAAACAGTGGAAATATGAATATTTAAATTTAACTAAAAAATTTAAAACCTAAAATGAATGACTTTATACACAGAATGACCCAGGGTAGTCCTCAGACTCAGAATCCACTCTGTAGTTCTGAATTGCCAATGCCTTAGGCTTAGCTTCAGCAAGAATGGAGTGAAACTGCTGTAACATGCAGCCCAGAGCAAGAGATTATTAAATATATGTTGATTGATTAAACTAAACATCACATTGAATTATGGGAAAGAAAAATCTAAAATAATGCATTTAAAAAACAAGTATGTTATTATTTCGGGGGTGCACTTCAAATACATCCAGGCAGAATCTGCCTCCCCTAGCTTCAGAAGATGAGTGCCAGGAACTGGACTGAGGTAGAGAGGGGTGGTCCTTCCTCTGCCATTCACCTTTGTCTCCACCACAAAGACCTGCATGCTTCCCTCAAGAGAAGAGCCTTGCACTGACAGGTGTTGAGTCAGCTCCCCGGTCAGTTTCAGCGATGATGAAGAAGTGAGCCCAGCAGGACACGCAGCATGTACAGAGTGACTGTGCTGACCCAGAGGGCTTGCATGTGTGTAGGGGATGCTTCAGAGTCTGATCGAAAGGCTGCAATCTGGACTCAAAGCAAATAGTTTGTTGAGGATATGATAAGTAGAGCTTTCCTAAAAAAGAACAGAACACACAGAAGTAACCTATCTCATGCTACTCAATTCCCTCTGCTTGTGCATCTGTCTACCTACAATGTCAAGGCTGGAAAGAACCTTATGAAACCTAAAAGGATCTCAACACAGGAAGCTCTTTCAAAAGTCTAGTAAAAGTTGTCCATAGCTGAGTTGAAAGTACTTATCCTATTGAGCGAAATATTCACACATTTTGATGCAGAGACTGCCCCTCAGGTGATCCATCATGGCAGTGTTCAGCAAACTTTATGTAACAAGCTGGATGGTAAATATTTCAGGCTTCGTGGGCATTTGGTCACTGTCTTGAACACTCAGCTCTGCTCTTGTAGCTAAAAGCAGCCATGCATGACATGTAAGCAGATGGGTGTGGCTGCATACCAATAAAACTTTAATTATTAAAGAAAAAAAAAAAAGCCTGCAGGGCAGATTTGGCCTATGGGCTGTATGGTTGTTGATGCCTATATTACACAGAAAATGTAGAATAATATCACATTCCTAAAGTGTGAAAATTCAGAATTCTGAAACACATCTTGCCCCAAGAGTTTCAGACAGGGGGGTGGGATCCTAAAGTTTCAATTGTAGAAAGTAGAAAGTGTTTCTTTGCTGAAAGGGTCTTTTTTGTTTTTTGTTTTTGCTTTATTCATATGGTGTGCATACAAGGTCAGGGGCCAGCGGGGGAGGAGGAGACAGAGAGAGAGAGAGAGAGAGAGAGAGAGAGAGAAGCACCCTCTGCAGGTTCTGGTCACACCATGATCCCCTGCCTGCAGTTCTCCAGTCCTCCAGCCCATTGGATCTTGGGCACTTGAGGACATGCCCCGCATGTCCTTTTAGGCTGATCAGACCAGGGGTCTACACTGTTGTCACTACGTGGGATCCAACGCCTCTTGAGTGATGCTACGACTGCACCATGGAGCCTGCTCTGTGCTGAAAGTTCCTTACAAGGAGCTGGGCTTTCCTCCAATCAGTGCTTGGCTAGGCTTCCTAAGCGTTTCAGTCATCTGCCCAACAATGCAGTGGTGACGTCAGCTCTCACCTGGAACTGAGGTGTGTGGAACTGGTGGCCAGCACCTGCTATGGGTCAGATTCCACCAGCCAATTTGCATGTAGGTTTTGCAGGGGGAGGAGGTAGGGGAAGGCACCTTTTGAAGGGGAAGGAAATTTGGCAGGACAAGTGATTCTCCCAGAGATAGGTTCTCCAAATGACCCTAATGAACACCCTTCATGAGGAGCCTTCACAATAGGAGGCACTTGGGCAGCCCCTGGATCCAGATGGCCAAGTGTGACACTACATGGAGTGGGGTACACACTCACTAAGACTGCAAAACACAGTGGGGCTCTTATACACTGAGGTTCCCAGAAGAGTCCCCGAGGACTTCTTACCCCTAAGGGCTGCTTGCCCCCGAGGGCTTAGCAGTGTTGAAAACACCAGGAAGTGGTCCTTGGACACAGACATCGGAGTGGTCAAGAGGTCCCAGCACCAGCAGTCATGGTTAAGCATTAGCTTGTGTCCTCAACTGTCTTTGGGGACAGAAAAGGAGGCCTCATGTGAAAGAAGCTGAGCATAAAAGCCATGCATTAGTAAAGAGCAGTCTCTCTAAGAGCTCATAGAGATACATCTTAGGGAAACTATGGGGACTTGGTAAGGTTATAAAAATTATAGGCAAGGGTCGTAGATTCACAGGTTGGTGTGTAAGACAGTGAAAAGCATGACTTCTGGGGAAAAAAAAAGATACTTTCTAATATCGACTAATTCTTGAGCACTTATGCTATCCCGGGTGTATGCAGAATGCCTTAGAGAAGGTGATTTAATCTTGCAACAACCCTGC